>OX465441.1:2216129-3601232 GCA_950005045.1 Agrotis exclamationis | reverse complement strand
CACTGGTTTTTGATTTATTCCCATCCACCCCGCTGCCCTTGTCAAAAATCTTGTACAAATTGATACAAGAGCAAGCGTAGCGAGCTCTTGACTTAGGGCACCCCGACTCGGTCAATGTGAAATGTTATTCAAACAGTGTTTAGCAATTATTACAAAAAAATAAACGAGTGTTTTTGCGAGCATTCTAACGAGCGTCTCGGCGAGAAAAACGACTTTTTACCAAAGCTTTTTTGATGACTTTATAATATAGCGTTCGCTAGAAGAAAAATTGTGAATATGTTCGTAATGATGTTTGGCTCTATGCTTGGCTCTGTTTGTTGTTTAGTTTGATGAAATTATAATGCTCGATGTTCTGTTACAAGTAAATTCTCAAGGCTATCAAAACTTTTATGTACTTCAACGTCCCCTACGGTTATTAATAACCGTTATGTCCTAAGGCAATAGACTCATAACTCTCTGCATAATATTATCTGTGGATCTATATGACGTAGAACTTACTGGTTCACCTTGCTTATTATAAACGATATCATAATTATGTCAGATTACCCATGTAAAAAATAAATATAGGTATTTGTCTGTTATATACAAGAAAGCAATCTAAGGGGAACCTATGTCACGGGACTGGCTTAAAAGGGACCGTGGCCCTGCAACGCAAAGGGCAACCGAGAGAACGGGTTTTAGTCAGTAAGTCTCACAAAGGTTTCTTTTATATTTTGGACAAACCCACCGCACTATTCCCAAACCACTGCAACTCCTGAAAGCCAGAATAAACAGTGGCAACCACCACAAAAGCGCCGAAAAAATTAAGCTCGACGTGTACCAGAGAATGAATTTACCTGTCTTGGATCCTGCTACGAAATTAATCAGAAAATAATTGTGAAGGAGTAGGAAAAATACGTTTCTACTTTCCTCCATGCAACTGGGAATAAGTGGATTACTTTTATAAAACTACTGCAATCGCCGAAGGGTACCCAAATTTCGACAGTGACATTTTTACTCGTACTCATCATTACAGGGACCTTGCCTATTACCATCACTGGACACGACTTTAGACTCCGGGCTGCTTCTGAGAAACTCGGCACAAGAGAGAATTCTTATCAATCAAACCCTGTAACCGGGCTAATGTGTCAAACCTGTCCGGAACAAGTCAGTCACCGATGACATGACACGACAAGGATCCTAATGAAACCAAGGTTAAGGTCAAATACTAAAATGAATAATGCAATGAATTACTCGAAATCTAATTAGGAAATCCCTTTGCGTTTAAGACGAAAGAAACAGAAATCCTGGTCAAAGATCTGATAGGAAGTGTGTTCTTATTTATAGTTGTTTCTTATAATTATAATGATAATGGAATGATGTGGAAATCCGGGACATATTCTACAATCATGATAAAACATAAATAATTCATTCGATATTGTTGCTCAGCCTGTCACGAAAACGTTACTCTTAGAGGTAACCGAAATTATTCGATACCTTTTTATATGATTTAGCTAACGGCTTGTGTTTCACCACTATCTCGCCTGATGGTAGGCGAAGATATTTATTTTTTTATTTATTTATTTTATTTATTTATTTACTTAAACACATACAGCTATCCTTACAGTTAAGCATATGGTCGACAGTGAAGCACGCTTGCCTAGGAGTAATCTATTCACTCTTGATTTAAAGACCCCAAGGTTTTAGCTATCAGGAAGCATTTAAGAATAGCAGTATTTGGTCCTTGGTCAAGCACATTACCCTCCTTTTCCACCTCACCTGTATTTCTTACATCTTTGCTTCTTCACTTCACATGACAGCTCCCATCTGCTGGAGTGAATCACCCTGAACCTGCTGAGGAACTGCTCCGAGGGATTTCCGTGCCACTCCCATAATTGCACTCCCATTCTAGAAATATAGACAGACATTCATCAGTGAGGAGAACTACAATAATTGTATCGGGTCAGCTTCATAAGATCGTCTGTCATCCTTGTGTGGGTGGACGTCCTACGCTGCGCTTGCCGGTCTCGTGTGCTGATCTTGCGTGGTCTTGATATTCAGAACACTTGGTAAACGGCTACATGAAGGGTCTTTATTCATCATGTATACTAATACTGTCCCAGTGCTGGGCAAAGGGGGCTCTTCTCAAACAAAGAAACCACGAGATATTTGCATAAGCCGAGATGGCGATTTCAGAGTTATACTGATTAAGATTTCTTCACGATGTTTTCCTGCACCGTTGCCAAAGATGACCAAGATAAACTTAGACAGTTCATAAAAATTAAAATATAACATTCACACTCAGGAGAGGCAAGGCCCTGAACTCCGGACCACCATAACTCCTTTTTTACTAACTACGGATTATTTAAATATCACACTACCTGTCCCAAGTCTTCGCTTCCAAATCCTTTGACAAAACTGGAGTATACCAAATAATCGGTAACTTTGGCAAAAATCCTTTATTGGCCAGCTTAAGTCTTTCCAAAGCCTTATCCAGAAATCCTTCTCTCTCCCCCATCAGATTATAACAATTCGCCAAAGAAAACACTCCATCACTCAAATGGAAAACATCATCAACCTTCGTCATCTCCAAGATTTCAGAATATATAATTTGGAGTATATCAAATACAGTTTCTTGGATCCCCAATCTTAGACATAGAGCGTTGTTGCAAGTGAAATTCGCGTCTTTCGTTGGGCAGGTAGCTTCTGGTATCCACGACCATGCTCTACCAACAGGTCCTGGAGCTGCTACTTCTAAAAGGACTCTTATACCACGGATTCCAGCTCTCCTCACCACAGCTTTGACATCTTCCTTTGTGTAAATTTGATTTCTGCTAAAAGCACCATATTCGAATAGTTGAGGAACTGCTGGTATGTGTAAAGGGAAACTGGCGACATCAGAAATTCTCCAGTGTAATGTATTCAGCTTGACAGAGGCCATAGCGTCTACAGTCCTCATGATATCTGGGACTGGGATGAAGTTTCTTCCAGTGTCTAACATTAGCCCTCTATATTTGTAACTGGGAGCATCTTTAATGATCATGTTTGATAAAGTAATGAGATTACCAGTCGTCTGGTCCAGTAGGATCAATTGGCTTAGAGTTTCCAACGCATGTCTGATCCCACAGAATGATGCTGATAGCAATTTTATGACAACTTGTGTGGTAATAGTTTCAACTTTTATCGTGTAAGATTCTTCTGTATCTAACCTGAGTCTAGGATCAGGGTCTGTTTCTACATCCATTTGTATATACATCTTCTTGATCATCGAGTCTCTTGAGAGATTCATCCTTTTAGCATCAAGAGTATACCTTTCTAGTTTTGCCAAGTCCCCAAGAAAGAGTTTGAATGCTTCTGCCAAGAACATATGTACTGCTTCCGAAGGTACTGACTGTAATTTGTACTCCAGTTTGTTTGTTGCAAGGATTACTACCTTTTTGCTGAAATATGTGTATCCTATGGGTTTTGGCCAGAGTTGTGGTCCCATGCAGAGCAATATGCATCTACTTAGCGAAGAATAAACATATTCTGAAGTTGGCTCGTAAACTTTTTGACATAGGTCATTCTTGCAAGTGTAGGCATTCCGTTGGAATATTCTGTGGAGACTAAAAGAAAAAAAGAAGATATATTTATTTGTCTCCTCCCACTAGCAGGTCATGAAAATATTTAGGAAAGCAGCGTATTCAAATAAAATATGCTCTATGCCAAAAGCATTCCGCATATGTTTACGCAACGTAAATTCATATGTAACTAGTGGTAACAAGATATAGATAACGATATTTGGAGACCGAAGGCATCAAAAGGAGAGTTCCACTCGTGACATTGAAGAGCGCACCAACGACATGCTTAGGGACGCGAAGGCATGCCACATCGTTCGCTGGAGTTCAGGTAAGTACATACGATTACTGAGTGGGGGCAGTGCAAGCGGACGTGCAGAACTCAGCCTATTGCAGTCCACTATCTCCCAGTGTGCCACATCACCCTATCCTCTGCCTTCCACATCCAGTCTGTCCCAGCCGCCTTCATAAGGTTATCTGTCCATCTTACTGCAGGGCATCCCACAGTATTCTTGCTGATACGCGGTCTCCCTCTCAACTCCAGCGCGTAGCCCCTTGACATCCCGTAGGATAACTTGGAAGCTAAGCCCGCTAACACAAGAAGTTTACACTGACCGACGACAAAATCTACGATGTACGCTGGCCTTAATGAAACTTGCCCTTACAATAAAGGTCTATATTTGTTTACCTAGCATCTTCATCGTCACTCATTTTATTAATTTCCTTTCTTGATCTTACTTTTCCATCGTTCTTATTTGTAACTTGACTATTGTCAGTCTGTAGTATGAATACCAGTAGGGCTGTCAATAATATTAACAAGAGACTAGCCGCAGCTGCTGTTATGAGCCAACATTTTTTGTCATAAACGAACCTCTTAGCACTGAAAAAAAAAATGGTTGTTAGAACATCTACGCTTTTCAACTATGTTGGAGTCGGTTCCCATTCTAACTGGGTGCATCTGAATGCCAATATGTACCAAAGACTGTTCAAATCTTTGAAATTTCAACTCAGTAATGGGATATTATTTTCAACTCAGTACTGAGATATTCGATATCCCTTGGTAAGTCTGGTTGTCAAACTTTCTGGTCACGGACTACCTATAGCGACTGTCATAGATCTACAAATGACAGCAAGACCAACAGTTTTCGTCTTCTTTCCACACGGTGTATCCTATCGCCTAATTTCAAATCCTGGGCTGCTTTTGAGAAATTTTAAATTACTGCTCAACTAGGGAATCAAATGTTACAGAAGCTAAATATGTTTCATTTTGAGAACATTTTATAACTGCATTATCCCTGAGTGATATAGGCTAAATTATATTTATGTCATGCATATTAACTGCGAAGACAAAAATTCGAAGACATATGTGACAGACATATAATTATATGTGACATATTTTGCCGCACTGCGCTCCTACAACCAAAGAGCAGGCCTGTGTCCCAGCAGTGGGAATATTTATAGACTTATGATGATGATGACGAGTTGAAAAAAAAACAGCGTGAGTGGGCGACGCGATGGATCGGGGACCAAAACTTTGGGGTCCAAGTTAGTCATAGATACACCAAACATAATTATTTATAACTTACATGTTATATTTACTGTCTTCTCTCTTATTCGTGCCCTCAAAGTAATACACCTCAGAAGATTTATCCATTGCAGCAACAGTGCCCTCATCCTGATTGCAGTTATTCATGGAAATACCAGGGTCCCCACAGTATGGGCCGTTAGGACCACATCTATCGCACGAGCAGTTTGGCAAGCATCGACCTTCCGACCGAATTAGAAAAGAGGTAATAAGCTACACACAGAAATGCACAACGAGGAAAAGAAAACATTTTTCGCCCATATCAAAAAATATTATGCTACCAACTCCTGCCGTACCAATCTTGTGAAAAAAAAGTGATTGAAAGATTTGAAAGGTATTAAAAATGTTTTGTGACGTCACTCATTTGTATACAACAACATTGGACTAAAAAATAGTATGCTAAAATTGAAATGTGAACTTTTGTTTTCACGACTTGTGGTTTCACGACCAAGTTTTCTAGTATATCTTTTAGATTCGACTGTCACCCTGTTGTATTTTAAAAGAATAATATTGTCTACAAGAATAAAGGTGTGATTCCTATCTTAGCAGCACATACTCGTAGCAGTTTTACCATGTACATTTCAGCCGCGCGGCCTACTCATAAAACTTTATGAAACTTTGCCAGGACTTAGTAACGATTTGTTACTACACACTCCTCATTTCCTGTATTTGTTGCAAAAAAAACTAAGACGCTATGACCAAAAATAGTTGGCCGCTAGAACCGCCACTTGCCGTAGTCACCGCCTGTGATAACAAAGAAACTTGATAATGCAGATAGGCGAATGATATATCAAAATAAAGGTCTTAATCACTTGTATTTGTTGCAAAAATAAAAAATATCAAAACGTAAATAAACAAAAAGTTATGCTATGTTAAGTTTCCAGGTTATGGGTATGTAGGTATTTTACCATAAATATCGAATACATAGAGGTTTATGCTTATGGACAGTTAGTTACTGATTTGTTGCAGCGAAAAAACAAGAAAAAAATACAAAAACTTGGTCCAATATTTTTTTATGATCGATTTTACTTGGCCGCTCGGACGGCTACATGCCTAAAATACAACGGCGTTTATTTCGTTATTAAAAGTAAGTTCAAGCTTAGTTATAATACTAATCGACAGGTAACGTAACCTAGTTTGGAGAAATGTGGTCAAAATAACTGTAAAATTCATATTTTAGGAGATATTCACTAAAATGTAGTAGTTTGAAACTGTATTAGTGTAGGGTGACCATACATTTTCATTGAAGTGAAACTATAGGCTTATTTTTAAGGGCGAATGCTTACACTATTACATACTTTATAAAACACATAAAACATACTTACTTTATAAAAGTCAAAGTCACAAATCTACTAAAATTTCTTTATTCAATATTAACATAAAGGGAAAATGTAATAAAAGTAAAAAAAATAGTAAAAATTTAAAAAAGTCAACAAGAGGAATAATAAAACTATTAAGTGTCACGAATGTACGATACAGAGTGCAAGCATATTTTCTTAAAGGTACTTTTTTCAATTTTTAAAGAATTGTCGTCGTAACAAAAAAAGGTATTATGATTTAAAAAATGACACTTATAGTGGCCTATTTTTGTGCCTGGTAGAAATTCTATTGCACCAACTAAAAAATAAAAATTATCTTTTATGTTAATGCTTGTCGGCAGTTCAGTTAATAAAACTGAGTCTGCAGCTCCGTTTAAATCGAATGTAATAAACTCCCCTAACTTAAGTTCACCTTTTAGCTCGCTGTCACATTTTTGACACTTCGTGTTAGTGTGTTCATCAAAAGATATCGCATCTTCTATGCTTGATATTCCAAATAATTTTAAAACATCAATGTTTATTAAAATAAAAACATGCTCTCGTTTCATTTGTATGATATTACAATTTGTACAAGTTTTTAAATACTGAGCACTTGTGAAATATGTTATAAAAATGTTTTCAAATATATATGCCACGTTGCAACTACAGTCTTTATTTTTGAAAAAAGTTTTTGTTATGTCTGATCTACAGTCGTAAATTTGCTGTACATCATGTGCCCCGTTTAAAAGCATAAAAATGTAATGAATTACAGAATCTACTTTTATTTTACTTAAAAGGCTTTTGAAAGTTGAACTTTTAATACAGGCTTGACCTATCAAATAAAATGCCGAATCGAAGGCGCATGTATTTATGTAACCTGAACTAACATTTCCGTTTCTTATAAATATTATTTCATCCTCCTTTTTGAGCTGATTGTGTGTATTTAATTCTCCTCGCCAATTCTCCAAATATGATGGTCTATCATTAAATATAGAATCACTGGAAAAATATAAATCTTTTTGTTTTGGTTCGTTTTGTTTTTTAGGCTTTAGCTTTTCTTTTCTTGCAATATTTGTCCGGCGTTGTTTAGATTTTAATACAGTAGAACTGGAACCTAAGTGTCTTAATTGATTGAATGCCAAGTGCAATTCTCCTTTTATGTAATCGTAGTGTTTTTGCAAATATTCGTCAACTCGCTGTCTCGTTATTTTTGTTTTAAAAACTAACTGTTTCAAAGTGCGAAAATAGCTTTCTACGCATGAAGACGATGGGCTAAAAGTTTCGGATTTGAAATAAGGGCACATAACGTTGCTCCACAAAGGAAGTTTTATAAATAATCTTTTTAAAGTAGGGATAAAAAGTGGCAAATAATATGGATTACTTTTACCAACATAGGAATTTACAGCGTTGCTTTTTTTTTCGTTTTCTACCAACAGATCGTACCATGCGACAATGTCTCGAACGTCGGCATCATCGAAGACAATTTCATCACACACAAATTCTTTATTTTGATCAACGTTTTTTGAATCAGCGCACTTATGACTGTTTAACAAATTGTCAAGGTTTTGCTTGCTCTCCCTCAAACCTGAATCATCGTTTTCATAATCATTTTGACATAAGCAAAGTTTTATCATTTTAGTAATGATTTCCTTTACAAGTGCAAAGTCTTGACAATCTTTAATGTAGCGGATACAATGAATATAATACAATTTAATTCTTGTGTCAACATTTTCAAAGCAAGGAAAATTATACAGAGTCTTTATAAAATGACTAGTATCTAATCTAATAAATGTTTTTGGTAGTTCTTCTTTATTTCCATTCAAAACACTAAAACAACGAATTAAATAGTCTTTCACACATGTGAAATCAGTGAATGTTCGAACATTTGCTGCTACTAACGCAGACGAATCGTCTGTTATAACCTCGTCAGGATGACAACGTACATTTTTCAACCATTGTAATAACCACGTAGAAACAGTAACAGTGTCATGTGAATCGGTTATCATCTGACATAAAGGTACAGACACATCAAATTGGTTTATTAATATTATAACGTATAAGAAAAGTCTCTTACTCAATTCATAACCATTTGGTAACTTAACAGGTTGAAACATTGAACCTGTAGCATCCAAAGTGATAGTTAATCTTTGAAAACAAGATTTATATTCACGGCAATATTGTTGTTGCTCATCAGTCCAGTAATAAATGTGAATTCGAGGAAAAATCTGTATATCACGTAAATAAGTTGGTTTGGTCACAGCCATCGTAAGAATGCTCAGAATAACGTTATTGTGAAACCACATTCGTTTTCGTTCTTCGTACTTAATTTTTCGTAACGCATTGAGTGTGGGAATTACTGGTGCAGTATCTGTAATTCCTTGTTTACACATCTTTGCTGCCAGTTGTTTATGAACTACAGAAGCTGAGTCATGTTTGAGCTTTTTACCTAATTTTCGTCTGACCAATGCATTCATTCTATATTTTTTTCTAGGATCATGTTTTTTAATTTTTTCTCCACCTTTTATTTGGCACTGTCCTTCAATAATATTATCTGTTACTTTTAGGCAAGTTATTTCTGTAAGAGCGCTACATTGACTGCATTGACCTTTTATTAAAATATGATGCTCAGACTCCACTTTGTAACTTCTGAAATTCCATGTGCATGGTAATCTAGTAATGAGCCAAATTTTTTCTCTTAATATGTCCACCCATTTGTACTTAGGCAGTATTTTATATTTTTTAAATGGAGCACATGTTTTCAAGTCATTTCTTTTATACAAGACATTTAATGGCTGCAGCTTTTTCCAGTCATATATGTCTAATTCAAACTTGAAGCTTTTCGTGTCGTTTTCACTATGACGCTGATTGAACTCTACATGAGAATATGATATTTGTGAGCTGTTTCTCGGGCTATTGCCTGAGGATAGTGATGAAGATGACGAAAACTGGCTTACAGTTTGCTGCCTACATCCAGTGTCTAAAATCTCCACGAAATTGCGTTTCAGTGACATGTAAAGAGCTGCAGGTGTCATAAGATTATCCAAATCACTTGCAATTGTATCAAATATAGGGTCTCTAAATTTAACATCTCGTAGTTTGTCAGCGTATTTCATAAAAACTTCTCTCTGTTTTGATTTCTCAATAATAGGTTTTCGACCCATTTTTGCTGCAATAAAAATAATTGATGATATGAATACAAAGGTCAAATATCAGTTGACTGCATCACACTCAAAATATTCTGCAAATAATGATAAGTAAGTACAGATGCCAGCAGGTCAACCTACCCCAATCAGTCAAATTTTACGAATCAAACATTAAACCTTCCCCTATTGTGATAAGGTTAAAAATCTATTAAAGAAAGAAGGGTCATATGTGACCCAGCCCACGTGCAAGTGAAATGTTTCTCAGTTTTTGCGATATTTTAGTTGCTGCTCGTTCTGTGTGGACGCACCTCCACACAGAGCAAGCAGCCTCGCTAGGTAGTTTCCTCGTACGGAAAATGCCTCGCGAGGCTGCTCGTTCGGTGTGGATGCACCTATTAGATAGTATAATAAATTGGCTTCGGCCGTTCTATTTAATGTAATAATAAATAAAATTAAATAAATGGTTCAACACAAAAAGATTTTTTAAATCCACACCTGATGAGATTAGCACTTTCAACCAAACAAACAAATTCTTCAGCTTCATAATACTACTAGTACCTATTAATATTATTAATATTTTTTTTTGTTTTTAATTTGTTTTTACTTGTATGGGTATCATGCCTGAATTAAATGAATTTTATTTTATTTATTTTAATATTTTTTTTAAATTAATGAAAACTCACATCACACGAGCAGCGGGTGAAACCGCGGAAAACAGTTTGTAATTTTAACATTTCTCCTAAACTAAATTAGGCACTGAAATTGAAAATCTGTTATTTGATGTAAGTACTTTCTTTTTTTTTACGTGGTAAAATCATCAAATGAGTTCTCCCACCCAGGGCAGGGCAGGAGGGACTGTCAGACTTGTAATGACTAAAATCCACGGTGTCCTTCATTAGCCCTTTACGTTCCAGGGTCACGGTAATGGTATAAGTCCCGCGACCCCGGCAGGCTTTGGCCCTCTAGAGGGGGGCCCCGTCATCTTGCTGACGCTTTGAGGCGCGCGTGGAACACAACGCGCCGTCGTCGACCCGGGCATGGTCCATGGTCGGGCGGGCGGCGAGTTGCCCATTACTCGCCACCCGCATGCCCGCGTGATGTAAGTACTTACACAAAATAAAGAAAAAACTGAGATACATTTCAATTGCGCCAGGGCTTAGTAAATTTTGTATGGACTGTGACTCTTCCTCTATGACAGATTGAGGTAGGTTGATGTGCTGGCATCTGTGCATACAACGATAGGTAAGAAACGCCCACTTTACTAATTACTTTATGCTTAAATACAGGGTTATAGGTTAAGTCGACCTAGCTAGATTTTCATTCCTGACTGGTTTGACTTTGAAACTCCATATTTTTTATATTCAATTATTATCGATTATATTATAACGTGAATTAAAAGGTAATGCTAGTAATTAAGCTAAAAATGTTTAAAGACGTCTCGAAACGACCACACGAGAAGTAAAATCACATTAAAATGACACACTACGACTACGACCACGACGTATTTTTATAGATTTTTACGTATAGGTATTATAGGTAATGGGTAATAGTAACTAAACACTTTTAGACACTTTAATATTGTCTCGGTAACTTAGTTTATTGAAAACGAGAAAGTGAAATAATTATGTGCGAGCACACACTTTCAAATTCGCCATATAATAAACATTTTTTGTTTTGACAGACAATTCTTTTTTTGAATGTTTTATAGAACATAATAGAATAAATGAAGGAATAAAGGATTAGTATGCGTTTATTAATAAAAATGTAACATAAATAAATTGCAAAGACGTAATACTTGTTAATTATGATATTAAAACATATTAGGTATTTTTTGAAAATGTTTTTGTATTCATTCCAACCCAAGATATTTTCGCGCCAATCATTTACGCGCGAATTTTTTTATCAACTCAAAATTTAAAATAGGAATGTGTCCTTTATTTCAAAATAATAAGTATTAGGTTCTGATTTATAAAATAACCATTTAGTTCTATTTATTGTAAATAAGACTTTAATTTATTTTTATAATTGACAATAAATAGAATGTTGGTAATCGACCAAATTTGCTAGCAACACCAAATCGGTTGTATTATTAAATATAATAGAAAATGCTGGCAGTGTGCCGTGATGGCGCCAAAAGGGATTTTTAAAAAAAGAACGTGCTGGGTTGATTGGCGTTGGTCGAGGTTGGACTCACAATAAATTGATGGACTACAAACAATATGACTACATAAATATCAACATTGGGACTAATCTGCGCTTTTTTTATCGTGGTAAAATCATCAAATGACTCGTACTGAGTAAAATAATAATAATATTCCACAACCATCACACAACGCCATCTAGTCCCAAGCTAAGCAGAGCTTGTGTTATGGGTACTAGACAACTGATAAACATACTTATATATTTCTAAATACATACATATTATAGATAAATTACACCCAGACACAGAACAAAATCCACGGTGTCTTTCAATAGCCCTTTACATTGATGGATTACATAAATATCAACATTATTAATAGGATAATAGGTAATCTGCGCTTAGATTGAAGAATTTCGTACAGTACAGAATCATAATTATTATTTTATTAATGTAAACTGAACGGATTTGAAGTTTTTGTAATTAATACGTTTACTTATTACGTCCACACAAAGCGAACAGCCTCGCGAGGCATTTGCTTCGCGCGGCAAATGCCTCGCGAAGCTGCTTGCTCTGTGTGGACGTTCCGTTGTTTCTCAACCGAGGCACGAAACAATACACGCGAGCAAAACAAAAGCCGACACTGGATGGCTCGGGCGCTCGCCCGCGGCAGCGCGCGCGCTTTCCTCGGCCGTGACACGTCCACTCTAACCGAGCTGCTTCGCGCGGCAAATGCCTCGCGAGGCTGCTCGTTCTGTGCGGACGCACCTAACGTTTGTGTGAAATAATCGCAGGTTGGTTGTCTAATGAATGTTGTTCTTGTTTTATACTTTTCAGTGCGCGATTTTTTCTTAGTCGGGTTTTAGTTATTTTTAACTTATTTTTTTATTTACACTAGTTTGGGGTTATATTATTTGAAGTAAGTAATTTATGTTATACTATGTATAGTGTTTGAGTTGCGAATTTAAGATTTATCATTTGGTACTCATGTTAACACTGTTAGAAACAGCAATTTAGCTAGTATAAGTTATGTAATGTATATAATTATATTTCAAATGTGCTCATCAAGCCCTTTAATTTGATACCGATGTAGATACTGCGCAAAAAAATTGTTTTTCGGTTAGTACGTCTTTACATCCCCTAGAGAACGCCATATTGGATTATTACCGTATAACCAGCGGACAACTGAGACGCTTCTAACGACACCGCATTTGTCATGTAATGATAAGTAGCTTAGAACTTTATGAGGGAACAGACAAACACATACATACATACGGTCAAAATCATAACCCTCCTTTTGGCTTTGCCTTAGTTGGGTAAAAATAGATTGATAAATAGACGTAAGTGTAGTGTAATGTTTTCACTGGGCCCGCGTGGTAGATTACGGCCCACTCCCTCTCACAAGAGAGGAGGCCTGTGTCCCAGCAGTGGGAATATTTATAGGCTGATGATGAATGTAGTAGCTAGTTTAAACTAATTTAAGTAGGTACCTACCCTATGTATATAGTATACCTTTCTAGCTGCCATATTTAAAAACATGCCTCGTATTTATGTAATCATGGTCACCCTACACTAATACAGTTTCAAACTAGTACATTTTAGTGAATATCTCCTAAAATATGAATTTTACAGTTATTTTGGCCACATTTATCGAAACTAGGTTACGTTACCTGTCGATTAGTACTTTATCTAAGCTTGAACTTACTTTTAATAACGAAATAAACGCCGTTGTATTTTAGGCATGTAGCCGTCCGAGCGGCCAAGTAAAATCGATCATAAAAAAATATTGGAAAAAGTTTTTGTATTTTTTTCTTGTTTTTTCGCTGCAACACATCAGTAACTAACTGTTCATAAGCTTAAACCTCTATTTATTCGATATTTATGGTAAAATACCTACATACCCATAACCTGGAAACTTAACATAGCATAACTTTTTGTTTATTTACGTTTTGATATTTTTTATTTTTGCAACAAATACAAGTGATTAAGACCTTTATTTTGATATATCATTCGCCTATCTGCATTATCAAGTTTCTTTGTTATCACAGGCGGTGACTACGGCAAGTGGCGGTTCTAGCGGCCAACTATTTTTGGTCATAGCGTCTTAGTTTTTTTTGCAACAAATACAGGAAATGAGGAGTGTGTAGTAACAAATCGTTACTAAGTCCTGGCAAAGTTTCATAAAGTTTTATGAGTAGGCCGCGCGGCTGAAATGTACATGTTTTACCGCAGCACTATTGCCGAACTCGGAATATAATCTTAATAATTCCAACTTACCAGAGTCGACACGCGTTTGCATTTTCTCAACATAATGTGCCACATTAAAATTGCCCTTCGAAACTGCGATATAAGGTGGTTTATCCTCTATATCAGATTTGGAATAATTCACTACACTTTCCGAAAATGATGCATCAGTTGTAACAACCGACGGTAAGACGGTCACTGAAGATTTGAACGTTATAGAATTGTATTTTTCATCTGTTGATTTTCCAGAAGTATTGATGGAGATTACAGGTCGTGATCCACCTTTCCCATTAGTTCTGTACCTAGAAGACTTAGACTTAGAATCTGTCTTCTTTCTATCTGTTGGTAATCTGTCAGCATCTGACTCTCTATCCCTATATTTTGTGTTACGTCTATGCTTCACGGACTCTGTTGGTGTTTCATCTAAAATTTCCGAATCATAATAATTCCTTTCGATGGATGAGGCTGACTCATTATATTCGTATTTGGTTTTAGCTTTAGGACTATTAGAAGATCTTTCAGGAGGATTTTGCACATACGATTCGTACTCAACTGATTTGATCATGGTATTGAATCTTTTAACAATGCTACCTGTTGGTGATTTGCTAAACGTTTTGGTGATATGAGGAGGCATTTCAGATGATGAACACGGCACAAAAGATTCATACTCTACCGATTTGATGGTAGTTGTAATTTTTTGCCTCATACTGCCTGTGGGTGATTTGCCAACAGCTATGATGGAGTCAAAAGGGGTGACTTCGGACGTCGCTGGTTCAGAATATACGTAGTCGATTGATTCCAACGTTGTTTTTAAATCGACTGGTGCTGTATCAGTAGTCAAGGAATTGAATGATGACGCAGGCATTTCTGATATTGAACTGGGATCACAAGATTCCACTGATTTGTACTTTGAAGAGTGAAATTTCTTCCTCGAGCCTTCTGCAGGTGGTGGATCGGTTAAATTCAAAGGTGATGGAGGTATATCGGACGGTGAGGGTAGTTCAACGGATTCGGAAAGCTCTGTTTGTTGTTTTGTTTCCTGATCGTGACTATGTTCGGCCTTTTTGAAGGCTCTAGGATCTTGTTTTACTGAATTGCAGGCTTCTGTATTGGAACAGAAAGAATTTTCTAGAGCAATGATTGAAAATGCGACAAAATGTACAGTTTTTTTTTGTATGTTTGTATGGTGGATTTTTTAAATGCAATATTATTATGCAGTGTGAGATACAGAATTCATTTTCAAACCTTTAATTGCTAACTCGATATTGTTACAAGTGACTTCCATATTCATTAGTTCCTCACAGAATTTCAGAATCATTTCCTGTTCAGCTTTTGTCATATGAGCGCAAATATCACCGTCAACAACGCCGGTGATAGAATTAATGCAGCAATGAAAGAGTACTGCAGAAGACATCAAGTACATCTTCTTTGGAACTTCTTTCATGTCATAATATCTGGAAAAGTAAAACACAACTTCAATAACTGCACAACGTGGGCAAGTCCACATTTTATACCAGCTGTTGCCAGTCACTGGCCTGCTCGCTACAACTTGAAAATCGGGATAAAAACTATCCTATATTTTAATCCAGATTATAAACTATCTGTTTACCAAATTTCATCCAAATTCGTTCAGTAGTTTTTGTATGAAAGAGTAACAAACGTCCAACCAAACTTTCACATTTATAATATTAGTAGGATTGATAACAAAAACTTTAAGAGGAAATGCAGTTGGTCTTTTCTGCATACAAACGCTCTCACCTGTTTTCTTTCTGGATATTGTTGGATTTCTGGATATTTTAAAGAATTGTAAACATTTACTTTTTCTACGCCTCTATGTTTTTCTTTTTGATACATTCATACAAATATTTGTAAGATCTACAAGTAGTTGTCGGGTCTGGGTGTTTGGGTATGTCAGCATAAATGTTTGCAAACGCAACCACGATACAGGAGAAATCCTAATGTGGGGTAACATTCGTCTAACATCGTCTTTGATTTGTATTTACCTTAGTCTCGTAAGAGGGTACTTAAACCTGACAAAGGCTTCCACGTCAGTACATATCATGGCGTCGTCAATCTCATCAGCATGTATATCTTGTTTATATTTCTTCAGCACATCCACCAGGCTCCACGGATTCAGCTCCGTTATGGGGGCGTTTGGATGCACACATTTATTAAGCTGTGAAATAATGGTAAACACAAGCTGAACAAACTAGCACTCCACCCGCGATTTTGTCCGGAAGGATGTAGTATTTTGTGCTCAAGTAAAAAAAAACAACTCCAATACTTAAAGTCATTTTCAATAAGCCCTTTTTTTATTTAGCCTATGCTGTCCCACAGCTGGGCAAAGGCCTCCCCCAATACCTTCCAAGAGCTCTTATGTTGTGCCTCCTCGAACCAGCCCGTGATATGCATTCAGATCATCTCGCCACCTCTTTCTGGGCCGACCGCGGCAACGATGTCCACCCTCCACAACCCATTGTGTGGAGATTTTTGCTGATCGGTCACGCCGCATGCGACTTACCCAATACCAATTTAGCCTGGCAGGCAGCCTTCTTGCCAACGTTCATTATACCTGTTTTGGAACACAGCATGGTATTTCGGACTCTGTCCTGTCTTTTAAAAACCAAAATGCTGCGTTCCATTGCCCGTTGGCAAACACCAAGGCAGAACTTCTGCGATTCGCTCAGCGACCATATTTGAGCACCGTAGGTTGGGACGGGTAACACCGTAGGTAGGGAGATAGGGATACCTATGGAGTTAGATTTACCAAAAATCTTTTAGGGCGTCAACAAATGAGATGTGCAACGCCATCGACTCCGATCAGGTCCTTAACGGACGGCGAGCTTTTTTTGCAGATTTTATACTCAACATTTTGTATAACACTAGCTACTAGCAACACAAATACCTTAGCAACTAGCTTTTGCCAGGTGTCTTCGTCCACATGGTAGGTAGTCAAAAATAATACCAGGATATAAGGTGTTATCACTGTCTTTCTCCATGCTAAATTTGATCTAGATTCTTTCAACCTTCCATACTTCCAACCAAATCATCATATCAGCCGTAAGACGTCCACTGCTGAACATAGGCCTGCCCTATAGACTTCCAATAGGACCGGTTGTAAGCGGCCTGCATCCAGCGTGATCCTGTGGTCTTTATAAGAACGTCTTTCCACCTTGTATGGACGTCGTACGCTGCGCCGAAGCGTGCAACCAAATCGCACATTATTATTAAGAAGATACCTATAATTACATTACCCAATTTAACAAAAGTTGTGTCCATCTTTTCTCAATGACTTCCAATTTGCAGTCTGAGCAAGAGATGCATTCCGCGTCATCGGCATACATTGTGCTAAATGAATAGGTATTAGGTATTAAGAATTTAAATATTTACAAAAATGAATAAAATACATGATTCTTTGTAAAAAATACGATACAAAAATACGACAATGTCAAAATGCTACAAAATGTCAGTGACAATATGACTTATTATTCTGAGCTTAAACTTCTACCAACGTACCTATCTGTGCTGACGACGGAAAAACACAGACAGAACTAAGAAAACTTTTTTAAAACCAAATAAAAACTTTGGCTTATTGCCACCGACTTCCGAAAGAAAAGTTATTTTTCACTTTTTTTTTTTTTGAAGTTGGTTCCTCTTTTTTGGACTGGACTCTGGACTTTAAAAGAGACTGTGACCTCTGAGTTTGTTTCGGCTGTTTTTAACCGACTTCAAAAAGGAGGATTACAAATTACAATTACTCCGCCAATTGTGGACCGATTTTTAAAATTCTTTTTTTTTCGAAAGGAGGTACTTCCGAGGTGGTCCCATATTCACCAAGTTGGGATCTGATGATTGGATCCTGGAGAAATCGAGGGCAACCCTCGAATTTTATAGGCCGACACACCGTTTTTCGCAAATTTTATGAAGTAATTTAAGTACTTGCGTATGGTAATCATAATTTCATGTAGCTGAGCTGATGATGGAAGGTAGAACTCCTTAATAGTAAGGAGTAGGCATCGACTGATTCAGTTTGAGTTCGCATATCTCTGGAACTACAAGTCCGATTTAAGTAATTCTTTTTTTGTTGTACTAGGTATCATTTAACTTAGGGAATATTGCAAGTTTCATCAAAATCGGTTCAGTAGTTTTTGAGATAGGGCATTTTATTAGCTTATTGTGTACATGAGCGATGTTACTCGTATTACCGGTGATAAGGATTACAAAATTCTAGTGCACATGTTGTATTTGACAAGAATTCGGGTTGAATATTTAAACTAAAAAGAGTAAAATAAAAACTTTTTCAAAGAAAAATGTAACCGCCTTCAAAAACAACCATAAAAAACGGTAAAAAAAAACCTACTAAATAACTTTTCTTTCGGAAGTCGGTGGCAAAAAAAGACAATGAAATAAAGAAAACAAAGACACCGACTTCCGAAAGAAAAGTTATTTAGTAGTTTTTTTTACCGCTTTTTATGGTTGTTTTTGAAGGCGGTTACATTTTTCTTTGAAAAAGTTTTTTCTCAGAGTAGTCAGGTACGAAACACCGGCCTCATCTATTTTGTAAAAAAACGACGTGTAAGTGTTTATAATAACATACTTGCAAAAACAAATATCATTTCATCATTTCATTTCAGAATGTAACTAAAATTTTTGTGAAAACCGCATCAAAATCGGTGCAGCCAAACGCAAGATAATCGTGGACAATGATAGTCCGGAGTTATTTCACATCTCAGCCGCATCGTGCACTGTGATCGATTTGATTATGATAAAATGATAAATGAATGATAAGTTATATTTATTTTGCAAGTTGGTTATTAAAAATATTTTTACACGTCAAATAATATTTTAAAAGGTAAATTAGGCCGGTGTTTCGTATCTGACTACTCTGAGAAGAAACATCCGAAACAAACTCAGAAGTTATTTGTTTCTTTTAAAGTCCAGACATTACCGGCATGGATCTTGAGCGCTGACCTTCACCTGCGCAGAAGTATGTTATTAGGTCCCTTTGGTAGATGAAGTGAGGAACGGGGGCGGGGAGTGATAGGCCCGCGTAGCGTGCCGTAGCGCATCGCGTCATAGCCGCCACTCGGGATTCATTGTTTTGTGCGTTTTCTTTGTTTTATTGTGCGTTTCATTTGTCGATAAGTGTAGGATGCGCAAAGCGATCCCCACTCTTACGCCGAGCGCACAAGAACCGTGCCGGTATTTGTACTGTTCAAGTCATACTCGTACAAAGACCATGCATATGTCTGAAAAGGTCTTTTATGGAAAGAACCACATAGATTTGAGTGGACCTGTCCAGTCAGTGCAAGCATTTGTCAGTTATCGTGTAGCTCGACTCAGAACACAAGGAGCTCAACAAAACTAAATTCAACAAAATTATCAGACATGACCTAGGTCGATGAAAAATATTTGACTATTGACATGTTGTATACTTGCCTCGTTATCAATTTTTTACACACAGAAAAAACGTGACCAGATTAATAGTAAATGAATAAATAGTAACATTATGTACGTTGTTGATAAGATATCTCAAAGTTTTTTGTGAAATTGTTGCGTAATATATTTAGATTCAAATATTGAAGCTTCCTTTCAAATGTAGTCAGTTATACTTATGTTATTATCTATTAAACATTTAATTAATTTATCTTAATTTCAGACTTAACTCCGATTATGCCGTATGTGTCTAAGGTTACCGGACTATAAGATAGAAAATTTAACAGTCCGTAGAAAAAGCCAGTTTTCCATTGAAAAATCCTGAAATTTACTCGAATTTTCTCACAATCTTAATTTACAGCTTTGTGGCTCGCGACACGACGATGGATGCAAATACCATCTCATAGAAAGAAAGAAAATTGTGTTTATTGGCAACAAAATTTAAAACTAGGTAATCAAAGTTATAACCAGAGTAATATACAATAAAATAACTAAAATAATAATAAAAAAAAACTAACAATTTAATGCCAAAGGGCCTCAGCTCAACAATGCCAGATTTGACGACAGACGCTGATTTTCAGCTGCAGGCCACGAGTGTCATACGCTCGAAAACATTATACGTAAAGTAGATAATACTCGTATTAAGTGAGTCTACATAGGTTTTTGTATCAAGACATCAAAAGAGTTGATTTTTTTTGTGCGGGTGTTTCTGTTTCTTTTTTTTATCATGGTAAAACCATCAAATGAGTCCTCCCACCCAGGGCAGAGCGGGAGGGACTGTCAGACTCGTACTGACTAAAATCCACGGTTTCCTTCAATAGCCCTTAACGTTCCAGGGTCACGGTAATTCGTAAGTCCCGCGACCCCGGCAGGCTTTGGCCCTCTAGAGAGCGGACCCGTCATTTTGCTGACACTCTTTGAGGCGCGCGTGGAACACAACGCGCCGTCGACACGGGCATGTTCCATCGTGGTCGGACAATACGCGCAGGCCGCATGCATTGAGTTATAATGGTACGTAGTACATTAAAACATTTAGGTATAACTCTATGCCCGCGACTACGGTGGCCGGAGATCGTCTCGACTTGTCGAGGCAGCGGGGATTCGCCCCGGCGCCGGCGGGCGTCGGCGATGCGCCTCCAGGCGCCACTTATAGATGCACTGGACTGGAGGGCAGTTGCCTCTAAATCCTAGGGGGTGGGTGATTCTGTTTGTAAGACTTCATCATCATCATCAGCCGGAAGACGTCCACTGCTGAATATAGGCCTCCCCCTTAGACCGCCACGCCGAACGACAATTCACCACTTGCATCCATCGGTAGCCCGCGACCCTCACGATGTCATCGGTCCACCTAGTGGGAGGCCTGCCTACGCTGCGTCTTCCGGTCCGTGGTCGCCACTCGAGAACTTTTCTTCCCCATCGGTTGTCAGTTCTACGAGCGATGTGGCCTGCCCATTGCCACTTCAACTTGCAAATTTTATGAGCCTTAACCTTTGTAGGCCTTTCCAAACCGAACTTTGCGGTGACCCTGTGGTTTCGGCGAAGAGTTTCGCCGAAGTAAAGTCTTGCCTTTGTTCAGTCTGTCGGTGTTTAGTCATACACAGACATTACTGATGGTGGTACCGGGACTGTTTTTATAAGGTAGGTATTTATTCGTCAGACAGTCCTTTCGATCCTGGCAGAGCGGAGAGGACTCATTCAATGATAGGATTAAGTAGAGGTGTTTTATTGAAACACTATTTCACAATATTGGTAACGATAATAAATCAATTACGATTTATTTATGTTTTAACTAATATATTTACTCGTAATTATCATAATAATCTAAAGTCATTCACCCCCAGTAGTTTTCAATGATTAAAAATACGATAAATAGTGATTAAAAAACGTTTATTTGCTAACACATTAAATCTTAATTAATATGCCTTAATTGGAAGAATATGAGTTAATATAAAAATCCATTACAATAAAAATTTATTAGTTATGCAATGGAGTCGGTTTTTATTTTGTAGGTACTAGTTTTTTGCAACCCCATAGCTTTAGACCTCCCCTCTCTCCCCCCTAACTTTTGCTCCCCATAACTGATAGTCATCCAAAAACCACTCCAGAGGCCTTACCACGAGCTCTTAACACGATCCAGTTTAGGCTGTGGGAAAAAAATGGCGCTAGACGACTTGTATAGCTCTGTTTCTTTTCCGCAGCCTAAACTGGATCGTGTTAAGAGCTCCTGGTAAGGCCTCAGGGCCCTTTACCACTGTGCGAAAATTCATCAAAATTAGCATGTCTTCTTTTCCTCACCGCACTTAGACGAACTGCTCGAGCAGTTAGCCACTGATCAACATACACGGACTGTTCAAAAAGTTAGCCCGTGTTCAACATGAACAGACTGCTCGGTTAGTCAGTATGGTGCCTAAGATCTGCGTCAATTAGTCCAGCAACTCGAAGCATTTCAATCGCCCAAAATAGTTCAACCGCCCGAAGCAGGAGCAACTCCTTCTGGCTGTTGAACTGCTTCTAGCGGTTTCTTTGTCATGCGAAGAGTTTAGTTGGCTTGGCTATGCAATAATTGCAACAGCACTAAAAAAAAACTTTTTCAAAAAAAATGTAACCGACTTCCCACAAAAAAGTTCAAAATAACATACAAAAAAACTTAACCTACGAGTACAAAAAGTTTTTTATTTTACCCTTTTTAGTTTCATTATTCAACCCAAATTATTGTCAAATACATAATTTTCTTACATGTACACTAAAATATTGTAATCTGTAGCACCGGTAATAACATCGCCCATGTATGTACTCTTACACAATGAGCTAAAAATGAAAACTACTGCACCAAACTAAATGAAAATTTTATGGGACCAAATGGCAGGTATACTGTATCGCACAAAAAAAGAATCATCGAAATAAGACCAGAAACCTCGGAGTAATCGGTGTAGACAATGTTGAAAACTTTTTAGGTTTTTTCAAAAAGTGTTAGTCCAATTTCGATAAAATTTTAATGGGACCGTTTCGGGAAGTTATACCATTTCCAACAAAAAAAGAATTTTTCAAATCGGTTGGTAAACGACGGAGTTATGCCCGAACAAACATAAAAAAATATAAACATCCGAATTGAGAACCTCCCCTTTTGGAAGTCGGTTAAAAACCACGGGTAAAAGCTACACTCGGCACATGTAGGAAGGTGAAATAGGACACACGATGACATTAGAGGAACTTTTTAACGTTCGCAAACTTTTTAAAGTGCCTTTACACTCGTAAACGGTGTCGTGATTTTACAATTCTGTCGCCGTATGTAAAAAAGGCACAACTGGAGAAAAGGGAACAGGGAAAAATAAGCCTTAGTAGATACGCCTTTTTAACCGACTTCTAAAAAAGGAGGTTACTCAATTCGACCTTATATAAATGCTTTTTTTTATGTTTGTTCGCGCAGAACTTTGTCGTTTATGAACCGATTTCGATGATTCTTTTTTTGTTGGAAAGAAGACATTTCAGAGGTTGTCCCATGATAAGGATATTAAGGTCTGATGATGAAAGACCAGAGAAATCGAGGGGAACTTTCAAAATATATACAAATTTTTACATAAGGCCTGCCGCCTTAGTAACTGAGATTGAATATTTTAACTGTACCTTAAACATTATACGAGTAATTATAAAATATGATTGCACTAAACTAGATAAGCAAATAAAAATAGATTATGCACTAAAATTGTACCTTAAATGTTATAGTTATAAAATATGAATGCACTAGATAAGCAAAAAAAGATTACGCGCTAAAATTCTCACGCGATGTCCTACATAGACGATTCCACGCGAACTAAATCAGTTGCTTCTTTTATTTTATTTTTTTTGCAGTTGCACCAGTAATTTCGCGCGCACGTAGGACAGCCCCATAAATGTAAAACTTTAATTTCATCTTAACACCATAGAACATATAGTTAAAAATCTATTAAAGATTACAATGATTATTTTTCCGACCCAAATATCGACCAATAGAATTGCACCATTCGACGTCACGTGGTACAACCTACATGGTATTATACTGATAATTTTTTGAAAATTTTCTCTGGTAGTCACGTCAAACTGACAGGTTGAATTCAATTGTGAAAATTGGAGATGGGTCGGAAAAATAATCCCCTGAATACCACACGAGCTTCAAAATTATCTGGCATTTCCCTCAAGGTTCCCTGCAAACAAATAAAGTCGTCAAGTTTTTCAGGAAAAATCACTCGCGCTTCGCGCTCGTGATTTTTTAACCTGAAAAACTTGACTCCTTCATTTGTTTGCAACGAACCTATCGGAAAATACCCGATAATTTTGAAGCTCTTGTGGTATTATAAGTGAACATTTCCGTTTATCGCTTGCTACTTGTCTAGTGGAGTAGAGTCGTTGCATGCATTGAGTTCGCGTGAACCACACCTGAGGCCTTACCACGAGCTCTTAACGCGATCCAGTTTAGGCTGTCGAAAAGAGACAGAGCTATACAAGTCGTCTAGGGCCATCTCTTTCCCACAGCCTAAACTGGATCGCGTTAAGAGCTCGTGGTAAGGCCTCAGATCACTTCGCATTCGCGTTCGCTTTGAATCACCTACGTAGGATACCAAATTGATTGTGCTGGTTCGGAACAAGCGTAGCTTCTTGAACTCATGGTTGAAGCTCACTCCTTAGATTCCAGTAGAAGATTTTAATTCTGTAAAGAACAATAAATAGCCACTAGTAATGCCAATTAACGCGATTTCGCATTCGTTACATGAGTATGCGAATTATTGAGCCTAAGCATGCTAATTACTCCACCCGCGGTGGTTGGCGCCCACGGCGACGGACGTCGCAAGACGATCTCCGGCCACCGTAGGCGCGGGCATGCGGGCGGCGAGTAAAGGGCAACTCGCAGCCCGACCATGGACCATGCCCGGGTCGACGGCGCGTTGTGTTCCACGCGCGCCTCAAAGAGCGTCAGCATAATGACGGGGCCCCCTCTCTAGAGGGCCAAAGCCTGCCGGGGTCGCGGGACTTATCTCATCACCGTGACCCCGGAACATAAAAGGCTATTGAAGGACACCGTGGATTTTAGTCAGTACAAGTCAAAAAGATTTTAATATGTTTACCTTTCATAACTTCATTTAGCAGTGATTGTGTTATACTAGTAAAAGCCTGGAAGAATTTCCTTAGAAAAACTGAAGCGTCACATCTGTCTCCCTCGTACTTTTCTGTGCAATGACATTTTGGGTCACCGCTATCACTGAGGGAACAGATACCGTCATTAAGACAATACATCTGGCAAGCGTACACTTCACAACGTTCACCCGAATATCCGGCATTACATCTGAAATCAATTTTACTATTATAACAAACATTATGAACGTCATCGACCATCGTAGCTAAGCGAAAGAGTTCTAAGTACTAAGAAAGTAAGTACGTTCTAAGTACTACGCAGCCACACAGTAGAGCATACGGTGCAAGACTGCCCCGCTTGGGCAGAGCACCGACGTGTCCTTACGGCGGCGATAGGCGGAGACCTCTTGCGCCCGGCATTGGTCGCCGCCATGCTGCGGGGCGAGACGGAGTGGGAAGCGGTCGCCTCCTTCTGCGAAGCAGTCATGCTCGCGAAGGAGGAGGCGGGCCGCGTGCGGGAGAGGACAATGTCCTCCCTCCGCCCCACCCGCGGTGGTGGACACCCACGGCGACGGACGTCGCAAGACGATCTCCGGCCACCGTAGGCGCGGGCATGCGGGCGGCGAGTAAAGGGCAACTCGCCGCCCGGCCATGGACCATGCCCGGGTCGACGGCGCGTTGTGTTCCACGCGCGCCTCAAAGAGCGTCAGGATAATGACGGGGCCCCCTCTCTAGAGGGCCAAAGCCTGCCGGGGTCGCGGGACTTATCTCATTACCGTGACCCCGGAACATAAAGGGCTATCGAAGGACACAGTGGATTTTAGTCAGTACAAGTCTGACAGTCCCTCCCGCCCTGCCCGGGGTGGGAGGACTCATTTGATGATTTTACCACGCAAAAAAAAAAAAGTACTACGCAGCCGGCCTTTCTGAAGCACAGCAAGGCCGGGTGCGTAACACTCGCAATTGGCGTGCGTGTATGACGAGATATATGAATGTGGATGAGGTGAAAGGAGTATGTAAGGATCTTAACAGGTGGCGCTCTGTAGTTTCTGCCTACCCCCCTGGGAAGAAGGCGTGAGTGATGTATGTTTGGTCATGTTATGGTCACATCTCATTGAAGCCACCCTCTTCGCGACTGGCACCGCCCTATTGTTCATCGTCTACTCGATATCAACAGGTGGTCTAAGGATGGGCGCCGCGAACGGATTCAAGTCCAAGAATTTATCGAGTATAGTTTACACTACGAAAATCTATAATATTTGTAAACAAACATTCTGAAATGCCCAACTTTTGTAGCAAAATGACGGCATTGGGAGAAAGCGGCTACGTAAACTTAATTCAGATGAACAAACAAAGTTCTTTATTTACAATACTTATAGGTTCTCATGGCGGGAACTATAGTCTGTCAGGTTGGCACTTTTTATCCTTGCGTGATGATTCGATGATTTGCTGGCAGCACGCGGCTTGTCAACGCAAGGCATGCGAGCGAGCAGCCAGTTGTCAAACTATAGAACGCCACGAACCCTGCGTCAAATTGTATTTTGTCTCAAAGTTACAAAAAAGTGTTCATCTTATCGCTTTTGTCAAATTTGATGAACATTTGTGTTACGGCTCATTCACACTACGTCCGTCATGACGATTCGTCAAAAAAGACGATACGTAATGACGGATGAACGTTCACATTGCATACCGAATCGACTTTTTTCACGATTCGTCAAAATATCCGAATATATGTTCATTGTTAACACTGAATTCGTGATTCAGGCATAGTCGTCCCAACCGATCCGTCATAACGATTCGTGATTTAAAACTGAAGGTTTTTGAAAAAAAGCGAAACGTCATTTAAGACGTATCCGTCATTTTTCACTATTCCGTAATAGTGTGAACACGGGCAATTAAAATGTATAGCCGCCCATACAAATCAAAATAACGATTCGTAAAAAAAAAAGATTCATCAAAATACACGAATCGTCTTAAAGGATTAGTGTGAATGAGCACTTACCTGCATTTTGGTTGTCCATCAGCACTGGTACTACAATCTCCATGTAAGCAGTAGTTATGACAAACGGAAACACTGTCTCTGTCGCCGCTACCTGGAGATCCCGCAGCAACTTTTGTTTCATTGGCACGCGGCAAGCTTCCATCTGTAGTATTGTTGAGGGAACCAGTATCGTTGGTCGCTGAGTTATTTAACACCAAAGTCTTTAGTGGTTTACAATCCGAATTTCCTTGACTCTGCTCCTCAATTGTATAGTTAGCGGCCATATTTTTGTAACCCCCATAGGGAATTTCAATTGCTGTGGGTTTGACATCTGCCCCATCTGGTAGATCCTTTGGTAATTTCCAGAAGTACTTGTCCATGATGTTCCCCCAGTAGATAGAATCCTTTGATACTTGTGTTGGTCCGAGTGAATAACTTTTGTCTTTTTTTAAGTCTTCGCTGTATAAAGTTCTGTTGTTCTTTCCATCTGTATCAGCACTCACCACAAAAAATTTTTCTTGGACCTTGTTTTCTTCAATCCAGTACATTTTTTTTGTTTGAGGATCAATTGACAGCGCTGTTCTGGTTATATTATCAAGACTCCTGTCTATAATGACTTTTGCGTCGGTACCGTTTAGTCGAGCCCTCTCTATAGTGTAAGTGTCCGCTGAGATCCAGTAGATATACCTGTATTTAGTAAAAAAATATCAACATCCTCAATGTTGTCAAAACGCCTGCATCCTTAAGGGCCTATGCAAACCACGTTTTATAAACGCGCCGTCGACGCACATTTGTAGCGATACAAACGCGAGTCGACGCAACCTGTAGACCTTTGCACACCTGTATAAATTGAAATACGCGTTTGATTCGATACAGACGCGCCGGTGCTGCGCGTTTGACGCGATACAAACAGCTCTGTTTGATAAAAGCGCGCCGTCGCGTCGATGCGCGTTTGTATCGATACAAACGCGCGAGAGCCACGCTCTTGACGCGATACAAACGACAACAAACTGCTCTGTTTGATATAGCGCGTTTAAAAAACGTCGTGTGCATAGGCCTTTAATGTCATAAAAGCATAATAATTTAATATTCTCAAAACACCACACAGAAAAACATGTTGATGTACTTGTTGCTTGAAAACGAAAAGCGGGATAAGGACATAAAGACTTGGGACGACCGTCCGGAGGTCATGGTGGAGCATACGGTGGAGGTGTGGCCGCTTGGGCAGAGCACCGCCATGTCCTACGGAGGCGACAGGTGACGGTGACCTTTCGCACCCAGTATTGGTCGAGGCCATGCTGCGGGGCGAGACGGAAAAGTAGGAAGTCATGTCCTTCCGCGAAGCAGTCATGCTAGCGAAGGAGGAGGTGGGATGCGTGAGAAACGACCAGCCTAGTCTAGTCCAGAGACCAGACTATTCAGTACGAGTCTGACAGTCCCTTCTGCACTCAGGGTTCCCGGACTCATTGGATGATTTTACCACGTAAAATGGATACAAAGACGATGAAAGATTGTTTAAAAATAAGTCAAACTAAAAATCTTTGTACAAACCCTCGACAGCTATCCACGGCAAGGCTGCTGATCGCATTTTCCAAAAATACTACAGGTTCCCCCTCAACTGCCACACTTCCATCAGTTCCAGGTTTTGCGGGAAACGAGAGAATTATAGTATCTTTGTCCGTGAAAAGTAACTCTGTTGCCGGATCGTAAGTAACAATATGCCAAAAACCTTTTGTCGTCAATAAAGTTTCTGTTTTCTCAGTTTCTATGTCGAAACTAAATATTTTTTGAACTGATGAATGTTCGGTGAAAATGATCCGTTTGTGAAATGGGTCGTATGTAATCCAGTGGATAGCATCACTCGTAGGTGACACTGAGTGTGTTATCTTTCCTTCATTATAAAATTCTAACACATTAGCTTTGGTCAACACGATGTCTGAAAGATATTAATAATATTTTTCTTAGTTATAATGACGATAGAGTAGATTTGCCCGCGGGTTTGTTTGCCCGCTATATAGCCTTTGACTGTCTCCTGGGGGCGTATTACAACCTCTTAATTCCTGTCAGTTTACGCCTTAAAGTGAACTGCCTTGCTTAGTCATCTTACAAACACACATTTACGGCCAGTAAACGGTCACGTGACATTTTACCAACTTCTGCCTGTGCTTCTGCCCGGAACTGGCCCGGAAATTTCGTATTATAAGCTACATAATGACATTTCAAGGCCGGATTAACTATCAAAATTGACATCTCCTAAATCATTCAGTTTACGCCACTTTTTAGTTTTCCACCAATTTTTAGTAACTTTTACTGACTTGTTTCTTTTAATTTGTCTATTATATAAACTACCTAAATTAAACTTTGATATTAATAATGTAGGCTCTACCGAAAATCTGGAGAGTAAATACACGATTGTAATGCCGGCTGACGAGCTTTATAAATACGACAAAGTTATTACCTTTTACGAGACATATACCTACACTCATTTTCTGAACGATAATTGTTTTATTCTGTCGTAGTTCCATCAGTGTAAGAAAAAAATGATCAAGAGCTTAGATTTGAGACATGGTGACTGAATTAAATAATCTTTCGTACCAATGGACATAAGGTTGAATAAACCAAACAAAATGTATGATAGGAGTATAGGACTCAAACCCTGTGTTAAAATTAATAGCCTCATCATCATTCTTGAAATGGTACAGTCCAATGGAGCCAAAACTAGTGTTCAATATTTATTTGGCTACATTGGGCAGTCTTTGATGTATCAACAGACATTTTTTTTAAATTCTCTTCCTCCATTGCTTCTGGTACCACAACTTCACAGCCAATTAATCAGGAGCACTAACATGGCACGAACGGGAACACCCAAATACTCCGAAATATTTTATTCCGAATTTCGGTATTACGATTTTCAAAACTCCGAATATCATAATACCTAAAAATTACAATATCTATTGTTACGTCGATCGAATTGCGAGACCTATCTATAAGCTTCTCGAAAGTTCCAGAAGGTTCTCGACAATTCTACCGAAGGTTTGTCTGAAAGTTTCTAGAAAATTCTACCCTGTTCTAGATGTTTCGAGATGGTTCTGGAATGTTCCAGAAGGTATGGGACTTATATCGAAGTCTATGGATGTTTCCAGAACATTCGACCACCTTCTAGAAACATCTAGTGGGTCCGGCCGAGGTATAAAAGGGGCGCCGATCGCCGACCTGAGTCAGTCTGGTTTTGACTACGATCGAGGCAACTCGAAGTGAACTGGAAGCGATCTTTAAGTGATTTTTACGTGTGATTAAGTGAGTTTATAAGTGTTTAATTGTTGAGTAGTGTTAAGTGTTTGTTTTAATTAGTGATTCGTGTGCGAATAAAGTTTATTTGGTTTTAATTGGTGTTAATTAATTTATCCCAATACCCAGCTCGTAACATTTGGTGTCAGAAGTGAGGGATAAAATGCCAATTTTACCAAAAGACGACACGGACGGTATTCGTACCAGAAGTCAACGTCAACAAGACATGGACCAGAGGCGGTTTGGAGGTTCCCCGATACAGACGCCGGGTGGTGCTCAGCCTACGATAGAACCAGTGGCTGGTCCGTCTGCAGTCTCTTCAGCATCAGCGGTTCCAGACCTGTCTGCGCTTATGGCGCTGCTGCAGGAGCAGGCCCGCCGGCAGGAGGAGCAGGCCCGTCGGCAGGAGGAGCAGGCCCGCCGCCAAGAAGAACAGGCCCGCTTGCTGCAAGAGCAGCTACAGAAGGACAAGGAGGAGCAGGTCCGCCTGCTGCAAGAGCAGCTACAGAAGGACAAGGAGGAGCAGGTCCGCCTGCTGCAAGAGCAGCTACAGAAGGACAAGGAGGAGCAGGCCCGCCGCCAGGAAGAGCAGGCCCGCCGCCAAGAAGAACAGACCCGCCTGCTGCAAGAGCAGCTACAGAAAGATAAGGAGGAGCAGGCCCGCCGGCAGGATGAGCAGGCCCGGCTACTACAAAAGCAGCTTCAAGAAGATAAAGAGGAGCAGGCCCGTCGCCAAGAAGAACAAATGTTCCTCATCAAGGACCTGCACTCAACATTTGGCAAGGAGCTCAAGGTGATGAAAGAGCAAGTCAATCAGCACGAGAGTCGCATCTCTGAAGCTGAGGTCCAAATTGCCGGGGTGAAGAAGGCTTTGGGTGAACTTCGGTCCGGAGACGGGGTTGTGTGTCCAGTGATTGCTGCACCTTCAGCACGAGGGTTTAAGGTGCCGCCATTCGACGGAACATCTTCATGGTCGGCTTACAGGATGCAGTTTGAGGCCGTTATGAAGGCGAATGGGTGGACGAAAGAGCAAGCAATGACCGCGCTCACCTTAGGCCTACGAGACCAGGCCCTGACCGTACTTGAGGCTCTTGGCAAGGATGTGAGTTATGAACAGCTGCTGGAAGCGTTGGAGTCCAGGTACGGCGACGCGCACCTGGAGCACGTATTTCGCGCAAAGCTAAAGGATCGTGTTCAACGTAGTGCCGAGACTCTACAACAGTGGGCCCTAGAAATTGAGAAGTTGGTCCGGAAGGCATACCAGTCTGCTCCTGCTCTGATCAATGTCAATCTCGTACAGGCGTTCGTCGATGGAATACGTGACCTGGAAGTCAGAGCCGCTGTAAGACTTGGGCATCACGAAACATTAAAGGACGCCTTGGCCCATGCTTTGGAAGTAGAGGCAGTGAGGCAAGATCATCGCACACATCGTGTCAGAGAAGTTGTAGAATCAACTGTACGCGACCGCCCACAAGGGTACAGTCCCAGGTGCTACACTTGTGGGGAAAAGGGTCATCTTCGATCTAGCTGTCCCAAGCGAAATACTCCAAGTGAAGATCAATCCCAGCAGGGAAGAGGGACCGATAAAACTGCCCAGCAACAGCAGGGAAACGAGTAAACGCCAGGACTGAGGGGCGGGTGCTGGCTGGTATGGAAAGAGCCCCGAGGATCTCGATATCACAGGCCCATGACGGAAACAGCCTGATCATCAAAGGCGAAGTCAACGGAAAACCATGCAAATTGACACTCGATACAGGAGCTTCTCACACGGTCGTCAATTCAAACCTAGCAAGTCGGTTCCTTGGGGACTTCTTCAATAACCACGACCGCATACAATTACTGACAGCTACCGGTCAGCACATAACCGTCCGAGGCAAGAAGGAGGTTAAGTTGAAACTAGGTCACAAAGCGTATTGGCATAATGTCATCGTGGCTGACATAGTAGACGATTGCATCTTGGGCTTAGACTTTATGCGGAAATATCGTTGTGAGATCGATGTTGATCGAGGAGTATTGAAATGTGGTACAGAAGAGATCTTAATGGAATGTGCACCGTCAGAAAAAGTGCTTCGCTTGAAATTTGACGTGTCAACACTTTTGAAAAATTGCGATCTAACTGGAGTAGAAATGGATAAGGCTAGAAAAATGTTACTCCAGTATGCCGACATGTTCTCTACAGATGATACTGACATAGGGAGAACAGGGCTGGTTCAGCACAAAATTAATACTGGCAATGAGTTACCAATCCGACAACGACCAAGAAGGGTGCCGGTTGCACGCGAAAAGGAAGTGAAAGAAATGATTGAACGCATGGTGAAGAACAGTTTTATAGAGCCTTCATCTAGCCCGTGGTGTTCTCCTGTGGTCCTGGTGAAGAAAAAGAACGGCAACACGCGGTTTTGTGTGGACTATCGACGGTTAAACGACGTCACGAAAAAAGACAGTTACCCACTGCCTAGGATCGATGACACATTGGATACACTGACAGGAATGAGGTGGTTCACAACGTTAGACCTGAAAAGTGGCTACTGGCAAGTGGAAATAGACCCTAAAGACAAGGAGAAAACTGCATTTTCAACAGGAAAAGGGCTATGGCAATTTAAAGTCATGCCATTCGGATTGTGCAATGCTCCTGCGACATTTGAAAGGTTGATGGAGCAAGTACTTGCCGGATTGATCGGAGACGCATGTCTTGTCTATTTGGACGACGTCATCGTCGTGGGCCGAACATTTGAAGATCACCTTCAAAACCTAATTAGAGTGCTGTCGAAAATCCGGACGGCAAATCTTAAGTTAAGTCCGGAAAAGTGTTCATTTTTCAGGAGACAAGTGAACTTTTTAGGACACATAGTTTCGGAGGAAGGTGTTCAGACAGACCCGGAGAAAATCGTCGCCGTCAAGGAATGGCCAGTTCCGAAAGACAAGACGGCGGTCAGAGCATTTTTAGGTTTATGCTCCTACTATCGACGGTTTGTCAAGAATTTTGCCGACATCGCAAAACCCCTACACAAACTTACTGAGGACAAGCAACAATTCTGTTGGGACGAGAACTGTGACATCGCATTCCAGGAATTAAAGAAACGTCTGTGCAATTCACCTATTCTTGACTATCCTGACACTGAAAATGACTTCATAGTTGACACAGACGCAAGTAATACTGGAATTGGTGGCGTGTTGTCTCAACGGAAAGGAAATCAAGAAGTTGTTATAGCTTACTACAGCAAATCTCTATCGAAACCGGAAAGAAATTACTGCGTTACGAGAAGGGAATTACTTGCCGTAGTAAAGACTTCGCAGCACTTCAGTAAGTATCTGCTGGGACGAAAATTCCTATTGCGAACGGACCATGCTGCATTAAAGTGGCTATTGCAATTCAAGAATCCAGAGGGACAGGTGGCGAGGTGGATTGAGCTACTACAAGAGTTCGATTTCGTAACTGAACATCGCAGTGGGAGGGCACATGGTAACGCAGATGCACTGTCTAGAAGACCTTGTCCTGAAGACTGTAAACACTGTATCAGGCAAGAGGCCAAGGAAGTTGTGTCTGTACGAATGCTGAAAACGGATCTCAGTAACGAATGGAAGGAAACACTACAGCATGCTCAGCGAAATGACGCAGACATCAAACCAATTTTTGATTGGATTAAAGCTGGTGTTCCTAAACCCAAGTGGAGTGATGTAGCTGCAATGAGTTCCATCACTAAGAGTTATTGGGCGCAATGGAACAGCTTAGTTGTCCAGGAAGGAGTCTTGTGCCGTAAATGGGAAAACGCTCGGGGAGACAACTGTCATTTACAAATGGTTGTTCCTAGAGCCAAAGTCCCAGATGTATTACGGCTCTACCACGACGGATGTTCAGGTGGACATATGGGTGTAAAAAGGACTCTACTGAAAATACGTGAGCGATTTTACTGGATCCATTGTCGGGAGGACGTGGAGGACTGGTGCCGGAAGTGTACCAGTTGTGCGGCTGTGAAAGGACCCCAGACACGCAGCAGAGGTGCTTTACAGATATACAACGTTGGAGCCCCGTGGGAACGGATAGCACTAGACGTTGCAGGACCATTTCCGGAAAGTGAAAATGGGAACAAATACTTCATGGTTGTCATGGATTACTTCACAAAGTGGCCAGAAGTCTTCGCCATTCCTAACCAGGAAGCTACAACAGTCGCAGATAAATTGGTTCAGGAGGTCTTCTGTCGTTTTGGAGTACCCTTGGAAATACACAGCGACCAAGGAAGGAATTTTGAATCACAAGTATTCCAGGAGACTTGTCGGCTGATGGGTACTCACAAGACCAGAACGACTTCCTACCATCCACAATCTGATGGAATGGTGGAGCGTTTCAACCAAACGTTGGAGAGATATCTGGCAAAGGTTGTGGAAAGCAGGCAAAGAGATTGGGACAAGCACATACAGCCATTTCTTCTGTCCTATCGTAGCGCAGTTCACGAAAGTACAGCTGTGACACCAGCCTTCGCGAACTTTGGAAGGGAATTACGGTTGCCTGCTGATTTGATCACCGGATCCCCTCCTGATGCTCCACGCAGTGTAACCGACTATGCAAATGACTTGCGTAACAAATTGAATGATGTTTACGAGCATATCAGACAATCGGGCCAACAAATGTCTGAGAAGATGAAGACCCGATACGACCGGAAGACAAACAATAGAGGTTTCGACGAGGGGTCACTTGTGTGGTTGCATAACCCAGTGCGCAGCAAGGGGAAGTCCCCTAAATTACAAGCAAAATGGGATGGACCATACCGAGTCGTGACCAAGATTAACGACGTCACCTACCGGATTCAAAAGGGTCCACGTGGCGCGCCCAAGATTGTCCATGTTGACCGTTTAGCGCGATATAACGGGACTAACGATGCTCGGGACGAGCATGTCTAAGGAGGGGGCAGTGTTACGTCGATCGAATTGCGAGACCTATCTATAAGCTTCTCGAAAGTTCCAGAAGGTTCTCGACAATTCTACCGAAGGTTTGTCTGAAAGTTTCTAGAAAATTCTACCCTGTTCTAGATGTTTCGAGATGGTTCTGGAATGTTCCAGAAGGTATGGGACTTATATCGAAGTCTATGGATGTTTCCAGAACATTCGACCACCTTCTAGAAACATCTAGTGGGTCCGGCCGAGGTATAAAAGGGGCGCCGATCGCCGACCTGAGTCAGTCTGGTTTTGACTACGATCGAGGCAACTCGAAGTGAACTGGAAGCGATCTTTAAGTGATTTTTACGTGTGATTAAGTGAGTTTATAAGTGTTTAATTGTTGAGTAGTGTTAAGTGTTTGTTTTAATTAGTGATTCGTGTGCGAATAAAGTTTATTTGGTTTTAATTGGTGTTAATTAATTTATCCCAATACCCAGCTCGTAACACTATTATTAAGAATCACGAAATTTATTTAACCGAAAGTCGTATATCCGATTTCTTAGTTTTCCGATTTTCACATATTCGAAAAATGTAATGCTCGATGAGTTCTCATTCCGAAAAACGAAATTCCGATTTTCAATATTCCGAATAAACTGATTGTTTCGGAATATTGAAAATCGGAATTTCGTTTCTCATTCTACAAAGTCAGTGCCAGAAACGAATTGCTGCAAAACCGGCTCCACGTAGTCCGTACCGTACTCTTAGAGAGTTATTTAAGCCTGTGTAGGCGCGGAGTGCTGAGGCGTATCCTCTGGACTTTGACTGTTTGCCTTCGGGATTGTTATTGTTATTAGGAGAACTTAGGATCCATGAGCGAGCGAAGCGAGCTCGGGACTTGGGGCACCCCGACTCGGACAGGTTAGGTTCGAAGGGGATGGCGGGGTCTGAAAGACCCCGCCATCCCCTTCGTGTTAGGTTACTTTAAACCTTGCTCACAGAAATAGGAGCCCCGCGAAGCGGGGCTCCGTCGATCTCCCTTGGTAGGTGGTAGTCAACAAGTTGACCAAGGATGCAAGAGCGAGCGAAGCGAGCTCGGGACTGGGGGCACCCCGACTCGGACAGGTTAGGTTCGAAGGGGATGGCGGGGTCTGAAAGACCCCGCCATCCCCTTCGTGTTAGGTTACTTTAAACCTTGCTCACAGAAATAGGAGCCCCGCGAAGCGGGGCTCCGTCTATCTCCCTTGGTAGGTGGTAGTCAACAAGTTGACCAAGGATGCAAGAGCGAGCGAAGCGAGCTCGGGACTGGGGGCACCCCGACTCAGACAGGTTAGGTTCGAAGGGGATGGCGGGGTCTGAAAGACTCCGCCATCCCCTTCGTGTTAGGTTACTTTGAACCTTGCTCACAGAAATAGGAGCCCTGCGAAGCGGGGCTCCGTCTATCTACCTTGGTAGGTGGTAGTCAACAAATTGACCAAGGATGCAAGAGCGAGCGAAGCGAGCTCGGGACTGGGGGCACCCCGACTCGGACAGGTTAGGTTCGAAGGGGATGGCGGGGTCTGAAAGACCCCGCCATCCTCTTCGTGTTAGGTTACTTTGAACCTTGCTCACAGAAATAGGAGCCCTGCGAAGCGGGGCTCCGTTGAACCACCTTAGTGGTAATATAACTCAGGAATTCAGGATGCGATAGCGAGCAAATTGTGTCTTGGGGCACCCCGACTCTGACAGCTTTCGTTCTTCTCACAGGGATTTTTTGTAATATTATGAATGAAAATACGTAACTCAAAAATAAATTATTTTAATTACTCAAAAAAAAAATTATAAAAGAAATTATTATAATTGAAAAGAAAATATTCTTATTCAAAAGAAATTCTTTTATTGAAAAGTAAAGAGGAATTTTGACAAGGCGTTTTAAAAGCATACTTTTCTCTGATAAGCGATTAAATTTTCGGAATTCTAATTATTCGGAATTTTAATAATCGGAATTTTAACCATCGGAATTCGTGTTTTTGATGTTTCGGAAAATTATTAATTCGGAATTTTTGATATTCGGTCTATTGAAACTCGGTATTTTGAAAATAGTAATTATAAATGTTAGGAATATTGAAATTTCGGAATTATGAAAATAGGAATAATGATCAATCGGAGTTGTTATATTAGGAATTTTGAACCATTCGGAATTATGAAAATCGGTATTTTGAAATTCGTATTTATGAATTTCGGAATAAAGTTTTTCGTATTATCGTAGTGTACCCGGCACGAACTAGGTAAGTATTACACTGTCTTTCGGATTAGAATAAACGTCCTAGGTTTTAACATTCCTTCCCTTAATGAAACATTTCTAGCTTCATATCTTAGGTGCCTCTTTGATTTTGGAGCCTCTTGCTTTAAAAATGAGAGCAACGTTGGAACAGCTCCGTTTTTAAAAATTTTCCGCTCATGACTTAGTCCATTGTTTCATTACTTTCTCTGCGGCAAAACGATGTGCTCCTTTATTATTGCAGTAAAAAGCATTACATAGTGGCATAATAAATATAGTATATTTCATTTCGGTGAGGGTTGACAGTCGGAACAAGTTGCAATGTCGGTTCCGCACGTGTACTGAACGACTATTTTTAATACAGTTGCGAAAAAAAGTGATTTAGTTGAGAGGCTAGAAATTTGATTCTACTACATTTAACACACATTTACTTGTAGTTAGGATTTAAAATTGTAATTTTTAAGTAGGTATTACATGTGCTGCTAGCTTCTACAAAGAATATAGTACAGCTTCTGACATTCTATATTGAGAAAATTGTCATCAAGTTTTGTGTTTGTAATTTTACATCTATTAGACGGCATCTCTTGCGCGCGAGTCATCATAATGGGTATGTTCTGTCTCACTCTAATGCGCAGGTAGCCTGACGACGTGAACCCTTGCGCACGAGCATATACAGGGTGAAATTTTATTAATGAGCAATATTTTAAACTCGGGCATTACTAACGATACTAATCGTATTACGGAACTCAAAAACATTATTAATGCAAGTATCTTCGCTTAATATTATTTCATGTTTGTTTACTATGCACTGCGCTCAGGGTTGAAAAAAAAAACAGCTTTTTTTCAAATTCAAATTGTTTTAAACAAGTGTGTTTTTGTTTTTTTTTTAGTTTCGGTCATTTTTTTCAAATTAATTCGACTATGGGTAGACGTCTTAACTTATAAATGAATTATATGTTTCATTTCTAGACTAGATCTTTTCAAAGTCACTGTTTGTAATGAAATATTTACAAAAAAATATCAATGGAAAAAAAACTTTATTGTTTTTTTCTGATGTTTTGAAGTATTATTTCATTACAATGCCTGTAAAAGTTAAATAATGTGACATAGCAGGGGCATACACTCAAATTATTTAATGTCAAGCTATTAAGACCCCTGAATATTATTTTATTTTCATTTTACAGGCATTCATCCGCCATGATAAGTAGTTAATACGTGTAGTAAAAAACACTGTTTAATTTCAAACTGTTTTAAACAGGTGTTTTAAAACAACTTGTTTTAAACATGCCAACCCTGAATGCGCTACCTTTGGGGTTTCGGATTTTTTTATTACTTTTATTATTTATTTGAAATAATAAGCCTTTGCAATGTGATATATTACATTTTTAAAGGTGTCCATAATTGCATTAATAATATTTTTGATTTGCGATTTATTAACCGTAATGCAATCAGCATCGTATTTTAATCTAAGGCGACCATGGACCATGCCCGGGTCGACGGCGCGTTGTGTTCCACGCGCGCCTCAAAGAGCGTCAGCATAATGACGAGGCTCTAGAGGGCCGAAGCCTGCCGGGGTCTCGGGACTTATCTCATTACCGTGACCCCGGAACACAAAGGGCTATTGAAGGACACCGTGGATTTTCGTCAGTACAAATCTGACAGTCCCTCCCGCCCTGCCCGGGGTGGGAGGACTCATTTGATGATTTTACCACGACAAAAAAAACGGCTTTACTCACGATGCTGATTGCATTACAGTCATCTAGGTTTAACCACATAAACAGGATAGCAAGATTTAAAATCTTTGGTTATAATTTTACATTAAAATGCGGGTTTCATTTTGGTGATCATTTACTACTATTGGGTTGACAATGATTTATTTGGAGTCATTTTGATTAAATAGGATAGCGAAATGTTAAAACTTTGGTAATAATTTTACATTAAAATGCGGGTTTAATTTTGGTTATCATTTACTATTTTTTTCTGTTATATGTTACTATATCTGGTGGTAAGTTAAACATAAGCCATTTTAATCTTTGATATTCAAATACGTACCTACCTATTAGTTAATGTGGTCTCTCTCCGGTAGACCCATTTGTCCGCACACTTTTGCACAAAAAAACTTTAAAAAAAAAATTACCGACTTCAAAAACACCACAAAAAAGGGTAAAATAACCTAAAAAATAACCTTTCTTTCGGAAGTCGGTGGCTTTGTTTTTTTTTTTATTTCGTTGTTTTATTTTTTTGCCACTGACTGTGTCTGTTAAAAATGTTGTACTCACCCCAGGAGAATGAGTGGGCCATCCCCAAGCACAGCGCTAAAAACGCCAACACACATTGGGTTCTACACATTTTATACTACAGATAAAGTTATTCCATGTGGATCCGTCTACTCCAGTTGGTTGCCCGTGCAATATAAAATGCGTACAACAAAGCATCCCCAAATTACCATGTTTACGAGTATTATAAATAGCTAATCACATCACTTATTTATCGCTAAATTAATAATTTAAATTAAATAATTTATTATTAATTAATTTTGTACATATTCCTATTAAGGTTTTATTTATAGTTTGTGTGTAAATAATAGTCTATAGTTACAATAAATTACGATAGCAGGCTTTTATAATTAAAAGCAATTATAAATAGAGCGTTATATTTTTTCCTTATGAAACCTCTATTTGGAAATTAGCAATTATAAATTCTGACAAAAGACGACCTACTATTAATATACAGTGAAACTTGGTTAAGTGGGACCTGGATAAGTGAGAAACCTCCATAACTGGTACTCATGCTGAGGTCCTAACACTTTGGCACTATATTACCTCTGTTAGTGGGACGAAGCGAACCTCTACCTATAACTGGGATTCGTTCTTTCGATTTTACTGTCTCAGTTACCTCTATAACTTAGACAACGATTAAATTTTACTAGATGAAAACCCGACTTCGCTCGGGTGAAACGTGACTAATACACATCTAGCTGTGCCCGCGACTTCGTTCGCGTGGATGTCGGAACTTAACAATGTAATTTTTAGTGCGAAGCGCTTTTGGAGGTTACCGATACAATTTTTTTATTTTTATTTATGCTTTTTTTATCGTCATAAAATCGTCAAATGAGTCCTCCCACCCAGAGCAAGGCAGGAAGGACTGTCAGACTTGTATTGACTAAAATCCTCGGTGTCCTTCAATAGCCCTTTATGTTCCGGGGTCACGGTAACTCATAAGTCCCACGACCGCGGCAGGCTTTGGCCCTCAAAGGGGAGCCCGTCATTGTGCTGACACTTTGAGGCGCGCGTGGAACACAACGGGCCGTCGACCCGGGCAATGGTCCATGATCAGACAGCGAGTCGTCGGCCGCATGACCGCGCCTGTTCGCTGGAGATCGTCTTGGGACGTCCGTCGCCGTGGGCGTCTACCACTGCGGGTGGGTCGTGAGGTGCATGCTGTCCTCTCCCTCGCGCCTTCCTCCTCCTCCTTCGCTAGCATGACTGCTTCGCAGAAGGAGGCGACTGCTTCCGACTCTTATCTCGCCCCGCAGCATGGCCTCGACCAAAGCCGGGCGCGAGAGGTCGCCGCCTATCGCCGTCGTGAGGACATGGCGATGATTTGCCCAAGCAGGGCAATCCTGCACCGTATGATCCACCGTGTCCTCCGGGCGATCCTAGCAGTGGTGACACCCAGGCGTTTCCTCATTCCCCAACTGACACAGGTACCTCCCTCACTTCCGTGTCCGGTGAAGACCTGCGTCAGGCGGTATGTCAGGACGCCGTGACGCCTATCCAGCCACTCCGCCGCCATCGCGGCATGCCCGGACCTCGGTAGCGACAGTGACTCCCTCCATACTGCCCTGAAATCGCGCCGGAGCTCCTCCCGCCGCACTAAACTTGTCGAGGCAGCGGGGATTCGCCGTACCCACAGTTTATGGACCAAACATATCTAATATTATAAAGAGGAAAGATTTGTATTTTTGTGTGTGTATGTTTTTAATGTAGGTACCTATATATTAGTTTGTAAAGAATAAACTCAAAAACTACTGTGCCGACTTTAAAACATTTTTCACCATTAGAAAACTACGTTAACCCTGAGTAACACAAGCTAATCATGTCCCCTTGCACGGACTGGAAGCTAGAAAATAATATTTTCATAGGTTCTTTCCTCTCCGAAGCAAGTCGGCCCTTTCACGTGAAAAAGTAAGTTCTCGATCAGAAAGGAAAATTATTGCAATTACTTTATCTGCCGCTGATTGTAGGTACGGCAAGACGTTTCGTTTGACACTGACATAAGTCGCAGTTCATTGTTTTTTTTAACCCTAGAAAGATAGTCTGCGTAAAATTTACGCATGCATTTGCGAAATATAGCTCTGTCTTTCTAAATAGCGCGAATCCATAGTTGTGCGTTTAGGACATCTCATTAGTCGCTGAAAGCTGCAGTATGACGCAAGTTTCAAGAAGGTAAGTGTAACCGATTTTGAAATATAACGACTGAGTGCGTCAAAATTACGCATGATTATCTTTTATGTAACTTTTATGATTTCGACGTGTTTATATTTTTTAATTTTTTTTATCATATTATAGGTGTATATCATTATTAATATTATCAGTTTCTTTATAAAGATATTGAAGCAAAAATATAAAACAATGGGGAGTAGAAACTTGGACGAAGACCATAATCCCTGTGAGGATACCAACAGAGAAGCAGGGGACCATGAAAGTGAAGATGACGTCCAGAGCGACATAAAAGAAGCTTTTATGGATGAGTTACAAGAAGAACAGCCATTTTTGCCTTTGTATAATGAAGCGAAGGGCAAAAATGTAAAAAAAAAAACACTATGTCGTGAGCATAACTTTGATATGTGCTAAAGCTGTTTGTAACAGAGTTTTATATAACTAAATGTTCCTAATGTAAGATATTCTAGTTGTTTATTTTGTGCTATAAAAACGCTGATTATATAAAATAAAAATTAGTTTTGATATGAAAGAGTAAGTGTTAAACAAAATTGTTGATTTATAGCGGAAGATTAAAGTTTTTGTTTTTTTTTTTAATAAATAAATAATTATTAATGAATTATCTGCCCTCTTAATTATTCTAATATATGTATAAATATATATAACATACGATTTTATTGAAATAAAGGAAAAAACCTCAATCTACAGCTAATCAAAACACATGCGTAAATTTTACGCATGAGTATCTTTTCCGTACTACACAAAATGATTATCTTTCTATACATATAGGGTTAATGAATAGCGCGACGTGTTGAGGAGGTCTAGGTTTAGTAACTACTTAATACACCACATGATACTGGCATGCTAACAGTGCTATCGACTCGTTTGCCAAAAAGAAACAAAAGAAATAAAAACTAAAAACTTCCCAACTGTATGTTAACCGATGTCAGTGACGTTTCGCGTCAGTGACAAATATGGGGGCTACGATCTGTCTGGTCAGAACCATAAGAATTTTACAAAATACTCAACAATCCGAATTTTGCGGATATATGTTGTCGACTCGAAACCTTTATTTTTTAATGTTTTATTATTCATGTAAGCTTTCGATCGAGTCTACCGTACCCCTTGACGGAATTATTAATATAGTTATGCATTAACCTCTGTAACTGAGATAACATCGTTTTGTTTGTTTACTTACTTATTCTTAATCACCTTCAGTTTTACTTTAATAACTAACATACGGGTGTTTATTTAAAAACTAAAATGACAGATTTTTATATTGATTGACTGTTTACATCTTTGTACTAAATATTTAAAAAAAAACGTGCTTGAATATTTTTTTGTTTATTAGTTTCATTATATTTTTTGATTCCCAATAAAGATTAAAACTCACGTAGGTATAATGTTTACATAATACGTTATTTTATTAATTAATCGCATCTCTATAACTGAGATAACTTGTATTCTGACCTGTATTAATGGAACCCTCTGTAAATGAGACAGATATTGATTTATACCTGGATATCTGAGACACTGGGTAAGTGGAATACCTCTTTATCTGATACAAATTTGCAGGTCCCTTGATGTCTCACTTAACCAGGTTTCACTGTAATAGGCGGTGAGCCTATTGCCGTCAATCGGGCTCAAAGCCCCTGGTCGCTACTGAGGAATTCCTGATGGAAATAACTCTCGCGCCCTTCATTGGTCGAAGCCATACTGCAGGGCGAGACGGAATGGGAAGCGGTCGCCTCCTTCTGGGAAGCAGTCATGCTAGCGGAGGAGGAGGCGGGATGTGGGAGGGACAGGACAGCGTCCACATCTTACCCAGCCGCCGCGAGAGACGCCCACTGCAACGGACGTCCGCATCGCGAGACGATTACCAGCCAACGTCGGCGCAGGCATGCTGACGGCAAGTAATGGATAACTCGCCGTCCGATCATACAACATGGCCGAGACCGAGAGCCATTATATATGCCAGCGGTTCTGGTAGTGGTGGAACCTTTTCCCTTTTGAATAACATCGTGAGGAAAGCGGCATGTCCTAGAACCAAAAATTCGAAGACATGTAACATCTACCAAACCACACTGGGCCCGCGTGGTGGATTATGGCCCAGTTCCTCTCACAGAGAGGAGGCCTGTGTCCCAGCAGTGGGAACATTATAGGCTGATGATGATAGTGATGATGATGATGCCAACAGCACGTCACCCTCGCGTGTGGTTCCGAACTGTAAGTTTGAGTTCTACAATGACGGGGCGTTTTCAACTAGGGCGTATTACCTAGTTTTGCCCTATATTAGATCGCATCGAGCCTACTTTTTACTTTGATGTACCATCTACTCGGGACCCGTGCTCTCCGTGGTATTCCCGATGTCCACTCCCAAACTTTATCCAAAAAAGAATCAGTCTGTCCCCGGGGTGGACAAATCCGTATCACACTGTCCACTTGCTTAGCGGTCAAGGGGATTTTTTTTACAAAAAGTTCCCTTTGTCCACCCCGGGGTGAACAGAAGGAATTTTTTTGTGTACGTTACTCCAGCAAGAAAGTATCTCCTAGAGTTATATGAGTAGAACGTATAGTTGGTGCCTTTTCTGCTATAAATGTGCCCCCACATAAAAAATGTGTGCCCCCTGTCGTTTTGAAAAAAAAGCGGAAAAACGATTCTTGCTGGGGTAACGTTTTTCTAGCAGGAAAATTCTAAACGAGTGATCGGAGAGAGAAAAAATGTGCATGGCCAGAGAGCTTAAATGTGTGCCAAAATGTGCCCCCAAAAATAAAATCTGTGCCCCTTCAGATTTCCGAGATATTGCGTTTCCTGCTGGGGTAACGTTTTGATGAATCGTATATCTCTAAAACCATAGCATGTGCCCCTGTAGAATAAACATACACGAGTAGCTCTTAATGTGTGCCCCTTTGTGCCCCAATTAGATTTAAGAAAATATTTATAGTTTTCAAGTTATCGCGGTTTTATGAAAACCCGAAAAAACATCGCAGCGCCTAAATGAGACAAGGCATAAGTTCACTGAAAACTGTATTCGGTCCTTCTTGACGCTAATAATAACCATACAAAGTTTCAAAACTGTTCATGCATGCGTTTTTGAATAATCTTGCTAAAAGTCAAAACGATGGTGTCATAACTTTGACGGCAAAATACAAGGAACTGGCTCAATCTCAGATGTGTAGGTGTAAACCAAAATCATGTGCCTTTAGTTAAAAATATATGGTGAAAATATTGAGCTTGGAATGTTTCGCAATAAGTAAATATAAACAAAAAACCAAAATATGTAAACAACGGCTGGTTATCCGACCAAATTTGAATGACTACTAAAAAGCGACGGATTCATACATATCGATGACCTTCTTTAGTTTACTCACTAACCGGTTCACACGTGTTGTGCCTGAGTACACTGAAGTAGAAAAGTAATAAATAATAAAATAAAGTTGTTATTGGATTATGTTCCATAGCTGTTTCTATGACTTTACACATGATTAAGTACATTATAAATAGTAGCCTAAGTGCTATTCCAAGGTAAGCTATCTTCTCCATTCTAAATTTAATTAAAATACATCCATTAATTTATGTGTGAACGAAAGAAATACATCCAGATATTTGCCAGGTCTTTGACCCAAAATTTGATTGGTCCCAATGTTAAAAAAAAAATTGTTCATGAAATGTACCTACAGCTTGGCAAAAAACAGTAGAAAACCGGAAGTCGCCACTGTCTTCTCGCTACCAGTACTTTGAATGATTTTATTTTATTTATTTTCACTTATTACGTTAGTTTTATGGCACAATAATAAATCTAACAAACCTGCGTCTTTGTTTACATCAAATATCAAATATTTTAAAACGTTGTCAGCAAATGTTCCGTTTCAAGACGTTCTGGCCAAGCCAACGACCATTTATATCTAGACGCCTCATGCACGATCTGACTAACGAAAATTATTCTGCCAAGTTGCTGAGGTACGACGTAAGCGAGGGGGAAGCGGGGTAGTGCGTTCTGATTGGCTAACGGGACGGGGTACTGCGTTCTGATTGGCTAACTCAAGGTCAGTGCAACGAGGGGACTCGCGGGAGTGGTCGAGTCACGACGGTTATAAGACTTTTATACCTAATGTGTTGACAGACATCGGTCGCCTGTGATTAGGAGTCTAGATATAAATGGTCGTTGGGCCAAGCTGTATGATGAATACCTACTACTAAAAAGAGGTAGCTCTTTTTTGTATTAAATAAAAAGCCCGTAATTGTCTTTATATGTATATATATATTTATTGATAAGCCGTAGGTTAGATAAATTAACAGTAAGTTTTTCATCATTAAGGGGAATGCTCCAACCAGCCCGCGAAATTCAAAATTTCTTGCGTTTTTTGCAATTTGCAGGCGTGCTAGGTTTTATGTTGATTAACCCATTACCGCCCACCGTACACAAGTGTGTACACTTCTTTAAAATTTATTTAAAAAATAATCCACAAATATCAAATTGAATTGTTTCTATAAACTAAATATACATGTCCCTAGGAGTTAAAAAATAAATAGAAAATTGGCGGGTCACGAGAAATAAATGTCAGAATGACAATGTTTTCTTGAAAGTTTTTAAAGTAGCTGACATCAATTGTTAATTATATCAGATTAAATAAAGTAGAGCCGTAATTTGATGGAATTTTACATTCTAAGACTAGTTTACATTGTTAGTTATTTTAATAAACAAAAATAATAACAAATTTTATCATATAACATAGCAAAAAGTGCTTGACAATGTTGATGTACACGTTCGTGTACAATGGGCGAATGTGTACTCAAAAAAATATGTTCGCAGGACTTGGTTGATCATTGAAGATGTCGACTAAATGTTGTTTATCTGCTCTAAATAACTTCCTAAAGCTTGAGGAAGCTTTCGAGTTTATAATGGTCGCAGATGTTCGAACTGATTGGACACGGTGATCAGGGTGATAGCGGTACAACTTGATGCAGCTGTTTTTGTTAGTGATGAAGAAGAAGGCACAGAAAATTGGTCTGGCTTCTTTAGCACTTCCATGTGACACATCAGGTAGCTCGAGAAGCTATCATGACTATCTACAAATGAAGAGTCGGGGTAAAACAGTAGTGATGATGAACCACCTTCTAAAGTCGGTTCTTTTCGAAAACATGCAGGAAACTAAGTTGCTGAAAACCCTACATGTTACCAATTCTACTACCCATGAAATCACACAAGTTCTCAACTTCGAACCCAACAATTTTCAGGTCATTTCGTTGGAAATTATCCATCTCTGGTTTGAAAAACACAGGTATAGATGGTGTGTATCAAATGGACCAGTATTAGCCTCAATCGTTTGAGCATGAGACGAAAAAAGGAGGACTTTTCTCTCACCAATGTAGTGAATAAGGCGGTATAAACAATAATAGAATTTGTCTTGATCAATAAGCTTTCAGGAGATCTAAGGCTGATTATGGTTGCCTAAAACAAATCGAAGACCTAGTCATCCGTTGTCCATCATCACCATCAAATTTATGATAAAGCAGTGATGGATATAACCCAGAACGAATTGTAAACCCCTTTCGATATTATTTGTCATAGTAGAGCCATTGGCGTTGCGCTACATGTCTGAAAACTCTTTTCTTAGAGCGACCCTACTTTGGAAAATTTCACACTAGATCAGCCCGTTGTACACACCTGTGTACAGGGTATTTTTTTTATTGTTTTAAATTTTATTTTTATTTTTTCGGTTTTGTTGGTTAGTTGTACCCCATTTAGTTATAATAATAACAAAAAATCATTAAAATGTATTGTACTTTTACGGTGGGCGTTAATGGGTTAAAATATTATTCGCGGCTGTAAGACGTATGCAGTTACAGAATTATAATCAACAAAATCATCAATACAACGCTCTAAGTTCATAAAGCTCTAGGAATGACTTTTTATGTTATTTTTTGTTCCTTTAAGAATTAAAATTAAGGGAAGAAAAATAATAATTTACACATCAACAAGCTGTTTCATTAATATAGTCACAAGGAGCATTTAATATATTTTTTAATTAGCCCCCAAAACTTTTGAACGCAACTGTACTGACAACAGCTTAGGTATAATACGTCCAATAAAGAAGATCATCGATATGTATGAATCCGTCGCTTTTTAGTTGTCATTCAAATTTGGTCGGATAACCAGCCGTTGTTTTCATATTTTGGTTTTTTGTTTATATTTACTTAATGCAAAACATTCCAAGCTCAATATTTTCACCATATATTTTTGACTAAAGGCACATGATTTTGGTTTACACCTACACATCTGAGATTGAGCCAGTTCCTTGTATTTTGCTGTCAAAGTTATGACACCATCGTTTTGACTTTTAGCAAGATTATTCAAAAACGCATGCATGAACAGTTTTGAAACTTTGTATGGTTATTATTAGCGTCAAGAAGGACCGAATACAGTTTTCAGCGAACTTATGCCTTGTCTCATTTAGGCGCTGCGATGTTTTTTCGGGTTTTCATAAAACCGCGATAACTTGAAAACTATAAATATTTTCTTAAAACTAATTGGGGCACTAAGGGGCACACATTAAGAGCTACTCGTGTATGTTTATTATACAGGGGCACATGCTATGGCTTTAGAGATATACGATTCATCAAAACGTTACTCCAGCAGGAAACGCAATCTCTCGAAAATCTGAAGGGGCACAGATTTTATTTTTGGGGGCACATTTTGGCACACATATAAGCTCTCTGGCCATGCACAATTTTTCTCTATCCGATCACTCGTTTAGAATTTTCCTGCTAGAAAAACGTTACCCCAGCAAGAATCGTTTTTCCGCTTTTTTTTCAAAACGACAGGGGGCACACATTTTTTATGTGGGGGCACATTTACAGCAAATAAGGCACCAACTATACGTTCTACTCATATAACTCTAGGAGATACTTTCTTGCTGGAGTAACGTACACAATTTTTTTGGAAAATTTTTGCCAGTTTGTCCACCAGTGGTAGACAATGTGCTATATATCTAAATATGCTGTATATCCTCAACGACAAATTTATAAATAGCGCACTAGGAAAATTGATCAAAATAGCCTTTTCATAAACAAGTTTCGATTAGGTTAATCGGCAAAATGAATTCAAAACAAAAATAGATTCTATTTAAACTATTGACCGGTCCCTTGTTTGTACGGTGTTTAATTTTGGCCAAATCAATCCATTTATATTACAACAACTAGCTGTACTTATCGCCCGCGACTTTGTCCGCACAAATTCGAACTTTTGCGTTTGTGAATTCCTACACCCTCTTTATGGGATACTTTTGGAAAATCTATCCCACAAAAAATTTTCTCAACCCAAAACCAAAAAAACAACCTCTTAGGGGTCGAATTTATCAATGTCCCGTCTTAGTGAGCAAAACTTGTACTAAACACAACGACCATTTATATCTAGACGCCTCATGCACGATCTGACTAACGAAAATTATTCTGCCAAGTCGCTGAGGTACGACGTAAGCGAGGGGGACGGGGTACTGCGTTATGATTGGCTAACGGGCACGGGGTACTGCGTTCTGATTGGCTAACTCAAGGTCAGTGCGACGAGGGGCTCACAGGAGTGGTCGAGTCACGACGGTTATAAGACTTTTTTACCTAATGTGTTGACAGACATCGGTCGCCTGTGATTAGGAGTTTAGATATAAATGGTCGTTGACTAAACACAACCCCCTTGCAAATAGACTCTTTTAACGAACTTTCACGTCCTCGTGAACCGAAGAACCAAAGCAGGTTCACATGAACCAAAGAACCCTCACGCAATATTTAAAACACGTAGTACCTACTACCTACTTGTAGTAATAATATCTAATACTAAGATATCTCCCAAAAAATTATTAAAATCAAACGATGTCAAGGGCAACATTGTTCAAAATTAAATGCTGGATTAAGATAAAATATCATGTTAATGAAAATACCTTCGCAAATAATGCATTACTTTAAAACAAGTTTGATTTCCATAAAAAAGGTTATAGTGACTTAACCTTAAAAGATTAGATGTATGCTCTCGCGGACTTTGTTTTAGAACTATTCATGAGGTATAATTCCGTAATACATATTTTTTGCGTATCTTTAACCGTTTACGCAGCGCACGCAACGGAAGCTCTCGAAAAGCAAATACATTTTCCCGATTTTGAAACATTTCTCATTGCTGCTCCGCTCCTATTAGTGATAGCGTGATGTTATATAGCCTATAGCCTACCTCGATAAATGGACTATCCAACACAAAAAGATTTTTTCAATTCCAACCAGTTTCAGTTCCTGAGATTAGCGCGTTCAGTTAAACAAACAATCAAACAAACAAACACACTCTTCTGCTTTAGGTATAATATAGATATAATAACACAGGCTCTTGCGAAAAGGAGATAAGAGGACGTATAGGGATGGCCAAAACTTCGATGTTCCAGCTGCAACGAATATGGAAAGACCGTGACATCTCTTGGAAAACCAAAATTAAACTGGTCAAAGCCTTAACCCGCCATTGGTGACGTGAATTTGACTTACATCGTTGGTGACCCCGGTCTCACGCACCGGGATTTTTGACACCGAGTTTTTCGATAATTTACGGTTTAAACTACTTTTCATTGGAAAGGTTATAAATTTTGTTCTTTAATTTGTTAATAAAACCCAAGTATTTCAAAAAATAATATCTTTTATTAGTATTAGACAATATCTTTGGATGCACTAAAATTATGACTTGTTTGAAACAATGTTTTTATAAACTACAAAAAAAATAAAATCTTAATGAATTAACAATAAAATCAAGTTTAGTCAGTCTTATGACATTGAGGACATAAAATAAAAAAAAAAAACAAAAATGGCAATACTTCTACAAAAAAAAAAAAAGTTATTACTAAAATCACTGATCTTCAACAGCCAAACAACTAGAGCAAGTAGGTACTATGTGCTCAAGACATAATTTTTTTTTACATTTATGACATTTGAACCTTTTTTTCGTTTTTTTTTTTTTGCCAACCACATTCAAAGCAACGACCATTCCTCCAAGGACCAGCTACTCCAGGCACATCATCATCATTTGAATGTAAAACACGTAAAATGTCGATCAAATCTGAAAAATCGCCCACTAATAATAGTATTATATGATTTAACTGTAAATTATAACAACACCTTATCAAATCAAAATAATCATCTTATCAATATAAGTAAAATATAAAAAATAACAATAACCATTTGACTTACTTAGTCGGTGACGCCGGTCTCATGCACCGGGTTGGCGGCAAAACTCGGAAACGTGGCCCGCGTCGCTGTCGCGGGGTAGACTGGCGGTACGGGGCGCGGAATTAGGCAGCTACTCAAAACCACAGTGTATCTCCGTGCACGGTGTTAAAAATATTTGTTTTTTTTCAATCACCCGGTCTCACAGACATATAGGTCACCAATGGCGGGTTAATAGTGTACCCCATATTCAGTTAGGGCGTATTCAGATGACACGCGCCGAACACGCACAGCACCCGCGCACGCGTTGTGCCCGCTTTAAACCCGCACACGCGCTGCACCCGCCTCGTACCCGCCTTGTACTACTAGTGACTGGACTACTTCGTTCACTAGGCATAGTGGCTTAAATAACACAACACTAGCCATAGTGCGGGTGCAAGGCGTACGCGGGGAGGGTGCAGAGCGTGGGCAGGGTTGGCGCGAAGCGGGCGCGGGGCGTGCGCTTGGCGTGCGCGTGTAGACCTCGTTAAATGCATTTTGAGTTCTATTGATGGATTATAAAACTCAAATTCTTATTTAACAAATTTCAATGCGAGTTGGACGCGGGTGGCGTGCGCTGAGCGTGCGCGTGTCGTGTGACGCGCCCTTACGGATCAGAGACATGGACTCTCAAAAAAGCTGATCGTGATCGCATCGATGCTTTTGAAATGTGGTGCTGGAGGAAAATGTTGCAGATACCCTGGACTGCATTCCGCTCCAATGAGTCCATTCTCCGCGACCTTAAGATCCAAACCAGACTTTCTACCACCTCATCATCATCATCAGCCTATAAATGTTCCCACTGCTGGGACACAGGCCTCCTCTCTGAGAGAGGGAGTGGGCCGTAATCTACCACGCGGGCCCAGTGCGGATTGGTAGATGTCACATGTATTCGAATTTTTGGTTCTAGGACATGCCGGTTTCCTCACGATGTTTTCCTTCACCGTTTTGAGAGCAGTGGTGTTGAAATAAATTACACAAAGTAATGCGCCTGACGGGGTTCGAACCCACGACCTACAACTCGTAAGTCGAGGCCGATACCACTGGGCCACCACTGCTCACCACCTGCTTTCAAAGAATCCTGGAGATTTTCGGTCACATCGCGAGAAAAGATGGTATGAAAATAAATGCGAGTAAAAAGTGATTGTAAAAAAACTTTGTTGTAAAAAATGTCGGTCAAGCTCAATGTTTTGGTTTTAGGGATCGCTTTTTGTGATGGTAAAACGATTCGCTATGTTAGGCACTACTGTTTTATTAATTTAATATACCGGACATAATTAACGCCACAAACTAGAATTCTATCACAATCTTTATTCGGAATTCGGATTACGGGATTTCATTCATTATTTTATGTTTCCAAATGACTGAAGCGATTTCAATAAAACTTCTCAGTTTCACATACATAGCAAGATACTTACTTAGATTGTTTAAAAGAAAACCTTTTTTCAACGTTGACCTACACGAGGAGTTTCCTCGCGGAATTCCTGCGTTTCGACCCAAGCAGGCATTGGCCCTCTAAGGCCTGTCATTTTGCTGACAGCTCTTTGAGGCCCGCATGGAATACTACGCGCCGTCCACCCGGGCATGGTCCATGATCGGACAGCGAGTTGCCTATTACTCGCCGTCTGCATGCCCGCGCATACGGTGGCCGGAAACCGTCCCGCGACGTCCGTTGCCGTGGGCGTCTCCCACTGTGACTGGGTCGTGAGGTGGATGCTGTCCACACACTTACGCCTCCTCCTCCTTCATTAGCAAGACTGCTTCTCAGAAGGAGGCGACTGTTTCCCACTCCATCTTGCCCCGCAGCATGGCCTCGACCAACGCCGTGCGCGAGAGTTCACCGCTTATCGCTTCCGTGAGGACACGGTGCATGGTGCTGTGCCCAAGCGGGGCAGACCTGCACCGTATCCTCCGGGCGATCCTCGCAGTGGTGAGACCCAGGCATTTCTTCCTTCCCTATCCGACACAGGAACCTCCCGAAACTCCCGTGTCCGGTGAGGACCTGCGTCAAGCGGAAAGTGCGGACGCCGTGAAGCGCGGGTTGCTAAACTAAGAATTTCTCATGTGTCGTGGGTGCGTTTACAAACATATAAACTCACATACACAAACAGCCAGACCCGGAACAACTACTTGTAGATCATACAAATATGTATTTGTTCCGTGCGGGAATCGAACCCGTGTGTGTGCGGGAATCGAAAGTTTATAATATCGAATGGTTAAATGATCTACACGCAGAGAAATGTCTAGCTACCTATACGAGAACTTCTGGTTGCAAACGTGACAGCAAGACTCACTAGTTAACTTTACAACATTTCTATTATTAAATACTAAGTAAGTAGTAGAGATAATAAGGACTTAGTATTTATTACTAGAAATGTAGTAAAGTCTAGTGAGTCTTGCTGTCACGGTTGCAACCAGAAGTTCTCGTATACATTTCTCTGCGTGTACGTCCAATATATTATCTAAAATCTAAATATCTACAAAAGTTACATCGAAAGATCTAAATATCGAAATACAGATTATCGAATGTCCTAAATATCGAACCTAACCTGTCCGAGTCGGGGTGCCCCAAGTTCCAAGCTCGCTTCGCTCGCTCTTGCATCCGAAGTCCGTTCAGCTACCTTGGTAGGTAGGTAGTAATCAGCAATTTGACTAAGGATGCAAAAGCGAGACCGACTTTTTATCCGGTTTCTGTCCGATATTTCAACTAGTAGGTACTTTTAACGTAGATATTATGAACTTGGATATTTTGAACTTGGGCATAATGTTATTCGATATTTTGAATCATTCGACATTTTAATCAATCAACATTTCAATCTTCGACGTTTTAAGCGTAGATGTAAAGGTACAAGTTGGTAGCTGACGACATGAAGCTGCAGTAAACGACTTGTCGCAGTGACACTACTGTACCCTGAGCACGAGTTTTCACTCTTTTACTTTACAGCGTTTTTCCAGTATTTACAGCGTTTCTTGTATGAAAAAATGGAACAGCGCCTCTGGTGTGCGAAGTAGGAACTAATTTTTTCCTTGAAAATTGTCAATTTGAAGTTGTCAAAGTTCCAGTTTACTTTACGTGTCAAATAGGTACTGAAAACTCGTGCTCAGGGTACTGGTTTCTACGTATTTCTATGAAATTCCCTCCGTAGTTAACGACATGTCGTCTGCTGCTGCTGCGTGCAGTCGGCTACCAACTTGTACCTTAACATTTTTCGATATTTTGTTACAATAGATATTTAAATTTTCGCAGCCTTACTACAAAAACTAAAACATCTGTTGACCTCTTGTCTAAAAAAAGTGTGACTGCAAAACAGACCTTATTTCAATGTCATAATCTGAAATTTTCTTTAGACAAGTGTTCAACAGACGTTTAAAAGTTTTTGTGGTACGACGGTCGATGTTTTGAACATCGATATTTTAAGCGCAGATATTTTAATCTTCGATATTCAAATATGTACCCAATCTCAGGAACTAAGGGTTGAAATTAAAAAAAAATATGTATGTGTTGGATAGTCCATTTATTGACGAAGGCTATATGCTATATAACATCACACTAGGAGCCGAGCAACTGGGGTAATACCACGGGAAGAGCCAGTGTTATATATAATTATATTTTGTCTGTTATACATATACAAAGTGTGGTCTGTCCGTCTATTAAGACCCTTTTTCTCAGGAATATGCGGAGGTAGGCCGCAACACACCAGATAGTGCCTATACTACTTTACGATGTATCGTAAACCTTGTCTTAATAATACAGATTTTAATATTCTAACATTTTAACTTTTCGGGGGGCGTGGGGGGCGTTTGAACCCCCAAAACCCTCCCCCTGGCTACGCCCGTGTTACTGGTGGTACCGGGACTGTCTTTAAAAGGTACGTCTTAGTCGTCAAACTGAGGATTCATTTGATGAAAGGATTAGATATTGAAACACTATTTCACAATATTTGAAACGATAATAAATCAATTACGATTTATTTATGTCTACACTAATTTATTTTATTATCATAATAATCAAAAGTAATTTACCCCCAGTAGCTTTCAATAATTATCGTTTATTTGGTTACACATTAAATCTTAATGAATACGCCTTAATTGGAAAAATATGAGTTAACATAAAAATCTATTACAATAATAACTTATTAGTGATGCAATGCAGTCAGTTTTTATTTTTTTGGGTACTAACTTTTACAACCCCATAACTTTACCCCCCCTTGTTTTTGCCCCCATGATCATTCATATTTAATTTTATCCAAACCACTCCGGGCCCTACACAATACCTCTATGCCAAAATTCTTCAATATCAGCATGTCTTCTTTTTTTTTTTCTAAGTCCTTCTAAGTCGCCTCCTTCTGCGAAGCAGTCATGCTCGCGAAGGAGGAGGCGGGCCGCGTGAGGGAGAGGACGTCGCAAGACGATCTCCGGCCACCGTAGGCGCGGGCATGCGGGCGGCGGGTAAAGGGCAACTCGCTGTCCGACCATGGACCATGCCCGGGTCAATGCGCGTTGTGTTCCACGCGCTCCTCAAAGAGCGTCAGCATAATAACGGGGCCCCCCTCTAGAGGGCCAAAGCTTACCGGGGTCGCGGGACTTATCTCATTACCGTGACCCCGGAACATAAAGGGCTATCGAAGGACACCGTGGATTTTAGTCAGTACAAGTCTGACAGTCCCTCCAGCCCTGCCCGGGATGGGAGGACTCATTTGATGATTTTACCACGCGCGCTAAATAAAAAGTCCTTCTAAGTGCGGGCATTAGCCCGCACTTAGAAGGACTTGGAGTGCTCGAGCAGTTAGTCCGTGATCAACATGAACTGACTGCTCGATTAGTCATTATGTGCCTAGGGGGGCTGCGTCAAGTAGTCCAGCAATTCGAAGCATTTCGACCGCCCAAAACAGTTCAACCTCCTCAAGCAGATCAACCGCCCAAAGAAGTTGCTGCTTCTTCAGGCAGTTTTTCGAGCGGTTTCTTGTTATGCGAATACTGTAGTAAGCTTGAACCAGCTTGAAGCTTCTAAAAGAAAAGCCACAGGCAAAAGCTATACTCGGCGCTTGTAGGAAGTTGTCTGTGACAAAATTATGACACATGGTGACATTTTTTTTTGCGTGGTAAAATCACCAAAAAGTTCTGAGTCAAAGAGGTTCCGAGTCTGAGATTTTAACAAAAAAAAAAGATTGTATAATACCATAGAGCACCAACGAGGTAGAAGTCAAAAGGTTATGATGTTTCAAATTCACAAACTTAGTGCGCACGATATTCTAAATTCAATTTACTTTATCCTCTAGAGGATAAAAACGGATTTTGCGCTCAGATATCGAAGAGCAAAAATACACTTTCCGAGATGGGGGGATGAAAAAAACTTTTTTTACGTTTCTTTATATTCGTGAACGTTGTCGTGATTTACAATAATTAGTAATTGAATACTTTAACTGTACCTTAAATGTTATAGTTATACAATTTGATTGCACTAGTTAAACAAATAAAAAAATAGATTATGCGCTAAAATTGTACCTTAAATATTATAGTTACAAAATATGTATGCACTAGATCGGTGTTTTTCAACCTGGCCCCCCCCCCAGAGGGTCGCGAAGCCTCTCTAGGGGGGTCGCGAAGCTTCCAAGGAGAGTTGTAAGAGGTTGGGAAAGCTACTGCAGTAAAAAAAAAAAACAAAGTTTAAAAAGATTTATTAAGAAAAATGTTAACTAAAGGACATAATCATTTGTATCATTATGAAAATGAATAAACTGTGTTGGATTGAATATTAATTTGTCACAAAATAAAATGCATGAAAAAAGAAGCAACGGCTAGGGTAGGGGGGGTCACGAAATATTTCTTCATGATAAAGGGGCCGTGCCATGAAAAAGGTTGTAAAACACTGCACTAGATAAACAAATAAAAAAAATAGATTACGCGCTAAAATTCTCACGCGATGTCCTACATAGACGATTCAACGCGAACTAAATCACGAAGCGAAACGAATAGAAGAAATGATTACCTATACTTTACTACGGTGGCTTTTTGACGTCTAAGCGAAGTAGACAGCTGTACCCTTAGCACGAGTTTTCACTCTTTTACTTTACAGCGTCTTTTCAGTATTTACAGCGTTTCTTGTATGGAAAAATGGAACAGCGCCTCTGATGTGCGAAGAAGGAACTATTTTTTTCCTTGAAAATTGTCAATTTGAAATTGTCAAAGTTCCAGTTTACGTCTCAAATACTGAAAACTCGTGCTAAGGGTAGGTTTGATATTTTCAAGTAAATTCTTAATTCTTCAGCGGTGCGGTGGTTTGTTTTGTTTTTTTTTTTTGCCGTTGCACCAGTAGGTACTTTCACGTGCATGTTGAGCAACCCCAAACATCAACACTCAGAGGACTTACATAAATTTTCGACTTAAAACCATAGAATATAGAGTTAAATGTATTTGTTGTAGTAATGTAGAATGGTAATTTTTTTTATTTCCCTTCTTTTTTTTGTTTTTTTTTTTTGTTTACCTATATTTCATATTTTTACCACTTTGTCTGTTTTTATTATTTATTCCTTTCTTTTTATACAATTTGACATTTTTAAAATTATTTTACTCATATACTACAATTTGTCATTTTTTTATGTTTACAATTTTACGTGGGTTACTTTGTAACTTTGATTTTTTATTTTTTATTTTTACCATTTGACATTAATTACTCTGTAATTTTATTCTATTTTGTTTTCAGTTTTTTTTAACAATTTGACAAGTTCTTTTAATTTTTTTTTAATTTTTTATCATTGTGAATACGAGGACGAATGTGGGGAAGTTTTGCTTTTGATTTATAATAATTTTACTGTCTGACAATTTGAGTACTTTAAGCGGCCTACCCAAATGTCCTTTCTTTGGTATTGTTCGTCGTGTCGTTGAGCTCCTTATGTTCTGAGTCGAGCTACACGATAACCGTCAAATGCTTGCACTTACTGGACAGGTCCACTCAAATCTTTGTGGTTCTATCCTCAAAAGACCATTTCAGACACCCGCATGGTCCTCGTATGACCTGAGCAAAACAATGTCTGGACTTTAAAAGAGACTGTGACCTCTGAGTTTGTTTCGGCTGTTTCTTCTTAGAGTAGTCAGGTACGAAACAACGGCCTCATCTAGCTTTAAAAATATTGGTTGTGACGTGTAAAAGTGTTTTTTTTTTAAACCAACTTACAAAATAAATATCATTTATCATTAAAAATCTATTAAAGACTACTGAGCGTTTTCGTTTATCGCTTGCAACTTGTCTATCGGAGCAGAGTCGTTGCATGCATGAATTTGCGTAAACCGCACCGGATCGCTTAGCATTCGCGTTCGCTTTGAATCACCTACGTAGGACAGGACACCACATGTCTGTCTGTCTTGTGGTGGTTTTGAACAAGGGTAGCTTCTTGAAGACATGGTTGAAGCTCACTCCTTAGATTCCAGTAGAAGACTTTGAATCTGTAAAGAATATAAAATACACAATAAGCACTGACCACTAGTAATACCAATTAATGCGATTTCGTATTCATTTCATGAGTATGTGAATTTTAGCAAGCTAAAGGCGAATTTCTGAGCCTTAGCTCGCTTGCTAATTGCTATTTGTATGATAATATTATTGATAAAAAAATAGTTATGCATGCATTTGTTAAATGCTAACTAAGCATTCGCATGCTAACAACAAATGTGAATGCTAATTACATTACAACCCAGGACATTACTATGTGACACATTAAAATCTACAAAAACGTTAATCTAAAAAGATTTCAGTATGTTTACCTTTCGTTACTTCATTTAACAATGATTGTGTGATATTAGAAAAAGCCTGGAAGAATTTCCTTAGAAAAACTGAAGCGTCACATCTGTCTCCCTCGTACTTTTCTGTGCAATGACATTTTGGGTCACCGCTATCACTGAGGGAACAGATGCCGTCGTTTAGACAATACATCTGGCAAACGTACACTTCACAACGTTCACCCGAATATCCGGCATTACATCTGAAATCAATTTTACTTTTATAACAAACGTTATAAAGGTCATATTATCTCATTGTAACCACCCTCTTCGCGACTAGCACCGCCTCATAGTTCGTCGTATACTCGATGTCGACAGATGGTCTACGGATGGACGCCGCAAAGGGAGTCAAGTTATAGTCCAAGGATTTTCGAGTATATATAAAGCAATAATGTTTATATACACACACTCTGAAGTTCGCAACTTATGGATGACTTGAAAAGTTGACAATTCGAAACTCAAATGACAGCATTGAAAGAAAGCAGCAGCGTGAACTTGTTTCGAAATGGTCGGCCCAAATGGTTACGTTTCCCGAGTCCACTGAACGAACAAAGTTCTTTATTTACAAAATTTATAGTTTCTCGTGGCTGGAACTTCTGTCAGCGATTGGAAATTTTCATCCTTGAGTGAATAACTCGCTGGAAGCACGCCCGTTGTCAACGCAAGGCAAGAATGCAAGCAGGACGTTGTCAACGCAAAGCAAGCGTGCGAGCAGCTGGTTTTCAAACTATAGCACGCCACGTACCCTGCGTCAAATTGTATTCTGTCTCAAAGTTACAAAAAAAGTGTTCGTCTTGTCGCGTTTGTTGAATTTTATGAACAATTGTGTTACCTGCATTTCGGTTGTCCATCAGCACTGGTACTACAATCTCCATGTAAGCAGTAGTTATGGCAAACGGAAACACTGTCTGTGTCGCCGCTACCCGGAGATCCCGCAGCAACTTTTGTTTCATTGGCACGCGGCAAGCTTCCATCTGTAGTATCGTTAACGGAGCCAGTATCGTTGGTCGCTGAGTTATTTAACACCAAAGTCTTTAGAGGTTTACAATCCGAATTTCCTTGACTCTGCTCCTCAATTGTATAGTTAGTGGCCATATTACTGTAACCCCCATCGGGTCCATCGGGAATTTCAATTGCTGTGGGTTTGACATCTGCCCCATCAGGTAGATCCTTTGGTAATTTCCAAAAGTACTTGTCCAAGATGTTCCCCCAGTAGATAGAATCCTTTGATACTTGTGTTGGTCCAAGTGAATAACGCTGGTCTTTCTTTATGTCTTCGCTGTATAAAGTTCTTATGTTTTTGCCATCTGTATTAGCACTCACCACAAAAAATTTTTCTTCGACCTTGTTTTCTTCAATCCAGTAAATTTTTTGTGTTTGAGGATCAATTGACAGCGCTGTTCTGGCAATATTATCACTCCTGTCTATAATGACGTCTCTGTCGGTACCGTTTAGTCGAGCCCTCTCTATAATGTAAATATCTGCTGAGATCCAGTATATATACCTGTAATTAGTAAAAATATCAATTTCCTCAGTGTTGTCAAAACGGCTGCATCCCTAAATGTCATAAAAGCATAACATTATAATATTCTCAAAACACCATACAGAAAAATATGTAGATGTACTTGCTGCTTGAAAACGGCGCTGAAAAAGGGAAACGACATAAAGACCTGGGACGACCGTCCGGAGGACACGGTGGAGCATACGTCGGAGGTGTGACCGCTTGGGTAGAGCACCGCCGTATCCTCTCGGAGGCGACAGGCGGCGACCTCTCGTGTCCGGTATTGATCGAGGCTATGCTGCGGGGCGAGACGGAAAAGGAGGCAGTCACCTCCTTCCGCGAAGCAGTCATGCTAGTGAAGGAGGAGGCGGGATGCGTGAGAAAGAGGAATGCGGCCACCTCACGACCCAGCCTAGTCTAGTCCAGAGAGCAGACTAGTCAGTACGAGACTGACAGTCCCTTCCGCTGTATCCAGGGGACTCATTGTAAGATTTTATCACGTAAAAAATGACATAAATAAAATGATATTGGTCGTTTTCCAAAAAAAGTCAGATCAACTTATTGACCGTGCGAGTTGTATATATGCGACAAATATTTCCGTGCCCCTACCGCCCGTATTTATGCGACAGAGAATATTCACTATTTTTGTTGTTTTGTTCGATTTATATGTTTTATTATGTTATATATGTACACTATGATATTTTACAACTCGGAGCTTAAGAGGAGGAAAAAGAGAGGAGCTTTTATTTCACCGATTCGTAGCCGGGCGCTAGGGGCAATTGATATTTATTAGCCTTTATACAAACCCTCGACAGCTATCCACGGCAAGGTTCTTGATCGCCTTTTCCAAATATACTACAGGATTCCCCTCAACTGCTACACTTCCATCAGTTCCAGGTTTTGCGGGAAACGAGTGTATTATATTATTTTTTATATGTGTGTTCATGAAAAGTAATTCTGTAGCCGGATCGTAAGTAACAATATCCCAGAAATATTTTATGTTCAATAAAGTTTCAGTTTTCTCGGTTTCTATGTCGAAACTAAATATTTTTTGAATTGATGAGTTTTCGGTGAAAATGATCCGTTTGTGAAATGGGTCGTAAGTCATCCAGTGTATAGCATTTTTCGTAGGTGACACTGAGTGTGTTACCTTTCCCTCATTATAAAATTCTAACCAATTAGTTTTGGCTAACACGATATCTGAAACATATTAATAACATTTTTCTTAGTTATAATGACGATAGAGTAGATTTGCCCGCGGGTTTGGTTGCCCGCTTCGTCTTTATAGCCTTTGCCCGTTTCCAAGGCTCAGTTTTATAAAGCTGACAATCCAATATTTATGTCTTTGTAAAATTGTCGCACTTGGGCTCTTTTATAAAGATGACAAATATAATTATCAAAAACCGACACGTGAAATCCTGACATAGTTGTCATCAAAAACGCGTTTTATAAAACTCGACATTTGTCTAAAAACCCCAGTTAATTTTCTCGTAACAATTGTCGCTGACTTTCACTAGATTGTAGATTTGTAGCGACATTAATATGGCAACTTTCGACTTAGTTATTGTATGAAGCCAAATGATGGTAAAATATACTTAAATGAAATATTAACAAAACAATAAAATAAATCACTTTAATTGTTGGTAGGTATTGTTTGCAAGTAAATGGGAATTCATATTTTATTATTTGGGTATTACAGATACTCTAGATATCCCAAAATGACTCAGTAAATTGTCTTTCGTACAACTTCAAAATTCGAAATATGGATCTGCGACAGATGATCGTGTCTGTCAGGATTGCCAGACAATTCTACAAATACATTATTCAATAAATTTATTTCACTATTTTTCAAAACAAAAAAATTATAAATATGTCATGACAATTTTATGTTTTATAAAGCAGATTTGACAAATTTTTCGCGATTAATTGTCACCCCTCAAAAAGATTTATAAAACAGATCCGACATTTGTGATTTTTCCACCATGACAATTATTCCACATCTGTAAAGGCGGTAACACATTATTAAAACGCGACGCGACCCGATGAAACGCGAAGTGTGTTGAGTCGAATCAAATGTATTGTTTTCTATAGACCAGAATCACACTATAAATATCCGACGCGACGCCACGCGCGCACACGCCACCCGATCCACACGTGCCGGGTCGGTGTTTGCCGATGGTGGGGTAAACACGCCATCCGACGCATCACATGTAGTGTATATCAGACCCGACGCCACCCGTCGTTTGTTCGAGAAGTTTAGTAGTTGCATAGCACAGAACCATACACGGTCACTGCTGTACAGAGCCTGTGTTCATAAATTGTTAGCGCATCGTGGCATCGTGTGTTGGTAATGTGCACGATACTCATGGGGTGCCGACACGTTGCGTCGCGTCGCGTTTTAATGATGCGTTTCCGCCTTGAGTTTAATAAAACAGAATAATTGACTAATTGACGCTTTTTGACATTTTTTGAATAGTCGGATTGGTAGCTTTATAAAATATGGCCCAGGGTAGTTCAGAGTATCATTGTGGACGAGGCAGTAGCGAAATATCGAGCAGTGATAAGTGTCAATTTTGATCCTACAGGCACTCAGGTCTAAGAAAGAAGTGAGCGAAAAAAAAACCGGCCAAGTGCGAGTTGAACTCGTCCATGAAGGGTTCCGTAGTAGCAAGCATAGATTAGGGATATAATTATATTGAGATTAGTAAGCAATATACACAAACAATAAAAATAACTTTGTTTTTCAAAGTGTTTGTATGATTGGCAAAGTTATATTTGCGGTTTTTAAAATTGTACTATATCTCAAAAACTGCTAACTGTATCTCATCCAAACCAATTTTCGTTGAAAGTTTTTGTTTAGGTCTACATTACATATTTTTTTTAGTTGTATCTTTCTCTTATTTAAAAGTTACAGGGGGTGACACATTTTACCAATTTGGAAGTGTCTCTCGCGCAAACTGTTCAGTTTAGAAAAAAATGATATTAGTAACCTCAATATCATTTTTAAAGACCTATCCATAGATAAAAAAAATGAGTTTCAATTCTAAGTATGGGGGGTACCGGGTACCGCCAAAATTTGTTTTTGTGTTAAAATCCTAATGCGGTTCACATAATACATCTACTTACCAAGTTTGAACAGGATAGCTCTCATACTTTCGAAGAAAGCTGGCTGTGACATACGGACGGACAGACAGACAGACATGACGAATCTATAAGGGTTCCGTTTTTTGCCATTTGGCTACGGAACCCTAAAAATGAGCGAAGCGAGCTCGAAATCATCATTAAGCCCGGTTGGCCCTTCTGACTGAGAGTAAAAGAACACATAGTGGACCTCTGCCTGTCCGCACACTTGTGCACAAAAAATGTTGTACTCACCCCAGGAGAATGAGTGGGCCATCCCCACGCACAGCGCTAAAAACGCCAACACCCATTGAGATCTACACATTTTATACAAAGTTGTTTCCATGGATCCGTCTACTCCAGTTGGTTGCCCGTGGAATATAGGTAAATGCGTAGAATAAAGTATCCTCAAATTACCTAGTTACTTTAAATAGCTCAATTACATCACTTTTAACACTAAATAAATAATTTAAATGAAATAATTTATTAATTTTGTACATATCCCTATTAAATTTTTATTTATAGTTTGCATATTATTAGTATTAGTGATGTTGCAAATGTCTGATTTTTGACATTCGCGAATGCGAATGCGGATGCGGATATTCAAATTCAATATTCGCGAATGCGAATGCGAAGATTTCAATTAAAACGGACGCAAATTGATAGATAGGTTTGACTTTCATGTCAGACATAGGTAATTATATTCAACAAGTTTAGACTAGAGCTGGATTTTTATACACTTCACCGGAACAGGCATGGACAAAGAACTTAAGTATAAAAATAATTTTATTTTTATAAGTTCTTATTTTTTTTATGTTTGATGAAATTGATGCAACGTCGCACAGTGGGCAGGCCCACAAAACATGGCAGAAATTAAAAAATTAAAAAGTTATTTAGGTAAACCAACTTGTAGCAGTTACCTATGTTAACCACATATCAATACACTGTTTTACATTTTTTTAATATCTTTTTAATCTCCTCACGTAAATTCACAAGCCGTAAATAAAATCACAAACTCACTACGACTCATTTTATTTACGGCTTGTGAATTTACGCGCTGCGGTTGAAAAATTTATATGTGCGTTTGGAGAGTTTTTTGCAGTAATTAAAACAAAATCGATTTAAGTTATTTATGGAACCGTAAAGTTCAGGTATTGAGCATTATTTCAAGATGAAATTATTTGTTGTAATTTATAAATTATAAGACTAATAGGCATAGTAGAAAGACATACTATTTATTCAACCATGCCTATTTATTAAGGAATAAAAAAACTAAAAATTTCTTTTACTTAGAATTTGCTAAGCATTAAAATGCATTTTAGTGTAATAAAACTTATTTGACTTTAAGATAAGATGTAAGGTTGATTATATTTTTTTGATTTGAATAGACATATCAAGTTCTTTTTTTTTCTCTTAAATGTACAATTATGTAGTAGATTTTTTTATGTAACTGGTTGGTAGGACTCATTTGATGATTTTAGACCTTCAAACACAGATCGATGTGTTTACGTGTTCTTTGGGTGAATTCGCAAGGCTATTATTATTTATTTTATGCTACAAGCAAAATAATTTGTAATTTGTGTGTATTTTAATGTAGTATTAGTGTGTTATTGAATTGTTTAATAATTTTATTACTTTCTTTTATTGTTTTCTAATTTGGTTATTGTATTTTTTATAGTTTACTAGCTGACCCGGCAAACGTTGTTTTGCCATATAAATAATTTAAAAAAAAATTAGGTGTGGACTACCCCTAACATTTAGGGGGATGAAAAATAGATGTTGGCCGATTCTCATAGATACCGGATAAGCACAAAAAATTTCATCAAAATCGGTCAAGCCGTTTCGGAGGAGTATGGCAACGAAAACTGTGACACGAGAATTTTATATATTAGATATTAGTCTAAGTTTAGTTTAAGGTCTTATTTGTCGCATTAGGGTAAACCCTATAAGTTTTGATAAATAAATAAATTTTACTACGATAAAAGGAATTTTGTCATTTTTGTTGCGATACTGTTAATAATTATATTATTTTAATTGGACTAATAGAACTATCTTAATTTAGTTGTCTACTTCAAGACTATTCCGTTACATATATTAATTGTTTTAATCAAACAGACTCAAAAATGGTCAAATTAAATATATTCCTACATACTCTTAATCTAAGTCAATTGGTGACATCTGCTACTCATTTCACTTCCACTAGCGAGACTCTTATAGACCTTATTTGTACTGATATGAGGGCTCGTAACGTTGAGGTGCACTGGATAAGTGCACTAAGCGCACATGCTTTTGTTACTGCCGTTTTTAATGTTAAAAAAGAGAAGATACCGCCAATTACTTTAACTAGTAGGAATCTAAAAAATATGCCGTTGGAGAAGTTTAAGGAAGACTTGGCCTCAATAGATTGGCAAGCCGCAGCTGTGTCAGGTGACGTAAATGCTATGGTGACTCATCTCAACACTAATATCATTGCACTATTCGACAAGTATGCTCCCCTTAGAACTCAGGTTATTAAAGAAAGGTCATATCCGTGGATAACTGATAATATCAGGCTCATGATGTGCTTACGCAATCAGGCACACGTGCGTTGTCGAAACTTGGATTCGGAAGGTAAAATATTATACTATAAAGAATTAAAACGTTTAGTGAACAAGTCCATATATCACGAGAAGGTAGCTTATTTCAAACAAAATATCAACAGTAAAATTCATAACCCAAAAATATTATGGAACAATCTAAAGTCTACTTTATTACCTTTTAAAAGTGTGACTGAGTTACCCTCTCATTTCAATGACCCAAATAAAATAAACTCCCATTTCCTAAATATTCCAGGTGATAATGTGGCACCAGTGTCATGTACGGCTTACTTTGAGACTCATAGATTTAATGAAGGTACTTTCTCGCTTAGAACTGTGAACCAATCTGACATTATTAAAATCTTATCTAAATTAAAATCTAATGCAGAGGGTTTTGACCATATAACGCTTGACATGTTTTTCCTGACACTTCCTCAAACCTTAGATATCCTTACTTCTATTATTAACAATTCCATTTCTACGTCTACTTTTCCTGACATATGGAAAATAGCCGTTGTGCGTCCTACTCCTAAACTCGCCAATCCAAGCACTATTAAAGACTTACGGCCGATCAGTATTTTACCCTTTTTGTCAAAAGTGCTGGAAAAAGTTGTGAATTCCCAACTGACTACATACCTTGAGCAAAACAACATCTTACCAGATGCACAATCGGGTTTCAGGAAGGGACGTAGTACTACCTCGGCTCTGTTAGATGTTACAGACAACATATTGGCAGCTCAGGATGAGGGCTCTTGTACCCTGTTAGTGTTGTTGGACTTCTCCCGAGCATTTGATGCCATTAATTTGTCTCTTTTGCTTTCAAAGATGACGTACTATGGTTTTGACAAATCTACGATTGCTTGGTTTAAGAGTTATCTAAGCAATCGTAAACAGCTTGTTAAAATTCGAGATGTAAATGGATCTAGCATCTTGTCTAGTATGGCAGAAGTGGTTAAGGGAGTACCACAGGGATCGATATTGGGCCCTCCTTTGTTTATTTTATATAGTGCTGATATCACTAATATTTTGAAAAATACTCAATTTCATATTTACGCTGATGACATTCAATTATATATTTCTTTTAAACCAGAACAGTATGACGATGCAGTGAAACTGGTAAATGAGGATCTGGAGAGGATCGTGGATTGGTCAAAACAGAACTCTCTATTACTCAACCCAGCCAAAACTAAATTTATGCTTTTTGGTTCTAAAAGTCAACTAGACAGAATCAATAGTACTCTAAGCGTTACCGTAATGGGTCAATGCGTTGATCGTGTTTATGAGGCGAGAAACCTGGGTTTGATTATGGACCAAGAACTACGTTTTGAAGCTCATATTGCCAATTGTGTACAGAATTGCTTCTATCGCTTAAAAGTATTATATAAGATGCGTCCATTTTTAAGTGAAGAACTCCGTGTACAACTCGTTGAAAGTCTGGTTCTATCCAAACTAAACTATGCTGATACTGTTGTAGGACCTCGACTCCTAGATCGTACCGTAAGACTTATCCAAAGAGTTCAAAATGCCTGCGCACGATTTTGCTTTGACGTACCACCAAGGAGCCATATTACACCGTATTTGAACAAACATGGTATTTTAAAAATGAAGTCACGTCGTAAACTGCACTTAGCTTGTCTCCTATTCGGCGTCATTAAGTATAAATGTCCGTCATACCTGTACTCTAAATTGGCGTGGGTAAATAATCACCGGCAGCGCAAGGCCAGGCGTTGTGCCCAACAGCTGGCTACCCCACATCATCGTACTGCAGCTTTCCGAGGTAGTTTTCGTTATGCGGCCTCTAAATGTTGGAATAATATTCCTCCTCCGATTAGGGACCTAAACAATTTAAATACTTTTAAAATCAGACTAAAGCATTTTATTCTCAGTTCGCAAATTAATTTTGAAAATGTTAACATTGACAAATCATTTATTTAGATAAATAAAATATATGAACGGTATATTTTATTATTAATCACAATTTAAATATTACTTCATGTATATTTTATTAATAATTTATTTAATTTAATCTTCATATTCAAATAGCAATGCTGCCCTAGCTCTCGTACTAGAACAGCTATTGCATTAAAATATAATCACCAATTTAATGTATTTAGAAATTACAACTTTTAATTAAGTAGATATCAATTAATTTTGATTGAAAATAAAATTGATTTCTTATGTGTCACTCTTCATATATTTATTTGAATTATTAAACTTTGAAACTCACCTTAGTTGTGTAGGCACCTATTGCTGGGTAATGAAAGGGTACGAGCTGGGCTGTATGTGGTGAGCTTGTTTGGTCTTGCGTCTGTGTCGCCGCGAACCAATCCATGTGATTGCACTTTCACACATATTAGGTATACTCCTTCCATAACTATGTCCTAATTTGAATGTAAAAGCGGGGTTTTAAGTTTTGGTCCAACTACTGCAGCGAATTTGTTGTTTCTGTTCGCCTGTCTGGCGCCATAGCGCGGGCAGCGGTCCCTATTGGTCGGTTGCCGCGCCATCGGTGGCGTCATTCGTGGCGTGTTTTATTTAAATACTTTTTACTACAGCGCACACTTTTTATACTATAATAAGTTTTAATATAATTTTATTTAATTATTTAACACTACACTTTTCCCTACATACATTTCTCATTATTTATTTTGCCATTTTTATATTTTCTTTGCCTACCCTCGTCCGTGTGTCACTGCGTGGTGCCAACTGAAAACCAGCGCTGGGTGTCTTTCGCCCAGCAAATGCTGAGTTGGTAACCCTTTTGGTGTGGACATGCTCAAACAGAATTCCTATTGTGTATTTTTAATTCTATTATTATTATTTATTTATTTTTTTATTTCTGTGTGTGTGTGTCCAATATCAAATAAATGTTTTTCTATTCTATTCTATTCTATTCTATTCTATAGTTTCCATATTCAAATCATAGTAGTAAATTAATTATAGTTTTTCAGAAATATTCGCAAACACTCGCAACGATTCATGCAGATGCGAATGCGAATACTTATAAAAAAAACGTCCAAGTGCGAGTTGGACTCGCGTGAAGAGGGTTCCGTACGATGTTATCTATCACGTTTTTTTTTAATCTGACCCAAATTGGTACGCACAATATTGAGTGATTTACCATGTTATTTTAATATCATGGACTTCTTATAGGTTTTCCTATAATCTGTAAGTAGAAAACTAATTTCTGTATTTTTTTTTAAATTAGGATCATTAGTTTCGGAGATAAGGGGGGGGGAATAGTCAAATTTCGTCTTTTTTCTTGAATAACTTGGAAACCATTTATTTTAAAATTCCAAAAAAATACATTTAAGTTTTTCTCAACAATACCTTTCATTTGATATGTCACACGATGCAGTTTTCAATTTTTTTTTTAATTTTCCCCTTCCCCCCCCAAAATTACCTCCCATATACAGATATGGACTTCTTATAGGTTATCCTATAATCTATAAGTAGATTTCATTTATTTATTTTAAATTATGTAAAAAAACACCATAAAAGCTATAGCGCCAAAGCGATGTTACTACCAAATATAAAAATATTAATAATGTACAATATAACAAAGAAACACAATTAAAATGCCCATAAAAACATACCATTTAAAATCCCGTACATATATTCAAAATACCTATCTTTAAAATCATTCAAAATACATAATTTTAATTATACTGTTAAAATGACAATAAATAATTAAAAAATAATAAATAACAATTGATAATTAATTAAAAACAAAATACCAATTAACATACAATATAAAATAAATAAAAATACAATTTATTTTTTACAATTTTCTATACATTTCTGTGCTGCTCCTGTGAATTTCATCATGCTGCAGTGAAATATGTCAATCTCAATTGATATAATATTTAATAATCTAATGGCGCGTGACAAGGGGGCAAATCTGTTCAGGTTAGTCCTAGAGGATGCCTCCAGTAGGGTTGGAGTGGGGCGCCTCGCGCCACCGTCGCCGCCGCCCTGTGGTGCTCGCAGCCCCAGCTGCGCTAGCAAATCGGGGTGGTGCAGCCAGCCGCGGAGCACCCGAAATACGAAGGTGCACAGAGCGATGTCCCTCCGCACCGCCAGCCTGTTGTACCCTACCATCCCTAATACAAAGAGACTCTGATACATGAGCGCCCAGAAGGGATAGACACCGTACAACTTAAAATACAAGAAAGGAGTGAATTTGTTTTGGATTCTTTCCACCATAATACTGTATTTAGCCTCATGAGGGTTCCAAATAATAGCACTCGTTTCAAGTCTACTCCGTACCAGCGCGTTGTACATGATCTTAACCACTGCCGTACTCTTAAAGTCTTTGCACTGTCTGAGTATAAATCCAAGATTACGAAAGGATTTGCGGCATATGTCTAAGATGTGCTCACGAAAAATTAATTCCGGAACCATCTTTATTCCCAAATCCCGCACCTGCGTGACCCGTGACATGACCGCACCTTCCATCTCATACTGATGCAGCAGAGGTTCCCGCGCGCGAGTGTAGCTCATTATACCACATTTGGCAACGTTAAAGGCTAATTTATTATCTACACTCCACTGCACCACCCTATGAATATCCTGTTGAAGTCGCTCACAATCCGAAGTATCTGCTACCGACAGGAACAACTTGAGATCGTCCGCGAATAGCAAACACTTCGCCCCCCTCACGACGTTCGGAAGATCATTGAACATCAGAGTGAAGCTCAATGGACCAATATTGCTACCCTGACTCACCCTCGAAAATGTGAAATACGGCTTAGAGACGTATCCGCCATAATCGACGTACTGCCGGCGATCGCCAAGGTAGTTCGCGAAGAATTTCAGAAGGTGCGGTGTGAAACCAAATGCTGCAAATTTCGTCAACAGAACATCGTTGTCCACAGTGTCGAACGCCTTCCGAAAGTCGAAGTACGCAGTGTCCACCTGTCCCCCAGCGCCAACTACAGGCGCCAGGTATGTCATAAAAGACAACAAGTTACTCCCCGTACTTCGACCAGTCCGAAACCATGTTGAGCGTTGGTTAGGCGAGAAGTTATTTGATCTAAAATGCTCTTGTGCAACACCGAGTCAAACACCTTAGCAAACGCCGCCAGCACGGCCACTGGTCGATAGCCACTGACATCAGTTCCCGGACCTTCCTTAGGAACTGGGATCACTCTAGTGGTTTTCCATTGTTTAGGATATTGTCCTGACTTCAAAAACAAATTTAAAATGTGCAGTAATGGCCTTTCAAACACAGCACTGCAGTCCTTCACTATATACGGAGGTATCCCGTCTGGTCCCGCCGAATACTTGGGCTTTAGGCGGCGGAGTGCCGATCGCAGCTCGCGCAAGTCGAGCTGGTCAACATGCACGCGCACCGCTCCTGCACTCGCGCCTGCCGCGCGCTCCGCCTCCGAGGGGTTCAGCGTCGGGCGCACCACGTTATAGACCGAGTGAAAAAATGAAGCTAGACATTCCTCGTCACTCAACTCCTTTGCATCATAATTATGTAACTTCATATGTAAAACTAATTCCTGTATTTTTTTCAAAATTTTAGGTTCAGTAGTTTCGGAGATAAGGGGGGGGGAATGGTCAAATTTCATCTATTTTCTTGAATAACTTGGAAACCATTTATTTTAAAATTATAAAAAACATATATTTAAGATTGTATCAACAAGACCTTTCATTTGATATGTCACACGATGCAGTTTTCAAATATTGTTTTTTAATTTTCCCCTTCCCCCCAAAAATTACCTCCCACATACAGATTTCATCTATTTACGTCACACCTCTGTGCTTGGGTCACAGGAATTGATATGTGTACCAAATTTCAACCCAATCGGTCTAGTAGATTCGGAGATAATTGACTGTAAGCGACAGACAGACGGACACACGAGTGATCCGATAAGGGTTCCGTTTTTGTATTCGGACGTACGAAACCCTAAAAACATGCGAATATTTGCGAATGCGAATACAAATATTCGCAACATCACTAATTGGTATTGTAAATATTGTTTAGTAGATAATATTTAGTTGCATTAAATTACGATAGCAAGATTAAATTAATAATTAAAAGCAATTATAAATAGAATCGTTATGTTATTTCCTTATGAAACCTATATTTGGAAATTAACAATTATAACTCCCTGGCAGCTACTGAGGAATTCCTATTGTAAAACCGCCTTGCCTGACCTTGGAACCGAACCAAATACCTCTATCTAAGTAATCGCGACCACTAGACTAGAGAAAAAGGAGTCAAAAGGGCTCTTCTGACTCCTATTTGTTGCTTTTTTGATGTGTTGGAAAAACATCATTATGTATGGTGTATGTTGTAAGCCGTGGGTTCGAACCCCGCCAGGCGCATTAATTTGTGTAATTTATTTCATCACCACTGCTCTCAAAACGTTGAAGGAAAACATCGTGAGGAAACCGGCATGTCCTAGAACCAAAAATTCGAAGATATGTGACATCTACCAAACCGCACTGGGCCCGCGTCGCGGATTATGGCCCACTCCCTCTCACAGAGAGGAGGCCTGTGTCCCAGCAGTGGGAACATTATAGGCTGATGATGATGCCATCAGTACGTCACCCTCGCGTTAGGTTCCGAGCTCTAAGTTTGAGTTCTAGAATGACGGGACATTTGTTATTAGGGCGTATTACCTAGTCGTTTTACCCTACCATCATCCCATCGATCCTAATTTTGTGTTGATGTACCATCTACTCTGGACCCGTGTTCGATGATTCCCGATGTCCCCTCCCAGTTTGTCCACCACTGGTGGACAGTGAAACTATTTCTAAACAAAATTCCGTCTGTCGCCGGGGTGGACAAATCCGTATCACTGTCCACGAGTAGCGGTCAGGGGAATTTTCTTTTTAATGTTCGCTTTGAGGACAAACTGGGGGTGGACATCGGGAATGATCGCCCGTGCTAGCGGGTGCCGTCATCGTGATATTTCAAAACAATATATATCCTCAACGACAAATTTATAAATAGCGCATTAGGAAAATTGCTCAAAATAGCCTTTTCATAAACAAGCTTCGATTAGATGAATCAGGAAAATGAGTTCAGGAATAGATTCTAATTTAACTTTTGACCGGTCCCTGGTTTGTAGGGTGTTTAATCCCAAGTCAATCCATTTATTTCCATGCCATGAAAAATGCATTAGGTACCTATGAAACATCTCATGATAAAACTAGGGAAAATTTACCTAATAGATTCTATTTTCTCCCATGCGGAATGGGCAAGACGGCTGAAAAAATCTAACAAGTCAAGGTTAGGTTAGAAGGGGATAGCGTGGTCTGGAAGACCCCGCCATCCCCTTCATGGTTATTTTTTTTAAACCACCCAGAAGTAGGAGCACTGCGAAGCGGTGCTCCAGCGACATTTTCAGATTTTTTTGTCAGTTCACTGAACTGTTTAGGGATTTGATCAAAACACTAGATTTGTTTAGGGAAATGATAAATCGTTTTAACATCATCCGTTGTTTGATCAAAAACCTAGGTTTTTGGTCAAAAACCTAATTTGATTAAAAATCTGCGCCATGGACACCGATCGCGCATCGCATAGCCCGCCGCTGCCGCGCTAGGCTTCCAGTGTGGACACACACTTAGATTTGTACTGACTAAAATCCACGGTGATGATCCTTCAATAGCCCTTTACGTTACAGTGTGTGAAACTGTGAAGTTTTAGTAAAATTGCTTCTGATATTTGAAAACAAATAAAAAATTAATTGCCGTGCGGCGTACTTACATAGATCGGGACTAAGATTGTCCGGTACATTACTATTAACAAAAAAGAACTGCCTAACAAAGCGAATCGTTTTAACATAACAAAAAGCGATCCCTAAAACCAAAACATTGAGCTTGACCGACATTTTTTACAACAAAGTTTTTTTACTATCACTTTTTACTCGCATTTATTTTCACGGCCGGTTATATAATAGTTGATCTGTTGACCCATTGAGGCATGCAATCTAAGGCCATACGCCATTGTTCTTTCTATATTCTCAGAAAATCGTAATAAAATGTCTTTCTTTAGTAAATTTTTCTGTGTTAGTATTTGGGCCGATCACTGTCGTCTTCATCATCATCATCAGCTTATAATGTTCCCACTGCTGGGACACAGGCCTCCTCTCTGTGATAGGGAGTGGGCCATAATCCACCACGCAGGCCCAGTGTGGGTTGGTAGATGTCACATGTCTTCGAATTTTTGGTTCTAAGAAACGGATTCCTCACGATGTTTTCCTTCATCGCTTTGAGAGCAGTGGTGATGAAATAAATTACACAAAGTAATGCTCCTGGCGGGGTTCGAACCCACGACCTACAACTCGTAAGTTGGGACCGATACCACTGCTTTATCATCTTCATTAGTAGACGGAATCTTCATCTGTCTTCACAGTTAGAGTAAATAGGCTTCGTCTGGGTTACCTCACTCCATCGAAGACTTTATTTCCGTCACCTCTGTCCAGAGCCAAAAATAGAGGTGTGCCAATGATGCCCAGGCATAGGGCGCATACTTGGAGGGCACAAAAACGGCCAGGCCAGGACCACTATTGGCCAGACCAGGGCGCAGTTAAAGAATCTCGCACTGGGCACATAAAAGCTAGTTAGGGCACTGTAAGTACCTACGATTAATTTATTCACTACTCTTCTAGCAATCATTATAAATGACAGATCTACTCTCCTTAAGGAAAACGCAGTAACCACTCATTGTAAATAATAAGATTTCCCTACAATTTTATGAAGAATTTCTCAATGAAAACGGAAGGTACCTACTAATTTTCCTCTTTTGTAATCATTTCAGAGAAAGCAATGATTGATGAATCCTTCACCCAGTGAACGATTTTGTATAAATTAATATCTCTTGATATTTCATGGGTGACTCGCCGTCCGATCATAGACTATGCCCAGGACGACGGCGTGTCGTGTTCCACGCGCGCCTCAAAAAGCTGTCAGCAATCTGGCGCCCCCCCCCTTTTTTTTAGCGTGTCAAAATCATCAAATGAGTCCCACCCAGGGCGGGACGGGAGCGACTGTCAGACTTATACTGACTAAAATCCTCAGTGATCCTTCAATAGCCCTTTACGTTCCAGGGTCACGGTTACCTATGAGACAGTCCCGCGACCCCGGCAAGCTTTGGCCCTCTGATAGGACCCCGTCAGTTTGCTGTAAGCTTTATGAGGCGCGACCCGGGCATGGTCCATGAACCGTTGCCGTGGACGTCTCCCGCGACGGCTGAGTCGTGAGTTGGACGCTGTCCTCTCCCACTCACGTCCCGCCTCCTCCTTCTGTTGCATGATTGCTTCGCAGAAGAAGGGTTACGTTTTACCTTGAGAATCGAACTGTAAACTATTTATCATAGAAGAAGACGTCAGATCTAATACATTTATTTACTTACGTAAACCGTTGGATTCCATGCGGTTTTCCTATTTTGTTTGCATGTTTTTTCCCGTCGCTAAAAAGCCATAATAGTCATCACTTTAGAAAATATTACCGAATAAATCAGTGTTTATCCTCTAGACGTGTTTTATTTTGCAGGGATTTTTTACGTAAAATAAGACTAAATAAAATAAGCTGGTAACATTTAACATTATCATCAGCCTGCATTCGTACACCGCTGGAGATAGGCCTTCATCATCATCAGCCGGAAGACGTCCACTGCTGAACATAGGCCTCCCCTTTAGACCGCCACGCCGAATGACAATTCGCCACTTGCATCCATCGGTTGCCCGCGACCCTCACGATGTAGATAGGCCTTATCATCTAATAATTACTTATTTCAACCATATTTTCATAACATCGAACCATGCAATTTAAAGAAATCATCGACACGACGACGAAGAAGACGATAACGTCACCATTTTTTTCTCATTAATAAAAATGAAGCCGCAACACAGCGCAACAGTCATTAGGTGCGTCCACCCACACAGAGCGAGCAGCCTCGCGAAGCATTTGCTGCAACTGAAACGGCCGAGCGAGGCTGCTCACTCTGTGTGGACGCGTCTATTGTTTTTCGACCGAGGCACGAAACAATATACGCGAGCAAAACAAAAGCCGACACTAAATGGCTCGGGCGCTCGGTCTCTCGACCGCGGCAGCGCGCTCGCTTGCCTCGGCCGAGACACGTCCACACCAACCGAGCTCATTCGCGCGGAAAATGCCTCGCGAGGCTGTACGCTCTGTGGGGACGCACCTGATGACAATGACGTGACAGTACGCGTGCGATTTCGAGTTGACTGCCGATCCAATTCGCACGTATAATATGCTAATGGAGCGATGAAATCGTTAACTACGAAAATCAACCTTAATACTACGACGTAAATGCGCTGCCAGTATAAAATGGTTTCTGGATTTAGAATGAAATAAAAGATACTTTTTTTTTATATTGGCAGCGGCTTTATGTCGTAATAGTAAGTTTGATTTTCGTAGTTCACGTACCTACGTGCGATTTGAATCGGGAATCGACTCGATATCGCACGCGTTGCATCGCCTCATCAGTAAACTCGCAAAGAGACTCTTTTCATGTTCGAGTTGAGACGTGTTTTCGTAAAAACGTCATGTATTTCTGAGAATAAATAACAAACCTACAAACAGTTTAAGGGGGTTTCTTGACCAGAGATTCATCATGGGTATTCATTTATTGACGACAGTAATTTTTCAGTACGATTCATCTAGTGGAAATTAATTGTGGAAGTTCACAGTCCTAGTTTCCTTATGGAAGGTACTTTAAGAATTAATCATACAAAAACTTTGATCTACACTCGCAAGAAAAAGTTACTAACGCTTACTTCGATTCCACCTGATCTTGAGTACTTTATAACTAGTTATGAATAATAAAAATGGTACCCTTTTAAAGGGTCATCTGTTAAGAGGAAACAGCACGGCCGTTTTTCCATACAAACGTAGTCCCCTATTTTCTCCCTGGATAATGCCAGTAGAGCAATTATTTTTTAACAAAAAATCTATGACCACTATTAGCATGTCTCTATGTTTTCCTTTTTTCTATAAATTAATTATTAAAAGAGATATGAACATTCAAAATCCTAAAAAAATGGCCAGATTTTCCGCTGTGTTCAAATATCCAGAAAACAAATTTGACGAAATTATATAAAAAAAGGAAAACATAGGAACACGGCCAATGCCTTTCTTTATTTTTTAATGAAAAAAGTAGTGAAATCGGTTAAGTTTTGGAGGAGTAATCAGGGGACTACGAATCGTTGATTTTGTGCCATTTAATAATGTATTTTCGGTCCAAGCTGCTGTTGTCTCTATCGCGCTCTGCGGGGGAAGGCTTGGGGTTGCGCGATAGCAATAGATTTTACAAATACCTATTTTTCAATTCTCCAGCCATTGCTGTTTCCTCTTAAGTTTAAATTGATACCAAATTCAATCAAATCACGCCATTATTTAAGGAGCTTTCCCAAGGATCAATTCCAAGTAAGTGATTCCATTATATGTATTGCTCGCGAGTGTAGTCTATAATCAGTATTAAGGCTGATTTTCCACCAGGAGATGTGCTATGCTACATTGCTATGGATGCGTTTGATATCCACCAATCATATTCATTGGTGCATATAGCATAGCACTGGTGGAAACGGATTCAACTAAGACATGTTTTTAAATGGAAGGATGTGTGCTATGGATGCCTGTTATGGGTCGTCTTCCCTACTATCGATATATCGCATAGCTCGACCTACGCATCTCCCTCGCACAGCTACTTTGCAAAGATCTTCATAGCACATCTTACTCGCACCGCTAGATAGCGTATAGCATCAGTGGAAACGGTCACACAGTTTCGTAGCTTAGTTTTTACATTTTCGCAGCATAGCTGCATAGCACATCTATAGTGGAAAGGCGGGACACATAGATAGGGCTATGTTATTCCGATATGGCGTTCTTGTGGACGCGCACACGCGGATGAAGTCTTCGATCGAACCTAAGTGTAAAATATAATTATGATTGTATTCTCTACTCATATTATGAAGATGAAAGCCATTGTCAAACAGACAGGCGAAGCGAATGCGATCCGAATCCTGTCATATAGAATGTGACAGGCTTCAAACAATTCCATACATTACAAACAAAAACGCTTCGCTTCGTGTTCGCTTCGCCTGTCTGAACGCGCTATCTTGCGAAGTTTCGGCCCCCGATTCACTTTGTCGCATGATCGCATCCCATCAACCGCTCGCGCTTTTACTTTTTATGACATGCGAGACAACACGGTTGACGCATTTGCTGAGCGATCGACTCCTGCGCAACGTGTCGCGGTTTCGATCCCCGCACGGAACAAATATGTATGATCTACAAGTAGTTGTTTCGGGTCTGGGTGTTTGTGTATGTGAGTTTATATGTTTGTAAACGTACCCACGATACAGGAAGAAATTCCTAGTGTGAGGCAACGATTTAAAAAAAAAGACAGATATTGTGATAGTATAATGTGAGCTCAAGATAGTCCAACGAGCTATGAGAGGGCTATGCTTGGAGTCTCTCTGCGTGATCGACTCAGAAATGAGGAGATTCGTAGACGAGCCAAAGTTGCCGACATAACCCAACGAATTATCAAGTTATATTATAGTGGCAGTGGGCAGGCGAACGCAGAACTCATGACCGACGGGGTCATAATGTTCTCGAATGGAGACCACGCACCGCCAAGCGCAGCGTAAGACGTCCACCCACAAGGTGGGCAGACGATCTTATGAAGGCCACAGGATCACGCTGGATGCAAGCCGCTTACAACCGGTCCTATTGGAAGTCTTTAGGGGAGGCCTATGTTCAGCAGTGCTCTTATGGCTGATTTGATGATGATAATGCAGCTTCCTACGCGATTTTTTTCCCTTATAACTGCAAAATTAGTTCCTCATTACTCCCTAGATACAACATACCTACCTTAGAATATTAGTATAGACTATAGATCAACAATATAATTTACATAGGCGATAAAATAAACTAATACGTTAGCAATACGTAAAACATAAAATTATTGCATATTTTATAACTTTTTAAAGACAAAACACTCAACGAAGTATGTCATACATTTGACTACCCAGCACTTTCATAACATTATAGAATAATAAGTGCTAGGCCACAAGCTACTGTTCGCGGGACTGTCTTAGCAAGATATCGTGGTCCTGGAACGCAAAGGCAAGGTAAAGTACTACAGGTACTGTGGTACTGGGCACAGTATTTAGGTATACGATAACCTTTCATTATAATAAACATCTAAGAAGACACCATTTCTAGTTTTATTTACATTGCTACTTTTAGTGAAAATCGTGTTTTTTTTTTTGAAAATTAGGTAAAATCCGACGAAAAATTCCAACACGGGGGGGTCCAGAATCATGTCCTGGACCCATGGTACCAGTTTGTGCGTCGATGTCTCTTACACCGTGTATATATTATATATCTCAACATTTTTTTTAAACATACCCCTCAGCAGGATTTTCTCCTGTGTTTACTACGTTTACAAACATAGAAACCCACACACACACACACACACAAACACCCAGACCCGAAACAACTACTTGTAGGTAGGTCTTACTAACATTAACTGCCACATTTCGCAGCACCCCTTTTTTCAGCCCCCGCCCGCAGCCGCTGACCTTTCAATTGCTCTTTGTGTTCCAGTGTTGCGGACGCTACACTTCTCTTACATTCCCGCGACTTTCGCATCACCTGAGGTCGTGAAGAGGGTAGAAGACTGCATTTTATAAGTTGTCGACGTTGCAAATGTCTGTCTAATATTCCATTATTATTATCACTTATGAAATGATGCAATATTGCTCTGAATTACACCAGTGCGCGTAGAATGACCAATTCTATCTCTAATCTACCAAGAATAGACAAATGTATATTTATTTTATAATAAATGTTATACGCATTAACGCATGCATGAAAAATTAGGTTTTCAGAAAAAAACACGCGAGAGCGTTTGTATGGAGAAAACGCCACTCACTTTATCCTCTTAATGGAAACATTTTTTCTATTGTTATAAAAAACTAAAAAAAAAATATAAAACAAACTTATGAACATGTGTCTCCCCATCTTGACCTACGGTGCACAAACTTGGTCTTTGACAAACATCCAATAGTCCAAACTCAAGGTTTGCCAACGTGCTATGGAGCGCAGTATCTTAGGTGTTAAATTATCAGATCATGTTCGAAACACTACACTGCGCTCCAAAACACAGATCATTGACGTGGCTCAAAAGGCTGCCCAACTTAAGCCTCCTGCAGACACACGCGATTAATCGCGGTGCGACAACGAGCCAAGCTAATTTCCACTCTAAAAATACTGCGAATGGACCGCGACATGTCGCCCCGCGCGATTAATCGCGTGTGTCTGCAGGAGGCTTTAAGTGGGACTGAGCAGGACATGTCTGTCGCATGCCGAACGAGCTGTGGGTTAAACACAGGCTATAATTTACCGCAGACAAATTATATCAACAAACAAAAAAGTAACAGAAATCACGAGAAACCTCCTGAAAATAGTAATACCCATGTTTTTTTTTTATTTGTTTGGTAAAATCATAGAATAAGAGTCTTCTCGTGTGAAAAGGAAGGAACTGTCAGACTTCGACTAAAATTCCATCTAATTCCTTCGGTAGCCCTTTGCTTTACAGGGCCTCTGTGCCCTTTTAAGCCAATCCCGGGACCCTGATTAAAGGTACAGGATTCCAAATTCTATGCATACATAATCGCATGCAGGCAGAAGCTAGTTGAATAACATCGTAAAAAATATTAAAAACTAATTAGTTTCAAGTTGAATGATTGATAGGAACTTACTATTTAAGTATTACACAATTTTGATGATAGGACTAAAAATATTGCTCAATGTTTTACAAGTGCCAAAGTACTCTATAATTGTTAAATACATGAATATCTAATTATCTGGTCAAAAGGGCATCAGAAGCGATTGTTTTCATAGAAGCATTTGAAATGATAACCTCGACAATAAAAATCGAAATTAAAAATAATGAAGTGTGTAAATAAAAATTATTGGGAGAGAACTAAATATTCAACAGGAGATTGTAATAATAATTGTAGCGCAACGGAAGTATTCCCGAACGATTTTTAGGGCACCTATTAGACCCGATTAGAGCAACGATTGTGTTCCCGTTTGAACACCTATGTGCAGTTTGATAGGTGCCCAAAATTATAATTCAAATCTATTCCCATTAGAGCACCTATGGTGCGGTGACTTTTAGTGATAAGGTATAGGTTAATCCGGCACCACTTTTGAACAGCACCGCGATCCCGGCAAGCGTTTGGCCCTCACCTCAAAGAGCTGTCAGCATCAGCAATCTGACGAGGCCCTGTCCAGCTTTTTGAAGATAGCGCACTAGAAGCACGACGCGCAGTCGACGCCCACATGGTCCCTGACGGGATGACGAGAATGGTACCCAATACTCGCCGTCCCCATGGCAGTGCCTACGGTGGCTGGGAAAAGTTCACGACGTGTGACGCCCTTGGCGTCTCCCGCGGCTAGGAGGATTACTGTAACCTGCAGTGACCACTGCCAAAGATTTACATCCGAGACCAATGGCTGAACGGTCATATCATCACCCATCACCCATCTACTGACCGACCTAATCAAGCGCTGCTTAATCAAAATCGACTCGATGCGAGAATTATTTGGCCGCGTTCTATCTATAGCCTTCTAGTGACTCATTCAACAAATATTTGTATGACAGACAGGCCAAAGAGTTTTTGTGTTGTCCATTGGTCATGCTTCAACGGTTGATAAGTTAAATAGATTATGTTTACAATGCCGTAACCGAAGAGGTTGTAGGACTTCGGAATGTTCGAGAATTTAGATGATGTGATCCGTAAAAGGTCTTTTGATCGCAAGTATATTAGAGAGTTCAATACCCATGTTGGTCATATCCTATTCTTTTTCTTATCGTGTCGATGTCAATCTATTGAATCGACCCAGAATTAGGCCATGAGTTTAGAGCTCTCAGAAACGTCCATCAACTCCTGTAATGAATAGTTGGCAGGGCACGATATTAATATCGTGCGTGTTGCTTCTCACCACACCAAACTCTGGAGTGTACCTAAGTGTGGTGGCACTTACACTCCAGAGCAAAATCATCTGTGAATTTCCACCTGAGCAAATTGGGGATTTCCCATTAGCAGCCTTGTTGGAGCTAATGAAGATTGTTCAACTGTATTTGCATTGTATAGATTCAATCTTCCTAGTAATAATACTAGGAAGATTAGGTAGGTACTCAGTGAATGATAGCTCCGAGGTACATAGCACTCACACAATGCTGGCTATGAAACTATATAAATAGTTTCATAGCCAGCATTGTGTGAGTGCTATGTACCTCGGAGCTGAGTACCTACGTCTCTTATTGACTTGAATAACCCTGGCGGTTGAGAGTATGTCATGCTCTCTCAAATGTATCGCTGATGGTGGCGCGTGTGTCGGATCATTTAGCTCCCTTCAAAATGGTTGAGCTGAATGGTGCTGATACATGTTCGTGAACGGGCGCTGTCAGTTGGGACTGGTCATCTCTTCGTTGCCACGGTTTATTTTAACTATCTATTGATCATTTTGTTTCTTTCTGAATTATCTTTGTTTCAATTTTCTACTATGGACACTTTTAACTTGCTACATCGTTCTCACATAATGTATCATCTCAAAATGAATGATGTAACAAAGGTTTTGTAATAATTTTCGCGATCTAAAAAGAGTGTTCATGGAGTTTCTTGCCCGTTCTTCTCCATAGAGATCTACTTCTTGGAATGGGCATCTACGGTACTTTCACAGTTTTTATGTCTTGTGACTGGGACTGTAGCACCATAACTTTTTAGTGTTTAATTATATTTTTGTCTATGACAATCCAAAAGTGCCTGTAACTGGCCTACTTGAAATAAACGCTTTGATTTTGATTTTGAGCCATGGAGGGAAGATTCCAGAGGTAGGTGTCTGTATCTGTGTCTGTATCTGTCTGTATCTGCCTTGATTTAGAGCCTGCCTTACAACTTTATAAGTCGTGAACTCGAACCCAGCCAGGCACATTACTTAATGTAATTTATTTCATCACCACTGCTCTCGAAACGGTGAAGGAAAACATCGTGAGGAAAACGGCATGTTTTAAAACTAAAAATTCGAAGCCATGTGACATCTGCCAACCAGGGTTGAATGATTCAGGCATTTTTCTTCCGGGACAATTCGATCGGTAGGAAAATATACGAAAATTGATTGTTATTTTTTAGCAAATATTCCACATATTGTATAATTATGTTTATGGAAAAAAAAACTAGCTTACCTATCGATATTACCCTTTGTATGAGTAATGCAGGTACAGGTAGACAATTTATTTTCGCAGCGTACTTTAAAATAATATTATAACGATTTTATTTATTCATTTAAAACTTTGGTAAAAAAATCGACATGAGTAATTAGCAAGATGAAGCGCAGACGGTAAATCATAAGCACGTCGAACTGCGTATAACAAGATGAAAAACAAAACCAAGTGGTACCTGAACTTGGTACCTGGTATTCGAAATCCTGGTCAATAAACTGTTATTTTTGGAATAATCATTATTAATTTTATTAAAAGGACTAGTAAATGCAGCTGTTTACCCGTGTTCCCAGTGGGTCGACCCATTACCGGGTCCACGGGTCATTTAAATTACCCGTGGTCCCGTGGAACCTAACCAAACCGAACCTCAGGATGCCTCAATAGTTGTTGGTGTCTTTGAAGGTAGACGTCAGTGGCACCCCGAAGTTCGGTTTGGTTAGGTTCCTTTAAACCTTGCACACGGAAATAGGAGCCCCGCGCAGCGGGGCTCCGTCTACCTAAACCACGTCTATTTAATTGAAATAAATGGTTAAGAATAAGGTACCTAATATGCTTTTATTATGTTTGGTATATGGCGGTAATTAAATTTTATAGATATCGATATAGCCAAAGTTCAGAGAAAAATTCCTATGCATGGGACCACGGGTAATTTAAATTACCCGTGGACCCGGTAATGGGTTGACCCACTGAGACCACGGGTAAACACTCGTAAATGCGTGCTTCGGTTGCCCATTGCATGCGGTATCAAGAGGAAGTAAGGTCCGGTGCAAACAAAGCATTTTGCCAATACTTACGTACGCACAGCTAAGGAGTGGAATTCCCTGCTGAGTCTGTATTTCCCGACAGCTATAACCTTGTGGTCTTCAAGTCAAGAGTGAACAGGTTACTTCTAGGCAAGTGTGCTTCATCGTCGCCGTCGACCACATCTTCGCTTACCATCAGTCGAGGTAGTGGTCAAACGTGAATCTGTCATTAACCCGGCGTCATGGGGGTTGGGTCTGTGCGACCCGTCACATTTTATTGCGCTTCTAGTTCGGTTACTATGCGTGTGACGTTGCTGTTCTTCTCAATAGCTGGAACTGTTGAGTTGTTCTATGCGTCTCAAGCAACAAATTAGTGGTGGCACAGTCGCAGTGGGAGTTACAGGTGCACAAAATTGAAAAAGGTATATGTGAGACCCATCCCCGCAGTCGGTGTAACAATTTCACGCCATTTTGTATAGATATTATTTACTTATTATCTGCGTTTTTATCCTTTTATATTTGATATTTTGTTGTTGTTTACAATTGTATTTGCTTATAATATAGTTCAATGTATTTTATTTGTATTTTTGTGGGTACTTAGTAAAAAAATGGATCGCGAAGAAGGATGGGTGGGATGGTGATGGGACCTATGAATCGGCGATGTCTGAAGTAGAATGCTCAAATGACGCCGGGTTAAATAAAAAAAACCGGCCAAGAGCGAGTTGGACTCGCCCATAAAGGGTTCCGTAGCAGCAAGTAATAACATACTATAAAAGTTCTTGTAGTTGGTTCCAACTTTGAAAGGTTTACGATTTATGACGTATTAAAAAAAAAAACTTGAGAGGTGTCAAGGCACGTCGAAAATCGCTATGAACCTGTTAAAAAGGTTCAAGCGATTTTCGACCCTCCACCCCACACTACCCCACTCCACTCCGCTCCACTTCGCTCCACTCCGCTCCACTCCGCTCCACTCCGCTCCACTCCGCTCTACTCCACTCCGCTCCGCTCCGCTCCGCTCCACTCCCTTCCACTCCACTCCGCTCCGCTCCACTCCACTCCACTCCACTCCGCTCCACTCCACTCCACTCCACTCCACTCCGCTCCACTCCACTCCACTCCACTCCGCTCCACTCCACTCCACTCCACTCCGCTCCACTCCACTCCACTCCGCTCCACTCCACTCCACTCCACTCCACTGCACTGCACTGCACTCCACTCCACTGCACTCCACTCCACTCCACTACCTATTATAGCTGTAAAAATGAAGTTGACAAACTTACATTTGCAGTTGTTCTCCGATACATTTTGTTTAGGAAAATGTTATCCCAGTACGTTTTATAAGTTGGTCAACTATTACTCGTAAACTTGTAAAGCCCACTTAGTCATGATAATTTTCTTTTAAACTTCGTTATATATACTACTATTGTAAATTTTTTCACACCCCCAAACATAACCGTTTAGCTGGTAGAGGGGGGGGACACTCGAGTAGGGCAAAAATTAGCACTTTAAAGCTTAATATTTCACAAACGAATCTTTTTATCAAAAAATTGTTGATGGAAACTACCAATATTTTTAAAGGCCTATTTAATGATACCCCACACTAAGGGGTACGCGAGAAAAAAAAAAAACATCCCCGCTTTACGTGTACAGGAGGTACCCTAAAAAAAAATATTTTACGAGATTTTATTTTACCACTTTTTTGACGCAACAAATCCGTATATTTACACCAAATTACAGCTTTCTAGTGCTGGGCGTCTCTGAGCTAAGCTGCGGACAGACGGACGGACGGACGGACGGACATGGCGAAACTATAAGGGTTCCTTGTTGACTACGGAACCCTAAAAACTGTAGTTCAAAATCACGTCCATTCAATATGATACATATTTTATAATAGACTGTAATCAATTTATTATGAAACTATGTTATAAGACAAATTGACCTCTTCGCTGGGGAGCACATAGCTGGTCTAGTTTACTTATCTCTTATCACTGTTCGTGTTACAAAATCGTCTTTATGGCGTGGATTGAGCATTGGAAATTATTTATATTATGGTGCAAGAGGAATCAATGGAGAGGAACTCGTGGCTAATTACAGCCGTACAGGCCGATCTTCCAGGTTAAGCCGCGCTTGCCGAGGTTGTACTGAGGATGGGTGACCATCTGTCATAGCGAGTTTCCTCCGTGCCTCAGAAAGCACGTACTAAAGCCGTTGGTCCCGGCTGTCATTTGTAGATCTTTGACAGTCGTTACTGTTAATCAGAAGCTCTAAAGTCTAACAACCAGTCTTACCATGGGGTATCGTATTACTCAGTGACTGGGTGTCCGATAGGCAGTCGCTCCATGTAAAATACTGATATTCAGCTGCATCCGGTTTGACTGGAAGCCGATCCCAATATAGCTGGGAAAAGGTAGACAGATGATGAAGTGTCAGTGGGCAGGCCACCATATCACGCAGAACTGATGGCCAACCACGCATCGGCAACCGCATCGTAGAACGTCCACCATGTGTACAGACGATTTGATGAAGACCACAGGATCGCGGTGGATTCAAGCCTCTTCCAACCTATGTTTAACAGTGGACGTCCTATGGCTGATTTGATGATGATGATGACCTAATTCGTGGTCTGTAACGGGTAGTTGCGGGATGGAAACTGCCGTCTAGTGGTGGCCAAGTAGTATCGGCCCCGACTTACGAGTTGTAGGTCGTGCAGGGTTCGAATCCAGCCACGCGCATTACTTTGTGTACTTTATTTCATCACCACTGCTCTCAAAACGGTGAAGGAAAACATCGTGAGGAAACCGGCATGTCCTAGAACCAAAAATTCGAAGACATGTGACATCCACCAACCCGCACTGGGCCCACGTGGCCCTCTCTCAGAGAGGAGTCCTGTGTCCCCGCAGTGGGAACATTTATAGGCTGATGATGAACTGCCGTCCAAAACCCATGACCTACGACTATACAATATACAATTCCATAGTAACATGATATAATAATTATATCTTAACAAAAAAAAATAGTTTACAAAAACAACCACGAGCAAATATAATGTTTGAAGCAACAAGAGGTTATCATTTGATACTGCGGTAATATAATTGTTTTAAAGTTTCCGTTCAGTGTGGGACTGTGGGCATTATGTAACTTCCTTATTTTATGTGTTTTAAAAGTCATTAAACTTACTATCTTCTTTTTTCATAACTATGGTAAACCACCATTGTACTTTGTCTCTCTATGTATCAAACTCTCTCTCTCTCTCTCGCTCTCTTTCTCTCTCTCTCTCTCGCTCTCTTTCTCTCTCTCTCTCTCTTTCTCTTTCTCACCCAAAATGAGGTAAAAGTTTGATTGTAAAAAAAAACTTAGATAATTAAGTATTAAATCACCACTGTTCTCAACAAGAAGTCAAAGTCAAACGCGAGAAGGGAACACAAAACCTCAACCCAAACCGTCCTGGGTAGAGTTGAAGAAGAGCACTTACTGTTTAAAATCACTTACAGTTCGCGTCTCAGGGCCGCGGCCCCTGGAGGCTTTTACGCCCTGATCAGCCAGCGAGCTACCAATTAGACCTGTGCCCAAGGCGGTGCGCCGCGGCGTCTCCCTCGTCGACCAGGGTGTGAGGTGGAGGATGTCCTCTCCCTCACGCATTCCGCCTCCAAGATTGTCATGCCAGCGACACGAAAAACTTATCGTAGTCGCGTTTGCAAGCACATACCCCACTGAGCAAGTATTAATCTACTAAATCTCACTGAAACACTTATCATTCATGCGGATACGGATATATCTCGGGCCCATCACGTTCACGAACAGACCTGCGTGGTCCAGTTTATCGGTCGTCAACTCGGGCACAAAGGCCACAAAAAAAATTATATCAGCATCTAACAATATTCTATTAATTAGTTGAGATAAATACGAGTGTCGCAATCAAAAAAAAATATTGTGTAACAAAAAAAAAGGAATTAATATCAACAAAACCAACAACTGAACACAACGAATATTACACAATGTTAACTGTAGCAGAAAACTAAGTATTTTTTGTATAAATATAAGAAACGGAACAGCCATAGCGATCATTTCTGCATACGTCGTTGTACAATAAACACCTCTGCAGATTTTTTAATAATTCACTAGTAAACTAGTCCTTTTAGAATTTAAACAATTAAATTAAACCATTCTCCGTTTTTTGCCGATCGCGATCACCTTGGCTGTATACTCGGTCGTTACCGTAACACCAGTTGGCGCCAAAGCGAAGTGTCAAAGTGACGTTTGAAAACGCGCGAAACGCGGTCCTTTTTTGCATTTTTTTTTTAATTTAACTTTTTAATCCGTGAAAATGAGGGAGCTGAACGGAGTTTCTACCACCATCGAGAATAACGGAGTTATTGTGGCCAAGAAGAAGAACGAGAATGGAAACAGTGAGTTTTTTTTTTCTATTCTTCTAACTTTTATTCTTTTTTTTTTTGCATGAGTTAAATTTGTGCGTTCATAAGCTCGGAACAATTTTAATTAATGGATGATCATAGGTCATTTGTAGTGACATTCGTGCCTTAACGATTGAGTTGCGTGTTCATAATTAGTAATTATGTTATTTTAATGAAGTTTAGACGATAATTGATAGTATCACAGAGTTTGTCTATCAATACTTTTCTTGTTAGAGAATTCTAAGAAATCAATGACTGCTTTACCGAAGAATATAGAATTTTATGAAATTCAATTTACTTATTTTATTTGAGGTGCTTTAGTCATCTTATTTTTTGTTTATTTTTTAAGTTTTATATAGTTTAATAACATGGACATGTTCTTAAAAAGTAGTAACTGTTCTACGTATTACAATATGTTAGTATATTAGAAAAAAAAAGAAGTATTTGAAAGAATAACGTTTTTTTCTTTATCTTATTTAAAAAATTTAAAACTTATTTAAAAAATTGAAAATTTCAAGGCATCTGCGAATTTAAATTATATTTTCTCTTTGTTTATTTTGTAGTTCTCTGTCACCTATACTTCTAAAGGCATTTGGAAGCCATTTTGTGGCCTAATCACGAGGAAACTCATTTATTTTTACCTATATACCTAATTGAACTTATTGTCCTCAACAAGCTTATTTAGTGCTTATACACACGTTTATTCTAAGTAGGTACCTATCCTATCATTGATTCATAAGATTTACACATAATAAATGATTGTATAAATGCAACAACAATAGTGTAAATTGTTCTTAAAAGCTTCCTTTCGCGGGTACTCAATTTAAAAAAAAAGAATGCTATGGATTATCTAGGGGCAATTTTTTTTTTGTATGTTGGTATGGATATGCTTAAAAACTACTCAAATTATTTTTTTACGTGTTTTTTGAAAGTATATAAGCTACATTTTAACGAATATAGGGTGTATTTTAAGTGGTGTACTTCATTGGGTTTTATTAAAGATGATTTAATTAAACAAATAATATTTATAATAAAAGAATTGACTTCAAAGATCAACTGCCAAACGCACGGAATAAATATTTGTATGTTCTGCAACTTGTTGTTCCGGATCTGAGTTTTCTATTTTTTTTGGCTTGCAACCCACGATACAGGAGAAATTCCTAATGTGTGATTTAATTAATAAAAAAAGGATCACTTGATTATAAAACAAATTGCATATAAGTACTGGAGATATAAATAACTATTTTATGAAATCGAAGAACGATCATGATTTTATAATATCCGGATCTTGATACAAAGTGTATAATTACACATAGGAATTGTAATTACAATAGATGCAATGCGTCATAATTGATCAAGAATATTAATTGATTCATAGTCAATCGCAACTTCGTTGACATAAATATTTCCGTGACATTGACATTATACAGGATGTTTGGGTTTTATTAATAATATTTTTTCTTAAACATTACTAAGTTATGTAAAAATAACTATACTTAAATTGAAAGTACAAAGAAAAGAATACTAAGTAAAAAAACCGGCCAAGTGCGAGTTGGACTCGCCCATGAAGGGTTCCGTAGCAGCAAGCATAGATTAGAGATATAATTATATTGAGATTAGTAAGTAATATACACAAACAATAAAAATAACTTTGTTTTTCATAGTATTTGTATGAATGGCAAAGTTATATTTGCGGTTTTTGAAAATGTACTATATCTCAAAAACTGCTAACTGTATCTCATCCAAACCAATTTTCGTTGGTAGTTTTGGTTGAGGTCTACATTATATATTTTTTTTAGTTTTATCATTCTCTTATTTTAGAAGTTACGGGGGGGGAGACACACTTTTTACCACTTTGGAAGTGTCTCTCGCGCAAACTGTTCAGTTTAGAAAAAAATGATGTTAGTAACCTCAATATCATTTTTAAAGACCTATTCATAGATACCCCACACGTATGGGTTTGGTGAAAAATTTTTTTTTGAGTTTCAATTCTAAGTATGGGGGGCACCCCCAAAATTTGTTTTGTTTTGATTTTTGTGTGAAAATCCTAATGCGGTTCACATAATACATCTTTCTACCAAGTTTCAACAGGATAGCTCTTATACTTTCGACAAAAAGTGGCTGTGACATACACGGACAGACAGACAGACAGACAGACAGACAGACATGACGAATCTATAAGGGTTCCGTTTTTGCCATTTGGCTACGGAACCCTAAAAATAGCCGTTGGCCGCGAAAAAGGCATATATCCTGTTTCTTTTCGAGAACAGCCTGTAGGTACTCGTACCATCTCTTTCCTAGAAGTTGGGTCACATATGTATGGATAATTGGATAGAATTAAATTTTTATGGGCTTTTTTAGTTTTAGTTAATGAACGTCGTTGATCAATTGTATTTATTATCTGAAAATTTTATTATTTGGTCGAGTATATTTTTAAAGATTTACATACATGAAATACTAAATTAACAAACCTAATAATAATTAAAATACTTAACTAACAAAGAGCATCAAAAAATTCATCCACATCGCTGTCAACGGGATAAGTGCCCAGAACGCTGGCAGCATTGCCACGTTGGATGGCAATGCTAATTCTTTGACCAAGAAATAGGCCAGCCCTCTGTGCACGCGAAGAGTCGACTATTCGTTTAGCAAGCTCTTTTAAAACTTGGTGAGCACTCGGACCCCATGGCCCTAGTGTTTCAACCCCAAACGGCTCAAATACATAGCTGCTAGTCAAGCCATTGTATTTATCTGAACATAATTTAAACTATTTATGAATAAATCATAAAACATTATTGCCAAATAACTTAAATATTTAGGTATACACCGTGTTCCGGACGATATACATAAACTTCGACCAGATGTTCAAACCACGGAAGTAAGCATTTTTCATTATGGACACATTAATAAATTCTTATTTTTTATTTTTTGTTAATTTTCATACAAACTAAATACCTAGACGTAAATAACCCGATATGCATGCCTCTTTATCCGAATTGGCAACGTCGTATTTTCATTCATAACATTTGGCGGGCTGAAACAAATGAAATGCAAATAGTATTTGATAGATTTCAAATTAAGATACTTTCTCACTGCATAGCTCAATTAAATTTCATTAAATGAAATTACAAATATCTTTGTAACGAAGCCTTTTTAAGTACTACTTCCTTTGTTGGATTTGATTTGTAAAAGCCATAGAAGTATTTGCTAAAGTTTATGGATAACGTGAAGAACACGGTGTATACACTACTAAGGCTAGGTTAGGCTAATTTTGTTAGTAAATCTTAGATTAAAATTTGTCAATGAAGAATGGCAAGGCATTATGCAATCTGGGTTACAAGTTTAAAGCCTACCCTATATCGGTGTCATCATCATCATCATCAGCCTTTAAATGTTCCCACTGCTGGGACACAGGCCTCCTCTCTGTGAGAGGGAGTGGGCCGTAATCTACCACGCGGGCCCAGTGCGGACAGGTAGATGTCACATGTCTTCGAATTTTTGGTTCTAGGACGTGCCGGTTTCCTCACGATATCGGTGTATTTTTTATAAATTAGATAATTAATTTTGAAGTTATACAACTATTACATACAGATCTAAATTATAAAATACTTGATTACTTATACACATTTTTACTATTCTTGTTCTGTCTAATTAGCTTTATACAAAATACTCATGGCACAAAGGCCCAAAAGCCGTGCCAGAAATATAAAAAAATATAGAAAAGAGTCATAATTATCGCATAATAATGCTTAGATTCGGAAAAACCGAATTTTTATGTAATAAATTTCTAGTTACTTAGAGTTTTAATTTAATTTAGTATTTAGATACGGTAATATCTACTTACTATCTTATATTTTAATTGAAACAAACACTTTATTATCAATAAAACGTTTGTTAACCTAAAAGTATGACCCGAAATTTAGTATGTCTCATTTTTATTATTATAACGCGTGTTTAGTACAACATTATTTTTAGTATTATGCGAAACCTCAATTTAGTTTGTTCAGAATCAGTAACTCATTCGATTCCAATAATTTTACACCATGTTATTTTTTTTTTTCAAAAATATTTTCATTAAATTTTATTACCGGTTAATTACAATACAATCACCGTACGGTGAGGTAGTACCTATTGCCAAACTATTATCACAAGTGTATAACACAGGAGACGCGGTTTACGCGGGAATACCGCGAAATGAGCATGTTTTTGAACGGACAATTTGTAATATACTCGTACCTACAAGCTTATAACTTTGTGATTTTTTATGATACGGTTTTCAAATTTTGTACATAGATTCTTTACTATTATTTTTATTATTACACAAAAATACTAGACAGGTGTACCGGGTTTCGCATAAACAAAAAATAATGTTGTATACATAAATAACTAACACACTTTTTTGTTTTTCATGGAGATAGACATTTTTTTTAAACATTGCCCCACACTAGGATTCTCCTGTATCGTGAGTGCGTTTACAAACATATAAACTCACATACACAAACACCTAGACCCGGAACAACTACTTGTAGATCATACAAATATTTGTTCCGTGCGGGAATCGAACCCTCAACACGCTACGCAGCAGTCGATCACTCAGCCAAAGTGCCAACCGTGCCGTCAAATAATAATGCCGTAATTAATATTTTATAATTATCAATCGCGCACCTCATTTTCTCTAGACATGTTGCTTAGTGTTTTGGCTTTGGTTTTATAGCCGGCCGCCTGCCTGACACTAAAACCCTCTTTAGGAATGCGTTTGTTGGTGGTTTACCCGCCACCATTCGGGTGAGCCAAGGTGCTTGATACCATGCACTGGGTCTTAAGATCCATTAGTCGCCTTGTACGACACCCATTGGAAGATATGGGATAGTGCTATTCTTTATGTCCGGTCACCACACGGACAAGAAGAGAAAGAGGAAGGCCAAAGAAAAGATGGACGGAGAGGAAGAGGAAGGCCAAAGAAAAGATAGATGGATTGTCTAAGGAATGATATGAAAGAAAAAGGAGTAAATGATACTGTGACGTCTGATAGGGGAGAATGGAAGAAAAAAACGTGTTGCGACGACCCCAAGTAAAATGGGATAAGGACAGGAAGATGATGAATTATCAATGTTTACTAACAGTAATTTCCTGTCAATTTCAGCCAAAAATAACTTCTTTTTACGATTTTTATCAAAACCATACTTTATATAACACTGACTAGGTTGTTTTTAGTCTGTGTCCTTTAAAAGTACGATGACCGTTTTATAACAAAGCAATTTTTACAAAAAAAAAACTTCCTACAAGGTTAAATCAATATTTAAATAAATAATGAATTGATAACACGTAGAATGGAATAAAATGTAATCAATATTTAGATAATTCAAATTATTTTTAGGGTTCCGTACACAAATGGTTAAATCGAGACCCTAATACCAAGACTTTGTTGTCTGTATGTCTGTCTGTCTGTCACCATGTTGTATCTTATGAACCGTGATAATTAGACAGTTAAAAGTTTCACAGATGATGCATTTCTATTGCCCCTATAACAAAAGATACTAATAAAAATTATTTTTTATGGATAATGGTACGGAACCCTTCGTGTGCGAGTCCGATTAGCACTTGGCCGGTTTTTTTCCTAATTGTTTATTAAATTTTTATAGGCTGAAAAACATCTTATCAGTGTTTTGTTTTTTAGAAGAAGAAAAACGTGACAGTTTTTTAGAAGCACGTTTTACAGTAGATAATACTACCGCGAGAGCAGTGGTGGCCCAGTGGTATCGGCCTCGACTTACGAGTGGTCGTGGATTCGAACCCCGTCAGGCGCATTACTTTGTGTAATTTATTTCAACACCACTGCTCTCAAAAAAACGGTGATAAAAAAACATCGTGAGGAAACCGGCATGTCCTAGAACCAAAACTTCGAAGACATGTGACATCTTCCAATCTGCACTGGGCCCGCGTGGTAGATTACGGCCCACTCCCTCTCACAGAGAGGAGGCCTGTGTCCCAGCAGTGGGAACATTTATAGGCTGATGATGATGATGAATACTACCGCGACTTCGTCCGCGTGGGTTCTATATACTTACCTATTGGCCTATGATTTTAATTTAGGTAAACACTAAAAAAAAACCCTAATCTAGGAACGACTTCTACTGAATGATAACCGTGTGACCAAAAAAAATATAGTCCGGGCAATAATCCGGGAAAAAGGAAGCCGAGGTGACCAACTACTTACTTTCATCATAAAATTAGGATTCCTACTTTGAATCTAGTTTTTCTTAAATTTGAATTTGTGGGTGGCCTAATTAAAACAACAATAAGTCCTTTAAACTCTAGTCTACATTAATAATACTTTAACAATGTGTTGAAACATAATACTCATGCATGATAAGCCATTTTCCGGCTACTTGGCACCCGGCTCGGTCTACTAACCTCAAGGCTAGCTGATGATTAATCTGAGCAATTAAATACCCGCTAAGTTGAAGTATGGTGACCAGACATTTAGTGACTGTGATGGGACAAATTCTACAAACAGCCAGAACCGGAACAAGTACTTGTCGAACATGCAATTGACAATTAGCAGTGGCACCAACCGGGTTTTCTTCTTCTTCCTGCCCTTATCCCATTCTACTTGGGGTCGGCGCAACACGTTTTCTTCTTCCATTCTCCCCTATCAGTCGTCACAGTATCATTTACTCCTTTTTCTTTCATATAATTCCTTAGACAATCCATCCATCTTTTCTTTGGCCTTCCTCTTCCTCTCCATCCATCAACATTCATGCTCATCACCCTCTTAGTCACATGGGTGTCATCCCTCCTCATCACATGTCCATACCAAGATAGACGATTCCCTTTCAAACTTCCCTTTATAAACTAATAAAAATAATAGTTAATATGGGTTTTATCTTACATAATAAATCTGGACTAGGGAGAAACATCATCAGTAAAATTTAAACTAATAGTTGAAGAATAGGTTAATCACAAATTATAACAGGATTAGGATAAAAAATAATATCATAAACTAACAAAAGCCTTGCCAACATACTTTTGCATGATTGAAGTTTGAAATAATTCATTCAATGCCATGTTTTTGTTTCCATTACCAAATTAACATAAAGAATTGTTTTTTATATTAAAACATCTAACTAATATCATAAATACGAAATTTTGTGACGATGGATGAATGTAAAGTACCACGAATATATCCTGGTTTATCTCACAGGTTACTTTTTGTACCGGTATGACGTTCCCGTAACTAAGTAAAGTTTATGTGATTTTCAATATGTGTTACCGTACCGCACCCATGATACGGGTAAAATTACTAGGGTTCACTTTTTTGTAATTAATAAACTCACTTTATATTAGTAGGATTATAGGATACTTTATATTAGAGCAGTGGTGGCCCAGTGGTATCGACCCCGACTTACGATTTGTAGGTCGTGCGTTCGAACCCAGCCTGGCGCATTACTGCTCTCAAAACGGTGAAGGAAAACATCGTGAGGAAACCGGCATGTCCTAGAACCATCAAATTCGAAGACATGTGACATCTACCAACCCGCACTGGGCCCGCGTGGTGGATTATTGCCCACTCCCTCTCACAGAGAGGAGGCCTGTGTCCCAACAGTGGGAATATTGAAGGCTGATGACGATATTGGTAGGTATAAAGTGAGTTTATTAATTACAAATTATAGGCCATAAACAGGTGTCATGTTGGTTTAGGCTCAGAATGTCCAATTCCCAAATGGCACAAGATTCTCAATAAGTCGAAATCTCTAAATTAAAAATAATCTAGGTAATCTAAAAGCCTAAAACTCAAAACGGCTAATTTAAAAAAAAATCAATATAGCCATCTATCAAAATAGATTTGCTGCAATTGGATTGGAAGCATATAAATAAACAACTTTGACAAGACGTAGTGTAGAAATCTTTTCATCATCATCATCATCAATCTGGCTTTTAGAGAATGGGCCATTCTGAGAATCAGGCTTTTAGATGATTTTCTATTTTGAAAACTCAACGGTGGCTAATTTGTGAATTAGGCATTCTACGCTTAAACCATCATGTTATTCTTATGTCTTTCAAAGCCTCAAAATCATGGCCAACACAGGTTAATTAAATAGTCGTTTCAATTAGTGTCCATAGTCTTTAATTATTTTAGTATACAAGTTGTACGTTATGTAATAACTAATTACTGCGAAAAACTATAAACTCTAACTATTCAGGTTAAGGTAATAGACAAAACTGTTTATTTTTTCCTTTTTATAAATTAATACAAAATTTTAGATCCCTGAAAAATGTGTGTACTCGTATTCAATTACGTTTGGGTTAATTAAGTCATTGGATCTTTTAAGTACTCTATCCTTCTGACTCTATCCTTAGAGGGCCAAAGCCTGCCGGGGTCGCGGGACTATCGCATCAGGTAAACGTCACCCTGGAACGCAAAGGACTATTGAAGCATCACCGTGGATTTTAGTCAGTACAAATCTGATATCCGTCCCGCCATGGGTGGGAGGACTCATTTAATGATTTATCCACTATAAAAAGTATTCTTTCGTAAGTTAATAAGCGACTTATGCGTACATTGAACTTATTATTGCAAAATTAAATTATATAAACGTTTATAATCAATCACACATTTCAGTTATTTTTAAGTCCAAAGTGTAACTAATGACGCCAAACATTATAACAAGTCATCATTTTTTGTGAAATCTATTTCAAATAAAATAAGGTTTTATGTAGGTAATGTGTAAGAGAAATTGATAATTTAGCAAATTGAATAAGTGTGCCAATTTTACAAATAAATATTTTTTTATGGCAAAACATTTTGTTGTTTTGTAAAACAAAAGTTCTGTAAAAATTTTGGCGATTGAAAAAAAGGGTCCATGGAGTTTCTTGCTCATTCTTCTCCATAGAGATCTACACTATGAAATGAGCACCTACGGTACTTTTACAGTTTTTATGTCTTGTGACTGGGACTGTAGCACCATAACTATTTTTGTACTAGTTTTATTTTATGTCTTTTGACAATTCAAAAGTGCCTGTAATTGGCCTAGTTGAAATAAACGATTTGATTTGAAATAAACAATAATAAAAAGCAAAGTCACAGCAAACCATAGTTAATTTCTTAGGAACAATAACCTCTTTGCGGTTGTCGAAGTCGGTTAACCATTGGTTTAATATTACATGTATTGCAGTAGGTAATTTAAAACCTTAGACTACGAACTCATATTATGCAATATTAGTTGAATATTTATTTCATAATAATCATAGAATTACTGGCTATTGTCAGAGTTCATCATCAGCCAATAAATGTTACTGTTGGGACACAAGCCTCATCTCTGTGAGAGGGAGTGGGCCATAATCTACCACGAGGGCCCAATACGGGTTGATAGCCAGCGTCTTCTTATTCCACTAGAACATAAAATCACGGAGGACGCTGGATGCAGGTCGCTTCCAACCGGTTTATGTGGAGATCTAAAGGGGAGGCCTATGTTCAGCAGTGAACGTCCTATGGCTGAGATGATGATGATGATGATGAACATAAAATCGGGATAAAAAGGTCGCTATATTGTGTCTAAAACTATCCTATATTTCAAGAAGGTTTTCAACAAACACATTCACATTGAAATCGGTCGATTGGTTTCAGAGATCAGCATTTACAAACACGTGCTCTTTGCAAATTAAGTATCGAGAGTTATTGGAAATAAATTCTGTTGATTTAGGCGTTTAAACTAATTGCTTTTCTTGTTAATATCACGTTAACCTAAAAACTTTTATTGCGAAAAACATTTCACTTACTTAGCAAAATATTATTTCTTTAGTAATTAGTTTATTTAGCAAAATATCTGAAAAATCACTAGACTATGTAACATTCGCGAAACTGTCTGAAAAGGCCACCACAGCCCAGGAACGTAAAGAGCAAATTAGTAAAAGTCTGACAGTCTCTTCCCCTCAACCCAGGGTTTCCAGGACTAATTTATTGATTCTATCACCCCAAAAACAATATTCTATGGCCCTTTACGTTCCAGGGTCACGGTAACTTGCTTTACAGTCCCGTGACCAAAGCTGTATTACCTGATAACCCATACTTGCAACAAAAACAAACAAAATAAAATACATAATGCAATAAATCTCAGTATCTTTTGCTGAGTCAAGGCTCTTTTAGACAAAGATTTATGTTACATACTCGTATAAGTCTTCTATCTAACGTACACACACAAGTATATACATAGTTATATGTAACACAGACAATCTTTCAGAGGCTTTGTGAGTCTATGGTTACCCACTTCTCATTCAAGAGTGGGGTGACCAAGCCTTTGTTTCGTTTTTTTGGGATAGAGATATTAGTTAACTACTTTTTTTGACTTGGTTTATAATAATAATAATAAAATCGTTTATTTCGGGCTTTATAACAAACAAAATAAAAATAAACCACACACTATTATAAAAATCAAATTAAAATTAATGGTTTGACTACGCGCTTATAAAGATGTAATTTTCCCTAATTTTCTTTGGTTTAGATTTACAGCGCTTATTTATCAGGTTTTTAATTTATATTTTTAAAATGGCAATAAAATGACATCATATCTTTTCATAGGTTCCTCACTTTGACTTTCCTCAGAATTGGAAAGAAAACGAGCGAGATCATTAGGAAGAAGCGAAGTTTTAAAAAACCTGTTGAATTTAAAATGGCAAAAATACAAAATTTGAGCCGCAGACAGCAAGCTATTAACGTAAATGATGCACAGTAACGATAAAAGCAAGGTTATTCAAATCAAATGCAGTGTGCTTATCAAAAACTTATCCCAAAAAACACATAAAAGCCTAAATTACAATATAACCTTAATCAATACCACCGAAATGCGTCACACAAGTCTTTGAATTACAAAACAAAACAAATCATTTATTTGCAATAAACAGGTGTTACAAATAAATATAAGGTGTGCTGTGTCATTACCAGTTACGGTGTGCAAATGTTCATGTGTATTTAATTAAAATATTAATAATTAGGCTCGAACAGGCACACGCGATTAATCGCGCTGCGACAACGAGCCAAGCTAATTTCCACTTTAAATGTACTGCGAATGGACCGCGACAAGTCGCCCCGCGCGATTAATCGTGTGTGTCTGCTCGAGGCTATTAATGACAACACAAAATTATCCTAAGAAAATAAAAAAGAGCAATGTCAGTTCACAGCATAACAAAATGTCAAATTTTTATAAAATTGTCGAATGTTTTGTTAATTTTATTGAAATCTAATTTAAAGTAATAATTTCAAGTCAACACGTATTTAACAACAATTAAGTTCAATCCAATTTAATTAAATTATAATGGGATGTATCGATGTGCTTTTCATATTATTTATTCTTTATCTCTTTAAATTATATTAATAAATCAAGTCCAATGAATAATTAATTTGCTTCTAACATATTTTTAAGCTACATTGTTACTAACAAAATATGGACATTAAGAAGTCTGAATTAAACGAATTGTATTTTTTATTTATTTATTATTAAACAATTAGACAAAAGGAACAAGAAATCGAATCAAGTTTTCATTTAAACTCTTACATGACATGGGGCCTTACCACGAGCTCTTAACGCGATCCAGTTTAGGCTGTCGGAAAGAGACAGAGCTATACGAGTCGTCTAGCGCCATCTCTTTCCCACAGCCTAAACTGGATCGCGTTAACAGTTCATGGTAGGCCACCTGACAAGTCAAAACTGTTGCTAGTCGGTAGTTCCAATGTCTCGGCCACGGGCACTTGTATACCTAACCTTGGTCGGTCAATTGATTGCCGAATTGCAAGGCGATGGCCGTTATGATAAATATTATTTAACAAGTGATTGCTTTGTTAGTTGACCGATGAGAGCGTAGCGAGTATATTTTTCATGTTTTTTTTTTAATAGAAAAGATTTTTGGTCGGTATTCAATTGCGTGCTTTTGTCGATTTAAGACCACCCATTATAGCTGTGTAACACATCTTACTATAAATCAATTATTTATATTAATAAATATTTATGTTGGGATTGGCTTCCAATCTAACCAGATGCAACTGAATAGTGTAGTCTGTAGTACATACTGTAAAGAATTTCATATCTTACTAGCAAACCCGGCGAACTCCGTTTCGCCACCAGATGGCTTCGTTTTATGTAACATTTCGTTTGGTGATTAAAAGAAGAAGAATTTTTTTTTTCCCTGAATTTTCTTTGCTATAAACCTCATGGAGCCCGAGACCTTTCCAACGAATGCAAAACCGTGGAAATCGGTTCGTGCGTTCTGGAGTTATAGCGTCAGGAAGGAAAACCAACTTATTTTTATATAGTAGATATATTCAAATTATTTTTCCAAACTTAGGTATTTAAAAGAAATCTTAACACAAAGTCCACCATCTTAAAATCACTATCTTTCATCTTTATTTATGAAATTGAATTCAGTCATTTAACTTATAGTTTATCTTAAACGACGACGGCGACTAACTTCAGGCAGACTTCTTTTCTGAGACAAATTTTGCAACAAACTTCCCAGCAAAACATCTGTCTATTAGTTTTGATATTATATTTATTTAATCATTACTTATATATATAATACATACTACAGTTAAAAACTAAAATTAAAAAAAAAAGTTATAGGGCGTCAAAAAACTCATCCGCATCGCTGTCAATGGGGAAAGTGCCCAGAACGCTGGCAGCATTGCCACGTTGGATGGCAATGCTGATCCTTTGACCAAGAAATAGGCCAGCCCTCTGGTCACGCGAGGCGTCGACTATGCGCTTGGCGAATAATAATATAATCTATTAGTTTACTGAACCTAGTCTAGTCATTTTGTGGAAATTATATCTAGCTTCATTCTATTGGCACTGCAAAATAATTATCCTCCAACATCTTTCGATTCAGTCACCCTACTCTAATCCTTATTCGTATAAAATTTCATTGAAGGACTCTTGAATTCTGAACCTTTGTGCAAATGCTAGCCACATAGTATCCATTACTGACCCACATTCTTATTTAATACTAGCTACTCCCTGCGACTGCGTTTGCGTGACTTTTCAACTTACGACCTAGCAAGTTGTGATAGCTCGACTAATATCTAAATATATAAAAAACAATTACTGTTCGTTAGTCTCGCTTAAACTCTAGAACTGAACTGAGGTTTTGAATATTTTTAGAAGTCCTAGGAAGGTTTAAAGAGAGAGTAAATATGAAAAAATATCTAATTGATTCTGAGGCGCTAGCTAGTAGATGATATAACTGTGATTTAACACCTGACACTCAGGAATAATGAAAGTTCCTTCGAGAATAAAAAAAAATTAATGAATAGGCTATTTTACTAAAAAAAAAATAACTAGTCCGAAAGTTAGGCTATCAAAAATATTCCCATATTTTTTTTCTTTTATTAGGTATACGTAACCAATAACAAATACTGACGAGGATACAACGATCCTAAAAATCATAATACCTACGTCATGCGGTCGGTAAAACTTTACAGGCTTTATGACGTCACAAGCCCCCACTCCCGAGTTTCGAAGGTTTTTTATCTTTGGTAAAATTGATTGATTGAAAAAAAGAGTTACAAGTATTTTTCAAATACCATATCGTTAGTTCCGGATATTCTACTCCAAAGAGGAGGCCATGTTCAGTAGTGGACGTCCTATGGCTGAGATGATGATGATGATGATGATTACCACCTTATAATATCAGTAAAGACTAAGACTAGTAGACTCTTGGTATGGACATGTGATGAGGAGGGATGACACCCATGTGACTAAGAAAGTGAGTATGAATGTTGATGGATGGAGAGGAAGAGGAAGGCCAAACAAAAGATGGATGGATTGTCTAAGGAATGATATGAAATGCCGGCTCCAGACTATGGCCGTGAAGCCCCGCGAACAGGCGCGAACGAGAATGTGGATGGTTTTCGCGGGGTTCACGGGTGTTCGCGCCTGTTCCCCGAGAGTTCACGGCGAGAATTCGCGGCGCGAATTCACGGCAATAGTCTGGAGCCGGCAAAAGAAAAAGGAGTAAATGATACTGTGACGTCTGATAGGGGAGAATGAAAGAAGAAAACGTGTTGCGCCGACCCCAAGTAGAATGGGATAAGGGCAGGAAGAAGAAGAAAAGTAAAGTAAAGTAAAGACTAAATATTGCCAGCGGCTTATTTCGTAGGTACTCGGAAATGATTTCACGGGAACAAAAATATTTGTATGATCTACAAATAATTGTTCCGGGTCTGCTTGTTAGTGTGTGTTAAAAATGTTTGTAAACGCACCCATGATACAGGAAAAAATATTACAGGGAAAAGTTTTTAAAATAAAATAGAAATTGTAGTTAGAGGGAAGAACCACACAGATTTAAACAGTTAGAATACGTCACTTCTGCCGTTTAAGCAAGATAAAATAAGGTAAATGGACATAAATACATTTCTCAGAGGAAAATGTACTGTAAGTCCCCCCGTATATGAATGAACGGGCTTTACCAATAATAGTAACAACGGTAAACACGTAAATGACGTCCATCTGTCAACTGTCATTTGAAAATTACAAAAATTTATTTTACTGCTTTTTTGCATTATGAAACATGGAGGTTTATTAATAATACATATACCTACATAGAGAACAATGTAATTATAATAATTAATCTAGGTAACTAGGAATGAAGTAAAGGTACCTACTTAAAAATATTAATAAAATAAAATTATAACTGAGTATTTTTATAAATTATACACGGCTAGCCTAGCAAAACCCTTTTCTTTCTTTCTTTGATGACTAGGTTCAGTAATACTAAGGTAGAAAACCTAATGGTGGTTTGAGGAAGGTCTACCGTGGGATTTTTTAATGCATTAGAGATTTGCCTCGTTGCTCGAGGGGTCTTGGGTTCAATCGCCGTGTTGGGTCATGTACTGGTTTTACCGTTAAAAGTTAATTGTTAGTAGCTCTGAGCCTAAACAGTTGATGAATATAGGCTAGCCCTCATATTTATTATCTCAAAATATCAACCACATAATTATTAATTTCAAAGATGCTAAAATTCAAAAATGAAGCCACTTTTTTATAAATGTGTGACCGCCACGCACACATTTAAATGTTTTCCTTGAAGATGTTCACTTGTTTTGCGTACTTATATAGGAATCGAACGAAGGGGATAATTTTTCTTCCTTATTTTGGCTTCAATTTTCAGTGGCCTATACTAGAAATCAACTACATGTTTGTTGATTTCAAAGCAACTAGAAATTCAACTAATTTACATCTACTATATAAAAATAAGTCGGGTTTTCCTTCCTGACGCTATAACTCCAGAACGCACGAACCGATTTCCACGGTTTTGCATTCGTTGGAAAGGTCTCGGGCTCTGTGAGGTTTATAGTAAAGTAGAAAATTCAGGAAAAAAATTTTCTTCTTCTTTTTAATCACCAAACGAAATGTTACATAAAACGAAGCCATCTGGTGGCGAAACGGAGTTCGCCGGGTACATGTTTGTTGATTTCAAAGCAACTAGAAATTCCACTAATTTACATTTATTTATAAAATTGGGTTTTCAAGCCCATTAATGGTATCTATTATGAGAATTTCTTTCCCAGAATTATAAGTTAACGCCCGGCGTCTGTTAACCTATTTGTCCCTCGAAAACCACAGACTACATACAAATTATTAATTTCAAAGAATTAACCTCGGAAGCAAAAGACAGAATTACCTACTTCACTGTTTTCTACCTGGGTTTTTACAGAACCAAGTTAAAAACTAAAGTGTTAAGAAAACATTAAGATACTGACTCAATTGCTTCGGGAAATCCCATAGAACGTACACCTCTGTGTTTAAAATTTTCCTTGCGACGCCATTTTGATTAGCGAAAGTGTTTGACGTATTTTGACAGCTGTCAAGTCTTTTTTTTCTTTTTAACTTTTTAAATAAAGAAGTGTTGGCGGGATTTCCTTATTCTGTCATTATGTACGTTTGATAGTAATAATTTAAACGTTAAAATTTTTGATGATAAATCGAATGGATAATAAAGTCATTGAGCTTTTTGTTAAGAATTTCATATAATAAATTATGATGTAATGACATATAAGTATGTTATGTACCTACATAAATAAACACTTTTTCCATGATAGTAGGCAACTTACAGGTCGCCTCGTCTTTTTCATACATTTGGACATAAAGGCACTAGTCTACTGGTCTTACTTTAAATAAAATTAAAAAAAACACTAGTTTTTTTATAAATTTACGAATATTTAGCTTATAATACACAGCTAAGAAGAACTGAGAAAAAAATCCTCGCTTTCATGCGAAATAAATGATTTAGTAAAATATTAAAATAGCTTCATCGATAATTATTATTATTTACGTCATATTTTTCGACTCAAAAAATTTTTTTTAGAAAAATTAAGAAATAATAAGATATCTATGTCCAAATTAATCTTTTTGTTTCTTTCGTTAAATTTGAACTCCAGTATAATCCAAATAGTATGCCGTGATCATTATGACAATACGAAATGATTTATGTCAATGACGAACTAAAATTAGTTACAGCCGTTATTTGTAATTAGTACTAATTAGTTTTTAACTTAAAGACTGGAACTAAATGTTTTCTAAAATTCACACCGAGACGCTGCGCGCACATTTCAAAAGAGGGACTTAAAATCTAATTTTATTTACCTCATTGACATACACATATCCAGTATAGCCGCGTCGCGTCGCAGCTTGTCTCGGTGTGTACTGACCCTTAAAATCCAAGCGTCTCTAAACTAAGCTGCGTACAGACAGACAGACGGACATAGCGAAACAATAAGAGCTCATGCACATGCGGTTTTGCGTCGGAGCTAAGCCCGGCGTCAAACCGAGTCTACGGGCGGTCGTGAGTCGTGTATGAAACTCTATGAAGCTAACCACACGACGCCGGCGCTAAAGCCGGGTCAAAAAAACCGTGCCGTGTTAAAACCGTCTCGTGGGCATAAGCGCTAAGGGTTCCTTATTTTACTAAGGAACCCAAAAAATTAAAAGCTGATGTTATACTTCCTAACTATGTCATCAGAATGAATCACCCAATAGATCATTTCATCCTATCATTAACTAACAACAATGACTTGCCAAATTAACTTTTAAAATAGGCTAATAAACCGGTTTCTTATTAATGCCGACGGCGGTTATAAATATTTAATCATCATAAATCTACCTCTATGGATCTAATGATTTATTATTGTCTTCTAGAACGCTTATACACCGTGACTTTTTAGTCGTCTTACAAAAGCCGTCCACTTAATGTATCCGACCTAAAATACCTCTAGGCATGTTTAATTTTTTTTAAATCGTTAATAATAATTTTTATTTTTAATAAATAGGTACATTAGAAATATGAAACACCCTGTTAAAATGTTTTCAACACATTTGCTCGAAAAATGCGTTTACGAAGCCTGTATACATTGTTCGAAAGTTAAAAATTACGCACCATACAACGGAACGTGCGGTAAAATAGGTACTCTCACCTAAGTACCTATTTTACGGCACGCCCCGTTGTATAGCACCGTGCGTTTTCTTTACGTTTTTTTTTTAATTTCCATTAAAAAAAAATAAGAACTCCACCAAAGAGTTCCACATTAGGAGAATAAACAACCTGACTGATCGAACCTCCTTGGAAGCGCTTTTGCTCAATACGTTGTCTCATTTTAATATTATAGAGTAAATGAGACGAAAGATGTAGTTCTATTTTTCATCACGTGCATGTGGCGCCATTTGCAAATTCGCGCCATTTTCATATTAGAAACTTCTAAATAAAGTTTGTTTAGTTACATATTGTACTGTTTTCTCGCAAATGTGTTGAAAAACATTGTATGACACACGTGCGGAAATTGGTATTTACAAACTCGTGACTATGGTAAGCCCTCGATTTCATCTCGGGCTTACACTCGTCTACTCGTTTGTAAAAACCAACTTACCGCACTAGTATCATAAATAACTATTACGTATCAATCTGTAGAGTATACCTACCCAGCGCAATAGTCGGGTAGGTCATTCCATTTCCATTTTCTATGAGACAAGGGCGTTTCTAACTACGCCTTGTGTCATAATAACCAATTAAAGTTTTATTATTAAATTTTTCAAATCTCTTAAATACATATTTTTTTATTATAAACGTGTTCTAGTCATTGGATACATGAACTGGGCTGCTTTTGTAAGACGACTAAAAAGTCACGGTGTATATCTATTGGACTAGCTGTTGCCGGCGATTTCGCCTGAGTATTTGGGAATATTAATATGCAACGTAATATCGGGATAAATAAAATTAAAAAATAAAATAAGTAGTTTATTTCTCATCATTCATTCGTAGCAACAAGAGTTACAATAAAATTAAATGACTTAATATTAAACAGTACACTATGGGATAATACAGTTGCAATGCGTTTGTGGTGGTAAAGAAAGGTTAACATAGGATATATTGACTGTATCTTCTGAACTAAGCGAGGCCTGTATCTCAGAAAATAGCACTCAGCTGACAATTTCTTATTTTATACCCTAAAAAATAAATAAAAAGACATTGTGTGCTGCTGTATTTGCCTTGTTTGAACACCGAGTACAAATAGTGAACAAAACGAAAAGAAGAAATAAAATAAAGTATAAAAGTGAGTGTGTTCCTGTGTATATGTCTGTGTGTGTGGCTGTGCATGTATGTGTTTGTTTGTGTGTCTGTGCATACACTCAGTGTATGTACATGTGTAAAATGTGTCCTATGTGTTAAAATAGTAAAATGGGAGGGACTGATAGACTCGTGTTATAAGACAGTCCCACGACCCCGGCAGGCTTTGGCCCTCTAAGGGGGGCTGCTGACAACTGTTTGAGGCGCGCGTGGAACACGACTCGCCGTAGACCTGGTCCATGATCAGACGGCGAGTCACCCATTACTCGCCGTCCGCACGCCCACGCCTACGGTGGGTGGCAATCGCCTCGCGACGTCAGCTGGATCGTAAAGTGGAACACATCGAAGAAAGTCATATTTTTTTTAAAGTGATTGTTCTCGTTATTCTAGTCCGAAAGGTGACAGACACAAAGTCTACTTTGCAGTAAGCATACCCAGAAGAAGCCTGTGCACTCTTAACTTTAATCACATTCAATTAACACGTTTCCCGAAAATTCTAATTAGGTTGTTGATTTACTTCTAAATTGTTATTGGGTTTCACTATTAATAAATTCTAAGAAACTGCCAGTATTAGTCCCTTTTATTGGGGAATAGGTTCACCCCCAGAGCAGTGGTGGCCCAGTGGCATCGGCCTCGACTTACGAGTTGTAGGTCGTGGGTTCGAATCCCGTCGGGCGCATTACTTTGTGTAATTTATTTCAACACCACTGCTCTCAAAACGGTGAAGGAAAACATCGTGAGGAAACCGGCATGTCAAAGAACCAAAAATTCGAAGACATGTGACATCTACCAATCCGCACTGGGCCCGCGTGGTAGATTACGGCCCACTCCCTCTCTCAGAGAGGAGGCCCGTGTCCCAGCAGTGGGAACATTTATAAGCTGATGATGATGATGATGAGGTTCAGCCCCTAATGCTTTTCCAGCGGTTTTGCCTGTCTCGAGGTCTAAAATTATCCCTTAGAATTTGGATTAAAATGGGGTAAAACCTAAGAGTTTTTTTTTAATCTGTTGTGCTTAAAAAGGTTGATGTAAAGACAGACATCATTAGTTTCGCATTTAGGTATAATACTAGCTTGTTCCTCGGGAACGGCATACCAGAAAAAAAATCTAGTTTAGTTACTCTTACGTAAAAAGTACTGAACAGATTTGGATGAAATTTGGTACACAGATAGTTTTCGAATTGTAACAGGCCGAGCCGTTGGCAATAGTTAGTTTGTAATTACACAATAATTACTTCTAACATTTTACTAAAAATCGCATTTATTTTGAACACGTGATTTCTACTTAAACCGCGTCAGCTAAAATAAAGTAGGGTCATTTCGCCTGTTTGCGTCCATTTAGTGCAGTTGACAAGTTTGAAGGAGAAAATAAAAATGTTCTAACACCAGTTTCAATAAAAAAATTATGTAAATGCGTTCGTTATATAGTCTATTTTAATATCAGCTTTCAGTTTTGTTCGAAACTTCTCGTATTTTTTTTTAAACAGAAAAATGTCAAAATTAGGCGTTTTACCCAGTTTGCGTCCAAAAAATCCAAATTGCGTCCACCCGTGGACCATTTCGCGTCCATCAGTTTAGATAAGGAATATAGGGGTGATCAGGGGTGATATTGTTAAGACAATTTAAAGGAAGATTGGATTTTAACAATTTCTTTATTTAATAAAAAATTAACATAATTATCATTATAAAAATAAAATAAAAAAACTTGTTTATTCTTCTCAACATCGATAGAATTTAAAATAAAAAAATAACCATACATTGGTTCTGGTCCCGGTTTCTCAGACCACACACCCAGGGCAGGGCGGGAGGGACTGTCAGCGTGGAAAACACCGCGCCGTCGACCCGGGCATGATCCATGGTCGGACAGCGAGTCAACTATTACTCGCCGCCTGCATGCCTGCGCCTACGGTGGCCAGAGATCGTCTGCCGACGTCCGACGGTGTGGGCGCCTACCACCGCGGCTGGGGTGGAGGGAGGACGCTATCCTCTCCCTCACGCAACCCGCCTTTTCCTTCGCGAGCTTGACTGCTTCGCAGGAGGCGACCGCTATCCACTCAAACTCGCCCCGCAGCATGGCCTCGACCAATACCGGGCGCGAGAGGTCTTCGCCTATCGCCGCTGAGAGGACACGGCGGTGCTCTAGCCAAGCGGGGCAGTCCTGCACCGTATGCTCCACCGTTTCCTCCGGGCGATCCTCGCTGTGGTGACACCCAGGCGTTTCTTCCTTTCCCATAAGACACAGGTACCTCCAGAAACTTCCGTGTACGGTGAGGACCTGCGTCATGCGGTACGTCAGGACTCAGGACGCCGTGACGCCTATCCAGCCACTGCTCAAAGAGGGGTCTTACCCGCTGACGTGCTGGAGGGTAGTCACCTCCAGACTTCATTGCACTAGTAAAACTTGAATTTTAATCTCATAATCCTAATCAAAACTGTACTAGTACCTATTCATTTCAAATTATTAAAAAAATATGAATAAAATATGTTTATGCTATCATTTTTATTTATTGAAAAAATGGACGCAATTTGCTATATAATATTATTCAATGCAGATATAGTTTGCGTCCACGTGTAATCGATGTTGTCTATCTTTTACTACAATCATAATAATGTGGACGCAAATTGGCAGTTACAATTACATACTGTAAGTGTTAAAATAAACAAAAATCCAATTTCTCTTTCATATTTTAATCACATAAAAATAAACAATTAGAGAAAATATAAATAGACGAGTTCGCGTCCACTGTGGACGCAAAGTGCACATTTTATAAATTCGGTGTTGTAATTCGCGTCCACCTTATTTTAACTGTTAACTTTTAAAAAAACAAGCAAATTCATAATTCATATTATTCGTTTTTCCATTATTAATGTCTACAAATAGCTATGTTTCCTAAAATTCAAATAAAACAATAAAATATTTACCGTTAAACGCGCCGCTGCACACTATTTTTTTTTTACATTCCGCGCGTTTTCACTCTGCTGTTGAACAACCCCGGACTAAATATTTTTTCTAAACGGATTAGCGGGGCGGACGGAACTTTTGTCTATGTTATCGTGTCTCTTATACGTTGAGGTATAGGCGGTCATGTCTTTCCATGTCATTAGAGTAAGAATATACTTATTTTCGAGCATTTTTAAAGGGAGATCCGTAAAATGGACGCGAACCGGACGATGGACGCGAACAGGCGAACTTACCCTAATCAGGACAAAACCTAACGTCAGCGAATTTCGCGAACAAAACTATTTCTTGTAAATTCATTAGTACTACTGTCATGTATTGAACAAAGTCAAAGTAGCCAACGTTTGCGCCAATGTTGGCCCAAATCTTTGCACCTAAACTACCAATCTTTGAGCCAATATTTACAGCCAATGTTTGCAGAACGAGTTTTATGTGAATAACGTGACAATTTTTCAATGAATTGACGACGTCACAAAATTAATGTGTCGTCATCGTGACGAAGTTTGGGATTTAATTTTCCCCGTCTTTATTTTTTCTGTGAAACTTTTTTAAGAACATTTTTGAGGATATTTTTTTCTGAGTTTTCTGGTTTTTTTACGCAAAGTAAACTTCAACATCAATTTGATGGAAAAATTACTTCCACGTTCGTACATTTGATGGTTTTACCAAGATAAAAAGAGGCGGTTTTTCATTTCCATACTATTGACTTTATAATACTTAAAGTACGCCGTAGAGTAGAATACAGAAATCTTGTGCTAAGGCCTCAAAACCTGGGGCATGCGGGCAGCGAGTAAAGGGCAACTCGCTGTCCGACCATGGACCATGCCCGGGTCGACGGCGCGTTGTGTTCCACGCGCGCCTCAAAGATGTCAGCACGATGACGGGGCCCCCCCTCTAGACGGCCAAAGCCTGCCGGGGTCGTGGGACTTATCTCATTACCGTAACACCGGAACATAAAAGGCTATTGAAGGACACCGTGGATTTTAGTCAGTACAAGTCTGACAGTCCCTCCCGCCCAGCCCGGGGTGGGAGGACTCATTTGATAATTTTACCACGCAAAAAAAAAGGCCTCAAAACCTAAGCTGCTTCACAACAATATACCCAACCTGGGCATCAAACCCGGAATACTAAGCAGTAACAATCAGACCATTTTATCAAAATGGTAATTTTATTATGCAATATAATTGCAATGCAAATGTTAAGATCTTACCATAAGGAAAAGGTCCCTAGAGAAATAAGACTTGTCAAAATTAATAACATTGTAACGGAGTTTGATAAGGAAGGAAAATTTGTACGTAAATCCTTCACTTCAGTTAATTTCCTTATAATTTATCTTATGGGAAAAAATACAGCTCATTTTTTTACAAGCTTTATTTATTTTCACCTGTCCTGTTGTCTGTAATAAAATCCTGCAAGTTAAGAGGCATATTCTAAAAGTTGGCAACGTCGCGTCGCGTCGCAAATAATTTTCAAATATTAAAAAGTTCTAATTAATTTACCAATGTTACTGTATGGATATAAGAAATATGGCTCTGTAGTGCACTAAAACATTGATTAGGGAATGCAATAATTAATATCGTTACACCGAATATATAGTTATAGATGTAAAAAAAGTATTTGGGAACCTTCCAAATGCCTTTTTTACACCTGAAACGGTGACAACATCAAATTCAGTGTTCTAATTGCATTCCTATATCCACTTTGTAGTGCACTACAGAGCCATATTTCTTACTTTCATACAGTAAATTTACCAAATTAATTAAAACTTGTAAATATTTGACAGCTATTTGCGACGTTGCCAACTTTCTGGTTATGCGCCCTTAAATTTGATCCACTTCCCGGTTTCCGATTGAGCTGAAATTTTACACGTATATGTATATCGCATGACAATGCAATATTATGATGACATGGAGCTGATCTGATGATGGAGCTGGAAGGTGACCATAGGACTCTGTAATGAAACGCTGCAAACCCATCGTGTTTCGACTCGATTGATTCGTCTTGATGTGTACTTTGTAAAAAGCTCGTTTTTTAAAAAGAACATAGTTTTTTTTAAATGCCTTACTTGTTTTATCAAATATTGCCCCACACTAGAAATCTCTCCTGTATAGTGGGTGCGTTTACAAACATTTAATCACACAAACACACAACACAACAATAATATTTTTAATATGCACGAATATTTAATCTTTCAAATCATGATTAAATTGTATTATTACAAGCTGAGTAGAGAGCAGTGGTGGCCCAGTGGTATCGGTCCCGACTAACGAGTTATAGGTCGTGGATTCGAACCCAGCCCGGCGCATTACTTTGCGTAAATGCTCTCAAAACGGTGAAGGAAAACTTCGTGAGGAAACCGGCATGCCCTAGAACCGAAAATTCGTAGATATGTGACATCTATCAATCCGCACTGGGCCCGCGTGGTGGATTATGGCCCACTTCTCTCTCACAGAGAGGAGGCCTGTGTCCCAGCAGTGGGTTCTAAATGAACTCGAGTAAAACCACCAAAACGTAGTAATTATAATAAATGATAGAGTTCAGTTTTATTGCTAAATCTGGGTTTGGGGTATTGGGTTTTTCTCTCAATTTATTAGTAACAATTTAATAGTGTTAACATTAATTGGATTTACTGATTCATCGTAAATGATGGAGCCTAATACCGTAGTCAGTACGCCTTAAACCGGTTGGTTGCCAACAACATTTCTAAAGTAAAAAAAAACAAAAAATTATTATCAATGAGTCCTCCTACCCAGGGCGGGACCGGAGGAACTGTCAGACTTGTACTGACTAAAATCCACGATGTCCTTCAATAGCCCTTTACATTCCAGGGTGACGGTTACCCGATAAGACCCAACCAACATTTCTTAAATAAAAAAATGCAAATACTTTGATTCCCTGATTGCATGAATTTTGAAAATCGGTCCACAAATTGGCGGAGTAATCGCGTAACAAACACACAGAACATACCTTCGAATTGATAACCTCCTCCTTTTTTGAAGTCGGTTACTTAAATGAGAGAAATAACAATAACATCACATTTGTAATCCCAAAACGGTTAATCAGAAAGGCTAACAGTTCACCCACACTTGGCCACTTAAAAATTGGACTCATTCGTCAACTCGCGCGCAATTAACTCGCTCGATCGAGCGAGTTGGCACATTCCGATTTTAATTATTTTTGTTGTCGTCAACTCGCGACTGAGCGGAAATTTACAGTCGTCTACAAAAGTGTTTTTATAAATTTAACATTTAATTTAATTGAATCTACTTTAAGACATGAAACGTATAGAGTAGGTTAACTGATTGTCAGGAGGTCGTCTTAGAGATGAAATACTGCTCGCGGTTCGAATCTTTCTTTCCAAAGAAAAGCTTTTGTTAAGTTACCATTTGGCGAAATTACTCAATGATTTTATGTATAACTAGCTTTTGCCCGCGGCTTCGCTCGCGTAGAATTTCATATCGTACATGCCAGATTTCTAACTTCAAAATTAGTTTCCATACAATCTTTGAACTCCTATACCTAATATTTAAAGGGAATCTCTTGAGGGTGGAATTATCTGAATTCCTTTCTAAGTGCTCATTATTTTAAGCTAGGTATAATAGTACTCTGCAAATTTCAAAATGCTAAGTCCAGTGGTTTCTTCATCAATCTTTACCTGTATGGTGTATTTATAAAAAGTAGCCCAATGTCCTTACCCGGGCTTGAGATGCCCGGGTAAGGACATTGGGCTACTTTTTTGCTATGGCACCATTTTTGTATCTCTTATAGCTTAGCTGGTCTGTTGCGGTTCTGCACCAGGTCTTCAAGTTTTCAAGATAAATTATAGCCAGGCTCTTGGAGTTCCACATCAGGTGTTCCAGATCTTCAATTTGTATACGTGAACAGAAAGTGCTCATCAGGTTGACCAACTCTTGCTAAGACGTCATTCCTGTATACGTTATAGTGTAGCTGGGCTCTTGGAGTTCCACATCAGGTGTTCCAGATCTTCAATTTGTATACGTCAACAGAAAGTGCTCATCAGGTTGACCAACTCTTGCTAAGACGTCATTCCTGTATACGTTATAGTGTAGCTGGGCTCTTGGAGTTCCACATCAGGTGTTCCAGATCTTCAATTTGTATACGTCAATAGAAAGTGCTCATCAGGTTGACCAACTCTTGCTAAGACGTCATTCCTGTATATGTTATAGTGTAGCTGGGCTTTTGGAGTTCCACATCAGGTGTTCCAGATTTTCAATTTGTATACGTCAAGAGAAAGTGCTCATCAGGTTGACCAACTCTTGCTAAGACGTCATTCCTGTATACGTTATAGTGTAGCTGGGCTCTTGGAGTTCCACATCAGGTGTTCCAGATCTTCAATTTATATACGTCAACAGAAAGTGCTCATCAGGTTGACCAACTCTTGCTAAGACGTCATTCCTGTATACGTTATAGTGTAGCTGGGCTCTTGGAGTTCCACATCAGGTGTTCCAGATCTTCAATTTATATACGTCAACAGAAACTGCTCATCAGGTTGACCAACTCTTGCTAAGACGTCATTCCTGTATACGTTATAGTGTAGCTGGGCTCTTGAAGTTCCACATCAGGTGTTCCAGATCTTCAATTTGTATACGTCAACAGAAAGTGCTCATCAGGTTGACCAACTCTTGCTAAGACGTCATTCCTGTATATGTTATAGTGTAGCTGGGCTTTTGGAGTTCCACATCAGGTGTTCCAGATCTTCAATTTGTATATGTCAACAGAAAGTGATCATCAGGTTGACCAACTCTTGCTAAGACGTCATTCCTGTATATGTTATTGTGTAGCTGGGCTCTTGGAGTTCCACATCAGGTGTTCCAGATCTTCAATTTGTATACGTCAACAGAAAGTGCTCATCAAGTTGACCAACTCTTGCTAAGACGTCATTGCTGTATATGTTACAGTGAGCTTCTGCTCGCGGCTCCGCCCGCGTGAATGTCGAAAATTATCCCAAGGGAACATATTCCCGGGATAAAAAGTATCCTATGTGTTATTCCAGACTATAATCTACCTCTGTGCCAAATTTCATCAAAATCCGTTCAGTGTTTTTTGCGTGAAAGAGTAACAAACATACATCCATCCTCACAAACTTTCGCATTTATAATATTAGTAGGATAGGACGTTATAGTGTAGCTGGGCTCTTGGAGTTCCACATCAGGTGTTCCAGATCTTCAATTTGTATACGTCAACAGAAAGTTCTCATCAGGTTGACCAACTCTTGCTAAGACGTCATTCCTGTATATGTTATTGTGTAGCTGGGCTCTTGGAGTTCCACATCAGGTGTTCTAGATCTTCAATTTGTATACGTCAACAGAAAGTGCTCATCAGGTTGACCAACTCTTGCTAAGACGTCATTCTTGTATATGTTATAGTGTAGCTGGGCTCTTGGAGTTCCACATCAGGTGAATGTCGAAAATTATCCCAAGGGAACATATTCCCTGGATAAAAAGTATCCTATGTGTTATTCCAGACTATAATCTACCTCTGTGCCAAATTTCATCAAAATCCGTTCAGTAGTTTTTGCGTGAAAGAGTAACAAACATACATCCATCCTCACAAACTTTCGCATTTATAATATTAGTAGGATAGGGTACATACTTAAAATATCGATGTTCAAAACATCGAAAATTTTAATATCGATTGTAACAAAATATCGAAAAATGTTAGATCTACGCTTAAAACGTCGAAGATTGAAATGTCGATTGATTAAAATGTCGAATGATTCAAAATATCGAATGACATAATGCCTAAGTTCAAAATGTCAACGTTTAATACATCGAAGTTCATAATATCTAAGTTCATAATATCTACGTTAAAAATACCTACTAGTTGAAATATCGGTCAGAAACCGGATAAAAAGTTGGACTTGCTTTTGCATCCTTAGTCAAATTGCTGACCTATCAAGGTAAGTCGACGGAACCCCGCTTCGCGGGGCTCCTATTTCTATTTGCAAGGTTTAAAGTAACCTAACACGAAGAGGATGGCGGGGTCTTTTAATTTTCGATTTTATGGTCGTTCGATATTTTCATTTTCGATGTTTTGAACATCGATATTTTAAGCGTAGATATTGTAATCTTCGATATTCAAATATATACCCTAATAATTAGCCAAATGGTATACTCGTATTTTTTTGATATTGTTGTTTTTACTTTGTTATATTTATTTAGTTTATGTCATGTTACATACTAGGTTATTAACCAAAATCTTTAAAAAAAGTGATATTGTTGAAAACCTTCGAAATGTAGGTAACATAATATGAGCAGTTTTTATGTTGTAAATTATAAATACAGAATATATCTATAAAAAAACTTTTAAAAAAAAAATGTTACCGAGTTCCCACAAAAAATTTCAATATAACCTACAAAAAACTTTTCTTTCGAAAGTCGGTGACTTTCTTTTTAATTTCATTGACTTTTTTCACCGACTTTCGAAAGAAAAGTTTTTTTGTAGGTCATTTTGAACTTTTTTGAAACTGGTGCCATTTTCGTTGTTTGGCAGGGCCTGTGCAATTGTCCATACTGTATAAGTCAATGACTGCACCAAACTAAATGAAAGTTTTATGGGACCAAATGGCAGATACCTATACAGTATCGAACAAAAAAAAATCATCGAAATCGGACCAGAAACCTCGGAGTAATCGGTGTAGACAATGTTGAAAACTTTTTAGGTTCTTGTTGATTTTTCAAAAAGTGCTAGTCCGATTTCAGTAAAATTTTAATGGAACTATTCGGAAACCCCTTTCTAACAAAAAAAAACAAAATTTTTCAAATCGGTTGGTAAACGACGGAGTTATGCCCGAACAAACATTAAAAACAAATATATATAAGTATATAAACATCCGAATTGAGAACCTCCTCCTTTTGGAAGTCGGTTAAAAACTACATTTCTTTTATTTCATATTCAAATCGACGCCTTATACTTATAAAGTAGGTTTCTATATTGAATTTATTATAACACTTTTATAGATGACTGTACCATTTTTCGCTCTAGTCGCGAGTTGACGACAACAAAAATAATTAAAATCGGAATGTGCCAACTCGCTCGAGCGAGCGAGTTAATTGCGCGCGAGTTGACGAATAAGTCAAAAATTGCACAAAAATTACTTAAAATTTCTAAAACATTGTGACATTTTGAATTCTTAATAACCATAATTTGTGACATTACTGTTAATTACTTTCTAAATTATTAGGGTATCAATTAGTAAATGGTGGAAAAGTTCACTAAGTTATTGCATAAGTTTTTTGGTAACTTTCTTGTTAATATTGCGCAATTATTATCTCAAAGAAAGTCGTATTACCGCAGGAACGTCTGTAAAAGTAACTTTGACACTGGAACGCAAAGGGCAACTAAATGAATGGGGCGGATTTTTATTCAGCAAGAGTCTGAAAGTACTCATTTGATGGTTTTATCACCCAAAAAAAACCCCGTAAAGTACTCATAGGCAGTCACTCCTTTTAAAGTACCTACTGATATTCAGCTAAATCCAAAATAGATAGATAAATTGAAAAAGAACTAAGAGTCTATGACAATTTACTTTTTTTAACTAACCTCAACACTATTATTTCTTACCTATATTTAAAAAAGAAAAAAACATAAATTAATCATCAATTTCGTATTATAACAGGTAATAGTGTCAAAGCATACTATTATTCTTTTTATAATAAAAGTATTCTCTTCAAGAATCTTAAATTGTAATTTCTTAGCCTGGACAGCTTTTAACTCTTTATATTGTATTGTAGCCACCTTTGGGATGGCTCAGCTAAATACCAACTTGCCGCTCTTGACTCAGTGGAACGCAGAGTTAGGAGGCTCGTTGGCGACGTAAAATTGGTGAATGCCAAGCTCCATAGCTTGACTCATCGCCGCAAAGTTGCCTGCCTGTCGGTCTTCTACAGATTGCACTTCAGAGAGTGTGCCCAAGAACTCCACGACCTCATCCCACCAGCCCCCTTCTATCATCGCACATCTAGACGCACGGCAAATTACCATCCTTACCTCATTGCTATACCACCAATTCGCACTAAGCGGTTCCAAACGTCTTTTATAATGCGGACAGCGAAGGAGTGGAACTCTGCCTGCGTCTGTGTTTCCCAACGCATACAACCCTAATCTCTTCAAAGTTAGAGTGAACAGGCTTCTTCTGGGTAAGCTCGCTCCATCGTCGACCTTGTCTTAGTCACTACTGACCTAGACTAAGGTCAAGAGCAAACCCATTACACATAAAAAAAGACATTACAGTTAAGTTTAAGGATTTCTAAATGATAAATTACATTTAAAGAAAAAACTAGTACTTAACCGGCAAAATATAAGTGTTTTTTTTCAACCAATTCGCTCCTGTATTACCTCTCATATAGGCGTGATGTGAAAAATATTTTAATTTTAACCTCCCTATTTTAGGGGCGAAGTAAATCAATAAAACAATAAATAAAAATCAAAGTCCAAACGGATGCAAATAATAATAAATATCGAAATTAAATTAATAATAATCGATACTATTATTAATAATAATAACTGTCAACATCCAATTTTATCGGTATCGACTACCGGTATTAGTGAATTTATGGAAATTAATTAAAATTGACTAGCAGCTGTTATGATAGACACGAATTTTAATAGAATAACGGAACTTTTTTGTATGAATCATGGAAATGTTTTAATAAATTATGACAAAAAAGCGATTTGAATTTATAACGCCCCTAATTGCTACAGTCAGGGGTGCAATTTAATACTTTTTTTCGTCTATCTTAAATTTCATTAAAAAAAAATTATACTTATCAGTTAACCGTGACCTCGGAACGTAAAGGGCTATTGAAGGATTGCCACGGATTTAAGTCAGTACGAGTCTGACAGCCCCTCCCGTCCCGTCCTGGGTGGGAGGACTCATCTGATAATTTAAAAAAAAACTGTTACTTAACTTTGGAATCACAAATAATTAAAAAAAAAAACAACTATTTACAGATAAGAAATTTTATAAAAAAAAAATTGTGTATTCATTAACAATATTTAATTTTATAAATTAGTGTAGAGTTCTCTCAAAATTAAGTAATTAAGGGTTGTCGCGGGACATACGTATACCGCGACTCCGGTACGCAAAAGGGCTACCGAAGGACACCGTGGATTTTAGTCAGTACAAGTCTAACAGTCCCTCCCTCCCTGCCCGGGGCTGGGAGGACTCTTTACCACGAAAAAAAAAAAAAAGGCTAGGTACCAGGATAACATAATTGGGTAGGTAGTATATTTCCCAAAACATGGAAAACTTTTCACGTGGGCTTCGTTACGCCCACAATTTTCTCGAATTGAGTCTATATCTAACTTGCTTGACTTACAAATAATAATATGATAATTATAGAAGGGTAAAATAATAACAGTTAGTTCGTGTATTTATTAAGCTAGATTTATTCTTTAATGTTTGTTTTGATTTTTGGTATAAACACCAGGGTCCTGAACGCTAATATTTAGAAGGAGCGACTGCCTACCTAACCTCTACAACCAAGATTCACAGTAAAACCATAAATTAGAGTTTAAAATCGAATAAATTAACTAAATTACTCGAATCACTAATCGATTCATCAAAAACTGATTGTAAATATCGATACAAACACTCATTCACGGTAGTTATCGATTCCCAAGTTTTGACGCATGCGTACGAAACGAAGCTAAAGTACAAATATCATCTGTTGAATGCATGCCACACTCAGTCAGCCATCGCCGTGTGTCCAAGCACATCGTCCACACAAATTTATTAATTTATTTTTCCGTGTTTTCTGTTTTTTATAAAAAAAATACCGCGAACCGTAAGTAGAGACAGCAAATAAACTTAAATACTTTTTCATTTTTTGGAAAAGAAAGCGTTCGTTTTGTGCAGTTTATTTTGTGCGTTGTTTTTTTTTTTTGTTCAAAGAGTGAGTATGGATTGTGATATAAACAAATAGGTGTTTACCTTCGTTTATCGCGATTTGTCACGAGTTATCAATGTGATTTACTTTTTATATCGTTCCGGTTCCGGTTTGTGGAGCCTAGGTCAAAAGTTGACCTAGGTTTGTAACGTTTAACCTATAACTGCGTCACTATATTTTTTATTTTCGACGAAGCATTGCGTGATTTAAATGATTAAAACTATCAAGGTTTGCTTCTACCACGTTTTCATTCATAATTATTTGTGAATAATTACAATTAACTTGTTTTGATACAAAATATTATGCAATAAGCAATAGTTTCTGTTAGAAATGAATTATTTGACGTATAATTTTAATATAATTGCATTATTTTATGTTCTGCTTGTTATCAATTTGCCATTTAGTGATGCTCAACTTTTAAATGCAATTAGGTACTTGGATTTACTATAGTGTCTAATGCCTCAAATGCATTCTTATTAAATAAGTGTTGCACGATGTATATTTTGTAGTATATCAAAGTAGCATTTCTAGAATATTATTTCGTGTAGCTCACAGTCAATTAAACCTTGTCAGTTATATGATTGTTCAAGAATCTTAGAGCCTTTTGGGATACTCACAATAGCGATAAAACCTATATAGAGTCTTCACTTTTTACGGCAGACAACATCATAACATGACGTTTATAATAGCGTAGGGTTTTACTTCCCTTTTTGCCACAGAAATGTTGGGTTATCTTATGTTTTTTACTACAGATTCTGACAGATAATATCTCGTAAAACAAACAATAAGATAATTTGCACTATCACTGCAATTACTCATCGTTTTATCACTATATTATTATTATTATGCATTGTTTGGCATTTTATTATCCGATGACTATGAAGAATAGATATGGGGAATATGGGGATATTACTATGGATTAAATCTTTTTTTTAGTCCTATCCCACTTCTGATTCTATGATTTGTCCCAAATAAAAACATGTCAGAGTAAATTTATTCTTAGTTTTAATTGCTAAAGGTTTTTAAAGACAAGAAAATTAATTATTTCTGGTAATTAAAGTAATATGTTTTTATTTAATAAACTAGTTTATTGCTTAATTGTAAGTAAGTAGGTATAGGTAACTGGTTAAGGTACGTTCAAAGTGGTGTTAACGAAAATCATGGTTTGTGCAATTATCGGTACAGCCAGACCAGTTATGAGTTAAAATGTAGTTCTATTAATAGAATTTTTAGGGAAATATTCAATTCAAGGTTTAGTAACTCCATGTTTCTTATTCAAAAGTTTTCTTTTATTTATCTCATCAGTTTTTAAGTAAATAATTACGAAAAAATCATGTTCATTTATATCTTTTTATGTAGCCCATGCCACTCTCATGGATATTTCACGCGTCTGCCTAAATACAGAAATCAAAACAAAATGCCAACTTTTACAAAGATATCAATTATTATGTCTTAAAACTCTTCATTTTTCTCGTATCTTTAAACCAAGTAAAATATACCTAGTCAGTACTATAATACATAAATTATTTTAATAATTTATTTCTGTACTTGCATTTTTAATAAATCATAAAATAGGTCTAAATTTAGACTAAAACACCCTTGACTATGACGATATTAAGTTACACACGATAAAGGGTAATCCCTATTAACCGGTTAAAAACATATTTCCTTAAAGGAAACCCTATTTACGGTACTTAGTACTTTACCTGAGTAAACAAGCAATTTTAAATGATTCATTTTCATTAAAAATAGAACAAAACATGGCAATAAATATTTTTTAAGAGAAATTTAATAGAAAACCGTATGATTAGAGTATAACATATATTTTATTCTGATTAATAGCGAAAAGTTTTGGTATTAGGATTATAATAAAGGCCTACAAAAAGGTATTTATGATAAGGTAACAATGACTATTAAATGCTTGTAATTTCCTAAATTCTTATCGCTAATTATAGAAAGTCTAAAACAATTTATTAAACATGAAGTTCAGTTGGTGTTTTTGTTTAGTTGCTGAATCTAGTTTTTTAGATATGCTCTTTTCTTAATTACTCGCAGGCCCATGGCTAACTACCTAATCGATAATGGCATCAGAGAAAACAATCTTACATTATCCACAAAATTCAATCAGTATAAGGCTTCTATAAAAGGTCGTTCTATTGTAACCGAACGACCCGCTCCATCCCGAAATAACCCTAAAAATAACAAAATAAACTTTGGATACTCTCGAAATATACGGGTAAGTACATAAAAATTCGCGAGTTGAGTAATTTATTCGATCATTCTGAATTTATTAAAACCATGGTAAAAAAGGAAAAAGTACGAAACACAAATTAAAAAAGTTGAGTCCCGACTTTTTTTGTTAACGCTACTGTTGCTCGCAAAGGACAAGCGTTCACTTTTGCAACAAGGACACTAGGTAGGTACTAGTGTTAGAACTATACCGTTTAATTATTGTTATCATGCTGTCCGTACTTTTAAGTGAAGGGGAATTTGGTTTTAAAACGATTTTAAATGTCGAATTTTGAATTAGTTTAGTGATAAATTGCATATTGTTTGACGGGCATTTGAGGATAAAATAATAGATTGAATATTTAACTTAGAAAGTAATTTATCTCTTAATTGGGATCATAATTGTACCAGAATAGACGTAGGACTGAACTTTCTGGTTAGGAAGATATTAAAGATCCAATTCATTATCTTCCTGCCCTTATCCCATTTTACTTGGGGTCGGCGCAACACGTTTTTTTTCTTCCATTCTCCCCTATCAGACATCACAGTATCATTTACTCCTTTTTCATTCATATCATTCCTTAGACAATCCATCCATCTTTTCTTTGGCCTTCCTCTTCCTCTCCATCCATCAACATTCATACTCATCCCTCCTCATCACATGTCCATACCAAGACAGACGATACCCTTTCATTTTTTCTGTAACAGGCGTCACTTTCAAACTTCCCCTTATAAACTCATCATCCTATTACATAAAGATATTATTTTTTCTTAGAAATTAATTTCTATAAAATGTTGCCTAGTTTAAGAAACAAAATGCGTAGAAAACAGTAGTATCTAGGTAAAGGACCTATTTACAGTCAGCCAGTTTTAGTCTATTACGTGTTTACCAAAATTACTGAATCTTATAACACCCCCGAACTAAATAAAACAATAACCATTACACAATAAAAAAAAAACATTAGCACTTACCGATCTGTCATAATACGAGTATTCCCGGTAAATCAAAATAATTAATTCGCTCCAGTTTTAAATCAGAGACAAGGCAAGGCAACGGAACTAAGCCATAAATCCTAGTCTATATCCGGCATTAAACATAAATAGAGCCATATTTTAATAATTAATGTGAGAAAAACCACATGTTGTATGAATACATTATCGCTGGGTTTTTATTATTAACATTAATAATGATTAAACATCATCATTGTTTGATTCAATGTGACAAAAAGTTTTAAATGCGCGGGAAAAATGACAGATGACAAGTGGTTTAGGGTTCCATAGACAAAATAGTTTGACATTTCAACTTTTTTATGACAAAGTATTCTCGCCGTTTTTTTCTTTTTTTGGATTTAAATATAGGAAAGTCACATTTGATTTACCTGAGAATTCCACTCATGACCTCTACGTAACTTGCCGAAGGGATCTGTAAAGACTATGATTGATTTATCATTATATTTACTAAGTATGTTAAGGTCTTCCAGTTTAAACAGAGAGCCTAGACGAAGTGACGTCCTATCAATGATAAAAAATAAGAAAGAAATGTTAAGAAAACTATCAAAATGGCGCTTAGACCATTGTCGAAATATCGGAAACTAAAAACAAATAATAGAAATAGTAAAGATCCCGTTTTAATTTGAAATGATTAAAGGAATCTTATATTTAATTAAAAAAACACGTAAAAAAGAAAACTTAAAAAACAAAAACTGTACTTAAAGAAAAAAATTACTAATCATAAAAGTCTTCTCAATAATAAAATAAAAATAATTGAAATTGCCCATGCTCTCGCTACTAAGTATTAGTGTCACAAAGTAACAGACATACACACAATCTTTTTAACACATAACCCTGCAAAGTCGGATAAAATAGCCTTATAATCCACTACCACAACAGTTATTAAGCTAAAGCCAAGCCAAGTAATGGCATTTGACCCACTCAAGGCGATTCAAAGTCCCCGTTCAACAACAATGATCTTGTTTCAAATCCGTTTATGAAGATCAAAGTTCAGTCTAGCTTTCAGTTAAGAGGCCGCATGTGGAGTTGATGCCTAGAAGATTAGGTTCCAGTTTTAATTTAATTCGACTAACTTACTACAAAAAGTTAAACATCTGTTGAACACTTGTCTAAAAAAAGTGTAACTGTAAAACGACTCTTAGGCCCGGCGCCCACAAAAGTATTATACATTAACTTCATGGCAATAAAGTAGCCATGATATAATGATCGTAGTAATAAAAATACCGCTTCGGTATGCTTGAGGCTACTGCATCGGCAATTTCTAATTTATTGCCATGAAGTTAATGTGTAATGCTTTTATCACCTAAAATCCTCAGCCGATGCCGATAGTGGGCGCCGGGCCTTAGGTATATCAACGTCAAATGCTGTTTTGCAGTTGACACTTTTTTTAGACAAGTGTTCAACAGATGTTTAACAGCTTTTTTGTAACTGTTTAAATCGTTGGCGGTTGGCACAATGGCTGAGCGATTAACTGATACGCTGTGTGTCGCGGGTTAAATTCCCGCACGGAACAAATATTTGTATGATCAACAGGTAATTGGTCTGGGTCTAGGTCTTTGTTAGTTTAAATGTTTGTAACACACATTATTGGTGTAATTATGTCGTCACAATTAAGCCTTTGTCGAACTGACAGGCGAAACGAATGCGTGCCGAAGCGTTTTTGTATATAGACTATCGGACCGCTTTCGCTTTTCTATATGACAGGATTTGGATCGCATTCGCTTCGCCTGTCTGTTTGACAATAGCTTTAAATAGGCATACCTGTAGGGGGAACTTAAAACAAAATAATCGTTTTCCCAAGGTTCAGTTTTGGACTTATACAACATTCTTTTTTGTTTATGCGAAAGCCGATCCACCTGTCTAGTATTTTTGTGTAAAGAATCTATGTACAAAATTTTAAAACCGTATCATAATAAATCACAAAGTTATAAGCTTCTATATTACCTGGTTGTCCGTTCAAAAACATGCTCATTTCGCGGTACACCCGCGTAACCGTGTCTCCTGTGTTATACACTCGTGATAACAGTTTGGCAATAGGTACCTAACCGTACGGTGATTGTATTGTAATTAACTGGTAATAAAATAATAATAATACGTGGTGTAAAAATTATTGGAATTAAATCAGTTATTGATTCTGAACAAACTATATTCAGGTTTCGCATATACTAAAAATAATGTTGTATATTTCGGCGAATAACTCTGAAATATGACGTTTTAGGACATTATGCCCATTTTTTTTTTGTTTGTAGAAGTGTCGTCTATCTAAATATAAAACATTCGTTGTGCACCGCGATTATACAAAAAAATCAAGATGGCGAGGGCCGCCCTCCATACGATAATCCATAACTTATAAAGCCTCTGAGAAAGTTTAACAGTAAAATGAACCCTAGATCATTTATTCAAACTTTATGTTGCTAACTGGCGAATTGTTCTGCCCAACATTTTGAAATAAACAGGCGTAATGTCACTTTATTTTTCTCTTATAAGTAACTTGATGACTTCCGTTTTCAATCAGGCCAAGGTCAACTTTAACGACATGTATTTTAAGCTCGTAATCTATTTTTAACTTCCAAATTACGATTTTTACTTACTCAATTACCTATATCCTTATTGTATACGGAACCTCCATAATCTTATCAATGATAGGTACTCTATAGATTTTTTGTACGAATCTAATGATAGGTATTTCCATGCTGACAAATCGTAGACTATCATTTATTTTATTATTCTGACGTTTTTTGTGTATTAAGATTCATCTTAATTAGGACAAAAACACTGATGCTTAGTAGCAACCACTAACGTTTATATCAAAATGTTCGATTTTGACCTCTAACGATAATGCCACTTTCGTCATCTTAACCGCTGTCTTTTGTAGGTCATCCAAACATGTGTCTACTTATTATTATATTAACAGAACACTTTTTTTAAACCTTTTATCCTTTCATAGCAATTTGTTGTTAATTTGCAGTACCTACAAATAATAAATTATTCTCATAAGCAGAAAAATAACACTTCGTCAAAAGGTTGACAGACGCAAAATAAATGTGTAAGACTTTTTCCACAATTCTACAAAGTATTATTTTTTCTGCTGTTTTAACATTTTGACCTTTATTGACACAAACTACAATTATAACAAGAAAGCTGAAAATTTTATTTTATTCAGATAATCAGGGTAGACAGACAGATAACATTATTAAGCTTTGTTAGCATTTATTTGACCGCAAATATTAATTCGCAGGAACGCATAACCAAGATAAAAAGTGTCCCATATCTTAACAAAGTTCATGTTCTACGTATGTTCCCAATGTCATCAAAATCCACGCAGTCGTTAAAGCAAAAAAATCTAAAACACAGACAGAGAATTTTAATTTCTAAATAGAATCTATCGAAATCAAACATACTAACAGATTCACTTTCATAATCAATTCAGTGATCACAGCATTTCACTATTGCGTCAATCATTGTAATTTAAACCTTATGTCAATGATCATAAAAGTGACATAATCGTCAATTTTTAAAACAAACAAGAAACGTGACTCTTTCCACGCAAAACAGTTCCAGCTACCATTTGAGTCTGATTTGTATCTTTTTAAATCTTTTTAGATCATCACAATTAAGATTGCCATCAGTCTACATAGGTGTTCGAAACATGCTAAGAATTCCAATTAATTTCGTCGCTTATTTTACATCCGATTTTGGGTTAATATCGTAAACAACCACTTTCGATCTTTTTGTTGTTGCTACACGGATTTCTCTTTCTGTATTTTACTTTAAATTACTTGTTACTACATCACTGAGTATTTCAATGCTTTTATTAATTTGTTTCTCTATACAACCTTTGTCTCTAACTTCGTCTTATTGAATACTTAACACAATTTTTATAAGTCTTTCTTCTAGTTAACCTTTTGGAACGAAGTTCCTTATTGCGCGTTGCAAAAGGGGGATAGATGGAAAAAATTAAGACGAAAAGTTGTAACGACACTTTTTGCTATAGTAAGCTATTGTAAGCCGTACGGCGTGCGTATGTTTCTCTGTCTGTCTCTCTCACTCTCTTATAGAAAGCAAGCCAGATATTTTCGTTTCGTCTTTCTATTTCGCATTGAACAGTGTGGTGTCGCGACGATTATTTTTGTTGAGTGTATACAGTAACTTCGTTCCATCCGGGTGTCCATTGACACCTTTCAAGTTTATCATTTTTCTTTAAAAGCATTTGCTGATACTACGCCTCCCTTTTTTTGTAAAAAAAATATGACTCTGGGAACGCACATTCTTTGATGACTAAGAATATTTACTTCTAAGCTTTAAGTCACCTGTTTCACCTTTACTGATTTTAGATATAAAATTATCAAGCCATTATAGTTATTTTTCAACTCTATTAATAAGTCCTTCTTTTTTGTCTGCAATCAAAGATTTAAATTAGAAACTAAATTCATCAAAATCTTTGACCACGACTACTTCTAAACCAACTATGAAGGTCCTGCTCTAGGTCAAACTTACAAATAGACTTATTAAAATTCGCGATAGGCCCAATTACCGTAACAATGCAAAACCGGAAACTAAAAACCGCACTACTTTACTAATAGGAAGCAAACCTTGATTGCGACCTCAACTTTCATATGTGGGTAAACGAACCGCAAACGTATCAAGGTTGCTTATCAAAATACCGGCTGCTACCGGTTTTTTCGGTATAGATTTGGACTTAAGATCACTATCTCGAGCTTAGAGTACCTTCGATGATATTAAAAAACCTTTATTCTATATTCTTTACTTGTCTAATCTCTATCATTTTCGCTTTTATTGTGTATCCAATAGCGTCTTCAACAAAGACTTTATGACGTTTCTGTCATTGCATGCAGTGTCCTATTTTTCTTTGATTGTCAATTATTACAAATTGTACCAATTTCTATAAAATTCTACTTTTTAATCAACGTTAGCTACTTTTTCTTTTCGGTAAACAACCTAGGTCAGCGTATAACACTTATCCAACATTGGCCACAAATGTTTGTCTAGCACATTGGCTGTTACTTCAATCTTGCCAACTAGCCGTACGTAATTATTGCAATAGAACATAACATTTATGTTGAGACACGTGTCTAAGGTGGCAATGCACTTCGCCTTGATAATCACGAGTTCGCTATTTCGAAATAAGCTATAATGCGGTAATATAAACATAGTTTGCTCTACTTGCAACTGTGACTTGATATTTGAAACCTTCGCCTTTAGACTAAAATATGTAACAGAATTTAAAGTTGCAAATAATGCAAAAAAATGTTCTGATGCTAACAATCTTGAATCTGCTACAAACTTTTAAACATACTGAACCTTAAACCACATTGATACTCGAAAAACTGGTCACACATCGCTACCAAATTACGCACATAAAAATGCGGACATTTTTCCGCCCTTAATTCTAAAAATACTACATGCAATAAAGCCATGCTCTATCAGGAAGCATTATTATTATTTACAACTGACGAAACAACAATTTAATTTAATAACTAAATGATAAATGATACTCGGGTTATCGACGTAATAAATTAAGTCACAATTTAAGAGAGATAACCCGGGGGTCTTCTCACAGTGTATTCACTCAGTTGAGCAGCATACTAGCACAAAACGGACGTATTCCAATACAAACTAACATAAAATTTAAATTTCAAAATACGAATTTTTAGTAAAAATCAAAATGGCCGCTGTAAATGGAAAGGACTCAGACCCGATCGTACCTCCTTCGTCTTTGATCAGAAGAGTCAGCTCCAGGTCAATCAGGAATTCAATATCAGAAGAAAAAGAGAATGGAGACGGACCAGTCAAGGGATCGTTTGTTAGTAAATATAAGAAAGCTCCTGAGGCTTTAAAGAGTTTCCATTTGACTGATGCTGAGAGTGAACTGGAAGTTCCTGGGACCCCAATGACTCCTAGAACATCTACCACACCTGGTTTGTATATTTGACTGATGTTATTATCTATCTTCTGTTTTCCTTTACTTTAGTCTTTTCTAGATTTCTTTGGTTTTGATCTTCGTATTTATTCGCATCGTCTTGTTTAATATAGAATAATATTTTATTGTGTCTTTCAATCACTTTTATAACGTACGATCGTACTACTTCTATAACTTTTAAACCTTCATAAGATACCCTACAAAAAAAACGCATCATATCAAAACTTACGTGATTTCCATATTTACTATCATAGCAGAAATTGAGTTGCCTTCAGACTTTCAAGGACTATAAGTATATAACATTATGATACTATGGCTTCCCAACTAAACTTACGCTATTCAATCTATCAAAATGTATATTGTTTTAAACTAAAGCATAAACAAAGCCACGTGATGTTTGAATTGAGGGTCTTGGTGCTAAATTATGTATAGAATTATTTATAAATTATTTATAGATTTATTATGCATTGTCTCAGATTTTTTTACGATTTGTAGCATTTCAATCTTATTTTGGATAAATATCCTACTTTAGGATTCGTCAAAGGCTTTTGATTTGGTCTATCATTGTCAGGGTTATGATTTTTATATTTTTGACCGGAATAAAGTATTTTTTGACATTATAAAGAATTATAGACTCATATCTATATTAATAATTTCGTCAAGGGGTACGGTAGACTCGATCGAAAGCTTACCTGAATAATAAAACATTAAAAAATAAAGATTTCGAGTCGACAACATATATCCGCAAAATTCGGATTATTGAGTATTTTGTAAAATTCTAATGATTCTGACTAGACAGATCGCATCCGCCATATTGGCCACTGACGCGAAACGTCACTGACATCGGATAACATGTTGAGAAGTTTTATTTCTTTTCTTTCTTTTTGGTAACCGAGAGCATGCCAGTGTCATGTGGTGTATTAAGTAGTTATTAAACCTCCTCAACACGTTTCTACTCTACGCTGTAAGTATATTAAAAAAAACAATGAACTGTAACTTAAGTCAGTGTCAAACGAAACTTCTTGCCGTAACAATGATGACAGTGCATGGCAACTGGTGGAAACCACGAATAATATCTCAATCAGCGGCAGATAAAGTAATTGCAAGAATTTTCCTTTCTGATCGAAACCGACATTACCTCCGGCTACTAACTACTTCTTCAAGTGATAGGGCCGAGTTGCTTCAGAGAGGAAAGAACCTACATATGAAAATATTAATTACTAGCTTCCAGTCCCATGATGGTGGATATGACACGTAGCTTTCTAATGCTGAAATTTTTTTTAAAGTCGGCACAGTAGTTTATGAGTTTATTCATTACAAACTAACAAATACATTAAAAACATACACACACACACACACACACAATAATTACCTCTATAATATTAGGAGTCTGAAACGTTTTACCAACAGTCGTTTGGTCCATAAACTGTTGGTTGAGTTTATTCATTACAAACTAACAAATACATTAAAAACATACACACACACACACATATTATTGTGTGTGTGTACACACACAATAATACAAATCTTTCCCCTATAATATTAGGAGTCTGAAACGTTTTACCAACAGTAGTTTGGTCCATAAACTGTTGGTACGGCGAATGCTGCCTCGACAATTTTAGTGTGGCGGGAAGAGATCTCAGGGCGCTATGGAGGGAGCGACTGTCGCAACCGAGGTCCGGGCACGCCGCGATGGCGGCGGTAAGACCCCTCTTTGAGGAGTGGCTGGATAGGCGTCACGGCGTCCTGACCTACCGCCTGACGCAGGTCCTAAGCGGACATGGAAGTTTCGGGAGGTACCTGTGTCAGATGGGGAAGGAGGAAATGCCTGGGTGTCACCACTGGGAGGATCGCCCGGAGGACACGGTGGAGCATACGGTGCAGGACTGGTCTGCTTGGGCGAAGCATCGCCATGTCCTCACGATGGCGATGGCGGCGACCTCTCGCGCCCGGCATTGGTCGAGGCCATGCTTCGGGGCGAGAGAGTGGGAAGCGGTCGCCTCCTTTTGCGAAGCAGTTATGCTGTCAAAGGAGGAGGTGGGAGGCGCGAGGGACAGGACAGCATGCACCTCACGACACAGCCGCAGTGGTAGACGCCCACGGCGACGGACGTTGCAAAACGATCTCCAGTCAACAGGCGCGGGCATGCGGACGGCGAGTAATGGGCGACTCGCTGTCTGATCATGACCCCGAAACGTAAAGGGCTACTGAAGGACAACGAGGAATTTAGTCAGTACAAGTCTGACAGTCCCTCCTTCCCTTCTCTAGGTGGGAGGATTCATTTTAAGATTTTACAGCAAAAAAAAAATTGTATCGGTATCCTCCAACAGCGCTTCGCACTAAATAATACATTTTTAAGTTTCGACATCCACACGAACGACGTCGCGGGCACAGCTAGATTTTGTAATTTTGTACCTAGATGTGTATTATGACTCACGTTTGACCCGAGCGAAGCCGGGTTTTCATCTAGTAAAATGTTAATAAGGTCAATATCTATAGATGTTACTAAAAATGTTCTTTGGCTAATCGTCATTCCTGTTGTTACTCTTATTCTGTACAAGTGTAACAGAGACGGATAGTTTTACTTGCTTAGTTTCGTTTAAAAATATTGATATTAGTCTGAATCTATGGTTTTTTTTATGGCACAAGGTTTTTACTTAGAAATACGATATAATCATAAATATTAATTTAAAATCTTTTAAGGCCTTTTTGGGTATTACCAGGGTCTATTCTTAACCCCGCATTTTGAACTGTCTAGACCTCAATGATTTTCAAACTATGTAAGTCATATTAAAAACAATTTGTCTTATTCAAGGTAGGCTTCAGCAGTTTTTTTCTAACATGTTTTAGCAATTATTTATGAACACGCAACTGTAAGGAAAGATTGCAACATCTGTTTCATTATCAAATCTCTGGTTTTATAGATCAAGATAAAAAGGGTTTTAAAAAAAAACATTTGCACTTTTAGAACATTATTGCGTAAGGTAGCAGTTATTTATATCCTTGTCACGTTATTCTGATTTCCCGTTACAATATAGGCATGTTGACGGTTTGTTTTTCTAAACCAGTTAATTTGACAAACTTAAAGATAAAACGCTTCGAAACTTGGGCACTATGACGTCACGATGATCACTCTGCTCATGACGCCAAAAAACACTAATATTGTTGTATAATTTTGCCAAAGTTCTGAGAATGTCTAAAGAGGCTGCCGCGACTCAGTAACGGAAAGAATTATTAACAAGAAAGAAAGAATATATCCTATGGCCATATCTTTATTGTCAATGATAAATGCGATGATATAGTCTTCGCTTACAGACGGTATCATATAGAGTTATAGACCATTGTGAATGGAAATGATAAGGATCAAATGACAGACGAGTGCAAGTGCAAAGAAGGTAAACTATAAAAAGACGTTTCAGAATTTCTGAAAAGTTTTGGATTAATTTGATATTCTCCTTTACTGCCAAACCAAAAAGGCACGCTCCCAGTTTTATGATTACCTTGAAAAAACCGTGAAAACTGGTTCTCGGGCTCACGTGCACGTAAGTGCATTATTCGATGTCACAATTAAAGCCAATTATAATATTATGATAATGGTGATCCAGAAATTTCGCAAGATTGTATTTTCACGTTATTGCAAAATGACACTAAAACAAACAAATATGCAGTCTTGCAATTTAGCAGAACTGCAAAATTTTCTTAATAATTTCTTGATAGTCTACGTTTTTTCCGCCCATTCAGCGTCTACAACATTTTGCAATAAATTTCTAACCTATTCTTTCCCTTTGTCATCAGGTCACGAGAACTGCACCTTCCACCATGACTTGGAGCTGGACCACAGGCCACCAACCAGGGAGGCACTCCTCCCCGACATGGCCAACTCCTACAGACTCCTGCTTACAGGTAATGATGACATTTTAAAATAAGTTCATAATCTAAATATTTCAAATTGTTCACTGTATCTTTAGAAATACTTGTTGTAAGTTCACAGTCTGATTTTTTAAATAAGTTCAAAGAAACTTATTAAAGGAGTAGACAAAAAACGTAAAAGTCATGCTAAAATAAATGGGCGACCTTTAGCGACTTAGACAATCATAAAACCACAACAGATATTATAGCTCAATTACCTAGTACCTATACATAATTTTATTATTTCTGTAGATATTAACGAATTAAATTCAAATCTTCAGGTCTCGGAGAGGACCCAGAGAGGGCGGGTCTGCTGAAGACTCCAGAGCGTGCCGCCAAAGCTATGCTCTTCTTCACCAAGGGTTATGACCAGAGTCTCGAAGGTATGACCATTAATACAACACATTGAGGCCAAGGTTAATCAATATTGCTTAGAAGGTGCTTTAGCTAAACATACTTCTGCCACTGTTGCACTGTTGTTAACTTCAAGTACAATTATAGAAGATAATACAAATAGTATACTTCCCACTATACCCTGTTGTCTGGTCACGATTGCAATTCTCAGCGTTTTTAGTGAAGCTGTCTTCAACGCTTCTCCCAGCGAGAGCATGGCCCTGCCATGGTCCGCTATAATAAATAGTAACGTTTATTAATATCTAAACCTAAGTCAACTAATCTGAAAAAAAAATCTAACAATCTAAGTCTAAGTATGCTAGTAGTTAAGCATCAAGCTCCCCCAAATTGCATCTAATCACCTAGATCTACCCGTTTCGCAGCATATTACCGTATTAAGCCTGGCTTAATGTACCCTAGAAAGTAATAATGATGACATAAAAATGACGAAATATCAAAAGTTATTTCATCATTAAATTTCACTTATGGATAACTTTCAAATGAGAGTCATTAAATTATTTGGGGCCAAACTTTAATCCAAGACAGGTTACATAAACCTTAATGAAAATGAGCATTGCCAAAATACCCATGCTAATAACCGGGCAACGGCTGAAGAAATGAACTGGAAAAAAAAACAAAAGACCAGGTGGCATGACGAAAGTTGTGGAACCTTTTCCAGAAGTGGAAAGATAAACAGTGGAGATTTTCGGTTAATATGATAATGCCGAAATACATAGTTAAGCTAAATTCATATCCAGCAGTAATCTGTTTAAGGCTAATGTTGATAACATTCCAAACCAATACACAAAAAATTACTAACTTAAACCTCTTGCTAATGAAACCATTTTTAATATTCCAGAGGTTCTAAACAACGCCATATTTGACGAGGATACTGATGAGATGGTCGTTGTCAAGGACATTGAAATGTTCTCCATGTGCGAGCATCATTTGGTGCCGTTCTACGGCAAGGTGTCCATCGGCTACCTGCCTCAGGGCAAGATCCTCGGATTGAGCAAGCTGGCTAGGTAAGAAATCATGATTTTTCATTAAATATAGAATTATAGAGAGTGACAATAGTCATTGAAAAAATTATATGACGCTAAACTAACGTCAAACCTCTTGATTTAATATGATTTTCTATACTAATATTATAAAGAGAAAAGATTTGATTGTTACTACAAGAACTACAAGACCGATTTCAAAAATTCTTTCACCAGTTGAAAGCTGCTTTGGTCCTGAGTGACATTGACAATGGTGAGCGGGCGAAGCCGCTGGCAAAAGCTAGTATCTATTAACAAAAAACCTCGCAATGACAAGGCAAATGGCGAAATAAACGTCAAAGTCAACAGTTAAAAACGTGTCAATTAACAAACCAATACGAGATAAATGTCATTACTACTAAGTCAATGATGAACAAAACAAAGGAATCAAGTGTTTTCCTAAATCCACAAATGACCAACCAATGTATGCTCATTTATTTTTCATCTATCTTCTTTCACACACGCTCATTGTTTGCCTCAACCTCAACATTTTTACACACGCCTCTCTAGTCTTGTCTTCTGCCTTCTACAGCATTATATCACAATTCTCTTCTTCTATTCCAGGATCGTGGAGATCTTCTCTCGTCGTCTTCAGGTGCAGGAGCGTCTCACCAAACAGATCGCCGTGGCTGTAACACAGGCAGTCCGCCCCGCTGGTGTTGCCGTCGTTATTGAAGGAGTGTAAGTATTCTTTACTTTAACATGACGTCGAGGACTGTCAAAACCTCTTGCATCTAGATCATCATTAGAGTGGCCAATTTGAGATATTTGACTCCAGACATTTTTTACTTTTCAAGTCATATGGTTATGTCTAAAAACCTCAAAACGTTTTTCCTGATGAGTACGAGTAGGTTGAAACAATTTACATGGCCATCTACACTCTAGGTGGACGTTGGAAAAAATCAATGGTCATTTATCCTGTAGGATCGTCTTTGATGTTGCTCTGTATCAGATTACTTACATGATTTCTCAGAAAATTTCATAATAAGGAACTTTAGACCCTTGAAACAATTTTTTCCTAAAAGTATGTTTAAAATGACAACGAAATTACTCTTAAAACGTCGTACAATAAGTATCAAGAAGTATCACTTCTAAAACCCATGTTCATAGAACGCTAGTTAAGGAAAACGTTGTAAAACAATCTTAAGCACACGAGTATTTGGGTTACTTTGATAATGCAAATAATGAATAAGACAAACTAAACATGAGAGACGTGATTTAGATAAAAATCTACTGAACGAGCTAAAAAGCTGCAAAGCCAGAAAGAAAATTATGCTCATGATCAGATAGCGATTACTGTATTCATTGTAGCGAGAGAAACCTTTGAGAAAAAAAAAAGCAGATTTTATAAGACAATTAAGATTGAAGCATTACAGTGATGTGAAGAAAAACCCGAATGCAATAAGGATATGAGGCTTATAACTATCTCGCACATCAGAATTACATTAGTTTTGCTTATCGTAATAAACCGCTGCAACTTTGCAACTATCTCAGGTAACCGCATAAACATATCGACTGTGAACTGGCAACCGGTCCTACCTCAATTTTTTGATGATTTCACTTTTTAATGCCATTTTATACTATTTAATACTCCACATCGTTGCAAGAAATCCTAACTCAAATACGAAATTTGACGCCAGAATTGACTTCATTCAACTTAAACGAGCAGTGAATGCGAGCATCTAATCGTCTATTGTCTGATCTCGATTTTAAATTGGAAGGAAGCATAATAATGTCACTTTTGTTTATAATAACATATGCAATATAATATTAAAAAACTCCGTATTTTAATATAACAAACCAGATGCTGTATAAATGATGCTAACATGTTTTTTCTTCCTATAAAGTTGTCAAAATTGAGATAGTACCAGTTGCCAGTTCACAGTCGATATGCGGTACTCTAGCATTTTGATCAAGTTATACTACTAGCTAGTTGTTATAAATAAGACTAGATGGCGCTACAATCGCCGATATAGATCATAGATCAATGCGTCCCAAGCATGACGTTCGTGATTTATTCAAGAGATGGCGACACTTGGTTGTCAAATTAAATGCATATGACATGGAGTTGCGGATACCAGCCCGTAATACAATACAATACAATACTATTTTAGTTCTTCTTTTTTTTTATAGAGTGCGCTAGTCGTACTTATTTATCTTCATGAAGACTTTGTTAATGTGTTTTCAGTCTTAAAAATCAACTGCAAAAGTGAGGCTTCTAAAATTACATTATTTTCTTCTGAATGAATGTGTGAATTAAAATTTATTCTATTTCCATGTTAAGTTAGATGTTTTATAATATAGGTATCTTTGACTCTTTTTTAGTAGGTGTGATAGAATTTAGCTACGTTTGAATAATTTTTAATGTTTCATTTTATTTTTTACAGGCACATGTGCATGGTTATGAGAGGTGTTCAGAAGATCAACAGTAAGACGGTGACGTCCACCATGCTCGGAGTCTTCCGTGATGACCCCAAGACGAGGGAGGAGTTCCTTAACCTCGTTCACTCCAAGTGAGAACGCGAGATTTAATCAGTTTACGTTGACGAGTCCTTAATATTTTTTCCTTGGGTTTCTTTTAATTTTTGAAACTCTCTACAGTTTCTTTTTCGGGGTATAACTTGAGAATTTTCAATCTTTTTTTGTAGATATATTTTTTGATAAAAATCTTTTCTTTTTTATCTTTTTTAATTTATTGAAGAAAAAATGTTATGGACACTATTTCACGTGTGGTTTATTTCCTAAGTTATTGGTTAAGTTATTGCTTTTTATTGCTCTATTTTGGTAATTTATAATTACTTTTAAAAAACAATTTTAATTGTTTTAAAAATTGTTGCAGCTAGCATTTTGTTCCTTTTTATCATAATTTTTCTTTATTTGCAACAAATATCTCTAAATAACCATTTAACAGCTAAAACAGTATTTATTACTACAATAATAGGGTTTAATTTATCAAAATAGACAGACACATACTGCCCTAGTTTAATAGCATAATTTAATATTTTTTTGCAACTCTATTTTTGGTTCTTTTTTACTTTTATTTTTTAATTATTTCTTTCAATGATTAAATAGCACCTCTTTAAGTAAAAAAGATACATGACAATAAAAATGACAAAAGAATATTTATTAATTTAATTTAAATTTTAGTGGGGAATGTGATAACAATATATATTGCCCAAACTTATCACATTTTCCAAATTAAAATTACATTTTATTAAGAGATTTAGTACAAAAAAATAATTATAAAAATGTTTTATAAAAATTGTTGAAAGTTTTTTGGACCGATTAGATTAATTTTTGACAAAAATCTCAAGCATGAAATGGCTGATGTTTGACATTTTTGACATATTATATTATTTTAATTTTTTAAGAATATTAAAAAAAAAATGCTAAGAGCCGATGATGTTGCCTTAAAATGTGAATGTACGAATTTTTGATATGTTTTAATTATATCATGATTTTATAAATAAATGTTTTTTATTTTAAGTTAATTATGCTTTTTATTACACACACCAACCAATACCCAAACATTAAAAAGAAACTCATAGAATGTCATAACATTTTATTAGTTTTATTTACTTTAGCATATTTAAACCATTAATTTGCACTCTTGCAACTGCATTTAAAATTGAACAGCAACTGCATGTGATATTTATAAACATGCTTGTCCACTGTTTCAAAAGATTTTAAGATGACATGTGCCCCATTACTGTGCCTACTTTCTCACAATGTTACTTTCTTCTATCAGCTATTTGGGTTGGTTTCATTCAGCCTGATGCCTTGCCCCGTCAACGGGGTAGATGGGAAAAATTGTATCATCGAGCTCACTAGTGTTGGCATCGGCGTGTGGCTCTGGATAAATTTAACTTGGTATCATCTACTTCGGTGCCCCTGTCCCCGGGGTAGATTGAAAAAATAATTTAATTGACTCCGCTCAACTTGGCGTCTCAGTCGAGTCGATCGACGCAACTCCGCTTTGCCCCGCTCCTATTACTGGAATGGAATGTCCCCTTCTAACCTAATCTGTTCGAGTCGGGGTACCCTAAGTCCCGAGCTCGCTTCGCTCGCTCTTGTTTCAATTTATACAAGACTCCAGCGTGATCGATGAAACTATTTTTTTACCATCGTGTTGTCGTGACTGCTGGGTGTATGAAACCAACCCAACAATTTGTCATTGTGACGTCACACGCGCTCGGTTTTGTTCGTGAACTGCTAAAGTAGGCACCATGGACAATTTTCTATGAAGCCTGGGCTTAAGATGAACAGCATTTAAATATATTTCAAATAGTAGAAAACACCAAGAATCTAAGTCGCCGGAGAACCAGAGTAATGGCACCAAAAAAACATTTTACCAAAAAACTAACCTATTTTTTTAAATTATCAGCGTTGTTCCGATACTGCTTTAACAGTCAATAACTTCGATAAGTAGGATTTCAAGGAATTCGTCAGACGCAGCGGTGTTGTCCATCCTCCGGCACCCATAGTGTGGAGACTTTCGCCCAGCCGTCATTTGCAAGCGGCCATTAACAAATGGCGTCCTTTTGGCGCTTGCGCTACGTTAGTATTTTGTTAAGTTTGCCATAAGTGTGTGATTTCCCATCATACCCCGCGTCCCCGTCTTATACTATTCCCTCATTACACAATATAAAACTTAAATTGTTAGACGGATGACCCACCTACTGTATAAACCTTTTTTAACCGACTTCAAAAAGGAGGAGGTTCTCATGTACTACTGTGAAAAACAATGGAATTATTATGTTTATGATCAAATTTAGAACCAAAATGATGTCAATGAAATACGGTACCTATAAATCTGCTTGAATAGAAAAAATATTGTTAATCAGCAAGAAAATAACATTGCCAAAAGTAGAGGCTGCTTTCTACCCCAAAGAAGCATCTGCCTATCCTTTTACCAACTATGTTGGGGTCAACTTTTAGTCTAACAGTATAGGTAAAACAGGTATTTAAATAAAACGATAGCATAACTGACCTCCACAACCCAGTTAGTACTAGGCAATACGAAACCCCTTGAAAAAAATTGTAGTGCGGCTTCAGTCTAAGATGTGGGAAGAATCCAGGTTATAAACTATCCGTGTACCGTTTCATCCAAATCCGTTCAGTAGTTTTGCGTGAAAAAGTAACAAACACCCCAAACAAACTTTCACACTTATAATATCGACGGGTAAAAGGCAAAAGGGGTCAAGCACCACAGATCATATTGTTCAGGAGAATAAAAAGAAAGTTTTAATAATAAATATCTCTTTATTGCTTTATTGAATCACATCACAATTTTCAGAAAAGTTTACTAAAATACAATGTTCTTTAATAATTTTACATCAAAATAAGCCTGAGATCAATAGTTTCAAAGATAGATGTCGTTTGACTCCAGGTTTTTACCATGTTTATCGCATTTGCGAGGGGTCAAGTAACAATATTTAATGTTGGAATATTTAGATTTTGGCCTAAGCTTCATGTTAATAAAGTAATATTTTATTTTATTTGGCACAACAGATCATAGAACTAATTCAGATTTTGGCTTAAGCTACCATAATCTTAATAAGTATTATTTTATATTTGGCACAGCAGGTAGGTAATAGAACTATGAATTATTTATTAAACTAAAACAATACAAGAAACAAAACTGGGTTCCAAAAAACAGCAATTACCTAACTGTTAGTACATACAACAGCATGTTATCACATTATTTGAGTAAATAAACCACAATAATTTGGTATACATATAATAAATTTGTTACAATGTAAATATACTTATAAAAAAAAGTAGCAGGGGTTGTTATTTTATCGATGCCGAACCCGAAATTGTAATTAATTATTTTATGTCTGTGTGTCTGTTTGTCGGTTTGTCTGTTTGTTTGTGTGTTTGTGCACGTTAATCTTCGGAACTACTGGACGGATTTGAATGATTTTTTGTTGTATAGGTATTAAGTCCAATTAACATAATAGGCTATAATTTATCTTGGAAACTTGAACACCTGATGCAGAACCGCAACAGAACTGCTAAACTATAAGAGATACCACAGCAAAAATTGTTCCACGTGATGAGCATTTTCTGCTGAGAGAATAAATTTGAAGATCTGGAACACCTGGTGTGGAACTCCAAGAGCCCAGCTTAACTATCACTACATAGTATAAAGCAAAGTCGCTTCCCGCTTCCTGTCCCCCTGTGTGCTTACATCTTTAAAACTACGCAACAGTTTTTGATGCGGGTTTTTTTTAAAGATAGAGTGGTTCAAGAGGAAGGTTTTAATGTATATACATGCATAATATCGTAGAGAAACTCTTATAATTTTAGAGGTTTTGTAAGGTCGTAAATAAACTATTTTTTTGCGCTTAAATTGCAAACGCTGGCTGAACCCTACGAGATAGATCAAACTGATGTACCACAGTATTATACACCTTAATAAGGTCTACAATAAAGTCCGCGATGGTATATGTCTATCTCTTAGGGATAACCCACAATAACTATTTTTGTCGACGTTTAACGGTCTGATGGGCATTTCCTGTTGACTTATAAAAATCGAAGATCAGAAACATCTGATGTGGAAATCAAAGCTATCGCTAATTTCACTATACGGGATGAATTTTTTAACTGGGCGTGGATGGCTATTTCCGAAACTATGAGGAATATCAAAAAACGATGAAAGGAGTCTCGAGGCCGATTCTGATGAAAACAAAATCGGCCTCGAGACTCCTTTCAACGTTTTTTGATATTCCTCATAGTTTCGGAAATAGCCATCCACGCTCAGTTGAACAATTCACCCTGTATAATTAATTATAAAATAACATAAACTGGGAGTACCTCCACGCGGTGAAGGCGGTAAGACTTTAGGACTGATTTTCGATGACGATGGTATATTATTAAAAATCTGACTCTACTGGCCAGATCCCATTTATTATTTATCCGGGCTCTATTGGACATCAGACGTTTCAGATCTTCGATTTTGACGACTCCGTTGTCGCTGGCATAATCAACAGGATCCGCGTACGAAGTCGCGCGCAGAAGCTAGTTCTTAATAAAATAAAAAATCAACAATTATTCGGTCTAAAAAAACTTTTTGAAAAAAAGGGAACCGACTTCAAAACCAAACACAAAAAAAGTGTAAAATAACTTTTCTTTCAGAAGTCGGTGGCTTTGTTTTTTATTTCATTGACTATGGCCACCGACTTCCGAAAGAAAAGTTATTTTACACTTTTTTTGTGTTTCGTTTTGAAGTCGGTTCCCTTTTTTTCAAAAAGTTTTTTATTTTACCCTTTTTAGTTTAGATATTCAAGAAAAATCTTCATTATAATCGGCGTCTTTTATAAAATCTACAATCCTAGTAAGCAACAAAAACGGATCTATGCGGGCAACTTCACGAGATATCTATTATTGTTATATACTAAAGCCTTCCCCAGAATGTAACAAATACTTTCCTAAAAACCGCATCAAAATCGGTTCAGTCGAACGCGAGATAATCGCGGACAAACATGCAATGGTCACTGAAAATCTACTATCCAAGTAAGCAAAAAAACGGATCCACGCGGGCAACGTCACGGGATATCCATTAGTGTTATATACTAAAACCTTCTCCAGAATGTAATGTACACTTTCCTGAAAACCGCATCAAAATCGGTTCAGCCAAACGCGAGATAATCGCGGACAAACATATATACATACATACATACAGGTCGAAGTGAGAACCTACTTTTTTTTTTGAAGTCGGTTAAAAATACGTCTCAATTTCACGTTTTCGGGAGTTGCAGACATGTTTTATATAAAATGTTAATCTGTGTTAAAAACTGCGATCGCGTTTCAAACACGCGTGAACTTGCTTTCACGCACACAAAACATACACCCACTTGCAACAGCGCTGGCGCGCGTACTGAGTGAATCAAATGCAACGTAATGAAAATAAAATGATTTAAGAAAGGGGCCAAACGCCAATTATGTTTAGTTGACAATCTTTACTATATTGGTGTAAGCGACGTTATAGTATTTCATTTTCTTATCAATAGTGTTAAGTGAAAAAATATTACTAAACAAATAAAAAGGAATATGGAAACAAACGACATATTTATTTCTAATATTGTTTTTAAAATTATGCCAAATGACAAGGCGATACAAAAACGTAATATACAAAATGGTCCTTCAACCAAGCAAGGTAAAGTCGGTGTCGCTTGAGCACTTTTGGTAAGTATCGATTTGGCAATTCAGTACAAATAATTCTTTGGTGCAAGTGACTTTTTTTCTTGCTAGAAAAACGATACTATGACCATTCGAAAGAGAAAAAATAGTGGAGTTGGGGTCAATAAAAAAGTTAAGATCGCAAAATGTGGCGCTTGACCCCTTTTGCCTTTTTACCGTCGATATTAGTAGGAAGTTAGGATAGGCTCCCGTTTGACTATAGGGTCAGGGTGGCTAATTCCGTCTATGGGGCGTAACCGTCTACTTGATTATGCTCGAAACAGTCGAGTTGCACTGTTTGTAGTGGTGTCGGTAAAACAGTTCTAGTTTTAACTTCAAATAAAAATTCCCTAGATGGCGTTAGTCGCTATACAAATGGGAGGTTTCGAGCATAATTTCAAGTAGACGGTTACGCCCCATAGACGGAATTAGCCACCCTGACCTTAACTATGGTGAGCGATTTGGTCGAGAGTGAAGCACGCTTGCCTAGAAGTAACCTGTTCACTCTTGACTTGAAGACCCCAAGGTTTTAGCTATCAGGAAACAAACTTCCCTTACTCCTAAGCTACTTCTGTTACCCTTATGATTACAAGAAAATCAAAATCAAAGCGTTTATTTCAAGTAGGCCAGTTACAGGCACTTTTGAATTGTCATAGACAAATAAAAATATATTTAAACACTAAAAAGTTATGGTGCTACAGTCCCAGTCACAAGACATAAAAACTGTGAAAGTACCGTAGATGCCCATTCCAAGAAGTAGATCTCTATGGAGAAGAACGGGCAAGAAACTCCATGGACACTCTTTTTAGATCGCCAAAATTATTACAAAAACTTTGTTACATCATTCATTTTGAGATGGTACACATTATGTGAGAACGATGTAGTAAGTTAAAAGTTTCCATAGAAGAAAATTAAAACAAAGACAATTCAGAAACAAAATTATCAAAAGATAATTAAAATAAACCGTGGCAACTTAGAGATGACCAGTCCCAACTGACAGCGCCCGTTCACGAACATGACACATGTATCAGCACCATTCACCTCAACCATTTTGAAGGGAGCTAAATGATCCGACACACGTGCCACCATCAGCGAGACATTTGAGTGAGCATGCCATACTCTCAACCGCCAGGGTTATTCAAGTGATTAAGAGACGTAGGTACTCAGGAATACGGACCATTTTCATTTATCATTACGCTTTTCTTGCCATAGGGTAACCAGAATGCCATGTCCACCTGGAGCATCACCTTCGAAGACCTCGAATGATAAACTGAGCTCAAACCATTTAGAAATGTTTTTAACTAAATAAACTGTGTTTACTTTGGCACTATAGTTTCATTTCATCTCTCATATTAACTTGTCAATTTGGCACCTGCTTTTGGTTGCAAGATTGCTGTAAATACCACACCAGGAAATTATATTTTGGTGATCATCATCTAATAATTTAAAAATCTAATGCTCCATCCCAAACCTGGGCAAAACCTTCCTCCTTCTCACTTTTCACGCATTCACGCGTCCTTTTTCCAATCCTAACGAAACCTATCCAATAGGTTTGGTTTCTCCACTATTATTACTATTCATTTGTTTAATACCAACACCAACACACAAGTAAACAAGGGAAACTTAAAATGTTGCTTTAGAATACTCATAATATGAAAAAAAAAAAAATTATAAATCTATAGTTCAGATTAATTTAGTTTTAATTCGTTCTTAGTTTTAGTATCTACAATAAATCAGTAAATATTAATTAAACTATAGAAATATAAAATACTTAATTAAAAAAAGTACCGACTTCAAAACAAATACAAAAAAGTTTAAAATAACTTTTCTTTCGGAAGTCGGTGGCAATAGTCAATGACACAACAAAACAAAGCCACCGACTTCCGAAAGAAAAGTTATTTTAAACTTTTTTGTATTTGTTTTGAAGTCGGTACTTTTAAAAAAAAAAAAATATTTTACCCTTTTTAGTTTATTTATTACATATTCAACCCAAATTCTTGTAAAATACAAAATTTTCTTACATATGCACTAATCTTGTAATCCGTCACAACATAAAAAAATCCATATCTCTAAAACTACTGAACCGATTTTGATGAAACTTGCAGTGTACCCTAAGTTGAACAATACCTAGTACAACAAAAAAAGAATTACTTAAATCGAACTTATAGTTCCGGAGATATGCGTGCACAAACATAAAAACATACATACATACATACACTTATGAAATTTGGCACATTTGTTCAGACACTGATATAGACTAACATATATGAAAACTGGGCAGTTCTGATAATATTACATACATACGGGTCGAATTGATAACCTCCTTTTTTTTGAAGTCGGTAAAAATAAAACTAAACTAAACTACTATAAAGTAATGTGCCCAAGAGACTGGCGGCGTTGCCTCTTTGTATGGCAATACTTAGCCTCTGACCAAGGTAAAACCCAGCTCTTGGGTCACGGGAAGCGCCAACAAGTCTTTTAGAAATGTCTCTGTAGAGGTTGTGAGCACTCGGACCCCACGGCCTTATAGTTTCAACCCCAAACGGCTCAAAAATATAGTTACCACTAAGGTTACTATATTTACGCCGATTGTGGTTCTTAGCAACCGCAGCAGCGGCGCCAGCAGAGCACGATGAACTTGGAAGATGGGATGGCGCAAGAGTAACGACACAGGTTGCGTCCCACACTAGAGGCCTACCCATCTTCCAAGGAATCAAAGACATACCGTCCGGTCTTTTGCCATCGTCACGTACCAAGCTGTTGGCTTCTAAAACAGCTGGAACGCCGACCTTGTCGAATAATGCCGTTAGGTGACGCGCAAAACGGCGCGCACTACGGCTGCAAGACAAGCCATGGTGTCCGAGGCTGTTGACAACTTCACCACAGTAACAGCGATGAGAAGAGCAGAGTGGGATTCCTAACCGGAGAGAAACAGCGAGCCGGAAGGAGGTGTCGTAGTTAAGGTACCGATGCTCGACGACGGCAGCGCCTGAAGCCCAAAGACTTACCCACAGCCAGCAAGCGCGCACGCTCAGCAGTAGTAGCAGATGTGTTCACTAGGTTATTCTGAACTACACTACAGAGCTGCTCATCCCACTGTCTCTGGGAAGATGGGTTGCCGGGTAGATTGGTATTCGGGCAAGCGATTTTGTGAGCACGGCACATAAAAATTGGTCATTACAACATAACACAGTCAATATTATAATTGTCACTGTATGGCAGTTTTACGAATTTGGTCACAATTCGTATAATGTTATGATCCTATTATGATTTTGCTAAAATGGCTTTCTTAAAACTCCAGTAGATATGACATTACGCTTGCTACTACACCGACTTTGAGCATGTTTTTTTTTTTTAAATCCTATTAAGTAATTCGAGTTTATGGCCATCTACCAGGCACAAATCATGCTCCGCGGTAGCACTTGCATAATAGTAGAAACACCAAAAACGTTCAATAACGATACAAAACGGTTAGAATGTAGATCGATGAAAGTAATTACTTCATTCGTAAAAGTAAAAACTATTAGATTGACATTGAACAAATACTTAAATGACTATCAGTACCAAATGGATTTCTTGAAATTGTCAACGCTACTGAATATATAACAAGGTTTCTTCAAATGTCATGAGGGAACATTAATTCATTCGACCTTACTGATATCATTCAGGGTCTAAAGCATGGTAAAAGTTCTGGTTCGGACTACATGTCAGTAGTTGATCAAAAAAACCAGTTTGGCCCAGTTGCTGTGGTAGTTGCTGCAATTATTCAATGTCTGTCTAGAATCAGATTCAGTATCCAGCCTCTGGAGTCTGATAACCAGTCTTACCATGGGATATCCGTTTACGGGTTGTGGAGGTCCGATAGGCAGTCGCTCCATGTAAAATACTGATATTCAGCTGCATTTAGTTTGATTGGAAGCCGACCCCAATATAGTTGGGAAAAGGCTAGGCTGATGATGATGATGATCCAGCTTCTGGAGGAAGTTTAAGGCAATAGCGATAATTCTTCTTCTTCTTTGGTCGTTGGACTCAAATTGTATCTGACCAAGATAATAGCCAGCTGCACAGCTCTGTCATTTCATCATCATCATCATCTCAGCTATAAGACGTCCACTGCTGAACATAGGCCTCACCTTTAGATCTCCACAAATACCGGTTGGAAGCGACTGGAAGCGACCTACTGCATCCAGAGTCTTCTCTGTCGTTTACCTCTTTCGAATCCTGGAAGGTGCAGGTGGTTTGGCAGGGTGAACACGAAAGGAGGTGGGACATTTCTTGCTGAGGGGTTCCGCACGAAAACAATCATTACACGCACTGGTTTATAATTATGCACAATCGTAAATAGACTAAGATATCTGAAGTAGACTAGATGCGAAAGTAGATGGACACTTCGATCACGGGACTAACGAATTACCGTGACCCCGGAACGTAAACGGCTATTCTTAGATGAGACGCGTAGATCGTTGGAAATGACGTTATATAGTTTCTTCTATTAGACAAATAATGAGTTGACATGTTTACAAAATGTATGACATTTAAAAAATTCCACATTAAGATAAATCAGACAAACAGTTCCATACTTAGTACTTAGATTAGCATTAAATGTTTTCTTCGTAATCTTTAGTGATATTATTAAAATGACCTATGGCGCTACGCATTATCGTCTTCTTGCATTTTAATAAGAATTGATATGACTCCATTCCAGAATTGATATGAAGACCTTTCCTTTTTCATGGAAACTGTTAAATCAAAGAAATTTACCCCATGATGGTTTTTGGCAAAAGCATCTGGTGTACTGTGTAAGAGCAGAGGTGGCAAGTCGTGTGTCGGGGCAAAAAAGGAACAAAATAGACATAAACTTGACATACCTAATATGAGTTTACACCCATCAACTGGGCATAAATTCTTTAGTAAATAATTACTTTAATCTTTGCAAGTCATGAGTTTGAACTCAGAAAACGGCAATGCTTTGCCCAAGCGGGGCTGATCTCCACCATATGCTCATTTCCTCCGGGCAATCCGCACAATGGTGTCACCCAGGTGTTTCTTCCCGCCTAATCCGACACAGGAACCTCCCAAAACATCCGGTCCGGTGAGGACCTGTGTCAAGCGGCGGGTGAGGACGCCGTGGCGCTTCTACGGCCACTCTTCAAAGAGGGATATTTGGAGGGTTGCAAAAGTCATTCCCTCCATACCGCCATGAGATCGCGCCGGAATTCTTTCCGCAATCAGCTCACTTAAAGATTTTTTCTGAAAGCTGTCTGAAAGATTTTTTCAGCTGCAAATGACCCTGACATCGAAATCGCGTAACCGCGAAAAATATTTAGTTACCACGAAAGATAAGTAATTTATTGATTGTGCCTGTATTTTCAAAATTTCGGTTAAGACTACAGCATACCTGGGGTGCTAAGACAGGAAACCTCCACGTGCGCCCGTGGACTGGAGTTCCCTCTCGCATACGTATGCGAGAGGGAACTCCAGTCTAAACTCAAAACTGGTCTTCCCCACGGACGTCCGTGGGGAAGACCAGGTTTTCGGGCCGGTGCACCCTGGGATGCGGGCAAAAACTCTTCCTTAGGCACTGTGTGCCTAAGGGGTCTCTTTGCCCGTATGCGAATAGCCTGTCGTGTGGACGCTCCAACGCGTGTCCCTCTGATTAGCAGAGAGCACAGCGGCGGAGCGGGCTTGCGGACGGTGAGTAATGGGTAGCTCGCCGTCCGACCAAGGACCAAGCCCGGGTCGGTGGCGTGTCGTGTCGTGTTTCGCGCGTGCCTTCGGGGAATTGTCAGCAAACTGACGGGGCCCCTTATGGGGCCAAATGCCTGCTGGGGTCGCGGGTTTTTCTTAACACAGGATACCGTGGCGCCGGAACGTAAAGGGCATCCGAAGGAACACGGGTGGATTTTAGTCAGTAAGACTCTGACAGTCCCTTCCGCCCCACCCAGGGCGGGAGGACTCATTTGATGATTTTACCATCTAAAAACAAAAAAAAAGACTACTAAGGATACCTAAATATAAATACCTATGATCGAAACCGTCTGACCACTGTGGTCAAATGCGACCCTATTACTAAATAAAAAATAACTTTTCAAACTTAATTCTCAGAAGATGGACCATTCAGCGTTTCCCGAAAATTTCATCAGTATCGTTTTCAAAACGAACGAAATTTTCGATTTGATTCTGATCAGAATGGCAAAAAACTAAGTACACCTATTCAGCCTCTTCAAGAGAACCTTATCTTGATAAACAGCTGAGTTTTTTTCGCTTTAATCCCTTATCTTTATCATAATAATTTCGCCACGAGTAACCTCTACAGGTTATCGTGGATATTTTCGGTAACAGTCAAAACACCTCCTGCATTTGGACTCCAATAAACACTATTTCCATGTATATATTATCTATACTTTTGTACTAATATTATAACGTTGTAAAGTTTGTATGTTTGTAAATTGAATGAACCTCTAGGGTCCGGCTCTGAAGGTCTACTTTCTAAATCCGTAAACGAAAATACAGGCCCGTAGCCGAAACTTTTGAGTAAACCCTCCTCCCGATTCGTTCTAAATTCATAAGTTATGACAACATATCATAATTTTTATTTCATACCACTAACTCGTGGTACCGCGCTTGCCGAGGTTGAGCTGTGGATGGGTGACCATTTGCCATAGCGAGTTTCTTCCGTACCTCAGAAAGCATGTAAAGCCGTTAATCCCGGCTGTCATTTGTAGATCTTTGACAGTCGTTACTATTAGTCAGAAGCTCTAAAAGACTGCAGTCTTACCACATGGTATCGTAATACCCAGTTACGGGTCTTGGAGGTCCGATAGGCAGTCGCTCCATGTAAAATACTAATATTCAGCTGCATCTGGTTTGACTGGAAGCCGACCCCAATATAGTTGGGAAAAGGTAGGCAGATAATGACCACTAACTAATCTTATGATAATCAAGAAACGCCCGAAGCTTTGCCCGAAGCTACGGGTTTCATGCTCAGATAGTAGTACCCCGGGTCCACGCCTTGATACAGAAACTGACGGGAAATATTAATTCTAGCAAAATGAGTATTTTGCCTTCCGATCAAGGTCCAGGCTTGAGTTGCCGGGGCGTATAGTGTGCTAGGCGCGACTCAACTAGTTGACAATAGACAAACAGAGTTGATTTAGGTTAGGATGAGACTGACATGCGCTGTGCGTCATAAAAGTCCCTAAAATTAAAAGAAAAAAAAAACTTGAGAGGTGTCAAGGGACACCCGGTGGAACGAAGTTACTGTATACACTCAACAAAAATAGTCGTCGCGACACCACACTGTTCAATGCGAAATAGCAAGACGAAAGGAAAATATCTAGCTTGCTTTCTATAAGAGAGAGAGAGAGACAGACAGAGAAACATGCGCACGCCGCACGGCTTACAATAGCAAAAAGTGTCGTTACAACTTTTCGTCTTATTTTTTTCCGTCTACCCCCTTTCGCAACGCGTGATAAGGAACTTTGTTCCAAAAATCTAAATTTTAATAAATTTACAAGTTTTAGAGACGAAACGTGCGCCGCTATGCGGGGCTCCTATTTCTATCTGCAGGGTTTCAAAACTAAAATTGTTGCCGAGTTGTAACATTCGTGGCCGAGTTAGTAATTTTGTGGCTCGATTTATTATTTCCCTATTAGTATACAAGATTTCCGCAGCCGAAAACTTATCGAATAAAAACAAGCAGATGGTTATAAATGCGATCAAATCCACGTGTAACAATAAGTTTACAAATAAAACTTGACCAAATCTAAGGTCATGTCACAGAACTGATAAAGCGCTAATTAACTGGGTTTTATCGTCGCTTACTTTATATTTAAGTATGGATGTGTAACACTGATGTAGTTTAGTGTTATCTGTCCTTCTGTGAGCACGTATCTAGGTAAGCTGTCATTTTTATTTTTTCGGCGCCCTTTTTAATTAATCTTACGTTTAAGAACCCATACTACCTCAAATGGCTTAGCAGAATCCTGTGATACGTCGAAAATACTGCAGCATTAATTTTGAAATAAATATATGGTAAAGTTGAGGATTAATGTTAGGTCTTACGTTTGGTGAAAACACGATTCCATAAAATTTTCTCGATAGAAAAAATCCCAAAGTTACCTCTAAATTGAACAATAAACCGCTGGCAATCATAAAATACTTAAAATTAGATCATGAAACTTTTTATAATTACTGAACTATAAAGCAGGTCTAATGTTATTTTTTTTTCGAATTTTCCTTTTTTTTTTCGCCGTAAAATAAATAGATTTGCGTGTAGACAGCTATAAGAAAGAGCAAGCAATAGTGCGTGGTTCGTGCAAGTGCGAGCGAGTAGGATTATATTGAGGTACTATACAGCCTTAAGTGCTTTCTTCTGGTCGGACTATCGGGTAACCGGGGCCCAGTAAAGGGCTATTGAAGGACACCGTGGATTTTAGTCAGTACAAGTCTGACAGTCCCTCAATCCTGCCCTGGGTGGGAGGACTCATTTGAGGATTTTACCACGTAAACATAAATTTGCTTTCTTCTCGTTAGTATTGCTGAGCTTGATGTTGTTGGTTCGATTCCGAGGTTAAGTATCAATGTTATTGGGTTTTTCGATAAGGAATTTCTCAGTAGTCTCTGTGGAGTTTGAATTTGTAGCCCGGTTGAGGGCAGTAAGATATCGATTACTTAGGACTAAATTATAACTGGTGAATTCATGTGGGTGTACTATTAGGCAATGTCTCTGCCTAACCATTCGGGGATTACAGGTGTGATGATGGCGTTTTATATGAGAAATAAAATTCTTTAAAAGATATATTTTTTTATATATAGCTGGAAGCGACTTTGTTTTATCCCATGTAAGGATATGGATTACTTTTACATTGCCATTTAAGTGTATTCATACTATCGGCACAAATAACTTGGTGGTTCTACTCGCATAAGTCAAGTCGTATACGTTTCATCCGTGGATGCATATGAGCCAGTTCTTCTTGAAGGATTTTTGGGCCAACAACTGAAAGATCTACCTACGGTGTAAGCACATTTCATTGGAAATATTGTCCTTTTAACTGTCGGCACAACGTTCCTTCACATCTTTGAAAAGGAGGTGAAAAAGTTGCAAGGTCGGTAAAGTGCAGGTGATACCTCTGGAGTTGAATGCGTCCATAGGCTACAGTGACCGTGCACCATCAGGCGGTCCATATGCCTGTTACACCTTGTTGTCACCTTTATGGAATTCAAAAAACATGTTTCATGATTTCCTTCAATAGCCCATTACGTTCCGGGGCCACGGTATCCTGGATTAAGAAAAATCCGCGACCCCAGCAGGCATTTGGCCCCATAAGGGGCCCCGTCGGTGACGCGTGAAACACGACGCGCCACCGACCCGGGCTTGGTCCTTGGTCGGACGGCGACCATACCCATTACTCACCGTCCGCAAGCCCGCTCCGCCGCTGTGCCCTCTGCTATTCAGAGGGACACGCGTTGGAGCGTCCACCCGACAGGCTATTCGCATACGGGCAAAGAGACCCCTTAGGCACACAGTGCCTAAGGAAGAGTTTTTGCCCGCATCCCAGGGTGCACCGGTCCGAAAAACTGGTCTTCCCCACGGACGTATCCGAGAGGGAACTCCGGTCCACGGGCGCACGTGGAGGTTTCCTGTCTTAGCACCCCCTCTAACATGCCTTTGGATATATTTATAAGTCCAGGTTTCCTCACGACTTTGTCCGTCACCGATGTCCAAATAAATTTGTAAAGACATTATTAAACTTGACTATATTTTCGTAAGGACTTCCCTCTTATTACCACTGCCTTCGTTTTTCTCACATATCTAAGTAGGTAACTATTCAAAAATTATAACTATCAGTTTGTAAAAAAAAAACATACCATATTTTAAAAGAGTAACCATGGAGTTTCTGTCTGGTTCTTCTCCATGGAATCGACCAACCCGAACCGAGCACCTGTTGTCGACGTTTTATAAGTGCCCTCATGGGCCTATGTGAAATAAAAATATTAGATTTTTATTGGGTTTGAACTCGCAACCTTATGCATGAGAAGCGAGGTACTAGTTCTGACGTGATAGAGGTCCAAAAATCCATCCATCCATTCAAAATTTCAGAAATATATTATGAGTTACATTGTGTAACCATCGGCCATGTTTTAATTATTTTCTGATAACAATTCTATACATAAGTAGTTATAGTCAAAGTCAGGCAATGATTATTTACTGTGTATCTGTTATGTCAAAGATCAGAAAACTTGGTGTAGATAAACTGTGTTGTTTGGTTTAGGTAGTTTTGTTATGAAAACTAATTATTTTACTCTTCATACGCGAGAAAATCTAAGAAATAAGTAACAAATTTTATAAAAGCGCCAGTTTGTGAAGCTCGCCGTCCGATCAAGATCAGGCTAGAGTCGGCGACCCGTGGTAATTCGCCGTGTAAGCAAACTAAAGGGGGCCTTTAGAACCAAACGCCTTCCGGGGTCACAGGACTCTATGTGCCCTAGAACGGAAAGGCCATGTGAAGAAATATAAGGGTTTTCAGTCAATAAGAATCTGATAGTCCTTTACGCTCCACCATTTTTATTTTATTTACACTACCAACAAAAAAGGTGTAGGAACGTTACAGTCAGCAAAAACAATTAGGTAATACATACCTACATACATACACTTATGAAATTTGGCACATTTGTTCAGACGCTGATATAGACTAACATATATGAAAACTGGGCAGTTCTGATAATATTACATACATACGGGTCGAATTGATAACCTCCTTTTTTTTTAAGTCGGTAAAAACGCTTCGAAATTCGGGAATGGGGCTTTTGACGTCATAACGTCTTATACTTACCGTGTGAAGTATTGTGATTTAAAGAAGCAAAGTTAAGCTTAGCTTCATCAATTTTGGTTTATGTACCAAAAAAAAATACGATCTAACTTTCTTACTCATTACATTTTTTTTGTAATATTATAATGAACCTATTGCTACCTGCATATTGTTTTGCTGACTGTACAATAGGCAGCAAGTGACCTCTTGTTGACTAACAACAAAAATTGCTATCATTAAAAATTCTGATGATCGCGACAATTAAGCCAATTTCCTCATTAGTCATCAGCAGAAATGGCTATTATTGGCGGTGTCATTAGTCAAATAATCATGTTTACCTATGGCTGAAGCTAAATAATAGCAATACAGGTCAAAAATGAAAGGGAATTGTCTATCTTGGTACGGACATGTGATGAGGAGGGATGTCACCCATGTGACTAAGAAAGTGATGAGTATGAATGTTGATGGATGGAGAGGAAGAGGAAGGCCAAAGAAAAGATGGATGTATTGTCTAAAGAATGATATGAAAGAAAAAGGAGTAAATGATACTGTGACGTCTGATAGGGGAGAATGGAAGAAGAAAACGAGTTGCGCCGACCCCAAGTAGAATGGGATAAGGGCAGGAAGAAGAAGAAGACCTATGGCTGAAGCTAAATAACAGCAATACAGGTCGGACTTTAAGGTTAAGCCGCGCGTGCCAAGGTTGATCTGTGGGTGGATGACCATCTGTCATAGCGAGTTTCTTCCGCGCCTCGGAAAGCACGTAAACCTGCTGGTCCCGGCTGTCATTAGTGTTAGTCTTTACTGTTAGTCAGAAGCTCTAAAGTCTGACAACAAATCTTGCCAAGTGATATCGCAATATCCAATTGCTGTGTTATGGAGGTCTGATAGGCAGTCGCTCCATGTAAAATGCTGATATTCAGCTGCATCTGGTTAGACTAGAAGTTGACCCAAACATAGTTTAAAAGGCTGAACAGATGATGATGACTTAAGCCTGAAAACTAGTGAATGAATTTCATATGAATTGTAAACTGAAAAGGATAAAAGTATTCACATGATTTTATGATTAAGAGTTATGCACTAGGTATATCTCAAAAAAATATGCGTTTATTTTTGTTGCATATTATGCAACATCTACACTAATATTTTAAATTTTAAGAGTTTGTTTGCTGGTTTAGTTGAACACACTAATCTCAGGAACTTAAGGTGGATGCTCCAGGGTAGCCCGCGAAATTCAAAATTTCATGGGTTTTTTGAATTTGCAGGCCAGTGCTAAGTTGTATGTTGATTAAAATATTGATCGCGGCTGTAACACGTATGTAGTTACAGAATTATAATAAACAAATCATCAATACAACGCTCTAAGTTCATAAAGCTTCAGGAATTACTTTTATGTTATTTTTTTGTTCCTGAAGCTTTATGAACTTGGAGGGTTGTATTGGTGATTTTGATGATAATAATTCTGTAACTACATACATCTTACAGTCGCGATCAATATTTTAATCAACATACAACTTAGCACTGGCCTGCAAATTGCAAAAAACCCAAGAAATTTTGAATTTCGCGGGTTACCCTGGAGCAATCACCTTAAGTTCCTGAGATTAGTGTGTGTTAAAGCCGTCAAACTTAAAGCAGCGGGGGTGCAGCCACGGTTAACAACTAGTGCAACATAAATACTCGGAATATGCAGCAAAATCTTGACAAATAACTGCAATCAGTCGTATAGCCGACATGATTATGTGCCATATTATAACAATTTCCTGCCTGTGACCATCATTGTTAGAGGCACATTATTGACATTGAATGCCCTGCTATAAATAAAATATGTGAATAACATTGTATTGAGTAACTCGTAGCTAAGTAAAAACAGTCGCTCAGTTTATGCAAAGTCTTAATTTCTCCTTCAAAGTTAAGCAGCGGTTGCCTAGGTTGGTTCGTGGATAGGGAGCAATAATTCCTTTTTTTTTTTGAGAAAAAACTTTGAACCACATTAAGATTTACTTTTCTTTTCGTCCTGTATCATGGGTGCGTTAACAAACATTTAAACTCAAACACCCGGAACAACTACTTGTAGATCATAAAAATATTTATGTTCTATTCAGGAATCGAACCTACGACAAGCAGAGCCAATTGCTAAACTACTGCGCCAAAATGGCCGTCCCAAATTGTACAACACAGGTGGATGGGTGGGTAGCAACCCATTGCTTAAATGTAGTTTAATTATTACGCAAGCAGAATTATGGTAATATTAACCCCTCGCTTCCCTTTGTCAGAGAAAATAATCCAAGCTTCTACCATATTGACTGGCCTGTTGGTCTAGTGGTTAGTGACCCTGACTGCTATGCCGGAGGTTGTGGGTTCGATTCCCACCCAGGACAAATGTTTGTGTGATGAGCACGTTCATTTGTTCTGTGTCTGGGTGTAATTTATCTATAATATGTATGTATTTAGAAATATATAAGTATGTTTATCAGTTGTCTAGTACCCATAACACAAGCTCTGCTTAGCTTGGGACTAGATGGCGTTGTGTGATAGTTGTGGAATATTATTATTATTATATTGCAAAGCGAGGTAGCTGATAAGGTTTTTTTTATCAAGAAATTCTCAATAGAGCATATTGCTACCAACCGGGCATAAATACGGGCAATAATGATGAGGTCATTACAGTTATGCCCGGCTGGTAGCAATAGGTTCGTAGGATGTAAAGCCCAACTCTTGCAGGTTTAAAGGCGAGATGTTACGATAACTGACACTATCATTAGTTACCTATTTCAAAAGTTCAGAGTTCATTTTCATAATTTAAAACAAGATTTTATCGAAAGAGGTTAAGTTTATCAAGCGTGTTAACTAACATAAACATGTTTTTGATAAAACACTGAGGAAAAATTTCGACAGCCATGACTTAGTCAAAATGAAGATCATGTTTAATTATAGACTAGTTTCTGCTCGCGACTTCTTCCACGTTGAAGAAGTTTGTATTGTTTTAAGGACGCTAGATCACCAAGGCATCAAGGCAACTGCAATGTTACAAATGTGCATCTGAGTTCAAATGTTTGTAAAAGTACCGACGAAGCGGGAGAAATTCTAAACTGTAAAACGTTTAAAAAATATAATTATAGATCTAAGATTTGATTTTAGTACAGCTACAAGTAACGTTTTTATGACTTACAGTATACTGGAACTTAGATGAAAAAATTAGATCCTCGTTCGTACTCTAGAAGCGCTTTTTCAACAATAAACCCTGAAAATGATTCAAGTACGCTGTAAATAAAAACAGAAATCCCGTGCTAAGGCCTCCGGTCAGACCTTTTATTCCATATATTCCTATGCTACCTTAAAGATGAACTAAAACATTTACCTCTCAATTCCAGATCACAACATGAAGCTGCTAATATTCTTCACGGCATCTCTCCTCGTGGGGTTAGCGTATTCCGCTCCAGCCTCTGATGTGGCTGTGAAAGATGATGACATCCTTACGATCACTGAAGAATTCTTCCCAGATTCCCTAGCAGTATACACCGCAGAACATGACATCGTCAAAATCCTGACTCCATTAAACGCTCTCAACTTTGACGACGATGAAGATGATGACGATGAAACTTCTGACTCTGAATCCGTCAACTTCATCGTCCTAGCTGATGTTAACGACAAAGGTGAAAGAGTCGACCAAGGTCTTTACCATTTGAAGAAAGGGCAAGCCACTAAGCTGCTCGACCACGGTAGGGACAGTGCTGCATCTAACGACGACTCGAAGACAGCCTACTTCGCCGCCAATGACGGTATCTATGTATACAACGCAGAGAAGAACGCAGCTGAGAAATATGGTACACTGACAGACGATCTTATCGGAATCGCTAAAGTTAATGGCAGTGATACTCTCTACGTGCTGACAGCTGATAACGTTGTGTACAAAGTCACTGAAGCAGGAACGAAAAAGGAGTTGGTCGACAAAGTAGTCAACGCTAAAGAAATCATTTTGGATTACCAAAACAATTTATACTATTACAACAACCAGAATGAAGTCTTCGTTTTGGTTGCTGACGAAGTTAAGAAGATTGAGGGTCTGCCTGCCAACCCAAGTTCCGTCCTCATCATCAACCCGCCTTTCGTCATCGAAGACGGAGTCCCAGTTATCGTGGACGGCAAGTCGTACGTCGCTTATAACAATGGTTCCAGTGAATACAGTGAAATTGACTTGGCAGTCCAGCCTACAGCGTACTCCATGGAAGCTACCCTTATCCAATACTACGCTTACAACAAGAAAGTCTATGAATACAATGTTCTGGAAATTATCTTGGGAGAAGCTCTTAAGGAGTTGAAGGATTTCTTGGACGATAAGTCTGACTCAATTCAGTCTATTGCGACCAGATCGAGGAGCGATTTGCGTGCGTAATTTCTTGTAATCGTATCGAAAAGAATTTGTACAGGGTGATGAAACAGAAATTGATATAAAACAAACTATTTTTTGTAAATTCAACGAAATATTTTTTTTAACATCCGAATCGCTACTGTCACTATTTGACAGTTTAAATAAACATTTTTTCGTTGATTGTAAATCTGAGCAAAATTATAACATAGATGATTTTAATTCCCAAAATTCCCTATTTAAGTAAATCCAAGAAATATACCTGGATGTATTACTGGGTAAAGTAATGATAATGTTAAAGAAAATATTGAAAACTAAAAATGTACTGTAATTTATCCTGTATGTTTAAGTCTAAAAAAAATAAGCGCTGTTACAAAAAATAAAAAAGTGATAATACTGATGATAACGTACTGATTTTTTTGTTATATCTTATTCGTATCCAACATTTGACAAGGTATCTCTTTAAAGTTGATAAGCATTGTTGCTGTGCGAATGGTCCAGCTTTCGAATTCAGATAGTGAGAAGAGAAAATAGGTTTTTCGTAAATCGGTGAACTGGCATGTCTTTGAAACAAAAATATCGAAGACATGTAACATCTACCAACCCGCGATGGGCATGCGTGGTGGATCACATAATAGGCTGATAATACTAATGCATGTTGGGACTTGGTCTATGTTAACTCTTCCCTTAATTAGAGTAAAGAGCAAACCCATTTCAAATAAAATAAAAAGTTTGAAAATATAATGGAAACCAATGAAACTAAATTATTATTGTGTGATCATTTATGTTATCTCCAATATCTTTAATTAACCTTTTAATTGGAACAAATGCGACACTTGCGACCCACCGAAGTCCCTCAAGTTAAAGGGGAAAATATACAAATCCGTGATTAGACCTGTCGTATTGTATGGATCGGAATACTGGGCTGTGAAAATGATGGATGAGAAACGATTGCATGTAGCGGAAATAAGGATGTTGAGATGGATGTGTGGAGTGACAAGAATGGATAAAGTAAGGAATGAGTTTATAAGGGGAAGTTTGGAAGTGGCGCCTGTTACAGAAAAAAATAAAGGGAATCGTCTATCTTGGTACGGACATGTGATGAGGAGGGATGACACCCATGTGACTAAGAGAGTGATGAGTATGAATGTTGATGGATGGAGAGGAAGAGGAAGGCCAAAGAAAAGATGGGTGAATTGTCTAAGGAATGATATAAAGGAGAAAATGATAATGTGACGTCTGATAGGGGAGAATGGAAGAAGAAAACGTGTTGCGCCGACCACAAGTACAAGTAGAAAGGGATAAGAGCAGGAAGAAGAAGAATTGGAACAAATGACTTTATAAAACTATTGTAAAATTAATAAAGCATAATAAGTTTTTTACTAATTAATCCACACCATGAGCCCGCGTTGACAAGGTGGACAGACGATCTGAAGACTCTGAAGACCACAGGATCACGCTGGATGCAAGCCGTTTCCAACCGGTCCTATTGGAAGTCTATAGGGGAGGTCTATGTTCAGCTGTGGACGTCCTACGGCTGATATGATGATGATAGGACCGCGTAGTGGATTACAGATTTACAGGCCAATCCCTATCACAGTAGAGGCCTGTGTCTCAGCAGAAACCATGCTACCACTGCTCTTCTGTTTAGCAATAGATAGGTTAACAAGCGCAAGCATAACGGACAGAGACTCAACGACCAATACTCCGATCATGGACCATGTCCGAATAGACGGCAGCGGCGGCGTGTCGTGTTCAACATGGGCCTCAACGAGCAGTCAGCAATATGACGGGGCCCCCCTGACTGACTGTCTCATCAGCGAACCGTGACCTTGAAACGTTCAGGGCTATTAAAGGATCACTGTGGATTTTAGTCAGTATAAGTCTGAACTGTCAGACCCTCCCGTGCCCTGGGTGGGAGGACTCATTTGATGAATTTACCACGGTAAAAAAAAACAGGGTGCACAACTTCTCAGGAATAAAGTTGTACTAAAACCTCTCTGTCCCATGTAAGCGACATTACAATAGTAGATTAGTAGCCAAGGGCTGTAAGGCATCAATTGCAGCCCGAGATATTTAGGGGCTGCAATTGATGCCTTACAGCCCTTCGCTGCGCTCGTGCGCCTATTGGGCGAAATTGAGCTTCGCCGTTCGATATTTAAAATTGATGACTACTATAAGTACTCATACGAAGACAAGGCTGAATAGCGAAGCGACCTCTTTTGTCATTGGGCTGAATGCATGATGTCTATTGCCAGTATGATGGTTAGATGTACACGAACTTTTTAAAAGAGTGAAGTTTTTTTTAAATTACTTACCGCCCTAGGGCTTTACTAACTACATTATTACCCTAGAGCGCTAATTGGTTACCTACAAGCCCCATTTGGGGGTAATAAGGACCTACTTACGGAATATGAGAGATGTAAATGTCTTTGACATGTCGGAAGCCCTAACATTGAGGTTAATTTCATGGAAAAAACAATAGTTCCTTGTTCGTACTCTGGAGGCGCTTTTTTATTTTTCCGTAAAGTAAACACCGCAAAATCTTTAAATATGCTGTTACTTGTAATACCTATATTACAGAAAACTTGAGCTTAGGCCGCTGGTTCACAAAAATAAAACAAGCTATAAAAATGTTACAAAAATAATGAGTATTTCTTTATTATGCGTACTTTACTCTTATACTATACTATAATAATATTCAGGAGAAATGCTGACTACGCCTGCTAAATATATGTTGGCAAAAGTGTTGCTATGTTAAAAACAATAAAAATATTACAGTATTTCTCAAAGGTAAACGCAAATTGTCAACCAGGCAATTAAAAATATTTAAAACTATAATTATTAAACAAACGAATACCTATTACTAATTGACACAATATAAAAGACTAATTTTAACTGAACTCTGTTAAAAATTGTATTTAACTAATGAAAATGTTGAATTTAACAGAGTTCTATTGTCGTAACAGAGATCTGCTAACGCAGAAAGTCATTTTAAATAAATGAATAAATCATTCATCATAATATTATAATCATTGACAATTAGTAAACTTTGTACCGATGAAACTGATCGTTTTAAATTTCTTTGTAATTGTGTGCACACAATTACAAAGAAAATTAAAACGATTAAAACGAACGGACTAATAATATAATTGTGACAATTATTCTAATTCAGACGGACATATTAATATACAAAGCTGTGACCAAGACCTAACGACTCGGCCACGACACGCACGACCAAACGATATACGTCTTGCAATGCAGAGAAAATAATTAGCGCGACCGCATACTGTAAGAATTTTCTATTATCATCAGAAAAATTATACTGCTCGCCGGAAGGTACTCATTCATTTTATATTAGATACCGCACACTATTAAAAAAATTCTGACGGATCGTCCGCTTCTGATGCTATCTCGGCGGTGCATACATTTTCAAAATTTCTTATAGTATGTATTCAGTTGTGCCTAAAATAAGTTTTAATGAATATGCCACGAGTTATTGCAAAGCGACTTGCAAATCGAAATAAATGCGCATCGAAAATAGAGCGCGTCGTATAGAAAGTCGCATCGCCCGAGGCCATGAACACGGTCTAAGAACATAAATTAAGACTACAATATTGACATTGAAAATCCAAACACATTATCTTTGCCATTATCAATAATGGACATGATAATCTTCGTCACATCTTTCGGCCAATCTGTGGCAACGCCGAACATGGATCTTATAAGAACTTCCATAACATTAAATTCATAAATCTTTCCATTCAATGCTGTAACTAAGTACAGAGAAGCATCAACACTGAAAGCCGATGGTTTTTCTTTTAAAATCAAATCCTTCTTCTCATAAGTCCCGTTGGAATATAAAATATGTAGCACTCCATCGCCAAAGAAAGGTATACAATTCTCCATTATAAAAGCAGGCCTCAAAAGTTTTAAATCTTTAAAATCTTCCAGAACACTCGCTGTTAAACTTAGTACATTACCATCTGATTTTATTATATGTGGCATATTATCACTACAAGATACATAGTAAATATTGTTAGAAGTATCTAGAACAAATTCTAATGCACAACCAATGCTTTGTATCCTAGTTTTAACCGTCCCATTCTTCTCAATTTTATACACTTTATGTTCATTAGTTAGAATATAAATAGCATCAGTACCATTAGCTTTTTGCAGTTGAATGATATCATCTCTGAAAGGACCGAATTTCTTAGCTGAAAGTGTATCAGGATGGTACTTGTAGAGACCATCTCTAGCGCCGAAATATATAGCCTTATCAAAGCTATAATCTGCAGTAGAATCCCTGCCTCCTTCTAGAATTTCGTACGCTGCAAATCCTTCAAGAACGTAAATACAGCTGCCTCCTTCAGATTTCGGATCTGCTACCGTAAAGAAGATTGAGGGTATGTCTGAAGCTTCTGCTTGGAGATATTTCTGGCCATCTGCTGGAACGAGGAGCTTAGTGATATTGTAAACAGACGCGAATATGATCTGCTCATCTCTGAAGATAGTGGTGGCTTTTGGTCGTTTGTTCACGAATGTTGTCGTCGCACATAGAGACGTTATCAAGAACGATGTCACGTATATTGATGACCGCATGTTCGGTGATTCTGGAAAAGAGAAAATTAGTTTCAGATTTAGTTTGTATTGAAGTAAATGTATTATTAATTGGGACGTTAACTTTACTGGGAAAATTAGGTGTGCCTTCGTTACTGACAGGTATAATTGATTACTATTTAACATAACAACGTTACGCCTGAAATCCTTGACGAGTTAGGGACTTTACCCATGGCGCGGTGCGACACTATTCGACCGATTCCAACTACAAGTGAAATATGACATAAAACACGTTGATATCTACGGGTAGTTGAAAAAAAACACGATCGCCACGACGCCGACGTCAAGTCAAGTCAATCGAATTGCATCAATATTTCTTAGTAGTAGTATAAAGAGGTGCTAAGACAGGAAACCTCCACGTGCGCCCGTGGACTGGACTTCCTTCTCGGATACGTCCGTGGGGAAGACCAGTTTTTTGGGCCGGTGCACCCTGGGATGCGGGCAAAAACTCTTCCTTAGGCACTGTGTGCCTAAGAGGTCTCTTTGCCCGTATGCGAATTCCGATGTCCCTCTGATTAGCAGAGGTCACAGCGGCGGAGCGGGCAGCGGACGGTGAGTAATGAGTAAGCTCGCCGTCCGACCAAGGACCAAGCCCGGGTCGGTGGCGCGTCGTGTTTCACGCGTCACCGACGTCACTTATGGGGCCAAATGCCTGCTGGGGTCGCGGAATTTTCTTAATCCAGGATATCGTGGCCCCGGAACGTAAAAGGCATCCGAAGGAACACGGGTAGATTTTAGTCAGTAAGAGTCTGACAGTCCCTTCCGCCCCACCCAGGGCGGGAGGACTCATTTGATGATTTTAAGAAAAAAGTAGTGGTATAAAGGTTGATTTTCACTTGTAGTTGGAATCGGTGGAATCGCGTCGCATCGCGTAATGGGTAAACTCCCTAACTCGTCAAGGATTTCACGCGTAACGTTGTTATGTTAAATAGTAATCAATAATACCTGTCAGTAACGAAGTCAGTGTGTTACAGACATATCGGCGAACCTTTTTATACATATCAATTAGGTTCGTGTTTAGATTTGAGCTATTTATTTTAGAGGTAAAGTCTCTATCTATGTAAACCATTTTTTGGGGTGTAAAAGACTTCAAATTAGACTCTTATTGATGTGACTGATGACTTGCCGCACGGTTAAAATGGACCGGTGTACCCCCAAAATGCAGCAGACTAGTAGGCCAGTCGGCCAAACTCATCGTCGGGGCATCTCTACGCAGTAGTTACTGCATAGCTCTGTTGTAATTGCATGAGCAAAACCTCAAAAACCTCACATACTTCAGATTTGTTTCCTATGGAATCCACAAGACCCTCGCCGACCCTGGCATACATGTTACGTACCCCGGTTCCCTCACCTTGCATGCGCCAAGTTATACAATGAATGCACGCGATTGATCGACGTACCGTGAAAGAAAATTGTGCGCGTGACCATTGTAGTGTTGTCAGTTTTTTTTTTTACACCAGAAATTGTTTTTGCAAGCATCATCTGTAGAGAATCCTGTCCTTATCTCATTCTACTCGAGTTCGGCCCAACATTCGTCTTCTTCTATTCTTCCCTGTCAAACGTCTCTTACTCATTTTTCTTCTCTGTAATTCCTACACATATTTTCTTTGGCTTAAATCAAAATCAAAAAAAAATCAAAAGTCATTTATTCAAATTAGGCTGATTTATCAGCACTTTTTGAAGGTCAATTTTTTACATAAGACAGTCCCCCAAAGCGCCCCCCCTTCGACACTTCCTAGTGTTATGGCTGGGAAGAAGAAGTGGCGGAACAAACTCCCCAGCAACACATCTGTCTGTACGGTTAGAAGAACCAAGATTTTATACAATTTAATAGAACGTTCACATCATACATCAATTCGAAATTACATCCCAACCGTGACTAAAAGGCACAAAAAGATAAACTAGGATCATCGCATCTTACCTTTTTGTTTTTCATTTATCGACATTCATACCCATCACCCTTTTAATCACATACGCGTCATCCCTCCTTATTACATTTCCATACCAAGACAGAATCCCTCTCAATTTTTGCCAGGATTTGAAAGCGTTTACAAGAATTTCCACTTTTATAAATTCTCATTCCTTGCCTTCTTCATTCTTGTCACTCCACATATCTGTCACAACGGACACTACTACGTGCAATTGTTTTTCATCCATCATCTTCTAATTCTCTCTTCTTAAATTACCAAACATAACGGAAATTCATCAAACATCATCAGCCTAAAATGTATACACTGCTGGAACACGAGCCCCTAACAAAGTGAGAGGGATTGACCCATTGCGGGTAAGTGGATGTTTCATGTTCTCTTTTTTTAACATTTGTACACCACTACTCTATAACACACAATCTTTGAGAATTCGGCACCCATGATTGTTCAATGGCGGGAATGCGGATGGCGAGTAATGGTGACTCGCCGTCCTGGACCATGCCCGGGTTGACGGTGCGTCGTGTTCCACGCGCGCCTCAAAGAGCTGTCAGCAAACTAACAGGGCACCCCTTAGAGGGCCAAAGCCTGCCGGGGTCGCGGGACTCTCTTACTAGGTCAATGGCCCTTGACGTTCCAGGGTCACTGGAACGTATAGGGCTATTGAAGGATCACCGTGGATGTTAGTACAGTTCTGACAGTCCCTCCCGTCCCGCCCTGGGTGGAAGGACTCATTTGATGATTTTACCACGATAAAAAAGAAAAAAAAATGATTGTACAATAGGTATTATAAATAATATGTACAATGAAAACGCACGCGATACTTCCTTCCGTAACTAGATATATAGCAGTAAACACAAGAATAGTAAACATTTACCAATACAACACAAACAAACATACAGACAGACAAAGGAAAATAATTATTAAACAGTCTAGATTTAGTTTGGTAATTATTATTTTAATTATTTCTTATTAATAGTGCGATGTAGATATTTTTTTTTATAAAGTGACAGTTATGTGTTTTTTTTTTGTTTTAGCGAAGTGTTTTGATTTTTTTTTACAAGTGAAAGTTTTAAACAAATTGCTTTTGCGACTATTATAGGTTTTTGTTTTTCTAAGTAGCGAAAGGGCGACTATAGGTGGATAAAACACACGCCAGCAGGTCAACCTAGTTCATTCTGTCATATTCTACCAAGTGATTGTGATAAGGTTGAAAATCTATTAAAGTTTGACAGATTGAAGCAGGCTGATGTGCTGGCGTTTGTACCAATCCACCCTTCTTGAATATGAATATGTAAAGGTGTGGGATTATTATGTGATTTTATAACCGACAAAAAAACCGAGGAGCGCAATTCGGCGTATTTCCATATCTATTTTACACAACTGCCCAAAAAAAGTGTTGTATTTTCACGATCGATTCATGCATTTTATGTATGGCCTGACCGTGCATAACTTTTTTTAGGGTCTCTGTCATAATGGTATTATCTATTTTTATCCTAATTTATTCTTTCTTTATTATTTGTCTAGTCACCGAACAGTGACTACTCCGATGATACTCTGATCCAATCTTTTCTTTCTCTTTATCTATCGATCCCACTATTCATGAAGCCATCAATATCATATTTTCTCTCTCATTTTACCACATTTTTTTTTGTCCTAGGACATTCACTTCAATATTTTCCTTCAACTTTTTAAGTGCAGTGTTTGTGAAATAAATACCAAAAATAATGTTCCTCCTTGTTGCGTATAATGTTCCCAAGAACTACAATCCCATCCCAACGGTATACGATCAATTTCTAACTAAAGACACCACCAAGAAAACCTCAATTACTTTAGCTTGAAAGGGATTTCAAACCTAAAACCTCATATTTCGCTAGTTGCAATTTTACATCAGTGCTTACGTCAAATAGGCATTTTTAGGGTTCCGTAGCCAAATGGCAAAAACGGAACCCTTATAGATTCGTCATGTCTGTCTGTCTGTCTGTCCGTCCGTATGTCACAGCCACTTTTTGTCGAAAGTATAAGAGGTATCCTGTTGAAACTTGGTAGGTAGATGTATTATGTGAACCGCATTAGGATTTTCACACAAAAATAAAAACAAAACAAAGAACAATACCCAAAACGTCCCCACCCTTGTAGCATCTTAAAACCTATGTTAATCGAAGGGCCATAACCATCTTATCATTTTATTGTACTACGGCGAAACTGAAATGTGCATCCGAAAAAAGTTATATCGACATGAAGGAACCGGAATCAGTCACAATATTATGTTCCCGATCGCGATAGTTTTCTCTTGATGATTTCTCTTGAATGATTTTGTTCGTTTGTGGCTAATTGAGGAGCTCGTGGCTTAATAATTACAGCCGCACAGGCCGATCATTCGGGTTAAGCCGCGCTTGCCGAGGTCGGTCTGTGGATGGGTAACAATCTGTCATAGCGAGTTTCCTCCGTGCCTCGGAAAGCACGTAAAGCCGTTGGTTCCGGCCATCATTTGTAGATCTTTGACAGTCGTTACTGTTAGTCAGAAGCTCTAAAGTCTGACCACCAGTCTTACCATGAGGTATCGTATTACCCAGTTACTGGGTTGTGGAGGTCCGATAGGCAGTCGCTCTATGTAAAATACTGATATCCAACTGCATCTGGTTCGACTGGAACCCGATCCCAATATAGTTGTGAAAAAGCTAGGAAGGTGGTGGATGATTTCGTTCGGAGTTTTCAAACAACTCTTTGGAACTAGTGACTTCCGCACGAGAACAACTCACAGGGCAGAAAAAAGTTCAATGAAGAATTCTGTTGAATATCGTTATTGTGAAGTTTTGGCGGTTTTTTAGCAGTTTTCAAATAAAAATATCTTTTTAATTACATTATTCGGTGTTTTCAGTGTTTATTACAATATGCCAACGAAATTCTCTAAATGCCTTCCAACTCCATAGTACCACACGATACTGACAACATGCGCGCAGGCACCAACTGTCCTCATACCCGTCAAACATGAGCAGTAATATGCTTGAATAGCGTGAGCATGACTGCTTCGCAGAAGGAGGCGGCCGCTTCCCACTCCGTCTCGCCCCGCAGCATGGCCTCGACGGGCGCCAAAGGTCTCCGCCTATTGCCGTCGTGAGGACACGGTGGTGCTCTGCCCAAGCGAGGCAGTCCTGCACCGTATGCTCCACCGTGTCCTCAGGTCGATCCTCGCAGTGGTGACACCCAGGCGTTTCTTTCCTCCCTATCAGACACAGGAACCACCCGAAACTTCCGCGTCCGGTGAGGACCTGCGTCAAGCGGAAGGTGGGGATGCCGCCCGTGGCGCATCTCCTCCCACTCCTCAAAGAGGGGCCTTACCGCCGCGATTGCGGCGTTCCCGGAGTGATGAGGGTATGCCGGGGGCGGCGAATTGTACTAATACGCGATGGATCATATCGGCCGATGCGATGAGGGGATTTGGGTGCTTATCACCAGATTCAAAATTATGCTTGGAAAGGGGAAAGGCGTTTCATGAACTGAAGAATTGTGGGGATTTTTAAATCTAAATGGAGACTACGTCGTTAGTCTACTAGTCTAGTCGTTACGGACATAATACGGCTCCCGTGACTTTCCTGAGGAACCGGTTTCGACAGTTGGTGCCTGCGCGCATGCCTTCAGTATCGTGTGGTATTCTGGGGTTGGAAGGCATTTAGATAATTTCGTTGGGCCAGTGCCTAGGGCAATATTGTAACAGACCGTGAAAACACCGAATAATGTATTTGTTGTCATAAAAAGTAAACGGTTTTATTTGTAATTAAAAAGATGTTTTTATTTGAAAACTCCTAAAAACCCGTCAATGGTTACTTCACAATAAAGATATTTAACAGAATTCTTCATTGGACTTTTTTTTGCCCTGTGAGTCGTTCCCGTGCGGAAGTCACTATTTAGTTCCAAGAGTTGTTTGAAAACTCTGAACGAAATTATCCACCACCTTCCTAGCTTTTTCCCAACTATATTGGGATCGGCTTCCAGTCGAACCAGATGCAGCTGGATATCAGTATTTTACATAGAACGAATGCCTATCGGACCTCCACAACCCAGTGACTGGGTAATACGATACCTCATGGTAAGACTGGTGGTCAGACTTAAGAGCTTCTGACTAATAGTAACGACTGTCAAAGATCTACAAATGATGGCCAGAACCAACGGCTTTACGTGCTTTCCGAGGCACGGAGGAAACTCGCTATGACAGATTGTTACCCATCCACAGACCGACCTCGGCAAGCGCGGCTTAACCCGAATGATCAGCCTGTGCGGCTGTAATTATTTAGCCACGAGCTGCTCAATTAGCCACAAACGAACAAAATAATTCCACGGTAATAATTAAAGAAGAAAACCATCGTGATCGGGAACATAATATTGTGACTGATTCCGGTTCCTTCATGTCGATATAACTTTTTTCGGATGCACATTTCAGTTTCACCGTAGTACAATAAAATGATAAGATGACTATGGTCCTTCGATTAACATAGGTTTTAAGATGCTACAAGGGTGGGGACGGTGTCCATACAATTTTGGACCTTGTTCTTTAGGGTGTGCCCCCCATACTTAGAATTGAAACTCAAAATTGTTTTATCACCAAACCCATACGTGTGGGTTATCTATGGATAGGTCTTTAAAAATTATATTGAGGTTACTATTATCATTTTTTTCTAAACTGATCAGTTTGCACGAGAGACACTTCCAAAGTGGTAAAATGTGTGTGTGTGTCCCTGTAACTTCTAAAATAAGAGAATGATAAAACTAAAAAAAAATTAAAATGTAGATCTCAACAAAAACTTCCAACGAAAATTGGCTTGGATGAGATACAGTTAGCAGTTTTTCAGATATAGTACATTTTCAAAAACCGCAAATATAACTTTGACATTCATACAAACACTATGAAAAACAAAGTTATTTTTATTGTTTGTGTATATTACTTACTAATCTCAATATAATTATATCCCTAATCTTTGCTTGCTACTACGGAACCCTTCATGGGCGAGTCCAACTCGCACTTGGCCCGTTTTTTATTATAGTTTCCTTTCAATCAGCCGTTTTATTTCATTTGGTTATAGCCACTGCTTCGATGATCTAACGATACGGTTTTCAGTTGTTTCGAACAATGAACGATCGGGCTATTGATAAATTACAATACGTATGGGACGGGTCGGCTTTTAATGTTCGGTTAAGGTAAATTGTTACCGACAAATTGTGGATAGGCGTACAAGGACGCTAATGCCATACACGGACTACTCTAGCAGTTAGCCAGTGATCAACATAGACGGACTGCTCCGAGAAGTTAGCCAGTGATCAACATAGACGGACTGCTCGAGTAGTTAGACAGTGAACAACATACACGGCCTGCTCGAGTAGTTAGCCAGTGATCAACATACAAGGACTGCTCGTGTAGTTAGCCAGTGATCAAATTACACGGGCCGCTCGATCAGTTAGCCAGTGATCAACATACAAGGACTGCTCGAGCAGTTAGCCAGTGAACAACATACAAGGACTGCTCGAGCAGTTAGTCAGTGATCAACATACATGGACTGCTCGAGCAGTTAGTCAGTGATCAACATACAAGGACTGCTCGAGAAGTTAGCCAGTGATCAACATACAAGGACTGCTCGAGCAGTTAGTCAGTGATCAACATACATGGACTGCTCGAGCAGTTAGTCAGTGATCAACATACAAGGACTGCTCGAGAAGTTAGCCAGTGATCAACATACATGGACTGCTCGAGAAGTTAGTCAGTGATCAACATACATGGACTGCTCGTGTAGTTAGTCAGTGATCAACATACACGGCCTGCTCGAGCAGTTAGCCAGTGAACAACATACACGTCCTGCTCGAGTAATTAGTCAGTGATCAACATACACGGACTGCTCGAGAAGTTAGCCAGTGAACAACATACACGGCCTGCTCGAGTAGTTAGTCAGTGATCAACATACATGGACTGCTCGAGCAGTTAGTCAGTGATCAACATAGACGGACTGCTCCGAGCAGTTAGCCAGTGAACGACATACACGGCCTGCTCGAGTAGTTAGTCAGTGATCAACATAGACGGACTGCTCCGAGCAGTTAGCCAGTGATCAACATACACGGACTACTCTAGCAGTTAGCCAGTGATTAACATACACGGCCTGCTCGAGCAGTTAACCAGTGATCAATATACATGGACTACTCTAGCAGTTAGCCAGTGAACAACATATAAGAACTGCTTGAGCAATCAATTTCAACTGTTTGAAATTGCGATTGCAAAGTTCTCCAGCAGTCGTTCCTAGTAAAATACTTTTATTAAACTGCATCCAGCTATACTGATAGCTGATGCTTCCATTTTCATCGATCCAGGGACAAAGCCACTGGTCGTTGGTTTTGTCCAGCTCGTCCTCATATTTTTACTGTACCGCTTCAACCAGTCCTTCAATCAATTAGGTGCGTCCACACAGAGCGGGCAGCCTCGCGAGTCATTTGCTTCGTGCGGCAAATGCCTCCGCTCCTGCTTGGACGCTCAATTGTTTCTCGACCGAAGCACGAAACAAATGCTGTTGTTTCGAGCGGCAAATGCCTTGCGAGGGTGCTCGTTCTGTGTGGACGCACCTAATGACATTTTGCTGTGCCTTACCGTGAATGTAACATTCGTTGTAGTAAAGTTACTGTTATCGTCATCGAAAAGTTTGGTTAGTAGCAAAAATAATACACTTCAGCGTCTCGTAGTAGGTATTACATAACGATACGTCTTACATAAAACATGTCGGTAAACAGCAATAAAACAACTGAACGCACGAAAATGATTGATGACGAGTGAATTCAGTGAAATAAGAATGAACAAGTTACGATAATTTTACCACGCAATGACTGTGTGATTTAGTTTACAATTAATGTGGTGTGAGAAAAATATTTTGTGTTTGAAATGATAAGATTTTGAAGGTAATATTGCGTTCCTGATTCAATACCTAGTTTTTTTTCGTACCCATGGTACGAATTGACCAGGGTTTGATTTTTAGGTTCAGAAGGACCTAATCGATCTTCAAGGTTAAGCCACGCTTGCTGAGGTTGATCTGTAGATGGGTAAACATCTATCCTAACGAGTTTTCTTCGTAACTCAAAAAACACATAAAGCCATTGTTCCCAGTTGTCATTAAAAGATCTTTGATAGTCTCTACTGTTAGTCAGAAGGTCAAAAGTCTGACAACCAGTCTTGCCATGGGGTATCGTATTACCCAGTTACGGAGCTGTGGAGGTCCGATAGACAGTCGCTACATATAAAATACTGGTAGCTGAATCTGGTTCGAATGAGAGCCGACCTCAACATACATAGTTGGGAATACCAAGCAGATGATGTTGGGCCCCGTGGCTACACCAATACGTCTGCAGCATTCTTCAAGTCCTCTAATATGCTGGTAATCCTAAGACTCCAGCAAGTAGACCATGGTCTGGTAATCAGTAAGTTGGTCACACGGTTGACGGTTCAGGCAAAAAAGGAGATAATAATATAATATATTCCACAACTATCACACAACGCCATCTAGTCCCAAGCTAAGCAGAGCTTGTGTTATGGGTACTAGACAACTGATAAACATACTTATATATTTCTAAATACATACATATTATAGATAAATTACACCCAGACACAGAACAAATGATCGTGCTCATCACACAAACATTTGTCCTGGGTGGGAATCGAACCCACGACCTCCGGCATAGCAGTCAGGGTCACTAACCACTAGAACAACAGGCCTGTCAGATGGTTGAGGAAAGCGATTGTTAGCTAAAATATTGGCCACAAACAGCACTGGATAGAGATACATCATAGAAGGGAAGATACGTATTTACTCTGCAGAGAAACACAGAAATGACAGAAGAAATATTGCGAGAACAATGGTATGTCTCCGAAAATTCGAAGACATGTAACATCCATCAACTAAGTAAATTTTAATTGACTTGAATAATACTGGTGGCTGAGAGTATGTCATGCTCACTCAAATATCTAGCTGATGGTGGCACGTGTGTCGGATCATTTAGTTCCCGTCAAAATGGTTGAGCTGAATTGTGCTGACATGGCTATTGGGACTGGTTATCTCTCAGCTGCCATTGTCCATTTTAATTTTTAATTGTTATTTTATTTCTGAATTGTCTTTTTCTATGTTTACTCAAGAATAAATAGATTATATTATATTATAGATTTCTACTTAGATACAGTTCCACCGAACACTTCAACAAATTCAAGCGTGATTTTCTTTCTTCCTTTGTCCAATGAACCCTCTAATCTTACAACAGGAAATATTTACTTAAATACCCAATTAAAATCCGTCATCATATTCCTCTAACAAATATAATTACTCTGCTGGCCCCATTTTGATATAGGTGCATTCAACCTCGAGTGTCGGACAGTGATAAAGATACGTATTTGTTATAAACAATACTATAATTATGTTTATATTAAACAGTTAATGCTGTGATTTTGTAGAAGTCGGTTGTGACTATGTTACTAAAGAAATTGGTGAGTAATTTAACTTTTCTGTGATTATCTTGTTGCTTTTTACTGTAGTGGAATTTAGTCAAATAAGTCCTCCCCCTTTCTGTGGGGCGAGTGGAAAGGACTGTCAGATTTGACTGACTAAACACTACCGTGTTCTTTCAATCGCCCTTAGCGTTTCAGCCCGGCAGCGATAACCTTTTAAAGCATTCCTATCTCATTATTTTGATAATTAAATTAAGGATTCCGATTATTTAATAATAAACTATTCCAATGACACCAGTGAAAATAATTGATAGGTGCCGAATACTTCAGGTGCCGTTCACTCTGGTGCCTTTCACTCTGGCGCCATTCACAATGGTGCCTTTCACTCTTGTGAAATTTATTGCCAGGTATTCCGCATCAGGCACCCGCTGAAATGGTGCCATTTACATCGACTGTTATTAATATACTTGACAACTGAAGTTGGTTTTAGGTTAAGCAGTGTTTGCCAAGGTCGATCCAAAGATCAGTGAACAATATTCATTACCTACATACCATTCAGTTCCTCTCTCAAGTCTGGATCTTGATTGGTCGGACACGACGGTGAGCTAACCATTACTCGCCGTCTACGGTGGTTGGAAATCGCCCTGCGATATCCGACGTCCTGCTATATTATTCTCTATAAGAAATCTCATCGCTGGACTCTACGTTGTGCTCGTCGACGGGACGGCTTTGAGATCATCCATGCAGCGTGATAACTTAGTGCTCGCGCTTGACGATTGGATATAGTCGCTGTCAGTAGCTTAATGAATGGCAAAATTTAGTCAAAACGCGTGAGTGCTGCAGCCACGCCATCACAAGACTGTGTTTATTGAATAACTCTGCTGAGCGTCTCCCGCACCAGCTGGGTCGTTAGGTTAGAGGATTGCCTCTCTCTCATACATTCCGCCTCCTCCTTTGCTAGCATTACAGATTCGCAGAGAAAGGTGTCTGTTACCCCTCCTTCGCCACTTTTGTTTTATGGCTGGCCCAGTTTCTTCCGACCACTTTACTGAGATCGTCTCATCACTTAATCGCTTTCCAATTTCCGGGTGGACTGATTGTATGATTTTCCACCAAAAAAATGATGGTACTTTAGAATTTTCAAGGAAATGGGAAGGGAAAAATGTAAATTGAAAGTCCCTTTTCTAGGCACAAACAAAATTTTTTTTCTTAAAAAAAAAGTCGTTTCTTTTAAAATCGTAGGTGTATTTACAAACATTTAAGCACACAAACACCCAGACCCGGAACAACTACATACTTGTAGATCATACAAATCGGAGATCGAGATAAGCTGTTTTCAAGGGTTATCACGAACCGTCTCGAACACAGACTTGATGACTTCCAGGCTCCCGAATAAGCCGGTTTCCGATGAGGCTATAGTACCATAGACCACATCCATACGCTGCGGCAAGTTATACAGAAAACCGAAGAGTATAACTTGCCATTATGCTTAGCGTTTGTGGACTATGAGAAAGCCTTCGATTCGGTGGAAACATGGGCGGTACTTGAGTCACTCCAGCGATGCCGTATTGACTATCGGTACATCGAGGTGTTGAAGTGTTTGTATAATAACGCCAAAATGTCGGTCCGAGTACAGGAGCAGAGCACGAAGGCGATTCCATTGAGAAGGGGCGTAAGACAGGGGGACGTTATCTCCCCGAAACTGTTTACTGCCGCAATGGAAGACGCCTTCAAACTCCTGGAATGGCGCAAGGACTTGGCATCAACATCAACGGCGAAACAATCACTCACCTTCGGTTTGCCGACGACATCGTAGTCATGGCAAAGTCGATGGAGGAACTCAGCATGATGCTCGATGGCCTCGACCGTCTCTGTTGGAAACTCGGTACTCGAAGTTGTTGACTCATATATCTACTTAGGACAAGTAGTCCAATTAGGTAGGTCCAACTTCGAGAAAGAGGTCAACCGCCGAATCCAACTCGGTTGTGCAGCGTTCGGGAAACTACGCAATGTCTTTTCGTCCGACATACCTCAGTGCCTCAAGACGAAAGTCTTCAACCAATGTGTGTTACCAGTGATGACTTACGGCACCGAAACGTGGTCTTTCACTATCGGCCCCATCTCAAAGCTCAAAGTCGCTCAGCGAGCTATGGAGAGGGCTATGCTCGGTGTTTCTCTACGTGATCGAATCCGAAATGAGGAGATCCGTAGACTAACTGAAGTCACCGATATAGCCCACCGGATTAGCAAGCTGAAGTGGCAATGGGCAGGCCATATTGCTCGCAGAGCAGATGGCCGATGGGGTCGAAAAGTGCTAGAGTGGAGACCGCGGACTAGCAAGCGCAGCGTAGGACGTCCACTAACGAGATGGACGGACGACCTTATAAAGGTCGCCGGAAGACGCCGGATGCAGGTCGTTTCCAACCCGTATAAGTGGAGATCTAAAGGGGAGGCCTATGTTCAGCAGTGGACGTCCTATGGCTGAGATGATGATGATACAAATCGGTACTCAAACGGGAATCGAAGCCGTAACACACGGCGCAGAAGTCGATCAGTTACCCACTGTGCCGTATTGCTTTTACTTTGTATTTAGTTAATTAACGCTGAAAGACGAACATTAGTTGTTTTGATAATATTTCTAAGAATAATTATTATCTAAACGTAAATATTTTTAAGGCTGGTGACCCCAAGTAAAACAATATTGGTGACCCACAATTTTTCTTGATATTATTATCTTTTTTTCTTGATGTTGTGTATTAATTTTAACAATACGAATAAATGTATCGTTATAACAATTCTTCAATTGCAATACTAAACAGATGTACAAATAATAAATCATTTCGTAGCAAGCAAAGTTACACGGCTCTCATATTTCATCGTAAATATAGGGATCCATAACGTAGCTTCGAAAACTCTTTATAGTTCTTAAGAATTATTCGATCTGCTGATACAATCTTTTATTCTGGGGGAGGGGGAGGCGGAAGGAAGTGTCAAACTTATACCGAAACTCGTTGATACCGACTAAAACCTGAACCATCCTTACTTGGGAAAAGAAACCTTATGGAAACATCTCACGTTTGTGCCATTGAAAACTAAACTCAATCTTCTCTGATTTACAGATCAAAATGCTGCCGGTGCTATTCCTGATGATCATAGGATCAGTTTACACAGAGAAACAAAACTGCACACACCTATACGACGGAACGGCATACGATAGATCAGCAATCCTTACAATCAAAGGATTACCTACGAATTTAGTCTTTAATCCAATAAACAAAGACTTGCATTTCACTCTGATAGACCTCGAAAGTCTTCAGAACGATCATGTCCAGACCAAGATGGAACAATACTTCTTGAGAGAGAACCAGCCTATCAAAATTGACAACGTAAATGGACAAGCCGCTGCAGTTGATGTGAAAGCACAAAAAGTTTATATAGCAAGCGATGATGGACTTCATTTCTTAAATGCCAGTGATAAGGCGCAGTTTTTAAGCTTAAACGGTGAAGATATTGTTCAACTGTTCAAACCTCAAAACAATGATGACTTGTATGCAGTATTCTTTCCAGAAAACGAAGTATACATAATCGACGTTCAAAAGAATGAAAAGAGAAAAGTTGAGCATGTTCCATGTGCTTTCATTCTAGCTGTTGATGATAAAGATAATGTTTACTATGAATGTGATTCTAAGTACGTTAAAGTTATGCTAAGAGGTTTTCAAGAACCTGTAGAGTTTGTGGGGATTCCTAAAAATTCTGCTAGAGCTATTGCCGTTGATAATTCTTCTAGAGTTATATTGGCTACGAACGATGGACTGTACTTGTTGAAACCCGATAATATAATTCCGTCAAAACTGATGGATTTGGACTATGTTCCTGCTGGCATTACATTCGATGAAGATAGTTTTTACGTGTCAACCAACGGTATTATTTATAAGTACAGTATCTGTGACGAAGAATAACTACTGATTTTATTTTATTAAATCGATTTGTTGAATTTTTCAAGTTGTTTTATTGTTTTCATGAACCCATAAAAATTCACACCAAGCTTGACGATTTAGACTTCTATTACTACTACTTAAAGTATTGGTTGTTTGGTAGTAGAATAGAACTAGAAAATGGAAAGAAAGGACAGGCTTTGCCCTACATAAGGATACGACACTACACAAATAGAACTGACTAACTGAGGCTTAAGATTTAAACAAACTGACATTGTATTAGCGAGAAATAAGCCATTGAAAAGTCAAAAGTGAATCTGGTGTAAGTACGTGAAATATAATGAAGAGCTTTAGAAGTGATCGCCACTTTGCTAGGTTCTCTTAAAATTTATCGTCAATCAATTTAATCAATTCAAGATAACTTTACCTTTTCAAAATCTCTGGTTATATTTTTTTTTGCGTTTTTGACACACGAATCTACCTGTTTGTCTTTACTCAACCAACCATGCACAGCCTGGTGACTTACAACGGAGTCTTAGTAACAGGGACCCGTTTTAACCGTTGACCGAAGAGCTACTTGAAATTTTGGAAACTGCTTGAGACACGCAAGGTTTCACCTTGCTCAGTACTTCAACTATCCCTAAACACAGAAATGTAGACCAGGCTGAGAGAAACTGATTTTTCTGAACCTACCATTGAGCAAGTTTTAGTACTTTCGCAAAACTTTGCGGGTCTTTCCAACCATTTGGGTGCGGAACCATAACTGATTGAAAAGTCCAAAAGAAGAATAATATATACAGGGAATGATGAAGGAAATAAATGTTATAGACAAGTTAAAGAAAACTGCAAGACCAAATAAACGACAATGGGCAATGGGCTATTGAGATGGGAAAATAGAGAAGTAAGGAAGAAGACATGCAGGACAATGTCTCTTTAGCCAATTGCCATCCACTGCTGGACGTAAACCTCTGAATGAGTGAGTAGAATGATGAAGGTTATAAATGAAAGTGACAAGCTGTAAATCGTACGATAAGTTGTACGTGAAGAACAGATAATCAATAAAGACGTAACACCTAAGATGAAAAAATCGAGAAATAAGAAAGGAGAAGATACGAATGATGAAAACGAGGCTTAAAAATCATTGTTCAATACTCTTCAAATACAAAAATGTAACATACCTTAATATTTTCTTCCGAAGCCGTTCCCAAAGACCGATCCTTCCAAAGGGCTCAAATATAATGAAAACCATTAACACATCTTAGATTTGTATTTTTTTCTAATGAATGGTGAGATTCTTTACTAGTCATTACACAAATTACGTCAGTATTTGGCTAGAAGTTGTATGTACAGGGTGTTTAAAAATTGAAAAGAGATAACGGTTACAATGGTGAGATTTAGACACAGTAGATGTGGCCCGATTTGAATAAAAATTAGAGTAGCAATTAACTTTAACAGTATTGCTTTATCTCTATTAAAAGAAGAAACTAGTAATCTGAGAATGAAATGCGGTGAACAACAAAAGTGAAGTACATTTATTTATTTTCGAATTTCTCATCATCACCTACCTAACGTTTTTCTAGAATTATTTTAGAGTAACCTTCCAGTCTTGCCAGATGCAGATGCTGAATACCAAGATTTCACAAGGTGAGACTGCCTAGCCGGCCTCTGAAACCCAGTAATTGGGGAATATGATGGACCTTGGTTTTCTAACACCATCGTGGTTTAAAAGAGTGTCCAATATCCATGGTTTTTTTTTTCTACTGTTCTCCCTTAAGATCCACGCTTCAGAATTTATTGGTGGCTATATAGTTATTCCCCAGTTTATACAACTGTGACTGCGGCCGTTCTTTCATCCTTTGCTTTATGATTATTTGAAAACAATTGGAAATAATCAAATCCTTTTTTTAATTTGAATCCAAATTTTAGCTGTCAGATTGTTCTATTCTATCTATTCAATTGTCAAAGCCAACATCCTATAGTTCTCGAAGAGAATATCAACACGGAGTATGTTTACAAGCATCGCAGACTTATGACACAATGGCAAATGTTTTATAAAGACTACTGGATCTGTTAAACGAACACCATTTCATACCTAACGGGTGAAGAAGCCTAACGTACAGGTATGTTTTTATCTACTTTTTAAATTGTAAGCGGTGTGTTTGATAGAATTTCCCATTTGCAAAGTCTTAATCCCGTACCAAGTTTCATCTGTACTATCCCTTTAGGGTCTGAGTTCTGAAAGTAACTTATTTCTCACCTTTGTTTTATAAAGAAACCCTTGTGGAAAATTTCGTGCTTCTAAACCTAACGTTTTATGCTGTGCGTTGTCTGAGTGAAATGACAGTATCTTGGTTATCATTTTGTAAATATTGAAGTGAATTTTCATTCGTTTTCTGGTGAAAATCTTTTTGCAGGATTTTTTTCTAACAATTGAATTTCTAACAATTTTATTAAGTGCTGTTTAAAATTCAAAGGGGTAAAGAGATCATGTCAAATCATCTTACGACAAAATCGTGTTGTGTTCGGTACATCAAATAATTTTCTTCGATACATCTCTTTTAGCCATCCTCAACTCATAATCTCTAATCACAAACCTATCCCCTTTATCCATCTTTTTTTTTGGGTGGCAAAATCATCAAATGATTCCTCCCGCCCTGGGTGGGACGGAAGGGACTGTTAGACTCTTACTGACTAAAATCCACCCGTGTTCCTTCGGATGCCCTTTACGTTCCGGGGCGACGGTATCCTGGATTAAGAAAAATTCCGCGACCCCAGCAGGCATTTGGCCCCATAAGGGGCCCGGGCCGGTGTCGGTGACGCGTGAAACACGACGCGCCACCGACCCGGGCTTGGTCCTTGGTCGCACGGCGAGCTTTCCCATTACTCACCGTCCGCAAGCCCGCTCCGCCGCTGTGCCCTCTGCTATTCAGAGGGACACGCGTTGGAGCGTCCACCCGACAGGCTATTCGCATACGGGCAAAGAGACCCCTTAGGCACACAGTGCCTAAGGGGTCTGAAGAGTTTCTGCCCGCATCCCAGGATGCACCGGCCCGAAAAACTGGTCTTCCCCCCGGATGTATCCGAGAGGAAACTCCAGCCCACGGGCGCACGTGGAGGTTTCCTGTCTTAGCACCCCCCTTTATCCATCTTAAGGAAAATTATCATATCACTATACTGCCTTGAAACACACGTATCTTGAAAATTGAGAGAGGATATTATTATATTGTGTTACAAATTCATCAGGGAATCTGGCACATCTTCTTGTTTACTTTCAATACGTTGATTACTCCATCGAATGCCTTACCCAAATTCCAAACATTGGAACTGTTTTCATTCTTGAATACTTTACAAGTTTAGTTTAGTTTTGAATACTTTAAACTTACGTACTATCTTTAGTTCGTTATTTGAATGCATAGCTAAGATTGAACCTCTTCTAAAATTAACGGTAAATAAAACTGGGTTTATCATATTACCCAGAAGCACACCTTGTTTCATCCAATTCAGAGCTGTCAAAACATAAACTTTTTTACGTCACAATGCTGAGAAATGTTGTTGTGACAGAATAAATGTAGCTTTTTGAATTCTAAATTATTTATGAATCGTTACAACCAGGTATACAGTGAATCAAATGCTTCAACAAAATCAATCTCAACTTCATTAGTTTAATAGAGTTAAAGTTTGACCTAAAGCTAAAGAATTTTTCTTGGTTGTATACTTCTGACAGAGTGGTCGTGGTCATGGATAGTCTGCTGGTTGGTTCTTCGTTGGTTGGTCCAGTGGTTGCGGTTTTTGAGGGATTTCTTTATCTCTCTTTCTCTCTCTCTATCCGTGGCACTGCTTGCACATACAGTAAGGGAAAACTTTGTAGATGATTTAAAAGAGACCTATCCATTTTGTCACTGTACGGCCGAGAGAATGTTGCCCTTTCACTCTTTCTGGTACCACTTATCGTTCCAATAAGCTTTCTTTGCGATCGATACGTCCAAACATCTAAGGATTCGCACTTTAGCAATCAACGAAAGTCTTTGTTTGATAAGAACCTCTTTCGGAATGGAAACGTTAATGCGGGGAGCTGTCCATTTTATTCTCAATGTACCTCTCTACGTCATTGACGTCAATCTTATTACGACTTTTTTGCTGTATCGTCCATGATTCAGGTCCATAAAGGAAAATAGAATATATTAGGCATCTTAAGCGAAACCGTCTTTTCATTTTTTCTTCACAACTTCCATGTAGCATCTAGATGAAGCTTTGGACAACTTCACAATTAACTATTTATAGGTCAGGGCGATAATTAGTCTTACGATCCACCACCATCATTTTGGTTTTATCGCGGTTTATGGCGAGACCAAAATCTTTGATTTTGAAAGAACAAGAAAAAGCATTTAGTAGCGAAATAATCCGTTCCATGTCTACATGACTGTGACCGTTTTATATCAACTGACCTCTAATTGATACAAGTTTGTCTCAGTTTTTTAAAACCATCCGCATTATGTATTCGGTTTAGATATTAAATAAGAGAGGGGAGGGAATACATCCCTGTCGAATACCAGCCTGAGTTTAGAAATTCTCGGAATCTATTCCGTCCACGCGAATAGCGGCTGTATCAACTTCATACAGTGTTTTAATGAGATACACTAGATGGCGTGGCACACCCATTATCAGTAGTACTTCCTACAGCTTCCACTACTTAACAGTGTCAAAAGCTTTAGGAAAATCCACAAAGAAAATGAAAGGCGGATTATTGAACTCACGTGCTTTTTCTTTGATTTGTTTTGGTTTATAATCTGTTCGCATGTTCCCTTTCCTTTGACTAAAACGGCTTGTTCTTACCTTACCCTCGTATTTAGTATTTGAAAAAGGACCTCCTAGCGTCCTAAAGTTAGTACCTATAGTTTCAGTAGAATGCCTAGCTTGTAGTAATTTTATTACCACTGACGAATAGTCTACCGGACAAACAACCTAAAACAATGACTGATATTGTGTTTTGGTAATCGTTATAACGTGTTTTATAATACATGAGATGATAACATTGTTTTCATAATCTATAATGACAATTACTATTGAATCATGTTCGTAAACTGTATTTCTCTTTTGTCTGTCATCAAATTAAAACAATAGTAAACGCTCTCATCTTCTACAATATTTATATAACTGTTATAGTTATAAAATAAATATCAACAGTTATAAGAGTTATGTGAACTTCTATAATAGCAAACAGGCATTCTTCATTGATGACTTTATTGTTGTTCATACCAGACTGAGTTTGATTGTGAAACAGCGTATCCCTTGTTATGTAGATTCTAGTGATTGTAAACACAGATGACCATCAAATTAAGCAACACTGTTTTCTATCCCCAGATACCACCATCGTTTGTCATGAACTTAAGCTTACAATGAGCAGCCTGAGAAAGTTCCTGCCAATCTTCGCCTTGTGTTTCCTATTTTATGGATGCAACACAGAAAAATGCGAAAGAATTAAAATAGGAAATGAATTCTACAAACGACATTTGATCGCCACTATCGATGGTTACCCAACTGGATTGGTCATAGATCCAAGAACTGATCACATATTCTTCATCTTGCATAAAAGAAATTACACCAAAGGAATCCATTTACTGAAACATGGATCTTTGGGGATCAAGGAACTACCAGTATCAGATGAATTACTTGGACAATGCGTTGCTATAGATACAGCAACCAATATAATTTACATTGGAACCAATCAAGGACTCGTCACCTATGATTACTCAAGAACAGAAATAACTGCTGAACGCCCGATTGGAGACGACGATGTCAGAAACATCTTCATTGATAAAACTGATGGTCAAATGTATATAGCAACAGGATCAAACCATGAAATATTCCGATTTATGAATGGTTCTGCAGCTGTCAAAAGATACGAGAAAATTCCTAAAGCTTACAGCTTTATTCTTGATTCCAAAGGAAACGCCTTTTATGAATATATCGATGGCAGATTGTATTTCTTCTCAGTCGATTTGTATGAACCTATCCAGTATAAAGGCTTTACAAGAGAACTGAAATATATTCTACAACTGAACAATAATGATGAAGCGATTGTAGCTGTGAAGGGATCTTTGTTCAAGCTTTTTACTAAGAGTATATTGCCTGTGAAGATAGGACAGTTAGGATTCAAAATAACGGCATTAGCCTTTGATCACAAGAATAATATTATCATTGGGACTAAAGGAAAGATTTACAGGTATAAACCTATAGATACAAATGACCCTTGCCCTGCTGACGATTATTTTATGTCAAGCATTTGATTTGGTGATTTATCGTCAGTAAATTTTAGCTGTTTGAAATTTAGTTTGCAATATAGACGATGACAAGTATTGATAAGAAAATTAGGGACTACATTATTAATAGATACAGCGCTGCAATGATCTTTTGGCATATGATTTGAATTGATTAAGTACCATTACTAGAGGTTAATTTTTGAGAAGCTCCAAAGTATCTTTGTCCCACATACACATAGTAGTTCAAATATCGCAGCTAAACACATCCGCAATTAAAGAGGTGGCAACATTACAATCAATGTTGCTAACATTTCCTTGGTTATAATCGGTGCAAAAACAGTGTCTGATCGAAGCGTCCGATTTAGTTTTTGTTTACTACGCTTGAATTCCTTTTACGGTATGAATCTTTGTGAGGCCGCCTATACACGGGCTGCTCGAGCAGTCAAATTCAACGTTTTGAAACGGTTGGTCTGTGGATGGGTGACCATCTGTCATAGCGAGTTTCCTCCGTGGCGTGCCTCAAAAAGCACGTAAATCCGTTGGCTTGCTCTTAGCCTAATCTAGTTTAAATTAAAAAAAAAGTGTTTGCAAAAGCTAAAAATCCTACCCACACAGTCTGATACAATGTTTCTTTGAGATTCAGATGGTGGTCCCAGGGAGAAAATTTTTCAGTTAATTGGTCTGTGACACACTTTTGATTATAATCATATAATTTTTACCTTTGAAGTCTGATAATGAAGTTACCAACTTTAAAAAAAAAATGTTTTTCTGAAGATTTTTTTGTTTACATTTTGATAATTAACGTCTCAATGTTACCTTATTACATTTGTATACTTTTGTATTAAAATTTAAGTATAAAAACATGCTGTTTTATTTTCTTTTGACCTTTGATTTAAGTTGCATTTAAAATATTTTTATTATAAAATATATATTATATATTAAAAAAAATATTTTGCTTTTTGCAATTTCCGGCCACTGCACCGCACTGTAGGCTTGGACTTTCGTACGACTTGTAAAGCCTCCTGCAGACACACGCTATTAATCGCGCTGCGACAACGAGCCAAGCTAATTTCCACTCTAAATGTACTGCGAATGGACCGCGACATGTCGCCCCGCGCGATTAATCACGTGTTCTGCAGGAGGCTTAATGAGTACCTCGCCCCGTCCGAGTGTGTTCCACGCACGCCTCAAAGAGTCTGTCATCAAACCGACGTGACACCCAAAGGGCCAAACGCCTGCCGGGGTTGCGGGACCGTCTAAGCAGGTTATCGTGACCCTGGAACGCAAAGGGCTACTGATAGAACAGGGTGGGTTTTAAGTCAGAAAATGTCTGAGAGGCCCTTCTGTTCCACCCGAGGCGAGAGGACTCATTTGATGAGTTTACCAACCAAAAAAAATATGCTCACCTCATGAAAGTTAAAAAAAACACATTATTTATTTATAGTAGACAAACTATAAAATAAAACACGGACAAACGATTAAAAAAGGCGATAATTATAAATACCTACAACGTATTCAAATTATCATTATTTACAAGTTTTACAACCATTACCTAATCCATCCGTTGAGCGCCATCTATGAGAAACGTTGCAAAGCAATCGAAACAAATTTCTTATTATTGACGCTAGATGGCGCCACATACTTCGCGTACTTATCTTTAAAGCTCAAATAAAAGGAAAAAAGGCAATGATGTTTATCATTTTTAATGAAGTTATAATGATCTGCTATTATTAGCACGAATTTTATTAAAAAATAGTTTAAATATTATTACTTTTAGTAAATACCCATTTATTATCCGTTTGCATACAATCATCTATAGTTACTTTTACATAATAAATAGCTAACAATCAAAACATGAATTAAGCTCAATAATACTCCAAAAAGTCCAAAAGTTGATAAATATTACAATAAACTTGTAACAAAAGGTTTGGGCTCGTCCGGGATTTGAACCCGGGACCTCTCGCACCCTAAGCGAAAATCATACCCCTAGACCAACGAGCCGCTGAGAGACTGGCCGAAATAGCTGTTCCAATATTTCTAAGCAATACAGTATCGTGACGTAATAAACACTATCTATAAATATAAGCGATTGCCGAAGGAGGCATAACACGCCGCCGCCACGCCGTCCCGCTCCTGATCATTTAGCCCCTTAATTTCTAGGAGAATACTACCTATGTACTTACATTATGTACAGTGGCGTTCTAAACATTATCTTCGCAAACACACTATGCACACGTTCACAAATGAATTTAGGATTCGTTCGAAAACCAACTCAGTATGGAAGATGCTAGGCGATTAGTATTTTTTTTTCTATGGGCGACTCGCTGTCCGACTATGGACCATGCCCGGATCGACTATTCCACGCGCGGCTCAAAGAGTGTCAGCACAATGACGGGGCCCCTTAGTAGAGGGCCAAAAAATGATTCTACCTAACAAGCAAGCATGTTTATGATTTTGGCGCCCCCAGAAATGGCGCCAGGGCACGAGCCCTGCCCCCATAAATCCGGCAATGCATTTGGATACTCTTTTATTTACAAGCTTTCATCGTTTTAAAATATGATGTCATAATATTAAAATCTAAACAACAGACAATTGAATGATCGCACAACGCCTAGTCAATAACACTTAGCAATTTGTTGCCAGTTAGTATCAGTGGTCGCAAGCGCATCTGCTGAATGTGGGGTTACTAAGTTCAATACCTGAACAGGACAAAAATTGTCGGGATTAAGGAAAGACAGGGCCGTCTTCAAACTGTAATCAAAGACCCTGGGTACTTAATTGATAATGACGTGACCAATATAATGTCTGGACTTTAAAAGAGACTGTGACCTCTGAGTTTGTTTCAGCTGTTTCTTCTCAGAGTAGTCAGGTACGAAACACCGGCCTCATCTAGTTAGTCAAAAAATGACGTGTACTTAAGTGTTTATAATAACATACTTGCAAAAAGAAATACTAACAAAACTACGGGAGCAGTGGTGGCCCAGTGGTATCGGCCTCGACTTACGAGTAGTAGGTCGTGGGTTCGGACCCCGTCAGGCGCATTACTTTGTGTAATCAAAACGGTGAAGGAAAACATCGTGAGGAAACCGGCATGTTCTAGAACCAAACATTCGAAGGCATGTGACATCTACCAATCCGCACTGGGCCCGCGTGGTAGATTACGGCCCACTCCCTCTCACAGAGAGGAGGCCTGTGTCCCAGCAGTGGGAACATTTATAGGCTGATGATGATGATGAAAAAGAAATATCATTTCATTTCAATGTGGCCCCCACCGAATGCAATATTTTTTCTTTTCTTTAGACAGTTCATAAAAGTTACTACTACTCGTACCTATCAACGTCGTACCTATGTAAAAAAAACCGTAGATTGGAAATTTTATAGCCCCTTTTTTAAATGGTAAAATCATGAAATGAATCCTATCCCTGGGTGGAGTGAAAGGAATTGTCAGATTCGTACTGTACTGATAACTGAAGAAATTCCGTTCCTTGGATTATCCCGAACAGATTCTTACTGACAGAATTCCGCTGTGTTCCTTCCACTGTCTTTTACAGTCTAGGATCACGGTTTCCCGTTTGGGCAGTTCCACGACCGGCGACCCTGGCAGGCGTTTGGCCCTCAATGGGAGCCCCGTCAGATTGCTGTCAGCTTTTTGAGGCTCGCTATCGACCCCAGCGTGGTCCCTGATGGCCTACCATAACATCGTAGTACCACTGCGGGGGGAACGAGATGGCGCTAGACGACTTGTATAGCTCTGTCTCTTTCCTACAGCCTAACTACTCACGCTTTAGAACGTCATGGTAGGCCACAACGAGCTAACTATACTAATATTACAAAGTTGAAGAGTCTGTTTAGTTATACGCGTTTATCTCAGGAACTACTGGTTCGAATTGATAAATTATTTTTGTGTGGTAGTCCATTTATAGAGGAAATCACATCAGGAATCACATCAGGCTACAATCAATAGGAGAAGAGCAGCGGGTGAAATCGCAAGGTAAACCTTGTATTAAATATGATCCGAAATATCCATAATAAAAAAAATAATCACGGGGAATAGCTAGTCGTTAAATAAATAAAAATAAAATGTGAAAGCGCCCATTCGGACAAAAACTTAAACTGGAGTTATGAATAAAATACTGTCAAGAATCTTTTCAAATATTTAGGTACCTACCTCACAAGGCGTGGAAACAAAAACAATATAATAACAATAATACGCAATTTTAAATTAAATTAATATAATAATGTATAATTACACATTCGACCCTCGTAAGCAGCAGTTATTGTCGCTAACTATGTAAGTTTATTACGCAATGTCGGTTTTAAGGGTACTTGTGCACTATGATGTAACATGACCGAATGACAGGCAAGTAAATGAAGGAAAAGTTCGGCTGTGCAGAGCGTTGTTCGTCATCTCTGTCAATATTTATATGAAAGACTCCTTTTGAAATGATTTTTAATTTTTACAGCTGATTTATTTGATTGTTTAGTTAATAGAAAACAGAATAGAAAAACTGGAATGAACAAGGATATTTGTTGTATGAAGACTTCAGAAAAATTCCTCCGGCACTATTTGGCATATGGGCGATTCTACAAAAAGTGGGTAACTTTTCGGGATAATTTTGTTTATTACATGTGTGTTAAATTATTATATACAAATTCGGGTTTATACGATAGGTAATCTAATGAATATATTGTTTTAAATCGGGCCAGTCACTTTTCTACTTAGATATTGAGATATTTCACTTTTTCTTCACTGCCAGGGGCCTAAGAAATCACATAAGAAAATGAAAATCGGCAGAGAAATTTTTCACTAGAAGTTAGAGCGCGAAATGTAAAAAAAACTTTTTCAAAAAAAAATGTAACCTACTTCCCACAAAAAAGATTTCTAAATAACCTACAAAAAAACTTTTCTTTCGAAAGTCGGTGACTTTCTTTTTTATTTCATTGACTTTTTGTCACCGACTTTCGAAAGAAAAGTTTTTTTGTAGGTTATTTAGAAATCTTTTTTGTGGGAAGTCGGTTACATTTTTTTTTTGAAAAAGTTTTTATTTTATCCTTTTTAGTTTCAATATTCAACCTTCTTACATGTACACTAAAATATTGTAATCCGTAGCACCGGTGATAACATCGTCCATGTATGTACTCTTACACAATGAGCTAAAAATTAAAACTGCTGCACCAAACTAAATGAAATTTTTATGGGACCAAATGGCAGATATACTGTATCGAACAAAAAAAGAATCATCGAAATCGGACCAGAAACCTCGGAGTAATCGGTGTAGACAATGTTGAAAACTTTTTAGTTTTTCGTTGTTTTTTGTTGATTTTTCAAAAAGTGCTAGTCCGATTTCGATAAAATTTTAATGGGACCATTCGGGAAGTATACCCTTTCCAACAAAAAAGATTTTTTCAAATCGGTTAGTAAACGACGGAGTTATGCCCGAACAAACAAAAAAAAAAAAAATACAAACAACCGAATTGAGAACCTCCTCCTTTTGGAAGTCGGTTAAAAAGATAATTTGGAGTGAGACTAAGAAATTGAATTTTTTTGGATATTGATACTTACCTATTCACTAATGCATTCATACATAAATTATACAGATAATAATATATAGTATTTGAGGCTGTGGAATTTTTCACAGAGAGATAAAAGCAATTTTCATATTTTGGTGTTCTCGAAAAAAAGAAGTTGGATTATTGTGCATCTGTAATCTGTATCACATCGATCTCGTAGAACTGACAACCGATGGGGAAGAAATGTTCTCGAGTGGCGACCACGGACCGGAAGACGCAGCGTAGGCAGGCCTCCCACTAGGTGGACCGACGACATCGTGAGGGTCGCGGGCAACCGATGGATGCAAGTGGCGAATTGTCGTTCGGCGTGTCGGTCTAAGGGGGAGGCCTATGTTCAGCAGTGGACGTCTTCCGGCTGATGATGAATGAATCTGTATCACCTTCTTTCATCATATTCCAAATTTCAGTGTCGGAGGAGTTTTTCAGATCACATAAGCCTCGTTGATTGGACTATAATTATCATCTTCTGCCTTGCCTTCTTTCGTCGGCTTCCAGTCTAACCGGATGTAGCTGAATACCAGTATTTTACATGGAGCGACTGGCTATCTTACCTCTACAACACATTTAGTACTGGATAATACGGTACCCTTGTACCCTTTGGTAAGCTTGGTTGTCAGACTTCAGTGATAATCTTGATTATATTTTCAATTTTCGTATACAGAGTGTTTGGTTTCCGATTATCTTTACTTGAAGGGGATATTATAGACTCATTTTTACCAACAAATCTTTTAATAAAAAAAAGTAAGGAAAAAATATCAATTTTATCAATAGCCTCAACGTTAACCTTTGCAATAAAGTCATTTGTGTGTATGTAGATCTCTTGTATTCAAAGAAATTTGCATTTTACTGTACAAGTTCCAGTTCGACCAGTTAAAAAACAAAAATGGCCGCCATTCGTGATTAGTTTGGTTAGGATTTTTTAAAAGAGATCGGTATGTCGGTAAAAATGAGTCTATAATCCCTTTAAAGTATTCCCTAATCGAAAACCAAACACACTGTATTAATCAAGTTATCACCATTTTTGTCAATAACTCAAATTTTGCGGACGGGGGCCAAAACGACACGCAAGCAAAGTCGGGGACAGAACAGAAGTTAGTCTTATATACGCAAGTTATAGTGAAATCAATTCTTAGTAAAATCGTACGATTGTTTTACCCAAACTTTTAGGTTATGTTAATTTTATGAAGCTATTTACAGTATTTAGATTAATTTTAATAGTATTTATTATTTATAAGTTCACTTTTCCATGGCATATAATTATAATGTGATGTAATAGAGTCGCTAGTCGCGACTTTTTTTTAATTCATGGTTATTGAACAAAGAGGTCGCATACATTTCCTCCATGAATTTTTCTCCATGAATTCATTAGCAAAGAAACACCAATAAAGAGGTGATTAAGCTCAAATTAGTAGATATTAATATGGCGTTATGCTACTGGTGTATGTCGTAATTAAAAGGTAGAGAACAATTATGTGATTTTTATTTACAATACTTTTCGAAATTCATCTAATCCATGTTTATATTTTTTCACACATTTGCTCGAAAAATGCGTTTACGAAGCCTGTATACATTGTTCGAAAGTTAAAAATTACGCACCATACAACGGAACGTGTGGTAAAATAGGTACTCTCACCTATGGTCCCGTTGTATAGCACCGTGTGTTTTCTTGACGGTTTTTTTTTAATTTCCATTAAAAAAAATAAGAACTCCACCAAAGAGTTTCACATTATGAGAATAAACAACCTGACTGATCGAACCTCCTTGAAAGCGCTTTTGCTCAATACGTTGTCTCATTTTAATACTAAAGAGTAAATGAGACGAAAGATGTAGTTCTATTTTTCGCCACGTGCATGTGGCGCCATTTGCAAATTCGCGCCATTTTCATATTAGAAACTTCTAAATAAAGTTTGTTTAATTACTAAATGTACTGTTTTCTCGCAAATGTGTTGAAAAACATTGTATGACACACGTGCGGAAATTGGTATTTACAAACTCGTGACTATGGTAAGCCCTCGACTTCATCTCGGGCTTACATTCGTCTACTCGTTTGTAAAAACCAACTTACCGCACTAGTATCTTAAATAACTATTATATTTAATAGTTTGACCAATGTTTTATGTTTACGTATGTTGCGACCACTTGTCGCATAATAAATTGTGTTTCTTTACTATAAATGTTTACACTGCTTTAAAATCTCTATACATTTATGTGCTCGCCATTGCAAAGTAACATTTCATGCCAGTGAACAACAACCTTAACTCAATGCTTTACCTCAACAAAATGGTTCTCAGCACAATTTAAACTAACTTCGGTTTTCTTTGTCTTTAAAAGTGAAATTATGCTCCCATGGCTAAAAAACTAGATTGTGATCGACATAGCGCCATTGTTAAGATTTATCGGTCAAGCGTGAGTCGCGCCGTGGGAATGTCTATGGTTCAAAAAAGTTTGCGACTTTATCGATGGTTATAGACCTTACTGTAGCGTAATGGCGATAAATAGTCACATATTAAACAGTACCTACATAGTTATTTTACATTGTTATCGGTCATGTCTGCCGCAGAACCGACAAAAGGTGGAATAGGAAGGTTCTCGAACGGAGACCACGTGTAGGTAAACGTAGGGTGGGACGACCCAGCAAGATGGACCAATGACCTGAAGAAGGTGGCTGGCAATGCTGGATGAAAAAAAAACAGGAGATCGTGGTCTGTGGCGCTCTCTGGGAGAGAGAGGCCTATGCCCAGCAGTGGACTGTAATAGGCTGAAATGATGATGATGATGAACGTAGTTTTTTTTTTGTATACCTTTGACTCTAGTCCAGGTCAAAGGTGACAGGACCAAAGTCTTCGATGGAGCGAGCTTACCCAGAAGAAGCCTGTTCACTATAACTTTGAAGAGATTAGAGTTGTATGCTTTGGGAACACAAACCACTCTTAATGAAGGATGTTTGGAAGCGCTTAGCGAGTGGAATGACAGCTAAGTATCTATGGAAGTACAGCATTCTTTTTGGATCATTTTTTTTAAATTCTTTTATTGGAATAGAGGCAGTAAGTAGGTCGCCTGTATTATAAATGACGATGTATTTGGCATGTTATTCATGAAATCCTGGATGCATTCTGCAGTCTGGGAAATATTGTTTTGTTGGCAGAAGCTAGTACTCAATAGTTTTGTTTTGTTGGATATTCAACTGCACCTGTGAAGATTGGGAGCCGACCATAGAGTTGAGAAATGGCTAAACAGTAGAGAGGTGGTCAAAGACAACAGTGCCCTCCTGTTGATTAATGTCTAATCAAATACTGCAACTAATCAATTTGTACTCAACTTTCGTAACTTAAACGTTTTCTTACAGGATATGGTAATGATCCCAAATTGCTACCTTCAAACTTTTTCTAATTAGTTTTTGTCAAACAAATCAACAAAGTAAAATAAAGTTATTGAAAAAAACTAATTGTAGCCTTTAAGCAAACGAATCTTAACAATTAAGAACGTTCACTTAGTAAATATTCCCATAGTATACATTGCTGTTTTTTAAACCAGAATTTATAAAATCGCTAAACTAAAACGGCATTGGATGAGTAACATCAAGGACTGAACAGTAACTACTACTACAAAGTTCTACGTCAATATTCAAACATAAAATGAAACGGCGTTATGTACAATATCCATTGCTGGTTTCATTCACTATCTTAAATTTTACTGCAGTAACAACAAATTAATGGATACAAAGGCACGCGATAATACAAACGATTCGAAATTAGAATTTAACTTAACCCACCTCCACATACGAGGTCGATGGTTTAAAACGAAAAACCAAGTTCCAACCGGCCAGTACCTATTTTATGCTGCAACGAGGCTGAGTGCCTTTTGTCCAGTGCATTTAAAAAGTTAATCGAACGTGTTTTGAATTTAAAAAAAAAGAACTGTCATTTTGTGAATCTGTGATTTGAGGAGTTTCTTTTAGCAAGTTCGTTCTCACATGCGGTGGATTTTTTGTATTATGTAAGTTTTTTTTTCGTGATTATAGAATAGGTCTAAAAGACAGTAAATTTTAAATAATAGGTACCTACAGGATTAATATCCTATCGAATTAACTTTATGATATCCAATGTCTAAATGTCTAAAGCTGGGTTTTTTGTATTTTGTAAGTTTTTTTCTAAGCCTACTTGCTTATCTGTCTTTTTAATAATAATGTAAATAGGTACAGGTAATTTAATTGAATTAAATTTATGATATTATCAAATTATAAGAACATATGTTTAGTTTATGTCTATAGCTACCTTTTATCATTACTTTTAACCGACTTCTAAAAAAGAAGGAGGTGCTCAATTCCGATACCTATTTGTATTTTTTTAAATGTTTTATGAAGACATATAAATAAGGAATCATAATTGGCCATAATTATCTCGACTATTAATCTCCTTTCATAAATATATTTAAGGAACACTATTGATTATAAAAATCTAGAATAACAAAATAGTTTAAACTTGACCTTAGAACCAAATTATGTTTCCTTTATTTTTAAGTACTACCTAAGTACCTAACATTAAAAAATGATCTTAAATGTAATAAAAAAAAATCTTAAATGTAGGTCAAAATTAAGTAGGTTATTATCACAATGGTCACGGGACCGTCTGTATAGGACACCGTCGCCCTGGAACGCAAAATGCAATAGAAGAAACAGAGTGGATTTTTTAGTCAATAAGAGTCTGACAGTCCGTCAATGAAATCTTTAAATGAGTCCTCCTGTCCTATGTGGAGCATAAGGGACTGTAAGACTAACTCGCTAAAAGCCCACGTTGTTCCTTCATTAGCCTTTGCGTTGCAGGGCCACGTGGCCCTTTACAGGTGGTCCCGCGAATTATGACACAAATTCAAGAAATAAAATCAGTAAGCGTGACAAAACAAATGACACTTTAAATTCAAATTGTAATTGAAAACAGTCCTCTTACTTGAAACAATGACAGTTAATGGACATTTAAATTACGCATAGTATTTGAATTAGCATAATTATTATGACATTCTGACTTATTATCGAACTATTTAGGTATTCCTTCTACCTTTCCATTTATTTGCATTAAAATAAACACTTTAATTAGTGAAAGCTTTAATTATGTGAATAAAGTAACTATTTAATAGTAATTTATGAAGTTATAGGTATTGTTAGTTGTGGCATTTCCGCAAATCACTCAATCTTAGATAATAAAATGTCAAGATTCCGTGTTCAATAAAAAAGTAGGTCCCTCCAGACGCCGCGCCGAGGTATTCCCGTTTGAGCAACGATTTTAGAGCACCAATTGAAGAAACGCGGTATATTTTAGTCAGTAGGTACGAGTCTGACAGCCCTTTCCACTCCACACAAGGCGAGAGGACTCATTAGTACAGGATTTAGCGTTGGTGTTTCTTCAATTGACCTTTACGTTCCAGGGTCACGGTAACCTGCTAAGACAGTCCCCCAGAATCTCTGGGACATAGAAAAAATTTCATTTTTTTTTCCTTTTTAAATCCCTTTTAAAATTGATGCTCTAAAATCGTTGCTCAAACGGCAATACCTCCTGACACGAAAGACATAAAGAATGTTTATATAGATTTTCAACAGATTTGTCATCTGTCATATGACAGATGACAAATCTGTTGTTCATATGAACAACTTACCTGACTACGGTAATGACCCTGGCAACAGGTCCTTTCTACCATTGACCTTGGTGACACATTAGGCAATTGGAAAAAAACCTTTTCCCTTGTAGTTAAAAATTATGTACCTTTTTGAATAGGTTACGTCCAATTTCGAGGAACCTCTTATTAATTGCAATGTTAAAATAACATTACCTTTCTCAACACAGAGGAAAAATAATTGAACCTGACTAGGCCATTCATTAAACGAAATTTCACTAAATAATGCACTAGGACGTTAGAGCTATGCTCGGAGTTTCTTTGCGGGATAAAATCCGGAACATGGATATTCGGCGAAGAGAGTCACCGACATAGCTCATAAAATTTGCAAGTTGAAGTGGCAATGGGCAGGCCACATCGCTCGTAGAACTGACAACCGATGGGGAAGATAAGTTCTCGAGTGGCGACCACGGACCGGAAGACGCAGCGTAAGCAGGCCCCCCACTAGGTGGACCGACGACATCGTGAGGGTCGCGGGCAACCGATGGATGCAAGTGGCGAATTGTCGTTCGGCGTGGCGGTCTAAGGGGGAGGCCTATGTTCAGCAGTGGACGTCTTCCGGCTGATGATGATGATGATGAATGCACTAGGAAACCTAACCCGTTCAAAAGCGCATAATCTTGATTAACAAATAGGCAGGTAAATCAGGGTCCCCTTTTTCTCTCTTAAAACGGTTAGAAATCTAAACCTATCGTTAGTATAACGACCTTTCTTGGTAAAAGTTGTCATGTCAATAAGTTGTAAATAAACACTCTTGTTTTTAAAGTTAATTTAAAACCATTAAATAATGTTTTTTTCAGCAACTAAATAAAAGGAGTGTGCGCCTTTTCGCAAGGTATTCCCGTTTGAGCAACTAGTTTTAGGGCACCTACGGCACCTATATTTTATTCATTGAAATGTCATTTTTTTTGGGGTTAGGCTTATCATGCCTTTTCCAGAGGAAGCCGTTTGATTTTCTAGATATCTAGGAGGGATCAGTATCAAGTTAAATCTAAGTTTATGGGGTCACAAACATTTTCCGCGCAGAACAGGGGTTGCGAACCCACAAACTTGGAATTCAATTTTCCCACTGCTGGAACACATGCCTCCTCTTTATGTGAGGGAAAATTGACTGAGTTAATATTCCTTATCAATTTTCATATCAGATATTTTTTTAATCATGAAATGAGTCCTAACCCAGGGCAGGACGGAAGGGACTGTCAGACTTGTACCGACTAAAATCCACGGTAATCCTTCAATAGCCCTTTACGTTCCAGTGTCACGGTTACCTTTTTTTTTTTAGCGTGGTAAAATCATCAAATGAGTCCTCCCACCCCGGGCAGGGCGGGAGGGACTGTCAGACTTGTACTGACTAAAATCCACGGTGTCCTTCAATAGCCTTTTATGTTCCGGGGTCACGGTAATGAGATAAGTCCCGCGACCCCGGCAGGCTTTGGCCCTCTTGGGCGGGGCCCCGTCATCATGCTGACGCTCTTTGAGGCACGCGTGGAACACAACGCGCCGTCGACCCGGGCATGGTCCATGGTCGGGCGGCGAGTTACCCTTTACTCGCCGCCCGCATGCCCGTCACGGTTACCTGATGAGAATATGGTAATATGAGTTAACACTACCAAATCAATCAGTCGTTCCCCGTGCTTTCACCCACTGCTCGGCTCCTATTGGTGATAGCGTGATGTTATATAGCCTTCCTCGATAAATAAATGGGCTATCAGACTCAAAAACATTTTTTCAATTCGGACCAGTTCAACTAAACAAACAAACTCTTCAACTTCGTTACACTTAGTTTAGATTATTATGTTGGTAACTGTTGGATTTTTCTTCCTGTTATGGTGGTAACTGTGCGATAAAACGATAAAAAATATATCCATAAGTTTTCCTTTATTCATTATTTTTTCCTTTTTCTTTACATTTACAAATATATGTAGTTACAAGAACAGAAAAAAATTAAAAACATAAACATTTAAAAATACAATCAATTATTGACCCACCGGTATCGGGAACAGGGTCAAAGCTACCGGCGGCAGTCAGGGCTCCAGAGAAAGGAACCTCCTAACAATGCGTGCCGTGTCCAGAAGAACTGTTTTCTGAATCAGGCCCTTGATCCAGCTGCCTAATGAGAGCCTTCTTAGATGTTGGTCTAGGCTCTTGGCAATTGGGCAACCGTGGGCTGACACGACTATCGGCACAATGATCGCTGAATCCACATCCCACATATCGACAACGTCACTCGCGAGCCAAATCAAGATATGAGTACTTCCACAAGTTAATTAATAAAATCTCGTAATAACAGTAATCTCAATAATCTCACATGATTATAGTTATTTACGTATATAATTGACGATGTTTCGAAATTCACAGTAAATGGTTCATTACATTACATACGTATTTATACAACTATCTACTGCATTTGATCGTGCACAAAATATGCAGGTCAACATTGCATCGTGATCGTCTTATCTGATAAAGATTATGTGCGATTGGAAAACGTTTTCTTGAATAACTATTCGCTAAAACTAAATTAATCATTCAGATTGAAATGATAATCAGAGCTGTGGAGACCCAGTGGTTTCGGCCCCGACTTACGAATTATAGGTCGTAGATTCGAACCAGTCAGGCGCTAACTATACTTTGTGTAATTTATTTCATCACCACTGCTCTCAAAACGGTGAAGGAAAACATCGTGAGGAAACCGCCATGTACCCGAAAAGATGTGACATCTACTAACCTGCACTGGGCCCGCCTGGTGTATTATTGCCCATTCCCTCTCACAGAGAGGTCTGTGACCCAACTGTAGGAACATTATAGACTGATGATGATGAAATTAAAGCTTTTTGATATGGTGTTTTTTAACTAATTCTTTCACATTTTTTTCGTCATCAAAAACCGTGTCATCGATGCGATTTCTAATCGACAAAAACTCCAGGACTCTTCGCCATTGTTTAATTCAAAAAAATCCCACAGGACCCTAATACCGGGATAACAAGTATCCTATGTATTAATACAGGGTACATAAACTATTTGTGTACCAAATTTCATTTAAATCTGTTCTGTAGTTTTTGTGTAAAAAAGTAGATAACAAACATCCATATTCCATACAGTTTGTAAGACAGGAGACTTTTGAGAGCGTCCTCTCGAAATAATCCTTGTTCTGAGTATGACATTACTAGTATAATATTAACCTTTCAAACTGCATGCATGCACTTTGCACTTATTAAATACCACTATCATAATATAATTCATGGCGTGGGATTTGAACTCACGACCTCACGCTTGCTTCTGCCCTTGCGGTTGGGCTATAGTTGCTAATATTATATTTGTTGAGAAATATTTAATTACTTAATCCTCTAAAAAGCTATTGACCTTTAATATTTTATCGCCTCTCACAACTTTTTGCCAATGATGTAGGTACTTATCATGTTCATATCAAATCGGATCTTTATTTTTTTTTCTTTCCGCTTAGTTTGTCGCAATAACTGACCTAATATCCGACAGGTTAGAATTTTGTAACCAACGGCAAACAAAGATGCCCCAGTAAGTCACCCACTTAAGCCCGCATAACCAGAAAGTTGGCAACGTCACAAATAGCTGTCAAACATTTACAAGTTTTAATTAATTTGGTTTATTTACTGTATGAAAATAAGAAATATGGCTGTGTAGTGCACTAAAAAAATATATAGGAATGCTATAAAACACTAGATTTGATGTTGTAACCGTTTCAGGTGTAAAAAAGCATTTGGAAAGTTTCCAAATACTTTTTTTACATCTAAAACTATTTATTCATTAATTATTGCATTCCCTATTCAATTTTGTACTGCACTACAGAGCAACATTTCTTATTTCCATACAGTAACATAGGTAAATTAATTAAAACTTGTTAATATTTGACAACTATTTGCGACATTGCCAACTTTCAGAATACGCGGTCTTAATAGGTTACCCGAAATCGAACAGAAACATTGCGATATTGTAACAGAAGTAACCGACATAACCTCCCTTCTTCCCGAACGTGAATTCATGAGGATGATCCCCCAAAAAAAAAGGTTTATTTCGACACTTTTTAGTTATTTCTACACTTTTTAGTTTCTTCGTAAGAAATCAAAATATTTAGGGCTCCATTTATGTGATATTTGTCGTAATTTTAATTAACATAAATAATTATGTAGAATATGCGTAAGCGTCCAATCGCGCGATGCAACGAGATTCATAACGCCCAAGGCGTACAACTTTCGCTTTAAGCGTTTTGGAAGAGGCTCATCCTTGCGAAGATAGGGCTAAAGTAACAGAGTAAGCGATTAGCGACACGCTTGTAACTTATAATCGCGCTCAGTTCCAGTGAGCTTCGCTCGACAAATCGATTGTTAGGGCAGAATCATACGTGTCGTACGACAGTGACGCATCAGAAGCGCATCAGATTCATACATTTAATGTAGTTAGATTAGAGCACAGAATACTTAATAGTTCTACGTACGTATTAAGTATTCTGTTATTAGAGTTTATTAAAAACACATTTAAATAGAATTATTAATTTAATGCTCATTTAATTTATTAATTAAATGAGCATCATCAGCCTGCATTCGTCCATTGCTGGACATAGGCCTCTCATAGGTCCAGCAGTGGGTCCAATCTTTCGTCATCATACTCGTATATACTTGAACTTGAAATCTCTTATGAGAAATCGCTAACAGTGTAGCCTCACCCGATATGTTACAAGGCTCTACGTGAAATGTCAACACATTGCCGATGCCGCCATTATAGAGCTTTTTGTTCATTACCTATCTTAACAAGTACCTATCAATTACAGTATAATTTAATACCGAGAATCGAGATCGAATATAATATAATTCTGAGAAAGCAAAAACAGCAAGCCAAAGAAATGATAGATGGATTGTTTGAAGAATCATATAGCTGGAAAGGAGGTGATCACTGAGATAAAATAGAAAATGTATGAAAGTTTTAAATTAAATAAAAAATATGTATTAAACAAAATTACATAAAATAGCACAATAGTACTGCTCAACGACTGCTCTATTATAAAATAAAGTTTAAATTTTCCGTTTCAATATGCTGTTCAACATTTCATCACCTTTTAACACGATAACGTATCATACTGTGAAGCTAAATCAATTGATCGTGTTCATAGATCAAGTCACCACGCCCATTGCAAGCTTTACTTACTTAATATGCATAAATCAACGATATTATAGTTAACAAAACAGGCCTGCCACGCCAAGTTACTAGGAATTAGTAAAGCGGTATTGAGAAATATTTGGATAAATACTATTATAATATATAATATAAATAAATTGATAATAGTATAGTACAACAAATTATAATAATAAAGGCACTTTTCAAGTCAAATTCTCATTCAAAAGTATAAACATTTACAGCCATTTACTACAAAAACTTAAACATCTGTTGAACACTTGTCTAAAAAAAACTGTGAGTGCAAAACGGACCTTATTTCAACGTCATAATCTGACATTTTATTAGACAAGTGTTCAACAGACGTTTAAAAGTTTTTGTGGTACGACGGATGGAGTTTTTATTTACATTCAGCGGATACAGGCGTCCCACTAGATGTATCGACGACCTCTAAGAGGGCCTTTCTTTGTTCAACAGTGGAAGTCTCCTGGCTGATGATGATGTTAACTGAACGCTCACTTGTGTAACTTACATGCATAATTTAGGTTTTTTTAAACGGCACGTTTAGCACAGTAGCTGAGCACGATGAAATGCCACGCAGCGTGTCGCGTTTTCGATCCCCGCATGGAATAAAAATAGTTTTATAAACAACAAGAACTTATCCCGGTTGTGTGTGAGTTTCAGTATTTGTAAACGCACCCAAGTTACAGGAGAAATTCCTAGTCATCATCTGCTTAGCCTTTTCCCAATTATATTGGGGTCGGATTCCAGTCTAACCAGATGCAGCTGAATACCAATATTCAAATTAGCGATGCATCCGATACCGATATCGATATATCGGCGATACTTCGGGTTAGCCGATATATCGGCATCGACGATATTTTTATGACCGATTCAACGATACTTTTTAACCCTTTCCCCCCGGGGTAGTGATTTTTAACGAAATTCTGCATTTGGACTTTATTATTATAATAAGGTAGGTAAAAGGAAACACACAGATTTTTTTCAGATTTTTATTATACCTAGAAGTACTATTTCCAAGACCTAGACTTAAAAGTACCATCAGGAACTTCGTGTTAGCACAATGTTTAGAACTTTGATAGAAACTACAAAAGTAATGAGATCCAATATTAACTAAGTATTGATAGGTTTTAATTACAGATTAATCTCGTGGTATTCAACAAAACTATTTTTCTTCTCATTTACACACAAAAACACGTTGCAATGTGAACATTTACTATGAGGTTTCGACTGAATCTTCTTGAAACTACAAACCTCACACCTTCCCCTGCACTCTACGAATGTAGGCCAATGGATGCCTTTGTTGCCCAGTCGTACGTCTTTTATAATGGAATAGTCAGATTTGCGCCTTTTGGAAGGACCGCCTTGCGCAGTATTATCAGTAGAAGTCTTCCTTTTCTGACCTGCATCTTTCATTGTCATCAAGCCTTGAGAAACAGAGCCTTGAAAATCTTTTACGGCAGTATGTTCTATTATAAGTCCATAAATGACATATGCATTGACAAATGCGATGTCCAGAAGACCCTAAAACAACCTGTGCCATCATTTCGGTGATTTGCGATCTATACAGTAAAGGGCTCTCAAACGATCAGCAGTATCTACGCCGCCCATATAACTATTGCCGCGAGCAGTGGTGGCCCAGTGGTATCGGCCCCGACTTACGAGTTGTAGGTCGTAGGTTCGAACCCAGCCTGGCGCATTACTTTGTGTAATTTATTTCATCACCACTGCTCTCAAAGCGGTGAAGGAAAACATCGTGAGGAAACCGGCATGTCCTAGAAATTCGAAGACATGTGACATCCACTAACCTGCACTGGGCCCGCGTGGTGGCCCACTCCCTCTCTCAGAGAGGAGGCCTGTGTCCCAGCAGTGGGAACATTTATAGGCTGATGATGATGAGATCAGGCTGAACACGAGGTCCAGGTATTGGAGATGTGGATACCTTTTTTATAGGGTCCTCCAATACATCTTCATTTGACGGCGAGGATGGTGAAACTTCGGCTAACTAACTAAAAAATCTCATCAAAGCCTCTTGGTGAGGGTAGTTCAAGATTTTCCACTTCATCATCAGACACGCCTGCATCAGACTATTCGTCGCATTCCGGAAGATCTTCTAATAATAGGGCTTCAATAAGAGCAGAATTGTTTGTAATATACATCTCATTGGCTAAAACACTAAGAATATAGGTCAGAGAAATGATAAAAATACAATAACATTCGTTTATGATAAAACAAAATACCCGCTTCATCGAGTATGTGTATTATGAAAACCCACACTTTTTGAAACTAGAATCACCTGACGGTACTTTTAAGTCCGCATCAGTTTTTATCAAATATTCAAATAAAATAAACTGATAATACATTCTAACAGCTTTTACAAATGTTATTAGTGATATAAACAACGTAAATAGTAAAAAACATAGCACTTACCTATGATATTCTATTTATAAAAAAAAACCAATTACACTTCACAGCGAAGTGACGAAATGTATGACAGGTTGTAACTCGCTTTTCGAATTTTACGGCTACATCACGCGGTAATTCAAATAATGCGCTGTGATTGGCTTACGGAAACGGTACTCTAAAGGATCGTCAGTTTTATTTAACATAAAGTGTTTTCGTACTGAAGTTATTAGACGAAAAATGTGGAGGTACTTCTAAGTACCGTAAGGAGGGAAAGGGTTAATTTAAAAATGTAGTGTAAACGAGCGTGTTGTCTCGTCTATTTCGTTGCAAACGAGGCAAGAACTATTCTCGGGGAAACCTTTGCCAAACAGACTTGCGAAATCGCATTTCTCCGAAAAAATTAAGATTAGTTTTTTTTTTAAACAAAAATCTTATTTAACGTTAATTACCCCACTACGGCAAAGCCAAAAGGATGGTTATGATTTTGACCGGTATGTATGTATTTTTAATTACTAAAATGTATAATTATCTAATATCAACGAATGCCACTATTTTTTATATTAATAAAAAAATAATCGGACTTGTGATTTATTTATTTTATCTTAATTTTTTAATTCACAATAACCGTATTCGTATCGGTATCGGTATCGCCGATATTTTTAAAAGAGTATCGGTATCGGTATCGTATCGGCGAAAATGCGTATCGATGCATCCCTAATTCAAATCTAATCAAAACCATTTATTTCAAGTTACAGGCACTTTTGAATTGTCACAGACATAAAAAAATAAAAAAATCTACAAAAATTATGGTGCTACAGTCCCAGTTCACAAGACATAAAAACTGTGAAAGTACCGTAGATGCCCATTCCAAGGAGTAGATCTCTATGGAGAAGAACGGGCAAGAAACTCCATGGACACTCTTTTTAGATCGCCAAAATTATTACAAATTCACATATTCCCCACACTAGAAGAAGTTCCAAGTGTGGGGCAATTAAATCTCCAACATTGCAGCCATCAATTTGACCACAAACATTGCATTGTGCAATGACCAAATCCTGCTCGTAATTCCAAATGAAGTGAGATCGGTAGTGAGGTGGCGCCGGAAGTGAAGAGCGGCCATTAAATTACGTCACGACATCATTTCCGGTTGCGCTTGCATCATGGCGCGTGTCATTCGGTTTGTAGATTAGTAGGGCTGGCGCGTTATGGTTTGTTAATTTTATCATTATATCTTTAGTTTACATGGTAATTTTGTTTTTTATTTTTATGCAAGTAACTCGGGTTTAATGACTTAACATAACATTGTTTTATTTATATTTATTGCGATTGCGAGAGCAGTAGTGGCCCAGTGGTATCGGCCCCGACTTACGAATTGTAGGTCGTGTTCGAACCCAGCCTGGCGCATTACTTTGTGTAATTTATTTCAACACCACTGCTCTCAAAACGGTGAAGGAAAACATCGTGAGGAAACCGGCATGTCCTAGAACCAAAAATTCGAAGACATGTGACATCCACCAACCCGCAATGGGCCCGCGTGGTGGCTTATGGCCCATTTCCTCTCACAGAGAGGTGGCCTATGTCCCGGCAGCGGCAGTGGGAATATTTATAGGCTGAGGATGATTGCGATTACACATAAATACAGTATTTATTTTTTATGAATCCGAAAATTCAAGTATATTATGTTATACCTACTATAAGATGTTAAAAGTTGTCATTTATTTGAAAGAGATTTTTGTTTGTATAAAAGATTTATGATGTGTTCTACTTTTATTACCCGACTGCGCGACGCAAAGGAGGGTAATGTGTTTATCAGTCTATGTATGTATGTATGTAAGTATGTATGTATGTATGTATGTATGTTTGTTTCTATGTGGCGTTCTAGAGACCAAATGCGTAGGCCGATTTTGATAATTCTTACGTCAATCGATTCGTCTTAACCTTGCGAGTGTCACTAAAGACATGACAGTAATCAAAATTCATCACAGCGACAACCAGACGCCATATTGTCAAAATGAAAAAAAATAAAGTCGATGAACTATGTCAAGTGGGGTGTCGTTGAATAGGTATTTTAAAATCATCTTTAGGTTTCTTTTATCATTTTTCATTTAAAACAATAGTTTAGGATATAAAACGATTTAAAGTTTTTAACAAAACAATCATTGTCGTTAATTTTCTTACTTATTGATTTAAGTTTTTATTTCAAGTATAAACGATAAACAAACAAAAAAACTGTGAACAATGAATCGTAACTAAAAAGTATAAAATAAAAATATAATTTAAAGAAAAACAAAAAACCCGACTGCGTAACAAATAATTTTAAAAAATACGTGAAAAAATTAACTTAAATAAAAACTAAAAAGAAAAAAACAAGCCCAACGGAACAGCAGGAAGAAGCAGAACAGAACGACTCACAGTCGGGGCCCATTAAAATTTTATTCAATCAATTCTTCCCAAGGGGCCCCGACTGTGAGTCGTTCTGTTCTGCTTCTTCCTGCTGTTCTGTTGAGCTTGTTTTTTTCTTTTTAGTTTTTATTTAAGTTAATTTTTTCACGTATTTTTTAAAATTATTTGTTACGCAGTCGGGTTTTTTGTTTTTCTTTAAATTATATTTTTTTTATCATTATATCAAGTTATTATGTCATATTATTATGATGACTTTGATATTTAATTTGTATGCAAATTAGTTTGAATAGTGCACATTCACAGTATTTTTGGAGAAAGATAAATGTATATTCATCCTACTAATATTATAAATGCGAAAGTTTGTGAGGATGGATGTATGTTTGTTACTCTTTCACGCAAAAACTACTGAACGGATTTTGGTGAAATTTGGCACAGAGGTAGATTATAGTCTGGAATAACACATAGGATATTTTTTATCCCGGGAATATGTTCCCTTGGGATAATTTTCGACATTCACCTGATGTGGAACTCCAAGAGCCCAGCTACACTATAACATATACAAGAATGACGTCTTAGCAAGAGTTGGTCAACCTGATGAGCACTTTCTGTTGACGTATACAAATTGAAGATCTGGAACATCTGATGTGGAACTCCAAGAGCCCAGCTACACTATAACATATACAGAAATGACACCTTAGCAAGAGTTGATCAACCTGATGAGCTCTTTCAGTTGACGTATACAAATTGAAGATCTGGAACACCTGATGTGGAACTCCAAGAGCCCAGCTACACTATAAAATATACAGGAATGACGTCTTAGCAAGAGTTGATCAACCTGATGAGCACTTTCAGTTGACGTATACAAATTGAAGATCTGGAACACCTGATGTGGAACTCCAAGAGCCCAGCTACACTATAACATATACAGAAATGCCGTCTTAGCAAGAGTTGGTCAACCTGATGAGCACTTTCAGTTGACGTATACAAATTGAAGATCTGGAACACCTGATGTGGAACTCCAAGAGCCCAGCTACACTATAACATATACAGGAATGACACCTTAGCAAGAGTTGATCAACCTGATGAGCTCTTTCAGTTGACGTATACAAATTGAAGATCTGGAACACCTGATGTGGAACTCCAAGAGCCCAGCTACACTATAACATATACAGAAATGCCGTCTTAGCAAGAGTTGGTCAACCTGATGAGCACTTTCAGTTGACGTATACAAATTGAAGATCTGGAACACCTGATGTGGAACTCCAAGAGCCCAGCTACACTATAACATATACAGGAATGACACCTTAGCAAGAGTTGATCAACCTGATGAGCACTTTCAGTTGACGTATACAAATTGAAGATCAGGAACACCTGATGTGGAACCCCAAGAGCCCAGCTAAACTATATCATATACAGGAATGACGTCTTAACAAGAGTTGTTCAGCCTGATAAGCACTCTCTGTTGCCGTATAAAATTGAAGATCTGGAAAACCTGATGTAGAACACCAAGAGCTCAGCTACACCATAACATAATAATATAGGAATGACGTCTTAGCAAAGCTGTTCAGCCTGATGAGCACTATCTGTTGATGTATAAAAATTGGAGATCAGGAACACCTGATGTGGAACTCCAAGAGACCAGCTACACTATAACACATACAGGAATGACGTCTTAGCAAGTCGTTCAGCCTGATAAGCACTCTCTGTTGCCGTATAAAAATTGAAGATCTGGAACACCTGATGTGGAAGTGGAACCCCAAGAGACCAGCTAAACTATATCACATACAGGAATGACGTCTTAGCAAGAGTTGTTCAGCCTGATAAGCACTCTCTGATGCCGTAAAAAATTGAAGATCTGGAACACCTGATGCAGAACACCAAGAGCCCAGCTAAACTATATCATATACAGGAATGACGTCTTAGCAAGAGTTGTTTAGCCTGATAAGCACTCTCTGTTGCAATATAAAAATTAAAGATCAGGAACACCTGATGTGGAACTCCAAGAGACCAGCTACACTATAACATATACAAATGACGTCTTAGAAAAGTTGTTCAGCCTAATGAGCACTCTCTGTTGACATATAAAAATTTAAGATCTGGAACACCTGATGTAGAACACCAAGATCCCAGCTACACCATTTTTTTTTTTTTTGGGGTGGCAAAATCATCAAATGAGTCCTCCCGCCCTGGGTGGGGCGGAAGGGACTGTCAGACTCTTACTGACTAAAATCCACCCGTGTTCCTTCGGATGCCCTTTACGTTCCGGGGCCACGGTATCCTGGATTGGCCCCGTCGGTGTCGCGTGAAACACGACGCGCCACCGACCCGGGCTTGGTCCTTGGTCGGACGGCGAGCATACCCATTACTCACCGTCCGCAAGCCCGCTCCGCCGCTGTGCCCTCTGCTATTCAGAGGGACACGCGTTGGAGCGTCCACCCGACAGGCTATTCGCATACGGGCAAAGAGACCCCTTAGGCACACAGTGCCTAAGGAAGAGTTTTTGCCCGCATCCCAGGGTGCACCGGCCCAAAAACCGGTCTTCCCCCCGGACGTATCCGAGAGGGAACTCCAGTCCACGAGCGCACGTGGAGGTTTCCTGTCTTAGCACCCCAGGAATGACGTCTTAGCAAAGTTGTTCAGCCTGATGAGCACTCTCTGTTGACGTATAAAACTGAAGATCTGTAACACCTGATGTGGAAATCAAAGCTATCACTAATTTCACTGTATAATTTTAAAATAACATGAGGTGGGAGTACCTACCTCCATGCAGTAAAGGCGGTAACAGTTTAGAACTTTTTGATGACGATGAATACTTATATATGAATAAAAATTTGACTCTACAGGCAAAAACTTCCATTTATTTTTTACCCGGGCTCTTGAAATTGAACATCAGACTTATCAGATGTTCGATTTTGAATTTTTGACGACCCCATGGTGCTGGCATAAGCAACAGGATCCGCGTACGAAGTCGCGGGTAAAAGCTAGTATAGCTATAAATTATGGAATTATAACCGCATGAATTAATCATGTGATGATAACGCCTCATTATTTCGATGTTATTCCACTATTTTATCGCTACTGATCTGCCTTTGCATCTTACCTTAAGTTTCTTTGCATATATCATATTTAATTAGGGTTTTCGCACTTCAGCATTTAACGTGTGACGTCATGCCAGTGTGACGTGTGATTCAAAATTATTCTTGAAAGCGCAAGCGCAGCTTTAAAGTCCAATTTTTTATTTTTATTAATATTTTAATGATTTTCCGTTTTTTTTTCATTCTTTTGCCTACATCGCTTAAGGCCAAAGCAGCTTTCAACAGGTGAAAGAATTTTTGAAATCGGTCCAGTAGTTTCGGAGCCTATTCAATACAAACAAACAATCAAATATTTCCTCTTTATAATATTAGTGTAGACTATAACACAAAGAAATAAAAATAAATTTTCAAATTGATTATTCCCTCCTTTCATTCGTTTAGAATTTATGAATTTCATAATGTTTGAGTGACAACCCTACACAAAAAAATGAGTTCAAAATAACTATGTACATTAAAAGATACAACTATCATCTTACTAGGTCATGTTTAAACTCTATATAGTACATAACCGTAATAAAATATTATGTATGTTTATAATGAACATTATGTAAAGAGTACTTTATGTTAACGTGATTATGAAGTACCTAATTCGTGAGTTTTATGTTGAACTTTTGACATTAGATACACACATCAAAAGTGTCTAGGGATCAAGCATTTTTATGCGGATTTCTTGAGATTGAGATGTGGCTTTGTAATAAATTTATGATTTTATAAATTTATATGGATCCTTTTTGGTGCATTTCATAATTTGAATCAGGAACTGTGAATCAAATTCGAGTAAAAGATGAAAATCAGCTGTCAATATTTTCCCTATTAAAACATACAACGCATTGAAGACATTATTAGTGCTACTGTTTCCCTACTACTGATTAAAACCAACGTTATTATGGAGCGGCGACGTCATTTAAGCAGGGAAGAAATGCTCAGAGCCGTGGGAATGATAGAAGCTGGTTCCCGGCAACGTACTGTGGCTTTAGCTCTGAATACAAGTCAGAGTGTTATCAGTCGACTTTGGACACGTTACCGAAGCACTGGTACCGTGGCTGAGCGCCATGGAGGACGGTATCGCTGCACCACACGGAGACAAGACCGATACATTCAAATCTTAACTCGAAGAGCTCCAACAATAACCGCCATGATGTTAGCCGTGAGGCTTCATCACTCTTCAGGGAACTTAATTAGCGACCAAACAGTCAGAAACCGCTTGCATGAAGTGAACCTTCATTCCCGAAGACCGCTACGGGTACCACCTATAGCAATGCACAATCGTAGGATTCGATATCAATGGGCTCTTGAACACAGAAATTGGGCAGAAGAACAATGGCGTTTCGTGTGCTTTTCTGATGAGTCTCGTTTCGGTATGAGACCGGATACAAGACGTATACGACACTGGAGAACCCCTGGACGCCAACAGCGATTAAAATCCTGCCAGGAAGTCCATCCTTATAGTGGTGGAACCATCATGGTATGGGCGGGTATTTGGATCGGCGGAAGAACTGAGTTGATTTGGATCAGAGGCAACCTCAACGCTCAAATTTATGCTGAGACGATTGTATCAGACGTCATCGTTCCTCTACAAGTGCAAATCGGTCCCTTATTTCAGTTAATGCATGATAATGCACGACCGCACACCGCAAGAGTTGTAAGACAGACTCTCGCCGCAGCTAACATCAATGTCCTGCCCTGGCCTGCTCAGTCGCCAGACTTGAATCCGATTGAGCATGCATGGGATATGCTACAGAGAAGAGCTCTGCCGAATATGGAGGGTATCCAGTCGCAAGAAGACCTTTTTTTGTTGTTGCGACGAACATGGGCGGCCATTCCACAGCGTGATTTGGATGAACTCATTTTGAGTATGCCAAACCTCGGTTCTTGTGTTGTTAGTGTTCGCGGTAGAAACACGGATTATTAATTGTTTAAGTTACCCAATAAAATTTTAAAGAAAACTGTTATTTCAGTCTTTTTTTCGAACTTTTGTGTTAGTGGTTCAAATGTCAAAAATCCCTTTATTAGGAAAATGGCAAATTTCTTTATTAATGCAAAGGTGACTTGGTTTATCGTTACTGTGACAAACGAAAACACTTTATTTGATGAATCCTTAAAGAAAATTTTAATTAATATCAATCAGGAGAAAAGTTATTGCAAAAATATATGTTGATCCCTAGACACTTTTGATGTGTGTAGTTCTTGTTTTAATTGAAGTGATAATTCGTTATAGTAGTTAATTAAACATTATACTCGTACGTATAATTATATAAGTAGCTTCTGCCCGCCCGCCGCTTTACACGCATAGGGACTTCTTCATCTTCGCGTCGCTGCTGGCGCGACTATAATTAATATATTTTATTGGCCCAAAACTCCCTCAGCCATCTCGACCGCGTTGTCGGTAGCAGCGAAGAGGTCTGGCTGCATCTTTTTGGTCTAACAGGCAGGATATGAGATGAAGCATGGTTTGTGACTCAGCTCCACATCCGCATCCCGCTGCCGTTCCAGTGCGATAGCCCCACTTTATCAAGTTGGAGTTACATCCTCCTTGGGTCCGGAGGCGATTCAGGGATTTCCAGGTGGACCATGAAAGATTCGATCCTGCAGAAAGATGTTCTCTTGGTGGAAAGCAGTAGGACGGACTGAAAGAATCTAATTAGTAGTCAAATATTTTTTGACAAACTAACTGACAGACAATAAGATTATCAAAAAATATTTAACACGAACATTTTTTTCGTTACGTAAACCAAAATTAACGAAGATAAGACACTTTTAAGATCGCCAATTATTATGTCACAAGTAGCGATGCATCCGATACGAATACCGATACCGATATATCGGCGATGCTTCGGGTTAGCCGATATATCGGTATCGACGATATTTTATGACCGATTCAACAATACTTTTTAATTTAAAAATGTCATGTAAACGACCGTGTTGTCTCGTCTATTTCGTTGCAAACGAGGCACGAACCATGCCCGGGGAAACCCAGTACTGTAACTGTAAGTTCTGAGATGCGTACTGGTGGCGGGCTTTGGAGTGTTTGTAAAGATATTATTAAAGAGTCCGAAGAAGATGAGCCCCTGTCTAATACTCTGAGCTGTAATTCTCTCAAAGAAGAAGTGAGCGAAAGATACCTAAAGTCTCCAAATATATCGAGAGATGCAGATCCATTCGTTTTCTGGCGCAGTGACGTTTTATACCCAAACTTGAAAAAAATTGCGCCGAATTACTTTAGTTTCCAAATGAGTTCTTTTGCATCTGAGAGACTATTTTCCAGAGCAGATCTTATTCAATCAGACTTGCGAAAAAGCCTTTCTCCGAAAATTTAAGATTACTTTGTTTTTTTAACAAAAATCTTATTAATGTTAGTTTAATCACTACAATTAATTATTATCTGATATCAACGTATGACACTACTTTTTGTATTAATAAAAAAATATTCTGACTTGTGATTTATTTATTTTATCTTAATTTTTTATTTCACAATAAGCGTATTCGTATCGGTATCGGTATCGCCGATATTTTTATAAGAGTATCGGTATCGGTATCGTATCGGCGAAAAGGCGTATCGATGCATCCCTAGTCACAAGCAAGTAGAGTTTTTACTTGTTGAACGCATTTATCTCAGGGTTCGAATTGAAAAATTCTTTTGTGTTGAATAGTCCATTTATCGAGGAAGGCGAGGATAAATTATCGGGATATGTCCGTCAAACAACATCTAGTTTACATATTTACAAGCGAATTACATAATCGAAGCTCCCTCATCTTTGAACAAAACTGTAAACTTTCTCGTTCACGTTACTAAACCTCGATTAACTCGACTTACGTCAACCATCTGACAGCTGAGAAATGGCGGACAATGCACAATAGTGTATTCTATACCCTGTTATATATTTACTTATTATGTAAGGAAAGCAGGAAAAAGTAATTTAATTATTATGGTTGTGGAGTGTGAATATTAGGCTATTTTACTGAAAAAATCTTATTAGTCCGAAAGTGACGGAGATACAACGCTTCTAAAAATCACAAAACGTCACGCGGTCGGTAAGGGAACAGTGTATAAGACGGGGACGCGAGGTATAATGGGAAATAACACTCTTAAGGCGACACTGGTCAACATACAAACTTCGGGGGGGTTTTACTCCACTATGTGACAATGTACCTACATCCAAAGTTAAACATGATATAATTTTGTCTCATTATTAATTTTGTCTGTACGGAAGCAAACAAAATTGTAAAATAAGAAGCCATTAAAAAGTTAAGCCTCCTGCAGACACACGCGATTAATCGCGCGGGGTGACATGTCGCGGTCCATTCACAGTCTTTTTAGAGTGGAAATTAGCTTGGCTCGTTGTCGCAGCGCGATTAATCGCGTGTGTCTGCAGGAGGCTTTATGATTATGAGCTTTTAAACATTCGTTTTTATTGCTAATTTTAGCACAACTTTGGGCGTAAATTAGAAATTAAAGAAACATCAAATTTCCAAAACGAAGCCTGTACCGACACGGCACATTTATCGAAGAATTTAATAATTTTTATTTGAAATTGATTTATGCAGTGGTTTTTTCATAAAACTCCTTCTTCCAAAGGCCTTTTTTCGTAAAGTGTCACCTTAAGGCAAACTTAACACAATACTAACGTAGCACAAGCGCCAACAGGACACCATTTGTTAATGGCCGCTTGCAAATGACGTCCTGACGGCTCTCGCGCTACGTTAGTGTTGTGTTAAGTATGCCTTAAGTGTGTATGTCCCCATTATACCTCGCGATTATTAGCGTCCCAGTCTTATACACTGTTCCCCTTTTTAGGGTTCCGTAGCCAAATGGCAAAAACGGAACCCTTATAGATTCGTCATGTCTGTCTGTCTGTCTGTCTGTCTGTCTGTCTATCCGTGTATGTCACAGCCACTTTTTGTCGAAAGTATAAGAGCTATCCTGTTGAAACTTGGTAGAAAGATGTATTATGTGAACAGCATTAGGATTTTCACACAAAAATCAAAACAAAACAAATTTTGGGGGTGCCCCCCATACTTAGAATTGAAACTCAAAAAAAATTTTTTCACCAAACCCATACGTGTGGGGTATCTATGAATAGGTCTTTAAAAATGATATTGAGGTTACTAACATCATTTTTTTCTAAACTGAACAGTTTGCGCGAGAGACACTTCCAAAGTGGTAAAAAGTGTGTCCCCCCCCCATAACTTCTAAAATAAGAGAATGATAAAACTAAAAAAAATATATAATGTAGACCTCAACCAAAACTACCAACGAAAATTGGTTTGGATGAGATACAGTTAGCAGTTTTTGAGATATAGTACATTTTCAAAAACCGCAAATATAACTTTGCCATTCATACAAATACTATGAAAAACAAAGTTATTTTTATTGTTTGTGTATATTACTTACTAATCTCAATATAATTATATCTCTAATCTATGCTTGCTGCTACGGAACCCTTCATGGGCGAGTCCAACTCGCACTTGGCCGGTTTATTTTACAGGCGTTATGACAACACTAGCACTCCCGAATTTCAAAGCGTTTTATCTTTGTCAATTGATATTCATTGATAAAAAAAAAAAAACAAATACTTATACGTGTTCATTATTTTTCAAAGCTCTAACAAAGCACGATCTCCGGCCACCGTAGGCGCGGGCATGCGGGCGGCGAGTAAAGGGCAACTCGCTGCCCGACCATGGACCATGCCCGGGTCGACGGCGCGTTGTGTTCCACGCGCGCCTCAAAGAGCGTCAGCATAATGACGGGGCCCCCTCTCTAGAGGGCCAAAGCCTGCCGGGGCCGCGGGACTTATACCATTACCGTGACCCCGGAACATAAAGGGCTATTGAAGGACACCGTGGATTTTAGTCAGTACAAGTCTGACAGTCCCTCCCGCCCTGCCCGGGGTGGGAGGACTCATTTGATGATTTTACCACGCAAAAAAAAAAAAAAAAAAAAAGCTCTAACAAAGCAGATTTTCATTTTACTTATGCTGTAAAATACCCTCATGGCTAAGTAATAACACTCGCATTGGTCGATTTTCAAGGTTAAACACCGCTTGCCAAGGTTGCTCTATGGATGGGTGACCATCTATTATAGCGAGTTTCCTCTGTGCCTCGGAATGCATGTAAAGCTATTGGTCCCGGCTGTCATTTGTAGTATCTTTAACAGTCGTTACTGTTAATCAGAAGCTCTAAAGTCTGACAACCAGACTTACCATGTGGTATCGTATTACTTACCCAGTTACTGGGTTGTGGAATTCAGATAGGCTGTCGCAGCACAGTGAAGCACGCTTGTCTAGAAATAACGTATTTAATCTTGACTAATACCTACCTACCCTCAGTCAAAAAATTTTTGCAGATTGCAATAATATTTTTTCTAACTTCGCAAAAATCGATTTCTGCCACCATTAAACATAACAGTCATACATTTTAAAAAGCTTAAAAAATTGCGAATTGAGAAAGTCATTCAAGTACTAAATAAAAAAAAACATAATTCAAAGATTGTAGATTGGCTAGACTTTCTCAAATCGTCTCATTACTTACTATAATTCAATTAGAATCAACCAAAAAATAACCTAAAAAATTCTATCAAGATACCAAAAAAGAACAAAAAAGTTCTATTTAAACTCCTAATTTAAAAATATCGACTCACGAACCGGATCTAACATAGTTTTCGACTTTTTGTTCCACAATGACAAAGACTTCTGCTTGGTCATAGACAAACGTTGACAATAGACAAGATAAAGAAGGAAATAGTCTGTGGTTTATGGTTACATTTTTAGTTGTGTACATGTACCTATGTACATGTACAACTTGCAATTTTAATAATAGAACGTAACGTAACCTAAAATGCCACACACGCATATTGAGAGCATTGAAGAGTAATTAAAAATCTGGTACTTATGAATAATCGTTTAAACTAGCGATTGCCCACACATTCGCCGGCTAGGTATAATCGCTTCGACGTTTTCATCGTCAGCTATAAAAGTTCTCACTGCTGGGACACAGGCCTCCTTTTTAGGGTTCCGTAGCCAAATGGCAAAAACGGAACCCTTATAGATTCGTCATGTCTGTCTGTCTGTCTGTCTGTCTGTCTGTCCGTGTATGTCACAGTCACTTTTTGTCGAAAGTATAAGAGCTATCCTGTTGAAACTTGGTAGAAAGATGTATTATGTGAACCGCATTAGGATTTTCACACAAAAATCAAAACAAAACAAATTTTGGGGGTGACCCCCATACTTAGAATTGAAACTCAAAAAAAATTTTTCACCAAACCCATACGTGTGAGGTATCTATTAATAGGTCTTTAAAAATGATATTGAGGTTACTAACATAATTTTTTTCTAAACTGAACAGTTTGCGCGAGAGACACTTCCAAAGTGGTAAAAAGTGTGTCCCCCCCCCGTAACTTCTAAAATAAGAGAATGATAAAACTAAAAAAAATATATAATGTAGACCTCAACCAAAACTACCAACGAAAATTGGTTTGGATGAGATACAGTTAGCAGTTTTTGAGGTATAATACATTTTCAAAAACCGCAAATATAACTTTGCCATTCATACAAATACTATGAAAAACAAAGTTATTTTTATTGTTTGTGTATATTACTTACTAATCTCAATATAATTATATCTCTAATCTATGCTTGCTGCTACGGAACCCTTCATGGGCGAGTCCAACTCGCACTTGGCCGGTTTTTGTTCACAGGACCCATTGCGACTGCATACCTAAATGTTTTACTGACTGAACTATTTATAATATTAACTCAGGGTTTCGTCTTTAAAATACCATGAAATATAACAAAATGAAGTCTATCGTGCCATCATAAATTGCCGTGAATCTTAATAATAATTCTGTATAGTGCCTATTTTAATCATTGTCCTTACGAAGTGAACGCAAGCCACGATCGTGAATAATTGCCGCCATAACGAATCGTGTTTGAGGCTGTGATGTTTAAAAAGGTCTAGATTTCTAGGTCGTTAGGTTTATGTAAACTTTAGAAGTATTAAAGGTGCTCTGTCTTCTTTTTCTTCCTGCCCTTATCCCACTGTACTTGGGGTCGGCGCAACACTTGTTCTTCTTCCATTCTCCCCTATCAGACGTCACAGTATCATTTACTCCTTTTTCTTTCATATCATTCCTTAGACAATCCATCCATCTTTTCTTTGGCCTTCCTCTTCCCCTCCATCCATCAACATTCATACTCATTACTTTCTTAGTCACATGGGTGTCATCCCTCCTCATCACATGTCCATACCAAGATAGACGATTCCCTTTAATTTTTTCTGTAACACGCGCCAAACTTCCCCTTATAAACTCTTTCCTTACTTGAGTTAAAGGTGCTCTGTGTTATATTAAAATTAATATTTAAACCGGATTTACGAGTAATCGTAAATGCATTAGCGCTAAGCCAGAATCGACAGGGGCAACCACCAGAAAAGCGCCGAGACAATGAAACTCGACGTGTCCCGGAGAATGAATTTGGCTTGGATCCTGCACGAAATTAGGTAATCAGAAAAGAATAGTTGAGGAGTAGGAAAAATATGTTTCTACTTCCCTCCATGTCAAGCAGGAGACAACAAAACAAGGCCAATGGCACAAAGGGATATTACAACTGGGAGAAGTCCTCTCCCTCGAGCGTCCCGCCTCCTCCTCCGCTAGCTTGACTGCTTCGCAGAAGGAGGTGACTGGTGACTGGTTCCCATTTCGTCTCGCCCCGTAGCATGGCGTCGAAAGCGTTTTGCTAAGTGTCTAAACACACTATGCCGAAGTTACGCGACCGAAGTTCGGCGGCTGATTTCACGTTCCGACGTATTTGGCTGATATGACACACCATAAGTGCCGAACTTACGCGGCAGAAATTCGGCGCGGGTGGCGCGGGCGGCTCCCTGCTGCTCCCCGCCCCCGGATCTTCGTCGGTAATCGAACCGAACTTCGGTCGCAAATAATGTGTGGTCACAGAATAAGTTGCCGCTGAACTTACGCCCGACCGAAGTTACGCTGTACGCTATGACGCGACGTAATTTCGGCATAGTGTGTCGTCAGTAATTCAAATAGCATTGCAGGCGTAATTGTGCCGAACTTCGGTCACGTAACTTCGGCATAGTGTGTTTAGACACTAATACTTTTATTGTGCGCACAGCTAAGGAGCTATTTTTTTTTTAAATAACCTTACGCTTAATCTCTATTAAGGTATAGGTTGTTCTCAGTAGCTGCCACGGAGGCCTAATGCCCGGTTGACGGCATTAGGCTGGCCCCTTATTACAATGGACTTGAAATGTGGGTATACAGACCAATTTCATTTTAAAAATCACTTTCATTGTGACGTCACAACTTACATCACGCGTCAACAAACTCCGCGCGATATCTCAATACAGTCGCGTAGAAAAGTTCAAAGTTACAAAACACACGATAGTTTGTAACAACAGCGAGAAGAAAGAGTACAATCGCGATGAGCTTGAAGCTCCCACGACTTTACTTTCAATTACAGTTTTTGTGGTAACTGTACCGACAAGACGATTAAGAGATTGTGCACGCGATTTGCAATTTTATTAAACGTATTATTACTGTTACATGGGGTATAAATATAATTGGTGAAGTGTAAAGCGACCGATAAGTCTGAAAAGGTCAGTGATCTCCATCTGTCAACAGCTGTCACTTGAAAATCACGATTTAAAAAAAAACTTTGTGGATAAATAATTTTAAAATACTTATTTTTTAGTTATTAATTTCATAAAAATTCAACTTACAATTTAGATAATTAAACTAAATCTAGAAATTTAAAAATAAAAATAATTATAACTAAATATTAAAATATATATACACACATCAAAAGTGTCTAGGGATCAAGCATTTTTATGCGGATTTCTTGAGATTGAGATGTGGCTTTGTAATAAATTTATGATTTTATAAATTTATATGGATCCTTTTTGGTGCATTTCATAATTTGAATCAGGAACTGTGAATCAAATTCGAGTAAAAGATGAAAATCAGCTGTCAATATTTTCCCTATAAAAACATACAACGCATTGAAGACATTATTAGTGCTACTGTTTCCCTACTACTGATTAAAACCAACGTTATTATGGAGCGGCGACGTCATTTAAGCAGGGAAGAAATGCTCAGAGCCGTGGGAATGATAGAAGCTGGTTCCCGGCAACGTACTGTGGCTTTAGCTCTGAATACAAGTCAGAGTGTTATCAGTCGACTTTGGACACGTTACCGAAGCACTGGTACCGTGGCTGAGCGCCATGGAGGACGGTATCGCTGCACCACACGGAGACAAGACCGATACATTCAAATCTTAACTCGAAGAGCTCCAACAATAACCGCCATGATGTTAGCCGTGAGGCTTCATCACTCTTCAGGGAACTTAATTAGCGACCAAACAGTCAGAAACCGCTTGCATGAAGTGAACCTTCATTCCCGAAGACCGCTACGGGTACCACCTATAGCAATGCACAATCGTAGGATTCGATATCAATGGGCTCTTGAACACAGAAATTGGGCAGAAGAACAATGGCGTTTCGTGTGCTTTTCTGATGAGTCTCGTTTCGGTATGAGACCGGATACAAGACGTATACGACACTGGAGAACCCCTGGACGCCAACAGCGATTAAAATCCTGCCAGGAAGTCCATCCTTATAGTGGTGGAACCATCATGGTATGGGCGGGTATTTGGATCGGCGGAAGAACTGAGTTGATTTGGATCAGAGGGAACCTCAACGCTCAAATTTATGCTGAGACGATTGTATCAGACGTCATCGTTCCTCTACAAGTGCAAATCGGTCCCTTATTTCAGTTAATGCATGATAATGCACGACCGCACACCGCAAGAGTTGTAAGACAGACTCTCGCCGCAGCTAACATCAATGTCCTGCCCTGGCCTGCTCAGTCGCCAGACTTGAATCCGATTGAGCATGCATGGGATATGCTACAGAGAAGAGCTCTGCCGAATATGGAGGGTATCCAGTCGCAAGAAGACCTTTTTTTGTTGTTGCAACGAACATGGGCGGCCATTCCACAGCGTGATTTGGATGAACTCATTTTGAGTATGCCAAACCGATGTTCTTGTGTTGTTAGTGTTCGCGGTAGAAACACGGATTATTAATTGTTTAAGTTACCCAATAAAATTTTAAAGAAAACTGTTATTTCAGTCTTTTTTTCGAACTTTTGTGTTAGTGGTTCAAATGTCAAAAATCCCTTTATTAGGAAAATGGCAAATTTCTTTATTAATGCAAAGGTGACTTGGTTTATCGTTACTGTGACAAACGAAAACACTTTATTTGATGAATCCTTAAAGAAAATTTTAATTAATATCAATCAGGAGAAAAGTTATTGCAAAAATATAGGGTAAGTTCGCCTGTTCGCGTCCATCGTCCGGTTCGCGTCCATTTTACGGATCTCCCTTTAAAAATGCTCGAAAATAAGTATATTCTTACTCTAATGACATGGAAAGACATGACCGCCTATACCTCAACGTATAAGAGACACGATAACATAGACAAAAGTTCCGTCCGCCCCGCTAATCCGTTTAGAAAAAATATTTAATCCCGGGTTGTTCAACAGCAGAGTGAAAACGCGCGGAATGTAAAAAAAAATTAGTGTGCAGCGGCGCGTTTAACGGTAAATATTTTATTGTTTTATATGAATTTTAGGAAACATAGCTATTTGTAGACATTAATAATGGAAAAACGAATAATATGAATTATGAATTTGCTCGTTTTTTTTAAAGTTAACAGTTAAAATAAGGTGGACGCGAATTACAACACCGAATTTATAAAATGTGCACTTTGCGTCCACAGTGGACGCGAACTCGTCTATTTATGTTTTCTCTAATTTTTTATTTTTATGTGATTAAAATATGAAAGAGAAATTGGATTTTTGTTTATTTTAACACTTATAGTATGTAATTGTAACTGCCAATTTGCGTCCACATTATTATGATTGTAGTAAAAGATAGACAACATCGATTACACGTGGACGCAAACTATACCTGCATTGAATAATATTATATAGCAAATTGCGTCCATTTTTTCAATAAATAAAAATGATAGCATAAACATATTTTATTCATATTTTTTTAATAATTTGAAATGAATAGGTAGTACAGTTTTGATTAGGACTATGAGATTAAAATTCAAGTTTTACTAGTGCAATAAAGTCTGGAGGTGACTGCCCTCCAGCACGTCAGCGGGTAAGACCCCTCTTTGAGCAGTGGCTGGATAGGCGTCACGGCGTCCTGAGTCCTGACGTACCGCATGACGCAGGTCCTCACCGTACATGGAAGTTTCGGGAGGTACCTGTGTCTGATGAGAAAGGAAGAAACGCCTGGGTGTCACCACAGCGAGGATCGCTAGGAGGAAACGGTTGAGCATAAGGTGCAGGTGCCCCGCTTGGCCAGAGCACCGCCGTGTCCTCTCGGCGGCGATAGGCGAAGACCTCTCGCGCCCGGTATTGGTCGAGGCCATGCCGCGGGGCGAGTTTGAGTGGAAAGCGGTCGCATCCTGCGAAGCAGTCAAGCTCGCGAAGGAAAAGGCGGGTCGCGTGAGGGAGAGGATAGCGTCTTTCCTCCACCCCAGCCGCGGTGGTAGGCGCCCACATCGTCGGACATCGGCGGACGATCTCTGGCCACCGTAGGCGCGGGCATGCAGGCGGCGAGTAATGGTTGACTCGCTGTCCGACCATGGACCATGCCCGGGTCGACGGCGCTGTGTTTTCCACGCTGACAGTAGGGGTTTGCCTGGAGTAAAGAAACCAGGACCAGAACCAATGTATGGTTATTTTTTTATTTTAAATTCTATCGATGTTGAGAAGAATAAACAAGTTTTTTTATTTTATTTTTATAATGATAATTATGTTATTTTTTTATTAAATAAAGAAATTATTAAAATCCAATCTTCCTTTAAATTGCCTTAACAATATCACCCCTGATCACCCCTATATTCCTTCTCTAAACTGATGGACGCGAAATGGTCCATGGGTGGACGCAATTTGGATTTTTTGGACGCAAACTGGGTAAAACGCCTAATTTTGACATTTTCCTGTTTAAAAAAAAAATACGAGAAATTTCGAACAAAACTGAAAGCTGATATTAAAATAGACTATATAACGAACGCATTTACATAATTTTTTTATTGAAACTGGTATTGGGACATTTTTATTTTCTCCTTCAAACTTGTCAACTGCACTAAATGGACGCAAACAGGCGAAATGACCCTATGTTGATCCCTAGACACTTTTGATGTGTGTATTTTAAAATTATATTTTAAAACTTTTTGCATATGGTACAGTAAGTATCCTATGTTTAATCCAGATTATAAACTATCTGTGTACTAAATCTAAATCCGTTATGTAGTTTTTGCGTGAAAGAGTATCAAACATCCATCCATCCTTCTTCACAAACTTTAACATTTATAAATAAGGAGTCATGTTTTGTACAGTTAAAAAAAATAATGACAACAAACACACTTTTCTTTCTTTTTTCCGAGATTAAATGATGATGCAGTTTGCTTTCTATTCAAAAATAAAGGAATGTTTTCTTTGAGTAAAATTTTCTATCTGCAGTATTAAGAGTACTTTCCCTCCAGGTGGCATTACAAAATTCCACCCTGTATAACATGCATAATATAAGAGATTACACCCGTGCGGAGCCGGGGCGTAATCTCTACTTACTAGGGGGCCTTAGCACAAAATTTCCATATTTTACCTACGGCGTACTTGAAGTAGGTATTTTTGGCGTTTGTTTGGAAAATGAAAAAGCGTCTTTAGTGCACGAACGAGAAACTACTTTTTCCCATCAAATTAACGTCAAAGTTCCCATTTACAAAAAAACGTGAAAAATCGTGTCAGGGCCTCTGATCAGATGCATATTAAATCCATGTTATTACTGTTAATTGGACAAAATAATCAAGTTAAATAATATTACTTTTAACCTAGCGAGTTAAGTAAACGACAATTTTCGCAATGTCGCCTGATATGTCTTCATTACGTATGGTCTTCATTACGTATTCATTAAGTTATGCACAAGTAAGTTATCCGGATGTTACTAAAGTAACTTAATTAGTGTTTGCCCAGAAGATAAGTTATAGTAGGTACAGTTTATACGGAACTTGAGCAAGAGCTCGTAAAGAAAAGTAGGTATCCTATTATTATTCAATTTCATTCCAAGTCCCGTTTATTTTGTTTTATTCTCCATAAGCTTTGTCTTGTGACAGCGCGGCCGTGATTTACTTGTAATTATCCAATTCAACTAACCTCTTTACTGCTAATTTTTCAGTGTTTTTTTTTAAACGTTGCCCCATACTAGATATTCTCCTGCGTCGTGGGTTCGTTTACAAACATATAAACTCACATACACAAACACCCAAACCCGGAACAAGTACTTGTAGATCATACAAATATTTGTTCCGTCCGGGAATCAAACCAGTGACACGCTGCGCAGCAATCCAATCGCTCAACCACTGCGCTAACCTAGCCGTTAACGCCAATCAGCTCAGCTATACGCAAAAAAATAACGAGATACGTTTCATTTTTGACCTTGACAAAGCAATCATTACAATGTATCACATCACACTCAATTCAACACCAAACAAAAAAGCGTAACTCAATAAATAAATAAAATAGACCTTATAAAAATCACAATAACTAATCGAATCGATCACGTTTCAATAAGTGCTGACATGTAGCCGACAAGATTGACTATCATAGATCATTATTATGACTACACTTGTAATATTAGCACTATTAAATAATGTTTTAACAACGCATACGCAACGCAACTTACATCCGTCGCAGCGCAAGTAGGGTTACCATATTCAAAGCCCAATAAAAAAAAAAAGTCCGTACATTTTCATCATCATCATCATCATCATCTCAGCCATAAGACGTCCACTGCTGAACATAGGCCTCCCCTTTAGATCTCCACATATACCGGTTGGAAGCGACCTGCATCCAGCGTCTTCCGGCGACCTTTACAAGGTCGTCTGTCCACCTCGTTGGTGGACGTCCTACGCTGCGCTTGCTAGTCCGCGGTCTCCACTCTAGCACTTTTCGACCCCATCGGCCATCTGCTCTGCGAGTAATATGGCCTGCCCATTGCCACTTCAGCTTGCTAATCCGGTGGGCTATATCGGTGACTTTAGTTCGTCTACGGATCTCCTCATTTCGGATTCGATCACATCCGTACATTTTACTGTACACATATTTTTTTATTTATTCAGACGCTACTAGCACGACTTTTCACCTTTTCTTTCGGCGTGAAGTAAACGGGACTATGACGTTAATTATGCGCTTTTTAATTTTCCATACAATAAACGCCAAAGATACTTCAAGTACTCTGTACTTAAGTTACGGAAAATCTTGTGCCTAACTTTTTTTTATACATAAACTCACAGGTATTGAATTACTCTGCCTTATATCTATGGTCCTTACTGTAAGTTGTGTCGTTATTTGGGGTATCGAATTAGCTACTACTGGTTAGTTTTTTCTTGGGGAGATAGGCAGACAACGCTAAAATAAGTCACTTGTAACTTCTAGTCTAACCGACCCCAATATTGGGAAAAGAATTGCCAGATAATGATTGTTAAAAGACATTAAGTCCAGAAAATGATAAAGATAGACAAAGTCCGGACAAGGGGGCATTATCCTAACAAATCGAAATAGATGGTAACCCAAGTCACAAGAGACTTAAATACGGGAAGCAAATATGCGCGGTCACGTCTGCACTTTCTGTTTTAAATTGTGTAAGAAGATTTATGACTTGGTCATTGTTTTGCATTGAATAAAACATTGCAGTTTTTGTGTAAAGGATTTTATCGTTAGTTTTATGTTCTAAGCTTTCGTTTGAATTGTTCATTTACGGTTATATGGACCACAGAACAGAATATGGACAAACATATTTTACTTAGATTGTCTGACTGTTTTGTTTAATAGCAATCATTTTCATGATAAAATCTAAAGCACTCTTAAGCTATTGTCAAACAGACAGGCGAAGCGAATGCGATCCGAATCCTTTCTTATAGAAAAGCGAAAGCGGTCCGATAGTCTATGTGACAGGCTTCAAAGAATTCCACACATTACAAAAACAAAAACGCATCGATTCGCATTCGCTTCGCCTGTCTGTTTGACAATAGCTTTAATGTGAAACATCCAACTTTTCCTCTCGTCCATAAAACTACTTTGAAGGAGTAAGAACAACAAAAGAATATTTTGAAGTAATCTGGAGTTTCTTACCGGGCGGTTATTCTCCTGAAAATACAACTGTATTTATGTATAAAATGATTACGAATATTCCACATGAAGATACTAGGTAATTAATGATTTATAATTAAAAAAAAAGCAAAATTATATTAAAAACAATCCGTAACACCGCAAGCTTCATTGAGGAAATAAAACCAGACTTAAAACTTTCAAAACAAAACTCTCGCAGGACGTGCCCGCTCCTATTTCCCATCCGTATGTTTCCAGACAAACGGACATATGAACCGGTTTGATATATACATATAATATATGTATGTATGTATGCACGGTCAGTGAAAGTATAGAGTCATGGACCATGGTCATTGCGCTTGCACATGTACAGTCATGGAGAAAAGCTTTAGAAAATGATTTTGTTCTTTTGTTATACTCAATATGGTTATTGTGACTTGACATTTTATCTACTTTTTGTCTGTATCAGGTGGCCTACCATAACGTCTTAAATCGTGAGTCTTTAGGCTGTAGGAAAGAGACAGAGCTATATAAGTCGTCTAGCGCCATCTCGTTCTCTGAGCGAAACCACGACGTCATGAAAGAAAGAAAGAAAAAGAAAAGAAAGAAAAGAAATTTATTGGGACACACAGGACAGAACAAACAAAATTACATGAATAAAACAACAAAGAAAAACAAAAATGAAATAGAAAAAAAAACAAAAGGTAAAACAAACCAATTTAGTCTGGTCCTGTGTGAGGCCAAAAGGCTCCTACCTCAGCATTTGCTGCGACAATTTTAACTGTCACAGCGCTGGTTTTCTGGTAGGGCCCAATCATGGTTATCACCTCAAATCACCTGGTGGTGGTAGGCTACACCAGAGCCGCCTGGCTCGCGAACACAATCCTATGGTGTTCGGCGCCAACAGTTATTACCATAGTCCGGAGTAGGTACATTGATTTTATGAACTTGTATCACGAACTGTCATAGAAATCATAGCATGGATAAGCTTTCTTCCCGGGATTTGATTTCAGTACTTACGGGATTTTCAACCAATTTGGCTGAAATTTGAAATAAAGATGGCTTATACCCTGGATTAACACATAAATTACATTTTATCAGAAAATTTTTAAAAGTTTCCACGCGAATAAAAAAAGAAAAAGGGGCGAACACGCGGCCTACAGCGAGTGCTTTTAATTCTTCATCCTACATGTTTAAACGTATTTTAAACGTATTTCTATTTCTTTTTTTTTTTTTTTACAACTATCACACAGCGCCATCTAGTCCCAAGCTAAGCAGAGCTTGTGTTATGGGTACTAGACAACTGATAAACATACTTATATATTTCTAAATACATACATATTATAGATAAATTACACCCAGACACAGAACAAATGATCGTGCTCATCACACAAACATTTGTCCTGGGTGGGAATCGAACCCACGACCTCCGGCATAGCAGTCAGGGTCACTAACCACTAGACCAACAGGCCTGTCATGGGATTCCGGGATTGAATTGTTAAGACAATTCAATCCCGGAATCCCGGAGGCATGTCAATACTAAAATACGTTTCAGGTTATTGAACCCAAATCAATTACCTACTCCGGCTATAGTTATTATTACTGAAAACGTTGATACGTGTGAGTTCCTCTGGATAAGCTCGCTCCATGTAAAAAAGCTGGGAAAAGGCTAGAGAATAATTAAAGATCTCCTAAAGGCCCAGAAAAAGTAGAAAAAGCTCAAAAATCGAATCACAGAAACTGCATCAAAAATTATGCTAGTAAGACTTTTCTCTTTGATTGTACGCAGAACTATAAAAGTTAGTTACTAACTTGACCTGTGAAAGCAATGAATATTCATTTTTTTAATATTTATACATCATAAACACATAATTTTATTACATAACACCGTCTATTATATGCACAATTAATTTTATTTAAATCATTTGAGATTATGAAAGTATCTCACCATTATACATAATACGAAAATATGAATGAATGTGTGGGATGTTTGTTATTTTATTATGCCAGAACGGCTGAACAGTTCCGGATGAAATTAAGACTGGAATAGATTATAGTCTGCCGGATAAATTAGTTATGTGCGCTATACTCTGTTTTTTCGCTGAGTATTTAGGAAAAAAGCAACAATATTTTGTATACGGCACGATTCACGCTGTGGTTGAAAGTTTGTAGTTGTGCTGCGTGTCCCGGGTTCGATTACCGTACAAATCAAGTATTTGTATGATCTATGGTTGTTCCGGGTCTGACTGTCAGATTTCCAATAGGACCGGTTGTAAGTGGCTTACATCCAGAGCGATCCTATGGTCTTCGACCTTGTGGGTGGAAATCTCATGCTGCGCTTACCGGTGCGTGGTCTCCATTCAAGAATCTGGCTGTTTGTGTGTGTGGTTTTAAAACTTTGTAACGTAAATACACCCACGATACAAGAGAAATTCCTAGCGGGAAGCCTTTGTTCCGTGCTGGGCAAAAATCAATCGTTCCACTACTGTGCTAATACTTATGATATGAAGGAGGCTAGCTGTAACAGAGAGATATCCAACCTCTTCTGTTCCTTCAACTTTTGCCACGGCCCCAGCTGCATGTTCTTCAGTATTGTTTTATTTTCACATTTTACAATAAACTACTTATTAAACTCAGTGCTACACAAGCAGTACGACAGCTCCAAATCGAGCAAATACCGCACCAGTAGTACCGAGTTCGCCGTACACTACGGCTTCGGCAACCTTTCCGGCGTCCTCTTGGAGGGCGATGTCACCGTGGGCGACATCACGGTGCGCGACTTGAACCCTGGACCCATGGCCGTCCTCGCTTTCGTGGCCGCCAATTTCGGCGACATCCTCGGCACAGCATGTAGCAGCATCTAAGTGGACGGCCTGTTAGCCCTGCTCTACCCCTGTAGGTGGCGCAACGCCACAAGGCTTTTGCCCAGAAGTATATTGTATCCGTAATCACTTATTTGAGCAGCTCAGAAAATGCATGGTTAATTACCTGTGTTTAGCGACGTCACCTAAATCTGTATCGTTTATGTTTATGTAAAATATTGTACATTACGCATATCCCTCTGATAATTTACGACCGGATTTGAATCGACAATAATTAATTGGTTTTATGTTTGATATAATAAATATTTATAAATACAAACAGGTTTATTTTTTAAGGAAACCAGAGCGAAATATAAAAGGATATAAATTATGTTACTTAATATACATTCTAACAATTTTTAATGAAGACCATTATAACTCTATATTTTGATATTATGTCATTAGAATTCTATAAAAGTATAATCAATAATATTTTGTTGGCAGTATTTTTTCAAATTTTCGGTTGACATGTGAGTTACATCTCTCATAACGGTATTTGATTTTTTTTTAAATTAGAATAAAATAATGTTTACTTGTGCAAAAACCTGGTAGTTAAAGATATCTCAATTATTGCATTATTTTTTCCGGACTGGGCTCGCCGCATCATTCGAGGTCCTATTAATTATGCACCAAAATACATGAAAAATGGTCCAGCTGTAGTTTCACTGTCGAAACGAGATGACGCTAGACGACTTGTATAGCTCTGTCTCTTTCCCTACTACTTTCATTAGGACGTCATAGTAGGTCCCCAGTTGTTTAGTTGCCACAACATTACAAATAGACTGAAATAGCTGTGCCTTTCATTAACACACTTGTATCTATAATACAAATGATGACTTTGACCTACGAATTTAAATTGAAACCTGAACTGAAATTACTAACCTCGCCTTCACCTTGCTCATTGTCAAGAAATAACTTCGTATTATTACATTGTAAATTATATATTAACAGATCAGTTTCCATTCCTTTAATTTGATAAAGCATACGAAAGATATTTATAAAAGAATACAATAATAATTTAGTGCAAAAAAAGAACTTGACTTTATAAATTAATATTAATATCAACATTTTTTTCCATTACAGACACAATGCGGGGCCAACTGAAAGCAGCAATAGTACTAATAATTCTTCACATAACGACCACAAGAACAGCAAAGAATAGCGCCCCATCAGTTTACGAGGTCACCAATGAACAAGCACGGATAGACGACAAAAGACCACTAAGTTATGGCAACCCCCTAGCAGGGAATTCCCAACAGCAGGCAAAGATACATGCACAGCATCAACAAGCAATGTTCAACGCAGAAAGGGTCAGGCAACACAGGGCACAAATCCAAAGGTGGAACAAAGCCCCTCAACAGGTAGACAGTTATATGAAAGCTTACCACGAATCCCAAGAAAGTCATCAACTAGCACTCGAACAAATGCAACAAGCCTCACAGAAGGAAAAGAGACCAAGAACTAGGCAAGAAAGGACGAATCTAAGAAGCAGAACCCATCTTGATCCTGTTAAATTAACAAGAGCAGATGTAGCTGATAAGAGTAGGAATCACAGATCGTTTGGTTCAGTATACTATAAAGTACAAAGTAAAAATAAGATAAATACTTCACCGGGTACGACTTACGATCAAGGAGTGACGATCAAACCTAATGGAAACATAGGATTGAATAACTTGGAAAGAGAACAATCTAGTTTGTATACAGAAATTGTACCAAGTAAGACACAATTCATATACCCAAAATTGTACGGCCAAATGCACTCATATCAGTCTGCTGACGATATACATGCCTTAAACACTCTTCTAGCAAAATCTCCACAAGAACAAATATCAGAATTGAATACATTATCACATGCAAACAAGGAATATGGAAAAGATACTCTAGAACAACCTATAGATTTATTTTTCTACCTAAACGGCCAAAATACTGCGACAGCAGTAGACGACAATAGCAAATACAATGTACAAAATACATACAATGCACAAAATGCTTACAATGTACCTTACGGAAATGATTATGCTAATTACAACGACCACAAACCTATAACAGAAGAAGTTGATGATGTTCAAGAGGTGAAACCTGCTATTTTTAAACCTTATCCTGTGCAGCAAGCTCCAACAGCTGCTCCACATTTTGAAGACCCAACTACGACGAAGAGCAATTATTACAAAATAGAAGTGGGGCAGACTATAAGTGGGAATAAACATCCAAAGACTGTGGAGTATCCTAAGCCTAATTACGCGGCAGTGACGTACGAGACTCCTTCAACTTATTACAAGAAGGAACCGAGTACGGAGACAGTGAAATATCTTCAGTCCCAACCTTCAGGAGTGCAGCATCTATCTCATGATGGAACTGGAGTCTCAGCTTATGGAGATGATGATGTAAGTATCAAAGAACGTAGAAAAAAACGGTCAGTCCAGTTAGATACGGATTTTTTTGTTTTAGGGAACGAGCGTATAACTTCATCTCCTGTAGTTATTAATAAAACTGAAATAACTATAAATAATAAAATGGATAGTTCAATACAAATTGTTACACTAAATCAATCAAATGTATTCGATGAAAGTATAGATTATCTAGATAATGGCACACCTTTCAACGCAAGTAAAATCAATGAAACGTTACCAACCCCAATGGAATGGAAACGTTTTAGAAATTTTGATGAAAACCATCCTGCAGGAGTAGCTAGAGACTACGATTATTATGATGATGATAACATTGACAAAGACTATACTTATGATGGTGATTACGATCCTGATGATGAATTTAGCCCACCAGACTTAGATTATCCAGCTCAAAACAATTATAGACGTCCATCTCCATCCCCTAGGCCCAATAAACAAAGAAAACCCAATTTCAATCAACATTTCGACAACCAAAATAGCTTTTCAAACAGATACACGAATTTCAAGCATCCAAATTACAATGATTTTCATTCTGATCCTAGTGACGAATATGGGCCACCTACACATTATGGGCCTCCGAGTACCAATTATGGGACACCTGTTCTACAATATGGGCCACCTAAGAATCATTTTAGGGCATCGAAACCAGAAGTTTCGAGTATAATTGACTCTTTGGAACCTGTATATATGCTGACGGAGTCCCAGTTAAAAGACTTAGTAGGGAATAAGCATGTTAATGTTCAGCATTTGGATATTTTCCAATATCCATCTCTGACTAAGCCTAGGCGTCATCGTAGGTATCCTGGGAAAGTTAAGAAGCACAGAAGTAGGACCAGGAGGCCTTTAAAGCTAGGTAAATTGCGTAAATTAAACAAATTATTACTACATTAGGGTGTTTTTTGTCGCGTGTATTTAAATTTCGTCAAAAAATCTACAGATTATTATTTCTATAATTTTCTACAAATGTTTCTAGACAAAATAAAAATCAAAAGCTTATAGAATTTAGGTCCCACATTTGTCACGGAAAATTTTCGGTTTTATAGAGCTACAAAGTACTTTTGACGTTTGAATGACATTATTAGGTGATGGTGAACATTCCTGATTTTTTTTTTTTTTTGAAAAAAAAATTATGGCGACATTAGTTTAAAGACAGGATGTAAGGCACAACTTTTCGCAAACTTTATAACCATGCTTTCAGGCCATCAATTAAAAAGATATTCGACTCTCCAAATAAAATGTACGAATCACTAGCCAATTTTGTATAGAGTATTTTTTTCGAAGAAAATGATTTTGGGAATGTTGTTCAAGGAATTTGTCCCTTGCAGCCTGTATACATAAACTTGATTTATTTCTGAGACATTTTATTATTATTTTTTGAAATAGGCCCAAAAATATAAGTTACCATTTAATTTATTTTTCTTGCTACAACTATACAGAAATAATTTTAAAACAAAGTTATAGTTTTAAGTTATTTAATTTAGCAAGCACTAGATTTATAAATAAGTAATTAGGTTTAATTAAATTATTTAACTGTTAAACTAAATAAATTATGTCACTTTTCACAGTTCTTATTTATTTATTTCTATGTATATTTCTATCTAAACAAGTTTATATTTAAGAAACTACTTACCTATTTCTATTTAGAAAACTTTTGTTAAATGGATACAATCTTAATAATTAAGTACTTTAGCATTGGTATTATAGATACTTATGTTATCTACATTCATTGTTGTAAGTTTAAATTGAAAAAACTAATCAATTCATTTAATTACTTTGAAAAATACACATGAAGAGATTCGCACCATTTTTTTTATATTTGTTGTTATATGGCAACGGAAATAACCATTCTGAATTGATTATTATTTCAAGTCTCTATCTTACGGGTTGTGAGATAAAGCCCGCTGACAGATAGATGGACAGCGGAGGCACGTTAATACAATCCCGATGGATATAAACCTTTGGAACGTTAAAAATAGGCGTTTACTAACGAAACTACACGTGATCATCATACACACATCAAAAAAAGTTTGTAATCAACTAGCTTAAGCTGATATATTTTTTTAATTTTGTGGAAAAAAAAATTAGGTAACTGTTTTATATTCTAAAACTATATTTGAATAAAGAATCTAAAAAGAAGAAGAAATTCGAAAAAAAAAGATTTCGATTTTTCAAAGTTTTCGCAAACTTTTTTTGATGTCTGTACACAGCGAGGCGAAAAAGGACACCTCATTGGTCTATAAATTATATTTATAAATTACATTAAAATCTATTCGACTTGGCGGGAGCACTCTCGTGCCCCCAGATTTTTATTTTGCTAAAGCAATACACTAGAAATATAGATAAAGAATAATTATATCACAATTCGTTAATACTGCTAAAGCGGCCTCTTTAGACCCATGAAGCCATATTTTTCACAAGAATAGAAACATTATAGGCTGAATAAGTGGTTAAATAATTACAAATAGTGGCAAGTCATTATACAGACGAACAGTAGTTTCTATTTCATGACAGAGACACTTGAATTATGAAATTTGCTAAATTAAACAAGTACGACTAATTTATTCGGCCGGAAGAGTTTTCTTTGATGAGGAGAATTTGTAAAGTCATGATTTTCGTGATGTAAGATCGTAAGATCATGGCATGTGATATACTCGGACAAAAAACTTACATAAGTTAAGTTAAAACGTTGAAAGGAAACTTGGAATGTACTAGAACCAAAAAATCGAACACAACACCCGCATGACCAAAAAGTAAAAAGTTGAAATGAGCTAAACTTGGCGAAATATGTGTAAAAAGGGAATTAATTATTACAAACTAACTAGCAATATTCCTAATGATTCACTTTGTGAATGGAACTTTACGAAGTGAATCTTTAGGAAAATTGCTTAAAGTGGCCGTTTAGAGCGCAGATCATAACAACATTAGTCAGGAAGACAATGGTAAACGTGAAAACTCGTGATAAAGCCTCCGGAAGTACAGACTTCGAAAGTCGAACATTTTACGGATATCTTTATAGTTAAGACATTATGCCGGAAAACTGTACTTGGCTTCCTTATCTCACATTAACGATGTAATGGTCATCATAATTTCATGGTACGATTGTTGAAGTGATTTTATCAATATGAGAGAACTACATAGTTATAATACGGAACTTTACATTGCCATAGACCTCTGTTATGTACGAGTATGAGCTACCATAATTAATTAATATTATAGAGCTGAAGAGTTTGTTTGCTTGGTTGAACGAGCTAATCTCAGGAATTACTGATTCGAAATGTAAAATTCTTTTTGTGTTGGATAGTCCATTTATTGAGGAAGGCTACAGGCTATACAGGGTGTAAGAGACATCGACATACAGACGGGTATCCGTTTGTGTGTCGATGTCGCTTACACCCTGTATTTGACATCACGCTACAGCCAATCGGAGCAGAGCAAAGGGGGTGCAACCACGGGAAATAGCTAGTTTCTTACATAAATATTATGATTGTTGCGATAATACATAATGATTTATGACTTATAACATTTTATTTTCTTATGTAGCTCTTTATCTAAGGCCCTCATTAATCGTGACTTTGTATGAACGTTTCCTCATTGCCTTTTGTTTAAAAAGATACCTAAATATTCTAGACTTTCGAATAAATTACGAGCGATTGTAGACCAGTGGTTGCACCCCGTCGTTGGTCGTTTCGAACCCAGCCAGACGCATCCTGGAATCAAGAAACCGTCTTAAAAGGGCACTGAAACCCTGAAACGCAAAGGGCAAAAGAGACAGGGTGAATTCTTAGTCCAGGACGGAAGGACTAATTTGACGTTTGTGAAGGCAGCATGTCCTCGTACCAAAAAAAGAAGCGTAGACGTGTGACATCTACCAATCTGTACTGAGCAAGCATGGTTATTCCCTCTCAAGGATTTTTAAGATGCCCGTGTTCCACTTGTGAGAATATTACTTATAGACTAACTAGATATTCCCAGCGTTTTCCCCCGAAGCTCAGCTCCTATAGCTGGCAGCGAGATGTTATAAATATATTGTATGTCTTACTCGATAAATGAGCTATTCAACTAATTTTTTTTCAGCTTTACAACAAAAGTATCATCATCATCAGCCTATAATGTTCCCACTGCTGGGACACAGGCTTCCTCTCTGTGAGAGGGAGTGGGCCGTAATCCACCACGCGGGCCCAGTGCAGATTGGTAGATGACACATATCTTCGATTTTTTGGTTCTAGGACATGCCGGTTTCCTCACGATGTTTTCCTTCACCGTTTTGAGAGCAGTGGTGATGAAGTAAATTACACAAAGTAATGCGCCTGGCGGGCGAACCCACGACCTACAGCTCGAAAGTCGGGACCGATACCACTGGGCCACCACTGCTCATTACAAATGCTAGCAACAAAAGTATAGTTAATGCTATACCTATTGTTACGAGCTGGGTATTGGGATAAATTAATTATTAACACCAATTAAAACCAAATAAACTTTATTCACACATGAATCAGTAATTAAAACAAACACTTAACACTACTCAACAATTAAACACTTATAAACTCACTTAATCACACGTAAAAATCACTTGGAGATCGCTTCCAGTTCACTTCGAGTTGCCTCGATCGTAGTCAAAACCAGACTGACTCAGGCCGCCGATCGGCGCCCTTTTTATACTACCGCCGGACCCACTAGATGTTTCTAGAAAGTGGTCGAATGTTCTGGAAACATCCATAGACTTCGACATAGTCCCATACCTTCTAGAACATTCCAGACCCATCTCGAAACATCTAGAACAGGGTAGAATTTTCTAGAAACTTCCTGACCAATCTTCGGTGCAATTGTCGAGAACCTTGTGGAACTTTCGAGAAGCTTATAGATAGGTCTCGCAATTCGATCGACGTAACACTGCCCCCTCCTTAGACATGCTCGTCCCGAGCATCGTTAGTCCCGAGCATGCACAGTCCATCGTAGTCGTCGTTGTATCGCCGCAACCAGTTAACGAAGTCAAACTTAGGCGCACCGCCTTGAGCACTCTGTATGCGGTAGGGATCATCACTGCTCCTGGTCGCAACTCGGTATGGTCCATCCCGTTTCACTTTTAATTTACGGGCCTTCCTTTTCCTTCGCACTGGGCTATGCACAACAAGTGACGCTTCGTCAAAACCACTACTGTTTGTCTGAGGTCTTTTCACACGGTTATCCATGTCATTTTCCTGCGCAGGCTGTAGGGTTTCCTTCCATTGATTACCGAGATCCGTGTTTTCTCTTAGCGTCTTCACGTGCACTACTTCCTTAGGCTCTTGCTTGATGCTGTGCCTACTGTCTTCAGAACAAGGTCTTCTAGACGGTGTATCAGCGTTACCATGCGCTCTCCAATTGCGATGCTGGGCGGTCATATCAGCTGCCCTTCGCTTTGGACAGCTTGACCGAAGATGACCCTTTTCTCCACAAGTATAGCACCTAGGGCTGTACCCTCTCGAACGGTCGCGTACAGAAGATGGCACAACCTCCCTGCTACGCTGAGTTCGATGGTCTTGCCTCACTGCCTCCACTTCCAAAGCATGGGCCAAGGCGCCCTTCAAGGTCTCGTGATGCCCAAGTCTTACAGCTGCTCTAACTTCCAAGTCGCGTATTCCGTCAATGAAAGCCTGTACCAAATTGCAATCTATGAGAGCCGGGACGGACCGATATGCTTTCCGAACCATCTTCTCAATTTCTAGGGCCCACTGTTGTAGGCTCTCGGTACTACGTTGAACACGATCCCTTAACTTAGCGCGAAATACGTGCTCCAGGTGCGCGTCGCCGTACCTGGATTCCAACGCTTCCAGCAGCTGCTCATATGTCACATCCTTGCCAAGAGCCTCAAGTACGGTCAGGGCCTGGTCTCGCAGACCCAAGATGAGCCCGGTCGTAGCTTGCTCCTTGGTCCACCCATTCGCCTTCATAACGGCCTCAAACTGCATCCTGTAAGCCGACCATGATGATGTTCCGTCGAATGGTGGCACCTTAAACCCTCGTACCGGAGGTGCAGCAACCACTGGACACACAATCCCGTCTCCAGTCCTAAGTTCACCCAAAGTCTTATTCATCTCAGCAATCTGATCTTCAGCTTCTGAGATACGACTCTCTAGCTGGTGGACTTGCTCTTTCATCAACTTGAGCTCTTTGCCAAATGTTGCATGCAGGTCTTTAATCAGGAACATCTGCTCTTCATGGCGACGGACCTGCTCCTCTTTATTTTCCTGAAGCAGCTTTCGCAACAGGCGGGCCTGTTTCTCCTTATCCTTCTGTAGCTGCTCTTGCAGCAAGCGGGCCTGTTCTTCTTGGCGGCGGGCCTGCTCCTCCTGGCGGCGGGCCTGCTCCTCCTGGCGGCGGGCCTGCTCCTCCTTATCCTTCTGTAGCTGCTCTTCCAGGCGGCGAGCCTGCTCCTCCTGGCGGCGGGCTTGCTCCTGCAGCAGCGCCATAAGCGCAGACAGGTCTGGAACCGCGGGTGCTGAAGAGACTGCCGATGGACCAGCGGCTGGTTCCGTCGTAGGCTGAGCACCACCCGGCATCTGTATCGGGGACCCTCCAAACCGCCTCTGATCCATGTCCTGTTGCCGCTGACTCCTGGTACGAATACCGTCCGTGTCGTCCTTTGGTAAAATTGGCATTATATCCCTCACTTCTGACACCAAATGTTACGAGCTGGGTATTGGGATAAATTAATTATTAACACCAATTAAAACCAAATAAACTTTATTCACACACGAATCAGTAATTAAAACAAACACTTAACACTACTCAACAATTAAACACTTATAAACTCACTTAATCACACGTAAAAATCACTTGGAGATCGCTTCCAGTTCACTTCGAGTTGCCTCGATCGTAGTCAAAACCAGACTGACTCAGGCCGCCGATCGGCGCCCTTTTTATACTACCGCCGGACCCACTAGATGTTTCTAGAAAGTGGTCGAATGTTCTGGAAACATCCATAGACTTCGACATAGTCCCATACCTTCTAGAACATTCCAGACCCATCTCGAAACATCTAGAACAGGGTAGAATTTTCTAGAAACTTCCTGACCAATCTTCGGTGCAATTGTCGAGAACCTTGTGGAACTTTCGAGAAGCTTATAGATAGGTCTCGCAATTCGATCGACGTAACACTATGTTAATATTGTATTATATCTAATGGTACTTTATTTCTAAGGTCCTCTAGAATCGTGACTTCGTCTGAAAGTTTCCTCATAACTTTGTATATTGTAATTATTCTAGTGAATAAAGATAACAATAGGTATCATGACAGAGTACCTAAGTATTGTTTAAAGACAAGTCACCAATTTAGATTGTCATTAAGTTTCTTGACATAAAGAAACGTGAGTTTTATGTCAATTAAACTTATACTTAATATTATCAAGTTGAAGAGTTTGTTTGTTTGAACAAGCTAATCTCAGGAACTGCTGTCTCGAATTGATAAATTATTTTTGAGATGGATAGTCCATTTGTTAAGGCAGGCTTTTAGCTTTATAACATCACGCTGCAGCTACTAAAAGGAGCTGAGCAGTGTAGGTGAAACTGAAACCGCGAATAGCTAAACTGCTTTTTATATATTCAGTAATTAGATCCTCCCTTTTTCAAGACATAAGCTGCGACAACCTACTGATTACAACTTTAATGATACATTTATTTAAATATCAATTTTTCTACGGCTATGTAAACAAAATTCGACTTACTCTTTAGACTACTAAGACTTGTTACCACAATCTGACGTTTTGACGGCACGGCTGGACTGCTGCGCTGTGTGTCTCTGGTACGATTCCCGCACGCAGCAAATATTTGTATTCTCACTTCACAATATTCGCGATTATAAGGGATAAATTCGACCTGCTCGGCTACGAGGCTCAAGCCAGACAGACTGACCGTTGGATACAAAATTCACAATTAGGTCAAAGTTGACAAAAATGTTAGAACTTCTTTAAAATGAATTGTTAATTATTTCATAATTATCTTCATTAAATAATGGATACAAAAATTTACTTCATCATCTTCATCATCAGCCTATAATGTTCCCACTGCTGGGACACAGGCCTCCTCTCTGTGAGAGGGAGTGGGCCATAATCCACCACGCGGGCCCAGTGCTTATTTTACCAGAAACAAAAATAATACTTACTAATCTAAAGAAAAAAAAAATCTTTAGAGCAAATAAAACTGATTCCGATTCCTTAGCTTTTTTTTTAACTCTTGCCCCCTAGGAATTCCTCCAGTGTCGTGGGTGCGTTCACAAACACACCCAGACCCGGAACAACTACTTATTATCGGTCACACAAATATTTGTTCCGTCCGGGAATCGAACCCGCCACGCTGCGCAGCAATCCATTCCTTATTTAATTATTTTATATTATAGTAAAACCATTTTAAAACAGTTTAACGTCAATCATCGCGGTAAATAATTAATGGCATTTCCCGTTACTAGAGTGGAGACCACGGACTAGCAAGCGCAGCGTAGGACGTCCACCAACGAGATGGACAGACGACCTTATAAAGGTCGCCGGAAGACGCTGGATGCAGGTCGCTTCCAACCGGTATATGTGGAGATCTAAAGGGGAGGCCTATGTTCAGCAGTGGACGTCATATGGCTGAGATGATAATGAATTCCCGTTAGTTTAGAGAAAGAAAAGTACTTACCATAAAATTAACTTTTCCCAATCTTTTTCAGATTCACTACGCAGCGAACTATGAATTCGGCTACCGAGTTCGGGATCACGAAACTGGCAATGATTTCGGGCATCAAGAAGAGAAATCTGGTGACAGTACTCGAGGATCCTACCACGTACTCCTTCCTGATGGTAGACTCCAGCAAGTCAAGTATTCTGCAGGACCTGATGGCTTCCACGCTGATATATCCTATGATCACTTACAAGGAAAATCTTAGATGATGTTTTGTACAAAATTTCTATTTCTCATTTTTTTGGTGAGAAATTGATATGTGTGGGTATGAAATGTTTCAAGTGATGTTGTACAAGGATTTTTTGGCGTGTGATCAGTTTTGTTATTTTTTCAACGAATTATTTTCATATTTTTGTTTATTATTAGCGCCTCTCTTGCCCTTCACAGGCCAAAATTTCTTTTTTGCACTTTAATTTAGTAGTTTCGGAGATAAGTGGTGCTTTTTTGTGTTTCTCCGAAAGTACTAAATTAGTTTTGATTTTTTGTTTTTTTAAATTTTAAAAAGAATATATTAGTTATTCTAGAGACAAGTCAAGCAATAAGTATTTTAGATATTAAAAAATATTGCTAAAATTGTAAATATCAACTAATTTTATTTATTAAGTTATTTTCTTTGTAAATCTGATTTTGTACATAATTTACAAAAAAAGGTTAATTATAAAAATAAAACACAAACCAATAATACTATATTTATTTTAAACACATCACAACCAAGGCCTTAAAAACTAAAACTAACACAAAAACTATTTTCTAAATAATATTAAAATTAATTATAAAACCTCTTTGGACCACTGACAACAGGGCTGTACGTTCACGCGTCAACGCCAGATCTAATATGGCGTCGACGAAAATTATCTCCCGCCATTTTATACAATATGGCAGCTCGAGGAAACGATTAGAACAAAAGTTGTAAATGATATAATGGAAGTGAAAATAGAAAGTGTTGTCATATGTGTCATTACGTACGGGCGACATTACTGAGATTATGTAACAGTGAACCGCTCAGTGTCAGGAAATATGGTCATAATTTTAGAAATATGTAGGATATAAAACTTATTAAAATAACTTCCGTAGTTCCGTCGTTCTTCACAAGCGGAGTTTCTCGTTTTCGAACAATGGTTCATTGTTCCATTTACAAATAACTGACAGCTGATTTCAGATTCAGAACAAAAAACATTTCGAAGTGATGTGACCTACTTTTTTAAACTGTGTGTACTCATAAACTTGAAGAGGTCCGAACATATTTTTCTTTTTGACTTGACGAGCATTAGATCATGGTTCCGATTCCTAGATCATACGAGTACATGTTATTCAGCTTTTTCATACGGAATTCGTGGTTTTGTGCCTGCAGTGTGTGCAATAGGCTCGCATGGGATTTGAACAAACTGGCAAAATATGGGTGGACTATAAAGTACACCAGTACTTTACCCTTTTTGCCCTAAAAACTAGCCACAAGAATCTACGTTACGACTGGTTACGACTCTTGTGGCTAGTTTTTAATCTATGGCAACTTACAACACCGTCCTTTTTCTACAAGCTTATAATTAGTTTCACCTGTCCCGTTCTCTGAAATCAAATCTCGCAAGTTTTTGATCCACTTCCCGGCTTCCGGTTGCGCTGAAATTTTGAAAGACAATGAAATATTATGATGACATGGAGCTGATCTGATGGTGGAGCTGGAAGTTTAAAAAAAGCACTCAGAACAATGTGCTGATGGGTGCATTGACAAAACAAGAGTCATGGAAGTAGGTCGCAGCCCCGAAACAAAGGACAAAAGGAACACGGTGGTTAGGTTAGCCCCTTCGTGCACAATGCGACGCAAGTGTCCGATACCTTACGACTTTGGTATCGGCGTCAGGCGACTATCACAATACAAATCCATAGAGGTTATACACAGGCACGCGTCAATGGATACCTTAATGAGGTATCGGAGCCTTGCGTTGCTTTGTGTACCAAAGACCTGACCAGGGCGTGACCAGGGTGGGAGACTCCATTTGTTTTTCCGCCCAAAAAAGATGTCAAGGAGGCTTTTAAAGTAAAAAAAAAAGATTCCGACGAATTGAGAACCTCCTCCTTTTTTTGAAGTCGGTTAAAAAATGAAACATTTAGAGAATAGTGAACCCAAACATCCTGTTTTTAAATATTTCATAATTATATTTATTTCATAACTAATGATTAATTCATTCTTTCCAAAAACAATCTTGTGTAATTTGTAAATCTCATTAGTTATGTAATTTGTTAAACGGTTTTTTCGAAAAGGATTAACTTTCTAGAATAAACTTAAGTAATAATAAAAGTACAAAAGTGACTCTTTGCCTGTCTGTTTTAAAATTAATAGACACCTTAATTGCTTAACAGGTTTTGATGAATTTTGGCACATTTTTACTTACTTATGGGGTGAAATCATCAAATGAAAAATCCCAAACCCCTTCTGTCAGACTTATATTGTCAGCCTATTGCCGTCCACTGCTGAACGTAAGCCTCCCCCAAAGAGCGCCAACCATCCCGGTCCTGGGCAGCCCGCATCCATCCACTGCCAGCCACCTTCCTTAAATCAGCGACCCATCTTGCAGCAGGGCGTCCTACAATGCGTTTGCCCATTCGCGGTCTCCGCTCTAGCACATGTTTGCTCCATCTACCGTCTGTCCGCCTACAGACGTGGCCGGCCCACTTCCACTTCAGCATGCTGATTCTAAGCGCAATGTCGGTTACTTTGGTTCTCTGGCGAATGACTTCGTTACGAATTCGTCTGTCAGACTTGTACTGACTCAAATCCACGGTGATTCTTCAATATTAGTTTTTGACTCTAACAAATATTAAATTATATTTTATTGTTGGTTGGATTAATTTTTAGGTTGAATTAATCATGGTTATAGAAAATGTATGAGACCGTACCAAGTCGATCTCACACTTTGTCTGCAGTTCGCAGAGCTAAAAACAATGATAACAAACAATGTAAAATATTGCACAAACACTTACCGAATGTTCTGCGCAGTGGAAGCTTACAAGGGGCCAAGTTCGGTTTTGTGTGTGTGTATATGGGGTGTGTAGAATTGTTCAGTGATGCGTGAGTAGTGTACAAACCAAACGTTTGACCATCAAACGGCGTTCAGCTTTCTGCTGCAACGCGTGGTCAGCAAATTCACCAAGCTCCACCAAGACACATTCAAATTGTCTTTACACAAAATAGGTTTGCACAGAATGTAAATGTCCAATTTACACTATAGTTCATCCCGGTTAACAATACAAATGGGGATTTTCAATAGTTCAACACATTAAGTTCACATGCGAAGATTTTTCCTAACCTTACAACCGGCATGCTCGCCAAGTTCGCAAAATACTGGATTTATACTAGTTATCGCCCGAAAACAATATCAATCAGTTCGGGTTACAATTAATATCTTCAAAACCGTCAAGGATGCGAAAGGATTGCAGTTAATTCCCGATATTTTTAATTTGTTATTCAAGAGCCGGTGCGACCATTCAACAAGTTTATCAAGTCGGCACAGACAACAACTGTCATCTCTCATGTGTCAAACGTCAAACTTCAAAAAACGCGTTTCGTTTCGCGTGGTATTAAACATTTACCCCCCTCGGACGGGAATTCCCGTCCGCTAATCAATTGGCAGTCTTGATAAAGTTGCGACCGCTCTCTTCATAACCGATCCGTCCACCAAAACCTCAGCAAAACGAGGGACCCCGTCGGTGCCAGCCACCAAATTGAGAATGCGCCCCCTGCGCCAATACAAAGGCTTAAGGTTGGCATCCTTAATCAGGACGAGGTCTCCAGCTTTGGGCGGATGCGTTTTATCAGTCCACTTGACGCGCTGCTGGAGAATGTGCAAGTATTCTAAGCTCCAACGCTTCCAAAAGCTCTGAGAGAGCTGTTGCACCAACTGAAACCGCGATAGCCTATTTTGGCTCACATCGACAAACGGGTACTCGGGCAGAGCGGCAAGTGGCTGTCCAATCAAGAAATGGCCCGGGGTAAGAGCCTCCAAATCGTTCGGGTCCGAAGAGAGCGGGCACAATGGACGCGAATTTAGTACAGCTTCAATGCGGCAAAATACCGTAGCTAGTTCTTCAAATGTGAGAACAGTGTCTCCCAACAATCTCCGCCAGAGTCCCTTTGCCGCTTTCACCGCGGCCTCAAATATACCGCCCCAATGGGGGCAGGCTGGCGGGTCAAACAACCAAGTGATCCCTCGACGGGCCAATTTGTTACCAATGTCAACCTGGCTCTCATTAAGGAAGTCATACACTTCTTTCAAATAGTTACTTGTACCCTTGTAGTTAGTACCGCAATCAGACCTGATCAAAGAAGGTAACCCACGGCGAGACGTAAATCTATCCAAAGTCGCCACAAAGGCCTCAGTCGAGAGGGAGGATACCAGCTCTAAGTGCACTGCCTTAGTTGACAGACAGACAAACACGCACAAATAAGCCTTGACAATTTTACGATTGCGAAAGGTAGACGCCTTTATCGAAAAGGGACCAGCAAAGTCCGTTCCGACGCCTGCAAAGGGCCTCGCCTCATTGACACGATCAGCAGGCAAGTCTCCCATCTGGGGCTGCATCGTTGGGGCTTTAGTCCGATAGCACGGTATGCAACGGAAGACAATACTACGAATGGTACGACGAGCCGACAAAATCCAAAACTCTCGCTGCAGAATGGCCAACAGCGCATTGCAACCGGCATGCGAGTTCTTAATGTGACGATCAGTCACCAACAATTTAATCAAATGGCCCTCCTTGGGCAACAAAAGGGGGTGACGGACCCCATAAGGAAGGCTAGAGTGCCTCAACCGTCCTCCAACACGCAAAAGACCTGTTTCATCCAAAAAGGGGTTCAACTTACTAACGGCTCCCGACAACTTAACTCTACCGGACTTCAAGGTCTCGATCTCCTTCTCAAAGTGTACGGCCTGCACAGAACGAACCCACAGGAGGAGTGACTCCTGTCGCTCTTGAGGAGAGAGAACCGGTGACAGGCGCTTGTCCCCTGGATTCCTAGCATTGTGACCAAAACGCCTGATCCACGAGGTAACGTTCAACAATTTGTCGAGGGAGCTGTATCGATTCAACAAAAGATCCGGATCAAACGGAGGGTCCTTCGTCCCAACAGCGAGCACCTTAAGCCCGGGCAAAGGATCCGACATCAAAACTGGCGTTCGAGGCCAATCATCCTCGGGGCGAGTCAGCCAGTCCGGTCCCCACCAAAGGGTGTGATCAATCAAGCGGGGGGCCATGCACCCACGTGAGGCTACGTCGCCGGGGTTCAAGTCTCCAGGCACGTGCCTCCAAATCAAAGGCGTTTCAGAATTCTGTATCTGTGACACTCGGTTCGCAACAAAGACCTCCAAGGAGTGGACGGACGTCTTCAACCAACACAAAACAATTTGACTGTCCGTCCAGGCGTAAGAATCCCGAATGTCTACAGATCCACCCAAAGTGCGAGCAACGTGGTTCAATAGACGCACAAGAAGTGCCGCCCCTGACAACTCTAGCTTAGGAATGGTCAATGCCGTCCGAAGGGGGGCCACCTTGCTCTTGGCCATGACCAGTGACAACTTCACCTGACCTGACGCGCTGACGGTGCGCAGATAAACAACAGCTGCATAACCGTGCGAAGACGCATCACAAAACCCATGAAGGGTAGCCGTATAGCTCCCAGGTGGGAGGATAGCGCGGGGCAACACGACATCATTGACCGCAGGGAGTGAGGAAACAAATTGAAGCCAATCTTCCAACAGGGTTTCCCGAAGTGGCTCGTCCCAACCAAGTTTTGCGGTCCAAAGGCGCTGGAGAAAACATTTCGCCCAAAACAATACCGGACATATCCAACCATTCGGATCAAAAGTTCTCGCGACCGTAGACAATACCAGTCGTTTAGTCCAAGTGTGAGGTGACTGCAAATCGACATCATAAGTAAAAGTGTCTTGGACTGGTCGGTACTGAACGCCGAGAACGGCCAACATAGCAGGGTTGTCAGCATTTTCAAACAAATGAGGATCTTGCTTATGATCCTCTTGCACGTCTTCCAATAGCGCTGGCGAGTTGGACACCCATTTACGCAACTCATAGCCAGCGGAAGCCAGAATTTGAACCAACTCGTCACGCAACAGGATAGCTTCCTCAACCGTGGAAGCCCCAGTGCAGACGTCATCAACATACAAGTCTGTTTTCAAGATGGCGGACGCCCGAGGGAACTTCAAGCGTTCTCGGTCCGCGAGCTCCCAAAGCGAACGAATAGCAACAAAAGGGCTCGATCGAAGGCCGTACGTATTCGTGTTGAGCTCGTAAACAATCATAGGGTCCCGCGGGTTCTCTCGCCACAGGATCAACTGATAACGTCTGTCATCCCGGTGAATAACCGTTTGCCGGAACATCATTTTGATGTCAGCCACAAAGACGACTTGATGACGACGAAAAGACGTGATGACGTCACAAAGGTCCCTCAACAATTTGGGGCCGGAGTGCAAGCAATCATTCAAAGAGACACCAGAGGAAGTCCGCGCAGACCCATCAAACACTGTGCGCAGCTTACCGGTGGATGCCTTGAGGACCGCGTGATGCGGCAGAAAGTAATGCTCTACTGAGCGCCAATCCAAATTTGACACCGACATGTGTCCCAAGTCTGCGTACTCACGCATGAAATCTAAATATTTCTGCCGCAGCACCGGGTCCCTGGCCATACGGCGCTCCATCGCCAACAATCTCTTCTCGGCCATAGGTCTGGACTCGCCGAGAGGTGGTCGCACTGCAACAAAAGGCAACCGTGTCACGAGCCGACCGGAACGGAGTCGACCTGTGTTGTTCTGGTAGAACAACTCGCACTCCTCATGTTCCGGGTTCAAGCGGGCCACTTGCGGGGGCTCCTCAACCTCCCAAAACCTCTGAACAGCGTCAGAGAGAGCGGAGCCGGATGCCAACACAAAATCAGATTCAGGTGGAGGGGCAGCCTTCAACAAGGGGCCCATCACCGCAAAGCCAAAGATGGTCGAGACAGCCACCAAACCGTTCGGCTGCAAGACCTTCATGTTACCCAACAATATTCTCCCTAGTACATCGGAACCCAATAACAAATGCGCTGTACAGGGGGAATCAAACCGGGGGTCAGCCAATTTCATGCTTGACGTCAACCGGAGAGCATTCAAAGACAACTGACGTGCAGGATGACTTCCTAAAATCTCAGGCATAACAAGGGCCGGAGCACCAATTTTAGGGTAGAGACAGCTCACAGGAGTGAGCTCAAACCAAGTTTTTCCCTCAACAGTGGTGACAGCCGTTTCGCCCACTCCCCGAATCCTGCCTGAAAAGTCAGACACATTCAGGCCCACCTGCCCCGCTAACCATGATGACAAAAGGCAACCCTGGGCTCCCGTGTCCAAAATAGCACGGACCACAACAGAGTCACCCAGGGGCCCCCAGACCTTGACCGATGCCGTTGGCAACAAAACCGTCTCGATCTGGCGGGATGCTGTAGCGGGGCAGGCGCCAATTTCCTAGCAATGCCTGGGCGGCGACCGATCGCCACACCCAGGCTGGGGTCTATCCCGATGCGGATAGTAGTCAAATGGTTCCTCCGCGCGGTGTCCCGAGCCGCGCGCCATCGCTGGAAGGGCATATCCCACCGGATGCCTGAATGGCGGGGGGCGCGACTCCAAACGGGGACGTTCCGCCAACGGAGGGGAGGGAAGGCGGTGCTGGTCCGGCCAATGTCGCCCACCAGCAGCTGCATACTCGCCTCCACAAGGGGAGGACAATCGGCGGTCACGCGGCTCCCGATCAACTGGCTCGGGGGGTGGAGTGCGGCGTTCAAAATTGCGGGCCCCTCCTCGGTTCTGAACCGGCGAGCGAGGAGCCCGGTGCTCATCTCTATTGTACCCCCCCGTGCGCGAACCCTCTCCAGAAGCTGGTCTGCTAGAGCGGTTCGCGTTGGCACACAAAATCTCCAAATGGGCCCCTCCACAAATTCTACACGGGCGAGGCTTGGGGCAGTCTCGATGGAAGTGGGCTCCCAAACACGAGAAGCACAGGCGGCGTGCGTTGACAATTCGGCGGCGGGCACTCACGTGCAACTTCAAAAAGGCCGGGCAACTTGCCATGCCATGCCCCGTGTCCTTACAATAGTCGCAATCAATACGGCCCCGGGTGCCAGCAAAACGGGGGGCGGGGCGACTTTCTACAGTCCTAGTCCGGCCCTGGGCCCTCGGCCGAGAGGGCGGTTGGCTTGACCCCGTGGCACCACGAGCGTTGTCGAGGAAACGACACTCGTCCTCCAAAAATTTGACGAGGTCTTCAAAAGGGGGGAGATGGGTGGCACTATCCCCACCGTACTTCTGCTCAAAACGGGACCTCAAATCAGCTGGAAGCCGCAGCAGCACTATGTGCACCAAAAAATAGGACCAGTGGTCGACCGGCAACTCCAACCGTTTCAAGGCGTTGGTCGCTGCCAGCAATGGATTTAAAAGGTCAGCACGCAACGCTGACATCCTAGTGATGGCCGGCAACCCCAAAATCTGGCCAATGTGGACGTCAGCCAAACAACGTTTATTCTGATACCGCCGGGAGAGAAGTTCAAGAGCGGTAGAATAGGCTGAGTCGGTCACCGGCAAGTGTTGAACCAAGGCTCTGGCCTCACCTCCTAAGGCTGACAACAAATAAGCCAACTTCTGGGCCGGTCTGAGATCAGACCGCGAATCAACCAAACTTTCAAACAAGTTTCTGAAGCTTAACCAATGATCCAGGTGACCGTCAAAATGTGGGAGCTCCAGGGTAGGCAGTCTACCCAAAAGTCCAGGGGCTGCAACAACAGAGGTCTCTGTTTTGACCTGGGCAGGGTCCCGACTTTTCAAAATTTCCCGGGCACGCATACTTATTACGTCACCCAAGTCCAACATCTGGTCATAATCCGCAGCCACCCTATCACGGGCTGCTTGATCAAATACTTCCAAATCCACGTCCAAAATCAATTCATTGAAGCGAGCAAACAAGGTGTCAACCGCACTTAGTCTCGCATCCAACTTCTCATACCGGGCAAGCGTGGCCTCTTCCAGGTCTAGGCGCTCAGCGACTGCCGCTGCAGAGGCAAACCATCTTAGCTGTGAGTTCAATCCACCAATGGTTTCCTTCACAGCTTTCAATGAAGCCATTACAACAAATATCAAACAAAACAAATTAAAATTCAATTAAATAATCCACAGGAATAGATTTCCCGGACCCAAACTACAATGTAGACCAACAAACAAACAAATGTACCTACCTATACAATTAACAACCAATTAATTATCAAAGTCACAGTCCATACTCTATGTCTAGGACGACCCAAAAGACAAAGAATTAATTAAAAGTCACAGTCCATACCCTATATCTATGGAACCAAACAAGCCTAAACTTATTTTGAATTATTACAGGTTCAAATAATACCTTGTACCTCTCAAATGTAAATAATGCAATGCAATAACATGTGCTGTAATGTATTTTGTCTATACAACAACAAATTATCATGAAATTAACAAATTAACCTTAAAAGGTCCACCATCCAAATAGTGACAAATAATTCTTATTGCCAGAACAAACAGCAAAAGGGGCACAATATATTATAATATGTATTCAATCAAGCCCAAATAGGTAGCAACAACAAGGGCCGTAACATTAGGTAATTAATTTGATTTAATTATGTTCAAGTATTGGCCGCTGACAATTGGCAACAAATTAGATTTTAATGTGGTCTTTGAACCACGCTCTGCTACCAAAATGTATGAGACCGTACCAAGTCGATCTCACACTTTGTCTGCAGTTCGCAGAGCTAAAAACAATGATAACAAACAATGTAAAATATTGCACAAACACTTACCGAATGTTCTGCGCAGTGGAAGCTTACAAGGGGCCAAGTTCGGTTTTGTGTGTGTGTATATGGGGTGTGTAGAATTGTTCAGTGATGCGTGAGTAGTGTACAAACCAAACGTTTGACCATCAAACGGCGTTCAGCTTTCTGCTGCAACGCGTGGTCAGCAAATTCACCAAGCTCCACCAAGACACATTCAAATTGTCTTTACACAAAATAGGTTTGCACAGAATGTAAATGTCCAATTTACACTATAGTTCATCCCGGTTAACAATACAAATGGGGATTTTCAATAGTTCAACACATTAAGTTCACATGCGAAGATTTTTCCTAACCTTACAACCGGCATGCTCGCCAAGTTCGCAAAATACTGGATTTATACTAGTTATCGCCCGAAAACAATATCAATCAGTTCGGGTTACAATTAATATCTTCAAAACCGTCAAGGATGCGAAAGGATTGCAGTTAATTCCCGATATTTTTAATTTGTTATTCAAGAGCCGGTGCGACCATTCAACAAGTTTATCAAGTCGGCACAGACAACAACTGTCATCTCTCATGTGTCAAACGTCAAACTTCAAAAAACGCGTTTCGTTTCGCGTGGTATTAAACAGAAAACAAAATAACAGATTATTTATGTGTAGATTGTGGTCATCTAAGCATGTACATAGGTCACTCTCTTGGACCAAAACAACCACCTGCCACCAATCTGATACTGATACTATTAGCCTACCTCATCCCACTGTTGAGAAAAAGGCCTATAACCATGGACCACTGATCGTTGGTTTTATCCAGCTCACCCCGCCATCTTCTACGAGGTCTGCCGCGACGGCTTCTGGCCGCGTCAGGGCTCCACAAAGTGGTTATTTTGGCCCAAAACTCATTGGGCATGCGACAAACGTGGCTACCCAAGCCCATTTTAGTATAGCGGCCTTTTGACCAACGTCAGTAATTTGTGTTTTTGAGCGCAGTGTGGTGGTGCGAGCACGATCTTTTAGTTTGACCAATCTATCACCAAAAATAAAAATAAACCTATTGTAACGCCAGATGTCGCTAGCAAGCCATGCCAAGCCAAGCCAAGCCATGCCATGCCATGCCATGCCAAGCCATGCCAAGCCAAGCCATGCCAAGCCATGCCAAGCCATGCCCAGCCAAGCCATGCCAAGCCAAGCCATGCCAAGCCAAGCCATGCCAAGCCAAGCCAAGCCGACTGTCAAGCCCGACATGTCAAGCCAAGCCGGCTGTCAAGCCCGACATGTCAAGCCGGCTGTCAAGCTCGCCACGCCAAGCCGCTACGTCACTTCCCTACCACGTGAGCCATCCCCGCCAAATGTTGAGTCGGGGGGGTGGGGTAGCCGCCAGCCAGTGAGTTATATAAAAGCCAGGAGCGATGATTTTGGTTGTTCAGTTTATAATAATAATTGTAAGGGAAAACTCTGCCCAAATAAAAGTGTAAATCAAGTATTTTCGATTTATTTTTATCACTGTCGTTTTACTCAGAAGTGTGATAAAAAAAAACCTACGATGAAACGACGCTCTGCTACACAATAACCTCGACGTTCGTCTTGTCTGGAGGACGAAGATTCTGCTTTGGTAAGCCAGATATCTGAAAATAAAAACGAAGAAAGGCAATGCACACCACCCGCAAGGAAAATATTGAAAAGTCTCCTTGCACAAGAAGTTGAAAAATCATTCAATGATCTGGAACACGAAGTCCCTACCCTCATCCATCGGAAAAAAACACCGTGCCGCATCGTTAATTCCGTTCGTTTGATCGAGTTTCAAGAAGTATTCTTCTAGCTACCAGCAACGCTTCTCTGTGGAAATGAATGCTACCTCAAAGTCGTCATAGCGGATCCAAGGACATCACATAGAAGAAAGGATTCGTCCTACTTAATCGCGCCGAGAGCTGCCAGGAATCATGCATAAATAGCCAGGTCAGTTATGCCATGCCAATATTTGCAAAATGCCATTAGCCAAATGTGTTTTATAATTGAGTGCCTCGTGTGTCGATAATCATAATATGCCATTGGTGGGGTATAGACCTTGACAAACTAGGGTAGGCCCGATAAGCAAATCTGATTGTAATCAATTAATTAGTTTATTATCTCGGTATAAAACTGCTTTTCTAGCTATACTAAGGAGTTGGGAATGTACAGATTTAGTCCAAATTCGCATTAAGTACACGTAGGCCTTATAGATTAGCACATCACAATCAAGAGATTGTTAGAGTCAAAATTAGTGAGCCATTAGAAGCAGGTATTATAAAAGAACCCGAATCGGAGTATGCTTCTCCTATTGTTTAGTTATGAGGAAGAACGGAAATAGTTGCATATGTGTCGATTACAGAGCCCTAAATGCATTAATTATCCGCGATAGATATCCATTAGCTATTATCGATAAGTAAACTAAACTGGTAAGAACTACTTCACCAGTCTTAATCTAGTCCAACGGTATCCATAAACTCAGCATCCATCCTAAAGATACATATAGCGCTCCCTCAGTTTTTATGCGCTTAAGTTCAAGTTCATAGATAGTTAAGTAATTTTAAAGTAAATCATTAAATAAAAATAACTCCAATAATGTCGTCAAATGGTAGGGGTCAAACGCGGAATTTTAAATTAAATAGGTACATGTGGGCAAATGTTCATTTCTACAAAACAGGATTTCTTACTTAGTTTAACAATTATCATGTTCATGGCATTGAACCGGGCGAATTTAAGTTCGCAGCCCGCAGTGTCTCAATTTCCCGTTCCGATTAACATACACAAAGTGCGTCAGTTTATTGGACTATGTAGTGACTTTAGGAAGTTCTTCCATAATTTTGCAATAATGGCTCATCCGCTTACCGAACTAGCAAAAACAAAAATTATAAAAATAAAAATAATATGTGGGTATGGTGAAGAAAAAAAAAAGTGATAAACCGGTGATAGCGATATATGATCTTAGTTGGAAATTCACACGAATGCATGCACGTTACCGTAGCAGGTATTCTTTTACAAATACGGATAGACGGTAGTTTGAGCCCTGTCTTGTATTTTAGTTGCGTTACGAGTCGGGAAGAAAGTGTTTTTCACAGCGTATTACGAAGTTTTTACCGACTTCAAAAAAAAGGAGGTTATCAATTCGACCCGTATGTATGTAATATTATCAGAACTGCCCAGTTTTCATATATGTTAGTCTATATCAGCGTCTGAACATATGTGCCAAATTTCATAAGTGTATGTATGTATGTATGTAATATTATCAGAACTGCCCAGTTTTCATATATGTTAGTCTATATCAGCGTCTGAACAAATGTGTCAAATTTCATAAGTGTATGTATGTATGTATGTATGTATGTTTTTATGTTTGTGCACGCATATCTCCGAAACTATAAGTTCGATTTAAGTAATTCTTTTTTTGTTATACTAGGTATTGTTCAACTTAGGGTACACTGCAAGTTTCATCAAAATCGGTTCAGTAGTTTTAGAGATATGGATTTTTTTATGTTGTGACGGATTACAAGATTAGTGCATATGTAAGAAAAATTTTGTATTTTACAAGAATTTGGGTTGAATATGTAATAAATAAACTAAAAAGGGTAAAATAAAAACTTTTTAAAAAAAAGTACCGACTTCAAAACAAATACAAAAAAGTTTAAAATAACTTTTCTTTCGGAAGTCGGTGGCTTTGTTTTGTTGTGTCATTGACTATTGCCACCGACTTCCGAAAGAAAAGTTATTTTAAACTTTTTTGTATTTGTTTTGAAGTCGGTACTTTTTTCGTATTTGTGTTGAGTAAAAATGTCCGTGTAATTACGGATTGTAGTGCAGTTCGCTATACAATGACTAACGTGATCATGCATTGCCGTCTGGTGACTTTTAATTCAAGACTATGAAATTACTGTTGACTATAGACCGGGTGAGCGCATAAAGCATATCGACGCCTTGAGCAGGAATCCGATAGATGCCGTTAATGTGTTCCGTTTAGAAGTAAACTATTGGTTTCGTGAAGTGCAAAGTATTATTAATTTATTGTGAAGCGGGTGCACAGATAGTGATATTGTAAATAATTATATAATTGACGGTAGGCTGTCTCGTAAAACGCTTTACGATACCCGATTAGTTATGCCAAATTTCGCGCGTAGAAAATATTACAAATGCATCATGACGATATTGGCCATTACATTAGAGGATTAAAATTATGCTCAGAACTTCTTAAAAAAAAATGATTTCTAGTTTCTAAAAATGACCCAATTCATAAGGAAATATGTGACGTCGTGTTTACATTGTGCGTACGGTAAAAGAGAATACGGTAGCAAAGAAGGCAAACTGCATCGAATCTCTAAACCATCTGAACCGATGAAAAAATGGTAGACATCGATAATTTGGGCCCTTTTAGCAAAATTAAAAAGGGTACCAATAAATGTTAGTTCTGACAGATTCTTTCTCTAAACTCGTTGTTTCTGAGCCTACACGTATTGTCAATTCTGTAGAGACAATTACCGTCTTATTAAAAAAAAAAGGGTTTAACTAAAGACCCAGGTTTAAATCTCGTAAAACTACGGTTTACTTATACGTTATTACGGATCGTGGTTTGGTGATAAACCATGGTAAAGTCGTAGCTGTCAAAGTTTCAGTAACTTTTTCATTGTTTTGTTGTTTTTATGATGTAATTGTTTAGACAACGGTTCAAATGACGGTACTAAGGTCCACGTTTAATCTATGTTTTGTAATATGGAGAAATTTAAACCATGGTTCTGCAGATAAGCCTGAACTTGATAGTCCAGGTTTAAACTAAGGTTTATTCAGTTCCCCAGATCACGTAGTTTCCGATCATGGTAAGGCCTTTACGAGAAGATACTTTAAGAAGTTCGCAACAGAAAAACAGTTAAACACATGTTAACAGCTATTGCGTGGCCTAGGTCTAATGGGCAGGCAGAACGCACTAATTGCACAATTTTCGATGCGTTGAGAGCCACGGAACCTCTTAGTTGGGACAATAGTCTACCAAAATAATGACATATGGGGTATTAATAATACTGCTATTGATACAACAGGCTATAAGTTATACGAGTTAATATTTGCTCGTGTAGGTAGATCTGTATGTGATGCCTCCATCCCTGGTCGGGTTTCTGAGTTAGTGCAATATAGACGCAATAGGGCTACCAATCGAATTAGAACAGCTAGCAAGAAATTGAAACGTAATTGTGATACAAGGCGTAAAAATAGTACGATTTACAAAAAAGGCGATTACGTACTTTGTTGCCAGGCTCAGACTCCTTGCTGCAATAAGATTAATTCTAAGTTAGATGATCAATATTCTGGTCCATATGTTATCATTACCTAATGATTTATGATAGCCATAAACTAAGAAGTATAAAATCTCTTAGAGGATACAAGAAGTTTACAGGCCTAGTATCTGCTGATTTATTACCTACGACCATATCGTAGCGTTGCTTCTATATACGATAGCGCCAGTAGCGTGGATGAACAGTAGGAAATCGAAGATCTCGTAGATCTTCTTGAGGGCTAGATAGTTCATTTCCTCGATACGCCATTTGTTCTGAGCTGATTTGTAATCACTGTTTTGTTGTTCCCATTGCGGGAGCAATTGTTACAGGATGGCCGATTGTAACGCCAGATGTCGCTAGCAAGCCATGCCAAGCCAAGCCAAGCCATGCCATGCCATGCCATGCCATGCCAAGCCATGCCATGCCATGCCAAGCCATGCCAAGCCAAGCCATGCCAAGCCGTGCCAAGCCATGCCAAGCCAAGCCATGCCAAGCCAAGCCATGCCAAGCCAAGCCATGCCAAGCCAAGCCATGCCAAGCCAAGCCAAGCCGACTGTCAAGCCCGACATGTCAAGCCAAGCCGGCTGTCAAGCCCGACATGTCAAGCCGGCTGTCAAGCTCGCCACGCCAAGCCGCTACGTCACTTCCCTACCACGTGAGCCATCCCCGCCAAATGTTGAGTCGGGGGGGTGGGGTAGCCGCCAGCCAGTGAGTTATATAAAAGCCAGGAGCGATGATTTTGGTTGTTCAGTTTATAATAATAATTGTAAGGGAAAACTCTGCCCAAATAAAAGTGTAAATCAAGTATTTTCGATTTATTTATATCACTGTCGTTTTACTATATTGTATTTTTTTTTTTTGCAACTTAAAAAAAAACAATACACGGAAATGAGTCGGCAATAAGAACCTTAAAAATATGCCGACAGTCGTAACGGAACTAATATGCTGATTAGATAATATTAGACAGGACAATAGGAAACCTTGACTGATTATAACACTTTATGGTAATTAGATAGTTAGGTCATGGGTAAGAGACTGTGAAGAAGATAGTCCTTGAAATGGCTGAGTTTATTTTTTTAATTTTTATCGTTTTAGTCATTAAATGAGTCCTCCCGCCTATAGTGGAGCGGGAAGGACCGTTAGACTTGTACTGCTAAAAACCACGGTGATCCTTCAATAGCCCTTTACGTTCCAGGATCACGGCTACCTAATGAGACACTCCAGCGACGCGGCAGGCTTTGGCCCTCTAAGGGGGCCACTTCAGATTGCTGACAGCTCCTTGAGGCGTGCGTGGAACACGACGCGCCGTCAAAGGCTCACCACTCCTGGTTTAGGCTGCCTGTCCATTGAAGCGGAGCGAGCTGGCGGAGCGGAGAAACGAGAAAATATTAACCAATAGGATTGCATAAAAACTCCGCTCCGCTCCAGAGGACATGGGTATGCGAGCTAGTTTTTAAAATTCATACATTTTTTGAAGCGGCGTTCGCACAGCCAGCTCGCTCCACCAGCTCGCACAGCTAGCACGTGCCGCTTCCAAAAATGTATGAATTTTAAAAACTAGCTCGCAGACGCATGTCCACTGGAGCGGAGCGGAGTTTTTATGCAATCCTATTGGTTAATATTTCCTCGTTTCTCCGCTCCGCCAGAGACTGCCTGTGCGAGCTGGCGGAGCGGGGCGACAGTGAGGCGGCGGGGATGGGTACAGGCTCCGCACAGCCCGCTCGCTCCGCTCCGCATCAATGGACAGGAGACACAGTCCGCAACTCCTCTCCGCAATACTCGCTCGCTCCGCTCCGCCAGCCAATGGACAGGCAGCCTTAGTTTAGGGTTTAGAAAATAATAATGTAAGTACATTGTATAGGTATATGTATATTTTATAAGAAGTGTTAGCAGTATCCATACATCTTAGTGTATTAAAATCATTTAAACAATAATAATTATGGCTGTTAGACACAAAGGAAGAAAAGTTAATTTATTTACTGACGTCGTCACTTTTAGTTAGTTCTAAAACAGTTTCCGTCGTACCACAAAAACTTTTAAACGTCTGTTAAATTGAACACTTGAAAAAAATCAGACTATGGCGTTGAAATAAGGTCCGTTTTGCAGTCACACTTTTTTTAGACAAGTGTTAAACAGATGTTTAAGTTTTTGTAGTGTTTAAGTGATCTAAAGTTATGGCAGAAACTCGACAAAAAATATACATAAGTAAATATCCCTCTTTAAATTCTAATTATACTTATTCGGAATTCAATTAAGTCTAATAATATCTACGAAAAAAATGGATTAGGCGGATTTTGACACACAATTTTAATCAATTTCTTCTAGAATAATGTTAGTCTATTCTATAACAATTTTATTTTTAATATGCCATGCCTCGATACCACTTTTTATTATTTACTCAAAGGCTTACTGATACTCTCAAACAGCATAAAGGCCGATTTACACATCCATAAGTAAATAAATAAGCAAGTGTAAAAACCATGTGTGAAAATCGCCGAGCAAGTTCACACATTCACACGTGTTTTCTAGTTACTTACCAATAGGTATAATTATAAATACCAAACCAATATAAATTTCTAGTTACTTAAAATATAGAATCCTGAGCGTAGCGAAGTTTTCAAAGGTACAAGACGCAGAAAACCTTTGCTGCCAAGTGCAACACACAACTTTCACCTCACACAGCGAGGAAATGAAGTGGGGGCGGTTCGCCTGTCAGTGTAGAAATAATATTGAATACAAGACGTGTTCGAATTTTGAACAACACTGCGCCCTAGCGCGCATAATGGAGTTTTTCACTCAGATTTTGAATGAGAAATAGAATTTTTCCGAGCGTGTGAGGTGAAAAACAGTTCCTGCTTTTTCGCCTGTTCCACAAACAATCTACAACAGTGAAACATCCTCATTACTCTTCTCTTATTGTAATTGAAAGAGATAATATCTGTTTTTGGCAAAAGCTTTTTTCTCCTCTGACTTATCGTAATAGAAAGAGATAGCATATTCTGTTCTCTGTCTGTCTCTATTTCTTACCATTTCGAATGCACCCACTGTTCCAACCAATTTAGCAGACTGTTTTTTTTTTGAAACAGGATGTTGAAACTGTCCTCTAATTCACCTCTTTCAGCCCCCGCCCCGCTACTTACTTATGGATGTTTAAATCGGCTTTAACATAACACCTGACAACACACATTTCAGCAGTTTTAAAAATTCAGCAGTTGGCGTAATAGCTTAGCTATTAGGTGCGTCCACACAGAGCGAGCAGCCTCGCGAGGCATTTGCCGCGCGAGGAAACTGCCTGGCGAGGCTGTACGCCCTGTGTGGACGCGTCTATTGTATCTCGACCGAGGCACGAAACAATATACGCAAGCAAAACAAAAGCCGACACTGGATGGCTCGGGCGCTCGGTCACTGGGCCGCGGCAGTGCGCTCGCTTGCCTCGGCCGAGACCTACACCTATTGACTGATGCGCTGCGTGTCGGGGGGAGCAATGGGTGTAAATATGGATGCAATGTGTGACTTTGAATGTTTGTAAATGCACCCACGAAACAGAAGAAATCAAGGCGAAGATTCGAAAAAAAACTGTAATATATGGACTGAATATTCGGCTACTTCGATTCGGTAGTCGGTCTATTCAGGAGCTTTTTAGTATTCGCTAGAATACAACTTACCGCTCGCCAAAAGTCACTGCTGCGGCAAGTTCATGAACGGCAACATTTGTCGGCGGTTCGGCAAATTTCGTGTGCATTGCGCCCGTACGTGTGTCTTCTTACAACCAGTTTCATCATAAAAAGTAGTATTTTGTATCGTCCTGCGGCTAGTATTCTTTACAATGGACTGGGATGTGCTCACTCTATCAACTCCGTCACCAGTCGTAAGCCCTGGACCACTCGGTGACAATTTGCTGCTCGCAAGCTTGCCTTGCCTAGCTTTAGTACGGTGATAGCCGATGGAACGATCTCAATCCATCATTACAACGTTACTACAATATTTCTTGTTGATTTTAATTCATAATAATTATGTTTACTATCATGGGCGTAGCCACGGTGGGGCAGAGTGGGCGCTCGGCCCACCCTGACTCTGACCTGTAAGGTACCTAGATAATTTAGTTTTTAATGTTTGGTTAGCCAAACATTAAAAACTAAATTATCTAGGTACTAAATACTTAATATCCGTAAAAAGTTTACACTTGACAGTCATCAGTTCAACAAAAATAAAAAAAAACATTTTAGATTGCTGTCCCACCCTCATCCCAAGGCGCCGCCCCACCCTGATCCCATGGCTAGCTACGCCCATGTTTACTATACTAATACACACAAAGAAAAAAATAATATCTTTAAAAATAAAATTCATTATTATAACTCAAATAGTTTTGTTTTTATTGCGTTTTACTAAATAGTTGTATACATAACTTATGTACATTATATAGGACAAATGAAAACGATGGAACTACAGAATGTATTAAGGTGCATTCTCACACATCGGTCACAGTCACGTCACGTCACCTGCACCGGTCCGGTTTAAAAAACCAATTTTTTTATACTCCTAGTATGACTTTGTTCCCACACGTCAGTCACCGATCAGTCACCAATGGGGATCAAGCACATGATCTATCAGTGATGTCACCGGTCAGGCACGTCAAATAATATTTCAATGCAAGTTTCATACTTTTATCCCCACACACCCGGGATCGTCACGTCTCAGTTCAGTCAGCGTCGTGCGATGATCATTGCTACACGTGTGACCAACCCGTAACTTGACTGATGTCTCGTTCAATGATTCAGTCAAACCGGCGGGCGACGTGACTGACGAACGACGTGACGGTGACTGGTGTTTGTGAATACGTACACAAACCGTCACCGGTCCGTTGTCGGTGACGTGACGTGATTGCTGTGTGTGAATGCACCCTTAATCGGAACAGTTGATGACAAGACGACTGATAGTTTCTCAAAGGCGATTAAACCTGTTTGAAATGTCTTATTAGATTCTGGATTCAATAAAGCCGACTCGAAGTAACATCGGTTTTATTTCAGTAAGGGGTATATTGTAGACACAATTTAAGTTTTGGCAGATTTGCCGGTGGATAGGTCTGTCACAGCGAGTTTCCTCCGTGCCGCGGAAAGCACGTAAAGCCGATGTTCCCGGCTATCATTTGTAAATCATATGACAGTCGTTAATCACAGTCAGAAGTTCGAAAGTCTACCTACTGACAACCAGTCTTACCATGGGGTATCATATATTATTACCCAGTTACTGGGCTGTGGAGGTCCGATAGGCAGTCGCTCCATGTAAAATACTGATATTCAGCTGCATCTGGTTCGACTGGAAGCCGACCCAAATATAGTTGGGAAAAGCTAGGCAGATGATGAGACGCGATAATTAACGGCATAGATATATTGTTATTGTGACCCCTGTGTTATAATCATAGATATTTTTAATATAGATAGAGCTGTTTAATGTACTTGCCATAGGTAAGAATAATATTGATATTCCCCGAGTCCCGGGATTTAGAGTGAGACAACAAGTTACTGTTGGTTAAGAATTGAATTCTAGTGGTGCAGAACGAGACAAAAACAGGTGAGTCACTCTAGCGACAGAAACACCCCGCTATTGTTTCCACAATGCGGCGTCATTACGCGGCTCGATCCCGTGGAATATCCATATTAACACCAATGTTTGCGGTCAGGGTCTAATAGTTCATAACATATTTTTTCAGCAATGTTTAAACAGACATTTTAACATAAAGAACGTCAATTTGATACTACCATACAATAAAATAATAATCTAAATTACAAAACTGTTAGTCAATAAGTTGTACTTATTCTTAGTAAGATTATTTATTACCCTTGAGTTATGCACTAAAAATATCAGTTTATATCGTTATACAAATTGTAGTTTTTGTTTACTTGGAATCTCTGGGCTATTGTTCTTATCATTATCACAATATAAAATATACAGTATAGGCATATTGACAGCATTAATGGCAAATTTAATTAGACCTTCAGCTAGTTTTGAAAAACAAAGGACACGTATTTTATCTTTTGTTAAATCAATGAATTTTTACAAAGATATAACGCATCAAAATTCGAGAGTGGAGGCTCGTGATATCAGAAGTAAAATCCGTACTTGCTTGTGATGTATTGGCCACTTTTAAAGTGTCGTATCTTCGTCAATTTTGTTTAACACAAAAGAAGATATACGGGTCAAATATTTCTTGATATTCTAAATGAATAATTAGATTTTTTCAATCAAATACCATATTGTAACCCAGCCCTGTCCTTGAAATAATTACCTACAGCCTCACGGTACGTCGATTCTTTAAATTATAGGTAACCATTTTTTTTTTCACAATGATGTAGACAATAACCCTTTGAGAGGTCAAGCACCGCGCGGCATGCCGTGGCATACCGTGGCATCCCGCTGCATACGGTGGCATCCCGCTGCATACGGTGGCATCCCGCTGCATGCCGTGGCATCCCGCGGCAAGGATTTTTAATTTAGTAAGCGCTTACATTCCTTTTACAATATGAAGTAACATACGCGGCTTACAGCGGCCTGCCGTAGCATCTTGTGGAATTTCGTATCACACCAGACGTTTGAACCTATTCGAGCTAAAATAAAGGAAATTCAGCGCTTAGTTCCATTGAAATAAAGTCGTAAATCATTCGTCGACGTAAAAAATCCTGTGCCATGCCGCGCCGTGCCATGCCGTTAACCGGCGCCATAAAGTAAACAAAAACTAATATAATTAATAGAAACATAGGCAGAAACATAACTTGTATACTATTCAGATTATCCTAAAATGATTAAGATCGAAGTTAGACAACAAAATGCACACATTAAATTTCTTATTGACCGTTTTACAAAGGTAGCAATATTAAATGTTCTGTTAAATTTTCATACAGATAATTTTTATCTACGCATTCACTTAGGAGTCACCTTGAGTTCACAAAAACGGGGATACATAATTATACCTGTTTTTTTTATTGAACAATAATGACATTATAAATATAAAATAAACAACCACAAAGGTTTTTCAACGAACAATACCTTACTTCACTATTCTCAAATTCCTACCAAAATGGTAGATTTCAAACATAAATTTTCACTCCCTCAAAACAATTTATTCCAATATCCTATACACTACACATCTTGCAAACCAATAATATCAGCCTTACTACAACGTATTAAAGTTCAATTTGACACCTTTTTTTTCACCCCACCCAGGGCAGGGCGGGAGGGACTGTCAGACTTGTACTGACTAAAATCCACGGTGTCCTTCAATAGCCCATTACGTTCCGAGGTCACGGTAATTCGTGAGTCCCACGACCCCGGCAGGGTCCAATTTGACACCTAATCTAATTTTTGTTTCTTACTGTCAGGTACGTTTAGTTCACCGGTCAATCCTAGAGGGCGTTTGAGTTTGCTTTCAAAGTTCTTTGAAAGATTACTGAGTTGTCGTATCTCGTTAGTGATGCCTCGGATCTTGGCTAAAGTGGACTGAGACCGTGTCCGGGGACTTTGTGTGACGGAAGTGGACGGGGAGGGACTGAAACGACTCTCGTCCCTCTTGGGGACTTTTGCTGGTGGTGCGGAGTCGTCTTCGGATAAACTTGGCAACTTGATCAGCGGTTTTCTCGGTTTCATGTTTGATACTTTTACTGTAAAAAAACATATTTTTTACAAACTTAGATCAGACAGGTCGCTACATGTAATTTAAATGCCTATGTATGTCAATATTTTGTACTTACATTTATGATTAATGTAATTTAGCTATGCACTAGTTTTAATGTAGGCATATTTGTTCCGTGCAGGAATCGAACCTGCGACACGCCGTTGAATAATAGAAAAAATTAAAACGTAGATTTCTATGCAGAAGAATGAACAGGGAATCAAAATGTAGTTTTTTTGGGTTGGGAAATCAACAAACATGTCCTGGCTTTTGATTTGAACGAAAAGGAGCGACAGATTCGTATCAACGTGTTCTTTCAATTGCCCTAGCGTTCCAAAGGCGCGGTAACCTCTAAAGACATTCCCGCGGCCCCGGCAGGCATTTCCGTAAACCTAGGTGTAAACTTACGTTTATTATTCCTCTTGGAAGTGCCGATGGGTAGTACGGACAGGTCTAGCTTGATCTGTGATGAGAAGTGTCTCAGTGGCTGCGTCGACGTGGTGGGTACCTCACCCGCGGCACTCGCTGGGGACAATGGGACTTATTATTAAGGGACTACCCATGGCGCGACGCGATTGCCATTTGACCGATTCCAACTACAAGTGAAAATTAACCTTACAACTACGACATATGACGTACATTGTTATCTACGGGTAAATGAAAAACAAAACACGATCGCCACGACGACGTCAAGTCAATCGAATTGCATCATTATTTCTTAGTAGCAAGGTTGATTTTCACTTGTAGTTTAAATCGATCGAATGGCGTCGCATCGCGCCATGGATAAAATCTATAAGATGCGATCCCATCTGACTGATGATGACTTCGAACCTACGACTAGAACTCGTATAAAAAAATGTAACCGACTTCTAAAAAAAACAACCACTAAAAAGGGTAAAATAACCTACCAAAAATAACTTTTCTTTCGGAAGTCGGTGGCTTTCCTTTTTATTTCATTGATTTTTTTGCCACCGACTTCCGAAAGAAAAGTTATTTTGGTAGGTTATTTTACCCTTTTTAGTGGTTGTTTTTTTTAGAAGTCGGTTACATTTAATTAAAAACACTTTTTTATTTTACCCTTTTTAGTTTAAATATTCAACCCAAATTCTTTTCAAATACATCGAACAATAACCCATATGGGTCATTGGTATAAATGAATTAAGTCCAAATACAAGATAGCTGCTATAAACCGTTGAGGAGTTCCCTGAACTGTTCTTCGTCTTCCTTATAACCTCCTCCTTTTTTTGAAGTCGGTTAAAAATAGAGTTGATACCACTGGGTCACCACTGCTCTCATCTCAACATTCCTGTGTAAGCCTCATACAGAAGATATGAAAGAAGAAGCAACAATATTTTCAGTACAATTCTTAAGAGGAAACTCACCAGCTATTGCTTTCCCTCCAACTGCTTGGTTGGTGTGCGTCAGCTCACTGTACTTTATATCGCATTCTTCTATACGTTTCTTCAAATCAGCTGAAACAATACGAAAATAATGAATATGAAATCATACTCTAACTAAAAACACTGCTTTTTATCGTGGTGAAATCATTATTATCAAAATCGAACAATTGATTTTTAGCAGGCCAGTTACAAGACCTTTTGAACTGACAAAAACATCTAATGGGTCCTCCCAACCTGGGATATATGTTTTAGCTACTTTCATGAGAAGTTAAGAGCGCATATTCTGAAAGTTGGCAACGTCGCACATACTTGTCAAATATTAACAAGTTTTAATTAATTTAGCAATGTTACTGTATGGAAATAAGAAATATTGCTCTGTAGTGCACTAGAAAATTGATAAGGGAATGCAATAATTAATATCGTAACACCGAATATATAGTTTTAGATGTAAAAAAAGTATTTGGCAACTTGTCAAATGCATTTTCAGGGTTCCGTAGCCAAATGGCAAAAACGGAACCCTAATAGATTCGTCATGTCTGTCTGTCTGTCTGTCCGTCCGTATGTCACAGCCACTTTTCTTCAAAATTATGAGAGCTATCCTGTTGAAACTTGGTAAGTAGATGTATTATGTGAACCGCATTAGGATTTTTACACAAAAATAAAAACAAAACCAATTTTGGGGGTACCCCCCATACTTAGAATTGAAACTCAAAAATTTATTTTTTCACCATACCCATACGTGTGGGGTATGGATAGGTCTTTAAAAATGATATTGAGGTTACTAATATCATTTTTTTCTAAACCAAACAGTTTGCGCGAGAGACACTTCCAAAGTGGTAAAATGTGTGTTACGGGGGGGGGGGGGCCTGTAACTTCTAAAATAAGAGAACGATAAAACTAAAAAAAATATATAATGTAGACCTCAACAAAAACTTCCAACGAAAATTGGTTTGGATAAGATTTATAGTTAGCAGTTTTTGAGATATAGTACATTTTCAAAAACCGCAAATATAACTTTGCCATTCATACAAACACTATGAAAAACAAAGTTATTTTTTTTTGTTTGTGTATATTACTTACTAATCTCAATATAATTATATCCCTAATCTATGCTTGCTACTACGGAACCCTTCATGGGCGAGTCCAACTCGCACTTGGCCGGTTTTTTACACCTGAAACGGTTAGAACATCAAATTCAGTGTTTTAATTGCATTCCTATATCTATTTTTTAGTGCACTACAGACACAGAATACTTAATAGTACTACAGAAGGACTACTCCAAAAAAAAATCAAACAAATGTAAAATCTATAAACGAGAGAATAAAGTACATTTTAACTGGCAGCCGTACCGCCCACCTACTTTTATAATAGCCTAAACTTCCCGTGCGCAAGCAAAAATGTACTGTATGATTACGCGCGAGAGTTTATGTTGGTTTATCTGACGCCAACGACATTAAAAGGTTACTATGGGTCAAGCTCAATAGGGTTGCGACTTGCGAGTTTAGGCACAAATAGGTAGGTACCTATGCGTATTTCATGCATTTGTTAAATTACATTATTACCATAAATACCTACCTATATTCCTCAAGGAATTTTGTTTTTATCATCAGCCTATATCTTTTTGGTTTCGTCATCGATTACTACATACATTATTGATTGTTAGCACAGAATGTTAATAGCCTACCTACGGCACCTTACGTGAGGAATAATATTTATAATAATATTCTCTTTTCTACCTATTATTGTTATATTTTTGAAAATTTATCTTAAAAAAAAAATAATATTTAAAAGATTTTTATCGTGCATTGCAAAATAGCCAGTCCTTATTATTTTGCACTCAACCTAGTAACCGACCAATTACTATCGCATACTGTCACAGGTCCCGCGTTGCGTGTCTTTGTAGGTAGGTAAAAAAGTGGCGCGCGAATTACGACCGCTGACCTTGAATGCGTAGTGTGGCCATTTTCTGAGTTAGAACTTTTAAACAACAACGCAAACATCTTTCTACTTTCTACCGATCTTAATTTTTAGTAATCAGCTTAAGGTGAGTGAGAGTGTCGTCTTTTTATCTTGGTCGTCCAGTAGGCTCACCCCCCCCCCACTTAGTATCTCGCCTCATTTCCAAACTTGTAACCTACCTAATCATGATCAGTTAAGCCCATACTTCACAAGCAGGGAGATAATTTTGTTGATCATTACTAAATATGTACAATTTTTTTTTTCTTCATAATAATATTGTGTTATTAATTTACCAAAAGCACCTAAAGCAAGAAACTTGTGCGTAACTACACGTAACTTAACAAAAATATTAAGGAGACGGAGCGCGTGCGAAACGGGTGGCGCGTGGCAGCCGTAGTGAATGGGCCACGACATAATGGCCCCGCAACTACTTGCAGTTTTATGCCTACACCGCGGAGTGAGACAGGCCTGCTACAGAGCAATATTTCTTATTTACATACAGTAAATTTGCCAAATTAATTAAAACTTGTAAATATTTGACAACCATTTGCGACGTTGCCAACTTTCTGGTTATGCGGCCTTAAGAAAAGAAGAGAATAAGAATTATATCTCACCAATAGCATTATCCTGGTCCCGCTGTTTCTTGGACAGTTCCCGGATAGTCTTCTGTTGTCTCCAAGCTATTTTCTTGTACTCCATCATCTGAAATAATTTAACTTTGGTGATAAGTATAAACATTTTGACAGGCCTGTTGGTCTAGTGGTAAGTGACCCTGTCTGCTATGCCGGAGGTCGTGGGTTCGATTCCCACCCAGGACAAATGTTTGTGTAATGAGCACGATCATTTGTTCTGTCTGGGTGTAATTTATCTATAATATTTATGTATTTAGAAATATATATAAGTATGTTTATCAGTTGTCTAGTACCCATAACACAAGCTCTGCTTAGGTTGGGACTAGATGGCGTTGTGTGATAGTTGTGGAATATTATTATTATTATTTTTCATTTCATTAAGCCAAGAAACATTTTAACTCAAATAAACCAAAAGTCAGACCTAGATGCGCCATAGAAACATTTTCGGGACTCAAACCCGCGACTCGAAGTACAGGAACTAATCCCTCAGCTACTACGACAACAGTACCCCCAAAACATTTGAGGAGGATAAAGGTCTCATTACTATTACAAATCGGTGAAGGAAAACATCGTGAGGAAACCGGCATGTCCTAGAACCAAAAATTCGAAGACATGTGACATCTACCAATCCGCACGGGTTCCGCGGGGTGGATTATGGCCCACTCCCTCTCACAGCGAAGAGGCCTGTGTCCCAGCAGTGGGAACATTATAGGCTGATGATGATGAATTGCTCAGGACCGAGATGGTTGGCGTTCTTGGAGGGGCTTACGTCTAACAATGGACGGAAATTGGCTGAATAGTGAGAGAGAGAGATGCAAACCCTACGTACTTCTTATAAGTAACGCCGAGGAGTTGGTGGCTACAAAAATACTATCTTTTGCTTGCCGGGGTCGCGAGACTGTCTCACCTGGTTACCGTGACCCTGGTACGTAAAGGGCTATTGAAGGATTACAGTATAAGTCTGACAGCCCCACCCTGGGGGGGACTCGTTTGATGATTTTACCACGCAAAAAAAAAGCCGATGGTCGTGGCTATCATTTGTGGATCTTTCACAGTTGTTACAGGTCTTTCAACCAATTTTACCAAGCGGTATCGTATCACCCAGTATTGACTGGCTTGTGGAGGTCTGATAAGCATAATTATTCTCTATGTAAAATACTGATAGGTATGTGTCCCAGCATTGGGAAAAATAAAGCTAAAAAAAAATTACAAAAAAACCAGCACATACCATAAAGCGCTATCTACCGGAAAACAAAAAGAACTAACTAACCCGTTTGTGGAACTTCTTGTATTGCGTGGCGAGGTATAATGAGAGCTTAGCGTTCAGTATGGAGCGTCGACGGAGGTGGAGCATCTCTTGACGGAGGGCTAGTGGAGACAGGACCGCTGTGGGGAAAACAAAAAAATAATTTAATACCGTAATACCGGTAATTTATAACCGAGGAGCTGGTGGTTAGTCACCAGCTCCTCGTGCCATAAATACAGCCGCACAGGCCGAGCTTCGGGTTAAGCCACGGTTGTCGAGGTTGATCTGTGGATGGACAATCTGTCATAGCGAGTTTCCTCCATGCCTCGGAAAGCACATAAAGCCGTTGGCCCCGGCTATCATTTGTAGAACTTTGACAGTTTTTACTATTCAGAAGCTATAAAAGTCTGACAACCAGTCTTACCATGGAGTATCATTACCCAGTTACTGGGTTGTGGAGGTCCGATAGGCAGTCGCTCCATGTAAAATACTGATATTCAGCTGCATCTGGTTCGACTGGAAGCCGACCCCAATATAGTAGAAAAGGCAGGCAGATTACACAAAATAACCATATATGCTTACCTTGCTGGGGTCTAGGCGGAGGCTGCGCGATGCCCTGTTGCATCCTTTTCCGGAAAGCCGGACAGATCTTATCGTCAAAGTGCTCGATAGCCATACTGGATATATCTCTCAACTCTTGTAGTACTTCGTGGGCTCGCGGGGGCGTTGTCGACGTTTCTACTATCGTGAGGACGCGTCTTATTTCGTCTATTACCTGAAAATTTTGATAACACTTGAATAAAGGCACCCAGTTCTAGAAGTTCAGCTAAGGGATCTACGGTATAAACACTAGTGTCCGACCGAAACTGGATTTATAGCCCGAAACCGTAACTGACGTTTCCGCTGTGGTCCCAGTTTCAGCCGAAACCGTAACCGAAACCTAATCTTCGGCTTCGGTCGGACACTAATGAACACATTTACCTAACAGTACGCGTAGCATGACCAATTCTGTCTCTATTCTACCAAGAATAGACATAGTTACTTCGATACAGTTCGATATTATTTTTGGCCGAGGATGGCACAGCCGACAGACGATTTTCTTTAAAGTGTGAGATGTCGGGGTGCTAAGACAGGAAACCTCCACGTGCGCCCGTGGACTGGAGTTCCCTCTCGGATACGTCCGGGGGGAAGACCAGTTCATAGGGCCGGTGCACCCTGGGATGCGGGCAAAAACTCTTCCTTAGGCACTGTGTGCTTAAGGGGTCTCTTTGCCCGTATGCGAATAGCCTGTCGTGTGGACGCTCCGCGTGTCCCTCTGAATAGCAGAGGGCACAGCGGCGGAGTGGGCTTGCGTACGGTGAGTAATGGGTACCTCGCCGTCCGACCAAGGACCAAGCCCGGGTCGGTGGCGCGTCGTGTCATGTTTCGCGCGTGCTTCGGGGAGTTGTCAGCAAACTGACGGGGCCCCTTATGGGGCCAAATGCCTGCTGGGACCGCGGGTTTTTCTTAACACAGGATACCGTGGCCCCGGAACGTAAAGGGCATCCGAAGGAACACGGGTGGATTTTAGTCAGTAAGAGTCTGACAGTCCCTTCCGCCCCACCCAGGGCGGCAGGACTCATTTGATGATTTTACCACCTAAAAAAAAAGTGTGAGATGTCGCCATTTCTGGTGCCCGATTTAATTAACCACCTCGTCTCACCTAAGCCAATTACCGTCTACTGCCGGATGGACAGTCCGCATTCATCCACTGCTACCCACTTTCTTATACGTGGTCTCATCTCTAAAACATGTTTGACCCGTCTGTCCGTCTGCAGACATGGTCCACATCAGCATGCTAACAGTCTCTGGGAACTGTAAATTTATAATGCAGCGACTTCGTCCCCGTATATATCGAAAATTATCGATATAACGGCATTACACACACCCTCAACTTCACAAAAAAACTGGGGTAAACACCCTTAATAAAAATATTTAAATAATACGAACCCTCCCAGGTATAAAGCAGCAGAATCCCTGGTCAATGAACTTGGAATATGTCATGTTGAGCATAGAGATCCTCGTCTCTATGGATGTCAGGATGTCACAATGGCGGGAAAGAGGGTGATACCTGAAACAAAATGTCTGAATTATAAAATAACTGCTCAAATAAAACTTTATGCAACGTTCTCACTGTGTTATGGCGATTACATTCAATAATTATCATGCACAACAGTTTTTCACAACATTTCGCCAGATATGTTATTCCAAGCAATTTTACCATCAACTACAATGCAAGCGGAGCTATGGCCGTAGCAAGTTCAAAAAAATCAAGCCAGAAACATTTAAAAGCAGCCAGTACCACTATCAATCGTCAAGAGACAGTGAGAACTATTGCCATCTCTGTTTAAACAGAGATTAAGGGAGCTTCCCCATGACGCGATCCGTGCGAATGAAAATCGTCCTTACTACTACGATATAAAGATGCAATTCGATTGACATGACGACGTCGTCGTGGCGAGCGTGATTTGTTGCTCATGTACCCGTAGATAACCGCACGTTTTATGTCGTATGCCGTAGTGGTAAGGATGATTTTCACTTGTAGTTGGAATCGGTCGAATTGCATCGCGTCAAAGGGAAGGTCCCTAAGATGTGAAATGAAACATGTACCAAGGTATTCGAGCGTCTAGTTGAGACAGAGTGTATGCCAATACACTACGCAGCTCTTTGCTGGCCTTTCGCAAATTGCAATTGTAGATCTTAGGGAGGACCAACCCCAGATCGTATCTGGTGGAGATTTTTTGTTCGGCCCGCCATTCCACTACATCATCCCTGAATACATCAGGAAATTATTAAATTCGGCAATTCTGGGGTTAGTATAAACCCTTACTAATGAACGCTGTTTAAAGTTGCATTACATTAATGACGCCTGAATGATGGTAGACAGTGGTGTACCATCATTCAGGCGAACCCAAATTTTTCTTCGTTTTGTGCTAAACTAATTCATAACCAAAGTGTAAAAGATGTCATTGTTTGCTATTTTACTATTTTTTTTTGAAAACAGCTTTTTGGGAAGAACAGTTTTCAGTTTTTCAGAGATTGGACAACAAAATGATGACCCTGACAGCTCTTGAACGTGGTTTAGTTAGACTGATCGCGTTTAGTTAGAATTCGCACTTAGCTAAAGGCGTGCAGATCAAAGCTTGCAACCGGACTTCTCACTCAAGCATATCACGCCTTTAAGTAACAGAAAGGGATACAAAAATCCATGCGTGTTAGTCTGTTACACCATTTATTTACCTCATAATGTTAATAATGGAGTTAATAACTAAAAACTTTATTCAGTGTTTGTTAGTAAGAGATTACGGAAGTCACCACTCTTAGCGACGTGGAATCCGGTCGAGTCGATCATAAAGAGCTATATGACCATGCAATAAATATTTACTTTTATTTTATTCCATAAACTCAAAAAGTCGTCGCCTACTGCTGGGTATAGCCCTCTCCCAAACTGCGCCACAAAATAATGTACTCCGACTTCCGCATCCAGTCTGGCTCAGCCATCTTTTTAAAGTCATTGGTCTATCAAAATTGCGCTTGTCATTTATTGCATAGACATAAACCAAACAGAGGGTCTACTTTCTAAGTCCGTTAACGAAGACGCGGGTTCGAAAGCGGATGAGCGAACGTAACTAACGTCAAATCGAATTTGCGGACGGATAATACCGCCACGACTGGCTGGACCCCTTTTGACGCGGCGCTAGTGTCTATGTCATTACATCAAATAGCATTAAAAAGATGTAGTACCATTAATTTTCCGCACGTCATGAGTGGTAGGCGAACTCTTAGGAGCTATCTGTCAAACCGTAATATAATTCATTCTTAGTTTAGGATCGTAGTCAGAACGCCCGTAACTAAGGTGTAAACAACGGGTTTCGTGATTAGAGATTAGACCCCCCGATCGACTCAAGCCTCGTCCACGTCGACAGGTGGTGTACTGCCTAATAGAGATGGAATAGGTACCGTCGCTCGGACTCCCTTCGCGGCAGCTGTGCCTTCACACTCTTAAGGGACATGGCGTGACGTCGCTCAATCATCATGAAGCCTCGATTCAGCATCCGAGAGCTTATCTCGTTGAATGCTCGGGAAACCTGGAATTTTATGAGAATTATTTAGTAACTGGCTGAGACTCACGTTTGCTCCGCTCAAAACCTTTTTCAGGAATTTTGGGCTAACAACAAATGCATCAAGAATTCCCCCAAAAGCCAGTAAAGATTTTCAACTTTAAGCTCTAGGGCATAAAGATGAAAATCTATTGAAGATTACATAGCGTTTTCGTTCATTGCGGTCGCTAAAACGCTCTGTAGTCTTTAATAGATTTTCTACTTTATACTCTAGGGAATAAAGTTGAAAATCTATTGCAGACTACAGAGCGTTATGTTTATCATTTGCAACTTGGTAGTGCTATTTTGTAACATTTTGGCTTTGGCTCATTTCACCCAAATGGACCTCTTCTTTTTGACATCATTGCAACAACTTGTAGTGACCATATCAAACATGATATTTAAAGAATTTCTTAACTTAGTTATTATAATTTATATCTTACAACCAACAAGCAACAGCTAAGAAACATTATGACATAATAACATCTATAGATTAGAACTAATTTACATTTTAATAGTAGAAATGATTAGTTTGATAAGACTAATTAATAACCATTAATTACTTTTGTGTCCAACAATGCCTTGGCACTCCATTTATGTACCTAAGCAGTCCTCAAACCTACTTGACTAATGACAAGATTACTGAAGCAATATTTATCTAATGAGCCAGAGTATTAATAGAGAATTCATTAAATAAAACTGGCTTTTGCCAGCAACTTCGCCCATTAAAACCGGAATATTATCCCATGGGTACATACTTAAAATCGTGATAAAAACAATCCTATGTGTTAATCTAGGTTTCTATTCAGGCCATTATAGTCAATTTCATCCAAATCAGTTCAGTAATTTTTATGTGAAAAATTCCTTCCATCCATCTTGTGGTGGTGTGAGGTGTTCCAACACAAAAATAATTTTACAATTCAAACCAGTAGTTCCTGAGATAAGCATGTCCAAACAATCTCTTATGCTTTAAAATATTGGTTTAGATTTCATAAGAAAATGCATCATAATGCACAAGGTAGATTTATTGCTCATTCATGTGCAACAAAATATTTACATAGTTTTGCATAATATTATTATGGAAACGAGACTGGTTTCATATCTGTAGACAAAGTCGTAGGAAAATAGAGTTGAAGAGGTGACATTTGGTTAACCTGGCATACCAATCAACCTGGAAGAATTCTGGAAAATTGGTAAAGAAGAAAAATGGTTTACACACAAAAATAGACAAATATGGATGGTTTGCGAGACTGTCTAAGCAAGTTACCGTGACCCTGAAATGTAAGTTAAGGAACACCATGGATTTTAGTCAGTACAAGCCTAACAGTCCCTCTGCTCACAAATACATAAATATTAATTAAACTATAGAAATATAAAAACACAAAATTAAAATAAAGCTAAACTATTATAGAGCATCGTCATTCATCCTCAACACTTTCAGCTGGTAATGTGCCAAAGAGACTGGCGGAGTTACCTCTTTGTATGGCAATACTTAGCCTCTGGCCAAGGTAGCTGTTGGGTCACGGGAAGCATCAACAAGTCTTTGTAGAGGCTGTGAGCACTCGGACCCCATGGCCCTATACTTTCAACCCCAAACGATTAATACTATTACATTCATTAACAGGAAGTGCGGGTCAGTGGGTCGTCTGATTGTACATGGCCAGATCATTACTAAGTACTACATCTTCTGAACATCATTAGTTAAAAAAAAATAACATTAATGACTCAGGATACGTGTTGATAATATCGGCCGGAAGATGTTCCAATCGAGCATAGAGAATTTACATTAGCGAACAGTTATAAATAGAAGTATATAAATAAAGTACATAAATGCAGTACATGAAACGCCTAGAACATGCAACAAATCAACTTGTTACGTGTAAATTATGAACTGAAATCCATGACTACAACTTTCAATATTCGATTTTCTAATTGAACAAGCTCGTTTCTATTAATAAATTGCATGTTTAATCACTTACCAATCTATTCTTTGCGATTTCATCGTAGGATAAATATGAGAAAATGTGTTCGATCATCACAACGGGAAGCTCCATGAGACTCATTTTCACTGTTCACAAACAACCAATTCAATATCACAATATAATATGTCGCAGGCACACGCGAAAACCAATTTAATTGCAATGTTTACACATTTATTACATTTAAATTAAAACAAAGTGGTTATAATTCCCGACGTTTCTTTAGATTCCGTCATGATGCACAGCGCGTCTATTACTTTCACACTTTGGTGTGATTAGTGAGAGTGATAGAGATAAAAGACCCTATTGATTTCTGACGTTTGCCACAAACGCTTCGCCTCGAAGATACTAATGCCATCTGTTATTATTTTTATGAAATACAAGGACAAAGAAATATCTCGAGTTATTAGCTGCTCTTGTTAATTGTGTATTAAAAACAATATTGACAAAATTATTCGTAATACATTAACATCCATTCTAAATGTGGCCTTGGATGACCGAGCGTGGCTTCAAGCCACCCTTCCAATTCGTTTTGGTGGGCTCGGTGTCCGCAAAATTTCCAGTGTTAGTTTACCGGCGTTCTTGTCCTCTGTCCACAGCACTGAAAGACTGACCAGGAAAATTTTATCTTCCTCCCTGGTTGACCCTGAAGTGCCGTGTTTGACCGATGCCGAGTGTAGTATACTATCATTTCCGAACGCATTTTTTAAAGATTATTATGGAACGTATCCGATTTAAGCAAGTACAATAGCATTGCAAGATGGAGACTTTTTTCTGTAACCTGTTTTGTAAAACATTATTTTTCAATTACATTCTTGTTCATCATTAAACTGTCTTTTATATTAGTCCTGGAAGGCCCAGGACACAACATTAAATTTGGCGACGAAGTGAAAAGGATTCACGCAGACGCAAAATGGCAAGTCTTTTACCATTTAAACCATTTCAAGAAGATGACGACATTTCTTGTTATTTAGAAAGGCTTGAGCAGTATTTTACGGCAAACGAAGTCAAAGAGGAGAGACAAGTTTCTATTTTGTTAATATCTTTACATGAAAATGTGTACAAAACATTAAAAAACATTCTACATCCAACTTTGCCGAAAGACCAAACTTATGCGCAATTAACTGCAGCTTTACTTTTACGATTCAAACCAAGAGTATCATGTTTCCGCACTAGAATTACGTTCGATAAACTACAGCAAGCAGAAAACGAGTCAGTATCAAGGTGGTACGCTCGAGTGAGAGAAAAGGCGGCAGAATGTCAGTTTGGTACAGAAATTATTAGTGAACGAGTGAGAGACAAATTCGTAACAGGTATGCGAGCAGGACCGATTCAAGACAGATTGTGTGAGGAAGCATTAGAGAAAACGGCTGTACAATTATTAGACATAGCTTTAAACAAAGAATGTGCACTGCAGGAGCGTCCTATTGCTGTTGACAAGGTGTCAAGCTTCAAGAACACAAAGGGACAGAGAAATTCTGATTACAAAAAGTCTACCCGTACAGCAAACAAGACTGAAGAGCAATCCCAGGTTTTAAAGTGTGTTCATTGCGGCAAACCAAACCATTCTTTTTCCAAGTGTAAATACAAGGCGTATACATGTAAAATTTGCAAGAAAGTTGGACATTTAGCTTCTGTTTGTAAAAGCAATGCACATAATCATTTTTTAAATGTTACCAATGAAAGTGAGAAGGGTAAGGATAATGTTGAAATATTTTCTACCCATATTGATAGAACAAACAATGTTAATTATGTGTCACCATTTTTAGTCGAATGTTATATTAATCGTATACCAATTTCTATGGAATTAGACACAGGGGCAGCAGTTTCATGTATTCCAGAGACAGTCTTTAAGTCTAACTTCTCCGATGTTCTTTTATTAGATACAGATTTGCAATTAAAAACTTACAATGGTCAAATTATTAAGCCATTAGGAAAGATAGTGGTTCCTATATCTTACCAGGACAAACAGGTTCAGGGTGAACTCATTATTGTTAAGGAAGGGTCCAAAAGTTTATTAGGTAGGGACCTCATAGAAAAGTTTAACATTAAAATAAACAAATCCATTTCTGTCAATTCAATAGAAAATTCACATTTGCAAAAATTATTAAATGATTATTCAGAAGTCTTCAAAAATGAGTTGGGAGTTATTAAAAATGAAGAGGTTAAATTAGAGCTTATTGAAAATGTAAAGCCAATTTTTTGTAAACCTGTTCCCATTCCTCATGCTTACAAAGAAAAAGTGAATGATGAATTAACGCGTTTAGAGAAAGAAAATGTCATTACAAAAGTTGAGAATGCTAAGTGGGGCACACCATTAGTACCTGTAATGAAAGAAAATGGAAAGTTACGGTTGTGTGCAAATTACAAAATTACCATTAATAAATATTTAAAAGATTTTAATTACCCGTTGCCCAAAATTGAAGATATTTTTACCGCATTACAAGGTGGAAACAAATTTACAAAATTAGATTTGCGCAATGCGTTTAACCAATTATTACTAGATTCTGACACAGGTGAACTTTTAGCATGGTCTACACCTAAAGGTATTTTTAAATTAAATAGATTACCATATGGCACAAAGCCAGCCAGTCAAATATTTCAGGCAAAACTTGAAAAAATTTTATTAGGAGCCAAGGGAGCTGTAAATTTCATTGATGATGTTTTGGTGACAGGGTCTAATGATGCTGAACACTTGCAGAATCTTAGAGAAGTTTTAAAAAGATTTAAAGAGGCAGGTATAAGATTAAATAAAAGTAAATGCAATTTTTTTCAAAGTGAAATTAAATATTTGGGGCATATAATTTCTAAAGAAGGGTTAAAAAAGGACAATTCTAAATTAGAGGCCATTACAAGTGCACCTGCTCCCACTACAGTAACTGAGGTGAAATCATGGATTGGTATGGTCAATTATTATGCAAAGTTTATTCCACATTTGTCAGCAAAATTGAAACCAATGTATGATCTTTTACAGAAAAACAATAAGTTTTATTGGTCAAAGGAATGTCAGTGTAGTTTTGACAATGTAAAGAAAGATTTAATTTCAGACAAGGTTTTAGTACATTTTGATAGGAAATTGCCATTGAGGTTAGCTTGTGATGCATCTCAAAATGGTATTGGTGGAGTTTTAAGTCATGTCATGCCTGATGGCACTGAGAAACCAATAACTTTTATTTCAAGAGTTTACTTAAAGTCTGAAAAAAATTATTCTATGATTCACAAAGAAGCATTGGCTATATACTGGTCAGTTAAAAAATTATATCAATATTTAGTAGGGACAAAATTTGAATTACAATCTGACCACAAACCGTTGCAAGCTCTGTTTGGGGAAAACAAAAGCCTTCCTCAAATGGCTGCTGGCAGACTACAAAGATGGTCTTTATTTTTGTCAGAATTTGATTATACTTTTAAATATATAAAAGGCTCAGAAAACCTAAGAGCAGACTGCATGTCTAGGTTACCTTTAAAAAAAGTAAATAAGGAAGACTTTGATTGTGAAAACAGTAATGATTACATTAATTTTATTGAGGAACAAAATGTAATAGATTTAAATTTAATTAGGTCTGAGACTAGAAAAGATCCTAGTTTGAGCAAAATTTTTAATATGATTAGGTATGGTTTTCCTGAGAATTCTAAGGAAGTGAACTCGAATGAGTCTTTAAAACCATTTTTTACCAGAAAGAGTGAACTTTACACTGACAAAGGTGTAATTATGTGGGGATATAGGGTTGTCATTCCAACCAAATTAAGAAGCACTTTGTTAAAAGAACTACATTCAACCCATCAAGGGATTATTAAAATGAAAAGTAATGCCAGGTCATATTTTTGGTGGCCTAATCTTGATAAAAATATTGAGGAATATGTAAAAAATTGTAACATTTGTATGTCGAGTCGTCCGGAGCCAAAAAAGGCAAAAACTATTTCATGGCCAAAAACAGATTATTCATATGAAAGAGTGCATGCTGATTTTTTAGGTCCAATTGATGGCAAAATAATTTTATTAATTGTAGACTCTTATTCTAAATGGCCAGAAGCTTTTATAATGAAAGGATTTGACTCTAAGAGCACTATAGAAAAATTTAGAGAATGCTTTAGTAGATTTGGATTACCAAAAATAGTAGTTACTGACAATGCAAAAACATTTGTATGTCAAGAATTTTCTACTTTTTTGTCTAAGAATGGTATTAAACATATGACATCACCTCCATTTCATCCTGCATCCAATGGATTTGCAGAAAATGCTGTAAAAAGTTTTAAAGCTGGATTGTCTAAAGCTTTAAAAGATAGAGCTAACGATGGAGTCTCTTTTGAAACATTAATGAACAGATATTTATTTTCCTACAGAAATTCTGTACATGTTATAACTGGTGTTTCACCTGCTGAGTTAATGTTTCAAAGGAAGCTGAGAACTAGGTTAGATTTATTAACTTCTAAAAATGTTATTAATTTCAAAGAAATTGAAAGAAATGTAAAAGGAAAAAGAGAAGAGATATTTAAGGAAGGTGATATCGTTTATTGTAGAGACTATAGAAATCCAAATAAAAAGAAATTTGTAAAATGTATAATTGACGAAGTAGTAGGTCAAAGATTGTATTTGTGTAAAGTTGTTGATGAGAATTTGATCTGGAAGAGACACTTGGATCAAATAATTAATGCATCTTCTTTGAAGCCTACAGTTATTGAAGAAAATAATCAAAACGATGCTATTTTAAGCCGATTAACTCAGCCTTCTGCAACTTTAGAACATCAACAGCCTTATGTTATTGAACCAAACATTGTATCACCGCAGGCACAGGATATTCCTATTATCAATGACAATTTAAATGACTCAATTTGTAATGAAAGTATTCCTGTGGCCGAGAAAACGCCTCCATTACCTATAAGACGTTCTGAGAGGACTGTTAAACCCCCACAACGTCTAAATTTATAGGGAGGAGTATATGTAGTATACTATCATTTCCGAACGCATTTTTTAAAGATTATTATGGAACGTATCCGATTTAAGCAAGTACAATAGCATTGCAAGATGGAGACTTTTTTCTGTAACCTGTTTTGTAAAACATTATTTTTCAATTACATTCTTGTTCATCATTAAACTGTCTTTTATATTAGTCCTGGAAGGCCCAGGACACAACACCGAGGACGCCTGGAAAGTGGCTTGCCCAGATACGGATCGGCCCGTGAACCCGTTTTCCCAGAGACAGTGGGATGAGCCACTCTGCAGGTTGGTACGGAATAATCTCCTTAATACGTCCACCAACACTGCGGAGCGTGCCCGCCTGCTGGCTGTGGGTGAGTGGGAATCGGGCCTTTGGCTTCAGGCGCTACCTTCACCCAACATAGGAACTATGCTGGGTGATACAACCTTCCGGGTCGCTACTTGCCTACGTTTGGGCGCTCCTTGTGGTGCTCCACACCGCTGTCAATGTGGTGAAGTAGTCGACTGCCTCGGGCACCATGGCCTTTCCTGCAGCAGGAGTGCAGGTCGGTTAGCACGACACGCTAGCTTGAATGACATAATCCGTCGTGCTCTTGTCACCGCCGGGGTGCCAGCCGTCTTAGAACCCAGTGGCTTGGTACGCGACGATGGGAAGAGACCAGACGGTATGTCCATAATGCCATGGAAGCTAGGTAGGCCTTTGGTGTGGGATGCAACATGTGTCGACACCCTTGCGCCATCCCATCTTCCTAGTTCAGCGTGTTGTGCTGGCGCTGCTGCTGCGTGTGCTGAAAACTCCAAACGGCGCAAATACATTGGCTTAGCTAGTAGCTATGTGTTTGAGCCGTTTGGGGTTGAAACTCTGGGGCCATGGGGTCCGAGTGCCCACAACGTTTTTAAGGAAATCGCCAGGCGATTAGTCGACTCTTCAGGTGACCAGAGGGCTGGCCTATTCCTAGGCCAACGAATCAGCATTGCCATACAACGTGGCAATGCTGCCAGCGTTCTGGGCACTGTTCCCGTTGACAGTGATGTGGACGTATTTTTTGACGCCCTTTGAAAGTTTTTTGTTTAGTAGTGTAGTGTTTTTTTTTTTTTTTTTTTTTTGTTTTGTACATACTACTACGAGTATTTATAGTTTGTATATAATTTTAGTATTTATATTAGTATTAATATGTAAAATATTATTAAATAAACAAATGATATTGAGCTAAGATATACTATAGGTATGTAACTTATCAATTGATAACCGACTTACTTGACAGAATAAAGTATCAAAATACAAAAAAAGTACACGCATCAAGAAATTGTGATTGCCAAGAGTCAAAAGATGGCGCTGATTACAAATTGATTATCTTCACGCTAGCTTTTCTAAATTATTGGAAAACGATCTGAACTGAACTCACAGAGTAAAAACGAACACTAACTTATACAAAATTAATTTTACTTTAAAAATACTGATTATCCTGGCTAATAGGATAGCACGCGCGTTCAGTCTGCAAGCCGTTCTACAATTTGTAAATGACATGAAACACATGAATGTCGTATTTTATCACACAATTTTATTTAGCGATGTATTTAAAACATTTCTCAATGTTTTCATTCAGGTACTTTCGAGATAAAAAGTCATGAACGCAGTTGCGTAACTATAAACAAAAAACTGGACGATTCACATCAAGGTCATTGCTCCGTCCGTTCTAGAATCGCAATCATGGGTAATGTGTGATGAGCTGTAGCGGAGCGGACGGCGCGGTTAAGTGAAGGACTCCGGAACTTTCGTACTTCGTTGTCTCCACGCTTTGCAGTGGTTTGTGTGGGATTGTCCCAAAATTTGACCAACTAGCAATGGTGGATCGTGATTTTCTTTAAAAAGCTTCTCTGTCTAGTCCACCTATTATTAGGGAAAAGTAGCCCAAACACAACTGTACTACCTAGGTAGTACTGTACGTCGTCATCGGAATTCATCAGTCATGTCACTTGGATGGATCCAAACGGTTTTCAATCTATAATCCATTATAATTTAGAACCCTTTCATTGTTCTGGTAGAACTAACTAATTAAGCCTAAAAGTTTAACTTTACCCTTGTGACCGATTCTTCATAGGTTAAGGTTTCTGAAATCTGTTTACCTTATAGAATAGCCCTATAAATTGTAATGTGGAGTTCTAGCACAAAATACTTAATAGTACTATGTTCTAGGCACATTGGGGTGCTAAGACAGGAAACCTCCACGTGCGCCCGTGGACTGGAGTTCCCTCTCGGATACGTCCGGGGGGAAGACCAGTTTTTCGGGCCGGTGCGCCCTGGGATGCGGGCAAAAACTCTCCTTAGGCACTGTGTGCCTAAGGGGTTTCTTTGCCCGTATGCAAATAGCCTGTCGGGTGGACGCTCCAACGCGTGTCCCTCTGAACAGCAGAGGGCACAGCGGCGGAGCGGGCTTGCGGACGGTGAGTAATGGGTATGCTCGCCGTCCGACCAAGGACCAAGCCCGGGTCGGTGGCGCGTCGTGTTTCACGCGTCACCGACGGGGCCCCTTATGGGGCCAAATGCCTGCCGGGGTCGCGGATTTTTCTTAATCCAGGATACCGTGGCCCCGGAACGTAAAGGGCATCCGACGGAACACGGGTGGATTTTAGTCAGTAAGAGTCTGACAGTCCCTCCCGCCCCACCCAGGGCCGGAGGACTCATTTGATGATTTTGCAATCCTAAAAAAAAAAAAAAAATGTTCTAGGCACATTACAGAGTGGGCCTCAACAAATCGCTACGCTACACGCTCCGCTTCCTCATAAACGCGGCTTTTAGAGTTCATCCACGTGATGCGTCATCCAATGGTGAACGTGACTTTGTGGTCTCGTGTATGACACCGTCTTCTAGAATTTGCGGGCAAACATAGGCGTGCCGCGTGTTTCGTGGTAAACTTTATCTTCTAGTGTGATGTCATTTGTCATTCTAGGTTGCTAGGATTTTTCTAGAGCCTGTCTGACAACCGCGGATCAACCGTTGTGGGCACTATGGGCATGCCCACAACCCCAATCGACCTGTGACGTCCAGGACCGGATTAACCATCTCGGGGCCCCTAGGCACAGCTCGTTTCGGGGCCTCCCTTTTTTAACCGACTTTCAAAAGGAGGAGGTTCTCAATTCGGATGTTTATATTTTTTTTATGTTTGTTCGGGCATAACTCCGTCGTTTGTCAACCGATTTGAAAAATTCTTTTTTTGTTGGAAAGGGTATACTTCCCGAATGGTCCCATTAAAATTTTATCGAAATCGGACTAGCAGTTTTTGAAAAATTAACAAAAACCTAAAAAGTTTTCAACATTGTCTGCACCGATTACTCCGAGCTTTCTGGTCCGATTTAGATGATTCTTTTTTTGTTCGATACAGTATATCTGCCATTTGGTCCCATAAAATTTTCATTTAGTTTGGTGCAGTAGTTTTCATTTTTAGCTCATTGTGTAAGAGTACATACATGGACGATGTTATCACCTGCGGTGCTACGGATTACAATATTTTAGTGTACCTACATGTAAGAAAATTATGTGTTTGACAATAATTTGGGTTGAATATTAAAACTAAAAAGGATAAAATAAAAAACTTTTTCAAAAAAAAATGTAACCGACTTCCCACAAAAAAGTTCAAAATAACCTACAAAAAAACTTTTCTTTCGAAAGTCGGTGACAAAAAGTCAATGAAATAAAAAAGAAAGTCACCGACTTTCGTAAGAAAAGTTTTTTTGTAGGTTATTTTGAACTTTTTTGTGGGAAGTCTGTTACATTTTTTTTTTGAAAAAGTTTTCATACCACAACAACGCAATTTGGAAATTTTTACTGTCTACATTACGAAATAGAATGAAGGTACCATCATCATCAACAAAAGACTTCAGACATCACATTGCAAAGTTAGGTACCTAATTACCTATACGCCTACCTTCTAGTGAAAAGATTTTTGTCACAATCTACAGGACGAATTATCGGAGTCATTTAAAAATGAAACAAAGAATAATGTGAAAAAAAGTTTCACTTTTACCGTGGTTTCATAAAACCACACAACCCCCTTTTTCTTCATTTTTTAATCGGGGGTGCTGGGCCCCTAGGCACTGGCCTAAAGTGCCTTATGGATAATACAGCACTGGTGACGTCACACTCGTCGGTCTATTGAAGTCGAACGGCAGATGATATTTAGCGAAAAAATTATTAATGAGTCGTGATAACCCTCCTATCGCAAAAACATTCGAAACAGTGGCGTCTCTTATTTTAATTATGAATGTTCTAAAATACATTTTAGACAAACTGTAGTTTCGACGCTGCATACCTTCAGACGATTGCGTAATTGCGTACCTATTTGCACGTCTTGATAGGGTTAAGGCATTCCCTCCGGAGAGTAGATACAATTCACATGTGCCTTGTAAACACTTCATGGTATTCATATTTTATTACCTTTATTGTCCATTCCTTCATATTTGTAGTTTTCTCCGACCACCATTTCGAATAATCGACTTAGACGCACAGCTAAGACGTAAGTCGTTATGCCGCTAGTTTACGCCACTTTTTATTTCGTCACAGGATTATAAATAAAAATACAGCAAAATGTATCTCATAACACCAAATACTTTAATAATAATTAATAAAAAAAACATCATAATTTAACTGAATGTCGGTAGATCACAGTGTTTTTTCCTAACATGGAACCTGAGTGAAGTATTATACTTCGTTGCAAACGGACACACCTCACATTTGAATCGCTTCTCCGTAGAATGCTTATATTTATGCTGTACAAGATTTGCTGGTAAAATCGTTGCATAATCGCATTGATCACACATATATCGCTTTTTACCAGTTTCGTGAGCTTCTTCATGGTATTTTAAGATGTATTTGTTCATTGATTGGAACGGACACTGCGTACATTGGAGTTTAACTCCAAGATCGGCATGTTTCCTTTTGTGTTTCTCCATAGCACCTTCGTAAAAAGTCTTATACCTGCAACCAGTGTAGTCGCAGTTAATTGTTTCTGCGTTCTTATGCCTCAACATGTGTTGTGTCATACTAACTCTAACAGTAGTCTTGAACTCGCAGTATTTGCATTGCATATCCGTATCCGTGTGCTGACTTTTTATATGCTTTTGTAATTCGTTTCCAGGGAGTATCTCCCCACATATTTGACACTGAGTCTCTTCTATATTATGATGTGTTGCCTCGTAATGCAATTTCAACTGCTCCCAAGTAAGGTATGTATCTGGACACTTGGTGCATTGGAAACGGTCCTTTATATCCTGATCTTCTGTTTTAATTTCTAGCATCTCTCTGTCTTCATTCGTCATATCTTCAGGGCGACCGTGAGTTATATTTATATGACGACAAAGATCAAATTCGTCTTTAAAAGTCGCACTGCATTGTTCGCATTTCTGCGCATTCTGAGGGTTAAAATGATTTGCAGTTGGGTGCTTAAATAAAATGTGGCGTCTATAACTCTCTTTCGCTTTAAAAATCTTTTTGCAGTATCTGCAAGTGTAGGAAACTTTTAAATGCACTTTCATAAAATGCGGTTTTAGCTGTCGTTTGTCGTGGAAACCTTCGTTACACAGATTACAGAAGACTGTCTTCGGTGAATCTATTTTGTGTGTGCACCGCAAATGCTTGGCCAGACCTCCTTGCGAAGCGAAAATGAGTCCACAAATATTGCACTCCTTTATCGTTTTTAGGTGAGAATGGTTGAGATACATCTCTCGCGTATCAAATTGTTTGTTACAAACTTCACAATGAGATCCTTTGTCGTGTTTTCTCCTCACATGCCGTTTCAAACTCTCGATTTTATCGTAAGACAAGTTACAAATCCGGCACTTCAACCTAAAATCTTCTCTCAACGCATTATGCTTCCTTCTCATGTGAAGTTTTAAGAAACCAATGGACGAAAAGACTAGAGGGCATTCTTTACATGTGATCTCACCAGTTTCAATATTCCTACAATCCTCCAAATCAGCATTATCTTCTTGTTTTATATTGTCGTCTGCAACATGGTGCTTTCTCTGCACATGTCTAGCATAAGTTTCTCTCTTTGTAAATATTTTAGGACAGAATGGACAGTTGTACCATTGACTGACTTCCGGTTTTTTATTATTAGAATGTTTACGTTGTACATGGACTATTAAACTTCTGTACTTGTCGTAGGTTAAACCACAGTCTTCGCAAACATGTTTAAAAGATTCTTGGAAAGAGCCATGCTTCCGTCTCATATGCATGCGTAACCGTGTCATGCCTTTGAAGACTAAAGCACATATTTCACAGGTCCGTTCTTCTCGATCATCTGGACTTGCATCTGGTCCATGTTTCCTCTTAATATGAGCAACTAAACTGTTCTTCATCTCGTAAGACATGCCACAATAATCACAAATATGTTTGAAGGATTTTCTGAAGACTTTATGTTTTCTCTTTTGATGCATTCTTAGAGTTTTTGTTGATTGAAAGACTAGATGGCAGACTTTGCAGACGTGTGTTGGGGCATGTTTGATGGGTATGTCGTTCTTGGAGAATTGGAACATTTCAGAGCTGTCAGCAACATTAACTGGTTTGTCACTGATGACGCTCTCGAATGTTAGAAGGACGGCGTCGTGATTCTGGGGCTCTATTTTGACGGCTGGCTCTTGACTGTCGTCATGGTCACCGTCGTGAACTAAGCCATTGTCTCCGAACTGGAATTTAGAAATGAGTAAATTAGTTGACTGTTAAGATTTGAAACATAATACCGATTTCTTCCTTCTTTAATTAAAATAAACATTGTTAAGAAAAGTTGTAATCAACAACAGGATTCAACTGAAGTTTTTAGCCAGAGAATACGTAAAGGTTTTAGAGAGAAGCTGGTGAGTGAACATACTGTGTAAGTTGTTTCTTATTAAAATCAAATTGTTGGCTGTTATCTTTGAACAAGGAGAAGCTCAGCTTTTCATATTTCACTCTGAGCACTGAACAGGAAAACACCTAGCGTTAATAGAATATAAACTTGGTCTACAGAAATCAGTCTTTAATTGTACTCACATCATTAAAATCCAACTCTACTTCAATATCCTCAACCTTGATCTTAACCTCCGGATCCAACAGAGTTATTGGCTCAATCTTGATTCCCACCTTATCATCAATATCTTTAAATGGATCATCTTCCTCTTTTTTCTTCTTCTTCTTTTTCTTTTTTTTCTTAATTTCATAAGACATTGGCTCCTCGGGCAAAAATGAGGTAGGATCTTTTCTTGAATCATCTTTTTCTACTTTAATCGTAACATCTAGGTCCATTGTTGCTTAATTATTTTATTCTGGAAGGGAGACAAATTTTAATGTTCGAACTGTTAAAATTAAATATATCTATACTACTCTACACCAGTGTTTCCTAAACTGGCCCGCCCTGGTTCTGCCATGGCCCGGTAATTTTCACAATGCCCCTTTGTGACCCATTTAATATTTTGAAACCCAAGCTGGTTCTGTTAGGTAAAATAATATATATTTATTAATAGTAAAAAGGTTTAATTAACACTTATAACAAATACTTTGGTATCGCCTATTTAGCCACAAAATTATGTGTGAATTGTGGCTCCACAATTACTACTTATTTTTTACTAAAAGAAAAATAAGGCGGGAGTTTTGCAACTCAGTATTTCATTTTGAAGGCCCGTTACCGGGTCGTGACCTGGCAAATGGGAAACCCTGCTCTACACCCATTATGGGAGCTTGTGGTTAAAAAATAACAGCCACACAGATTAATATTTAATGTTAAACCGTGCTTGCGGAGGTTGACCCTTTTAACATAACGAGTTTCCTCTGTATCTTGTTGTTTTTTTTTTTTTTTTTTTTTTTAATATTTATTTGCTAACATGCGATCGGTTCTTGAACCATAAGCAGTTGTTTTAAAAGAGTATTTGGCATGTTAGGCTTGCCCTCCCATTGTTAGGCTGCCTTTGAATATTGCTTTACTCAGAGTATATTATCCCAAGTGTGCAGTCTTTTAAGACGTCTTGTTGGCAGCGATTTACTTAGTGCCTGAGCAAGTCGGTTTTCGTGATTTGTTATCCTCTCTCTGTAAGCTTTTGTCATAATTCTGATTTCCTCTTTGATGGTGTGAACTTTCAGATAATCGTGGATTTCATCCATTCTTGTGTACCATGGGGCATTCACTATGGCTTTAAGCACGCCATTTTGAAACCGCTGGAGTATTTCAGTGTTTGAGGTTTTTGCTGATCCCCACAGCTGTATGCCGTAAGTCCAGACTGGTTTTATAACTGCTTTGTAAATCAAGACTTTGTTATTGACAGAGAGTCGAGATTTTCTTCCCAATAACCACTCCAGTGTTCTCCATCTGTGATTGAGTTCATCGCGCTTTATTTGGATGTGGGTCTTCCACGTTTGTTTGCGATCGAGGTAGAATCCGAGGTACTTTACTACAGTATTGTGTGGTAGCTGCTCATTACCCAGTTTCACAGCAGGGCAGTCTCCCTGTTTAAGGGTAAATGTGATGTGGTTGGATTTAGCTGCACTAGCTTTGATGCGCCAGCTCTTCATCCAGGTATAAAGCTTATCCACGTGCGACTGTAGCTTACTGGAAGCTACTTCTGGGTTGGCGTCAGATGTCAGCACTGCAGTATCATCGGCAAAAGTGGCTGTCATTACAGTTTCCGATTCAGGGACATCTGCTGTGTATATCAGATACAGGAGGGGCCCCAGGACAGAGCCTTGTGGGACTCCAGCTCTTATGTCGTAAAAGTCTGAGGCGGCATCATTAATTTTAACAAAGAATATACGATTTTCCAGGTAAGATTTCAATATCAGGAACAGGTTGTGTGGTAATGTTCTTTTCAGTTTATACAGCAGCCCAGGGTGCCAAACCTTATCAAAAGCTTGCTGTACGTCGAGAAACACCCCTGAGCAGTATTTTTTGCTTTCGAGAGTATTTCTAATATGTTCACACACTCTATGGACTTGTTCTACTGTCGCATGTCGTCTTCGAAAACCGAACTGGTGCTCTGGGATAGTAGCGTTTTCGTCTAAGTATTTACTAAGCCGTTTAGAGATTATTTTTTCAAAGACCTTTGACAGTACAGGGAGCAGGCTTATTGGTCTGTATGAAGATGTAAGGTGCGGTGGCTTTCCAGGTTTAGGGATCATAGTTATTTGAGAAACTTTCCAGATGTTGGGGTAGTACGAGGTTCTTAGAATAGCGTTAAATAGCGAGGTGATGAACATTATTCCTTTTTTCGGCAAGTTTCGCAATATTTCTGCTGTCACAAGGTCAAAACCTGGAGCTTTTTTGAGTTCCAAATCAAGGATGGTGCGACGCACTTCTGCAGGCGTGCAGCATTGGAGAGGGGGGCTTAGTTGGAGGTCACTTTCAAGATATGAGCTCACTTCGCGGTCAGTCATTTCAGTTCCTAGGTCCTCATTTGGGGTGAAGACGCTGCTAAGAAACTCCCCGTACGCTTCTGCTCTCTCTTCATCTTATCTTGTTGATAAATTTGTTACTGTTAGTCAGAAGCTTGAGTCTGAGAACTAGAGGCCTTATTACAATATTTCAGTATTTTGTTTACAGCATACTTGAAGTATTTACTGCGTTTATTGTACGGGCAAACGTAGTGTAGGACGCCCTGCTGCAAGATGGGTCGATGATTTAAGGAAGGTGGCAGGCAGTGGATGGATGCGCACTGCCCAAAACCGGGATGGTTGGCGCTCTTTGGGGGAGGCTTATGTACAGCAGTGGACGGCAATAGGCTGATGATATTATAATATATTATTATTATATTATATTGTATGGAAGCTTTTGCTTACAGAGAGAGGATAACAAATCACGAAAACCGACTTGCTCAGGCACTAAGTAAATCGCTGCCAACAAGACGTCTTAAAAGACTGCACACTTGGGATAATATACTCTGAGTAAAGCAATATTCAAAGGCAGCCTAACAATGGGAGGGCAAGCCTAACATGCCAAATACTCTTTTAAAACAACTGCTTATGGTTCAAGAACCGATCGCATGTTTGCAAATAAATATGAAAAAAAAAAAAAATATATTGTATGGAAAAATGGATAAGCGCCTCAAGTGTATGCATGAGGGACTAATTTTTTTCTTCAAATTAATGTCAAAGTTCCAGTTTACTTTATGTCACAAAACCGGGAAAAGTCATGATATGGCTACAGATTTGCCAAGGGGCATCACCCAGTTACTGGGCTGTCAAAGTCTAAAGTCACACTCATGCAGATGGACAGACTGTGACTTTAGCCAAAGCTAGCACTGTAATATATTTTTTACTTCTTCAAATGGAGTTACATATTGCTACCATACCAATTCATACCATGCTAAAGATTTTTTTGCATGAAAACAATCACGCTTTTTAACTTATCACAAAGCGCCAAACTACATAAATTAATTAGATAAAACACAACTTGTTGGTGCAAGCAACATAACATTGTTCCCATAAGTTTCATAATAAAATATTTTCAGGTTCACTGAAAAATCAACAATCAATAAAGATAAAACTATAAATAACGCCATGATACATATTCAAGAATGTTATGTTAAAATACAGCTTAGTAAAATAGCTGTTCTACACCAAAACAAAGTTTCCTAACCAAAATTTCGGTTAACCTGCACACGAGTACAAACATAATTATAATAAAAGCAATAAAATGTAAAGGTTACTCATGTCGAACAACAAAACCTATAGCGAAACACACGTCATTTAGTCATAAAACTCACCTAGATTATCTTTAACATAAATTCTATCACCGAAAATTCACAATTAGTTACTATTGCCGCAACTTTTAACTATATTTTGCTGTTTATAAGCTTGGAATCTTATAGAACCACCTACTGTACATACTTCACCACCTTCTTTGTGCTAAAAATCAATAATTTTATAATATAAATTCATTATGAAAAATGGCCAAAGTGGCCTTTTTAGCGATTATTGACGTTTTCAAGAATATTTGACGTTTAGGAAACAGTGTTGTCATCGTTGTCATAAATGGTGATTACCTCTCAGAACATTGAGATGCAAGTATATGGAGACGCCCCGATGTTCTATACATACATTTTGCTTATACAAATATGAGTCAAACATGAGACAGAGAGTGAAATATTGGTTTGTCTCTTTCTTTCTAATGCAGTAATCATATTTGACAAAAGAGACAACAATATTTCGGTTGTTGCTCAAAATGGAATATGTTGTTGGGATATTTCCCACAGTTACAGAAACGTGCCCATTTCGCCATTTTATGGGCCGAGTTTCGTGGTAGTTCTGCTGTCAAATAGTTGTTTACTTTTTGTTGAATTTAGATTTTTGAGTAAATTACGGAGTGTTTTCTTTTAAAAGTGCGTGTCACCATTAACAAACAGTTATTCAACATGCCTGGATGTTCCATTGTGTCTTGTCGTGCCAGAAAAAAGAAAAATCAGCCTGAATTGACTTTGCACAGGTTAGTAACAGGTTTTCATGCAAAACTACATGAATTAGAACAATTTCGGTAAAGAAATCGCTATGTGATCATATTTTCATGGTTAGAGTATTAATATTTGGGTTTATTTCCGCCCTACAGACAATATTTTTCATTTCTTATTTTCGTTCGTTTGTTTACAATTATAATAGTGTTGTACCGTTGCTGTAATAGTTCCCGATACTAGTCCTTCGTTACACTGAAACTGTTACCAAATGATATATTGATACAAAAATACTAATCATTTACAGGTTTCCCAAAAATTAAAGATTGAAGAAAAAGTTGGACTCTATCGATGTGGAAAATATTAGTCCACGAAGTAAAGACTGGCTTATATGTAAACTTCACTTTGAATAAAAATGTTTTAACAGAACACTTGATGTTATTAGGTTACATAAGAACTCTGTACCTACAATATTTTCGGTAAGTGTGTATTAAAATTATTGTTAAATAACAGCCTGGTTTTTTAGCCTAAGAAGTTATATAGATAGTAATGTGTCTTTCATTTTTTTTCAGACATCCAATAAAAAACAACTTCCAGAGTCATTTGTATTCTGTGAAACAAGCAACACTCAAGAATCTGGTGTTTCTTGTACATTTACTGTAATAGAGGAACAATCTAGTGTAATAAAGTCCTCGCTGCGGTCTCTCTATAGATTCAAGCATTTCCTCCCATCTAGCACCAAACTCATTCTTGTCCAGTCACTTGTGCTTCCCATTATTGACTATGCTGATGTTTGTTATTCTGATCTATCCCAAGAACTTCTTAACAAATTGGATCGACTTCTCAATAACTGTATTCGCTTCGTTTTTGGCCTTCATAAATATGATCACATTTCTTCTTTCCGTTCTCAGCTTAAATGGTTGCCTATCCGACTCAGGAGATCCCTCAGATCTCTCTGCATGCTTTTCAAGATTATGAACGATCCACGTGCTCCTGATTATTTAAAAACTCAATTTAAAGTGTTGGGCAGTTCTCATAGTTGTAACCTTCGAGCTTCCAAAAAACTACTTCTCCATATTCCTTCACACCGCACCGGTTTTATGTCTAATTCTTTCGCTATAGCAACTATAAGACTCTGGAACGCGCTACCCTTTAGCATTAAAAAAGCTGAAAGCGATTTCACTTAAAAAAAAATTACGTAACCTCTATTTAAGTCACACATAGCTCTCTTTTTTTTCTTTTCAAGTCTAGTCATAATAGTTATTATTAAGTTATATGTATATATATATTTTTTTTCATTTATTCTATTGTATTGTTTAGTTTATTTTATCAGTATTATATGTATTAGTATCTATATTAATTTATATGTCTTTGATTTTTTTTTGTACCCTACCACAATATTCTCTTATTTAACCCAAAGGTTGACTGGTAGAGAATGCCTTGTGGCATTAAGTCCGCCCTTGTACCACTTTATGTACATGAAGTTTAAATAAATAAATAAAGGAACCGTCTACCGTAATGGAGGCACTATTGCAGTTGACCCATCAATGTGTGGGAACAGTGTGGGAACAAATTAACGCTAACACATAAATATATAATATTTAATTACAAGCGATAACGCAAATGTGAAAACATTATTTTTAACCGACTTCAAAAAGGAGGAGGTTATCAATTCGACGGTATGTTTTTTTTTTTTTTTTTGTGTATTTTTGTGACGCGATTACTCCGCCAATTGTGGACCGATTTTTAAAATTCTTTTTTTGTTCGAAAGGAGGTACTTCTGAGGTGGTCCCATAGTCACCAAGTTGGGATCTGATGATTGGATCCTGGAGAAATCGAGGGCAACCCTCGAATTTTATAGGCCGACACACCGTTTTTCGCACATTTTATGAAGTAATTTAAGTACTTGCGTATGGTAATAATAATTTCATGTAGCTGAGCTGATGATGGAAGGTAGAACTCCTTAATAGTAAGGAGTAGGCATCGACTGATTTAGTTTGAGTTCGCATATCTCTGGAACTAAAAGTCCGATTTATGTAATTCTTTTTTTGTTGTACTAGGTATCATTTAACTTAGGGAATATTGCAAGTTTCATCAAAATCGGTTCAGTAGTTTTTGAGATAGGGAATTTTATTAGCTTATTGTGTACATGAGCGATGTTATTACCGGTGTTATGGATTACAAAATTCTAGTGCACATGTTGTATTTGACAAGAATTCGGGTTGAATATTTAAACTAAAAAGAGTAAAATAAAAACTTTTTCAAAAAAAAAATGTAACCGCCTTCAAAAACAGCCATAAAAAAACGGTAAAAAAACCTACAAAATAACTTTTCTTTCGGAAGTCGGTGGCAAAAAAAAGACAATGAAATAAAGAAAACAAAGACACCGACTTCCGAAAGAAAAGTTATTTTGTAGGTTTTTTTACCGTTTTTTTATGGTTGTTTTTGAAGGCGGTTACATTTTTTTTTGAAAAAGTTTTTTTACGTAACTACATGAATTATAATTCAATCATGGTATCTAGTCGTAATACTATTATGTAATCCTAAAAGTACTAGGGATACTGGTATCGATACTCGTTACACTAACACAATGTTTCTTGATTGGCACAACCCTAGCATTGGCCGCCATTTTATGGGACCAGCGAACTTGTAGGCATACACGTTTTTGGTGTAGGTATTTCCAGTCCATAGGATTATTATGTCTATGTCTCAGAACAATAACTAAAGCATAGAAGGAAGCTAAATTTAACTAATATAGTCGTCTTTGTTTTCTTATACACTCATAACAGCATTAGAGAGAGACAGATGTAGGTTGCTCAAAATGCAAATCGTCACAAAGTAAACGTCAATTTGGATACCTTGGCTACCTTTATAGTACTAAGTTTAAAAGCTACTTAACGTCTCAGGTTTTTATCTATGACTTTGTTCATCGCATTTTTTCGTATAATGCTTATGGGCGCATGCCAGTTGAAGTGATTCGTTGGTTTTACGTATTTTTGTAAAAATAGTACAAAAATAACAGTGATTTAGTGTAAATCGCAAAGCTTAAAGATTAAATAATGTCCTGCATTATAGTGGGATGTAAATCTCATTCATCCCGCAAAGAAAATGATGCGGAAATCATAAGCTCCCATCGGTAAGTAATCAAATATGGTCATTTTGCCAGTTTTTCGTTCTCATTTTATGTTATTTTGGCATTATTTCAAATTATTTGAGCTAAGTGTTCACGGTAGTGTTTTGAAATCAATATTTTATGCAATTAAATAGTTCGATTATATGGAAATTATAAATTTTAAATCAGCATATAAATTTTTGCAATAGTGCTTGCAAAAACAAACTATCGATACAATATCGATAAACTAGCGTCATCTAAATTATTATATTATTTTTCTTTACACGTAGTTTTGGGAAGGATCAAATATTTAAGAGTTAAATAAAAACCTACGGTCTTGTGAGCGAATCGTACGTAATGAAATGACAGTGTCAAAAATCCGTGTGGCGCATGGTCTCATAATTTAAATTCATTTGTGGCTATATTTTTTTTTGTCACTTTCAGATTTCCGTCCGATGTTGATATGAGGCAAAAATGGATCAACGCTATTGCACGTAACAACTGGGAATCGTTCAGGGCCAATCGCTCTTTTAATATTATTTAAGCGTTTTCTTTGTTATTTCAATTTTTTAATAATTTATGCTGTTTATAAATAAATATGTTGGTCAGACAGAAGTGAGTTCTTTATTTCACCTTAGCATATTTAGATTAATTGCCATGGAGCGATACCTTTTTTTTTTTAGCCTGGTAAAATCATCAAATGAGTCCTCCCACCCCGGGCAGGGCGGGAGGGACTGTTAGACTCGTACTGACTAAAATCCACGGTGTCCTTCAATAGCCCTTTGTGTTCCGGGGTCAAGGTAATGAGATAAGTCCCGCGACCAATGGAGCGATACCATAAACTAAGAAGTCGATATCGGTATTTATTTAATGCATAGTCACATCACTAGCTAATACTCTTTTGTCTATGACAGCGTACGCTTCAAATGTCGTAGAGCGCCTTCTATGCTTTAGTTACATTGAGATGAAGTTATATGGAGATGCCCCGATGTTCTATACATACATTTTGCTTATACAAATATGAGTCAAACATGAGACAGAGAGTGAAATATTGGTTTGTCTCTTTCTTTCTAATGCAGTAATCATATTTGACAAAAGAGACAACAATATTTCGGTTGTTGCTCAAAATGGAATATTTTGTTGGGATATTTCCCGCAGTTACAGAAACGTGCCCATTTCGCCATTTTATGTGCCAAGTTTCGTGGTAGTTCTGCTGTCAAACAGTTGTTTACTTTTTGTTGAATTTAGATTTTTGAGTAAATTACGGAGTGTTTTCTTTTAAAAGTGCGTGTTACCATTAAGAAACAGTAATTCAACATGCCTGGATGTTCCATTGTGTCTTGTCATGCCAGAAAAAAAAAAATCAGCCTGAATTGACTTTGTACAGGTTAGTAACAGGTTTTCATGCAAAACTAAATGAATTAGAACAATTTCGGTAAAGAAATCGCTATGTGACCTTGTTTTCATGGTTAGAGTATTAATATTTATTTCTGTCTGGGTTTATTTCCGTCCTACAGACAATATTTTTCATTTCTTATTTTCGTTCGTTTGTTTACAATAATAATAGTGTTGTACCGTTGCTGTAATAGTTCCCGATACTAGTCCTTCGTTACACTGAAACTGTTACCAAATGATATATTGATAAAAAATACTAATCATTCATAGGTTTCCCAAAAACGAAAGATTGAAGAAAAAATGGTTGGACTCTATCGGTGACGAAAAAATTTGTCCTCGAAGTAAAGACTGGCTTATGTGTTCACTTCACTTTGAAAAAAAATGTTTTAACAGAACACTTGATGTTATTAGGTTACATGAGAACTCTGTACCTACAATATTTTCGGTAAGTGTGTATTAAAATGATCGTTAAATAACAGCCTGGTTTTTTAGCCTAAGTTATATGGATAGTAATGCATATTATGCGTATAAATAAATAAATATTTCATAATTTTTTTCAAACATCCAATAAAAAACAACTTCCAGAGTCATTTGTATTCTGTGAAACAAGCAACACTCAAGAATCTGATGTTTCTTGTACATCTGCTGTAATAAAGGAACCATCTAGTGTAATGGAGGCACCATTGCAGTTGACCCATCAGTTTGTGGGAACAGTGCCCAAAGAGGTATGTAGATGTTGAATTTTTAACCGTTTTCTGACAAACAGACGGCAGCACATCAAGCGCCACAATCTGTCAAAGACTTGTCAACTGTCACTTGAAAATAACTTTTAGCAATAAAATGCAATATGCAAATTATTTTTTAACAGTGCATAATTGATTCTCGCCACGGGGTCATTGGCTAACACGTGTGTTCAGCATTAATTATCCCGTTTTGAGTGATTGGTGATACTTTTGTGACTTGTGACTGTATATTTGTGTTGTCCTTGTGTTTGTAATCAGGTTTGTATTGTGTTTGTCTTTATTAAGTCCCTTTTCCTCTAAAATGGAGCGAAACAAACCACCTGATCCCGATCCTCCAGACATTCCCGCCTCCTTCCCTCCTTTATCCTCGAACCCACTTTCCCAATTTGCCGATGTTGTTTGCAGCATCACAGAGATGGATGTTTCTCAACAAAACACACGTAAACGTTCCGTTGACGACACTATTCCCAATCCTCCAAGCAAGCAACCAAGAACCCAAATTGGACGTACCAAATACTCTGTACTGGATAAGGCACCGTTTGTTGTACATGTCTCTCGTATAGAGACTCAGCCAAATGTTAGCACTATTCTTCACCCAGTCAGTTTTGGTAAGTTTCTTTTGACCAACAACATTGCCAACGTTGTCCGTGGTGGCGTAAATAAAGTCGGTAGGAACCGAGTGTCGGTGGAGTTTGCTTCCCCTCAGGATGCTAACTCTTTCCTGACAAACAGTCTGTTGACTAAACACAGTTTCACTGCATCAATTCCCACTTTTAATATCACAAGAATGGGTGTAGTTACAGGTGTTCCTACAGATTTGACTGAAGAAGAGGCTATGACCTATTTGACTGTGCCCTCAGGCTGTGGAAAAATTTTGAAAGTCCGCCGTATCAACAGGAAGACTCAAAGAGATGGCATAAATGAGTGGAAGCCCACTGAGACTTGTGTTCTGACTTTCGACGGTCAAGTCTTACCAAAAAGGATTTTTTGCTGTTACACATCACTCCCTGTTGAGCAGTATATATACCCGACTATTCAGTGCCGTAAGTGTTGCAGGTTTGGTCATGTAGCTAATGTATGCCGGTCTAAACCTCGCTGCAGTAAATGTGGCCACGATCACCCAGGTGATGGTTGCAACATTTCTGAGGGCGAGGCCTTCTGTATATCGTGTTCGGGAAGTCACTTTGCCAATAGCAGGTCATGTCCCGAGTATGGTAGGCAGAGGGCTATTAAGACCGTCATGGCAGAGAGGAACATCCCATATGCTGAGGCTAACAAAGCTATCCCTATTGTTTCCCGCAATTATGCAAATGCCACTAAAAACCCAGTTACTCAATCATACCGTAAAACTGTAACACTTAAACCAAAAACCCATGCCCCGCTTTCCCCATCCTATGATAGAACTGCTCATCAGCAGATTGTTAGTTCTCCTAAATCTACCCAGCCTAATGGCTGTTCTCTCAACCATAGTAATGGCTCTTCTAGTAATACTTCTACTTCTATTATTGAACTTCTAATTAAACTTATTCCCATAGTTATTTCCCCTTCTACTACTAATAACCAAACACCGTCCAACGTTGCAGACCAACTTATTTCTTTACTTTTAAATATCAAAAATGGCGTCGCGCCAAGTATTCCTACAATGGAATGTGAGGAGCGTGTGGCATAAGAAGCACGACCTCATATTTCTTTTAAATAAATACAAGCCACTGGCTTGTTCCATAGCTGAGACCTGGTTGACCCCAAGTCTCAGCTTTCGTATGCCACGCTTCAACATTCTCAGATGTGACAGATCTGATGGCTATGGAGGATCGGCTCTCCTAGTCAATAATCGGGTCCCCCTTTTACCCTTACCCTTTCCTTCGCTCACAGGTGACATGAGTGTAGTGGCAGGAAAGGTGGAAGGCATTACAGTGTTTTCAGTATATATTGCACACCCTCGGCATGATTTTCTGGCTACATTGCGCAATATGCTTACCAATATTACCGGGCCAATATTGGTCATGGGCGATTTCAACTGCCACCATTACAGATGGGGTTCGGAGCGCTGTGATGCCTTTGGTCTAGGTTTGGTTGAGATCTTGGATGATCTGGACCTATGCATTCTCAATAATGGTTGCTCTACACGCAGATCTTCTCCCGGTCAACAAAAAAGCTGTGTTGACATAACATTTTGTTCGGTTGAGTTAGCAGCTTCAACCATTTGGGAATGTACGTCCCTGTCGCATGGTAGTGATCATTACCCTATTGTCATTTCTTTATTAAATAAAACATATTTAGAAAAAACTTCTCCTCCACTTTTGAAATATAACCTGTCCAAACCAGATTGGACAAAATTTGTTTCATTATTGGATGATAAGATTGATACCCTCCCAAATTTAAATTCAAGTTTATTAGATCCATCTGGTCACTCCCATGCCAAGATCTGCTACGAGGGACTTGTAACAGCTATTACCACTAGTGCGGATGCCTGCTTCCCTTTGAAGAACAGTGCCCGTAATAAAATTCCGTCCCCACCATGGTGGGATTCAGAGTGCACTTCTGCTGTCAGGGATAGGAAGGAGGCAGAGCGGCGCTACAATGCGGATATGTGCACCGAAAACCTACTCTCATATATGCAGATAGCTGCTAGAACCAGACGCCTCCTTCGCAAAAAGAAGCGCACAGGTTGGGTTAAGTTTTGCACGTCCTTATCACCCGCTACTCCACCCTCAGCAGTCTGGAAAAACATTAACAGATACAGACGCGGGTGCTCTCCTTCGGTCTCTTCACCAATAACTAGGGAAACTGCTGAACTTTTTTTTGACAAGATTGCCCCACCTTACGTTCCTCTCTTCTCTGAACTATCCATTTTGTCTATGCAAAACTCCTCGGATGATCCTTTAGATGTGCCTTTTGATTTGAAGGAGTTGAATGTGGTGCTCAGACACGTCCGGGATTCAGCCCCTGGAGCCGACGGAGTGCCATATTCCTTTATGGCCAATTCTGGAGACAAGGCCAAATTGTACTTCCTCGAGATCATTAATTTTTGTTATAGCCATGGTTGGGTTCCGGATCAGTGGAAGTCTCAAACCATCATCCCCCTTCTGAAACCTGGTAAACACGCAGATGATCCGAATGGCCTTAGACCAATCGCTCTGTCCTCAGTTTTGGCGAAACTATTGGAACACCTCATAAAAAATCGACTAGAATGGCTAATTGAATCGAGAGAGTTACTGCCGAACTACCAATTTGGCTTCAGGAAAGGTCTCGGCACAATGGACAGTGTCGGCGTCTTGGTTACGGACATCCGTTTAGCTTTCTCCAAGAACGAATCCGTTGTTGCCGCCTTCCTCGACATTTCCTCCGCATATGACAACGTCCTTCTTCCCGTACTCAGGCAGAAACTGCACCAGCTGAGGATACCGGTTAAGATGATTGATTGCATATGCGGGCTTCTTATGTCTCGCTCTTTGGTTCTGAGAATCCAGGGCGAACACTTCGATACAAGGCAGACTTGGAAGGGCCTTCCGCAAGGTTACGTCCTTAGTCCCCTTCTCTACAATCTGTACACAGTGGATATTGGCTCTTGTCTTAACAGTAACTGCCACATACTTCAATACGCGGACGACATAGCGCTGTATGTGACAGATTCATCCATTGTGGACGCTGCATCATCTCTCTGTCTCTCCCTGGACTCTTTGAACCAATGGCTCTTAAGACACGGTTTGTCATTGTCGGCTCCAAAAAGTTCGGCAGTAATTTTCTCTCGTAAAAGACTGATCCCGCGTATAACAGTAGACATTTCAGGACACAACATTCCCATTCAAAATAATGTAAAATTTTTAGGTGTTTCATTAGACTCTAAATTAAACGGAAATTATCATATGAATCTACTAGTCAAAAAATGTGAAAGAGTTGTCTCTATTTTAAAAGTTCTTTCGGGTGTGTGGTGGGGTGCCCACCCCTACACCATGAAATTAGTATATAACGCTCTAATTCGTAGTGTATTAGACTATGGGGTGTTCCATTTAGTTCCTTGTAACAAGGGTGCTTTGGCTGGGCTGGATAGGGTGCAGTCCAAGTGCCTTCGAATTATCTCTGGTTGCATGAAGTCTTCTCCCATCAACGCATTGCAGGTCGAGTGTGCTGAACCTCCTCTGGCCTTGAGACGGCAGTATCTGGCCTCCCGCTTCTTAGCCAGACTTATTCCTAGATCCTCTCACCCCCTTTTAGTAAAATTAAATGAATTAGATGCCTTATGCATTAGCTCCAACTACTGGAGAAACAAAGAAATCCCTCTCATAATTAAAGCTCTGCGTCAAATAAAAAATTTAGAAAATCCTTTAGAACAAAGTCCTAGATTGCCCCTTTTCAATTTTCCTTATGATGTCCTACATTTTATCCCAAAAATTGTCTTTGATATTGGCATCTCCAAAAACTCCCCTGCAGCGGATTCGGCTTTCAATGCGGTGGTGGGGGAACGCTGGACTGGGTTCCAGAGGTTCTTTACGGATGCCTCAAAATTTAATGATCTCAGTAACACTGGCGCCGCGGTATATTACCAGAATTCTAAAATAATTTTACAATTCAAATGTCCTCAAGAGTCTTCTGTGTTTACGGGCGAGTGTGTGGCTTTATTAGAGGCTTGCCTCTTCATAGAGTCACACCATAATATCGACAAAGCCGTAATTTTCACAGACTCCCGTAGCTGTCTGCAAGCCTTGGCACAAAATCCCTTCAAAAGCAAATTGCACAGCTCCCTTGTCCTCAATATTAAAAAATCCTTATTTTCTTCCGCTACTTGTCAAAAGGAGGTTCAACTAGTTTGGATACCTAGCCATTGTGGCATCAAAGGTAATGAGTATGCTGATGCTTTGGCCAAAGAGGCCTGCACATCAGCGACAGCAGATCTTAGCCATAATATCCATCAGAGGTATGACCTGCTGGGCCTGCCGAGAGTTTGGCTCCAAGCTGCTTGGCAGGACCAGTGGAACACCACTGGGAGAAGAAAGGGTAAATTTTATTACGCTGTGCAACCACTCATCAAAACAAAACCGTGGTTCTATGGCTTTAAAAAAGTTTCTAAACCTATTATTTCCACCATCTGCCGAATGAGATTAGGTTTTTGCTGTACACCCGTATTTTTACACAAAATCCATGTACGTGACTCCTCTCTTTGTGAGTGCGGCTTGGAGGAAGGAACCCTAGATCACATCTTCTTTGAGTGTACAAACAACATCCCAAGTTTAGATTTATATAGCCGTCTCCCTGAATTTAAAATCCCTCTTCCAATTAATTTTCCGTCACTTTTAACATATCCCTCTTTCGAATTGCTTGTGGCGATGATCATATTCATTCGCCACAACAATATAAAATTATGATGTGTGTTATTGTCGTGGTATACATTTATTTTATTTTTTAACAACACCTAATAATAATTAGGTATATATATATATATATATATTTATTTATTTTTTTACTTGTTTCAGTTCTGTACTAACCCAACAAGATCCACATGGTGTTCAACTGTATCAACCAAAATTTTTCACTTTTTTTTTCCTTTCTCTTAATTTTTTCTGTCTTTTTATCTTTTAAACTATGCACACTTGTTTTTCCAGTTCACTCTAGTCATTGGCAGAATTGTCGACATCGACTTTGGTGCCATAAACCAAAAATAGAATAGAATAGAACAGTGCATAATTAAGTTATTGGTTAATAGTGCTGATACATTTGGCATGTGAAAAGGCGCTGTGAGATGGGACTGGTCATCTCTTAGCTGCCACGGTCTATTTTAATTTTCATTTTTTTTTTTTAATATTAACTGTACACATAACTTGCTACGTTGAGTGTAAAAAGAGTGTCCATGGAGTTTCTTGTCCGTTCTTTTGCATAGAGATCTTCGCTCTGGAATGGGCACCTACGGTACTTTCACAGTTATTATGTCTTGTGACTAGAACTGTAGCACCATAACAATTTTGTACTGATTTATTTTTATGTCTTTTGACCATTCAAAAGTGCCTGTAATTATTGGCCTAGTTGAAATAAATTTGATTTGATTTAACTATTTATCTTTTCTATGACAGGTTTTACAAACTGGAAAAATTAAAGCCTTTAAAGAAAAATATGTCAATCAACAGAAAACAATTAAACGCCTCAATGAAAGAATACGAAGGAAAAAAATTGCTGATTTGAAGGCTGTTGTGATAGAAGACTTGGCGGGACCAAAAGACTTTTAAAAAAGACAAATTAACAAGTCCAAAGGTTTACCTGTACAATCCGAATTAATCGTCAAATTTTAAATTAACGCTAACACATAAATATATGTATAATATTTAATTACAAGCAATAGCGCAAATGTGAAAATTTACATTTTTTTTACGTAACTACATGGATTATAATTTAATCATGGTATCTAGTCTTAATACTATTATGTAATCCTAAAAGTACTAGTAGGGATACTAATATCCATACTCGTTACAGTAACACTATGTTTCTTGATTGGCACAACCCTAGCATTGGCCGCCATTTTATGTGCCCGGCGAACTTGTAGGTATCCACGTTTTTGGTGTAGGTATTTCCAGTCCATAGGATTATATGTCTATGTTTAGTTATTGTTCTGAGGATTACCTACTAAATTACAGACACAGATAAGTTATTAAAACACCAAAAAAATGTTTTGCATTTTTTTTCGAACCGTAAAGGTGAAACCGTACTAGGTGGAACTGCACTGCAGCGGAACTGCGCGACACGACGCGTCAAAATATTCTTTATATGAAATTATACGAGACATCACGCACTAAGCGGCAACGGAACTACACTGCAACCGAATTGCGTGGCAAAGTAAAGCGTCGTGTCGCGCAGAACAGTTCCACTGCAGTGCAGTTCCACCTAGTGCGGTTTCACCTTAAGTGAGAACAAAATTTAATCATCTGACTTTCATCAGAAGACAGGCGTACTGTCTGTCTATGCTTATATCTGCTAACATAGAATATGGGTGATAGACCTACTGTACGAATACGGACCAGAGCCCTTATGACGAGTTTTCACTAGTTTACAGCGTCTTCCCAGTATTTACAGCGTTTCTGGTATGGAAGAATGCTTAGATAAAGGATCGGTAATGGTAGATATGGGTAATACTAATAATAATTATGTCAAAAGGATAACTGAAATGACTGATAAAACCTTTAATAAATACAAGGTTTTATTATGCTTAAAACTTTACAGATTATTTGAGATAAATTGTTGACATACTATTGACAAACAAAATTATAAAAAATACCTACACTACAGTCATAGAGCTAAAAGAGTGAAGAGTATTTATATCACTGTTTATCAGACCAATTGCCTTTCAGTGAAGGAAAACGTCATTGCATGTGACTTTTTCCCTTAAAGAATTTAATGGCGTAAGTTTGTGAAACCTGCTAAGCCATACTAAGTCAACATTATGCAAGGTGGAGTATGATGTGACCCCAACCCTTGAATGTTAGGAATACATCAGGGTTGAAAAAAAAAAACAGTTTTTTATTATTTCAAACAGTGTTTTTTTGTTCTTTTTGGTTCGAATTAAATTGAAATAATGCCCTTACATTATTTCAAATTGTTTCGACCTAATAATTATTTCATATCCAGACTAGATCTTTTTAAAATGGCCATTGTAAACTCTAATCAATACTCTTGTAGTAATATCAGTAATGGGGAAGGCCGGTCAATGCTAATCGTAGATGGCGCCACCATAGCTAAGTCCTAATCCGACCAATGAGGTAGTAATATTTTGAAGTACCTATTAGATTTGAGCCAATGACGATGCTTGGAACGAGCTATACTAGCGCCATTAGTTCCCCAGTTGCCATCCCCATTCTAATGTTGATTTTTATATTGAGCGATATAGGGACTTTCCTATCGGGTCCGTCGATCGAGGAATTACCTATGAAATATGAATAGGGGAAACACCAATACATATTATCTCACTCATTTTCGCGGACAAATAAAAACACAAAAAAAAACACATCGAGAAAGAGCTGAAGTCTCCTACCAATTTATTTTTATATCTCTTAATACGGATTCAAATTCCTGTATCCTGTATAACATGTAGAGTGTTTGTTAAAAAATAATTATCAATTTTCATATATTATCGTACAGACCGAATTGTCCGGGAAATATATTGCCCGAATTTGGTATCCCTAAAATCCGCGAAATGTTGTGGCTGGCCTTGAAAAAACTGGCTACGCGCTGAGAGATGGCGATAGCTATGCTCTGTCCTTTTTCTTCTTATGCGATTTGTCGATTTGTTTTTCTTTCTTGAGGGAAAGAGAAGGAATTATCCCGCGTTCTATACTTTTTCTCTTTCTACGACTCAACACGTGAAATCGACTAAAGGGTCAAAAGTGGTCAAACTCTATGATTGTCAACTTGACAATGTCAAGTCAAAGTTTTCAATCAAAATAAACTGTCAATGTCAATTTGCAATTCAAGTCGCGATAATTTTATAACCAAACAAATTCGACAAAAATATTATTTATGTCTGTTGTACTTGTAATTACATAATGTTCCGGTCTGTGTTAAAACGTTATTTAATTCTGCACAAACTGAAGCCCTTCAAGGCGCCAGTTTCTGCACAAATAAGAATAATTCACGTGACGTCAAGTAATGTTTTTTCTATCTATTTACATAGGTGTTTTTAAGAGAATATAGATTTTATTACGTGTGTTTTCAGATTTGAGGCATGGGGAATACGAATGGCAAGATCCAAAGTCGGAAGATGAGGTGTAAGTGTTACGATTCACGAGATTTTTATGAAACTTTGTTATCAAAAAAGAATTGCGATATCGCCGAATTCGAGACAAGAGTGAGATCATAAAAGTTAAAAATACACATTAATATTGTTGTGTATCTTGTTATCGGCATTATAACTCGATATCTGTTAATATTATTGTTTCGTAAAGAACTACTCTAATGAGGTAACAACTTGTTTTACAGTGTAAATATTACTTACATAGACAAAGATGGCAACAGAATAAAAGTAAGAGGCAAAGTTGGTGACAATGTTATGTATCTGGCACATAGATATGAAATTCCTATGGAAGGTGTGTATATTTTAATTATCAAAATAGCTAACTACTATGCCCATTTTCACAAACACAAGACCAACAAAAAACTGTACCCTTAGCACGAGTTTTCAGTATTTGAGACGTAAACTGGAACTTTGACAATTTCAAATTGACAATTTTCAAGGAAAAAATTAGTTCCTTCTTCGCACACCAGAGGCACTGTTCCATTTTTTCATACAAGAAACGCTGTAAATACTGAAAAGACGCTGTAAAGTAAAAGACTGAAAACTCATGCTAAGGGTACTGATTTTTAATAATACTCCGTTCAGTTCCAAGAGTCCATATTTCACCATAAGCCTTTTACTTTTTTCTTTTTATTTCAGGAGCATGTGAAGCGTCCCTAGCTTGCACAACATGCCATGTGTATGTACCACCAGATTACTTTGATAAACTACCCCCTTCTGAGGAAAAAGAAGATGATCTATTAGATATGGCACCTTTTTTAAAAGAAAATTCTAGGCTAGGTGTGTATGAAGCTATTTACTGTTTTTATTTAACTTTCTATGAATAAGCATTAATCCTTTAATAATTTTTTAAACATATTATTTACTTTTTCAATATTATACAAAATAAATATAAAAAAGAGACATTAAAAAATATTTTAATAAATAGTAGTCATGTGACGGTCAAAACTCTAGAGAAAGAAACCTTACAATGCAAGCCATGTCCAGAATAACTGCTTTCTAAATCAGGCCCTTAATCCAGCTGCCTAATGAGGGCCTCCTAAGATGTTGGTCCAGGCTCTTGACAATGAAGCCATTTTCCAACATGACTATCGGCACGATGATAGCTGAATCCTCATCCCAAATATCAATAACCTAGTGAGCTGAATAAAGATTCTTGGTTTGCTATTATTTTATTCTTGGTGTCTTTTTTATACTTTGTCCCAAAATGATTTTCCTCTTTGTAACCCATTTTGTCTTTCTCTGTCCAGAGCCAAGGCCTTCCACCTTTCATCTGAAAGTACCTTAATTTACCTTTTTTACATTTCCAGGATGTCAAATAACCCTAACTAAAGAAATGGAGGGTTTAGAAGTAGAACTACCGAAAGCAACAAGAAACTTTTACGTAGACGGACACAAGCCGAAACCGCACTGAGTTGGGACAAAACTTTATAATTATATTGTAAGCTTATTTACGAACAAAACTTGACCTCTTTTAAAAGTTACTATGTGTTTCAACTAAGAGCAGGATGACCTTGAAACCAGAAAAAGACAGTGCAAAATAATTTTCAGTGTGTTTTATTATTAGAAAAGCGTACATGAAATTATTTAACATGGTCAGGGTCATTCTATTCTCAATTTAAACACTGACAGCCTTACTACAAAAACTTAAACATCTGTTGAACACTTGTCTAAAAAAAGTGTGACTGCAAAACGAACCTTATTTTAACGTCATAATCTGACATTTTTTTAGACAAGTGTTCAACAGATGTTTAAAAGTTTTTGTGGTACGATGGTTATTTACCTATTTAGTGTTTAAATGCTGAACTTTTCTTGGAGACTAGAATACCCAGTAGTGGTTATAATGGCTGCTTTCATGTCATACAAGTAGATTATGTATCTTGTATTGCATTAGACTTTTTCTTTTATTAGCCTTTTAAGATTTGTAATATGTCAAAATTAATGGCAGATTAATGGTCTCGAATTTTTATGCTAAGTATGTAAGAAAGAACAGAATTTTGTGAATATTAGGGATGTTTGCAGGACAAAATAATTGTTGAGATGGCATAAAACCTTGTTTCTAAATTCAAGAAAACTTCCAACAAGCTATCTAATAATACCCATTTTTTAACCATAATTTTTTATTTATAATATCATAGGATGCCCTTTTTTTATTGGATTTTTAATCTAGGGTCTAACGATCTACATTCTATTTCACGAATCTTATCGCAATTCATTTTATGATTCTGCACAAATGACCTCTTTAAACCCTCAGGGTAATCTCCAATACTTCCCACATGTGGAATGGGGCAACAAGAGAGTGAAATATATTCATAAAGTAAAGGAAAACATCAATTCACATTGTTTTTTTTTAATTATAAAATATGAGTAGTGTAAAAATGAAAAGACAGGTTGTAAAATTTTACTGTATCTCTTAAGTTTTTAGCTTAAAAAGCAGTACAATTGAATCATAGATCTTTCATAAAGTACAGTGTAAATAATTTAGCTAAGTAGGTATTTTGTTATCAATAAAATGTTGTACTATAGTTGTATAAAAATAAAACAATTTATCATTATTTAAGGACATTTTATTTAAATCTAATAAAGTAAAAAAAACTAAATCAGTCTTTTAAAAAAAGGTATCGTCCATATATTATCTAAAGAAAAATACGGTAGAGCTAAAATTTGTGGGTAGGTAGGAATCTCAGGGTAGGTACAAAATTTCACTAGGTATTTGAAAGCTTCTGCGAAGATCGCCCGGAGGACACAGTAGAGCATACGGTGCAAGACTGCCCAGCTTGGGCAGAGCACCGACGTGTCCTCACGGCGGCGATAGGCGGAGACCTCTCGCGCCCGGCATTGGTTGCGGCCATGCTGCGGGGCGAGACGGAGTGGGAAGCGGTCGCCTCCTTCTGCGAAGCAGTCATGCTCGCGAAGGAGGAGGCGGGCCGCGTGAGGGAGAGGACAATGTCCTCCCTCCGCCCCACCCGCAGTGGTGGACACCCACGGCGACGGACGTCGCAAGACGATCTCCGGCCACCGTAGGCGCGGGCATGCGGGCGGCGAGTAAAGGGCAACTCGCTGCCCGACCATGGACCATGCCCGGGTCGACGGCGCGTTGTGTTCCACGCGCGCCTCAAAGAGCGTCAGCAAGATGACGGGGCCCCCCTCTAGAGGGCCAAAGCCTGCCGGGGTCGCGGGACTTATACCATTACCGTGACCCCGGAACATAAAGGGCTATCGAAGGACACCGTGGATTTTAGTCAGTACAAGTCTGACAGTCCCTCCCGCCCTGCCCGGGGTGGGAGGACTCATTTGATGATTTTACCACGCAAAAAAAAAAAAAAAAAAGGTATTTGAAAGCTAGGTAAAGGTACACTAAACCCAAGTCCAATTTAAATGTATGAAGACACAAGCACGGAAAAAGTCTTGGGATTGTCTTAAAAAGGTACCGCGGCCCTGTTACGCAAAAGAGGCAACTGAAGAAACACCGCCGTAGCGAGACCGACTTTAGGAGAGGGGGCAAGACGCACATGCGAGGCCCTTTTTATCGACTTGAAAAAAAGGAGGTTATCAATTCGACCCGTATGTCTGTAATATTTCCAGAACTGCCCAGTTTTCATATATGTTAGTCTATATCAGCGTCTGAACAAATGTGCCTAATTTCAAAAGTGTATGTATGTATAATAATAATTTTCCACAACTATCACACAACGCCATCTAGTCCCAAGCTAAGCAGAGCTTGTGTTATGGGTACTAGACAACTGATAAACATCTATACATATAATAAATCTGTAGAAGGGTCAATTCTGTACATTGAAAAAATAAATAGTGGGGGGTGTTGCTGGATCGATACCAAACCCAAAAATGCGATTAAAAAAATTTTTGTCTGTCTGTCTGTCTGTATATGCAGGCATCACGTGAAAACTAACGGTTCGATTTCGATGAAACTTGGTATAATTATACCTTATTATCCTGGGCATAAAATGGGATACTTTTTATCCTGGAAAAATACGTAGAAAAAAAATCTTATTTTTCAGTTTTATTCATAGACGTTGTTCTGTAGAACCGCCAACACACGTTGCATTACCCGCAGTGGATAAGTCGGATTTGGCTTGAACCGTTTGCGGCACACGCCTCCCCGACTCCTATATAAGGAGCCGCGTTCCGCGCCGCGCGATGCATGTAAATTCTGAATTTTGATGCGAGCGGACGTGTCCAGTGTGGCGAGCGGTCGTCCGTGGAATTAATATTGTATGCGTGTAATTTTAAACCGTGCTTTTCAGCGCGACCTTTTTGATTACTGTTCCGATCAGTTATTTGTAAATACAAGGTCGGAATTACTATGAAAAAAATACTTACTACAGAACGCGGGCTCAACAGCAGTAGCTCAATAGAGGGATCTCCTTAATTATTATAGGCTTAGCCGTATTTGGGTCCAATAGATATTTATAAGATGTCATTGTCAGAGTTACTCAAAATGGAGAAATAAACCATCCACGCGAAGACCGACATCCGCGCGGACGGAGTCGCGGGCGGAAGCTAGTACTTAAATATTTCTAAATACATACATATTATAGATAAATTACACCCAGACACAGAACAAATGATCGTGCTCGTCACACGAACATTTGTCCTGGGTGGGAATCGAACCCACGACCTCCGGCATAGCAGTCAGGGTCACTAACCACTAGACCAACAGGCCTGTCAATATGTATGTTTTTATGTTTGTGTTCGCATATCTCCGGAACTACAAGTCCGATTTAAGTAATTCTTTTTCTGTTGTACTAAGTATTGTCCAACTTAGGGTACACTGCAAGTTTCATCAAAATCGATTCAGTAGTTTTTGAGATAGGGAGTTTTTTGTCTACTTGGGTTGTAGATTTTCAAAGTCGATTGTATGTTTGGTCGCGATTATCTCGTGTTTGACTGAACCGATTTTGATGTGTTTTTTTTATAAAATCTAATATTAGCAGCACTAAATTGCAAATCTTATATAGTCCGTCAGAGTTTTCAATAATACCTAATGCACGCGATTTTTTCCTTTGGAATATTCACAAAGATAAAACTCATCAAAACTCGAGAGTGGCTTGTGACGTCAGGACGCACTCTTAATGAAACCACGGCATTATGTAGGTACCTATTGTGAATTAGGTAGGTATACAAGCGTCGGATCTTCGTCAATTTTAGTTTTCGTCCAACTGGCTGACTACTGATTTTTGAGTACCTACACAACCTATTGAATGAATTTAGATCTTTCTTTTATCAATTTGTTAACTTACAAACTGCTATTGATCGAATTGATTGTATCAAAATCAAGATACCTACTGAGTCATTTGATATGAATGCTATTTAGATATAATCTAGCAATTGAATGAGTGTTTTGACTCAGTAGCTAATGCAAAGCCGCACAATAAATTAGAATTTTGTTCAAAAATTATGAAAATGAATATAATTTGAAAAAAAAAAGAAAAAAGTAAGTGGCACTCGGGGACTGCCGCGGTAAAGCTATTTCGTAGCATTTTTTATCAACTTATGCAATTATATAATAATAATATATTTGCCAGCGATAAAAGCTATGCAATAGCTTAAAAATACTCAATGTGGGAATGGAACCCGCGTGAATTGCATAGCCACGTGCCAAACATGCCAAAAGAGCATGTGCTCCATAAATAATACTGATAGAGAATAGGTACCCCTAAAATACTTGGATAAAGGTAATTATGAATGATGTCTTAACACTAAAATATTTAAAGCTACCTAGCTACATAATACTGAATTGAAGCTGTTATCTGAAAGAAAGAAGAGAAAGAAAACATGTTTATTCGAAGTATGCAAGGCACATTATCCGCCAAAATAGCACATCCCTGGTGCCCTGATATAGTGAGGGGCAGTCGTAGCAGGCCACGAGGGAGATGGAAGGTTGAACTGGGTAAGTTCTGCCATAGCTGGACTACGTGCGAAATGGAAGGCCTTAATCCTTAAAACCTAGTCCGCACACTATTTCTCCTATGACTATCCAAATGTTTCTTCAAGCTCTGTCTATAAACAGTACTATAACTACACTGATCACAATAAATCATATTCTTCTCTTTTTCATGCTTTAACAGATGACTGGTCAATCCTGACTTTGCTGCACAGCGGTAATCACACCCGTTGAACTTACATTTGTACGGTTTGTCATTTGTGTGTGTCCGTTCGTGAATCTTCAAGTTCGGTGGATGATACGTTGTATATTCACAATACGAACATTTAATCTGGTTTTTTAGAGAATGTGTTTTCTCATGCTGTTTAAAATGTGATGATTTTGATGTACTGTAACCACATTTTGAGCAGTAATGTGGCTTTCTGTTTACGGCATCATGTTTGTTTGTTATATGTGTTAACAGTTCAGTGTTATTTTCAAATGAGGCATGGCATATGAAGCAAGATTTTTGTATATCATGAACGCCATGATTTTGTAAATGTTCTTGCAAAATCTTGGTATTTATGAACCGTTTCTTACAGATGTGGCATTTTAGTTTAGTTCTTCTTAATTTGTCTTTCATAGTGACTTTTATCCGGTTGTAATCATGATTGTGTTTGTTTTTAACATGATGGCGTACGGTTTGGACAGTTGAATAAGAGTGGTCACAGAACTTGCATAGATATCTACTGAGATTATCCACCGACTTATACCAAGTTTCTTCATTTTCTGATATCTGAAAAATAGAGGTTATTAAGTTATTGTAGGTAAATTGCAGGTATGCTTTGTCTATAGGTGTATGTGTCTTTTTTTTGTTTCTAACCAAAGAATATTCATTTTCATCATTTACTGCGGTTTCTTGATTTTGTAAGATTTCATTATCTTCAAGTGAGTCCTGAAAATAATAAAAAATTAATGAACATTGATTAGAAGCTAGTATGGATATAATAGTAACAAAGAGCTGACATAAGTGGGGCTGTTTTTTTATAAGTTGTTTGGCAACACCAACAGAAGGCCGATATTGGAGACAAAAACATGACCTTTTTTTCTGAAGCAGTTGGGTAACAATAACAAACGGCCTACACATTATCATAGATCATGAATGGAAAACCTAAAATAATCCATCAATAAACTGTTTATCTTAACGCCTAAACGGAAATTTGGAATATTTTTTAAATTTTTTACTATACACTCAACAAAGGTGATGATCTTTTTGGCATTCAGCCAGGATTCCTTGATATTGCACCACTGAAATAGTGACTAACAATTACAGTCTAATATACGATTATATATACGATATTTTTATATCTTTTTTTATAGCTTTTACTGTTACTTACCAGTTGATTTATATTTTCATCACAAATAACTGATTTTACGGAATCGTTTGTGAGACATGGTGGCTGTTCACTATTTTCACGCAGAGGATCTGTGTCGACCGACTCAAAATACTCGATTTTTATTTCCTCTTCGTCTTCACACATTATATTTTTCTTAATTTATTATAATCTAAAATACAAAAACAAACAGCAACAACTTCACACAATAACAATGAATGACGTTTTGGAGTTCAACGACCTTTTGATAGACCTTTTGGCATTACGTAATTATTCAAAAAGCTACCACTAGATAAATAAACAAAACGAGTCTCAAAATTATACAAAATGTAATCAGTTAATTTAAGATATTCTGTTTGTTGTCTTAATTTACATGATTATTTTTTTTGTCACCGCAAAGTTAGGGGTTCAGTAAAAGTATTTTGTGAAATGTACTAGTTTAGTAGCGATGTTTTATCTATGGCAATTCGCTATCTGCGCGTCCCGCTCCTCATTCGTTCCCGACTCAATATTTTTCATTCGTTCAATCAGTCTGCTCGCGACCGCCGTAGAAGGAGGTGCTGCCGGTTTCGTTTCCAACAAAACGCGTTTCGGTGTGATTTGTGTTTTGTTTTGTGGTGCACGATGGCTTACAACGGTAGTGGTGGCAAGAGACTGTGTACAGGGACCGACCTGGACGTCGAAAGGGTAAGTAACAATATTTATGTACACAATTTGTCAAACCTATATCTACGTAGACCCGATGAAAATGGCCGTGTTTTGTACATTTCCCGTTCCACGTTCGTGTTTCAGTCACGAAACGCTTTTGTAATAGTTCCTGTAATCATCGGATTAACGATAATGATCGTTTGTTGACTGTTACTACGTTTAGTTTACGCGTCTTGTCATGATCACGTTACGTTGTTGATTTCTCGTTTTGAGGTTACGTTTTGTTGACACATGATTAAATAAAAAAAGCTGTAGGTAGGTGAGGATTTTAATTTTCTTTTCCACGCTTTTAATTTGTCGCTAGGGATTTTTCTGGTTGCGACATACACGAAATAAACGAAAATAGCTTCTTGCCCAGACACTGTCAATTAATGTGATTGACATCGCTCGGTCATTAGGCCTTTTGGTGTTCTTGTTCGCGGGAAACAGAGGTATTTCCCGTTTTCTAGGTCGATAACAATACCACGAGACCCACCGGGCTTCGTTGCTGAACATCTAACTGAGTTATAAATAGGAAACTAATTATCTATGCTTTATTTGTTCAGGAATATTCTGGTTTCTCCAATAACGGCACGGCACCTGATTTTAAATGATTTCCGATTCGAATTTTGAAATGATTCCCACTTTTCGTATTGGGAATCGTCTTTTCTGGTATCAAAGAAAATGAACGTAGAATGATTGTGATCAACTAAAAACAATGAAATATCCATTCGCAGGTTTGTCTTAACAAAGATTACAAATATTCTCTGGTTTGAGATTTTCACGTTAAAATGATTTTTATGGCGTCTTTGTTATGATTAAATTTAAATTGAGAAGTAGGCAGGCATAAAACAAAGTGTTTTCGCACACAAAACGTAATTAAAAGCGGAAATTTTATTGTTCTTTCAACTTTAGTACTTTGCGTTTTTCCTGTGTTAGGATAATTGTTTTTTTTTCGAATATTGAATAGTAGTTATTACAGACCTTTATAAAGTCAGTTTATACAAATGAAGCATAGATAAAATTACGTACAATTTGTGTTATAGATTTTTGATGACTGTCTCACAAGAGATCAAAGTTGTACTAAATTAATTTACGATCATAAAATGTTTATTGCAAACATTTATTACTCTCGTACTCTGTTTTGATTGAAATCGTATTTCTTCTTGTGGATTTAAATAATGTCTGTCAAACACATGACCTTTCAATGTAATGGCAACACTGACGATTCCAATCGGGTTCCCTTCCTTTTTTGAACGGTAGGTAAGGGTTGTCAAAAAATCGTATGTGCCAATTCGGCAATGGGCGACTCGCTATCCGATCACGGACCATTCCCGGGTCGACGGCTCGTGTTCCACGCGCGCCTCAAAGAGTGTCAGCATAATGACGCCCCCACCTTTTAGAGGGCCAAAGCCTGCCGGGGTCGCGGGACTAACGAATTACTGTGACCCCGGAACGTGAAGGGCTATTGAAGGATACCGCTGATTTTAGGGTCCCCACATACATTAGTTTTCCTGATCAGGACTCCTGATCCGTTTTCCATCCGAACACAGTTAATTCTTACAAGTGTGTGTGCATGTTTTGTGTGTGTTGTTCACATTTCATCGCGTTTCATTCATCATTTCGAATTCCGTTCGGAAAAAAAAATGATGTATGTGGGGACCCTTAGTCAGGTACAAGTCTGACAGTCCTTCCCGCCCTGTCCTGGGTGGGAGGACCCATTTGAGGATTTTACCACGCAAAAAAAAAGTGCCAATTTGGACCTTTTTTTTTTTTTTTTTTTTTTTTTTTTTTCGTGGTAAAATCATCAAATGAGTCCTCTCACCCCGGGCAGGGCGGGAGGGACTGTCAGACTTGTACTGACTAAAATCCACGGTGTCCTTCAATAGCCCGTTATGTCCCGGGGTCACGGTAATGAGATAAGTCCCGCGACCCCGCAATTTGGACCTTGCACATAATTTGGCATTTTCTGATTATCTCATCAGAATCTATTTTACGAGACAAATAATGTAATATAATTCCAAAAACAATACGAAAATGCACTTAAATTCTACAAATAAATAAATATAATTATGTAAATTCAAATTCCACACTCAATTTATTTAATTAAAAATTATTACACACTAAAGTTCACCTAAATGATCTGTGTATTACATACTCATTCAAACTTCAAAGGTGTTCAAAGACTTGACTTCACTTTGAAGAATTTCCACAAATTTTAATTGAATTGCGTTGATAATTGGACGTTAATATGTCGCCATTTGTATTTAACATAGGAATTTAGGAAAGAAGTTATAAATGACATATTTTGACAACTAAAACCGTATGTGTTAATACTTGTGCTTGAAAAATGTCAAAAAAAAAGAATGCTCTATGGTTTTTATTGACACTGCAATTGACAGCTGACACGAACGGGTTAAACCCTTTCAATGCGGTAACCTGTATTCGGCACAATCGGCACATATCTATTTTGTTTCGCCATTTCGCTTCATGATGCGTATCACGTATCCGTATTGTCGTTTATTAATGAGCGCTAGTTTTTCACTACAAACAATGTTCGATTTAATTTTTTAAATCAACACACGTTTTGTTCCGATATAAAGCGCTATTTTGAAGTATGGAGGGATCGTCATATTGATTTATCTTTCTGTTTTTTATCCCTGATCATACTCACTAAGGGAATAATTCCATCGTCCAAATATTTTATAGCTTTTTTATCGCGCCATGAAAGCCTTAAATAAATAGTTTGGGCGCTAAAAATATTTTTCCTTTGCCGTATAAAGGCTTCCGACAGACGCGTAGAAACACAAGAGACGTAGGTATTAAACAAACTCGTTCTATTTTTGAAGTGTTTAGTCTACTCGTGAAGAATCGACTTAGGTACTGTCGTAAATAATCGAACGGAAATGTTGATAAAAGTTACTATTCAATCGATATTCCGTTTGAGTTGGTTTGATATCTAATAGGCGTTAAATAAACAATGGAAGCTGGCGTTATTTATAATGCATTGATAATGGAAATTACATATGAAAACGGTAGGTATGTTTTATATCAATATTACTACGATAAGTGTCAATGTTAGATAGGAGCACAGAAATATTAAAACTTCTTTATTATATCTATGGATAGGAGCCACCTTTTTTTGTAGTTCGCGCCATAACATGTGCAATCATGCATATTCATTTGATATAATAAGTGCCATTGAAGCATAGCTTAATAGGAAAGAATTAAAACTGTCTGTAAATAGTGCAATAAAAGAAAAATACGTGTGGCACTCGGGGACTGCCGCGGTAAAGCTATTGCATGGCATTTTTTATCAACTTATGCAATTATAATTATTTATTTATTATATTTATTACTGTACTAATTAGGCTATGGTCAGCCACGTCAATCAAGTGAAACGTCAAGAAACGTTCTCCTCCTCCTCCCTCTCTCTCTCCCTCAATAAAATTGCCCCTTGCTCAATAAAAGCATGCTTTCGTGCTTAGTAATGAGCACGTCTGTCCGTACCTTTACGATTGCCGAAGTCTCCCGAACTGAAACGACATTAGACGATGCATGGTTTCAGGTATTTTCCTTAAGTTTTTTCGTTAGGTTTTTGAGAATTTCTTGATTTGGTCGCTGTGCCGTGCCGCGGTCAGAGCCCGCGATAAAAGCTACAGGGTTCGAAAATATCCGATATTTATAATAAATATCAAAATATCGGATATTTATGATATATATCCGATATATATCAAAAATCGGATATAATTATATCCGATATTTATATCCATTTCTTAAGACTGTTATTTTATTATCTTATTACGATTTGCACAGAAACATGACAATTTATTATGAATAATTATTATTATAATATAAAAACCACATATTTTTAGTTTTTGTTTATGTTTATCTATTTAACAAATCAATTAAAATCAGTACAAACAAAATAAACATAAAAACATAAAATCTTATAATTCACAAAAATCAACTAAAAAACATCTTTTTCTCAGAAAACAAAGTCTTATATTAAGTATATTAGGGAAACAAAATTAAAATATCTTAAAAATCCACTTCACTTTTAAGGAGTATGTTTACAAATGATAGAATTGAAAATTATTTTGGCTCTTTTTCGTTGCATTATTGTTATTGATCGCAGTACCTACTTGGTAAAATCGAATTTGATGGTCTGAAGACGGAAAAAACGACGAATATACGCAGCGCGTCGGTAAAGGTACCTAAATACAATATAGTAATAATTCATTTATTATTTTTTGATATATATCACAAAAAATCGTTTGATATATATCGGATATATATCGGATATATATCGGATATATATCGGATATATATCGGATATATATCATGATATATATCAATTGATATATATCCTTCGAACCCTGAAAAGCTATGCAATAGTTTAAAAAAAAAACATGCAAAGTTTTGTAAGTTGACACAGAAGGCAAATGGCGCAACAAATACCTACTAACATTATAAACAATTAAACATCTTGTCGTAATTTAACAAACAGTCTATTTACTCGCAATGCATTGTTATCAATGAGGGATTCTTATCAGAAGCATCTATATCATCACTTGCTAATAAATTGCTATTCTTAAAGAACCAACCACAGAAATATTAAAATTAATATAATATCTTCTTTAATATATCTATGAACCAACGATTGTTTCATATATCTATCAAGTATTAGCACATGAGTAAATAAATATTAGTCTGTGCCGATATCGGTATCGTAATTAATTTTCAACGTACGATTTTAAACCTTCTGAGTGATGAATGCGTTGTAAATCGAAAAGAAGCGTCAATAAAACAAGATTCCTAGAAGAATTACCTACTTTTAAAATAGATATACAAAATTAATTACGCAGTAACTCTGCATTTTAGTTCAATGAGGTTTTTTTTTTTTTGTTCTAGTCGCGAAAAAATTAGTTGAGAATGATCTTTGTACAAAAAAAACGACGGGTTGCACTCCGGGAGTGCCGGGAAAAGCGAAAACTTTTTTAATACTGTGTTATATTTTAAAACTCGAGTGGTACAGATATGAAATTAATGCATTTTGTTACATCTTGTTAGTATCGTAGGTGTCAAATCACAAATGTTTTAATATATGTTCGATAGATGGCGTTGCACGATTAAAATGCAAGCGGTCGTTTGCACCTCTTCGTCTTAAGAATTTTCGATCAGGGTCACGTGATCCTGACGTGTGTTTAACAATTTTTACCCGTTACCAAAAAGTGTACGACGCCGCTAAAGAAGTTTTCACTTCAAAAACAATATTAGACATACTGAACTGCTTTTGTCTAGTCGAGAGGTTATTTGGTCAACAATAATTCAATTAAATCCACCAGTACAGTCCAAAGAATTATTTCAGTCCATTTCATTCCCCCTTCTTTCCAAAAAGAGGTAAAAGTTAGCTTCACAAACTCAAAGGGATATAATTGCCGGCGGAACATTGCTTCTGCCAGCACAAATAAAGCAAAACTAAATGTATGCAAACGTATACACACAAAAACGATGAGCGAAAAATACTAGGAAAAAAAGCTTATTTAAGATTTCCAAGTCTATGGCCGAACCCGACGGTCAGAAGGTTAAACAAAATGTGCAACAGAAAAGCAAGTTTAAATAGCATTTCATATTTTTCTAAATTGGCAATCTCGGACATCGAAGTGTCATCGTGAAGTTTCAAAATAAACCGTTATTATTTGGCGGGAATAAAGTGATACATTTCCATTTCATGTCTTTTTAAGCAATATTTATTGAGGTTGTTCCAATGTTAATGCTGATATGTCAACTGGATTGATTTAATTAATTGGCACTGGCAATTACGTTAGCATTTGCCAATACAATAAATATTTCGTAAGTATATAATTGAATTTTAGTTTGCATTCTGAACATGGAATGTTTATAAGAATTTTCTACTCTAATTTAGTCGTAACTTTGGACTAATAGACATCAAAAATGGAGAGAATGTTTCAATGATTGTGAACAGTATTAGACAAGTGTTTTAAAGAAATAAAACTAGTTCAAACTGTCATGGGTATTTTATGTTTTAGCTCCAAAAGCGACGGGAACTTCATATCGTATCTATGTTCTAATGAAGGGGTTAGGTTTGATCTAATAAGCGATTTTGTCGTAATAAAATTAATCCACTGAATATAGGGCTCCTAGACTGAGGGAATTAAAAAGGTTAATATACTAAAGATATTATTATAATGGGGACAATCCTCGTTAAAACACTTAAATGAAATAGTCGCAATTATCATCTCAGCAGCAATCAGTGTTAGAAATCTGCAAAAAATATAGGTCAATACGACGTACGTATTTTTGATATTATGATTGTGACTGAAATTAGAATGCGAAAATTGCCGGGTTCAGATTAAACTCCCGGCAACAGAAGTACTAAAATAAAGGTTTCACCCATAAAATAGCAATCAAATCAACATTTATTACGCATTTCAATTCAATTTGGATCCTTACCCGACACAGATGTGGTGGCATCAATTAATTGTAACAGCCGTCATCTGTTACAATCTCTAATCATAGAAGTTCTACAACTTGTGCAACCGCTCACAGATTTATGTAATTATGCTTTAATACTCTTTTGTAGATGATATACTGATTCTTGATTGCATGTTTTTTTTTTTTTTTTTGCATTTAATTATTGTTTGTGTTAAATGGCGGGAATTGTTATGTTAAGTGTGGCAACATTTTATGATAATGTTCGAAAGAGTTTGAATATGTTTTAACGAATAAAGGAAATTAAAAAAAAAATGTCATAGACAATTCTCCTGTCAGCATTCAAAAATAAAAGAAAGTATATTCCATTTTTAACGCTCGTGTTGAACAAAGCGGTAACGAGTTATGCTAATTTGCCAATTTATTAATAAAATTGGTTGCGCCAATATGCGCGTGATCGTTTTTAACGGTTTTTTTTTCTGCTTCAGACTTTCTAGATTTATTTAGTTTTTTAACCGTTTTGCCATAAAAATGTGTGAAGTAATTGGCTTTTGTTTTAATGATTTTATCGGATCGTTCCAGTTACAATGATGTTTATCACAAGGTCTAATTTCCCCAATTAAACTGAATACGATCAGTATATTGAACCGCGTTTATACAGATAAAATAAAGTTTACTGTAGGTTAGGTATACCAAAATTGTAACATTTATCTGTTTTACAGTATGGCGGTCTTATCGCTGACAGCTAAGAGCTGTCACTGTCAAAATTCCACATTCAATGACAGCTCTTGAACGCAGTTTAGATGATTACGTTCATCAGTTTTATTGGTAAGATTGGTCCTAAATAAACGTAGACGTTGTTCTCGCGATTTCTCATGAATGAAATAAAAAGCACATGGCCGATGCAGTACAAATAACTCATTGCTGAGTCTCTTGCGTGTTTTGTTCTTTATATTTGTCGAGACGAGAACATGCGCTGGCAAGAATCGTCTTTTTATAAAAGAAAATAGTACATAAATCAAGAAGATAAATTTAACTGCATCTTTAGATTACCAAGGGAAACTATAAGATAAGGATAGGTAACTAAAAATAATTAAATACGTGGTCTTTAAAAACTGCTTCTTACTGTAATATCAGCTTTAAAAACATTAACATTTTGTAAATAGGTATTGCCACAGCCTAGACTCTACATAATTTACAGACTCAAAAAAGAAAAAGAAATGTATATTTACAAACAGATGCTATTCTATTTTACTCATCACTAAGTTCGGCAAATAAGTCACAAAAACAACATTTTTCTCCGTTCTTATTTTTGTTTAGACATCTTGAACATCACGTCAGAGAAGTTACGCTAGCTATTAATTTATTTAACCCTGTAATTGTGATTAACCAAGAAACACAATATGTTAAACATTAACAAGTTTCATTAATGGCGCAGACATATGAAAATGATCACATTTCTCATTTCTTTAGTTTTGTTTGTTCAGGAATTTCGTTCGGCCGCAAAAAATTAAGCGGATTAGTCAGAAATAAATCAGTAGGCGCACGCGCTCGGCGCTCGCACATGTCTGTAATGTCATACAACCAAATAGATTATTTTAGAATGTCCACTTTACAAGACGATTCTGCGCTATTTTAGATACAACACTTGTCTTCCACGGCGTGAACGGAAATGTCAATGGCACCCATCTGTCAACTGTCACTTGAAAATTATGTTATAAATTAATTTTCAATAAGATTTATTATCGTTATTAATTAACTTAGTAATGTTATTTTTATCGTTATTGTTGATTTAAGAGCATGCAAGTGTCAGAAAAGCGGGCATGACGTAACAAAATGGCGCCAGTACAGATGTGGTCATATTTTAGATGCATAGTAACATCAGCTGTTCCTGTTTCCCCCCTTATTATTTCCTGATTAATTTCATTGCATGAATTAAGACAGTTATAAATTCATTCTCCGAGACTTCGTCGAGTTTCATTGCCTCGGCGCTTTTCTGGTGGTCGCCACTGTTGATTTTGGCGCATAACTTCTATTGGTTCGGGAATAGTGTGGCTGAATGTCCAATAAAAAACAGAAAAGCAGAGAGTCGTTTTATTTTGATCTTCCAAATCACTACCTATTTGGTCTAGTGGTTGCAAAAGCTTCTGCTGAGCTTGGGTTTGATTCCTAGGTCGGACAGTGTTATTTATATTTAGATGTAGCAACTTGAAGGATTTGTGAATTCGAGCTCAGTTAAACCCAGGTAAACATAATTGACGAAATATGAGTGTAAAGCTACTGAGTTGGACTTCAGCCGTACCGTTCGGGAATTACACGTGTAATGTGTTTTTGTTTCTCTTTCTATTTGCATCTTTGTCACTCCCACTTTTTCGTCAGTATTGTCTTTTCTCGCAAAACCGTCTGTGATTTTCTTTCGGCAAACGTCGTACGCCTGACATTTCCGAGTGAATCATGCGCATACCTTGCCAAGGGGGCGTGGCGTGATGTCTACGAGCCAGATAGTTCTCTGACGCGATTGGACGATATATGTTTTACAATAGTTACGCCCTTTTCGGTTGGGACCGTGTTTGGAACTAAAAAAAAAAGTCGCATAGACAAATATAAATTCGATGTTGCTATGCTAAAAAAAAGGAAGGAGAAAAAAATGTTTTGGCAGTTTAAATAAAGAATGATTTGGCAGTTCAAATAAAGAATGATTGCGTTTGGCATAGGAGGAAATCTTGCGGTTTTTTATTTGTTTGAGCCGGTATGCAGGAATCTGTCTGGTTATGTTTTGTTCAAATATCAATATGAATTTAGGTGTTGCGAATATTTGAGTACCATGTCATTATTACTGTTAGTCTGCCATCAGCCCACTGCTGAACAAAGTTCTCGTCTGATGACTTTCCAGTACTTTCTTGTACCACCTCCTTCGTCCAATAATGCTATCAGAAAAAAAAAAAAAAAACATAAAAAACTGTTCACAAATAGAAAAAAAAAACTTTGTCCGACATAATACTAGACGGCCGTTGGCGCCAAAACTATAATTTCGTTTGTCTCCCGCGATGACAATTGGTAGAATCTTGTGCCAATATTTTAAATCATACTCTTGGAATGCATCCTAAGTCTAGGGAGATAATTATCAAATAATTTTGGGACTGAAAGCTGTGTGGTGTGACTCATTTTGTTTGTAGGTGTGTCTTTTTTGATGCTGGCAACCCAGACCACTTGGGCAATTTGTCTAGTCCATAGACAAATATGATCAGTCTTACTCCAACTCACTCATAGCCTAAGAGCTACTTGCAATTTTGGAAAAAGTCTTGACTTTTCTGGACTTTTTTGGGACCAAAAAATAATCGCATTTTTAATACGTCTGGCGTGGTTAAATTCCACTTTTTCTCAGTCAGATCTGCATTTATGTGTTTAGGGACAGTTGAAGAAGTATTGGAATGCCTCAAGCACTTGCGCAAAAATTCACGGTTCTCTCTAGCTACCTTTAAAAAATAATAACTTCGGTACATTCCAAAGAAGTCCCTGAACTTCATTAATTACATAATTCCATTTAACTACTAATGAATGACTTCAGTTGACACAAAATTGTCCCCTCCGTCCCCAAAAATGTTTGATTAACAAATGTCTGAGGGCGTGGTGCGTCCATCAAATATTATATAGGGTGACATGGTAAACAGTGAACCACTAAAAGTTTAAGCATTTATAAAACCAATGTACGTGAATTTAATTAAGAGCTATTGACATTAGACGAAAGGAAATTTATTAAACTTGTGTTTGGCATATCAATTTCAGTTCCAATTGTTATAGTTTATTGGTAATATTGTTTTTTTTTAAAGATGGCGAATGGTTCACTGTGTACCAGTATAAGTACACTGTGAACCGGGGGGTGCGTCGACAGTGGACCAATGAGTACACAGTGAACCATTACATTAATTACATCCCTTTATCGCATTATTTTAAAATATTTATTGTTAGAAATGGCGTTAAATGAAACTGTATTAATGTAAAATTAAATAATTTGTATTCGTCAGCAACGATCACAGTTAACAATCAGTCCAAAAAAGAACTAGTACTAATTTAACTTAAAAATCTAATTAGGAACATTATTATTATTCTACATAACAATTAACAGTCTTTTAATAACATTTTACGAAATAGTTTACGCTTCTTAGAACAGTTTGCATCATGACCGCCAATTTTTCGGTTTTCTGTTTTAGTTCGACCCATTCTGAAACAAAAAGATCACTTGATTATTTGTTTTTTACAATCACAGTTGAAAAGTATAAGCACAAATTGTATCGGACATAATTAACAAAGTGATTGGTACACAGTGAATCACTGTTCACTGTGTACCTTACGATTTTGAGCCACTGTGTACAAACACCACTTTTTAACCTATAAGGTGACATAACTATTAAATAAACCAAATTCAAGGGATACTTATACATCTAAATTATTAAGAAATACTTGCTTTACACACGAAAATAATGCAATCTAATGTAACTAAATAAACAACGATTCTAGAAAGAAAATAAATGAAAACACGTGTACTTACTTTTTTTGGCGCCAAGGACAAAATCATGCACTGTGCGACCGTTACGGGCGGGAGCGCGATGTTGACTGGGGAGTGCGAGAGGTGGTAAAAGACAAGTTGTTTCACGTTTGCAGCACGGTTTGGCAACGTCGCGTTTTTGGGATATGAGTGCTGGTGCACTGTGTACTACTGGGCCACTGTTTACCACTTGACCCTACACCGTAATAGGCAACACAAATCAGTCCTGCCCTACATTGCTTGGAAATAGTGATGCACGTTCTGATCCGTTAGTTTATCGATAGGGTACTATAGGTCTATAGATTACGGTACTACACTATCGATACCATACGGTGCGATACTCCGATAGAAACCAGTTGGTGTATACAATACACTTGCTAACGTCGGGAACAGCAAAACATTGTGATTGTTGATTACAGGAACTGATGCATGCTTCTGATTTTGAAGGTGCTTAACTCGTATCCCAGTTCTGGGCCAAGATTGCCATCGACACAGTATCGATACAAAATTAGCCATATATCTGAATGATTGAATTGAATATCACTGTCCTAATTTGCGTGTTCGATCGATTCAAATAGAATACAAGGGGTAAAAAAATACCCAAAAACACCCAAATTCTGAATTTTGCTAACCCCTTGAATTTGGCGAGACTTTTGGAGGTATCAATAAGTATATATAGTAAAATACTTGCATTTTTATTGATAAAAATACCACATGCATACCTACAGGACGACTACCAAACGAACCGATATAATTAGAGGAATGGAATCGAAGTATACCGATACGATTCTAGAATTGTATCTTAAAGTCGCGATCAGAATTGATCCAAACTATCGATAGAATCAGGGGTACCGGGTATCATCACTATTCGGAACTAGACCAATTTTGATCAATAGCCCAGCCTTGAAGGCAATGTACTATAGAAATCAAATTTCGATTCCATAGATCGATTAGGTATTGAGGTTGGCATTAGGGCTGCTCTTAATGGCGGGTGGTTCTGTAATGGGACGGTTACACCGCGGCACTTTTGTTCTCGTACTTCAGCAGTCCACCAGAGCGAACGCTTGTGCTTTGGTAAAATCAAATGAGTCCTCCCAGTAGTTTTCGTGGCCGGAAATCGCCCAGCGACGTCCGTTGCCTTGGGAGTCGCCCGAAGCGGCTGGGTCGTGCGTGAAGTGGACGGTGTCCTCTCCCTCACGCGTCCCGTCTCCTCCTTCGCAGAAAGAGTAAGGCCGCACGCCGGTGGAATTAACAATCAAATCGCATCTAAACATCTAATTTATTATGTTAGCTGTTTGCAACGGTAGTGTATTCATAGATTATTTTGATATTATCAACTGCTGTTTAGTATCATACAAAAATGGACGATAATATAACGATAGTTCTTATCACTCCTCGCACGGAGTAGAAAGTACACGATAGCACTTAGTTTTATGTACCCACTATGCACGGGTGCAATATCTACTATAATTATGAATGTTATTAACATAAAAACCATAATTGAATCACTATATTTATTAAAAAAAAACGCATCAAAATCCATTGAGATCTAAGCACACACTAAGGACAGACAGACAGCGGGAAGCGACTTTGTTTTATACTATGTAGTGAGACGAATATTATCTATTATATTTACACGCTAATCTCAGTTAGAAATAAGAAAGTAAAAGAAGTCTTAGGTCGAAATATTAACCTTGTCCTACGACTACCGTAATTGGTCTAACCTAGCCCCTTTTTAAATGTTATCAGTCTATCTGTATCCCCACTATCACTGAAAAACAAAAAAATATGATTATAAAGATAAAATAAAGTGATGAATAATCGTGTACAGTCAGCTAAAGAGTCAGGTATGCAGGCAGCAAGTTTGGATACGGTTTTCCAATATTGTGTTATAAATTTCATTGTGCCTGCATGAACTCTTTGGCTGTATGTAGCATAGATAGATAGATACAATACACTTTATTATGCACACTATAGAAATTACAGGTACAAAGTAGGTCTTATGAATAGAGTGAAAGAGCATGCCAATAATATACAGGAAAACTATTTAAAACTTGCTGTCTGCGTCCCTTTTTTGTTAACTGCGACCACGATAAAAACACAAAAGTCAATGACCAGACACATATCATACAAACAATAAGCATAAAAAACATGTACTTCAAGAGCATTTTTCCCTCATACCAAATTCAACAGCTACCATACCAATTTCTACCGTGAATGTAGGCAATAAAGCATGAAATTGAAATTATTCATGTAGGTTCTATCTAAGTGAAGATACGGCCGGCATTCCGGACGTAAATACGGGTAATAGACAGGTAGACTAGTTCTAGTAGCATGTTGTAGGAATGTTTGTGGAAATTGCTAGAATTGTAAGCAATTTGTTTCATAGGATTGGCTGTGACGTCATAGAAATAGCGTTTAAATGGAACAGTAGAAAAACTAAAATTCCAAAATATGTACGTTTGTAAGTAAAACATTAGACTAAGATTTGAGGCACATGGCACGCCTCGTTTTCCGCCTGGGCTTCTTTTCTTAGTCTATGGAAAGAACATTTTTCAAAAAGATGAAAAAGTATAACTGAAAAAGAAAAAATATGGAAGCAATGGCTGACAGTAGATTTGTCACAAGTTTTCTGAATTTTATTTTCAGCGTACTTGAAGTGTTTACGGCGTTTATTGTACTTATGGAAAATGAAAAAATGCCTCTAGAAACTAAATTTTTCCATCTAATTAACGCCAAAGTTCCAGTTTACTTTACGTCACAAAAACCGTGAAAAGTCATACTAGGGCATCTAGAAGCGGCAATTAATATCAATCCTCTGTTTTATTTGCACTTACATATATTTTTATCCATGTCTATTATATCCAATCTGATTCCCGGAAACGGTTTTAAATTGAAAATAACTTTCAAGAACCGTATTATAAATTCCTGGTATTTACTGTTTCCTGGTACTAGAATTCTGTTAATAATATCGAGTTTTATATGAAACCCTATAGAAAGGACTAAGAAATGAATAATGTTTTTAAATTCAAGAACGCAACGTTTAGTACTATCGACAAAAGTGATCGGCAGGCAGTAAGCTTTAAATACAGTGCTTTCTTCTTCGTGTCGCTGGCACAACAGCATTTATATTTTTTAACCCACATCTTCGAAGCCTCCACGACTTCGTTGATGGTTGACGTCACTTCTTCTGCGGAAGAATTTTTTTTTTTAATTTAATTTTATTGTATTCACAAATTACATAAGAGTCACATCAATCGGTAACCGTGACCCTGGTACATCAAGGGCTATTGAAGGAAAATCGTGGATTTTAGTCAGAACAAGTCTGACAGTTTCTCCTGTTCCGCCCTAGGCGGGAGGACTCATTTGATGATTTTGCCACGCTAAAAAAAAAAAGAGTCGCATAAAGACAGTACAAAAACACGCTATTGACGCTTATGCAAAATAGTCGCTCCATATAAAATACTGATATTCTGGTACGACTGGAAGCCGACCCAAACATAGTTGGGAAAAAGGCTATTCAGATGATGAACACAGATAAAAGTATAACAGGACCTATCACGCGAAATGATGAACATTCTAGGTGACATACCAAACTCTTTTGTTGCTCGTACATTTATTTTCCAGTATAATATAAACCGTTCAGTTCGGAAGGTTCATTTGAATGCGAATCTTCCGTTTGAAGCCCTCTCGACATGCCATCGGGCATAAAATATAAACACCAAACCATTTCAGTTCTTAAACCCACAGTAATAAAACTGAAATTCGTAGAAATACTGAATATTCTTCACCGGAAGAAATATTGTCTTTGAAAATACTTATGTTGGAGCGAGAGGAATATTTTTAAATCTTGACAAAGTAGTGGAAACTGTTGGTTTATGGTATAGGCATGATAGAGTATAAAGTATGAAGTTTGGTAGTAAATATGGAAATGTATCTTTTAAATCAAAATGAAATGTAAGTAGTCGCATTTCGGTTCAGAATAGATGTACTGAGAATTTGTATTTAATTTTACGTTTAGATTCTGAAATTTGGGTAGTCGTACTCAGAAAAAAAAAGATATTTAATTTAGATCTCTGTAGCGTGATTGATTCCATGGTTTTTCAGGTAGTCTCATCATCATCTTCAACGTTACTATAGGCTTTCCTTTTGACACGACACTGTCTATTACAATCCAGTTGACAATGAAGAGTAAATCTAATCACACTACTGAACTACTAACTAGTAGTATATGACTACTGCGAAAGTTTGTGAGGATGTACGGATGTTTTTTTATTCTTTCACGCAATAACTAAACAGATTTGGATCACAAATACAAATATGCCCCCTTACTTATAAAAACTTGTGTTGCTTAGCTACCGATTAAATATCACCTGTCCTTGTCATTTCTATTTTAATGAATAGAGATGGCAAGTGACTTAAGAGCTATTTAAGATAAGTAACGTCTAATCAATGTTTATAAGTAAGGCCCATAGTTTTTAACATGGATTCATCATCATATCGGCCGTAAGACGTCCACTGCTGAACATAGACTTTACAAAAGGGCCGGTTGGAAGCGGCTTGCGTCTATCGTGATCCTGTGGTTTTCATAAGATCGTCTCTCCACCTTGTGGGTGGACGTCCTACGCTGCGCTTGCCGTTTCGTGGTCTCCATTCAAGAACCTTACGGCTCATCGGCCATCAGTTCTGCGTGCTATATGGCCTAATAACGTGGATTACACACAGGATACTGTTTATCCTACTACTATCTAACTCTAAGCGGGTGAAGTCACGGCTATAACCTACTATACAAAATAGTGAAAAATTCTTTGGCTCAACAACACAATGAATATTGTAGAATTGCCAAAATGAATGAAAGTGTAAGTACGTTTAGAAATTACTCTGCAGTTTTCCATTCATGAGATAATAAGAATTTTACTATTACGATAGTTGAGTCATATAAACTCGTTTTGATACAGACATAAAAAAAATCTAGATCTTATATTTTTCAACACTAGCCGTCGGTAATGAACAAGGTCATGCAGATTTCAGGTCTCAATTATTTCTAGCTTAGTGAATCATAGGCATCAATCAATTGAATTATCACTCGTCGAAAAGATGCTAGTTGGTACACTTGCCAGTATTTTTGTAAACATTTCGACATTTTGTATAATTTTATCATGAAAACTTTTTACACGATTTGTTTATGTACAATCTTCATTCGCTGCCATCCAATTTATTGGTATAAACTACATATGACAGTTTTTTCAACTAATGCTCTAACATTTCTGATGTTTTAAGCAATTAAAGAATGACATGTATTTGAGTGAGAATTTTCTACGATGCATTCATTGGTTGACTCGAAATTCCAGAGCCCTGAACATCAACGCCGAATTGCTAATCAGTGGTATTTTGAAGAGAATGTGATGGAACTGCACGACTTGATTACGCCTGTCCCATCATCAGACTGCAATGCACCATCGGAACGTGATGGACTTAAGGAGATGGATTCTGAAACATAACTCCGACAAACGTTTCTCCGCTGAACGATTCGCCGACACAACTATTCATTTCTGGACGGTTCGACGATAGAACCTTTCCACGATGAACGTTTCGCCGACAGAACGATTAAGTCATGAGTATTGTGTTTCATGAAGTATTGTATAAATGAAGCCATTTAGACGAAGCCCCGCTGCGCGGGGCTTCTATTTCTGTATTCAGGGTTTAAAGGAACCTAACTAACCGAACCTCGGGGTGCCCCTGATGTCGGATTTAGTTAATAGTATTATAATGTCAAACCATGTCTTTGTCGACGAATCGTTCTTCGGTGAAAGATTTTGTCGTCGAATCGCCTATGAATGAATCGTTATGTTGGCGAATCGTTCAGCGGAGAAACGTTCGTCGGAGTTATGTTTCAGAGTGAAGGAGATGCTTTGGTCCTGCACGCACAAAGTGCTTTGCTAACACTTTCATTGTGTGCTCAACTAAGGAGTGCAATTCCCTGCCGGTTTCTTTTTTCCTGATTGCAACAACCTTGCGTTAGTCAAGAGCGAATATGTTACTTCTAGGCAAGCTTGCTTCACCGTCTACCACATCATTGCTTAGGCGAGATAGTGAACAAACCCATGCCTAAATGCATTATAAAAAAGCAAATTTAATCTCCAAGGAGTGGATCTCATCATCATCATCAGCCTATAATGTTCCCACTGCTGGGACACAGGCCTCCTCTCTGTGAGAGGGAGGGGCCACAATCCACCAAGCGGGCCCAGTGCGGATTGGTAGATGTCACATATCTTCGAATTTTTGGTTCTAGGACATGCCGGTTTCCTCACGATGTTTTCCTTCACCGTTTTGAGAGCAGTGGTGATGAAACAAATTATACAAAGTAATGCGCCTGGCGGGGTTCGAACCCACGACCTACAACTCGTAAGTCGGGACCGATACCACTGGGCCACCACTGCTCTAGGTAAGCTGACTCATTTCATGATTATCAATCCGACAATCCCAAAAAAAAGGTATAGTAAGATCTCATCTATTCAAGGAGAATAGACTTATTCCAGAATTGGAACGCAAAGCGTCCTCTGATAAAATAATTCTCAAACATTACTGCAAATGTCTATAAAGAGAATGTTAAGGGTTTTATCATTTCCAAAACTGACAGTGGAATGTTCAGACCAGATATTCTGCTTACCATCAAGTCTTCGTTATAGCATGTACAAGCATTTTACTGCATTTAAAACGCATTGACTGCATTCCTGCACTGCAACGTTCAGCCAAAACACACAATGTTGCGAATCTGGTGTTTCTCAACATTATGTCATGGATTTACATGTATATTAGCTGATGTATATGTTGTTTGATCATGAGTCTTTAGTTTATGGCTTTGAATAACTGCCTTGAGGAGAATAATGGTCATAACACTCGCTAGTGACGTCACGCTATGAGATGATGTGTGTGACGGGAACAACTGATGTTAGGCGATTCTCACACTGCCCCGCATGATGCAGCGTAGCGCGTGGATGCGTGTTTTTCCGTTGCTTGTAAGTATCTCCGTTTGTATGGAAAACACGCACAGTCTAACACACAGAAAATGCATCCACGCGCGTTCATGCGGATCACGCGCATACACGCGGAGAAACATGAACCCCCGCGCGTAGGTGTGGGGCGAGACTCAAGGTATGGCACACCGAATCCCGCAGAGTCGCGCGTGATTTTGAATGGGCGTGACGTGTGTTTGTGTGTGACCACAGAGAACGGCGAATAAATGAGAGCCGCCGTGCGTGAATCTACAAAACGCACCTACGCGCGTGTGTGCGCAAAAAACCCGCACGATGATGCAGATCTGCACTCCCGCAGGAACGCGCGTTGGTGCGTCGACACGCAATATGCAGCATGATGCGGGGCAGTGTGAAAATCGCCTTAGTGCTCATTTTCAGGACATTTAGAGATGAAATATTTAGTTTTTAATGAGTTGAGTGTGAAGAAGTGGTCACGGAAAAGATAAATGAAGAGTTGTGATGATGTGAAAAGCAGAGGAGTAAAAAATTCAGTGACGTCTGATAGGGGAGATAAAGTTTTTTTGCCACAATTTGTGTCCCTGTGTTTACGTGCGTCTAATACGTACAGAGGCTTTACCATGAGCTCTTAACGCGATCCAGTTTAGGCTGTAGGAAAGAGACAGAGCTATACAAATCGGCTAGCGCCATCTCGTTCCCAGAGCGTAAATTGGATCGTGTTAAGAGCTTGTGGTAGGCCACCAGGGTGGCAATTGAGTCACCTGCTTGTTGGTAATTCTAACCGTCATACTGTTTTTATAAAATCGCCTGGTTGAATAATCATGAACTTTTATTTTCGCCAATAACGGTAATCCTTTTCTTCATTTCTTTTAATACTTCAGAAACACATCCCCTGTATTTTTAAAGCTATCAAAAATCTTGACCTACTTCTATCCTAACTAAACGCGCATTCAAAAAAATTAACGCACGAATTAGGGAAACGATCCAAAATGATCAACCAATGACACAGCACTTCAACAAACGTGACACACGCCACCTACCCACAACTTGCACCCAGTAAACAATATAAAACGGCATATAAACAGAAGTATACATGTAATGAGTCATAAAAGGTATGCGGGATAAATTTAGCGGTACATGTCGCGAGATCTGCGAGACTGGGCCACTCTGCGATGTATCGGATGGGAATAAGCGAAGCTTTGATGTTTCTTGCTGATTTAACAATTGTTACTGGTTTATTAAACAATTAAAGGGAGGTTTTGGTGATGGTGGATTTTGTTTTTGCCGTTAATACTGCCGAAACTGTTACCATGTTATCTTCGGATTTGTCAGCAATGAAGACAGCTTACAGCGTAATATACCCGACAAAATACCGCTCATCACATCACACATTTTTGCCGCCTAAACCTAAGGTATTGACCTAATTAATGAGAACGTCACTATTTCTTTTATCAAACTTATACTGCTGTAACGCATTATTATAAGCATTGTGTGGGCCTCAACTCAATGAGATCAGCTTACAAAAAATGTGGCAAAATGGGTTCGTCGTAGTGAAATTCCAAAAACTTTGAAATAATTTGCGCAAGATATTGACCATTTTTTGATATCTTGCGTCCCTGAATATAAATAACGCTATTGTCATTTTCTAATGTAAACCACAGCCTTTTAATAATTATTCTAGAAAATAAAAACATTTTAAAAATGAGAACATTTTTAGAATTCTGTCTCAATAGACCCGGTCTCTCAATTCTTACTTAATCTTGATTGTATGCCTAAATAATAAAGCTGTATTTTTCCCGAATCTAAACAAACTGAGATTAGATTTATCGATAATATGTATTCAGTATTCAGTCTATAGCCGAAGGGAAGTTATCTATCATCAATATCAGTCCAGAATTTAACATTTATCTTAAAAGATCTCCGTTATATTTCTTTTCTTTTGATGAAATTAGGCCCTAGTCTCTCAAGTGTACATTCTGATTTCGGGGTCCCATTTCTGTGGAACGCTTTTTGGGTAAATTGAACTACTTCTATAAGAGTGCAGCATTGCCCGTCAAGTATTCTCAGAGAAAATACAATTGAGAATTTGAAGTTTACCTAAGGTAGGAAAAAGCACAGCCTTTGATAGTCCAGTTTTTCTTAGAAAAAAACTTAAAATACAATGTAACCACCTTCAAAAACAACCACAAAAAAGGTTAAAATAACCAACGAAGAAAAGTTACTTCGTAGGTTATTATAACCTTTTTTGTGGTTGTTTTTGAAGGCGGTTACATTTAAAAAAAAAATATTTTACTCTTTTTAGTTTGAATATTCAACTCAAATTCTTGTCAAATAAATCATTCTCTTACATGTGTGTGCACTAAAATTTAGTAATCCGTAGCACCGGTAACCACATCGCTCAAGTGCACAATAAGCTAATAAAATTCCCTATCTCAAAAACTACTGAACCGATTTTGATGGAACTTACAGTATTCCGTAAGTTAAACAATACCTAGTACAACAAAAAAGAATTACTTAAATTGGTCTTGCAGTTCCGGAGATATGCGAACACAAACTAAAGCAGTCGATGCCTACTCCAAGCCGTTGAAGAGTTGTACCTTCCATCATCAGCTCATTCACCTGAGATGATGAATAAAAGATGCAAATACTTGAACAGCTTTAGAAAATATATGAAAATGGTACTATGTGCCTATAAAATTTGAAGGTTGCCCTCGATTTCCCTGGGATCCCATCATCAGATCCTAACCTGATGATCATGGAACCACTTGGGAAGTACACCCTTTCAAACAAAAAAAAATTTCAAATCGGTCCAGGCGTCTTCGAGAAATAGGGGAACATACATAAAAAAAAAAGATTCCGACGAATTGAGAACCTCCTCCTTTTTTGGAAGTCGGTTAAAAAAAAGATTCCGACGAATTGAGAACCTCCTTTTTTGAAGTCGGCTAAAAAATAACTTGGGAACTTGCATCATAGAACAAGAGAACGATTGGACCGATCAGAATTCTTAACTCCAAACACTTGGAACATGTAAATGAACTTTTAAATTTAACTAAATCCGTTTCCGAGAACATAGATAGACTCATAACAGCTCATAAATTTAACGATCTGGACATTGATTCAACATTGTTACAAATATTAAAGGAGACATTAAATTCAGCAGTAACTCTGTCTTGTACCATTATCTCTTGTTTATGACGCATGCGTCTCTTAATCTTTGACGATGCATTCGAATTTTGATTTGAATTCAAATGATGTATATTTAGGTCAGTATCAATATGGTGGGTAGTTAGGTATCTGTGGTTGTATACGCGGCGAAATTGTTTGGTGTGTAAGCAATTATAGACATTTTTGCGTTTCTAAGGCATCTGACGTTTGTAATGACCGTTTTTCAACTATCTGGTTACAAATTATCAATCGTATGTTACACTACTTAAACTATTGATGAATATCTGACTTGGACAGGATTTTGGTGTTTATGAACTATATCCGAATGTTGCTGTCTAAAAGATAATTATATACAGTATAAATACTTCCTTATATCGGAACATGATTCCGAAATTCATTTTTCGCTAACAAATGTCTTATTTTTGATCGAATACCTACATTGACAAAGTACACAACTTTACGTCAATCCCACGTCACACAAGCGAAATATTCGCGAGATAAGGATATTTATAATTTTGTCTGACATCACTTTATGATGTCAGCCTTTTCTAAGGTGGTTGGGGCAAACAAATACAAGGTTTAACATTTTTATCAAACCCCTATCAAGGAATTTCTCCTGTACCATGGGCGTGACAGCCAAACAGCGAGACTCAGAACATCTAGAAGTCTTAATACAAGACGAGTGTTCGCTTTCTGCACGAAACTCGCTCGGACACAAAATGATAAGGTACAATGGGTTGCAGAAGTCCATGGATAATACAGAAATTACAGACTGTGCGCGTTGTTTTCGTATCTAATTCAACTCAACGTTCACGGGAGAGTAGACCTAAAATCCATGGTTATTTGCTTGCGAGTGTGCACTCGTAGAATACCTGCACACCAATCTCTTTCACCAACTGTACACGTCGATATGGCGATGGCGACGCACTCCAGGTATTCAATCGAGGTCAGATACAAACGGAAGCTGCGGTATATTGGTGATTGTGCTCGTAATTATTAGGAAGGAAATGGTTAGAGCTTAGCTTGATTGATAATTACTGATGCTATTGAAGGTATGTGTTTGTGTGGGTGGAGAGGCTGTCATCATCAGCTTAGCCTTTTCCCAACTATATTGGGGTCGGGTTCCAGTCGAATCAGATGCAGCTGAATATCAGTATTTTACATGGAGCGACTGCCTATCGAACCTCCACAACACAGTAACTGGATACCCCTTCGAAAGACTAGTTGCCTGACTTTCGAGCTTCTGGCTGTGAGTAACGACTGTCAAAGATCTTCAAAAAAAAACGTGTGGCACTCGAGGACTGCCGCGGTAAAGCTATTGCTTAGCATTTTTTATCAACTTATGCAAATGTAATTATTTATTATATTTATTACTGTACTAATTAGACTATGGTCAGCCACGTCAATCAAGTGAAACGTCAAGAAAAGTTCTCCTCCCTCTCCCTCCCTCACAGGGACCAACAGCTTTCCGAGGCAAGGATTGACGTATAGCTGTGTAGGGGCTGTGAAGATTGAAATTAGTTATCTTCCTGTCCTTGTCCTATTTTACTTGCAACACGTTTTCTTCATTCATTTTTCCATCAGACGTCACAGCATCATTTCAATAGGCCAAAGCAGGAGTAGAAAAAAGTCGTCATTCTCTTGCCTACCTTTCAGTCTAACCAGATGCAGCTGAATATCAGTATTTTACATGGAGCGACTGCCTATCGAACCTCCACAACACAACCCAGTTAGTCCTTGGTTTCACGATATCATTTGATAAGGCTGGTTGCCAGACTTTACGGGCTTCTTAACAGACACGACTGTCAATTTGTCAAAGATCTTCGAATGACAGCCAGGCTCATCGATTCAGTATGTAATGGATGGTCTCCCATCAAGTCACCTTGAATAACGCTGCACAACATAAACGATAGACCCCTGCATATGTGACATTTTAGTCATGAGCCACTGTGTGTTGTACAAAAACTGCTATATCCTGTGCAAACAAAATTGAGACTAAAATTAAATGTAAAAAGGTACGTTTTCGATTATAACAAAGCCGAGAACAGGGATAATAAATCCCTGACTGGTGAAGGTCGATGTCAATGCCCGTTTAAAAAGCTCACATCTAGAACATTTTCAAGACACTTAGTTAGAAACCAGTTCTGTCGGATATGAACTGGATTATCTGGTAATCGCTCAAATTATGTCAGTTTCCGTTCGACTAAAAAAGAGGTTTTTTAAAGAAAATCAGTCGAAAACCAGTCTTGGAGCAGTCAGGAGAAGTTGACCTTCCACCTTGTTAACGATATTTCAATAAAAAGAAAATTATATCATTACTCAAAATTATAATCCTGTGATTGGGTTAGGGTTGCCATTCTTTCAGATTTGTCCGGACAATTCTGGATTTTCTGGCTCACTATCTGAACTTAGACCGCCAAAGCCTGGCGACGTCGCGGGACTGTCTTATAAGGCAATCGTGACCCTGGAACGTAAAGGGCTTTTGAAAGGACGCCGTGGATTTTAGTCAGTACGAGCCTGATAGTCCGTGCCGTTCCGCACAGGGCGGGAGGACTTATTTGATGATATTACCACGATAAACAAAAACAAAACGACAAAAAAAATATAATTATAGTCGGTCACGCAGGCATAATATAGCATTTTCCTGGAGAATTTTCAAAATGGCCTAAATAGACGACCAGTTCTGTTATTGGTAACCCTATTATGTCTTCTAATCAAGTGCCAATAGCCTTTCACCTTTACTTTATTTCTGATGACCATAGATAAATCTTTTGACGGCTCATTATTGAAAGAGTTGGCGGCCATTTTATTAATCATAGACAGAGCATTGATTTTTTAAGGCTTTTTTGCAAATCACGTAACATTTTTTTTTCTATAGGTATGAGTAATTCGTGAATGTTTTTTTTTTATTTGTCACATTATAAAGATTTTTTGCATTAATGTGACTGAATGCATACCTAACTTTTTTACTTCATTAAACTAGGTATCTTCGACTCGTACATGAGGCATGATGGCTCTATCAGCCTACAGATACTGCATTCAAGGAAATGCCTACTTAAAATGCGACCATTCGACCAATAATAGTTTTTCAGATAATTATCATCTGTACCCTTTTTTCCAAGACGACAACGCGGGTGAACTTTAATTTAATACCAACCCCCTCGGACATCTAAAAAATAAAATTCCTCTAACAAATGCAACCCCAATCTACGAACATCAAATAAGTTTGGAAAAGGCAGAAAAACGTGTTGATGTTTCTTATCAAATTCTTAATTATAATTTGCTTTAAGTCATTTTAATCAGCATTCGTTTTAGTATTTCTTCAAAGTATCATCCATTGCCTTTTCAATTGGTACCCAGACTACCTAGGCTACACTCAGCTCATACTTCGGTATTTGCTAGCATACACCAATAGCCATTTATCATAATCTGAGTTGAGATGTTGGATCCGAAACACTGTTTACTTTGGACTTGCATCCAGTTGGATTTAGACGCATTCGGAATAGGGTTGCCAATGTGTTTTATTTTTTATACGAGTATTTGCTTGATTGTTCATGACTTAGTTTTCACATATGAATACATACATCTTCAGAAGTTTTGTATGGATCGCCGGTATCATCCCGCCATGTACTGCAGAGAGTCCGTTGCCAATTACCAAGCTCTTGTGTGTACTAAAAAATTGGGGTAGTATATTTCGCGTATCTTCATCATAGCTTAAAGCCGTCCACAGCTGGATATAGGCCTTCAAGCTTCGCCACGTTTCCTGCAAGTCTTGGGATCTAGCAGATGGGTAAATGATAACAAAGTCTCTTTTTACTCTTTCATTATAATATAATATAATATAATATTCCACAACTATCACACAACGCCATCTAGTCCCAAGCTAAGCAGAGCTTGTGTTATGGGTACTAGACAACTGATAAACATACTTATATATTTCTAAATACATACATATTATAGATAAATTACACCCAGACACAGAACAAATGATCGTGCTCATCACACAAACATTTGTCCTGGGTGGGAATCGAACCCACGACCTCCGGCATAGCAGTCAGGGTCACTAACCACTAGACCAACAGGCCTGTCGAAGTCAAGGCCTGTCATTAAGTATCTCTACAATGAAAACATAATATTATAATACCTTCTCTAATATCATCAAGTTAATCTCACAGTGCCTATACGTTTAAACCTAACCCTGAAACTAAAGCCTAAGTACACAAATCGTAACGGAATCCGTGACATTCTAAACAGAAGTTCACGTCAAATTAAACAGGGTCCAATTATTGGAACGAAATCGAGGTCTGCCATTTACGTTTCCAGTTCAAATGTTAAAGATAAATAGGTTTAAATATAGGCTTTCAGGATATATGGACGACTTTAGATTTGGAATGGAAATAAATTATGTGTACCAAAAGGATTAGTCAAGTTAATTTACGGTGAGGGACAAAATGGCTAAAGAACAGATGGATGGATTGTTTCAAGTATAATATAGAAAAGAGTAAATTATAACATGACACTTGGCATGGGAGATGAAGAGAAAAGTCTTGCCACGCTGATGCCAAATAACATTGCACAAGAGAAAGTGTCTGTATTTGATAGTTACAAAATATTGTGGTCTTCAAGTCAAGAGTGAACAGGTTTCTTCTAGGCAAGCGTGCTTCACCATCAACCACCATCTTTGCTTACTATCAGGTGAGATAAAATGTCAAACGCGAGTCTATCGCAAAATAAAAATAAAGATGATGTGTAAAAAATGAGCTATGGATTGGATAGAAAGGAGATGGGGATGTTGCTGCCATTTCCCTCTGCTGTCTTAAATTCAAGATCATCATCATCATCAGCCGGAAGACGTCCACTGCTGAACATAGGCCTCCCCCTTAGACCGCCACGCCGAACGACAATTTGCCACTTGCCATCGGTTGCCCGCGACTCTCACGATGTCGTCGGTCCACCTAGTGGGAGGCCTGCCTACGCTGCGTCTTCCGGTCCGTGGTCGCCATGAGAGAACTTTTCTTCCCCTTCGGTTGTCAGTTCTACGAGCGATGTGGCCTGCCCATTGCCACTTCAACTTGCACATTTTATGAGCTATGTCGGTGACTCTGGTTCTTCGCCGAATATCCATGTTCCGGATTTTATCCCGCGAAGAAACTCCGAGCATAGCTCTTTCCATCGCTCGTTGAGTGACTCTTAGTCCCTCTAAAATTCAAGATACCACAGTATTATCCAATTAAGTAGCATAGAACCTCATCTAGGTTGACCTGCGAGATGCCAGGCAAAAAAAAGGAAGCTAGTTAGTCCGTATTTGACTAGCGATCAGAGCAATTCGAAGTGAACTAGTGTTATGACGAAGCGAAATATGATCGGTAGAGAATTAGTGTTTGTGTGAACAATAGTTTTCTGGTAAATTAAATACATTTAGTTAATCGATTAGTATAAATCAATTTATCCCTTATCCAGCTCTTTAGTATCAGGACTAAATACAACCTTTTTGAAAATCAATACCCCCATTAAGTTCCGAGTCCCTACAAACCTAATTTACGATGCACACACTGAGATAGGCTGTTTTACATAATACATAACCTCATTTCTCGTTACTAGGTAAAGGGAAATTGTTCCATTTACTAGACCCGAGTGTAGTGCTTCTATTTCAGTCTACAACGTTAGGTTTATAATTAAGTTTGTTTTAGTTCATTTAGTATTCTTGCTTAGAGCGGATTACTCGAGTTTCTTTCTGGTTTTGTTAGAGATTGTTATACTTTAGATAACTGTTTGATTTCCATTAGTGTCGTCTCACTCGTAGACTAACCTCCACTTCATTGTTTCTGGTTATTTCTGCGGGGCGAAACAGAATGTCATTCGGTTCAGAGACACTTTTCTTTTTGGAGTTGGAGAGATAAGTGTAGACCGAGCAATAACATTTAAGCGTTTCGTATCCATTTTATCCAAAGAGCTACAACATGAGGTTCAACAATTTCTGTAACTTATAGGCAACGCGCAAGCCATACCTGCTGTTTCAGGTGTCCATAAACTTTCTATTAGGCGGACCGGATGTTTGTTGGTTTTCCCTGCCTGTATTGTCCCAATACTGAGCAAAGGCCACCCCCAATTCCTTTCATTAACTCTTTTCGGGCCTCTACAAATGCTTGTTTGTAAGGTAATAAAAAAACTTCAGTGTTTGAAACAGAATCGCTGTTAACGTTAATGATACTTTTACCATGTACTACGGATGTTACTGTATCATTGCTGTCAGTCTTTTCTCATATTTCATTTGTTAATATGACAATAATTTGTGTAATGTTCAGTGATAAACTTGCTCCTTCCTTTGGTATTATCTTGAGTTATCTTTCGAAGTTGATAATGAAAGTCGTGTCGATTGCATGTTTAGATAATCAAAAACAGCAATTAGTATGTTTTACATTTCAAGAAATTGTCAAAGGAAGTGATGCTTGTCCGATTGGAGTTCTATTTAATGAGCTGGTCCTCGTGAATACGAACGAACTTCCCTTTTACTATGATAAAGCAAGTTCGCTTTGACGAGTTTTAAAGAGAACTTCTGCTATTTGATTCTCGCTATTCTTAAGACGGTCAACGATTTAATATTTTTATCAGGGAGATATTAAATTTATAACTTCGTCATTGAAAACCAACAAAACAGAAGACTACAAAGACATGTTTGCCAACTTGCTTGGCATCAATGAGATTTAAGGCCCTAGCGAGGCATTCAGATGGATGAGGGACGCATAAAACTGAGAAGCATGGCAGAAAAAGTTGTAGGCCCATACCAAACGGTGGGTGACCCCGGGCTCAAATGATGAGGCATTCAGAAAAAAATCACAGAAATATTTCAGTGACGCCTTTTTCCAAAATTACACAAAAGTCAAGTGAGGCTTGCTCTAAAGACAATCGCTCCGTATAAAATACTGGTATTCAGCCAAAACGGTCATACTGGAAGACGACTTTGGGAAAAGGCTAAGCAGATGATGAGATGGCAATACTAATTTTGCCAAGATACAATTTGGTAAAGATTCTAAAATGGAAATATTTTACGTAAGCGTAAATAATAATTAACACGTATAATCAGAAAACATTTAGGATAAGATAAGATCAGACCAAAACATGTGTATGAGTTGTACATACGTGTAATGCAAGATAATAAAGTAATTATGCAACTGTCATTTTTGCTTCCTTCTTCGACGTTCGGTCGCCCAATGTTGAGTGTTGGTCCCTTTTTTAACACCATAGAGATTACACAAACAAGCATACGACCTGTCTGATGGTGCGCGGTCAGCTTAGCCTAACGACCATTTATATCTAGACTCCTAATCACAGGCGACCGATGTCTGTCAACACATTAGGCAAAAAGTCTTAAGATCGTATTAGTTTCGACTACTCCTGTGAGTCCCCTCGTCGCACTGACCTTGAGTTAGCCAATCAGAACGCAGTACCCCGTCCCCCTCGCTTACGTCGTACCTCAGCGACTTGGCAGAATAATTTTCGTTAGTCAGATCGTGCATGAGGCGTCTAGATATAAATGGTCGTTGGCGTAGCCTTTTGACACATGCTACACCAGAGGTATCGCGTGAGCGTTGCCGACCCTGTGTTTCATTGATGTTTTGAATAAAGTAGGAAGTAGTGTTATTTCGACAGTTAAATGGACAATAGTTCCAGTGATATGTGTTTTTTTGATTTGTGTATTGTTGATATGGGTATTCCAGCTGTTGGTACAATGATCCTTCTGTTCCAAATCACTCAACTATTGGCGGTTTTGTGCCATGGCTTTCTCTTTTTACTTGGCATAGATTTCCAGTCTAACCGTTTGCAGCTGAATACCAGTATTTCACATGGGGCATATGCTTATCAGACCTCCACAACCCAGTCTTTACTGGGTTATTCGGCCGATACCTCTGGCTAAGACTGGTTGTAAGACCTGTAACGACTGTCAAAGATCTATAAATGATAGCCAAGCGGCTTTACGTGCTCTTCGAGACATGGAAACAACTTTATAGATACTGATAGTATTTTTTAGCCATGAGATCCTCGGAGCAACTTATAGAAGAACTTACGAATTGCATCTTTTTCTTTTCAGCCAGTTTCCGTCCACTATTGGACATAAGTCCAAGAACGCGAACCATCTCAGTCCTGGGCAATTCATCATCATCAATAACCTATAATGTTCCCACTGCTGGGACACATACCTCTCTAAGCGGGGTTTGGTAGATATCACAAGGGCAATTGCATCTAAGCAAACAAAAATCTAAATCTGGTTTTCTGACTGTCGTATTCAACTAATAGTTTCACAACATAATGACCAGATGTTTTTTTTTTTCATCTTCACACATTAAAACTATGACATTTAAAATGCAGAATTTTATTACTTGTGTGTTTATAATTATAATTTACGATCATATGATTCTTTCAAAGAGATTTATCACCGCTTCTTTTTATTATTTTTATGTTAGCTAAAATGACAGATGGTGGATCTAGGAGTGCTTTCAAAGTTGACTTGGCGTAATTTTGATAAATTGTGCATTGTCCCATTTTATATTGTTGGGAAAAGTGCGTACGTGGTGACTGGTGGATGATTAGGCCACATTGAGATGGGTTCCGTAGAAATAATGTCGTTTGATGTAATTCTTTAAACTGACATAGTAACTTACAATATTTATAGAACTTAAAACGAAATATTTACCATATAACCAATATTCCAATTTAAGTCTAATGATAATGTTAGATTTACATTGGGCCAAGCAACATTGTGATTTGAACCTATGAATTGATAAGAATAAAATAATAAGCCTGTTGACTAACTTAGAAATAAACTTCAAATACTTCCGAAACCGTAAAAAGAAAATCGGCAGTTCTACGCAGTTTTTTTCAATTTGACTCATTCAACATTATCATCGGCAGTGTCAGCTTGTCCCACCCTCTGTAGATTAAAGGCTTACTCCCTTATACTATACTTCATTTTCCATATCACAGATTAATGGAAGAATCTATTAAAATTACGTAAGCTTTTTCCCAGTAAAACCTACTAAATATTTTTTTACAATATTTTATGTATCCTACTTGGTACGCGGTACCTCGTAAAGTTTTTGATGGCAAACGTAATAATTTACATAATAATATACGGCTGTAATATCAAGAGTTAGGGATACACATTGTTTTGACAAACGAAAACAGTGACGTTATAACTTGGCTGTTTACCTACGGAACCCTAAAAAGGCTCTTTGTTTTTGTCCCTTACTTCTTCCTCACATTATCCTGGATTATCTGTCAAATCTACTCTCTGTCTTAGGGATGTGATTTATAACTGCTATAACTTTATTTTTTTCACTGTGTGAATTATCATGTGTTATATTCTTGAAACGAGCTGCTTTATTTTAACTTGACAAGTTTTTTTCCCCTGTTATGACTACCTTGAGTTCGATCCATTAATTGGTGTGTCATTACAGTTGTTATGGCTAGTGCTCGTATTATTCTGTGAATCTTTATTCTGTGAAATAGTGTTCACTGGAGTTGTACTGATGAAATTAAAATTGATTTTGACATGGTCTGCGATGAGCTTTTAATCTTCATTTTAATCTGCTCCAATGTAGAGATAAATGTTATTTAGGGCTTTTTCAAAAATACATGTAAACTCTTGACTTTTTCCTACGGGCCGTGGCAGAAATTTCAAAACTCTATCTACTACGATTCTTTAAACTCCTTTATTGCTTCCGTTTATCGGTCTAACCATACGAGACCTCGTATACGTCAAGATCATCTTTTTCACTTCTCAAAATATGTATTTGTCTAGTAAGTATTTCTACAATTTTGATGTTCTACTACTCCTGCGGTTTCAAATACTATTACTTTGGTTTCCAAAAGATTAATCTCAGTCAAAGGTCACGTTTGTTCAACTTATCTCGGCTGACCTACCTCCTGAAACCAATACTTTAGGTCCGTTTAAAGAGTTACCGATTGCAGTGCTTAAATCACCGCAAAACCGCACTTGCGGTAACTAGATCTGTTACAGATCTATTATTTAAAAGCGAAATTCTAAAACGATGTGATCGGAGTGATTTAGTCTTGGTTGGATTGTCCAATCAGTATTTAATCTTTAGTGTTATTTGATTTGAATCTTTTAAAAATAACAAGTGGTCAACATGTAGATGTAATCAGTGACAATATATTAATTCAAGAAATCATTAAGCTAATCAAACGAAGAAAAATTATACAACAGTTCCAAAATACTGATTCCTATCAGTAACATTACATTTTCAGTGATTATTATCTTTTCTGAAACTGGAATGCTTGAATATGAAACATCGAGGAATTTCACATGCAGCTAAGACGTGCTCAGGTCATCAAAGCCTATTTTATATTGCGAACAGCGAAGGAATGAAACTCTCTGGCTGCGTCTGTGTTTCCAAACGCATACAACTCTAATCTCTTCAAAGTTAGAGTGAATAGGCTTCTTCGGGGTAAGCTCGCTCCATCATCGACCTTGTCTTTGTCACCCCTGACTTAGACTAAGGTCAAGAGGAAACCCATCATACATAAAAGTATATAGATATGCTCTGGATCAACACTAAACTCACATCACCTTGTTAAAATCCATTCAGTCAAACATACAGCTGAACATAGACAAAGCTTTTGAGACTATACGTTGCTACTCTTACAACCTCATAAATCCAGTTACTATTCATATTCCTTCTCCGCCCATGCTGTAAAGCTGTGGAACTCACTTCCGCCTAGCATCCGTGACTTAACTACAATCTATCATCACAATTGTAATTTATTGATAAATATATATATATATATATTTATTATATTTTTTGCATTAGGTACCTATACACCGTGACTTTTTAGTCGTCTTACAAAAGTCGTCCACTTAATGTATCCGACCTAAAATACCTCTAGGCAAGTTTTTTTTTTTTAAATCGTTAATAATAATTTTTATTTTTATTAAATAGGTACATTAGAAATATGAAACACCAGGTGTATATTTTTATAAGTGTATGTATAAGTATTAATATTTATTTATTATTATGTATGTATTCGTATGTTATAGGTTAGGTTAGATTAGGTTAGCATCCACTTTTTGACGGTTTTTATTCCTCCTCTCACACACTATAGTCTACATTTCTTTTTCTTTTCTCCTCTCGCGGGTCTGCTGGCAGAAATTTCTATATAGAAATAAGCAGTACCCTTGTACTGAGTTCTATGTTTTTAGTTATCCTGTGTTGTATTTTGTGTGTACATAAATAGTAAAATAAATAAATAAACTCCTTTGTGTACTTTGGATTAAAAGTGTTTTACTTGAAAATCCAGATCATGGTCTATGGGGTCGCGAAACTGTGAAAAACGGATAAACTTGACTCATTGAAGGACTACGCTGGATTTTAGTTAGTACGAGTCTGATAGTCCCTTGCGATCTGCCCAGGGCGGAAAGAGATTTGATGAGGACATGGTCTATCTTTAGAACATCAAATTGCACTCAAAAACAGATCTTCTGTGTATGTAATTAAGTGGAACTTCGTCATCACATATTTCAGCTCTACTAATGGAATTGTTAATCTAGGTCATGTTCTATCCGTGAATGAAATCGAATTTAAACCCGTTCAGTCGTATATCTGGAGTTGCTAATTTAGTAGCATACGTCTTCGTAAACATGGCAATGTTATTGTCTGCATTTTATTTTGAATGTTGGTAATCCTGCTCTCATTTTTTCTACTTATGCTAAAGTTTGCTATTTCTATCATAATAAAGTAAAAACATGTACTTGGCAATATTTCCCTTCATTATTAATTCTATCATTTATTTACTTTTCCATAATATTAGTTGGTATATGAGTTTTAATAACAATGAAACTCATTATTTCATCACCGTGTCCCAGTAGTGGAAAAATTATGCTATGCTTATAATTAAGCTGAAGTATTCTACTTCATATCTAGGATATAGTCTTATCTTTATGCCAAATTGTATTCAAATACTATTCAAGGACGTCTTTACAAATATTCTTCAACTTCTTTAATGGGATTATTGACTTCACCATACTCGGTTAAAAACAGCACACACCTGTAAGATCTTCATCATAAAATACTCAGTCTACTAGTGCTTCATTTTTATTCACCACATACCTACCTAATAGTAATAAGTATGAACGTTCGTTCGTGCCAATTTGGTTCGTTTCTGTGCAGGGTTGCCATAACTCCGGAATAGTTATTTGTCCGGAATGCTTGAGTATGCGGACGGCGAGTAATGGACGACTCGCTTTCCGACCATGAGACCACCACGTAAAAAAAATAAGTGTCCGGAATGCTTGGAGAGTGGTCGACTGAAATGTCCAGAAAATGAGTTTAAAAACCATCTATGACAATAAATGAAATCGTCAACATAGGATTCTGTGGTATCACTTGCACAGTTGCATTGGTACTAGTATTATAAAATGCGAAAGATTGAAAGGACAGTAGACGATTGTTACATTGTGTCAGAACGGCTGAATGGATCTGAATTTGTACACAGACATTGTATAGTCTGGATTAATTATAGAATAGGTTATATGAATCCTGATATTATTTTCCAGTGGGATAATTTACGACATACATACAGGCGAAACCGTCTGCAATAGCTAGTGATTATTTTTTATGCACATCACAATGATCTGCAAAATTCATCTGTTTATTTTGAAATGTTTATTTTAAAAAGCCGAATAAACAATTATAAGACGTAGAGAAACGCCTGGAATCCTCTTCAACTGTCCGTTTTTTTATTTTTTGTCTTACTGCTGGGCTGAGGCCTCATATCATTCCAATCTCGACGTCGGACTCCCTTTTGAGAGACTGGCCAGAAAAGGTAAGACTTAAGTACGATAGTATATGTCCACAGAATTATCTCTGGAAATCTTATTTATGGATCTGGTAACCCTATTTCTGAGTAACAATATCATCTGTCCGTCTGGCCGGTCCGTTCGTCTGTCATCGTCCATTACAGATGATTGAACTTTCATACGTTCTGTTATATTTACTAATGACTAACAGCCATTTGTTATTTTTGTTTGGATCGATGGAAGGTCAGGCTGAGGTGAAATATCTATGGCATATTGTCTTGTTATGCCAAAGTTATAGAAACTTTGGGTTACTGTTTTCGTGTTTGACTGCCGGAAGGAATAGTTTTTGTTAAGCTATTGGTCGCCTGATGTTGTGTTTATGTTGTAATGTTTTGTGTTTAATCGTGTTACAAAGTATTATTTACTGGCTGTTCCCACCGGTTTCGCATTCGGATAAATCGAAAATTATACGCGAATGTCATACACGAATAAAAATTATCAATCATGTGTTAATCCAGGTTATAAACTCAAAAGTGAAAGAGTAACATACATTCGTCCATCCTCACAAACTTTTATGAATAGTTGTAAAATGAATAAGCACGTCTTTATTTTACAGACCATTTCAAAACGGCACTTTAAGCTATCAACAAGAATTATTGTGAAGTAATTTTTATTACAGTACAATAAGCAACAAAATAAGCTAATTACATTAAAAAAACACATAATAACGCACACAAATTTCAAAAGAGATAAAATCGTCCAGATAAACTATTTCCATTTCATCGCGTGATAACAGGAGCTGAAAGGAATGAATTATTATCTTATTGAAACGAACCGAGGCTTATTGTAAATACAACCGTATTTGTCGCGGGAAGTCCACCATTACGTTTACAATACCAGCCTAACACGATATTTTGTCACGAACAGGAATTTGATGAAACCCGCTTCGTATATCCAAGTCTTAGCACAAGTGTTTTGTGTTTTCTTTTATTCGGAACAAGGAAGAAAGATAAAGGATGTAATGATACGGATTTGGGAGCACTAGACCTTTTGTGTTCCAGCTATATTTTTAGGCCTGAAAGTTTTGGAGACATCCGATAAGGCTGTATTGAAAAGTTTGTCTCACGCAATTTTATCACAATTTGTTATGAGATTAATTAATTGAGATTAGTTCTAAGTTTTGTTGTCTTCTTATTTATTGCTACCTTCTGAATGGAAAGTATCTTATTTTGTTGCTTTTTCTTTTCATCGTAGTAACTGATTTTAAATAAAATATCTTGATATCTCCATGTTTGCACTACAAACTATTTAATTTTAATTTTTTTTTTCCCGTGAGAATCTCTGTGAGAATATTCACTCAATATTCTCATAGATATTCAACAAAGCTGTCGCCTTGTTCCATATTGCGTAAATATTCTCCCGCTTGTATCTTTATTTCCTTTTCCAAAGACAATTTTCCAGCACTGTTACACACAAATTGAGCAGATATTGAAGCATATCAGAGATATGTGTCAGCAATCAGTGCTGTTCAAAACGTTCAAAGTCACGAATCTTGATAGGAAATTGGATTTAAGGATCACAGAGAATATTTTCACTTACATGGTGCCTGTTTTCCTTTACATGGCTTTTAGTTCGTTTAACCTTCGGGAATTTATGTGTTTTAAGCGCCTAAGATAATAACTTCCGAACCATCATTCATGTGATAGACTTCAGTCCATCTGTCAAGTATCACTTGAAAGTAATTGGCTTCCGAAGCAATACCGTTTAATCAGTACTATAATTCAACGGAAATTAATCATCAGCGTATCAAATAAAGTAAAAATCAATAAAATGGTTACCGAGCTATTGATTTGAATCCGTTCCGGTTCCTTATCAAAAAGTTAAATGAATGATAAGCCAAGTATTAGTGTTGTTTAAATATTTACTCACCGTTTTCATAACCTTCATTTGCCTTGTGAAGTTACAGTTTTCCTTCAAGTCTTATCTACTGAAATTCGTTACTGTAACAACGGTATTGATTATACAATTTAGGGAGCGACTGATTGAATTATTTAGTTGATTGTTGTTAGTTTTTCAATTTGGTTACCAGAAATAATTGTGGGGTTTGGTAGATCAATCATCACAAATGGTTTGCCTTTTGTGTTTCACCACTTTATGAATTACGAGTACACTGTAGTTTATGTTAATTTTCTTCTTATCTGCTGAAGACGAAAGAGTCTCACTGACTTTATTAACGAATGTATGTGCTAAATGCATTTAGAGATTTGTGGTGCAATAGAACGTGGATCTTACCGATTGGTTTGATAAGGAACTCCATTTAAGTCCGAACGCGTTTTGGACTAAGGATCTACCCAGGCGTACACAAAAGTACCCAACAAAGTTTCATCATAATTGGATCAATTACTTAAAAAAACTTTTTTTAAAAAAAGTACCGACTTCAAAACAAATATAAAAAAGTTTAAAATAACTTTTCTTTCGGAAGTCGGTGGCAATAGTCAATGACACAACAAAACAAAGCCACCGACTTCCGAAAGAAAAGTTATTTTAAACTTTTTTATATTTGTTTTGAAGTCGGTACTTTTTTTAAAAAAAGTTTTTATTTTACCCTTTTTATTTAGTTTATTTATTACATATTTAACCCAAATTCTTGTAAAATACAAAATTTTCTTACATATGCACTAATCTTGTAATCCGTCACAACATAAAAAAATCCATATCTCTAAAACTACTGAACCGATTTTGATGAAACTTGCAGTGTACCCTAAGTTGAACAATACCTAGTACAACAAAAAAAGAATTACTTAAATCGAACTTATAGTTCCGGAGATATGCGTGCACAAACATAAAAACATACATACATACATACACTTATGAAATTTGGCACATTTGTTCAGACGCTGATATAGACTAACATATATGAAAACTGGGCAGTTCTGATAATATTACATACATACGGGTCGAATTGATAACCTCCTTTTTTTTGAAGTCGGTAAAAACGCAAAGAGGACAATCATGATCTAAATAGTAATATGAACCAAGATCTACAATAAAATAATGTATCTTACGAAGATAATACCAATTTTACAATTCTAAGAGTCTAATCTATCTTTACGGAAAAGGTTTGAAACCCCAAAAACTTTTCCAAATTGCTCCTTCTATATATGATTGCAATAGATCCAGACGACCTTCAATAGTCCTCCTAATGGAAGGTCGGCCTTCGTCTCCAATTTCCGACTCACGGAAAGCTGAAATGGTCCTGTAAAAATATTTTATCTTGTATTCTCATTGTTAACGAGGTATAAAAAAGATGGATTACAATGCTCTAATTAAAGTTTTATGATACTGTAGGATTAATTTTGTCTTAGTGTGCGTTAATTATAGTTGTAATTTAAAGATTTTTCTTTAAGAAAGTAATAGAAGTAGGATTTGTATTTTTTAAATTTAACAACCATCTCGCCTGATGGTAATTAATCAATGATGTGGTCGACGGTGATGCACGCTTGCCTAGAAGTAACCCATTCACTCTTGATTTGAAGACCATGAGGTTGTAACTTACAGAAAACAGATTTCATCATATTATTATTAATACTTGTTTTCGCTTATACGGCACCGCCAAAAGAATACCTACATACAAATGCAAATGAAATTCGATTCTTAGCGTTTAATTGGGGGTTGCAAACCCGACGTGCGCCTTCATTTAGCCCTTAATTAATCCGTTTTTTACCTAATTTACACCCTAGATATAAACTCTCAGTAGTCTTTCGAAATCTAGATTTGATCACCGTTAATGTCTATAAACCCGCTCCTTATCAGACTAAAACATAACTGGTGAAATATAGCGTACTATACGCTTCTGCCGATCCCAGAAATTCATGCGTGTCATAACACTGTTGACGTCAGATCACCCAACAGTAACATTGTATCCAAAGTTGATTATAACGACTTATATGTGACGTCATACATAAGCCCTGTGTTATCATTTTAGGGTGTCATACAAGGGTTTAGGCGAGCTCTAATGAGTGGAGGGATAGCATTAGATGTTGCTAATGGTAGTAATCATGCTTATCTTGGTTGTAAGGAGTTGTTGGTCAATTTGAGAAGCGGTGATGCTATAAGACAGAAACAAACTTACGTGTCTTGACGCACCAGGAGTAAATCAGTTTCATACATTATACTACACTACATTATACTATTTAGACAAGCCTATTGGTCTAGTGGTTAGTGACCCTGACTGCTATGCCGGAGGTCGTGGGTTCGATTCCCACCCAGGACAAATGTTTGTGTGATGAGCACGATCATTTGTTCTGTGTCTGGGTGTAATTTATCTATAATATGTATGTATTTAGAAATATATAAGTATGTTTATCAGTTGTCTAGTACCCATAACACAAGCTCTGCTTAGCTTGGGACTAGATGGCGTTGTGTGATAGTTGTGGAATATTATTATTGTGGAATATTATTATTATTTAATTAGAGACATATTTGAACGTCGTCTCGTTACTCGTTATGTTAATGTTCCAAAGAACAATGATGGAGCTTTAAGGTAATAAGGGCCAGAAGGATGGAACAAGGTAACAAGTTACAATAAAGTAACAAGGGCCAGAAGTAAAGTTTTATTACCCATAGGCATAAGGTAGGCAGAATCTACATAACGTTACGAAACTTTTTGTTGTGCCGGAGATGTTAGAGTCAAACATACGTGCTACAAACTGCCGTAACATGTTATATACCTAATATACCACTTATGTCCGCTGAAATGAACGGAAGAAATCTCTCTGCATGCCAAGATTATGTAAATACACCATACCAAGAGTCACAGAACCCAGGAAACCCACAAAACATGACATAAGATGATCCTACCCTACGGAAGGGATAATTCCCCGTCCCCATTCGGTCACCCATCCGTCCGGCGACCTGCCTATGTGTCTTGCACGCTAATTGTGCCATGTCACGCAATCCACGGGGCTTTTAAAGGGGTACAAATATCCGTGGGGTTTTAGGGTAGTATATGTTATTTGTTTGTAAATTGGTGGCTCTTTATTATACAAAGTGAGTGTCGTGTAAATGGGGAGTCATTCATGGTTCACGGTCGTTTATTTAGAGTAGTTTTCGTTTTTTTTTTCTGAGTGTATTAACATAACTGGACTATAACTTTGGTGCCAAAGTTATAGTCCAGTTATGTTAATATTCGGAACCGAAATTCGATAGAACTTTCAGATACTTTAGCAATTTACTTAGATTTTGCTGCTTCTATAGATAGGATCTATCCCACTTACATGTAGTAATAGTACACTACTATTACGCATGTAATCCTCTAAAGATTTAAGGAAACGAGGACGCAGGGGCGTAGCTACCGCCGTATCTGCCGTATCAATTATACGGGGCCCCCGGGCCACAGGGGCCCCCAACGTGCGTAAACAAAAATTAATAAATACTTAATGATTTATTAAATAAAATAGTTATTTACTTTTACACAATTTATTTGTCTAATCTATCTCTGGTGTCTTTATTATTATTATTTATATGTGCAAACAAAAAGAGATCAGATTAACCTCAAGTACAAGGGTCTCTACTGGTTGCTCGGTAGAAACTCAAAACTAGCCATCGACAAAAAAGTTCTTATATATAATGTTATGCTAAAGCCGATCTGGACCTACGGTATTGAGCTATGGGGCACAGCATGTAGCACCAATATAACAATAATACAAAGAGCGCAAAACTATATCCTGAGGCAAATGTCAAATGCACCATGGTTCATCAAAACAAAGGAGATACATGAAATTCTTAATGTACCAATGGTTAAAGAAGTGATAGACTACCATGGCGTCACCTACAAGTCACGGCTACTAAACCATCCAAATCAGCTTGCAGGACAGCTTACCATCCCCGAAACAATTCGTCGACTGAAAAAACGACGAGATCTCTTTGACTAGAATAGTTGCTGACGGCTGACTATTATATAAAACGAAGGGTGGCTCCACTGGGAGTATTCTAACACCCTACACATCATCATTTCTTCTACAACCCATCTGCTTATAGTCTATGCGACTGATTGCACGATAAAATAAGAGAAAAAAAAAAAAAAAAATTATATGTAATACAGGCGGCTTACTCCCGAAACTGATTCGATTCTGATTTCGTTTCCATTCCATTCGAATTTCGAGATGGCGCTAGACGACTTGTATAGCTCTGTCTCTTTCCCACAACCAAAACAGGATCGAGTTAAGAGCACGTGGTAAGGCAGCTGTTTTAAGAACGAGATTGTCTATTAGAAATCCCGGGAAGATCCGTATTAATATCAACATTTCGATGCAAGTATTAAAATAACTCTACCTAATTCCGACCTCTGGACTGATCAGTCGCATCTTGAATTTTTTTGATGACCTTTGTCCAATTTTTTGTTTATATTTCGGCGTAGATACAGAGAAATGCATTTTTTTTTCTTCCCCTGTTTAGTTGTTTGATTCTTATTTAGCTTACAATAACAGTTTGAATCATCACTTGTGAAGTTCAAGAGACTATTTATGATGACAGTCAAATTGTAGGTAGATACATTGTATATAACAAGGCAAATCACATCTAAAATTGATGCGCTAATCTCTCAAAGACTCCCAGACTTGCACTCAACAAAAAACACAAAACATCAATGAAATGCAACCACTAACACCCACTTTGAATTGCAATGCAAAATAAACAAGCATCAAACGACTATTTATATAAACATCTGTGCGCTCGCGCAGATTTGATACGAGACATCGTAATTACGTGTTACTGCCGCTAGATGTCACTGTATTAATCTTTTGGACGTGATATGTGAAAGAGTTTTGTGTTTCTGTTTGTTTGGTGTCAGAAAGACGGTAGTTGTCAAATGTTTTGATGGTTTAATCGAGACCGGGAGTCGGTGGACTGGTACAAATACCGGCATGGATCTTGAGCGGTGACCTTCACCTGCGCAGAAGTGAGTTATTAGGTCCCTTTGGTAGATGAAGTGAGGAACGGGGGCGGGGAAAGTGTAATGATTGGCCCGCGTAGCGTGCCGTAGCGCATCGCGTCATAGCCGCCACTCGGGATTCGTTGTTTTGTGCGTTTTATTTGTTTTATTGTGCGTTTCATTCGTCGATAAGTGTACGATGCGCAAAGCGATCCCCACTCTTACGCCGAGCACTCAAGAACCGTGCCGGTATCGGTACGGTTTGGTGTAAAGGATTTAAAGGGTAATTTGGTTTGGTTAGTTTTATAGTAGGAAGTACATACAACTTTCGACTTACCATTAAGTTTGACCTTAGAAGAAGATCCGTTCGATTTGGGTTTACCTAATAATATATATGGCTTCTCCTGCGGGATCGATAATTTGTCCAAAGAGATCGTATATTATCGAAGTGGTGTCGGTGTTAATTGAGGTCATCATAACCTATCTTGGCACAAAATTTTATCCAAATCCGTTCGCAATGTTTTCCGTAAAAGTGTCACAATCTTCCATCCATCCAACTTCGTAAACTTTCGCGTAGATAATATTTGTAACAGCATTTCTTTTTCGTTTATTATCTGTTGTTTTGGTTTGCCAATCATATAAATAACAGCTAGTATTATGCGAAACATATTTATGACATTTTCAAACAAACTAAAATGTGTGTCACTGTCATCTCGAAAAGTCAATTAGTGTTTGCGAAGAGTCTAATTTACCACTAAACAGAGTATGTAATTGCCTGTTTTGACATTCTGTCGTTCTACTAAATTCTTAACAAACCCACAGTCGCAGCATAGTGTTTCATTAATGTGAGCTTGGCTCTGCAGGTATTTCATTTAAAATTGTTCGGTATGTTCCATTTTAGAAACTGCTAATTGGCTAGTAGATTTTTTTTCTGGCCATTCATGGAGTAGTAGGCTTTAATATGGAGTAAGCTTCGGTAAAATATTGCTACCTTATTTGTATGTAGGACTCCTGGTGTTAAAATTGCAAATTTAGTAGAATAATAAATATGCTTTGCTAAACAAATTTTCTATATCAATTGTATTAACAGAGCCACGAATACAGATGTTATAATAGGGTAGTTTACTGAATAATAACGAACAATCCATTTTTTAAATCAATGAATACAAAGATAAAACTTTAAAAAATGGAAGCTTTATTTTTGTCTGTATGTTTGTGGGTGAAGAATTTGGAGGTTATTAAAATACTATTATAGTCGTGAGTTAGTTCTTGAACACATTATTTTATAGCCTGAACTATTTCTCCTACCTACCTAAATCAGCTCAAATATTTTTTTCACAACCTCCGTAATGTATTTATCGTCTTCTCGCAAAATAACTTCATTTTTCGGTCGTTTTCATCTGCCATTTATTCGCAACGACTGGCATATTTATGAAGACCAGACACGTGGAATAATTTTCTTTTAAAAAATTCAATAAAATAATCTGCAACTGAAAATTCACTTTGATACCAACTTGAATTCTTTATGAGGATTTCCATAAATATCTCAGCCATAAAAAGTCCAATAAATGACTGACTAATACCCTTCTTGTAAATCTTTGGAGGAGCGTTTGTGTTTGGGAGAGTAAGCAAGCGAGTACTGGCTGGCAGTATAGAATTGAATAAAAGAAATCTGTTTCTTCGCTGTGTTGATTTTCTCCTGCTCCTGCATAACTAAGTACTTATTCTGGTTCCCATTAAATACTTTCATGTTCTTTCCCATGATTAATTGTTTTGCCATTGGTGAAATTTTCCATCTAACAATAGCTACAAACTTCAATTAGTGATTACTAGAGCTAAAGTGCAGTGATTGCATCTTATCGGTTATGGATTTGTAACGTCTTAATTGCATTTCATCGTATCTGTTGATTGATCATTTACAACATATTTCCGGTAATTTCCACTTTTCTAAGACATGTACTTTTTTGGGTTGTTAAGTCATAAAATGAATCCTCGCGCCCTGGGCGGAGCAGAAATGACTGTAAGACTCTTACTAACTAAAAATCCACCATGTTCCCATAGTTATCTTTTGCGTTCCGGGGTCACGGTTATCTTTACAGATGATTTCGTAAAAAATACCGTACTGATCACAAACTAGTTCGACTACTAGACTAGACAGTTGATGATTATAGTTTCAGCCTAGTAACTGTATTTTTACCGACTTCAAAAAAAAGGAGGTTATCAATTCGACCCGTATGTATGTAATATTATCAGAACTGCCCAGTTTTCATATTTATGTTAGTCTATATCAGCGTCTGAACAAATGTGCCAAATTTCATAAGTGTATGTATGTATGTTTTTATGTTTGTGCACGCATATCTCCGGAACTATAAGTTCGATTTGAGTAAATTTTTTGTTGTACTAGGTATTGTTCAACTTAGGGTACACTGCAAGTTTCATCAAAATTGGTTCAGTAGTTTTAGAGATATGGATTTTTTTATGTTGTGACGGATTACAAGATTAGTGCATATGTAAGAAAATTTTGTATTTTACAAGAATTTGGGTTGAATATGTAATAAATAAACTAATAAAAAGGGTAAAAACTTTTTTTTAAAAAAGTACCGACTTCAAAACAAATACAAAAAAGTTTAAAATAACTTTTCTTTCGGAAGTCGGTGGCTTTGTTTTGTTGTGTCATTGACTATTGCCACCGACTTCCGAAAGAAAAGTTATTTTAAACTTTTTTGTATTTGTTTTGAAGTCGGTACTTTTTTTTTAAAAAGTTTTTTTTTGTGGTTGTTTTTGAAGGCGGTTAATTTTAAAAAAAAAAAAGTTTTTTTGGTCGTTTGCTTTAATTAAAGCCTTGGTATAGTGACAAAGGCGAGCAAGTACTGTCCGAGTAGCGATTGGTCTAGGTATAGCAAAAATGTTTCCCGCCAGTAACTCGACTAGCCCGCTCTGCCAATGTAAACGCACTCTTCGTGTTTTATCCGTGGGCAGATGAAAGTGAGCTCAGTTAGTAAGTCGACATTAGTCACTAGCTCACGAGATGTTGGTAATTCTGTCCTTTAAATGTTATTTTGTACATTTGCATCGGACGGAATTTATTGCAATGTGTTTGAGTATATTTGGATTTCTTGTTTGAGCGCATTGACATTGGGAGTTGAAGAGGTTTTGGTTGGATGAAATTATTAAATTAAACAGTATTGTTGAGGAGTTCGGGGCTAAATAATTGCAGCCGCACAGGCCGATCGTTCGGGTTAAGCCGCGCTTGTCGCGGTTGTTCTGTGGATTAGTAACCATATGACATAAAAGTGAGTTAATAAAAAAATATTGATTATTTCTGACTAATTTATTTAAGACCACTTGACACATTGACACCTAAAGTGTCACTCATCATCATCATCATCATTTCAGCCTATTGCAGTCCACTGCTGGACATAGGCCTCTCCCAGGGAGCGCCACAGCGCACGATCTCCAGCTTTTTTCATCCAGCCACTGCCAGCCACCTTCTTCAGGTCATCGGTCCATCTTGCCGGGGGGCGTCCCACCCTACGCTTACCTACACGCGGTCTCCATTCGAGAACCTTCCTACTCCACCTATCGTCGGTTCTGCGGCAGACATGACCAGCCCACTGCCACTTCAGCTTGCTACAGATTTGGACAATATCTGTAACTTTGGTCTTATGCCGTAAGACCTCATTCCGGATTTTATCCCTTAGTGAGACCCCAAGCATAGACCTTTCCATAGCACGCTGCGTGACATGAAGTCGGTGGGCCAGCTTGACTGACATGTTCCACGTTTCGGCTCCGTAGGTTAGGACTGGAAGGACGCACTGATTGAACACCCGGCTTTTCAGGCACTGCGGCAGTGGCGACGTGAGGATATGACGCATTTTCCCAAATGCTGCCCAGCCCAGCTGCACTCTTCTGGCAATTTCTCGCTCGAAGTTGTCTCTACCTAGCTGTAATACCTGTCTGAGGTAGATGTATTCTTGGACAACTTCGAGTGTTATGCCTTCGACGGAAATTGGTTCTGGGATGACATGGTCATTGAACATGACCTTAGTCTTGTCCAGGTTCATCCCAAGACCCACACGTCTCGAGGCAGCATTGAGACTGTTCAGCATTTTTTGCAGGTCTTGCAGCGATTCCGCCATAATAACTATATCGTCGGCAAAACGAAGGTGCGTTAGGTATTCACCGTTGACATTGATGCCTAGTCCGTTCCAGTCCAGCGTCTTGAACAAATCCTCCAGCGCGTTGGTAAACAGTTTAGGGGATATTACATCTCCCTGTCTCACACCTCTTAGCAGCTGGATGGGTTTTGTTCGGTGGTTTTGTACTTGGACCGACATCGACGCCATGCTATATAGGCTCCTTAGCACCTTTATGTACCGCCAATCGACTTGGCATCGCTGCAAGGATTCCAGAACAGCCCAGGTTTCGACGGAATCGAAGGCTTTTTCGTAGTCCACAAAGGCTAGACACAGCGGCTGGTTATACTCCTCTGTCTTCTGTATAACCTGCCGCACTGTGTGTATGTGGTCTACGGTACTATAGCCTTTGCGAAACCCAGCCTGCTCCGGCGGCTGGAAAGCGTCAAATCTAGCGGAAAGCCGATTTGTGACGACCCTCGAAAACAGCTTGTAGACGTGACTCAGGAGCGTGATTGGTCTGTAGTTTTTGAGGAGATTTTTGTCTCCTTTCTTGAAAAACAATGTCACCACGCCCCTGCTCCACGCCTCCGGGGTAGTCCCACTGGCTATGACGGAGTTGAACAACCTCCTAAGCTCTCCGAGCACAGGTTGGCCCGCAGTTTTTAGAAGCTCGGAGGTAATTCCGTCTTCGCCGGGAGCCTTCCCATTACTAAGCTGCCCAAGGGCCGTCTCAATCTCATCTATCTCTACGTCTGGGAGATCGTCTGTGTAGTGGCGTGTAAGCGTGGCTCTTAGGTCATTTGCGTCGGGCTGTGGCTGCGGGGAATGCGAGGCGTAGAGTTGGCCATAGAAGTCTTCGATTTCGGCCAGAATCTCTGGAACCGATGCAACAATTCTGCCATCCGAGGTTTTCAATTTTGTCAGATGACTCCTCCCGAGTCTTTTAGTGAAGACCTTCGACCCACGATTCTGCTTAATCGCCTCCTCTATGAGGCGAGTATTCAATTTACGAAGGTCGCGTCTCACTAAACTCCGTATCTTTTTATGCAGGGATCGGATGTCTGACAAAGTTTCCTCTGGCCTTTCTCGTCGTTGCTTCATCAGTTCCAGAGTCTCGCTCGAACTATGACTTCTATCACGCTCTCTAGGTCCTTGTCCACGTCCTCTGTAGTTTCCAAAGCGGCAAACCGATTGCGGAGTTCCAATTGGAAGGCTTTGGCACCTTGGCCGGTCTGGTCCAGTGTTGGACGGAGAACTGACCTCATCATGCGGCTTCTCTCAAGCCTAAAATTGATATTTAGGGTGCCTCTTACTAGTCGGTGGTCACTGCCGGTGTTGAACCTGTTCACCACAGAGACATCCCTAAATATATGCTTCTTCAAAGTGTCACTAATGTATGTAAATAGCTAAATGGTGCGAATTGCATTCACAAAGAGCATTGCCAAACAGATTGTGCAGTTTTGAATTATTTACAATTATTTAGTGATTGCTATGTGGAATCTAGTTTGTTACAAATTCAGTGTTTACCTATGATATTTATACGAGCTCGGTATGGCATAAATTAACAATTAATTAACCAAATATTGACGGCTCGGTTCACGCAGTGAGCGAACGACTTCTGTTTAACGTGTCGCGGGCTCGATCCCCGCACGGAACAAATATTCGTATGATCTACGAGTCCTAATTGTTCCGGATCTAGGTTGGTGTATGTTCCAGTTTCCATGTTCGTAAACGCTCCCACGAGACAGGAGAAATTGCTGGTGTACAATGGTTTAATAAAAAATACTTCTCTTTTAAACTTTTATTCAGTATCTCTTTTCTTTCTTCCTTTGTATTTCTTACTTGTCTTTCTAAAATATGATCTTTTACAAGATTCATTTTTTCTTTTGTTTTCATCTACAAGTAACACCGCACTTCATCATTCCCATTCACTCATGACTTAAAATACTTGTAAATGCACTTGTTGTATTTATGTAGACATTCAGCTAACACTGTCAGTTCAGAATACATTTAACGTACTGCTCTTGTTGAAATCCATTACATATTCAATTAATTCCGTACGTAAATCATGAAATAAACAATGTAAAATTAGTTTCAACTGATTATAGCGATACTAGCTTACTCATTTGTGGACCATACAATGCCTTTGAGGCCACCGAATTTCAATTCAGACATATTTTCAAACATACGATGGGAAACGTTATTTTTTATATGCGTGGGAAAAATAAAATACCTCATTTTAATGTTGTTTTTTAATATTATACGGTCACTGACTCGGTCAAGTCCAAGGTTGTACAAGTTGATTAATAATTATTAATTTATTATAACAGCATCTTTATTGAGAAGCAGTAACCTTGGACATGAACTTTTATTTACGCTTACCTTTATCAAGCTTCACGCGTGTTGCGTCATCAACTGTGAAGAAAACAATAGAAAATAAAAGAAGCTGCATGAGAGCGCTTACTGACACAGCGTTTTTATATCAGCCTATTGCCGTCCACGGCTGAACGTAAGCCTCCCCCAAAGAGCGCCAACCATCCCAGTCCTGGGCAGCCTGCGTCCATCCACTGCCAGCCACCTTCCATAAATCATCGACCCATCTTGCAGCAGGGCGTCCTACGCAGCGTTTAAATACGCGCATTTCACCATATATTGTTTACGCGCTTACACGCGCGTTTATAACGAAGTGTTAACTAGAAACGGTCCGACGCGTGGTGAGGGGCGATTATACGAGCCTATAAGCACGTAACATTCGCACGTGGTATGAAAGTGGCAACAGACGCATCCGTACGCGCTTCCAAAGACGAGTGTTTATTTGCTGCAAATACGTTAATTTGCCTACACGATGTACCTACCGCGACGCAAGAATCATCGTATGAGATTGTACTGGAAAATAAACCTAACGCAGGTTGAATTTCATATTTCAATTGTTTTTACAGACGTGCGTCTAATGTAAGCCCTACACGAGCAAGTTTACCGTCAAGTGTGAATTGACGTGCAGCAAACTTGACGGTGTATGGCTACCAAATGTAGACTTGTCATGCACACTGTACGCTATACTTACCACAAGCCGCTTCAAGAGCGACTAAACGGTAAATTGGATCGCGTATGACTGGCACAATAGTAAAATATTACCGTTAATTTCTATAGTGAAATTCCCATGACATATCCATATTAATTGTGTTAACATTCGGCCATTTTATTGTCCACTATGTCACGCAAATTGTCCCTTTTCATTATGTGGTTTTCATAAGTTGATGTTTTTGTTACAGGTATGTTTTTGGTGACCTAAAATAATGGATATAATAGTGGTAAGCTAGGTTAGAAGATAAGTTATCACAGTAGCGAGTTCATAAGTACTTCTTCGTCGTGTCGATGATTCCTTAGGTTTAAATGAGCTTCGACCAAAACTCTGCCAGGACAGGTCCCTTAGAGTGCAGGTGGAAATACTCAATGCTCAAGTGAGGAGGTGGGCCATCGTTTGTGCTGCTGCTCGCAGCCGCACCTTTCCTTTTCAGTACTTTGTAAACCAAAGATGAGGGCTGTGTTGATAGATTACTGACGACCGACAGTAGTGTTCAGCGATAGACATTGGAGGAAATACTTTCGTCTTGAATGTACCACGAGAAGTACGAAAACTGCAAAGACGTCTATCTGTCAACTGTCAATTGAAAATGACGTTTAGCAAAAAATACTTTGTGCAAACTAAGTTTCAATCGCAGCCAGCAGCAGCAAGTAGTGACTACTTGACTCTGGCATAAAGCCTCCTGCAGACACACGCGATTAATCGCGCGGGGCGACATGTCGCGGTCCATTCGCAGTATTTTTAGAGTGGAAATTTGCTTGGCTCGCTGTCGCAGCGCGATTAATCGCGTGTGTCTGCAGGAGGCTTAATAGCCACTGGCTGTTGCTTAAATGGAAAAAAATATGGTACCCTTGGGGTACCATTTTTTTTTTCGCTCAGTAGAAGGAGAACAGTGGTAGCCCAGTGGTACGCCAACCCAGCGTGGCGCATTACTTTTTGTAATTTATTTCATCACCACTGCTCTCAAAACGGTGAAAGGAAACTGGCATATCCTAGAACCAAAAATTCGAAGACAGATGACATCTACCAACCCGTACTGGGTCTGCGTGGTGGCTTATGGCCCACTCCCTTTTTCAGGGGGGAAATAGTGCATGACGAAAGAGATATACACAAATCTGTGTCTCTTTTCTCTTTCTTAATTAACCGGGCTTGGCATTAAATGCCAATGCCAAGATTAAACTTTGATCTTTATTTAGTAATTGTCTAGCAGAAAACGCTTTTACTTCGCCCTCTAAAATAATATACCTAAAGACAGTTAATGAAACGGCAAGTTTGAACAGTAACATTGCTACTGAAAGATTGATTTTCATCCTAAAGTAAATAATGGACTTATATTTATTTTGACACGGTGTCAGCTTGCCCCTCCCTCCCCATACCCCTAGAGGGTTGAGGCATAGAAGAGTTAAATGGTGTCAGAAGTGATATTTCTACTATTATGAACTTGAATTAGGACCTGTTAAATTGCTCGAAGCTGTCTTCTTTAATTTCAATTGAGTAGGCTAGGCGACATGTTTGACGGTTCTCTATTTTGTTTGCTTATTTTTATATCTGTAGTCTAAAGTGCCATTTTTTTGTTCTAATTGTCATTTGTCTGAATTATCACTTGCCTGAAATAAGTGTCAATATCACATGCCATAAAATTGGTTTTCGGACGAGCAATGTTATGCGAAAAAGGGCCACTATATTGTTATTTTTGATTGCTTTATTACGGTAAGCTCGCATTTGACAAGGAACGGAGGTCAACGGTGAATCACGCTTGTCTAGAAGAAACCTATTCACTCTTGACTTAACTTAGGTTCATGAACAATCCTTTTTGGAGTGGCTTGCTGTTATAAAGCGATGGAAAAATGTAGTGTCACGTCTACAATTTTATTTAGTCTATGGAAGCGGGTTGAAGACAGTTCCATTAACCATTGTATAAATATGTGTCGATTTTATTTTATTATTGTAAGTATTTTTGGACTGTTAGTTCTTATATGATTTCGAGATGTTTTGTTGTGATTTGACGGGCTGTAAGCGCCATATTGGATTTTGTTGGATGATGTGTCTGGTTTCTGAGCATTGCTGGAAGAATAGCTAGATTTATTCTTGTTTTTTTTTTGTGGGTATTGACTGTAACTGTGGCAATGGGTCTGTTTATTTTATCAGTGAATATGTGTAGTTTCGTATAACTCGCAACAGACGACTGACGTGCTTGTATGAAAGAATATAAATGAGGCAAAAGGAATATGCTATGATATAAAAAGGGTATTCTATAGCTTTCCCCCTTGGGAGAAAAGCGTGAATTTATGGATTATGTGTGTACGAATATTTCAGTGCCTACTTAAAATTTTTAATTTGTAAAAAAAATATATGATAAATATACGTGACTTCAGTCCAAAAACATGTTTATAAATTCGTGTATATAAAGAAAAGCGTGCCATCAAAATAATTTGTCCGACACTGACTTTTATATGTGTGCATATAAAAGTCAGTGTCGGACAAATTGTTTTTTTTTTTTAATACGGACTTTAAAAGACAAAAAAAAAAACAATCGTTTTGGCTTTATACAGATCGTTTGACAGTTCGCATAACAAATTTAAGAAAATAATATATTGAATATTTACGAATAAATAAATTAAATGTTTTCTTTGTAGTTATTTAAAAGATACTGTTTACTTCAAAATGTCACTTTGCAATAAATGCTAAAAGATGAATATCTTAAACATATTTCTCTTAATATTTTTTTATAATCCTTTTCGTCATTCAGAAAAGTTCATTGGAAAAATTCTACTTCAGAGAACAAGTTTCGCCTACGCTATCTAAAAATAAAAATACAATATATTTCAATAAAAAGTTTTCATGAGGAGGTACCGCCATCATTTTATTATTTACCTACAAGTACATCAACCATATCTATCATTAAAGTACATTATTAACTTCCTTCATAAATCACTCCGTCTATTGCTGAAAACCGTATAAAATCTGATGGGTAATTTTTAATTTTTAACCGACGAAAAAAAAGGAGGTTCTCAATTCGACATGTAATTTTTTTTCTTTATCGCGTAAAAACAAACAGACGCAGGCGGGACTTCGCAAAATGGCAACCGAGTCGCAAAAGGACAAGTTCTCTAAATGGCAAATTCTCTAAATGCCTCATTCTCAAGAGGGGAAATTATAAAAATGGTAAATTTAAAAAAAAAAAATCTAGTTGTCATTTTGATTATTGGCCATTTTGAGAATTAGGCTTTTAGAGAATTCGCCAATTCGAGAACTTGTCCTTTTGCCAATCAGTTGCCATGTTGCGAATTACGCATTCTACCCAAACTTAAACATTTTTAGTTTTGTAATTTTTATTTGTTTAGATTAGTTTTCAAGATAACACTGAAGTTATAAACAGATTAAAGAGTAATTTATGTTGACATATAAGAGTGATTTATGTACTGTAACAAGTTGTGTATAAACATTAAGTAAATAGGTTCGGAATTTTGTGTACTTTGTGACTAAAGTTGAAAGATTGAGATCGGATAATTTAAATTAGCCTTTGTTAAGATTTCTGTGAAAAGAAGAAATAAAAGTTTGTTCGATACATAATAAATTAATTTTGGCATTAAATAGATGTGGGTATTCACTTGATAGTCTGGTAAAGTGTGCCATTTAATTTTTTTTTTATTGGGATAAACCCACCACACTATTCCCAAACCACTGCAACTCCTCTTCAGTTACTGAAGTTACAGTAAGTATATTTAAATCAAGACGGCGAAGTTGGCATTGTACAGTGCAAAGCACGCACAAATTTGACATCATTGTGTCAGCACTTTACTAGCTACGCGCGGTCTAAACTTTAGTACACAATTATCATTCAAATCGCGTGCACTCATCATCATTCAATTAAATTCTATTATTACGTACTCTTGCGTATTAATCGAACCATCATCATTAAAAGGTGTAAAGACCCTACATCTTTATGGTCCTTCGAGCATCCGTATAAGCGGGACTATTTCGCGTTCATAACAGTGTGATCAAACTGTCAGCACGAAGTACAGCTCCTGCGACTACGACCCGTGGACAGAGCAACATCCGTCTGCTGCAACTCAACGACTGCTTACTTCAACTTAGTAAACTGTGTGCAACAACCTTCTTCCCGTGAAAGCGAATTGCGGAGAGATATCAACACCACAAACTGCTGAAAGCGTAAGCTAATCTATCATACATCAACAATCATGAGCGCCAACATGGAAAACATTTTGGCCAATCAAGATCAGATCATTCAAGCCATGGAGCAACAACTGCGGAATTTCAAGAAGGATTCTGCGGATCGCAAAACTCCAGCCAACATCAAAAAACGTTTACAACTCTTGGATTCATACTGGCGGGAATTTCAAGAAAATCACGCTAAATTATGTGAGTTTGAAAACCGTGGTTATACCTACTTTTCGGATAACATGTACGATAAAACGAGAATTTTCTATAATGAAGCTCAAGACATCATTCAAAATTACAAACCGCCTGCTAGTTCAGAAAAGGGGGATAAGTCGCCTAGCGCTTCGTCAATTCGTATACCTGACACTCGCAATCAAGAAGCTGCGGATGAGCGACAGCAAACGGACTTGTTATCAGTCGATCCAGATCAACCAAATATCAAGCCGATTGGGACCCCATCCACATCATTGTTCAAGAAGATTGTGTCTCGAGGTAATGCCAGTAAATTAGAAGAAATGCTCCGCAAGCAGAAGAGTAACTTCAAGGCTTTATCACGGGCAATCAGAAGCGTGGATTTAGAGAGCCTCACCGAAAAATGGGAATTCGAAGATGTGCTCAGAACCATTCAAGCAAAATGGTCAACCATCGATTCCCTGCACTGGGAAATTGATAGTGAGATGTACTCGGAAGATGAGGAGTATGAACAGGAATATAGCAACTACGAACAACTGTACGTTGACATAAAAAAGTTAGTCAATAGCAAGATGTATTCCGTTTCATATCGGGAAAGTTTTACACCGAAAATAGATATTCCGACCTTCTCAGGAAACTATCATAAATGGATATCATTCAAGGACTTATTCCAAGAGGCAGTCCATAACAACAAATCCATCCCAAGCGCCCAGAAGATGCAGTTATTAAAAAGTAAATTGAAAGGCGAAGCAGAAAGGATCATCCAACACCTCAATATCAGTTCTGAAAATTACCAAGTTTGCTGGGACATATTGAATCATAGGTATAACAATGACAGGCTAATTTTCACATCTCACATGAACATACTGCTGTCAATACCTACAATGCAAAATCAAGTCGACACACAGATCAAGAACATGTTCGACACCATCAACGAAAGCATGAACGCCTTGAAAAATCTTGGTATAGATGTCGCTGCCATGGGACCAACGGTTGTGCATTTACTTACACTGAAGCTGGATACTCAGACGCTTAGTGAATACACACAATCATTAGAAAACCCAAGAGCCTTGCCTGTTCTAGCAGACTTTCTTAAATTTTTAGAGAACAAATATACTGCTCTCGAGTCAACACGGCGAAAGCATTATTCATCCAAATCATCATCGTCGTCATCTCCGAGTAGAAGCAAAGATTCTGAACATCAATTCAACAAAAAGAATCAATCTAAATCGAATAATTTCAACAATAAAAACGATTCTAATAAACCGTTTTTACGTAGTTCAGCTGTAAAAAGTTGTGCAACGAAGACACAATATTGCCCACTATGCAAAGACGACAGCCACGGACTTTTCTACTGCAAGCCATTTTTGGAATCGAGGTCAGCAGAAAAAAGAAACACAGTACAAAGGTTCAACTTGTGTAAAAATTGCCTGGTTGATCACAAAAATAAATCATGCCGTTCTGAATCAAGATGCAGGGTGTGTAACGGAACTCATAACACCGTACTACACGATGCCCTACAGACAAATGCAGTGTCCAGCAACATGGATATCTCACCGTCTACGTCATGTGAAAACAAAACACAAAGTCATGTGACACATGTTTCCAAGGAATCTGTTGTTGAAATTCTGCTAGCAACAGCACTTGTCCGTATACAAGGAATTAATGGGGAATATCACACAATGAGGGCTCTCATAGATCAAGGCTCTCAAGCCTCCCTCATCACTGAGAACGCAGCTCAAATCCTGAAACTGCCTCGCCGAGCATGCAAAGGCGTCATAGTAGGAGTCAGTGCTAATCAAACCAATTGTAAGGGAGTTCTCAGTCTTGTGGCGTCCTCATTACACTCCAATTACAAATTCCAAACAGAAGTTGTTGTTATGAAGAAATTAATTAACAACTTGCCAAACCATAGTTTCTCAAAACCATCGTGGGAATATCTTCAAAACATTCAACTAGCAGATCCAGATTTCAACGTTTGTCGTCCAATTGATTTATTGCTGGGAGCAGAAGTCTACTCAGAAATCATCATGCCTGGCATAATCAAGGAAAACTCATCTCTACCAATAGCACAACAGACTCAGCTTGGCTGGATTTTAAGCGGCAATGTCAAGTCCTATCAATGCAACGTTATCATGAATAATATAGAAGACATACAAAGGTTTTGGAGCATTGAAGATGTCACCGATCCCGATACTAATATGTCCTCTGAAGACTATCAATGCCTTCAACAATATCATTCGGAAACTGTACGACGAGATGATGGTAGATACGTGGTTAGACTGCCACTGAAGCCAGATATCAAGGAAAAATTGGGAGAATCAAAACAAAGAGCCGTAGCACAGTTTTATCAATTGGAAAGAAAATTTTCAAGAAATAAAAATATTTCCGAAGATTACAAAACATTCATCAACGAATACATGAAACTGGGTCACATGCGCAAGTGCACACAGAAAATTCTGCCGGATTGCATTTTACCTCACCTTTGCGTTTTACGCCCGGACTCGGCAACAACATCGTTGCGAGTTGTATTTAACGCATCAGCAAAAACTTCGACGGGCTACAGTCTCAATGATTTAATGTACAGCGGTCCTAATCTACAACAAGATTTGTTTACATTGATTCTGAGATGGAGACAATATGAATATGCAATCACGGCCGACATTGAGAAAATGTTCCGACAGATCTTGTGTAATGAAAAAGATCTACAGTATCAGAAAATCATCTGGCGTGACTCACCTACCCAATTGCTTAGAGAATATGAGTTGACCACAGTCACCTATGGCACCAAAGCAGCTCCATTCCTGGCCATGATGACGTTGAAACGGTTAGCAGAAGACGAACGGTCAAGATACCCTACAGCATCAGCGGTACTTGAACAGTGCTTCTACATGGATGATCTTCTAGCAGGACACCACAGTTTAGAGGAAGCCAAACAACTCAAGGCTGACCTAATTAATTTACTGAAATCTGGTGGATTTAATTTGCGAAAATGGTCATCAAATAACATTGACATACAAGAAACAATAACAGACAAGGAACAAGCATTCGAATTCAGACATCAAGAATCAACCAAAACTTTGGGACTGCGCTGGCACCCTCGGGACGATCAATTCAAGTTCCAGATGAAGATAGACACATCATCACTGACACCATCCACTAAAAGATCATTATTATATGACATTTCAAAGATATTTGATCCACTCGGCTGGCTGTCACCAGTATCCACCAAACTGAAACTTTTGTTCCAAAAAGTTTGGTCGTTGAATCTTCAATGGGATGACGCAGTACCTACAAACATCAATGAAGAATGGCTCAAAATAAAACAGGAGTTACCACAAATCGAACATATCAACGTACCAAGATGGCTCCAAACGCCAAAAAATGCAAACATTGAGTTGCATGGGTTTTGTGACTCATCAGTAAAGGCCTATGCATGCGTAATTTATGGCAGAATTATCAATCAGGAAGACGCGGAGTGTCAATCCCCTGTGATCATAATAGCAGGGAAATCAAAGCTAGTGCCAGTCAACAAATCAGTATCTCTGCCTAGATTGGAGCTTTGCGCTGCGCACTTATTGTCAAAACTGATGAAAGTTGTCCAGAACTGTTTATCAAATCATAACCTACGAATATACGGTTGGTCCGATTCGACCGCAGTACTAGGTTGGCTCAATGGTGACCCGAATCGCTGGAAACCATTCGTAGCTAACAGAGTAGCACAAATAATGGAGATAATACCAACAAATAACTGGCTATATGTGAAATCGGCCGAAAATCCAGCTGATTGCGCAAGCCGAGGATTATCAGCGAATCAACTGCATCATCATCCTCTTTGGTGGCATGGACCAACCTGGCTTTCAACATTCAAAGTCAACAACAATCAAGACCAACCAACTTACGTCACGTATGAAGAAGTCAGAAAGTCAATAAAAAGTAATGTAGTTCAACAAAATGAAGACATTATTTTTAAATTATTGAACAAATTCAGCAACTTCGACCGAGCATCGCGCGTTCTTGCTTGGACTTTGCGCGCCATATCTCGCAATCAACACAAACCGAAGTACTTGACTGTCAGCGAAATAAAAATCGCTAAACATCTTTTAATTAAACAAGTACAGCTGTCGGTATTTAAGGAAGAGGTATTTAGTCTCCGAGATCAGAAGCAAATAGACACGAAGAGCAAATTGTTAAAGCTTAACCCGTTTTTGGATCAAGACGGCCTACTGAGAGTCGGTGGCAGACTGACCAACGCGAAGATGAACCAGAACATGAAGCACCCTCTCATCATTCCCAACAACACTCATCTCAGTGACTTATTGATCGAACAAGGACATCAGATGACACTCCATGGGGGAGCGAGAGTAACTCAAGCATGGCTGCGTCAGCAATATTGGATTCTGGGTGGAAACCGAGCTATCAAGAAACGTCTTCGAAACTGCGTCAAATGCCGAAAACACGATCCAATCAAACACGAACAACTCATGGGCGACCTTCCTCTAGCACGCAGCAATCCAACGCGACCATTTTACCATACAGGGGTTGATTTTACTGGGTTTGTCGACGTAAAGGCAAGCAAGGGCCGAGGAATCAAGACAACGAAAGGGTACATCGCTGTGTTCGTTTGTATGGCCACCAAGGCTGTACATATCGAGCTAGTATCGGACCTGACCTCATCATCGTTCCTAGCGGCTTTGCGGAGAATGGCAGCTCGGAGAGGCACCCCAGGCCATGTCTATAGTGACAATGGCACTAATTTTGTTGGTGCGAGCAGAATTCTCAACGAAGAGTTCGTCAACATTCAAAACACTTTGGATGACAGTTTTTTCGAGGCTATTACCAGTATGGAAATTAACTGGCATTTTAATGCCCCTTCCTGGCCTAGTGCTGGAGGCCTCTGGGAAGCCGCCGTCAAGAGTTTGAAGCACCATCTCAAACGAGTCATAGGAGATCAGAAGTTGACGTTTGAAGAATATTCGACGTTGCTCGCTCAAATAGAAGCATGTTTGAATAGCCGACCATTATGCGCACTCAGCGAAGATCCCGAAGATTTAGACTGTCTCACACCATCTCACTTTTTGGCAAGTGGTCCGACACTAACTATTATCGAGACAGAGAGAGACTTGCGGACAAGATGGCAGCTCACACAAAAAATATTTGATGATCTGTGGAAGAGATGGCGAGCTGAGTACCTGTGCCAGCTATCAGCTCGCAGCAAGTGGCGCAAACCTCATCAGAATTTGAAGATCAATGACATCGTCATCATTCACGACATTAATCTGCCCCCGGGAAAATGGCCTATGGGCAGAGTTATTGAACTTCATCCAGGGAAAGACGGATACGTCAGAGTAGTGACCCTACGGACGAAAAATGGTACACTCAAGAGACCAATTACGAAATTGTCCGTTTTACCGATCAACGACAATAATCAAAGCCACGATACAGAAAAAGAAAACCAAGAAGGTCAAAACACAAACAATAAACATTCCAAGCCAACCTCATCAAAATTGTGCAACTTTATAATTACAACACTCGTACTTCTGATGTTTATTTGCTCAGGAACGTGCGAACACAAAATTTCCAAAGTGGCAGATAATAAAAACATATTTTTTGATAAACTCGCAAACATGAAATTGGAACGTGAAGAATGGAAACTCATCGTTTATTGTGACATGGCTCCGTATTGGCAAGGAATTAACCTTCTGGACAAGTTTATCAATCATCTGGACAACATATGTTCAAGGGATCAAATACCACAATGCAACGTAGTCCGATTACAGCTGCTACACGGGTACAATGAACTTGAACACTACAACAACGTTTTACTTGGTCAGCAAGGTCAAGTTCGCCGACGTCGCGGGCTTATCAACGGCATTGGCTACGTCGCACATAGTTTGTTTGGAGTTTTGGACGAAACTTTCGCCGAACAATATCAGAAAGATATTGCCTTAATCAGAAGCAATCAAAAACATCTAAGCAATCTTTGGAGAAACCAAACGTCAGTTGTGGAAGCTGAGCTAAATGTCATCAAAAGAATTGAAAATACCCTGGATAAGCAGCACAAAATAATCAACCAACACATTACCAATTGCAACATGGGCATGAACAAACTGAAAGAAGAAATCCAACACACAGACAACAAAGCGGAATTCACATTATCAACGTTCATAGCCAATAACATCATGACCAATCTTAAGGAAATCCAGGAGACGCTAGTTGATACAGTGGCCAACATTTACTATGAGAAGTTCAACTTTCACTTGCTAACACCGGCACAGTTGAAAAATGAACTGAATGTCATAACAGGACAAATCTCAAAGGACTTAGCATTGCCAATCAATAATATTCAGACTGACTTGGCGAAAATATATCACCTATTGAAAGTAAAAGCAAGAGCTACCAGAAAGTTCCTGATTTTCGAAGTAAGAATTCCTCTTGTGAGCAGGGAAGACTATGAGCTTTACAACCTCATACCGATTCCACAACAATCCAACGCAAGCATGGTCAACATAGTGCCTGTAGCAAAATACCTGGCTATCAATACACACAAGGACTCTTACATTCCGGTGTCTACAAGTGACTTACAAAGATGCGTTCCTTACGACACCGACGAGTACATTTGCCCACTGAAAAGGCCCGTCTATCAAATGACGTCAGACAACAACCTATGTCTGAAACATCAAGCCTCTAATCAATGTCAAATTGAAACAAGAGAATGTCGTAATTCCTGGACTGACTTGAATTTAATTAATTCATATCTTTACTTTTGTTGCGGACAATGCAGTGTGCGAGTCATATGCGATGACAATATAACGATCGAGCAACTCAGCAAAACAGGTGTCATTACACTGGGGGACAGTTGCGTCATCAAAGACAGAATGTTTACGATTTATGCACACAAATCGTTATCAAACACAATTAAAACGAAGATCGATATTATGAACATAGAAATTCCACCAATAAATCACATAATTAATCTGTCTATACCTCTCATCTCACCACTAAATGAGACGGACGATATAATCGAACAACGGGAAGACATAAAGGCGATTGAGAAAGCACTTAAAGAAATGAAATCAAATCAGGGACTGGCAGATCAAGTGACATTCCATGACATACACCATTATGTCGCCATCTACATCTTAGTTGGAGTCGTCGTGGTTTGCGTCATCTTGTACGCATGGCACCGCGTGCGAGCGCGCCTGCCGCGTCCAGCGCCCGCACCCCCGGCGGCTGAACAAGCAGAGGCGAGCGTGAGCCATGTAGCTCCCGTTGCCACTGCTGCGGATCGCCCTACCATCGCCGCCACAAGCAGAGGGTCTTCGCCAACAGTTCGGACTCAATTCAGTGAAATATCTTAAGCTTAGTTTATTTAAGTTTGTAAGCAAAATTGTTAAATCACCTTGTAAATCATTATCCTTCATCTCATTCACATCTTCTCGGGCCCCGGAGCATGTACAGTGCAAAGCACGCACAAATTTGACATCATTGTGTCAGCACTTTACTAGCTACGCGCGGTCTAAACTTTAGTACACAATTATCATTCAAATCGCGTGCACTCATCATCATTCAATTAAATTCTATTATTACGTACTCTTGCGTATTAATCGAACCATCATCATTAAAAGGTGTAAAGACCCTACAGGCATAGTGGTTAAGCCATTGCCTCCTGCTCTGCGTGTCGATTCCCGGATGGTACAAACATTTGTATGTTTGATATTTTGTAATATTTTTCTTTTTGGCATTTAAAGTTTTTATTTAATAATTGGTTTTGCCCGCGATTTTTGCCCTCTCCCTCTATATTTTCTCCCTTTCAAGTATTTTGAAAAAAAAAAGTAGCCTGTATATCTATCTCTTGACCAAAATACATCACAATCGAATCACCAATTTAACCGTGAAAGTGTAAAATACAAAATTTCTTTCACATTTTTAGTTTAATATCTTACTAGTTAGGAACCTTTATAGGATTACTTTGTTGTCCATCTGTTTTTTTCTATCTTACAGAATAATCGACTCATCCTAACCCTTTACAACTGAGAATACAATTTACAAAGTTCCCAAAACAAATATATTTACTGAGCAACACATTGCACAAGCACGTATCCGCCTGGTTTGATGCAAATAGCTTGACATCAGTCAGAACTGTCAGTTTGTGTCGCCCGCTGATTTACGACCGTCCCAATGTACCAACAACGATGTTACCGACTCTGTAGGCATGGTAATTATAGGTATTTTTGTTGATGGAGTAAAAGTAAATAAATAACGAAAAAAAATACGTGTGGCACGTGGCACTCGGGGACTGTCGCGGTAAAGCTATTGCATAGCATTTTTATCAACTTATGCAATTATTTATTATATTTATTACTGTACCTACTAAATAAATAGGAGTAAATGATACTGTGACGTCTGATAGGGGAGAATGGAAGAAGAAAACGTGTTGCGCCGACCCCAAGTAGAATGGGATAAGGGCAGGAAGAAAAAGATTACTGTACCTACTAATTAGGCTATAGTCAGTCACGTCAATCAAGTAAAACGTCAAGAAGCGTTCTCCTTCTCCTCCCTCTCCCTCTCCCTCACCCTCTCCCGCTCCCTTTCACTCTCCCTCTCCCTCTCTCTCCCACAATAAAATTGCCCCTTGCTCAATAAAAGCATGCTTTCTTGCTAGTAATGAGCACGTCTGTCCGTACCTTTATGATTGCCGAAGTCGCCCGAACTGTAACGACGCGCGACGTTAGACGATGCGTGGTGTCAGGTAATTTCCTTAGGTTTTTTCGTTAGGTTTTTGGGAATTATTTGATTAGGTCGCCGCGCTCAGGACCCGCGATAAAAGCTATGCAATAGCTTAAAAATATGATGACATACAAACATACCTACATATCTTCAAGTCAAGAGTGAACAGGTTACTTCTAGGCAAGTGTGCTTTACCATCGACCACCATCTTCGTTTACCATCAGGCGAGATAGTGGGCAAACGCGAACCTATCGTTAAATGAAAATAAATTGGGTGACTCGCCGTCTGATCATGGACCATGCCCGGGTTGATGGCGCGTCGGCAAACTGACGGAGGCCCCCTTATAGGGCTAGTCTGCCGGAATCGCGGGACTGTCTCATCAAATAACCGTGACCCTGAAACGTAAAGGGCTATTGAAGGAACACCGTGGATTTAAGTCACTACGAGTCTGAGAGAGACCCTTCATTCAATTTCTTCATTTAATTATTTTAACCCGTAAAAATAGGGAGCTAATAAAACTAGGCGCACAAGTCGATCTTTAAGCCGTGATTGCCGATGGTCTGTGGATGGGTGACCATCTTTCATAGCGAGTTTCCTCCGTGCTTCGAAAAGCATATAAAACCGCTGGTCCTGACTGTTATTTGTAGATCTTTGACCATCGTTACTGTTAGTTTAAAAGTCCGAAAATCAATATTACCAAAGGATGCCGTGTTACCCAGTTTCTGGGTGGATGGTTTTTAAATCCAAATATAATATGAAGAAAATAGAAGGTTAGTATTAACGAACTACCTTCCAAAATAGTCGTCAGCCCAGCTCGATGATTCGATAAAATTAGATTCAAGTAAGACCCTGCACGGGTGTGCAAAATTGAACTTAATCTAGTTATAGAAATTGGGTGAAATATCGATCGAAAGATTCGGCTGTTACTTAGTAGCTGCTCGGAATATTGGTGATACCATTTTCGTAGTCTAGTCTCGTCATTACTCTTAAAGAAAATAAATAAAAAAATATATGGAAATAAATATGGCCATTTCACAATAAGTTTTCTTTTTCGTTTTTTTAAGAGGCCCCCTCTTAAAAAAACGAAAAAGAAAACTTATTGGCATATAATTTTAAACATAATGTTAGACCTATAATGTAGGTATGCAACTCCAAATTATACGAAAACAAATTAGACCAAATGCCAAATGATAATGATCAAACCCAACTCTTTCATTATACCTACGTATTTTTATGCTACAGTATTAATTTGCTAAATTTTAATTTTTTTGTGAAAATATATATTTGATTTGTTTAGTTCTAAGGAATTTAAATGCAAATGAACATAATTTTCTTTATTAATTCTGTTATGCCTATTTAAATTATGACGCTGTTTTGTATGCTAATCATTGTATACTTTTTCGAATAATTTTCAGATTTATTAAAATCATAACAAAAGACCTTATTCAGTGATTTCCCATAGAAATCTAGATCAATCGTTTACCATCTAGATTCTAGGTCGTCTGCGCCAGTCTAGTACTATAGAACCGGTTCGACGGTAGACTGGACACCTGGTCGAATGTATATAATCGTAAATATATGTTTAGGTACCCTAGGAAGATGTTGTGGTTGGTCTAGGACAGGTATTTTTTTTTTGTTTTTATGTCTACTATTGTAAAAATGACACATTTTATTGATATTTTTAAAGATTTCTGCATCTAAGGAAAAATATGAAGGATGTTCATTAAATATACTAGTACTATGTTGTATATGTACTGGGTATTATTAAAATATTTCACTGAAAATATAAAGTTTATTAATGTTTTAACACAAAGTTCTTTTATAAAGTTGCAGTTTATTTTTTTCGTGGTTATCGTGAGTTTGAATTCTGCCATATAAAATTTTGATGAAATCTAGCCTGTGATATTATTACGAATCTATTGACACCTCATTCATTAAAATCGTTTCAGTAGATTAGGCGAAACGGCGGAACATACACACCTACACAGACTGCCAAAATCATAACCCTTTCTCTAGGCTTGGCCGTTCGGGTAAAAAAGCAAGACCTAAAAGTTAAAAATAGATGCACCTTATCTAGACAAAACATCCAAAATGGCTAACCAAATATTGACACAAAAGTAACACCTACACTACAAGAATTCCGATTAAACAAAGTTAAAACAAAGCCGCGCCATTATTGACTTAACAAATACCCTTTTGCTGATATTTACGCCAATATTTAACTGTTAGGACTGTCGTTCACGACGCTATGATAATAGTCCAGGTGGCCCACGATACTCCAGTGTGGGAACGAGGTGGCGCTAGGTGACTTGTATAGCTCTGTCTCTTTAAGACGTCATAGTAAACCTCCTGACCGTTTTGGTCACGCCGCCGCCGGCCAATCTTAACCTGGATTCCCACAGTCCGTGATATTGCGGATGGAGACGAACCAGCGAGTCTAATACCGCCACTTTAGTAATTTTTTGCTTTTACAATGCTGTTAATTGTTCTTTATCGATTATCTACTCTATTTACTCTTCTCACAAAGTTTCGCATTTATGAAGGGTTGTGTTTAAAAGCCTACCAGAAAAAACCCATTTTAAAACCAAAAAAATCGAAATACCTGCCAGAATGGATAAATGCTCATCAAATTGTATATCTTAAAGTATTATAGAAATTAACCCTTTTTTCTGTAATAATAAAAAAATCTTCCTAAGCAGGGTCGAAGAAGCCCTGCTTAGCGCCTGCTTGCTTCTTTTTCTGTTTGCAGGGTTTAAAGGAACCTAACTAAACCGAACTTCGGGGTATCCCTGAAATCTTGCTAAAGCGAGTTTATCCATTTTGGTATGCTAAAATAATTATTGACGAGCATTAAATTGTATCCTTTATGAAGTAGGTAATAAGAAGTAAAATGGAGATTAGCGTAGATGTAGGCATGTTCCAAATCGGTTAATACGTTACAAATATCCGATTATAATAATGGACTAAAGTGAAATTAAACAGACTCTTCGAAACCGGAGGTAATTTGTTGAATATGATAAACATGTCCAGACTGTTTAGTTAGAAACTTATTATCTGCTGAATGTTTAACTATATAATTTAAGTACCTACGTTTAACATTAATTTACCACTACCGTTGTAGCTGTACTGTTGGTCTTTTGTCCATACAGACGCTCTCGCCTGTTTTCTTTCTGGATATTGAGAATAAAGTCATGATTTGGTGGTCACAGGTCATCTCTAAGCTGCCATGGTCAATTTCGTTTGTAATTGTTATTTTATTTCTGAATTGTCTTTTTTATATTTACCGTGGACACTTTTAACTTGTCACATTGTTCTCACATAATGTACCATCTGAAGATGCATGATGTAACAAAGGTTCTGTAATAAGGCGTTTCTTGCCCGTTCTTCTCCATAGAGATCTACCATTGGAATGGGCATCTACTGTATACTTTCACAGTTTTAATATCTTGTGACTGGGACTGTAGCACCGTAACTATTTTTTAGTACTAGTTTAATTTTATGTCTTTTGACAATTCAAAAGTACCTGTAATTGACCTAGTTGATATAAACGATTTGATTTGATTTAAGGTTGATTTAGGCAGCTAATGCTCAGTTCATCCTATAAATCCATGGTGCTAACCGACCAGCACTTGCTGCAACAAAGGCCATGGTGCCCGAGGCAGTCGACTACTTCGCCACATTGGCAGCGACGTGGAGCCCCCCGCAAAGACCACCCAAACGATTTCATTGTCCGTTTTCAGAGCAGTGGTGTAGATATAATAATTTCAATCGAAACTACAAATTACTTTTTCACCTATTTACTTTTTTCCAAATAAAAAAACTTAGGTACGCTTTAAATACTGCAAAAGCGAAATAAATCATGTAAGGAAAGAAATTCATAAGCTTTAAGCAAGATATAAGTTATTCCCTACCTTGAGCACCTGACCTAAGGGTAGGTTTATTCTGAAGTGTCGTAAATCTTGACTATTAATCTTTGAACTTGTAGTATGAATGAGTATGTTCTCGGGTTTAGGTATGAGAAATGTAATTTTTAATGTACGAATACGTGATAGTGGATTTTTCTGCTAACTATAGTTGTTAATTGTGGTTTTAAAATTAGTACCAGCATTATGATAAAAAAAAAAAAACTTTCAGCAGTCAACCGAAGCGTCAAAATCTACAACTCAAGCAAGCAAAAACGGATCCATGCGGGCAACGTCACGGGATATCCATTACTGTTATATACTAAAACCTTTTCCAGAAGGTCACAACCGAAAACCGCATCAAAATCGGTTCAGCCAAACGCGAGATAATCGCGGACAAACATACAGGTCGAACTGAGAACCTCCTTTTTTTGAAGTCGGTTATTTGTTATAATGGGGGATTTACAGTAGTTGCTTTAACCTTGCAGTTTAGCTGTGCGGTGAAAATCGACCTTGTGAACCCCCATTCATCATCTTCATCAGTCTAAATAATGTTCCCACTGCAGGGACACAGGCCTCTTCTTTGTTGGAGGGAGTGGGCCATAATTCACCACGCGGTCCCAATGCGGATTGTTAGATGTCACAATGTCTTTGAATTTTTGATTCTAGGACATGCCGGTTTTCTCAATCCTTGATGATGTTTCTCTGTATTAAAAAATAATCAATGCTAAGTTAATATTACGGTGATTTTTTTATTTATTTATTGGTTCACCAACAATTTGTTCACACTGGTTAATACAAAAGTAATCATACAATAAATTATTTTACATTAGTGCAACAATCACTTAGGAGGTAAACACTACATGCTTAAAGAAGTTGTACAATACAAAGAGAATAAAAAAAAAACATAAAAAACAATAAACAGTTACTAGAAGACTTACTTGATAAAAGTGAGTATTCACTGATACTGTACTGTGTATCCGAATTTAAATAGAAATCTTTTCTTCTCCAGTCTTGGCCTATTGCCGCTTTTAATTTAATCTTTGTAGCGAGAAAAAAAGAAGTTGGGCACGGAACAATAGATTTTTAACGAACTCAATCCTTAAACTTTGGCAGCCAACTTACTAGTAACATACCGTGCCAATTTCCAAATAATTACTGTTCCCGGTACTTCACTCCTTTTTTCTTAAAAGAATTAGAGTGTTGACCTAGTAATAAGAGATTTTTATGTAATATCTACTTGGAAAGAAAAAAATACCTCAGTATCAATTTAATTAATTAATCGGATCGGTTTTTTCTAGACTAGGGTGCTACACCCCACCCCCCAGGCCACATTATCGCTTCGTAAATATGGTTTTCAAGTGACTTTAAAAACTGAAATATTTTAATTTTTACGCGCGACGGTACGCGGACTGTATTGTACTCGTATATGCGTTTCATTACATTTAAAAGGCGACTTCCCCGAATCTAGATTTTTTGTCAATGTTAAAACAAAAATAAAAACCCAAAAGCCCTTTGTAAAACACAAAAAGAGTACAATTAAAAAGTTTTCGCCGACATAACCATGTAACCTTTAAAAAAGACACGACTGCTTTTAATTGGTGTACAATTAAAGCTACGAGTTAGTCTACCCACTACTTCAACCCCGATAACTTTTTACCTTCCATGTGTCCGTATGTAAGTCTACTAAGTCTTACCAAGTGCTATCATATTACCCTGTAGTAACTGGGTTCTGGAGGACAGATAGGCAGTTGTTCCATGTAAAATACTGGTATGATATCTGATTAGACTGGATGCCGAACCCGACATAGGAAAAGGCTAGGCAGATGCTGATCTAGGTAAATCAACTTCGTTCAACAGCACCACAGTTTACCTACACGGACCCTGCAGTGATGTCCAGGCGATCGAACTGGCGGTGGTAGGCCACACCAGGGCTGGCGACTACCATCCTGTCGGAGTCCGGCTCCAAACAGTTTTATTGTTCCGTCAGTGCGCAGGACTTCCAGTTCCTTCTGGGTTAGTTTGTCTATCTCAGGCGTCATCATTGCTTTTCGGCTAGATTGAGACCTAAACCATTTTCCTCCTCTTTTTATCGTGGTAAAGTCATCCAATGAGCCCTCCCACCCAGGGCGCGACGAGAGGGACTGTCAGACTTGTGCTGACTAAAATTCAGTGATCCTTCAATAGCCCTTTACGTTTCTGGATCACGATTACCTGAGGAGACAGTTCCCCGGCTCCCATGTTATTACGGTCGTGCTTCTCGTCCTTTTAAAAATATAACCTAGAACGTTCGATAGGCAAAAGCTTAAAAGAACACAAAAAAATCTATTGTATCGCCATTTCTACCCAACGTAATCAACTTGACCCAGTGTTACGGTAATTAATCAGTTGCTCCGACAACCGAGCTGGCAGTTTTCATAATTAGTGACGCGCCGGTGTCGGATTTTTGACAAATGTCCGCCCTAGGGATGGGACCGTTCGAGTTTAGTTCTTGATGTTCCGAGAGACTAAGGATGTAGGAATTGTTCTGTGGAGAGTAATTTGTTGTGGCATTGATAGTTATTGTAATTTTTTATAATAATATTCCACAACTATCACACAACGCCATCTAGTCCCAAGCTAAGCAGAGCTTGTGTTATGGGTACTAGACAACTGATAAACATACTTATATATTTCTAAATACATACATATTATAGATAAATTACACCCAGACACAGAACAAATGATCGTGCTCATCACACAAACATTTGTCCTGGGTGGGAATCGAACCCACGACCTCCGGCATAGCAGTCAGGGTCACTAACCACTAAGCCAACAGGCCAGTCAAACAATTAGTTATGATAATGAGTTATCATTGTGATTATTATTTCAGCCCCGTGTTACACAGCATGTTTTCTTCTGAGTTTCTGCCAGTTCCATTTGCCCGTCATTTCATGACTTTGATGATGTTGTTAACTTTTCTGACTGCTAACAAAACTAATCCTGTTGTGACAATAAAATTGTCGTCAGATGTTGTCAACTGTGGTGACCCTAAATATTACTTGTCGTTGACTTGAAGTCATTCTGTTGTCAACCTACACACGCGTTAGCGACTTCTTGAACCAACTTATTTACTCCAAAATTTTTTTTTTCTTCTGAGGATGACCAACTTATTTACTCCAAAATATTTTTTTTCGTCTGATGTGGTGAGCTAAATAAGCCGCATCTGCGAACCCCAAAGGCTTATGACATTTGTCTTTAGACTTGTGTATTGAATAAACCAAGTCCAGGTTTCGGTTTACGATGTTTTCCTTCACCGAAAGTCGCTAAAACACATAACGCTGCATATGTGCTTTTGCATCCAGACCATCTTTCTATTCCGTTACGGAAGTAAAAATTCTGTTTTATTATGCACAATGTATAGAATCTCATGTTTTTACCAATTCCTTTGTCTGGGGTCTCACCGTGGCATCCTTTATGCGGTTTACGAGTGTGAATCCGCCATTTTGTTTCGGCATTGTAGCGTGACATGAAATGGATGACAATTTTATAATAGTTTTGATTTAGAATTTTAATTTCGCATTCGGTTTGGATATGGAATTTAAGGGTTTTTTGATGCCCCGTTCACGACCTCAGGCAATGCGACACACGCGTGTGTATTCCTTCGCTCCGCAAGTCGCGTTGTGTGGTAACATGCTATCATCAACTTCTTTCATTTATTTTTTCTATATTATTATTTTAGTCATCGTTTTTTTCCGTCTAAATATTTACCCTATTGGTGTTCCACTGATGGCGTACCATAATGTAATATCCTTGCGATTGAAAAAAAAGTGTCTCAATAAAATAAAACAAAACAACAGCCAATCTTTTTTTAGCCTGACCTTTGAATAAAACCCTTTAACATAGAAAATCTAATTAAATCGCCATGGCAACCCTTTCGCTGTGAGTATCTTGTTTGTACTGTTTCTACTCGTCGACAGTAAACAAGAGGGTAGATCAACAACATTTTTCAATGGAGATGTTTTTGAGTTTTTCGCCTGTCTAGGTTTTCAGTTTGGGAGTTGCGAAATGGTCTTCGGTTGGTAAATAAAAACGCAGTGTTTTTTTTTCTTACTAAGATTTCTTTTGCTTGAATTTGTTAAATTATTTTTCTTTGTTGGCAAACCAAATTGAGTTGGCTCAAAATTCAACTAAGACTTGGAAGACAGGTGTGAACCACGCTTGCCTAGAAGTAACCTGTTCACTCTTGAATTAAAGACCCCAAGGTTATAGCTGTCAGAAAATACAGACTCCGTAAAGTTTCCAAATATTATCTGCCAGAACCGTCACAATAAGAATAAAGCAACGGATTATCTTTAAGAAGCTCACTTCTCAACAATTTCTTTTATTTTCAACTCCTATACTGTATCGGTGCATCCACACCGCCGGCAACATTTGTGGAGCAACAAAAGGCAACACGGTAACATTCGGTAACTTTTGTGGCTCCTTGTTACTATTTGTTGATTGTTACTCATCCACACCGCAGTAACATCCGACAACAAATGTTGCCGTGTTACTGTATGTCGAGTAACGTTGCTCGACAATCGGCAACATTGTTAGATAATAGGGGTAACATTGTTACCGAATGTTGAGCAACGTTACTCGACTTACAGTAACACGTCAACACTTAGTAACATTTTGTTGGCGGATGTTACCGAGCAACATTTGGAAACGTTGAGCTACAAATGTTACCGGCGGTGTGGATGCGTATCCAAGACAATTTCATCAAATTGGATCACCCCATTTTGCACCTTTCTTACTGAAAAAGATAAAAAGGTATCTAGAATTCGCACAATACTGAAATGCCATTAAGATTTCTCTTAACTTGAATAGCTTTACTGGATATTATAAGGCTACGCTCAGACGACACGCGTCCGCTAAGCACGCGCCATACTCGTAAGCACCAGCGCGAGCGTTTAAATCTTTTGAAGGCACGCGTTTGGCGTAGTGACTTAGCGATCGACTGCTGCGAAGTGTGTTGCGGGTTCGATCCCCGCACGGAACAAATATTTGTATGATCTACAAGTAGTTGTTCCGGGTCTGGGTGTTTGTGTATGTGAGTTTCTATGTTTGTAAACGCACCCACGATACAGGAAGAAATTCTTAGTTTGAAGCAACGTATTTTTTGTATAATAAAATTAATATGTAATTTCAGTCTTATGGCGCAGCAATAGATCTTAAATTGCATTTATCGAAGGCGTACGGGTGGGTGCTATGCGTCTGCGGTGTGGGCGATTGGGATTGGCATTTCATGACCATGGGGTAGATACATGGCGTGTACGGTTTAACTTTAATAAATGCAATTTGAGATCTATTTTTGTGTTAAAATACTCAAAATGTCCGAGGTCGCGGGACTGTCTCATCAGGTAATCGTGACCCTGGAACGTAAAGGGTTATTGAAAGATCACCATGGATTTTAGTCAGTGCAAGTCTAAAAGTCCCTCCCGTCCCGCCCTGGGTGAGAGGACTCATGAGATAATTAGGTATACGACGATAAAAGAACTCATTATGTACAAAAATTTAAATGCGAGTTTGACGCGGGTGCTGACTTGCGTGGCGGGCGCACGCGCTTAATCGCGCGGGGCGACATGTCGCGGTCCATTCGCAGTATTTTTTAGAGTGGAAATTAGCTTGGCTCGTTGTCGCAGCGCGATTAATCGCGTGTGTCTGCAGGAGACTTTAGGTAGGAGTGTAATAACCGTAAATTTGAACGTTTTTGAGACAAAGCATGGTCCTCGAGGCTGAAGTAAACTGTTATTCGGATTGTCTCTCTGTTTGTTGAATGTCTGTATCAACAAAGTGCCATTTTGTGAGATTACAATATGATTTGATGTTAAAATTGTCTCTATTTTTGACTTAAGTAATAGAAATGCAATTAATGTAAGCCTGTGTATCTTATGCCAGATAAACTAGACGATAAATTGCGAGCGCGTTCATAATCAACCAAGTCTATAATGTTCCCACTGCTGGGACACAGGCCTTCTCTCTGTGAGAGAGAGTGGGCAAATGTTTTTGAATGTTTAATGCTAGGACATGCCAGTTTCCTCACTATATTTCCTTCACCGTTTTGAGAGTAGTGGTGATAAAATAAATTGCACAAGGTAATGTGCAATTTATTTTATCACCACTGCACAAGGTAATGTTAAATTAATTTAAGACTTCCTGGTTTTCCTTTCATTTAATTTATCATGTTTGTCAGAGAGATTTCATCCTTATAATTGACCCTAACGATCGATGCAATAAAAGTACAGGGTATAATTTTTTCAGATTTTAGCCGGTTCGATTCCCGGGTGTGGGAGAAGAGAATTTTGAAAATCGAAAATCTTTGAATGCAGTTTGCTTTCTATTCAAAAATAAAGGAATGTTTCCTTTGAGTAAAATTTTCTATCTGCAGTATTAAAAATACTTTCCCTCCAGGTGGCATTACAAAATTCCACCCTGTACAAAACGGTAAATAAGGATTGACTGCTGCTGCTCTATATGTCGCGGGTTTGAACTCACTAAACAAATATTTGTATTAGACTAGTTGTTCCGGGTCTGGGTTTTCGTGTATGAGAGTTTCTATGTTTGTAAACGCACCCACCACACAGGAGAAATTCCAAGTGTGTGGCAACGTTAAAAAAAAAAGAAAACCGGCCAAGTGCGAGTTGGACTCGCCCATGAAGGGTTCCGTAGCAGCAAGCATAGATTAGAGATATAATTATATTGAGATTAGTAAGTAATATACACAAACAATAAAAATAACTTTGTTTTTCATAGTATTTGTATGAATGGCAAAGTTATATTTGCGGTTTTTGAAAAGGTACTATATCTCAAAAACTGCTAACTGTATCCCATCCAAACCAATTTTCGTTGGTAGTTTTGGTCAAGGTCTACATTATATATTTTTTTTAGTTTTATCATTCTCTTATTTTAGACGTTACGGGGGGGGGGGGGGGGGGGGACACACTTTTTACCACTTTGGAAGTGTCTCTCGCGCAAACTGTTCAGTTTAGAAAAAAATGATGTTAGTAACCTCAATATCATTTTCCCACGTTTTTATACACTCACTTTTCTTGTTTAAAGACCTATTCATAGATACCCCACACGTATGGGTTGGTGAAAAAATTTTTTTTGAGTTTCTATTCTAAGTATGGGGGGCACCCCCAAAATTTGTTTTGTTTTGATTTTTGTGTGAAAATCCTAATGCGGTTCACATAATACATCTTTCTACCAAGTTTCAACAGGATAGCTCTTATACTTTCGACAACAAGTGGCTGTGACATACACGGACGGACAGACAGACAGACAGACAGACATGACGAAACTATAAGGGTTCCGTTTTTGCCATTTGGCTACGGAACCCTAAAAATAACATCTCATCCACGAGTCTGACTTATAAATTCACTTTCCCAAAAAAGTCTGTACCTACACCTAAAGTAATTTAAGGATAAGTCGCTTGAGGATCCCTAAATGTATCACCGTAGGATTACGAGGGTACACTGAGGCAAGTTTTAATGAGGTTTGGGTCACAAACTAAGGGTCAAGACTCGAGATGTCTTGTTTTGGGACCTCTGCGGTGTGCCGAATTATGTTTTGTAAGTATCCGATGGGTTATGAAGATTGTGGTTCTCTTGTCTTTGATTAGAGCCGAAATTAACCCTGATAAGAACGTGGACGAGCTGAAAGGAGTAAGTATGTTTTGCCTCCGTGGCAAAGTGTTGTTTTTATATGGGTATGTTTTAAGCCCGGATGGACTTAGTTTAGTGTGGTCTTCTGATTAAGCTTTGTTACTCCGGTCACGAGGTTTGCCATCTATCGGTAAATGGTAATGCCATTAATTTTGATAGTTCTGAATTGCTTGAACGAATTTTACCACCAATCAAGTAAGCGTGTCTCAAAGAGCTCAGAGTCAGTCATCTGACGGGGCCATAAAGGTCCAAACGCTTGTCGAGGTCGCAAACTATCTGTAAACGTAACAGTGGGCCCTGGATCGTAAAGGGCATTTGACGGCACAGGGTGTATTATTAGTTAGTAAGAGTTTAACAGTCATGTCCACTCTATCCTGGGCGGAAAGACTCATTCGATGATTATACCACGATTCAAAAAAGCGTCATGCTGTCTTTATTTAGGCATTGAGTGCTCTTTCGAACTTTACAACTAGTTCAGATCGATTTGCATTGCAAATCAAATCAAAGCATTTATTTCAAATAGGCCAGTTACAGGTACTTTTGAATTGTCAAAGACAAATAAAAGAATATAATTAAACATTAAAAAGTTATGGTGCTACAGTCCCAGTCACAAGACATAAAAACTGTGAAAGTACCGTAGCGTTAATTTTGAGGTGGTACATTATGTGAGAACGATGTAGCAAGTTTTTTAATTAAAAGTGTCCATAGTAACAATTAAAACAAAGACAATTTTTCAAAAACAAAATGATCAATAATAATTATTAAAATGCAAGCTTTGTCCATTAACTTTCATGATATATCTCTTACTAAAATACTATTGCTCCTTCAACACTTAAATCCAATGTAACTCTTCGTTCCTCATCATTAAACTTAAACACCACGTTAATATTGTAATGTCTTCGTAACTAGCTTCGTGAATAGGTCCATTCAACGATCTTAGCCGATGTTACCCGAACGGCAAATTCCTTGATTCACTTTCAAATTTTGCGCAGGATGTGCATATTTCTCAAGCCACTTATAATTATAGTGTGTATCTCTGTTTAGTATATCTTAATTGAACCATGCCTTATTATAGATGAGGTTATCAGTATATCATGAGTGAGCTGCATCCAGGGCGATAGGATTCATGTTATGATGGTTTTACCACACAAAAAAAGGTTATTGAGTAAAAAGCTGAGACCTTAAATTCTTCAAAAAAACCTTTTATAAGTGTTCTTTATCTACATATATTTAAACAGTCCCAGGACGATAAAATATACCTTATAAAAAACCTAATCCTTACCCAAAAAAGTGAATGAAAAGATAATAAAAATAAGTTGCTTTAGGCTTACTTTCAGAGTAAAACTTTCTGGCCTTTCGACCAAATTGAAAAGTTACTTTAAAATCCCTCTCCACGGCCCCACATTAAGAACTTTTTGCCCCAATTTGTCGGCACAAGATTTTAAAATTTTACAAACGTTTTGAGCCAATTAAAATGATAATCTTTTTATTTGGACGGCCAATGGGGAGACTGGAATGAAATCGTCAATCCATCAAGCCTATCAGCCTATCACGTAGAAATTCTGATTGCATGCGTCGAAATACAAATATGTACTGTAAACAACAGATATTGTACATCAAATAGATTGATTTTTTTCACGTATGAGGAAAGTTTATTGATTTATCTTTGTGTGATGACTCCAAGGTCCTCCAACAAAATGGGGCATTTAGTATGGATGAAAAAGGCTTTTGCCTCGCAAAAGGTGGTGTAGATCGTCTAGACGGCGGCTTTGGGACCACTCCTCGAGGTTACAAGTTTAGATTTTCATCACAGTATAAATTTAAAGGCCATATTTCAAACTTGTTAGCTCTTTTAGAGCAATAGTGCTCATACTATACTACCCAAATATAAAGAGTATTACAAATATAAGTATATTCTAGTCTGCTTCCGTTGATCTTGTGGTCAAAAGTCAAGCATTCGCGGATTAAGTAGATGCCTGCCCGATGATGGTTTTGTCTTTACATGAAAGTGGAAAAAAAAAAGATTATTAGATAGACAAATTGTAAAACTAGATATCCCCTTTTAACTTCTAATGAAAGATCCAGCTCTTGTTAAATGTTCACGCCAAAAACGTTGTCGTCCCTTTCTGGCAAACGGTAGCGGCCATTGGTTGAAGAGCGACATGACCTTCGACGATACAAGGACAGTAACCGTCCTTTTAATTAATGCGCATGAGAGCTTACATCAGTACGCATTCTATCGCCACCCGCTTCGCACCGCTAATAATAAGATAGGCGTTCAGCTCCGGGATCCCGGGAGTTCGCGTTTCGGTCGCCAGCTAGCTCCAGGCCAGACGGAAGGATCAGCGCCGAGAAGACCAAAGGTTAGTGCCAAACCGTATAGCTTTTCCGGGAACCAACAGGCGAACCAACCCTCATCTCATAAAAAAATTATTAAAATCAATTTTCACTAAATAACGCTTCACCATTAAATCTAAGACAGAATAACAACACAAGTACCAAGCTAACACAAACTCGCAGCGGTGTAGTGCAGCCAATCAAACGTACTGCACGTCTGATTAGCTCGGCTGAGACTGGCTGGTTAGTTAGCGATGTTCCTCTGTGTATTGCTAACTACTGTAACGTAACATGAGGTTAAGATACTAACAGTTTACAAGAAGCTAGTGAATAACTCTATACAAAATCTAAGCATTTTTTAAAGTTATGAATTTTCAAGAAACAAGATAAACATAATGAAGCTACAGTCCGAGCCTCAAGACATCTGTGAAAGTACTGAAGTTGCCTATTAGAAAGCGTAAAACTCTATGGAGAAGAACGGGCAAGAATTTCCATGGACACTGTTTTTCAGGCTAAGCACCAATGGCCATCTACGCTTTAAAATAAATAAATCGATAGTCCCAGTTATAATTAAACTTAGAAAGTACCTCTGTAGTTGCCTATTCCAAAGCGTAGACCCCTATGACGACGAACGGGTAAGATACTCCATTGACACTGTTTTTAAATTAGTTTTTCAGGCTAAGCTCCATTGGTCCATTTGCGCTTTAAATAAATAAATTCATAGTCCTAGTCATAATAAAACTGTGAAAGTACCTCTGTAGTTGCCTATTCCAAAGCGTAGACCCCTATGACGAAGAACGGGAAAGACACTCCATGGACACTTTTAAATCAGCTTTTTAGGCTATACCACTGTTCATTTAAGCGTTAAAGTAAATAAAGAGACTCCCTAGTATGAGTCGCAATCAATATGAAGGAAACTATTATGCTTATAATCCAAACTTAAAAAAAAATCACGTATTAAGAGTACTTTTCTGTTTACATTTGCCGTGATAATACTTCTCACAAATGATTTTCGTAATCCCCTTTGCAGAGATAAGAGCTCGATCAAATATAAAAACGTCAATACTGGGCAGTAGAGTGCGAACAAAATCAATTCTCTTGATGGACACTATCTGATGTTACCGGCCTTTGTTTTTGTAAAGAGCCGATGCCGGAAACAGGAAATGGGCACATTTGGTTGATTCTGTATTGCTGAATGATCTATGGTTTGAAAGTGTGTTTGCTGCCTTCAAAGTGTATGGTGAAATTCGCTCTTTATGTCGTAAAGTTATTAAAAAAACTGCTTCTAATTAAAGAATTGAATATGACTTTGGAAGTTTTCAAGCTTCTTGTAAGCTCCGGAATTTCGCAGCGACCCCCAGATATCGGTTGAAAAAATCCTGGTTTGTTTTCTTCTTGAATATATCAGTTTTGAGAGTTGAGAGTAAAAAAACGGTCAATCCTATAAAGATTTCTATGTGAATTGTGAACTTTTCAGACTTCGAAATTTTGCAGTGACTCTAAACATCGGTAAAGAAATGTAAACAAAATGTAGAGACTAAAAAAATCGGTTATATACAAATCACCCTACTATTTGTGCATTCATAATCCCTCGCCAAAAACGTGAGTATGTAGAAAAGTCAGAACGATCCAAAACAGCTAAAAACTCTCCACCCAACATTTTTCTTTTCACTTCAAGTCCAGAACTTAAAAGGCTATCCCTATAAAAAGAACACGCAACAAAACTTTACAATCCCGCATCCAATTTGGTAAAAAGCAACACTTTACCAAAGCTGTTTACTCAAGTACACCCCACCACACTTAATCATAGCGATCCGTACTTACGCGTACATAAAACGGGCGAAACTTGTTATCACTGTCGTACACCCGCGCTATGGGTGTAGTTTTGACGCGGAGGGCGGATAAAGTAAATGGAGTGGTCATTTTTTCGGATCCGGTTAACCAAATCTTGAATTTATTAGATAAACATGCTCATCTTAAGGATTCTGTATCCTTAGAATTGAGCAATGTAGGATACTGTGCAAGATTTGTTTTTTTAGACCATAGGTACTTATAAAACTTGCGATTTAACTCAGCGTAAGGATCAAAATTCTTTGGATACAAGCCGTATTAATTGTCCTAATCCTACTAATATTATAAATGCGAAAGTTTGTGAGGATGGATGTATGTTTGTTACTCTTTCACGCAATAACTACTGAATGGATTTTGATGAAATTTGGCACAGAGGTAGATTATAGTCTGGAATAACACATAGGATACTTTTTATCCCGAGAATATGTTCCCTTGGGATAATTTTCGAAATTCACGCGGGCGGAGCCGCGGGGAGAAGCTCACTATAACATATACAGCAATGACGTCTTAGCAAGAGTTGGTCAACTTGATGAGCACTTTCTGTTGACGTATACAAATTGAAAATCTGGAACACCTGATGTGGAACTCCAAGAGCCCAGCTACACTATAACATATACAGGAATGACGTCTTCGCAAGAGTTGGTCAACCTGATGAGCACGTTCTGTTGACGTATACAAATTGAAGATCTGGAACACCTGATGTGGAACTCCAAGAGCCCAGCTACACTGTAACATCCTACTAATCCTACTAATATTATAAACGTGAAAGTTTGTTTGGATGGATGTATGTTTGTTCCTCTTTCACGCAAAAACTACTGAATGGATTTGGTTGAAATTCGGTACATAGATAGTTCATAACCTGGATTAACACATAGGATAGTTTTATCCCTATTTTATGTTCCTACGGGATGATTTTTGAGTTGTAGCGGGTGAAACCGCTGGCAACAGCTAGTTAGTCATAAACCGTGAAAGTAAAATTCGTGAGCAAACCGTGTTCTGTACCCAAAAAATTCCAAGTAATTTGGCAACTACCAAACCTGCTCAGTAGACTTGTGTTCTATCCGACGGAGAACATAATCTAATATGCTGTTTTTTTTTTAGGGCCAAGTATGTACCTAATTTTAGACCTTAATTAGACGTATTATACTCTAAAATACATTAAACAATTGCAGTGATGGCTGATTTTTACATTGATCATGAAGTCCTCTTCTGTGACGCTTGCACTTCACAGGCGCATAGCATGTCATTGCTTTTGTTTCACGAGTTATTACTCCATTTGCTATCTACGCCGTGTCCTATAACTATCGTTTCGTTTTTCCAAACTATTGTTACTGTCGAGATAGCAATGACGAGGGTTTTTACAGGTTACAGTAGTCCAGATTTTTTTCTTATCTTTACGCCCTTTTCACCTATAGGGGCGAACGGAGTTTGTAGTGATATCGACTACGTCTTGATCGAGTGTGTTGTGGAAATAAAGTCTGTAGAAATAGAGGGTAGTTTTAAAAATGTTGAAGAACAAAATGGCGTCGGTGGCCTATCGATAGCCCTAAGGTCGCGGGACATACGTATACCGCGACTCCGGTACACAAAAGGGCTACCGAAGGACACCGTAGATTTTAGTCAGTACAAGTCTGACAGTCCCTCCCGCCCTGCCAGGGGCTGGGAGGACTCATTCGATGATATTACCACGAAAAAAAAAATCGATAGCCCTAAAGTCTGAGAAACAGTTTTATCAAGAGTTATCGTACACACGCGGCTATGTATCAAGCTATAAAAACAAGTTTATCTTGGCCTCGCTTTCTATGATCTTTCTACGCGATAAACGATCAGTTTATACTGGTTTTGTACATGAAAATTATTGATAGAAAAAGTTAAAATATCCGTACGTAGATTATTTTATAATTTTATAGATATTATATATTGCAGTTCAGGTGTTCCATGTTGGACTTGAAAAGAAAATAATTAATATTTTGTTAGTTATTATTTCTGTTGAGCATCATTTATCTGAATTTGCCCTAATTACAAGTTTTTATTATTTATGGTGCTAATTGCTTTCTTACTGCATAATAATATTTATTATTTTAATTATTTTACCTGACTAATTCAATTAGACCGTTGTAAATTCAAGAGTAATTTATTTGTATTTTAGTACTAAGCCATTAATTTTCATTTATTGTTAAGATTGTCTAGACGACTGTAAAAATAATTATAAACAAACGATAAGATTTGAAGACTATTTAACATGAGGTTTCAGGTTCTATTCTCTGGCCAGGCAAAAATAAATAAATAATCAATTATCATACGATATACGAATGATACGAATAACTGTAACAAGATAATAAAAAACTTTTTTTTTTAATTTACACAAAGTATTTTTAGGTAAACGTTGTTTTCAATTGACAGTTGACAGATCACTGACAGGAGGTCACTGACACTCTGAACCGCATAACATGTTTAACTTTAAAATTAGAACTAATTGTTCTAATTTACCAAACAAAAAAGTTTTTATTCAAATTCCGAAGTTCATATTCCCGCCATTTGTGATCATTTATCTTATTAACGGCCAGTCATTCGTTTTCATCGCTTCAATTACGTTCTTAGATCACGGTTTAATGTTTTTACATACTAAATCTTTTGTTTATTCCCTTAATATTAATTATGATGAGAAATTAAATTAATTTTGTTTTCAATGTTTATTACCCTAGATTTGTTTTCGCATAAAATTTTGCTGGAAACTATAAGTAATGGGAAAATTGGGAAATCTATGATGAATTAAATTGCATGGATTTTATAGAACGCCGATTTTAATGAACAAGAGTCAACATAAGTCAGAACGTCTCGGGCACGCCGCAATCGCGGCGGTAAGACCCCTCTTTGAGGAGTGGCTGGATAGGAGTCACGGCGTCCTGACCTACCGCATGACGCAGGTCCTCACCGGACACGGAAGTTTCGGGAGGTACCTGTGTCTAAGGAGAAAGGAGGAAACGCCTGGGTGTCACCACTGCGAAGATCGCCCGGAGGACACAGTAGAGCATACGGTGCAAGACTGCCCCGCTTGGGCAGAGCACCGACGTGTCCTCACGGCGGCGATAGGCGGAGACCTCTCGCGCCCGGCATTGGTTGCGGCCATGCTGCGGGGCGAGACGGAGTGGGAAGCGGTCGCCTCCTTCTGCGAAGCAGTAATGCTCGCGAAGGAGGAGGCGGGCCGCGCGAGAGAGAGGGCAATGTCCTCCCTCCGCCCCACCCGCGGTGGTTGGCGCCCACGGCGTCGGACGTCGCAAGACGATCTCCGGCCACCGTAGGCGCGGGCATGCGGGCGGCGAGTAAAGGGCAACTCGCAGCCCGACCATGGACCATGCCCGGGTCGACGGCGCGTTGTGTTCCACGCGCGCCTCAAAGAGCGTCAGCGTAATGACGGGGCCCCCTCTGCAGAGGGCCAAAGCCTGCCGGGGTCGCGGGACTTATACCATTACCGTGACCCCGGAACATAAAGGGCTATTGAAGGACACCGTGGATTTTAGTCAGTACAAGTCTGACAGTCCCTCCCGCCCTGCCCGGGGTGGGAGGACTCATTTGATGATTTTACCACGATAAAAAAAAAAAAAAAAAAAAGTCAGAACGTCTGGAACATCATAATAGATGAAAAGCACAGAGATAGATTTAAGTCTAGAATAACACATTGCTTCTTTATTTATCAGAAAAAATTATTCTCGTGGTATAATTTTCGATTTTCACGCGGGAAAATAGGCAAACGGTAGTGATTCATTAATTCCTCATAATTATTGTTTACTCTTCAAGCGTTACAGGCATATGCATTCAAATTATTTATACTGACAATACCTAAAACTTCATGATATTTTTGCCTAGTTAGATAGCGGCTGTTTTCGATTTTATATTTTTCCTGTACAAATCAGCCAGACTCATGAGTAGTATACAAGAACATATAACAAATAACTGCTATAACTCAGTATCCATATATAAAATTGACAGACAGTACAGTTGCTATCGCTCATCTTAATAATGCCTCATTTGTCTGAAGTGAACATGTCTGTCTGTCCCGAGCTTTATTTAGATACTCTTGGGGCCCCGAAAAGGGCGAGTGTTGAACTTTAATTGATTTGATTTTATTATGCTGTGTTGTGTGAGATTTTATAGATGCTTGTTAAATATTTATGATGTTTATTGTGATGATTTGTTTTATGACTACAACCAGATGAATGTAAAATAAATAATAGGGCATCGGAATCACAAACGCCAGACCAAGTCCACTGCAAAGGAATTTTGAAATATACTCATCAGTTTAGGTCGTGGGCAAAAAAAGGAGTACCTATGTAAAGATCGTAGCTCGTGGCGTTTCTGTAGTTTTAATCTTTGACTATAAGAAAAAGTGTGAGTTTTATCTACGATTATGTAGGTATTTTACAGTCATACGAGTATACCAGTATTGACAAAAGGCATTCCCTAGTATTTTTAAAGAGCTACACACCAGTGCAAGAATCACGCTGTAAAGTCATCACTCAGTATTGCTGTGTCCGAAATCGCTAAAAGTCATCACCATCACCTTCCAGACCACAGTTTGGTACCTAGTGTCACTTTAGTGCACACTTTACAACTTTTCAAAAGTGCACTTCTTTACAATTTTGGCAAGAGTCTCGAAAAGTGAAGAACACTTTTTAACAACTTACGAAAACTTGGAAAATATTGGTACTTGTAGTCTTAAGTAACATTGGATGAATATCCATATATACAAACTTTACATAGCCTTTTCTAGAGTACGTTGGGTTTGGGTCCCTATCTTATAAGATGCAGTTGAATATCATTATTAAGCAGCGACCCCTTTTTTGACGTGGTAAATCATCAAATGTTAAAACAACTAGTTTTACTAAGGTGACTGTTGTAACCTGTGGTAAATTTAATAAAAAAATTCTTTAATATAGCAACATGATCGCCCTCTGTTAGCTATTTAGAATATTCTTCATGGCCGTTGCGTCCTTTTGCTCTGTATGATATCTACGGTCTAAAACCTTAATTATATTTATTTTAAGTAACAAAAACCTATAATAAAATGATCCATCATCCATCAATGGCCATCTGATTCAATAGATAAAGGACTGTCATAGCTAGAAAAGTACGGATAATTACGAGAATTAAATCAGATATTTACGAGGATACTATGTAGTTAGGTACCGATAAAATTAGAGAAGATATCAACCTACCCCAATCTGTCTTTCTTTAATAGATTTTCAACATTATCACAAATTGACAGTTGATATGCATTTATACAATTTTCCGTAGTATAAAAAATCATCATAAAATATTCAAACTATAAAACCAAATCGGTAACAAAAATTGATCAAAACAAAGCACTAAATACCGTTGGTTTAACGAGCCGTAGCTAAACATTCTAATATTTTAGTTTCCTTTATAAATCAACTGCAACAGGTGCAAATAATATTCACCATGTTGCGTATATACAACTGTTTGGAAGTTAATTCTATATTGATGGGCCGATTGGTCTGATGAAGTAAATAGTGAATTTTATGACGGTTTTTTTTTTTTCAAGCAAAGCGTTCAAGCGTTTTTGCCATACCTATTATTGGAATCAAATATAGCAGCTCACAATTTAGGACCCATTAATATTAGTAGTCATTTTTACCCGTGGTGCAAGGCAATTGGGCTTCTCCCAGTTGTAATGTCCCTTTGTGCCTATTGGCCTTGCTTTGTTCTGTCTCCTGCTTGCATGGAGGGAAGTGGAAACATATTTTTCCTACTCCTCCACTATTCTTTTCTGATTGATTTCGTGCAGGATCCAAGACAGGTAAATTCATTCTAGGGGACACGTCGAGCTTCATTGTCTCGGCGCTTTTCTGGTGGTTGCCACTGTTGATTCTGGCTCTCAGGAGTTGCAGTGGTTTGGGAATAGTGTGGTGGGTTTGTCCCAATTATGACGGGTTTGGTGTATTGGTTTCTGTGCTGGGTATAGGATTTTTTTAAATGGTCCAACCTGCTTTACTGATACTGATACTGCTGGCCCACATCACCCCACTGCTGGCAAGGCCTCTCCCCATGACTTCCAGTTTAAAAACTTTACAGATTAAAAAAAAAAAAACGAGTAATAAAAATCAATATAATACAATATTACAGACAAAACGAACTTTATTGACTATATTTAAAGGTGTACGCAAACACACCGAAATGAGCAAAGCCAAAATAAGATAAGTAAAGAAAGGATTTCTACCGAATTAATCTACAACTAATGAAAATTCGTCATTTATTATGTTTAATTGTTAAAGCAAGAACTGGGTTGTGTAAACTTATTTCAACAAAGAATATTTTAAGATTTGTCAATCCTAATTAAACGGGGCAAAACACACTTCATTATTATGAAACCTTCTTCATGAATTCGACATAATTCTCACGATGCAATTCCACGCCGGGTATCAGCTCCTACTCAAACCATTACCGCTTCCTTTCGAGCCCCACCAGTCCATAGACAGACTAGATCAATGGACTGATTGTGGAAATACCAGCCGTAATCAACGGTTATAGCGTAATTGGACGTTTCCTGGACAATATGACTTAATAGTGTAGTAAGAAAGTTTATTATGAAATGGGAATCGTTTATTATAAATGAGGTAGTGTGTGTTTGTTTCCGGACGTGGTATATTGGGGGTTTCGTATTAAGGCGCTGTGCAAACGTAGACACTTTGTTGCCGATCCGGCACACCATCACATGGAACCGTAGTTCATGAATATGTGTTAAGTGGAAGCAGCTAGATATAAAAATACATGTGGCACTCGGAGACTGCCGCGGTGAAGCTATTGCATAACATTTTTTTTTTAAGAATAAAATCGCCTACCGCGTATATTTAACGAGAATATAATTTGTTTAAAATGTTTGTGGTGCACTACTGTAATAAAGAACTTCTTTGTTGTTGGAGAATTTTATAAGTAGGTTTCATTGTGAAAACTCCTTTTGTAGTTGGCCGTTTAGAATCAGTAATAAAAAGTAAATTGTTTTTATGACGGATATTTTTATGATTGCCGAAGTCTCCCGAACTGAAACGATGTTAGACGATGCGTGGTGTCAGGTTTTTTCCTTAGGTTTTTGGATTTTTTTTGATTCGGTCGCCGCGCCGCGCTCGGAGCCCGCGATAAATAAAAGCTATGCAATAGCTTAAAAATGTTTACGTATGCGCAGGGAGTGTATGATTTCATACTGTTTCTATGGAAATGAAATATTCATCGGAAGCTTTTGTATCTGACACAAGACACAAAACATTTGTCCGACATTTGCGCACTGCCTAATAAAACAGTTGATTTCAATTAAGGAAACACAGATTTTGAACCAGTACAGGGACCAATCTGATGAAACACAGAGGTCAAGTCGATTGACTGCTACGCTGCGTGTAGCGGGTTCGATCCCCGCCCGGGATAAACATTTGTATGACCTTTCCTGTACCTAGCTGTTCCGGGTCTGGGCGTTTGTATATAAGTTAAAACATTTGTAAACCCACAAAAAAGAAGAGAAGAGAAGTAATTTGAAATATTTATAAAAACTAGAGAGAGAGAGAGAGAGAATTCTATGTTATAAAAACTAGATCTCACCAATCTCACAGGTCCAAATGAAAATCAGTCTTTTTTTTTAGCGTGGTAAAATCATCAAATGAGTCCTCCCACCTAGGGCAGGGCGGGAGGGACTGTCAGACTCGTACTGACTAAAATCCACGGTGTCCTTCAATAGCCCTTTATGTTCCGGGGTCACGGTAATGAGATAAGTCCCGCGACCCCGGCAGGCTTTGGCCCTCTAGAGGGGGGCCCGTCATCATGCTGACACTCGTTGAGGCGCGCGTGGAACACAACGCGCCGTCGACCAGGGCATGGTCCATGGTCGGGTGGCAAGTTGCCCATTACTCGCCACCCGCATGCCCGCGCCTACGGTGGCCGGAGATCGCCCCGCGACGTCCGACGCCGTGGGCGTCTACCACTGCGGCTGGGGCGGAGGGAGGACGCTGTTCTCTCTCTCTCGCGGCTTGAAAATTTTGGCGCAGCCGTCAGACAAAATTAATTAAACTATTATCTTTTGTGTTCTTGTTCTTTTTTATTTGTTTAATGTTGTGTGCGTTCCTGACGTGTGCCAAATAAACGTAGTATTTTCCTTTCTTTCAATCAAAAAGCAAGATAAGAGAAAACGCTAATTGACACTATATTAAAACATGATAATGAAAATAAAGACCGAGTAATTGTGCAGGAAAAGCGACTCGGCTTTTTTAAATCATTAATTGATAAAGAAAAAGCTGAGTTGCTAATGAATTAAATATGATTGGGTCTAGCAGACGATGATAATATGCCAAGAACAGCCACCACCTCACGATCTAGCCTTATTTTCACCTAGCAGAACACATCTGTCACACAATAACTCAATCACGCTGTTCACTAACAGTAGCACAAGTATCCTCCAGGTCCAAGGGTTTTAAACCGCAAGGTTACCTTTGACTGGGGATATCACTCATACCAGTCGCCAGGAGAATATCCTAGCAACTGGACACGCATTGAATCACTAGGGACCAGCAGACTTTCGAGGTCGACGGTCTGGTCCCGAACGCAGCACATTTTGGAATTTTTAAAAAAATATTAAAACAATAAAAAGAACTTAAAGTAAAGAGGTTGAAGGAACAGAAGAGGTTGGATACCTCTCTGTTACAACCTTATACCAAACTAACCTCCACAAAAATACCTTTTTATTAATCTGACATTAGTATTAGATACTATGTCGAACTGGGGCCATAGTTTATAGCACCATAAAGCTTAACAGCCAGAACGTAGAGCATGCGCCATAGCCGACCGAAATAACGGTGACTCCTAGTTTCAACTAATTGAAAATTTAATACAATAGGTCGAAATGAGCGCTGAATTACGTCGACAGTTTTATTGGTTTCATGAAATACTGAAAACAATATGAGGGTGTAAACTTTGTGACAGTTACTGAGAGACACAGTTTAGTGTATCTGATGATGTTATTGTGTTTAATGGTTTTGGTTGATTCAGTTAATGATTTTGGTTTTGAAGTTGTAAATGCGACAGCTAAACGTTTTAGTAGATACCCGAGGTAACGTGACGCTTGAACGTCAAGGCAAATTGAAAAACATGGTGGATTTTATTCAGCACTAGTTTGCCAGCCTCTTTCGCATCATCCATAGGGTGCGGTTTCGACCGAGCGGATGGCCTCATTTGATGATTTTGTCACCTGAATCATCCAATGAGGCCACTCTCCAAAATAGTTTCACCTTTTTTTTTATCAACTAAATTAATAGATTTAAAAAATCTAAAAACCCACGTTTTTAAATGTCCTAAAAAGAAGAAAATTTTCGTATTCCTGACAGCAAACCCTTTCATTTGATACCCATATCATGGGGGTGGGTTTCAAACAGCCAGTCCGCCATATTGGGGAGGCCGCCATATTGGATTTGTTATGACGTTTCTTAGCTAGTCATGTATTGTCATCAGAAATCAAAGCGTGTACAAAATTTCAGCCTGCTAGCTTATCGGGAAGTGCCTCAAAATTGAGTTGCAAAAGTCCAACCGGAACGACAAACAAACAAACAAGAAAAGTGAGTGTATAAAAACGTGGGAATAAAAACGTGGGGAAAAAATAGGCATAGACCCGGTTATGCTCACTGAAAGAATCAGATGAAAGATCACCTGTCGGCTTCTGGGCAATGAATCAGAGGCTTCGCTACACATCGCCAAAATTACCACTCTTCGGATCCTTGTGGCCTGTGGGTTGGTTCACGTTATGCTTTTTTTTTAAACTCCATAAGCCGTGGCTTTTGCTTTCTTCATTCCTTCTAGATTTGTTCTCTATAATAGAAGGGCTGTCTCGTATTACTGTTGTCCGTTTGTAAGTATGTCTTTTTCGCCCTTGCCTTTTCTCGTTATGCGGGGGTCGGCTTTCCCAATCATCCGACGCCATTAATTTCGGTCTTATTCATCATCTTCTGAAGTCCCATCTCCTCCATGTCATCTGTTTGAGGTCTTCCTCTCAACTTCTTTATCTAGCCTAATTTCAGCAGTTTTGATGCAGTATATCGCCGTCATTTTCTCTAGGTCATCGATCTCATATTTCAAACTGTGTCTATTTCTAAACTAGTAATAAGCAAGTAAAACCGTAACAAAAGTGATTGCATGTCAAACGACGATCAGAGATGCACTGCATACGATTTATATGGAAACGTTAAAGCGAAAATTGTTACAATTTATACTTTTTCAACAGTTCGCCTGTCAACATTCACGCGATGTACTGTGAAAATGTAATATTTTAGTATTTTGTTTTGTATTTAAAGAAAAATAATGTTTTCTATGTATTGGCAATTTAAATTGAGCTGGTCTAGTATATAAGTAGGTATACTTTAACATAACCCCTTTAAGTTTTCACTGTCTGCCACTGGGTAAGTCGAGTGAGTAAAAGAAGCGAGATTTCTGTGTGCTTCAACCGGGCACAAATTCTATCTCAGATTTCTGAAAAGCAGCCTGGGTTGCTACTGAAGACTTCCTGATAAAAGTCAATATAAACCGTCAGATCTATTCGTCTATCAGTGTATCTATTCGTAACGTGCGAGGAATATTTCAATCTTTCTAGCATTATTGTTAGCTTTAGATGTATCCAGAACCCCGAATTTTACTGGAAAATTGATAGAATCAATAATTATCATTTTGCCTAATCTGGAAATCGAACTGAGGTGCAATAAAGCTATGTCATCTGATGAATATTGTATTGTATAACGGGCTGGTTTCCGCAACTCCACGTCATATGCGCGTAATAATTTCATCAGTATTTGATGAATAATGAGGTTTCAGCTACCATCATCTTCCTGCCCTTATCCCATTCTACTTGTGGTCGGCGCAACACGTTTTTTTCTTCCATTCTCCCCTATCAGACGTCACAGTATCATTTACTCCTTTTTCATTCATATCATTCCTTAGACAATCCATCCATCTTTTCTTTAGCCTTTCTTTGGCCATCCATTTTTTCTTTGGTTTCAGCTACGAATGTCAGTAAATTAATTGTGTTTTAGATCTACTCCAGTAATGTACTTCAAATCCACATCAAACGGTTCCAACTCATCATTCACAAAATCCTCACCTATTCAGACATATTCTCTTCGCGACACTCAATAATGCTTGTCAATGCTACAAAAATATGCAACCCGTACAAACGATCAGTCAGATCTATTCGTCTGTCAGTGTTTCTATTCGTTACGTGCTAGGAATATTTCAGTCTTGTCTACCATTGTTGATAGCTTCAGATCTGCAGGAAATGCCTGTTGATTGCTACGTTTCAGTTCATATTTTTAAAATGAATTGTTACGTTTTTTTGCGTTGTTATGTTTGGCTGGGACTGCGGATCTATTTGCAGTTTGACGTGAAATTAATTTGTGGTTGTTGTTGATGTGTCCGGCTGTCATTTGTAGATCTTTGACAGTCGTTATTGTAAGTCAGAAGGTCCTTGTGTTGAGCTCCTTGTGTTATGAGTTGAGCTACACGGTAACTGACACATGCTTGCACTGACTGGACAGGTTCACTCAAATCTGTGTGGTTCTTTCTTCAAAAGACCACCTCAGACACCTGCATGGTTCTCATATAATTTGCTCAATACAAAATTGTCTGGACTTTAAAAGAGACTGTGACCTCTGAGTTTGTTTCGGATGTTTCTTCTCAGAGTAGTCAGTTACGAAACACCGGCCTCATCTAGTGTAAAATAGTGTCTTTTTGACGTGTAAAAGAGTTTGCCAAAACCAATTTACTGAATAAATATAAATTATCATTTATTTATTTATTTATCATAAGTCTGACTCCCATTCCCACTCTTGGAATGATCGCTTTTAGTGATAAGATCGTGCATTGAGTTACCCAAATTATAAGTTCTCTCTTGCGATTTCTGTAATTTGTATGGTATGCATAATAAAGAGTTATTTGACCAATGTTGATAGTGTATCAGTAAACAAAACCATATTTTTTCTATGCTGTGTAGTCTTTGATTAAAATAAAATAGCGGTAGATATGTTACGTTCTTACGTTAAGTATTCAAACAGTGACTCTTATACGTACACAGACACATTTACTCCCACAAACAATCATTGTTATTACACGCCAACAAAGAAAGAGACAGAATAATGCACAAAGGTGGCGTACGACCAAGACGGAGCATCACCGCTCTTCGTATTAGTTCGTTTGTAGTCGCCACGCCGAGCGGCGGCGGGCGGCGGCGCGGCCTTGTTTTAGCCAAACGTGTCGCACATTATCGCATTGTATGTTTCTATCCCGCTTTTCAAAATTGAAATATACACGCACGCACGTCTCAACCGAAATCTACTCGTATTGCGACTGAGGACTGTTAGGCCAATTTAGCCTAATTTATGCGGTCCATGCGCTATCGTGTAGTGACATATCTACCGCTATTTTATTTTAATCAAAGTGTGTAGTCGATTCTCTCTTCTCAATAGTTCTAGTTCTTTAAAGTCTCCCGGCAAGATGGACAGATCACCTAATGAATGTAGCTAGCAGTGGCTAGATGGATAAAACCCGGAGATCGTGCATTGTGGCGCTTCCTGGGGGTTATGTCCATCTGTGGACTGCAATAGGCTGAAATTATAAACACAAAGAAATAAAATAAAAGGCAAGGCACACAATGTTGACATAATGATGAACTTCGTTATCTCACATAAAGAAGACGGGCGAAGTGCTCCCGCGAACTACTCAATCTACGGCAGTCATTCGGCTTCCCTTCATTATAAAAACCTGAACAACATTCCCTTTCATCAGATAAGCCTCCTCATGCATGTATTTACATTTATTTACATACATATTATAATTTTCTAGCTCTTGCCAGATCTAATCTGCCTCCAATCTTAGAAGGACCCCGATTATTTTACATATTGAGTGAATGTCTGCGGTCTTATCATAATCTTAGGATATTTTATGACAAGGGGTACGGTCTTTTAGTTTAGGGACCTTCATGAAATAAATGTTTTGATGATGAAGAAATGTAGGGCACAGGTTCTCAAACTTATACGGAATACCGCACATTTATAAAAAAAAAAAAACGAACCAGTCCTTTAACATGGTATAATAAAAAAAAAATGTCTGTCAGTAACCCATCAATAATTAAAAAAAATATTCTGCAATCGAGCTCTCACACATTAATAATACGATAAACATTTTAGACTGCTAAATAATATGTTTTTGAATATAGAGGTATTTCATAACCCCCCCGTTTACCTATTAGTATTAATGGTTGTTTTTATTTGTTTCAGGTATGTCTTTTACTACACTTGTAGCATCGAAGATAATGTAAGGGTTACACAAGTTCAAAATGTTTGAATCATACTAGCTTGTTTCCATCGGCCCCGCCCGCGTGGAACCCGAAAATTATCCTTCTGGTACAAAATACCGGGATAAACGGTATCCTATGTGTTATTCTAGATTATAACCTATCTCTAAACCAAGTTTCATAAATATTCGTTCAGCCGTTCTGACGTGACTGAGTAACAAACATATACATCCATATTACTTAATGGCGGATCCAGTTCAATTCTAAATCTACTTTTCATTCATAGCATTCCTAAAACGGTATTTCCTGAGTCTTGGTCAAGATCACATGCTTCCAATAAATACTCGGACCTGCCAAACAGCTAATCTTAATTACCAACACTTAGACGTCTGCCTACCTCCTCTAGACGTGCTTCTGTTGCGCCGGCGCCTTTAATACGTTCAAATTGTTGGCGTGGGAGAAGATTTTAAGTATTGATGTATTTCTCTGCAGTGTTTTGATTTTGAATTTTCTCATGTTACTAATAAATACGAAGGATTTCGTATCGATAGTTTTTTTTTAATAAAACGTCTTCCTAATCGTGGGTGCGTTTACAAACATAAAAACTCACATACCTACACAAACACACACAGACCCGAAAAAACTAAGTGGTGTAGACACAGAAATATTATAAACAGGAGAAGTGGCAAGGGGGCGTGTCAGTGAAGCCTTGGTGTTGACCGTTTCGCTCAGCTATCACTTGTACTACTTTATTCTTGTTTTCCTATATTACTCCGACTGTATTGTTTTTGCATTAAATACATTGCTCTTTTACAACCACCTCAGTCTATCACTGAGTGACTTGACAAACAATGTAAAACTGACATAACGATACATCACCAAGCCGTAATGTCGCATGGTGCGTCCGTTGTATTTGAGCGGGAGAGTCGTATCCGCCCCCCGTGTCGCGACAACACACAATGATAATTGTTTGTGTGAGTAAATTATACGGAAAAAGTACGCTGTAGTGTAAAGAATTAGGTTTATATTTAAATGACTGAGTTATCGATGGCGCGTGTGTGCAATTGTTCGTAGTATTGTTTTGACAGAATTGTGTGCGCAGTATTAGCGTTATGGAGGGGCAATTGTGGCTTCATCGGATTTCTATACATTTTGAATTCCACGCCATATCTCCTTATTTAATATATCTATGGGTGTAGATCATACAAATATTTATTCCATATGAGCGGTGACTTAGCTCGGGACGCGAAAGGTAAGATTAATGTATAGACATGTTTGAAACACGCCACGATGCGCGGATAGCAGCGAATTCGTGTATCAACAAAGTAATTAATGTCCTATTTGCGCCGCCCGCCGCACGGCTCACCATTTAGAACAACGCGGTTGTGAACGAGCCATAAAGTCTATGCATAATCAAATCTTAAAAATCAGATTGTCAAACGTACGTTTCTACTAGCTTTTTTTTTAGCGTGTTAAAATCATCAAATGAGTTCTCCCACCCAGGGCAGGGCGAGAGGGACTGTCAGACTCGTACTGACTAAAATCCACGGTGTCCTTCAATAGCCCTTTATGTTCCGGGGTCACGGTAATGAGATAAGTCCCGCAGGACCCCGGCAGGCTTTGGCCCTCTAGAGGCCCCCGTCATCATGCTGACACTCTTTGAGGCGCGCGTGGAACACAACGCGCCGTCGACCCGGGCATGGTCGGCCTGGCCGGGTGGCGAGTTGCCCATTACTCGCCGCCCGCATGCGCCTACGGTGGCCGGAGATCGCCCCGCGACGTCCGACGCCGCGGGCGTCTACCACTGCGAAACGTTTCTCTTAGCTAGATTTTAAACAAGTCTAAGATAATTTAAATAACGTAGTGAATGAGTGTTTTATTTACATAATGACTTAATACAAAACTTATCAATTTTATTTATTTTACGATCTTATTTCTTTATATATTTTTGTAGTTGAATATAAAATATAATTTTTACTCTACAAAACATATTTTTTATGTATTGTCCGTTTTATTGTGTAGTTTTAATTTTTTTAATTTAAAGATAGTAGTAGTTCGTGTTTGACCGCTATCTCGCTTGATGGTAAGCGAAGATGTGGTCGACGGAATAAAAATGAATATATAAAAGATTAGGTAAATATTGAAAGGTCGTGACGGTATAACAGTCCTCCAGCCCCACTCAAGACGAGAGGACTCTTTTGATAATTTTATAGCCCAATAGAATGAGGTCTTCAAAATGTATTTGGTTATTTTTAGGTGCCCATGCAAAAATTACTCCATACTTCGCAAAAGCTATTGGTTTTTAAGCTATTGCATGGCCTTTATTGCGGGCTCTGAGCGCGGCGCGGCGACCGAATCAAGAAATTCCCAAAAACCTAAAGAAAAAACCTAAGGAAATTACCTGAAACCACGCATCGTCTAACTTCGTTTCAGTTCGGGAGACTTCGGCAATTATAAAGATACGGACAGACGTGCTCATAAAGGTATGGACAGACGTGCTCATAAAGGCATACCTTTATGAGCACGTCCTCGGTCCATAGACAGACGTGCTCATTACTAGCAGGAAAGCATGCTTTTATTGAGCAAGGGGCAATTTTATTGAGGGAGAGGGAGGAGAACTTTTCTTGACGTTTCACTTGATTGAAGTGGCTGACCATAGCCTAATTAGTACAGTAATAAATATAACAAATAATTATAATTGCATAAGTTGATAAAAAAATGTTATGCAATAGCTTTACCGCGGCAGTCCTCGAGTGCCACACGTTTTTTTTATTAAAAAAGTATTAACTATGAGAGCATTTAAATTAATCATACTAACTAAGTCATAAGTGTGGTTTCACAATCAATCGTTGTTTTACATTCAGTTCGGAAGTTTATAATGTAACTGGGTTGTGGAGTGGAGGTTAGATAGGTAATCGTTTCATGAGAAGTACTAGTATTCATATGCATTTGATAGCACAGGAACCCGATAACAACATAAGGCTGCGTTTGCACCAGAGCTGTGCTGACCGAGGCAAGGTAAATGAAGCGATTCTATTGATTCCTTACAAACACATTCCTCGCTACGCATCCTCGCACGTCTTTGGTGGAAACGTAGCCTTATTGGGAAAGGCAAGGCAGATGATAAGGAGCCTTACCTCGAGCTCTTAACGCGATCCAGTTAAGGCTGTGGGAAAGGGACAGAGCTATACAAGTCGTCTAGCGCCATCTCTTTCCCACAGCCTAAACTGGATCGCGTTAAGAGTTCATGTTAGGCCACAAGCTTGTTGTGATCCTACTGTTGCGAGCTTGGGTCTCAAAGATGGTTGGGAGAGTGGTTGGTAAATACCTCGTGAACGACTCGCAGGTTAGGTATTCTAAGGTAAAACTTATTGAAAGTGACCATCACTCGAGTGAACCGTCTAAATATACCTTTTTACAATACCTATTCATATTTAGGTAACCTCGTAACACGAAAAAGGCCATCCAGAAAATTCATTACATTGTGCAAATACACGTTCCCAATATGGAATCCACGAACCTAATCCCACCGAATTACACATTACACGGGCACAATAAAAAGGGTATTACACGTAATCCGACAATAGATCACAACTCCATATCAATCTATCGCTAATGGAAAGAGCCGAGATATTGAATATTCTTAGATAAAACCTCCTCGATTCCTTTGATGGGTTTGACAGATGGAAGATAAAGATTTCTGCGAATGAAAGATCATGTTTGTTTTCTGGTATTAGGAGGGTAAATATTGTGAGTGATCTGTTTGAGGAGTTGCGTGGAGATAGGTGGGGGGTTTTAGGTCAAGGTTAAGTCGGGCATGCGGGCGGCGAGTAGGTACCTTATGGGCGACTCGCTGTCCGACCATGGACCATGCCCGGGTCGACCGCGCGTTGTGTTCCACGCGTGCCTCAGAGTGTCAGCGCAATGACGGGCCCTTAAGAAGGCCAAAGCCTGCCGGGGTCTCGGGTCTACTGAATTACCGTGACCACGGAACGTAAAGGGCACCGTGGATTTTAGTCAGTGCAAGTCTGACAATCCCTCCTGCCCTGCCCTGGGAGGACTAATTTGATGATTATACCACGATAAAAAAAAAGGATTAGGTGTTTAGGGGCGACTAGATAATGATATGGCATTACAGGGTACATCTTACTGACGGTGGTGGTATGTGAGCCAGGACTGCCTGCCTCGTGACTACCATCCTTTTTGGAGCCGGTGACTAAAAGTTTCACTGTATTCTATCGGTGCTTAGTTCTAGCATCCTTATGGATGAGCTTGCTTCATTTTGGGCTTGATCCTTTGCTTTTGGGCTAGAATTTTTTTTTTAAATAACTTCGTACTGTTAGAACCGGGAACCTTGAAGGGTTTTTAAAAAATGAAAGTTTTAATTTGCTGGAAGTAAGTACTATATTACACGAGATATGTACAAGTGACAAGTGCACGGGATGGTGGTTAGGAGACGACTGGCGTGCTGGACCGAGGGAAAGATAGGCGAGGAGTGTCGGGATGCTGCGTCAGCAGCCAGGATGCAGCGTAAACAGCTGAGTAGGCCAAAAGGTGTACAAAGACAGGATGTAACAGTACGTTTTAAAAAACCAATCCTGAAAAAACACATTTCGTCAAACGTCCTCGTGTGCCTTAGCAATACAAATCTTAGGACGGATGCCTAATCAATAAGGATTCATTTATTTTTGTAAAAGTATGATTTCGAAGGAAATAATAAAATATTGGTTAACACACGTACCTACCTTCAGCATTTAGCCTTAAATAATTGTCCGAGTCTGCACTCGTTAGTTACTAATACCCAAAAACTGTACAGGGTGTGACAGACATCGACGCACAAACGGGTATCCATGGGTCCAGGACATGATTCTGGACCCCCCCGTGTTGGAATTTTTCGTCGGTTTTTTTTCCAATTTTTTATTTTTTAATGTTTTTTCTTTTTTAATCGTGAGCCGCGCTTAAAGTTCTACAGGTACTGTGGTACTGGACACAGTATTTAGGTATACGATTACCTTTCATTATAAACATCTAAGAAGACACCATTTCTAGTTTTATTTACATTGCTTTTTTAGTGAAAGTAAATTACTTTTTTATTAAAAATCTCATTGGGTTAGGTAAGAATAACGATTATGAACAGTCTAGAGTAAAGAAACGCCAAAAAATTTTTTTAAACAAATTTGAAAATTAGGGAAAACCCGATGAAAAATTCCAACACGGGGGGGTCCAGAATCATGTCCTGGACCCATGGTATCTGTTTGTGCGTCGATGTCTCTTACACCCTGTAAAACCACTCTCTATACTAATACCTTTGGAGCTGCAATTCCTTGAGTACTCGTATTCTCCTAGTTTATAAGCTCACCTGTCAAAGCGGTTACTATCAATGATTTCTAGTGTTCGTGTTTCACTTTCGACACCTTTGACGGTACACACATTCCGTACAGTGTGAGTGGGCCTTTATGTCACCGGGCTTTAGATTTGCAAGTAGTATTGCGTCCAATCTTTGACACCAATTTGGATATTGGTTTCTTTGACAGTTCCTTGCCGTTGTTCTTTGAAATTTGACTGTCATTTTGGGAGATTGAAAGAGTACCTAAGTCAAGCACAGTATAACACTTACATGCTTTGAATAAAACTTTTTGAAAACAAAGTTAATCTGTATACGTTTAAAATTGCTCTTAAATATGATTTTCTGTATAGTGTTTAAGCTATGCAATTTAGTTACCTCATAAATTCGTCAAAGCGCTTACTTAGTTACTAGCAATGAATCCTCTTGTTCGTCATCCACTTTAGGATCTATTGGTACAGCACATATTTCGTGCAGAGAAAGTGTGATTGGGTCTTTATGTCACTCAACTGAGTGACATAACATTCTTCGATTCTACAATGCTATAAGTACCTGCAATCTATACAACTGTAGATTGCAGGTATAGCATTGTAGAATCATGTACAATCTTTCACTCTAGTTGGAAGTATGTTGTTTTTGACCGTTGTTCTTTGGATAGTTTAGTATCGCACATGGAGATACGTAGTTATGGAAGTTTCTTGAAAAAGGAATAAATTCATCACTTGACGCAGTGATTGCTAAATGTCTACATTTGCAAACTGGGTATTTTGGAAACTATCCCAAATTTTGGGGGGCCCCCCATGGCACCCCCAAAATTTGATTTGTTTTTATTTTTGTGTAAAAATCCTAATGCGGTTCACATAATACATCTACCTACCAAGTTTCAACAGGATAGCTCTTATACTTTCGACAAAAAGTGGCTGTGACATACGGACGGACAGACAGACATGACGAATCTATAAAGGTTCCGTTTTTGCCATTTGGCTACGGAACCCTAAATATCGGCTTATAAGTTCAACCGCAGCAAAACATTTGAAAAAAATACTGGTGTGTGCGTCTAAAGGCGTAGATTCCAAAAATAGATTGATGGAAAATAACTTCTGTTGCAAGCGAACAAAAATAAATAAAGAAAACGTAAAGCTGCTGTTCAGTTAAACTTTAAAGTTCAAATGCCTTTAAAAGGCGATATGACTCAAACCAATTCTAATAAGATTCACGAAAATTTCATGGACGACAAGCTTCCTCAAAAGGAAATAATCTATTCAAATCAAAAACTGATGTCACCAAAGTAAAAATAAAAGTTGTTGAACACTAAAAAAGGTTCGCTATAAAATATTTGAGTTATTGCAATTGATTTAGATGGTGGTCTGAGAAGTGTCCAATGTTCTTTAAGAAAAACTTTGGACTTGGTTTTTAGGGTTCCGTAGCCAAATGGCAAAAACGGAACCCTTATACCTAGATTCGTCATGTCTGTCTGTCTACCGAGGTTCGGGCACGCCGCAATCGCGGCGGTAAGACCCCTCTTTGAGGAGTGGCTGGAAAGGCGTCACGGCGTCCTGACCTATCGCATGACGCAGGTCCTCACCGGACACGGAAGTTTCGGGAGGTACCTGTGTCGGATGGGGAAGGAAGAAACGCCGGGGTGTCACCATTGCGAAGATCGCCCGGAGGACACAGTAGAGCATACGGTGCAAGACTGCCCCGCTTGGGCAGAGCACCGCCGTGTCCTCACGGCAGCTATAGGCGGAGACCTCTCGCGCCCGGCATTGGTCGAGGCCATGCTGCGGGGCGAGACGGAGTGGGAAGCGGTCGCCTCCTTCTGCGAAGCAGTAATGCTCGTTAAGGAGGAGGCGGGCCGTGAGAGAGAGAGGACAGCGTCCTCCCTCCGCCCCACCCGCAATGGTAGACGCCCACGGCGTCGGACGTCGCAAGACGATCTCCGGCCACCGTAGGCGCGGGCATGCGGGCGGCGAGTAAAGGGCAACTCGCCGCCCGACCATGGACCATGCCCGGGTCGACGACGCGTTGTGTTCCACGCGCGCCTCAAAGAGCGTCAGCACGATGACGGGGCCGCCCAAGAGGGCCAAAGCCTGCCGGGGTCGCGGGACTTATTTCATTACCGTGACCCCGGAACACAAAGGGCTATTGAAGGACACCGTGGATTTTAGTCAGTACAAGTCTGACAGTCCCTCCCGCCCTGTCCTGGGTGGGAGGACTCATGTGATGATTTTACCACGCTAAAAAAAAAAAAATGACTGTCTGTTCGTTCGTATGTCACAGCCACTTTTTGTCGAAAGTATAAGAGCTATCCTGTTGAAACTTGGTAGGTAGATGTATTATGTGAACCGCATTAGGATTTTCACACAAAAATAAAAACAAATTTTGGGGGTGCCCCCCATACTTAGAATTGAAACTCAAATTTTATTTTTCACCTTTCGTCTTTAAAAATTATATTGAGGTTACTAACATAATTTTTTTCTAAACTGAAGATTTTGCACGAGAGACACTTCTAAAGTGGTAAAATGTGTCTCCCCCCCCCCTGTAACTTCTTAAATAAGAGAATGATAAAACTAAAAAAATATATAATGTAGATCTCAACAAAAACTTCCAACGAAAATTGGTTTGGATGAGATACAGTTAGCAGTTTTTGAGATATAGTACATTTTCAAAAACCGCAAATATAACTTTGCCATTCATACAAACACTATGAAAAACAAAGTTATTTTTATTGTTTGTGTATGTTACTTACTAATCTCAATATAATTATATCCCTAATCTATGCTTGCTAATACGGAACCCTTCATGGGCGAGTCCAACTCGCACTTGACCGGTTATTTATTACAAAAATTCGTACGATTTAGGTAAATAATATACTAATGATACAAAAGCTGAAGATTTTGTTTGCATCGGCGTTTATCAACTTTCTTGCAAACTGCTCGATGAATTTTGTTTCCATTTTCACCATAATTTTACATGAAAATCTATTCTTTGATGATTCTTTTTAATCATCCCATTAATAGAGTCGATAGCTTTTAACATAAAATTGTTGTTGACAACTTCAACAGTAGTTTGCAATAAAATTGTTTATTTAATGTTTTAGTAAAAATACTTGGATTATTTCAGTCTTAAAGGTATTTGTGACCTATTATTAATTTTACGACCGTAGTCCACGTGTTCACAATAAAGTAGTTATGGTTGTGACGTCACGCGATGAGTGTGTGTCAGAGGTATTAGCTCTCTAGTCTTTGTTGCACTTTATTGTTTAGGTGATAAAGGTTAGTTTTAAATGTCTACAATGCTGGAAATTGATAAGCTATCTCGGTTGCTACTTTTTAAATTTCATAAACTGGTTATTTAGTTTTTAGTATACACCAGTTAACATTTGTAATTTGTCTGGTTTCTACACTTGGCTCTTGTTGGTCATAGCGTGATGTTATATAGCCTATAGCCCTCCTTGATAAATTAACTATGTCTTCTTCTTCTTCTTCCTGCCCTTATCCCATTCTACTTGGGGTCGGCGCAACACGTTTTCTTCTTCCATTCTCCCTTATCAGACGTCACAGTATCATTTACTCCTTTTTCTTTCATATCATTCCTTAGACAATCCATCCATCTTTTCTTTGGCCTTCCTCTTCGCCTCCATCCATCAACATTCATACTCATCACTTTCTTAGTCACATGGGTGTCATCCCTCCTCATCACATGTCCATACCAAGATAGACGATAAATTAACTATGTAACACAAAAATAATTTTAGAATTAGAACCAGTACTTTTCAGATTACTATAGATCAGATAGTATAGATAATGAGTAAATTATTCTTGACAAATTAATTAAACTGACCATAAATCGTTCACAACCCACAAATAAACCATAAAATAAAAATAACTACCCCACTTAACTTCGTTTACTGGCACATCAAGTGCATTTTCAAGCAACAAGTTCAGCTCAGATCGAGTATGTTCAATCGTATATAATCATTCATTCGTTCAATGCACCGAATGGAATCATTCAATACTATGCTTTTCAACGTTGATTGATTTCAACGAAAACTCTCGAAGTTTCACGGAAATTAACGAAGTGGCTACCTATATGTAATCTGGAACTTTGTTTTTACGATGCAAGTGATGTGAATTAAAAATTTGAAAGAGAAGTTTTAATTGGTTTGGGCTTAAAAGAGTGATTGAATTTTTACAAGAATGACTTATTTTTCTGGAGTAAAAGCATGGCTTTTGACTTGGGTAGGTAATATTAAATTAATCACACAGATTCATTAAAAAAAAAAAAAATCCGTTAGTACGAATTTAAGTTAACCATTCAAAAAACAAGCCCCATGTGTATTAATTTAAAACTAGAGGGGTATCTTGGTCAGTTTTCAAATTCTTCACTTTATAACGTTTTTAAAGGTGAACACAACAAAATCAAGTACAAACATCTAATTGATATCAAATGAACGGGTCACACACCTTTGTCAAATATCGAGTTGACATCAATCAACCCAAATTAAAACCTTTTTGATCGCCTGGCCATTTACGTTAAATATTTAAAAACCTTTTTTATTTAAAGCCTCCTGCAGACACACGCGATTAATCGCGCGGGGCGACGACATGTCGCGGTACATTCACAGTATTTTTAGAGTGGAAATTAGCTTGGCTCGTTGTCGCAGCGCGATTAATCGCGTGTGTCTGCAGGAGGCTTAATGGTGAGAGACTGAGAGTCCGTTAGGTCTCGTGACGAAATTATTTATTTAAGGCGGATGTGTCGACCATAGAGGTGAAGTTACTCGTTGGTCACAGTTCTACGAGCTTATAAGCGCATTAAAACTCAATAAGGTCCTTCGTGCGCTAGGCGACGCAACTCTCCGATACCTTACGACTTTTTTTTTTTTTTGCGTCGTTTTTGTCGGAATCATCAAATGAGTCCTCCTACCCCGGGCAGGGCGGGAGGGACTGTCAGACTTGTACTGACTAAAATCCACGGTGTCCTTCAATAGCCCTTTATGTTCCGGGGTCACGGTAATGAGATAAGTCCCACGACCCCGGCAGGCTTTGGCCCTCTAGAGAGGGGGCCCCGTCATTATGCTGACGCTCTTTGAGGCGCGCGTGGAACACAACGCGCCGTCGACCCGGGCTTGGTCCATGGTCGGGCAGCGAATTGCCCTTTACTCGCCGCCCGCATGCCCGCGCCTACGGTGGCCGGTGATCGTCTTGCGATACCTTACGACTTTGGCATTCTGTGTACGAACCTCTATGGATTTGTATTGCGATTGTCGCCTGGATACCAAAGTCGTAAGGTTTCGGAGACATAAGTCGCGTTGTGTATGAAGTAGCTAAGTGCTGCGTGTTTACCAAAAAGGCGCACCCACGCGTTTCGATGAACCTGAGTCGGTAACGCTTTTACGCCTAAAACGCTGGACAGTTTTTGGTGAATGTTGTTACGATGGGTCCCTTTTTAAGCTATTGTATAGCTTTTATCGCAGGCTCTGAGCGCGGCGCGGTGCGAAAATCCTAACGAAAAAACCTAAGGAAAATACCTGACACCACGCATCGTCTAACGTCGTTTCAGTTCCGGAGACTTCGGCAATCATAAAGGTACGGACAGACGTGCTCATAAAGGTACGGACAGACGTGCTCATTACTAGCACGAAAGCATGCTTTTATTGAGGGAGAAGGAGAGGGAGAGGGAGGAGAACGTTTCTTGACGTTTCACTTGATTGACGTGGCTGACCATAGCCTAATTAGTACAGTAATAAATATAAAATTAAATAATTATAATAGCATGAGTTGATGAAAAATGCTATGCAATAGCTTTACCGCGGCAGTCCCCGAGTGCCACACCTATTTTTTTCTGTGGCAAAATCATAAAATGTGTTCTCCCGCTCTGGGTGTCTGTCAGACTGTTAGATTATTACGGACTTAAAATGCTCCCTGTTCCTTTGGTGGCCCTTGATGATCCAATGCCACAGTATTCTGCTTAGACAGTTCAACTATTCGGGCAGATATTGGCCCTGTATTCCGGGCCCCGGAGGCAGTTACAGGCCACTATATGACACACACATTATCTTTGCGTTAAACTTGACGTGGAAGAGAAACTATTACGTCATCTTTTACAAATATTCCATGAAGTAATGGGCCCTTGGAACTTGGAACTGTACCTATAAGCTTGTAAAATCTATTAGCTTCCCTACCAAGTAAAGATGAGCAAAAGAAATGAGATCCATGAGTCCTAGAGTTACGGAAGGCTAAGCCAGGAGCTAAGCGCCAATCAGGACATCTTTGTTAGATAAAGCTGCTGCTGTGAGGTTTAAGCCGGGGCTAATGTCTGGAGCCTTCAATAGATAGTCCTTTTTTGGCTCTTAATATAAAGAATGGCCTTATTACGGTTACTTATGTGTATCGTTGGTTAACAATACTTGATCTGTTTGTATTTTTAATTTATTTCCTGGTATTTTTTTGAAGTGACCCATATTAGGAACTTCTCCTGTGTTGTGGGGTGTGTTTACAAAAATATAAACTCACATACACAAACACTCATATTCTGAAGAATAAGTTATGTGAATGAGAAACAGCATACAATCATAATTCAGTACGTCCATCCAAAATTTTTCATTAACAGTATTAAGTTAAATTGGAGTTAGATGATCTTAATACCAATGCTTTCAACTAAGCAGCGCTACAAGTAAATATTGTTAATAAACCAAGTCATCATCATCATCCACTGCCCGTCTTCACCCACTGCTGGGTATAGGCCTCTCTTTGTTTGTGCCAAGCTCCACGGTCTTGCGCCAGCCTCATCCAGGACACTCCCGCAATGGCAACAATGTCGTCTGCCCATCTCGCCGCCGGACGACCAACACTTCTTCTTCCATTCCTTGGACGCCAATAAACCAAGTACGTCCTAAAACTAAAATTTGATGGGATGTGACATGCCAGTATGCAGCAACCCCCATTGGGACTTCGTGATGGATTACGGCTCACACTCTCATAGAGAGGGTCTGTGTCCCAGCCGTGGGACGTTATGAGTTCTATCTCGGTATTATTCACAATTCTATTCACCTTCAGACTGTTAAACAGGTCAATGATCCCTTAAATACACCGGCTCACACAAGTTTTCTTGCCATTTCTCTCTCAACATATACAAACATCTCGAAACAGTTTTTTTCTCGAGTGTACCCTTTAAACTTCTTTGTCTTTTCGTTACCTTGTTTCCAATTGATGCTATTTCCACTTCAACAAAAATCAACTTTATAGCAGTGTAAATTAAGTTGGTTTAAAATAAGTAGCAGTAATATTGAAGAAGTCATGAAATTGTTTGAAAGTTGTAGAATCAACTGAACTTTATGTGTTAGTAATAAAGTTACGTTTCCTAAAACACGTTTAGAAAAATCTCGAACGTAGATATTTTCAGTAACACTTTTTATTTATAAATCTTCACTGCAATAAAGTTTATTGTAATTTGTTTGCACTTACAAATGGATATTCTAGCTATCATGAAATACCGTTCATGCTATAAAATTTGCCGTCTGTCCGTCTGTACATTTTAAATCGGTTCAAATAAGATTTCGTGGTTTTAGTTTTTATCGAATATATTGTTTGTTTTGGTTTTTATAACCATAATTTTAGAGTAACTGTTTGTCGACAAATTATTCTCGTTATTAATGTTTTTTTTTTCTGTTTGTTTCAGGTATGTGTTTGAATGCACTACGTAGAAATAGGAGAAGTGTCTGAAAATAAAGGCGCTGTCCCACCGCGGTGCACGGAGTTATTTTATACACGTGTGATAAACTTCGGTTTGCAAAAATAGACAAATGATGATATCATCAATAAATTGAAAATGTAATTAGTCTACCAGTTAGAGTTTTGAAAGTAAGGATACAGGTTTTTAAAATAATATAATATACCTAGGAGTGACGTTTTGCGAATTTCAAAAGTGTCGTAGCTTCGTCAATTTAGGCTTGCGTAATAAAAGAAAAACACGGGTCTAATCATTTTTGATAACTTCACATTTTACTGAATGAAGACGCATCGCTGCGCGTAAATTTTCATAGGAATTCTCAAAATCTAACTTTATTAACTACACGACAAGATACACATTTATAATACCGCCGCGTTGCGTCTCGGTGTGTACTAACCCTAAACTTGTTCTCATATATAACGAATGAAAACGATCGTATATTAACAGAAACTAGTTTAAAAATGAATCAATCATGTTAGATTACACAAAGACGTATTGTAATCTCATTCCACAAATTCTCCGTAAGCATCTCACACTAAAACAAACCAATTTTCTCAAAACATTTGCTCACTCTGATTGCGTTTTCCGTTCAATTTAAAACACTGTAATTAAGTTTCAACTAAACGGAAAATTCCCAGAAAGTTCTGATTTGTATCCTAGTACAGGAACTATGGTGTTAACTTGCTACGGGCTACGTGCAAACACGTGTTTTTTGGGTCACGCTCCATTTAGTAGCAGTACTATCTTTAGACCGCTTCTTCTCTTGTTCTAATAGATATCCTAGTACAGGAACTATGGTGTAAACTTACTACTGGATACGTACAAACGTCATGTGTTGTGTCACGCTCTATTTACCAGCATCAGTATCTTTAGACAGCTGCTTCTCATATGAGCGCTTTATAACGAACTATTTTCTATAGTTTTAACGAAGTAACCATCAAGAAAAACCCAAGGAAGGAACTCATTAAATCACTATTGCATAAACTAGTCGGGGAAATCGTATAGTACGGAAATTATGTCTAGATTTCATAGAAATATTCCCACACTGTCTCTTTTATATCTCTTTAGTGTCAGTTAGACATAACTTTGAGATCAGCCGTATCGATTTCGCTATGCTATCTTATAGGAAAATGTTAGGAAGTCTCAAGCTGATATGTGCTTATTAACTTTATATAAAGGAGGTAAATCTTTGTTGAAATCATTTTAATGAGGAATATTATACCGTCCTTTACTTATATTTTTCCCGTGGTGGTAAGCAGGAACTGGAGAATTTGTTTTATACACAGAAATATTAAAAAACAGGAGAAGTGACAAGGGGGCGTGTCGGTTTTTGCATTAAATACATTGCTCTTTTACAACCACCTCAGTCTATCACTGAGTGACTGGACAAGCATTGTAAAACTGACATAACGATACCTCACCAAGCCGTAATGTCGCATGGTGCGTCCGTTGTATTTGAGCGGGAGAGTCGTATCCGCCCCCCGTGTCGCGACAACACACAATGATTATTGTTTTAGTGTGAGTAAATTAAACGGAAAAAGTACGCTGTAGTGTAAAGAATTAGGTTTATAATTAAATGACGGAGTTATCGATAGCGCGTGTGTGCACTTGTTCGTAGTATTGTTTTGACAGAACTGTGTGCGCAATATTAGCGTTATGGAGGGGCAATTGTGGCTTCACCGGATTTCTATACATTTTGAATTCCACGCCATATCTCCTATAATACATCTATAGTTTCATATGATCCATAGATCCTGGTCTTTATTATGAAAGTACATGCACATTAAGGTAAGAGTTGTCTTTCATCTTTTCACTGAAACCAACACCAATAACATTTTTATTATATCAACCTTCGATCAACTTATAGCGTCTCACTGTTATGGGAAGATTTCCCTCCGCCCTTTCCACTTCTCGCAGCTATTTGCGACAATGGTCCAGGCTCTCTTTTGGCACCCATTGTGTGTGTCCACACTGGAAGCCTAGCGCGACGGCGGCGGCGGGCGCGGTGGCGGGCGCGGCGGCGGGCGCGATCTGTGTCCACACTGCCAATCAAGCGTTTGTTTTTGTAGCGGCGAATTCAGGTGTTGCAAACCGGTGGTACAAAGTAGTTTCTATAAATCTTGTTTAAAGAAATTCATTTTAAATTGTTTTACAGGTTGTTTAGGATTGCATACAAGTAAATTATCAATCATTCTACATTTGTCTACTCAAGTACGGTAAAAATAATTTAAATATGTACAAAAACATCCAACGGTAGTACTTTAGTGCATGTTCTGGTAACTAGATGGCGCTACTAAAAGACCGAAAAGGTTTGATACACCTGCCACCCGCCCGTTGTATCGGTTGTTGCCTAGCAATGCATAGGCTCGCAAATTCGCTTGTAGCCATCGCGCTAGGCCCCCGCCTTAGTCACTTCAATGTGGCCACGACTGGCGATTTCATACATTCAATATTTCCGCGCCCGCCGCCGCCACCGCGCTAGGCTCGCAGTGTGTTTGAGCACTTTCTGATACATGTTTTAACAGAGACCGTACCATAGATTACGATTACGAATAGAAAACTTTTCGAATTGTTATAATTATTAAAAAAAATAGATACTAATATATTGATATATTTTTCTGACCCCTAAAATAAAACCGTTTACCTGTTGTAAACCAGTCTGAGCCCAAAACCGAAATAACTTTAAACTTAAACGTCTTCCCCAACTCTTGAGACAGTACCATTTAAATAAAAATAGCCTCCAATTTCAGACAGCAATATACTAAAATACCTGAAAATAGCTCTCGAATTCTAGGTCTAACTTTGGCAAATTTTTAAGTGTCTAGACTGAAACTCGGTGTTACTAAAGCGAACTATGTCGGTTCGTGCCAGAATATGTTATCAATCTTTTGTGGAGGTATTTGGGGCAGATATAACAGGAGTTTGTGATGGAATTGGGTCGGATTTGGATATACAGGTAGGTAATGCTTCTTGGATGGAATTAGGATGCAGTCGTATGTCTATTTCATTGTGTATCTGTAAGATGGGTTGTCTGTTATGTCTGTGTTTGTGGTAAAATTAATGCTAAACCTGGGTCGGCAATGACCACTGAAGAAACGGGACTATTTTGTAGTTAGTAAGATTCTGACAGTCCTTTCCGTTCCACCCAGAGCATTTGATGACTTCACAGCCCATAAAAAAGTTAAAATAGTGCTGGTTTTGATCCATATCTGACTGAGGTATTTTCTTTTTAAAAGCCAAATATAATTTATCTCATAGTTCAAGATCAGCCCTTTTGAACCTCTGAAGTATATTGTAAGCGTCCCCCTAAAGGCAACTTCATAATTTAAGAAGGGGCTCAACATACCCCCTTGCAGTATATCTGTTTTATGAGAAGGAATTCTATTGATTCTATACGTGTTAGTCATTATTGTTCGTTCAATATTCTTTTCATAATGTTTTTTTTCTATCCAGTCGTTAATTTCCCACTGCTGGGCAAAACCTTCCTCATATTTTTCCGAATGCAACGAAGTCAAACTCCACTCTGAAATCAGTTTAAACTAAGTCAAAAATAAATACTGGAAATTTCGAAATTACAAGCGTAGTTTTGAACAAACGTGTCTGTAATAAAGCATAATCAATACAGTTCATTGTACAGAAAGGCTAAAACGTACTTAACTCTATCCTATATTCTACTTAAAACAAATTAGTATAGAACATTCCCTCAATAAACTGGTACAATTCAAGAATTCATATATGTTTATCAGTTGTCTAGTACCCATAACACAAGCTCTGCTTAGCTTGGGACTAGATGGCGTTGTGCGATAGTTGTGGAATATTATTATTATTATTATCTCCTTTATTCATTAAACTTACATATAATTACATTTTTAAATATTTTAGATAAAAAAAAAACAAAACGATATAAAACATTATTATTATTATTCATATGAAGATTATTATTATCTATACAGGGTGTCCAGTAATGAATGGATAACCTAGGAATGGGTCATAGTAGAACTAAAGGCGATTCAGAAAAAAATACAAAAAAAAATCAATACCGAGTATTTTCTAAGATATGTCACTTTTAAGAATATTGAAAATTTTTGGTACCCTACTTTACATTCTTGCACACCACGGCCACAAATTTATGAATTCCATCATTTTTTTATTGACAAAATAATCTAAATTAACTGAGCTAACAGACGAGCAGTAAATAGTAACACTGCTACTAAACAGCTTTTTAAAAAATGAACTCGAATTAGTACTTTAGTGAAAAAATTGAGAAAAATTTTCATTGAGACAAAGTTTAAGCAACCATAGCATGAAAAAAACGTATGGCAACACAGGTGACCAATAATTTTAAAATAATATGCATTTAATGCAAATTTCAAAAAGGTATTACTTATCATTGTACCTAATGTAAATAATGAATTATTGCTAATTGAGTTTGAAAGGAGAGAAAATTACTGCTGAGAAAAGTTTGAAATATTCAGGTAGTCCAGGTAAACCCCACACATTTTAAGAATTTCACCGAAGAAAAAAAAAGTCTCATCTTCTAGACGCTTCGAATGACACCTATTTCAAATCTGTTGGATACCTTCACCCACCTTCACTCAGGTTAGGTTAGGTAAGCCAATTTCTCTCCTTTCAAACACAAATAGCAATTACTCATTATTTTCAATAGGTACAGTGATGAATAATACCATTTTGAAATCTGCATTAAGTGCATATCATTTAAAAATTATTGGTCACTTGGGTTGCCATACGTTTTTTTCGTCATTGTAACCTATTGAAGATAATGAATAATTGCTATTTGTGTTTGAAAGGAGAGAAATTTGCTAATCAACCTAGGTGAAGGTATCCAACAGATTTGAAATAGGTGTCATTCTAAGCGTCTAGAAGATGAGACTTTTTTTTACTTCGGTGAAATTCTTAAAATGTGTGGGGTTTACCTGGAATACCTGAATATTTCAAACTTTTCTCAGCAGCAATTTTCTCTCCTTTCAAACACAATTAGCAATAATTCATTATTTACATTAGGTACAATGATAAGTAATACCATTTCAAAATCTGCATTAAGTACACATTATTTAAAAATTATTGGTCACGTGTGTTGCCATACGTTTTTTTCATGCTATGGCTGCTTAAACTTTGTCATAACGAAATTTTTTCTCATTTTTTTCACTAAAGCACTAATTCGAGTTAATTTTTTGAGAAGCCGTGTATTAACAGTGTTACTATTTACTGCTCATCTATCAGCTCAGTTAATGTAGATTATTTTAACAGTAAAAAAATGATGGAATTCATCAATTTGTGGTCGTGGTGTGTAAGAATGTAAAGTAGGGTACCAAAAATTATCAATATTTTTAAAAGTGACATATCTTAGGAAATACTAGGTATTGATTTTTTTTCGTATTTTTTTCTGAATCGCCTTTAGTTCTACTATGACCCATTCCAAGGTTATCCATTCATTACTGGACACCCTGTATATATAAAAGCGAAAGGTCACTCACTCATAGGACACGAAATCTCAGAAACTACCAGGGCTAGGAGTTTAAAATTTTGCATAGAGGTTCTTTTTAGGACGTAGGCGCTCGCTAAGACAGGATTTTGCGAAATTCCACCCCAAAGGGGTTGTTTTTGGGGTTGATAGTTTGTATGAAACTTTGTTACTACAAGTACTAGGAATTTCAAATTTTGCATGCGGGTTCTTTTTAGGAAGTAGGTACTACTTACGAAAGGGATTTCTTGAAATTCGACCCCTAAGGGGTTGTTTTTGGTGTTGATAGTTTGTTTGAAACTTCGTTATTTTAAGTGCTAGGAGTCTCAAATTTTGCATAGGGAATATTTTTAGGAGGTAGATGTTCACTTTGACGGGATGTTGCGAAATTCGACCCCTAAGGGGTTGTTTTTGGTGTTGATAGATACAGGTCTCAAATTATGCATGGGGATTCTTTTAAGGACACTGATGCTCACTAGGACGGGATGTTGTGAAATTCGACCCCTAAGGGGTTGTTTTTCGGCACGGATAATTTGTATGAAACTTTGTTACTACAAGTACTAAGAGTTTCAAATGTTACATGAGGGTTCTTTTTAGGACGTAGGTGATACTTAAGACGGGATGTTTGGATATTCAACACCTAGGGGGTTGTTTTTAGGGTTGATAGTTAGGAGTTTCAAATTTTGCATAATGGTTTCATTTGTAATTACCTACTCACTAAGGTGGGTTTTGCGAAATTCGACCCCTAAGGGGTTGTGTTTGGGCTTGATAGTTTGTATGAAACTTTGTTACTACAAGCACTAGGAGTTTAAAATTTTGCATGGGGGTTATGTTTAGGACTTTAATGCTCACTAAGATGGGATTTTACGAAATTCAACCCCTAAAGGGTTGTTTTGGGGTTGAGAGGTAGAACTTTCAAATTGTGCATAGGGATTCTTTTTAGGACGTAGATGCTGCCTATGACGGGATTTTCTGAAATTCTATCCCTAAAGAGGGTGTTTTTGGGGTTGATAGTTTGCATGAAACTTCGTTATTACAAATGCTGGGAGTCTCAAAATATACATAGAGATTTTTAGGACGCGGCCATTGCACACTTTCGGGCACGCCGCAATCGCGGCAGGTTTGCTAGCGAAGGAGGAGGCGGGACGCGTGAGGGAGAGGACAGCATCCACCTTACAGCTCAGCCGCAGTGGTAGACGCCGACTGCGACGGACGTCGCAAGACGATCTCCGGCCAGCGTAGGCGCGGGCATGTGGACGGCGAGTAATGGGCGACTCACTGTCAGACCATGGACCATGCCCGGGTCGACGGCGCTTTATGTTCCACGCGCACCTAACAGAGTATCAGCACAATGACGGGGCCACCCCTTAGAGGGCCAAAGCCTGCCGGGGTCGCGGGACTAACGAATACCGTGACCCTGGAACGTAAAGGGCTATTGAAGGACACCGTGGCTTTTAGTCAGTACAAGTCTGAGAGTCCCTCCTACCCTGCCCTGGGTGAGAGGACTCATTAATTTGATGTATTTAACACGCTAAAAAAAACATGCTTACTCAGACGCGACTTTGTTCTTGATAGTTAGGAGTCTCAAATTTTGCTTATGGGTTTGTTTTAGGACGTAGGCGGGATTTTGCGAAACCTGAGGGGTTGTTTTTGGGTTGATAGAATTTTTGTTGGATATTGATTTAGATTTTCCAAAAGTATCCCATAAGGAGGGTGGCCCGGAGTAGAAATTCAAAGATAAAAAGTTCGAAATACGCGCAGACGAAGTCGCGGGCGAACTGCTAGTTATTCATATGAAGACTAAATATGAAACGTGACACAATTTTCCACGAAAGACAATGTCGCAGACATGGGTTTACATTAAAATACAAACACTCCATTATTGTGCTGCCAAACATCAGGTGTGTACTGTATATGCAGCATTCCAAGGCAGGTTTACATCATCATCAGATTCTGTTTGAGTTCTAAACCGAAGTCTTGTGTACCTAAAATATGGATAACGAAGCACAGAAAAACGATTATTAGAGACAGAGGTCATTCGATGGGGATTTTCTTCTTCGACCTTTCGCCATCCAGTGCTGGTTACTGCCAAATCTTTCCATTTTTTGCCCAATTTCTTACGGCCATAATGAAGATGTTTAATTAATAGTTATGATGTGTTTGCTACGTTATGTTTTTAGACTATTTCATTCTCTTTGTCAGAAAAAAAATGATTGATTTGCCCTTGCTATACAGCTCCCGCAATCAAAAACGCTCAGTCCGTGATTTAAATTCGAAAAAACTGTCATATCTTTTTATGGCATAACAAAAACGAGCGAGATAGACACAGAATCGAAATGATTGTGAATACGGCGAAAGATATTGTTTCTGATCTAAATCAATCAAGTATAATTGCAGTCGTATTTCTCCTCATCCTCAATCATAAACTCAGTATAGTTGATGTAAGCTTTATAATTAGTTATTTGTTCACGTATTACGTTGTTTCCTAAATTTCCACATGCCCAAAACTACGTGCAGAAGCAAGTATAAAATATAATACGTGCATTCACCGATATATACAACACAGATCTTATGAATGGAGACGTTAGATGCGTCCGTCAAGGTCGGCGTGATGAGCCAAAATAAACATTTCATTGATGAATTAAATTTTTGGGCGGCAAGCGCAGGCGCGCTTTCAATTCTTTTTCGAAATACCCACGTTTTGGAAGATGAATTGTATTGTGGCTTGCATTTGATCGTTTTGTAAACAACTATTTTTGTAGAATAAAGAATGTATGTAATTTCTATTTTACTAGAGATAATGTAGCAACAGTTTTATGTTATGATTTGTAGGTTTTTCTTATAACGTTTTATTGAACAAAAAAGTAAATTTATTGTTACTCTTCCTGCTGTTAGTCATGGTTAAAGAAAAATATGAAGGCTAAAGGTTGGTGAACTGTAAATATTTACGATATTTTGCACGTCGAATACCGATCGCTCATAGTGAGTTATTCTTATGGTGCTGAGCCAATTTTTTTAACGAAATACGTTTGTATTTATTCCTTTGGAGGTGATAGTGTGAGTTAATTATACTCTAACTTCCTTCATTGGATTTCACACTGGTATAAACCTAGCAGTTTCACTCTTCTATGTGTATCTGGGGTATCTTATTTTGACAGAAGCTGGAATATTTTATAATGAAAAAGTTCTCAGGGCTCGGACATATTTGATGAAGCAATAAAGAGATCACCGAAGTAGTGTGCTAGTTATTAATTGCTTAAAATAAAATAAAAAAGTACTAGTAACGGTCCTCCTGTGACCCAGGCCTTGTTTGCTCTGAAATCCACCACACGATCCCTGGTACTACAGGTTAGAGGATATCTCTTCCAATATCTTCTTCATGCTTATTTTCTCACAATGTTTTCATTCACCGTGATGAAGTAACCTCTAAATCAACAGTGTGATCAATCAGATCAAAGAAACTTAACGTAACAAAAAAACAACATGATTTCCGCACTACAGAACTTCCATTGTACCGTTTACACGTGTCGAGTGGAATCGCTGTCGACACTCGAAACGCTGCTTACCTCACAGCAGTTAGCGTAAACATAATCGTTTGCTGTCGAAACAACCTTTACGATACGTTTCGATAGCGTTCTGGTATTCTGTTTGCTATTATAAGCATCTTGATGTTGCTAAGGATTGAAGTAGATTGAATGGTTTTGATAAACGATTTAGTATTTTTGTGTCTTATTCAGAAATAGATAATCCACAATCGAATCGTCATCAATTGAGTTAATTGCCTCTTTCATAAAATTTTATGTGGTGCTGGGCAACTGAGCATTTAGGCCTATCCCAGTTGTATACGTCCTTTTGAGCCTATTCGCCATGTTTTCTTCTGTCTCCTGCTTGATATGGAGAGAAGTGGAAACTACGTTTTTTCCTTCTTCTACGCTCTTCATCATCATCATCATCATCTCAGCCATAGAACGTCCACTGCTGAACATAGGCCTCTCCTTTAGATCTCCACATATACCGGTTGGAAGAGACCTGCATCCAGCGTCTTCCGGCGACCTTTATAAGGTCCTACGCTATTATTTACTACTAATTTCGTTGCAAGTTCTAAGACAATTAAATTCATTCTCCGGGACAGCGTCGAGCTTCATTGTCTCGGAGTTTTTCTGGTGGTTGCCACTGTTGATTTTGGCTTTCAGGAAGTTGCAGTGATTTGGGATTTCCACAAATGCTAATTGTAGCCCACCTACGTCTTGTAGGTCAACCGTTATTTAATTTTTTACATGATATGCACGTGTTTGACTACCATTTCAGCTGATCGTAAGCAATGATTTGGTCGATGGTGAAGAAAGCTTGCTTAGAAGGTGCCGTAGCTAGGAACTTCGTTATCACCTTTTTTCTCATGCTCTAAAAGCTTGGAGTCTCGTGGCTGCGGTAATTCCGTCGGCGTTAACAACGTTATTTACCAAATCCTTTGTCTTGTTATAATTGTATTTATTTGTGTTTAATCTCAAATCTCTAACTTGTTTATCTTATGTTCTCATATCTTGTTATTAACAAAGTACCCAAGAATAATGTGCTGTGTAGTTTGTAAATGTGGATTTCATTATTTGAAATTCCGAACTGCGCCATTGATTCACATGATTGATTTTTTAATAGGATTAATTATGTTAAGGATATATTTATATAATTTATTAAAGATTTCTAACTAGGATACTATACCTACCCAATTTACTAGGTTGTGGTGGTTAGACAAACTGTCACTTCATATAGAACGTCTTCAGTATAGAACGCCAGCACATAAAACTATCTGTCAAAATTATTTTATAGACTCAAATTTATCACAATTCAAGGAGGTTTATGTTCGTTTTTAGGGTTCCGTACGTCCGAATACAAAAACGGAATCCTAGGATCACTTCACTGCTTTCATGGTCATCTGAATGCGCCATCGACAGAGTCCCACATAACGGTGGGGGGGGTTCACATCGGCGTCGGGGGTACGATGAAGTACCTGGGACTCGTCCTCGACAGCCGATGGAACTTCGGGGAACACTTCCTGCGTTTGGCCCCAAGGCTGAACCGGGCATCAGCCGCCCTCGGGCGACTCCTGCCCAATATCGGCGGGCCAAACGCCCCCTGCCGGAGGCTGCACGCCGGTGTCGTGCGGTCCATGGCCCTCTACGGGGCCCCCGTGTGGGCCCTGAGCATGCGGACGCGACCGGCAAAGCTGGTCGCATGCCAGTGGGCCATGGCTATCCGAATGATCCGAGGATACCGCACGATCGCCGGCGAATCGGCCAACCTTCTTGCCGGATCGCTGCCCTGGGATCTGGAGGCGACTGCCCTCCAGCGCGTCTATGAGTGGCGCGTGGAGGCGCAGCGTCGGGGTGTATCCCCGATGCCTCGAGAAGTCGAGGCGCGGCGGGAAGAGCTCCGGCGCGATCTCAGGGCAGTTTGGAGAGAACGACTGTCGCAACCGAGGTACGGGCACGCCGCAATCGCGGCTGTAAGACCCCTCTTTGAGGAGTGGCTGGATAGGTCCCACGGCATCCTCACCTACCGCATGACGCAGGTCCTCACCGGGCATGGATGCTTCGGGAGGTACCTGTGTCGGATAAAGAAGGAGGAAACGCCCGGGTGTCACCACTGCGAGGACCGCCCGGAGGACACGGTGGAGCATACGGTGCAGGACTGCCCCGCTTGGGCAGAGCACCGCCGTGTCCTTTCGACGGCGATAGGCGGAGACCTCTCGCGCCCGGCATTGGTCGAGGCCATGCTGCGGGGCGAGACGGAGTGGGAAGCGGTCGCCTCCTTCTGCGAAGCAGTCATGCTGGCGAAGGAGGAGGCGGGCCGCGCGAGGGAGAGAACAGCGTCCTCCCTCAGCCGCAGTGGTAGACGCCCACGGCGACGGATGTCGCGGGACGATCTCCGGCCACCGTAGGCGCGGGCATGCGGGCGGCGAGTAAAGGGCAACTCGCTGTCCGACCATGGACCATGCCCGGGTCGACGGCGCGTTGTGTTCCACGCGCGCCTCAAAGAGCGTCAGCACAATGACGGGGGCCCCCCTTTAGAGGGCCACAGCCTTGCCAGGGTCGCAAGGCTGTGGCCCTCTAAAGGGGGGCCACACGTATATTTATGTAATGATTTTACCACGAAAAAAAAAAAAAAAAAAAAGGATCACTCGTGTGTCCGTCTGTCTGTCGCTTACAGTCAATTATCTCCGAATCTACTAGACCGATTGAGTTGTACACATATATATAGTACACATATCAATTCCTGTGACCCAAGCACAGAGGTGTGACGTGAATAGATGAAATCTGGTATGTGGGAGGTAATTTTTGGGGGGGAAGGGAAAAATTTTAAAAAATATATTTGAAAATTGCATCGTGTGACATATTAAATGAAAGGTCTTGTTGAGACAATCTTAAATGTATTTTTTTGGATTTTTTAAATAAATACATTCCAAGTTATTCAAGAAAATAGACGAAATTTGACCATTCGGCCCGTATCTCCGAAACTACTGAACCCTAAAATTTTGAAAAAAATACAGAAATTAGTTTTCTACTTATAGATTATAGGAAAATCTATAAGAAGTCCATGATATTAAAATAACATGGTAAATCACTCAATATTGTGCGTACCAATTAAAAAAACGTGATAGGTAACATCGTACGGAACCCTCCTCACGCGAGTCCAACTCGCACTTGGCCGGTTTTTTTCAATGGGGAATGTAAAAACCACAAAATGCCGGCTGTGATTCCCTCCATGAATTTTGCCTTGTCCACGTTCATACATCTAGTCATTCATTGATTCACCGTCATGGCAAAAACCTGGAATTCTGGTAAACACAGCCTTTTGGAAAATGCCTTAAGAATCACCAAGATGCTATTAAATTATCGACCATCCTTTCTACCTTTTCCATATTAAAATGAAAATATGCTAATATCCTCTCCAGGCATCTCTTTGTACATTAAGAATTCATTTTCGCGAAAGGTATTAGGTGTTAAGATGTTCTTCAGACTGTAGATACCAATTAGAAGGTATTATGAAGAGTCTGGAAGCTTCTCTCCTATGCTTGTGTTCGTTGGTGAATGGTTATGGTTCCTAGTAATTTTCATTTGTTCGAGATGGTTCTATCGTGTACTAGGAAACTGTCTAATTAAGGATTATTACAACCTACTCTTTACCAGTGTCTTCTGCTGCTCCCTCAGTCCACAGACAATGGTTAGACTGAAACCCGACCTCAAAAATAGTCGAAAAAAGTAATGGTAGATGATGATTTTCATATACACCGTGACTTTTTAGTCGTCTTACAACGGCAGCCCAATTCATGTATCCAATGACTAGTACACGTTTATAATAAAAAAAATGGGTAAGTATTTAAGAGATTTGAAAAATTTAAAAATAAAATTTTAATTCGTTATTATTACGCAAGGCGTAGTTAGAAACACCCTTGTCTCATAGAAAATGGAGATGGAATGATCTGCCCGACTATTGCGCTGGGTAAGTATACTCTACAACTTGATACGTAAACATTTTAACAGGGTGTTTCATATTTCTAATGTACTTATTTATTAATAATAAAAAGTTTTATTTACGATTTAAAAAAAAACTCGCCTTGAGGTATTTTAGGTCGGATCGGATACTTTAATTGGACCACTTTTGTAAGACGACTAAAAAGTCACGGTGTATGTATAACTCATTCAAACCTTTTGGTGTAAAAACGGATCAGACGGTCAGACGTACTTTCAGAAACAGTACTTATTCGTAGCACATAATTAGTAAGGAATAATGGATTATGAAATGGAGAAAAAATAACTCGCACTAAATATTTTTATTGCTTGTCGTTATTTTCCAGTGACAGTTGAAATGAAGATAATAGACTCTCTTCTTCTTATTTGAATGCAATACAAACTAACAAAGTACTTACTATGCAATGCATAGTACTTTGTTAGTACAACTAATGATTCTAATAATTTCAATTAGCTTTCCTTTGGTTCTGCCGTGTACTAGGAACCGGTTTATTTGTGTAGAAATTTCGAGAATAATTAATTAATACCTATATTTCATACGATTTCTATCCCCGTTACTAGCCTATACTTGAACAATTCATTATCCTCATATATCTGAATTTGTGTTCCAACACTTCAACAAACAAGCAAGTTCAATCAGCAATTCAGCACTTCAAATCCATATTTTCAAAACAGAATCCAATTTGATTCCGTTGGTGTCACTTGAACAGGCATCGGCGCCACCAGGAATTCAGCTTACGCCATTACCTAAGAATAGCTGGCCGAATGGCCGAACGACATCAATGGAATGGGCCAAGGTTTACAAGTGCTCAACAGGTGGAAATTATAGCCTATAGGTGTGGTTAGGCATTGTTTGTTTGAAGATATGCTGCCCCGATTTACTAGCCTTCGAATTTTGAACGGTTCTAAATTCAAAGTTCAGTTACAATAGTGGCAGTGATAGTGTGAGAGTTCAACTTGATGTCATCGGTCTGATGCAGAGCAATTTACGATGGTAAATAAAAATTATGTGTTTGAAATAAATCATGTTTAAATAAGATATTAAAATGTAAAAGTGGCGCCAAATAAAATTCGTCATACATAAAACAGGTGCACTTATTTAAAAATAAGCACATAAAGGATTATTATACGAGTACGTGTTTGTCTTTATTCTGGTTTCTGTTCAAATATACATAAATAATTTGTTGACATTTTACGAGTCTTCATAAAATCGCTCAACTTTGTTTTATTTTGTCGTTCAAAGCAGTCGAGGCATCGAAATCTTATTCACAAACAGTTCTTATTTAACGACAGACATCAAAACCAGATCAAAGCCGTGTTGCTTTACATTAAAAACTCAATCGAACATACGTCACGGCAGCCATTCTTCGCAAATACCAATTAATCAAACCAGTTTATTTACCAAATTCTCTCGATATGTTTGATGTGACGTAATATCAGCTACAAAACAGGGAACCTCGTGATCGCAAAATCTGTGACGTGTTTTAAAACATGTAATAACCCTCCTTATGAATCAACAGTGCTTTACCGTATGCACAATATCAACCAGTTGGCTATTCGCCAACTACCATTTTTCAACGTAAGATCTGGCACAAACGGGACGATTTTCCGGCGTTTTTTTGCCGCGTGATGGAATTTTGACAAGAGACTCGTGATCGCTGTCACTTGCGGGGTTAGTGAACTATTTAATGATGGAAACTTTGGTTATGGCAGGTATTTTTGGGAGCGTAAAATTAGATTTTACAATGACGGCTAGTTTTAATTGCTGTTTGTCTTCATGGTAGAACAAAGTACTGTTTTGAAGACTGAATATATTGTTTGTGCCAAATTAATTTGTAGATGACAACTAAAAAATATTTTTTCAGCAGACTTTGTAATTCAGATGGTCATTATCTAACAAATAATCTGCAGAGGTATAATTGAAAAGTGACATCATGAAAATATAGAAAATCGCACAGTTTGTACCAATCCTTATCTTGCATACTATACCAATCAGTAGCATTTAAAAAAAACGAGTATAAAATCACACAGTGGCACGTCGTCAGGACGTTTTTTTAGCACGATGCGTTTTATGTAAGAATTTATCGCCGCGTTTTTTTCTCGAGTGCACATTAAAGTGATTTGATATTTTAGTGCAGTTTTTATTTTTGATTGGTCAATGAACTGCGGTTTTGAAGTTTTATTTGAGGTCGTTTCAATGTTTGCAGTGACTGCTGTGCAGCGTGTCACGGGTTCGATCCCCACACTGAACAAGTATTTGTATGACCTATGAGGATATGACCTAGTTGTTCCTGGTCTGGGTGTTTGTGTATGTGAGTTTATGTGTTAGTAAACGCACCCATGACACAGGTGAAATTCCTAGTGCGGAGCAATTTTTAAGCTATTGCATAGCTATTATCGCAGGCTCTGAGCTCGGCGCGCGAAAAACGTAACGAAAAAACCTGACCACATCTGACAGCACGCATCGTCTAACGTGGTTTCAGTTCGGGAGACTTCGGCAATCATAAAGGTACGGACAGACGTGCTCATAAAGGTACGGACAGAAGTGGTCATTATTAGCACGAAAGCATGCTTTTATTGAGGGAGGGAGACGGAGGAGAACGTTTCTTGACGTTTCACTTGATTGACGTGGCTGACCATAGCCTAATTGGTACAGTTATAAATATAATAAATAAATAAATAATTATAATTGCATATTAATAAGTTGATAAAAAATACTATGCAATAGCTTTACCGCGGCAGTCCTCGAGTGCCACATGTATTTTTTTTAAACACCTTTATATCGAAATATATCTTGTGTTTTAAAATAAAAAAAAACTTCTTGGAAACATCTTCTTCTTCATATTTCTAAATTCCCGATGTTTAGATTTTGATTACAACGTTGTCTGTCAGTAAATAAAAAAATGTAAATATAATTTTACATAGATTAATTTTGTTGTGGTTACTGGTTGTTATAATAAGTTTTTTTGTTTTCAAATTATTTACCTAAGTGTTTCGGTGATCTATCTCTGTCATGTTAGTGAATTTAAATTATAATATTATTATGTAAGTGTCGTCAATCATCTTTGTGTTTTTTTTGTCGTATTTTTATGTGTACAGAAAGCTAATGTCATGCGGCAGCCATATTGCTGAGTATTATTATTTCGGATAAAAAATTAAACGACTATCAGATGATACATAGATTGACGTCACGTTTTTGACGTTAGACCGCGGATTTCGGTTCACATGTAATACAAAATATGTACATTTTGATTAGGATACAGACATGTAAAACAAAATCTATCTAAATACTTTACCTATGAGAATTAGCAAAGTCAGAAAATGTTAGGGCAACTCGCTGTCCGACCATGGATCATACCCGGGTCGATGGCGCATTGTGTTCCACGCGCGCCTCAAAGAGCGTCAGCATAATGATGGGGACCCCTCTAGAGGGCCAAAGCCTGCCGGGGTCAAGGGACTTATCTCATTACCGTGACCCCGGAGCATAAAGGGCTATTGAAGGACACCGTGGATTTTAGTCAATACAAGTCTGACAGTCCCTCCCGCCCTGCCCTGGGTGGGAGGACTCATTTGATGATTTTACCACGCTAAAAAAAAGGCAGAAAATGTTGTTATACGAGTAAATTCAGGACTGACCATTGAACTTGGTACCCATTTTGATTTCACATAATTTGTCGTTGAAGTCCTTAATCAAGGCACTCATTTCACATTGTTGTTGATGGTATAATCTACTCATCTCTAATTTTTCATAATTATCTCAAACATTTTATTTGATGAGCATAAGGTAAGCTCTGTAGTTTACCTTATACACACATAAAAAAAATGTAAAAATGTGGCACTCGAAGACTGCCGCGGTGAAGCTATTGCATAACATTTTTTATTTTAAAAGAATAAAATCGCCTATCGCGTATATTTAACGAGAATATAATTTATTTAAAATGTTTGTGGTGCACTATTGTAATAAAGAACTTCGTTGTTGTAGGAGAATTTTATAAGTAGGTTTCATTGTGAAAACTATTTTTGTAGCTGGCCGTTTAGAATCAGTAAGAAAAAGTAAATTGGTTTTATTTCGGATATTTTATGATTGCCGAAGTCTCCCGAACTGAAACGATGTTAGACGATGCGTGGTGTCAGGTATTTTCGTTAGGTTTTTGGAAATTTTTGATTGCCGCGCCGCGCCGCGCTCAGAGCCCGCGATAAAAGCTATGCTATAGCTTAAAAGTTTCTGTACGCGTCTCTAGTGTCTGCACACTAGAGACTAAATTTATTAAAAAAGAAACCTTAAAAACAGACTTCAGTAACATTTTACGCACCCACATGTCACCTTTGCACCTTTCCACGCAACCCTTGTCCACATAACCCTCAAATGTCCACTAAAATGGTGTTACGTGTCACTCCAACACAATTGATGTGTTTTCTTTCTCAAACATAATAATATAATATGAAGATAGTATTTCTCATCACAGAATAGTATGACGATGGAAACTATTAGCGGTGTCGTGTGAGGCAGGTGGGATTACTGCAGGAATATTGCAGCTAGAATACCGATGTAGTACGACAGAGATGATAAACATTTTCACAAGCTTCTATTTAGTTTCACCTGTCCCGTTGTCTGTGATCAAATCTTGCAAGTTAAATTTGATCCACTTCCTGGTTTCCGATTGAACTGAAATTTTGCACGTATATGTATATCACGTGACAATGCATTATTATGATGACATCGAGCTGATCTGATTGTGGAGCTGGAAGGTGACGATAGGAACTATGTATGTATGTATAAGAAACGCCGCAAACCTATCGATTTTAGACTCGTTTGATTCGTCTTGACGAGTACTTTTTCCATCGTAAGTTTTTTTTTTGAAAGAACATCTATAGTGTTAAATGACTAACTTGTTATGTGTAACAATTTAGCATTCAACTAATTTGTAGAGTTTATTAATGTTACTGGAAAAGTGCCTAACGTGGGGCAACGGTTTTTAAAAAAAAAATTAAACATAATTTCCATCATTTTTACCTTCGAAGAAAATGACATGCTTTTAGACAGGATTTAGGCGATCGATTGGAATAGCGAGTCGCGGTTTTTATTCAATATTTGTGGAAACTACACATGTAGTAGTCTGGGTCTGGGTGTTCGTGTATGTGACTTTAAATGTTTCTTAAAGCACCCAAGATACAAGTTTTTTTAGCAGTTTTAAGTAGGTAGGTACATTGATTTAGTTGGACGCATTATTTGTACTTTTAACGAAATTCACATCACCCACTAAATAAGCTTTCATTGCCACGTCAAAGCGCTGCTCAGAATTTTCTGTCGCGTGCCAAGTGTTGATGATTCCTGCACTACAATCTAATTTATCGCTCGCAAGTTGACTCATGTGGGTGACAAATAGATCATAAATGCGTTCCTCTTAGCAGTGGATTGAAATAGAAATACTTAAAATAAAAATAAAAACAATGTCATGTTGAGGTAGGTGATGCGTCAGACGTCAGATGCAACTTGTTAGGTCATATAGTAATTTCAGGTCGTCTGTTGAGACTATGTTGAAAACATATGAAAGAAAGGTCGGCATTTCGTTCGGACCTATGAAACACCATGAATGCTACCAAGAAAGAGATGAGTCGTGTTCCTCAAAACTATGGATTTTTTTAGCAAACCTAGCATTTTTCTAAATCGAATTTTAAGCTATTGCATAGCTTTTATCGCAGGCTCACTGCGCGGCGCGGCGCGAAAATCCTAACGAAAAACCTAAGGAAAATACCTGACACGACGCATCGTCTAACGTCGTTTCAGTTCGGGAGCCTTCGGCAATCATAAACGTACGGACAGACGTGCTCATTACTAGCACGAAAGCATGCTTTTATTGAGGGAGGGAGAGGGAGGAGAACGTTCTTGACGTTTCACTTGATTGACGTGGCTGACCATAGCCTAATTAGTACAGTAATCATAAAAATAAATAAATATAATTTCTTATGTTGATAAAAAGTGCTATGCAATAGCTTTACCGCGGCAGTCCCCGAGTGCCACACGTATTTTTCTCATACAAATACGTTTTGTGTTGCATCACATATCTTTTTTCTCCATGCATTTAGATCAAAATAAATGCGTCAAAATGCCCTATGGCCTTACCTTTTGAAATCGTCAACGTCACGTTACCTAAAACCACTGTCGCACAGCCAGCGGTTTTAGCAAGTTCATTAGAACCGTCTGAACTTAACTTTATTATCTCAACTACACTACTATTCAGCACCGTCTTCAAAGCCCCCACATTCGGTCCATAAACGTCTATAAAACGACATTTACTACTCGAATAAACCATGAGAGTACTCTAAACATTAATTATTTCACGATGCATTACTTCAAATGAGTAAGTAATATGAAAATTTTACACCTTTTCTCGCCAAGGAAAAAGAGACTGAAAGCTGTAGGTTTTAAAGTTGAAGTTGTGTTGTGGTTTTGTTTAAGGAGTATTTAATCAAATTGTGCGTGCTAGTAGTTTCCTTGGATTAGTGTTTTGGTTATTATGCGTTCTAGTCTTAGTAACAGAAGTTTTGAAGGCAAGTTTGCATTTAGTAAAATAATTTATGAATTGTTAATTTTGAGGCGTAAAATGAAGTAGTAGTTACAAGTTAAAATGAATAAGAGAATCTTTGAAAAGGTTAAGAGAAAAGATTCTGTTTTGAAAAAGCTTTGTTATTGAAATCTATAAAACGATCATGCGACAGTAGTTAAGTATACTACAATTGTGAGAAAAAGGCGTTAGGTACGTCAGGTTTTCAATATTATGTTTATTAGTAAAAAAACATGAAGATTTCTACAATAATATTTTGTATTAAGTAATATGAATGGATGGTTTACATGAACCAGCTGAAATATTTACTCTAAATCAGAATTTATCATTACTATAATATCTATTTTTTTAGAAATAATATGGGTTGCGGGAATGTCTTAAGAGGTTACCGCAGCCTTGGAACGCAAAGAGCAACTGAAGAAACGGAGCGAGAAAACTTCATCATCATCATCAACTTATAAATATTCCCACTGCTGGGACTCAGGCCTCCTCCCTGTGAGAGGGAGTGGGCAATACATAATCCACCACGTGGGCCCAGTGCGTGTTGGTGGATGTCACATGTCTTCGCAGTTTTGGTTTTAGGACATGCCGGTTTCCTCACGATGTTTTCCTTCACCGTTTTGAGAGCAGTGGTGATGAAATAAAGACTCATTCGCCAACTCGCGCGCAATTAACTCGCTCGATCGAGCGAGTTGGCACATTCCGATTTTAATTATTTTTGTTGTCGTCAACTCGCGACTGAGCGAAAACTTACAGTCGTCTACAAAAGTGTTTTTATAAATTTAACATTTAATTTAATTGAACCTACTTCACATGTTTAAGACATGAAACGTATAGAGTAGGTTAACTGATTGTCAGGAGGTCGTCTTAGAGGTGAAATTTGGCTCGCGGTTCGAATCTTTCTTTCTAAAGAAAAGCTTTTGTTAAGTTACCATTTGGCGAAATTACTCAATGATTTTATGTATAATAGGGTATATATTTTAACATCGAAGATTAAATATCTACGCTTAAAATATCCATGCTCAAAAACATCGAAAATTTAAATATCGATTGTAACAAAATATCGAAAAATGTTACATTTACGATTAAAACGTCGAAGATTGAAATGTCGATTGATTAAAATGTCGAATGATTCAAAATATCGCATGACATTATGCCTAAGTTCAAAATATCAACGTTTAATACATCGAAGTTCATAATATCTAAGTTCATAATATCTACGTTAAAAATACCTACTAGTTGAAATATCGCACAGAAACCGGATAAAAAGTCGGACTTGCTTTTGCATCCTTAGTCAAATTGCTGATTACCACCTATCAAGTTAAGTCGACGGAACCCCGCTTCGCGGGGCTCCTATTTCTGTTTGCAAGGTTTAAAGTAACCTAACATGAAGAGGATGGAGGGTCTTTTAATTTTCGATTTCGTCGTTCGATATTTTAATTTTTTGTAGGTCATTTTTAACTTTTTTGAACTTTTTTGAAACTGGTGCCATTTTCGTTGTTTGGCAGGGCCTGTCCATACTGTATAAGTCAATGACTGCACCAAACTAAATGAAAATTTTATGGGACCAAATGGCAGAAATACTGTATCGAACAAAAAATATCATCGAAATCGGACCAGAAACCTCGGAGTAATCGGTGTAGACAATGTTGAAAACTTTTTAGGTTGTCCGATTTCGGTAAAATTTTAATGGGATTATTCGGGAAGTATACCCCTTTCCAACAAAAAAAAACAAAGAATTTTTCAAATCGGTTGGTAAACGACGGAGTTATGCCCGAACAAACATTAAAAAAATATATAAAGTATACAGGGTGTCCAGTAATGAATGGATAACCTTGGAATGGGTCATAGTAGAACTAAAGGTGATTCAGAAAAGAATTCAAAAAAAAATTAATACCGAGTATTTCCTAAGATAATGTCACTTTTAAAAATATTGATAATTTTTGGCACCCTACTTTACATTTTGCACACCACGACCACAAATTGATGAATTCCATCATCTTCATTAACTGAGCTGATAGATGAGCAATAAATAGTAACACTGTTAATACACGGCTTTTCAAAACATTAACTCGAATTCGTGCTTTAGTGAAAAAAATGAAAAAAAAATTCGTTATGACAAAGTTTAGCATGAAAAAAACGTATGACAACACACGTGACCAATAATTTTAATATAATGTGCACTTAATGCAGATTTTTAAATGGTATTACTTATCATTGTACCTAATGTAAATAATGAATTATTGCTAATTGTGTTTGAAAGGAGAGAAAATTGCTGCTGAGAAAAGTTTGTAATATTCAGGTATTCCAGGTAAACCCCACACATTTTAAGAATATCACCGAAGTAAAAAAAAGGTCTCATCTTCTAGACGCTTCGAATGACACCTATTTCAAATCTGTTGGAAACCTTCACCCACCTTCACCCAGGTTAGGTTAGGTAATCCTCTTCTGAATCGACTTTAGTTCTACTATGACCCATTTGAAGGTTATCCATTCATTACTGGACACCCTGTATAAACATCCGAATTAAGAACCTCCTCCTTTTGGAAGTCGGTTAAAAAACTACATTTCTTTTATTTCAAATTCAAATCGTACAACGCCTTATACAGTACAGTCTTTAAAGTAGGTTTCTATATTGAATTTATTATAACACTTTTATAGATGACTGTACCATTTTTCGCTCTACTCGCGAGTTGACGACAACAAAAATAATTAAAATCGGAATGTGCCAACTCGCTCGAGCGAGCGAGTTAATTGCGCGCGAGTTGACGAATAAGTCGAAATAAATTACACATGCGCCTGGCAGGGTACGAACCCACGACCTAGAACTCGTAAGTCCGGGCCGATACCACTGGGCCACCATTGCGCGAGAAAACTTATTTGAACATAATTTCACATTTTATCATACTCATATTGTAGCCCAAAAATGAAAAAAAAAAAACTCATTAAGTAAGTATTCTAATATGCCTTTAAGGTTTCGTTTATAAACCAAGAAAAAATATTCTGCATTTTATAGGTTTCGTACTTAATGAATGTTGCTTTGAAGGTATATTTTTCTCCGAATAATGTTGGATCATACTCGTATTTAAATAACTTCTATCTCATATTTAAGTAAAAGGAATTTGATTGAATTCTCTTGTATATAATGTCGTTTCATACACTCGAAAGATATCTCAATAAAGAAATATTTTGAGGGTTCCGTACGTAAAGGGTAAAACAGGACGCTATTACTAAGGTTCCGCTGTCTGTCTGTTCGTCTGTGACCATGCTGTATCTCATGATGAACCTTGATAGATGATAGACAGTTGAAATTTTCACAGATGATGTATTTCTCTTGCCGCTCTAATAAATACTAATAAACAGAAAAAAACTTGAGAGGTGTCAAGGGACACCCGGATGGAACGAAGTTACTGTATACACTCAACAAAAATAATCGTCGCGACACCACACTGTTCAATGCGAAATAGAAAGACGAAACGAAAATATCTGGCTTGCTTTCTATAAGAGAGAGAGAGACAGAGAAACATGCGCACGCCGCACGGCTTACAATAGCTTACTATAGCAAAAAGTGTCCTTACAACTTTTTTCGTCTTATTTTTTTCCGTCTAGCCTTTCGCAACGCGCGATAAGGAACTTCGTTCCAAAAACAGAATGAAATAAATATTTAAGGGGACTCTCATACAACAAATGTGTTTTTTTGCCGTTTTTATGCGGAACCTAACGTTCGCGATTGAGTCGCTCTTGGCCGATTTTTTTGCTTCACTACAATGTTACGCGACATTCTTTTGTTTGTAGCCATTTTTTGCCGTGTTGTAATAAATCACCAATTTTACGGACAGTGGATATAATATTATTTATCATTTTATGTCTCGGTTCCACGATTGCAGTACATCATTGCCGTATATTACGGATATATGGTAGATTTTATCAATTGACAACTTATTGGCAATAATAATTTACTTGTAATAAAAGATATTTTTTCTACCAGAACTGTTGGTTTTTTTTTTGCGTAGTAAGTCCTCCCACCCAGGGCAGGGCAGGAGGGTCTGTCAGACTTATACTGACTAAAATCCACGGTGTCCTTCAATAGCCCCTTACGTTCCGGGGTCACGATAGCTCGTTAGTCCCGCGACCTCGGCCGGCTTTGGCCCTCAAAGGGGGCACCGGGGCACCGTCATTGTGCTGACAGCTCTTTGAAGCGCGCATGAAACACGACACGCCATCGACCCCGGATAACTGTTGACTTACCATTATACACGCAGCGTAGGCAGGCCTCCCATAAGGTAGACTGACGACAACGTGAGGCTGAGGTTACATTAGGTAGCGATTTGCGATGCGACTGCGCGTGGCAGGCCTGCACCGTATGCTCCACCGTATCCTCCGGGCGATCCTCCCAGCCGTGACACCCATGCGTTTCTTCCTTTCCCATCCGGCACAGGAACCTCCCGAAGGGAACCTCCGTGTCCGATGAGGAGCCTGCGTCAAGCGGAGGGCGAGGTCGTCATGGCGGGTGGGTGGCTGGAGAGGCTCCAGCCACCCCTTAAAGAAGGGTGTTACCGCCACAATTGCGGCGTGCCCGACGACGTAGTATCGCTGTAGCCTTAATAATATACATGAACACTCGTTTGTTTGTTTTACTCGCTCATGTCTCGCAGATGGCGTCGCGGCCTAGTGTAGCCTCAACTTGAGCACGGATAATTATACTGTGACTTGAGTCTCGGGCAACCAATGCACATGGATGCGAGTGGCGGATTGTCGTTCGCAACGACCATTTATCTAGACGCCTCATGCACGATCTGACTAACGAAAATTTTCTGCCATGTCGCTGAGGTACGACGTAAGCGAGGGGGACGGGGTACTGCGTTCTGATTGGCTAACTCAAGGTCAGTGCGACGAGGGGACTCACAGGAGTGGTCGAAACTAATACGAACTTAAGACTTTTTTGCCTAATGTGTTGACAGACATCGGTCGGCTGTGATTAGGAGTCTAGATATAAATGGTCGTTGGTCGTTCGGCATGATGGTCTAAGAGGAATACTTTTGTTTAGCTGTGGACGTCTTCTGTCTTATGATGATAACTTGTTTTCCAAAAACTCGAGAAACATTAATGAACTTCGTAATACTTGCCGAAATAAACTTTCTGACATGAAGGTCTAATAGTAATCAAAATAAAATCAAACTAAACACACTAACCAATAATTTTTCGTCCAACCCAATCCCAAGAATCAGGAATACTCAGAATCAAGAACGAGAGATGAACGAAATTACAAGTGAAAGAGCGAATGAGTCAAAGGTATAAAATTAAAACGAAACTTTAGTTGTCTATGCAAATATAATGAGTGTGAAATCCGTTTATGAGCTTACCCTCTGTGTTCATACAGATGAAATTTCATTTACTTATTCAGGAGTTCAGAAGCGTTTCTACGCTAATTTTGGGCTTTTAAATTAATCACATTTTGGTACCTAAGTGTTAATGTGTTTAAGTATTTGATGTTTGATTATTATTTCTAGTATAGTCGGAATTATCGCCTTCAACTCACGGCTGCCCAAAAATCAGGCGGATCGACGTATAATCTTTTTATACGTCGATCCGCCTGATTTTTGGGCACATCACACGGCCGGCGTATCGTGATGTGGCTAATTCAATCTCCCGAAGACAAAGATAGGTCGGGAGAATAACGGGTAGCTTGCCGTCAGATCTGGGACCATGGCCGCGTCGGTGCGTCGAGTTCCACGTGCGTCTCAAAGAGCCGTCAGCCATCTGTCAGGCCCACATAGAGGGAGAACGCCTGTCGGGCTCTCGGAACTGTCTGAACGGGTAACCGAGACCCTGAGACGTAAAGGGAAATTGAAGGAACACGGTATATTTTAGACAGTTTGAGTCTGTGAGCCCCTTCCGGGTTTTTGTTCAATGTAGGACTGATTTGATCATTTCACCGTCTAAAAAAAGGAGAACTTTTAATTATTTTTTATGTTAGATAAGAAGAAACATAACATCTTACACGTAACGAGCATAAACTCATGTGTCCTACATGTCTTTGCCGCTGAATATCCACAAAAACCGCTGATCTATGTACCGCTGCTTCCTAAAGAACCTAAACTGAACAGAAATACATCGTAGCGAGACTCTGTACTAACCTCACATTAATCAGCATTGCCGACATATCTAAAGCAGCTTCGATGCGGTAATGAACGGTCCTAAATTAACAGTAATCTGTTAACAGAACTAACGAGCTCTAATAGATATGGGAAGCATGTTGCTTATTGTATAAATAAGGTAGTTAACGGTAATAAATCGTTTTTATCAATACAAGCAAGGAATAGGCCGCGATTGCGGCGGTGAGACCCCTCTGACGAGTGTCATGGGAGGCGCCACGGCGTCCTCACCGTCCGCCTCAAAAAGCTGTCAGCAATCTGACGGGGTCCCTTTTAGAGGGCCAAAGCCTGCCGGGGTCGCGGGGCCGTTTTATCAGGTAACCGTAGTCTCGGAACGTAAACGGCTATTAAAGCCCACCTTGGATTTTAGTCAGTATGAGTCTGATAGTCCGTCCCGTCCTACCCTGGGTGGGAGGACTCATTGGATGATATTACCACGTAAAAAAAAGCGAGGAGTAGGCAAGCGTAGCGTAGAATGTAGAGACGATCTGATGAAGACCATGGGATCGCGCTGGATACAAGCCGCTTCCAATAGGTCCTATTGCAAATCTGTAGGGGAGTCCTATGTTCAGCTGTGAACATCCTACGGCTTATATGATGCAAAGGATACTAAAAGAATCTACATAAAATACATGTGGCACTCGGAGACTGCCGCGGTGAAGCTATTGCATAATTTGTTTTTTATTTTAAAAGAAAAAAAATCGCCTACCGCGTATATTTAACGAGAATATAATTTATTTAAAATGTTTGTGGTGCACTATTGTAATAAAGAACTGCTTTATTGTGGGAGAATTTTATAAGTAGGTTTCATTGTGAAAACTCCTTTTGTAGCTGGCCGTTTAGAATCAGTAAGAAAAAGTAAATTGTCTTTATGACGGATATTTTTACGATTGCCGAAGTCTCCCGAATTGAAACGACGTTGACGATGCGTGGTATCAGGTATTTTCCTTGGGTTATTTCGTTAGGTTTTTGGGAATTCGGTGGCCGCGCCGCGCCGCGCTCAGAGCCCGCGATAAAAGCTATGCAATAGCTTAAAAGTATTTGTTTTACATTTAACCCGTAAGTCCCGAAGAGGACACTTGCATTTTGAAAGCTACATTAAAATAGAAGAGAATGTGTCTATCGTAGCAGATGGCACTCTGTAGTTTCTGTTTACCCCCATGTGTAGAAGGGGTGAGTTTATGTATGGGCTACAATTTAAATGCTCTTCAATAATAATTCTTTTAGTTAGTCAAAAAAACTCGCTTTAGCAAGATTTCACCCCGAAGTTCGGTTTGGTTAGGTTCCTTTAAACCCTGTAATCAGAAATAAAACCCTGTCCTACCTGCGTAGGTTAATTTTCTTATTATTACAGAAAATAGGTTATTTTTTACAATACTTAATGATACACTATTTGGTGAGCATTTATGTAGGTAGGCGTTTAAACACAAGCCTAATGTATGTAGAAAGTGTGTAAAAAATTCGTTTAGCATATACAGTTCACAGACGAAATGTAATCCCACAAAGATGACTATAAACCCATGATACACGTAGTTGAAAATCGATTAAAACAGACAAGAAAACAATTATTAGAAAACTCAGATAAAAACTCAACACGTAATACACAGATCAATCAAATTCCTTCCGTTTGAATCTCTTTTTTAACATCATAGATTGTAGAATTCCTACAATACAACTTCAAAGAAACACAATTAGTATTTCTAGCTCAGAAGTTCAGAACGAATGCACACAGCTGCATTAATTGCGTACATAATAATCTTAATAACATATTGTATGACTACGGAAATGTACCAGTATTCGAGATTAAAGAGATTCTAGCTAAACTAGGTCATATGGCCATGTTGTCTATTATCTGAACAGTGGCGTAGCGTGCCTTGGCGGGGCCCCGTATAAAAATTTGTTTGGGGGCCCCTTAGGTAGGGTAAAGATTTTTATCTCAAGAAAAAAAAATGCATTTCTCTCTATCTACGCCGAAATATAAACGAAAAATTGGACAAAGGTCATCAAAAAATTCAAGATGCGACTGATCAGTCCAGAGGAGGTCGGATTAATATGGATCTTCCCGGGATTTCAAATAGACAATCTCGTGCTTAAAACAGTATTACATATAAACAATAATAATAATAAAAACACCAGAGATAGATTAGACAAATAAATTGTGTAAAAGTAAATAACTTTTTTATTTAATAAATCACTAAGTTTTCATTAAATTTTTTACGCACGTTGGGGGTCCCGTATAATTGATACGGCAGATACGGCGGTAGCTACGCCCCTGTATCTGAATAAGTAGTTCTGCCCTGCGGTTTTGCTCGTTTCTTCTTTGCGTGACGATAGAAATGTGAATTGAGTTGGCCCGGAACTGGGCTATGGGTTTGGCACCTTCGGTAGCGACTATCGGTTCTTGTGATTACCAATTGTCAAGACATGCAGGACTTGATATTAAATGCCCCTTAACATTTAACACTCCAGAGAGAGTCATCGCCGGTATTTCGAGAGGGGTGGATTGTTCATGCAGGTTACCGTCAACCTGGAACTCAAAGGGCCTCTGAAAGAACCTATCTATTAATTCTATCTAATGTGGGTTCAAACGTAAATAAACTAACTATCCAGCTTTATTTTATAAGTATAGATCTACCTACCGACCTACGGAAATATACCAGCAAACCAGATTAAAGAGATGCAAGCAAAACTAGGTCATATGTGTTCTATTATCTGAACAATTATAAAAATTTTTCAACCTGAACATTGCACAACTATTGACAGAAGTGGGTTACCGTATCGCAATACTGGTGGGCTTTATATTGTATTAAAAGATTCCGATATGTTATTTAAATAGGTTACTAGAAATAATAGATGGTTTGTTTAGAGAAATTTGATGGTATGAGTATTATAGAAAAGTTCCAGGTGTTTGATAATATTGCTAGAAAGAAATATTAGCCGATACTTTACTTTTATTCCAAGGATTTTCAAAGAATTTGCGTCAAACACTGTTCCTGGGAAATTTTCTTCAGCTGCATCCATTTGACTGGAACCCGACACAAATATACTTACGAGAAAACTTGACAGTATTGTATGAGTAATTAAATAAAACCTTTCCAGGATACTAAGAACTTCTCAAAATGATGTCTATTATCCTTTCTCTAATTATAATTAAGAACTAATTCCTCCTGGAAGTTTGTCTACGTTCAAAGTTGGACAAAATGTTACCCGTAGTTTCACGCCCGCTGCACAACTCCTTTTAGTAACAGCGTGATGTTATAATAGCCTATAGCCTAACTCGATAAATGGACTACCCAACACAAAAATATTTTTTCAATTCGAACCAGTAGTTACTGAGATCAGCGCGTTCAACCACACTCCTCTTCTTTATAATATTAGAATAGATGAAAAATATCCAGTGTGTTCATCAGCTATCGGTTTCGCCTGTAAAGAGTTTGGTAATCGTCTTACCATAATGTACTGGTAACAAGTTTCCTCTATGGTAATTCACGGTGCATCCACACCGCCGGTAACATTTGCGGAGCAACAAAAGGCAACACGGTAACATTCGGTAACTTTTGTGGCTCCTTGTTACTATTTGTTGATTGTTACTCATTCACACCGCAGTAACATCCGACAACAAATGTTGCCGTGTTACTGTATGTCGAGTAACGTTGCCCGACAATCGGTAACATTGTTAGATAATGGGGGTAACATTGTTACCGAATGTTGAGCAACGTTACTCGACTTACTAATACTTACACTTAGTAACATTAAACAACATTTTGTTGGCGGATGTTATCGAGTAACATTTGGAAACGTTGAGCTACAAATAAAGTTATTGGCGGTGTGGATGCACCGTCATGTTTAATTCTGTTTCTATATCAAATTTTATTCCAATCCGTTCAGTGGTTTTAGAGTAATAAACCCCCTCTTCCTTAAATCTCTTCACTTTCTCATTAAGCATCCATCCTATTTATATAACGTTCCAGAGCTTCTCAAAACACAAAATGGCCACCAAAAGCAATGTCCCCATTGAACAAACAATACTAAATCACATTTATTCCATAGCCCTTATCGTTTCCACTGGCCTTATCGTTTTGCTGGCTAAAATTAATTAAACGTACTTCTGTGCAGCGCTTTGTTTTCCAACTTGGTCATTTACGATATTCTTCATAAATTGGAGTCTATGGTAAAGGCTGGAGCGATTTTTGTCCTGTAACAATTTCGTACTTTAGTTTTGGTTCTACGATCTATAAAATTTACAAGACCGAAATTGTAGATCCCAACAATAAACTTATCTACAATTTTTTTGGACGACCATTAGTTTGTCACACCATCTTCAACCCTTTTTCTTCTTCCATCTGGAACGCAAAGGGCTATTGAAGGACACCGTGGATTTTAGTCAGTACGAGTCTGACAGTCCCTCCCGCCCTGCCCTGGATTGGAGGACTCATTTGATGATTTTACCACGCTAAATAAAAGATAGCCCCAGAAGAAGGTTTACGACCCCACAAACTTGGATTTAACTTTACACTATCTATAAAGTGTCCTCAAAAAAATACTCGCTAAGCCCAAAAAAGAAATAATTTAATTAACTAAATGCTAATACCATTTATGTTAAGTGTCTCTTGAGATTTTCGTAACACAATAGCTACTTTAAATCAACTGCTACCTCTTTAAGCCTCTTCTACACATGGTATTATTTTAAAGCCTTTCATATTCTTTTCATCTTCGCTTCATTGAAGACTGAACCGCGGTAGGTGGTCGGGAGAAGTGGAAAGAGCGGAGGGAGGCCTTTGCCAACTCTGGGACACCAAAGGTTAAAATAAAAAAATAAAAAAGTGTGGCACTCGGTGACTGCCGCGGTAAAGCTATTGCATAGCATTTTTTATCAGCTTATGCCATTATAGTTATTTATTTATTATACCTATTTATTACTGTACTAATTAGGCTATGGTCAGCCACGAAAATCAAGTGAAACGTCAAGAAACGTTCTCCTCCTCCTCCCTCTCCCTCTCCCTCAATAAAATTGCCCCTTGCTCAATAAAAGCATGCTTTCGTGCTAGTAATGAGCACGTCTGTCCGTACCTTTATGAGCACGTCTGTCCGTACCTTTATGATTGCCGAAGTCTCCCGAACTGAACGACGTTAGACGATGCGTGCTGTCAGATGTGGTCAGGAAATTTCCTTAGGATTTTCCGTTTCGTTTTTCGCGTGCGTCGAGCTCAGAGCCTGCGATAAAAGCTATGCAATAGCTTAAAAATTGAAGCCAAGAGGTCTCTATTCTCCATTGTCGTCTCCCTTCTGAGAAAGTTCCCTCTCATCACTTGCACCTCTTGCACACAGTTGAAAACTTTCGAATCTTATTGTGCTGGAGAGTTCCACCAGCTTATTGGTATTCGTTCGAGTTTCTTAGATATTACTTGTACTATTTAATTATAGGAAACTTACTGTATTGACTGGCGAGGCTTTAAATGAGGAAGAAAGGGAAGACGAGGAAGTATTGAAAGTTCTTTGCGAATCATTTTGTTGAACTATTTGCTTTTGGTCGCCACTTTGATCTCTTGAAAAATAGAATGTCCTACGGTATGGCAGGGCCAGCGTCGCGATGTGGTTACCCCCTTGAAAGTGTCTACGCTTTCAAGTGAGGGGGACCACATTGTGACACTATTTATACATCACCATCATCACCCGGAAGACGTCCACTGCTAGAAAGAAAAGAAAGAAAGAAAGAAAATAAGTTTATTTGACAAGCCTTAGGCACACAACATAGCAACTGCTGAACATAGGCCTCCATTGTATCATCATCATCAGCCGGAAGACGTCCACTGCTGAACATAGGCCTCCATTATATCATCATCATCCGGAAGACGTCCACTGTTGAACATAGGCCTCCATTATATCATCATCATCATCAGCCGGAAGACGTCCACTGCTGAACATAGGCCTCCCCCTTAGAGCGCCACGCCGAACGACAATTCGCCACTTGTATCCATCGGTTGCCCGCGACCCTCACGATGTCGTCGGTCCACCTAGTGGGAGGCCTGCCTACCCTTCGTCTTCCGGTCCGCGGTCGCCACTCGAGAACTTTTCTTCCCCATCGGTTGTCAGTTCTACGAGCGATGTGGCCTGCCCATTGCCACTTCAACTTGCAAATTTTATGAGTTATGTCGGTGACTCTGTTTCTTCGCCGAATATCCATGTTCCGGATTTTATCCCGCAAAGAAACTCCGAGCATAGCTCTTTCCATTGCTCGTTGAGTGACTCTTAGTCTCTCCATTATATACCTCCCCTTTATACCGCCACGCCGAATTACAATTCGCCACCTCCATCAATCAGTTGCCTGCGACTCTCACGGTATCGTCGGTCCAGATAGTGGGAGACCTGCTTATGCTGCGTTTTCTGTTTATACTACCGGGATAAAACGTACATTTAAGAACTGTTAGATGAGAACTTTTTTGTTCTTTTATGCCCAAATAACAAAAAAGGCAGCATATGCCTTGTAATAATTATCATCAAGGGTTCCGGGGGCATAAAATCCCGTTAGTCGTCAATTTTGCTGCTAGACAGGTCCATATGTCCATATGCATCTGGTTCGACTGTAAGCCGACCTCAATATAGTTGGGACAATGCTCGGCAGATGATGATGACAGGTCCATATGTTAATATATTCACCTGGTCAATATTTGTGCATTACTAAGCGGATCGATGGTAATCCAAACGTAGTCGGTCCCAGAATTTGATAAGGTTAAGTTACAAGGTTAAGTACCTCCAGTTGCATCAGTTTTAGCGTGCAGCCAACAGAAAACACTAGTCCATTATGTCTTCCATAAAATCGGGAGTGCGAAAACGGATTTTCACATCAATCAATAAACTCCATGGCTGTCCAGATCTGGACATACAACTCACCCGAAGTCCATTTACGAGAACATTTCCCCAAATGTTTCATAGTTAATTTTAACTTGACAGTTGTGGTATACACATTGATTGATGGAAAAATAATGGGAATATACACACTGGCGGTTTTGGATGTGTCAATAAAAGAATGATGAAGTATACTGTATGTATTGGAGTTAAATGGTGGATATTAACTAACACTGCCTAATGCCTATTCTCGTTAAGGGTTAGATAAACATTGTCATTGAGATTTTCTTAGGCCTAGTATTTTTGAAGTTTTATGGAATCAGGGCATGATGCAATATGCAGTAGGTTGGTGGTGACCCGTTCATGGTCTCAAACTCTGAATAGATTTAGATACAAAATGCCTACCCTTCCTTTTAGTATTCTACAATATGCAAATATTATAATTAGCCGTGCAATGTTCCCATTCTCTGGAACACGGGCCTCTTCTCTGAGAGAGTGGGTTGAAATCAACCACACGAGCTCAGGTGGGAACGAGGTGGCGCTAGATGACTTGTATAGCTCTGTCTTTTTCTCACACTGGAATTACTCTTACTTTAAGATGTCATGGTAGGCCACCAGTGCGGGTTGCTAGATGTCACATTTCCTCGAATGTGCATTTCCTCACGATGTTCTACTTCACCGTTTAGAGAGCAATGGTGATGAAATAAATATAGGTAACACAGAGTAATGCCCCTGGGAGGGCACTGTCGACCTTCAACTCGTCGAAACGAACAGTCCAGGCTCTGATCACTACTATCATCACCATTACCTTCTTACAGTTTATTTGAGTGGAATTTTCATCTGTTTCTTTTCCATAGCTCATTGTACTAACATTATGTGTTATTGCAATACCAAATAGCAATTCATACTAACCATCACAAGTACTAATTCAGACTAGACGTTCATAAATGTTCTCGGAATGTTATAACCGCCAGAGATCCGCAATAGTGTATAATGCTATGCAGAACGCGTATCTCCGATAGTCCAATCACTTAGATGCAATTTGTGAAACATTAGGATCCGTTCATGACTTCGGGCTATGCCAATTGTGTCAAGCGACTCGCTCGCTCGTCTAATTGTATTATCTTGTCTTCACATTTTTCCAGTGAATATTATTGCAATACCAAGTATCAATATAAACGAAATACTACAACTATTAATGCAGGCTATCGTTCATCAAAGTAGCCGAAAAATGTTATAACCACCAGCGCTCGGCAATAGTAGATAATGCTATGCAGAACGCGTATCTCCAATAGTCCAATCACTTAGACGTAATTTGTGAGACATAAGGACCCGTTCATGATTTCGGGCTATGCGACTTGTGTCAAGCCAAACAAAACAACCAAAGGTATGGTCGTGTACGACAGTACTTTTACAAGTTATTATGCCTGTTAAAAGTGCCTATTAATGGTCAAATTGAAGAGATAGACTTTGAATTCTTGCAATTGGAATTACTCAGTAGCAGCCATTGAGTCGACGTCCGTGCCCGGTTCATGGCAATAGACTAACCCCATATTTCGTGGTACTGAGACATAACTGACGTGATGGTATAGCCACTAAAACCAAAAACACACGATTTGTCTCCCACGAAACTACCGTTATTTACAATGTTCGCGTGACCCAAGCCGATATAGTAATAAAAAGGAAAATTCAATACATCGGGTCTTTTATGCTTAAAACTTTGCGCTACTATAAACTATGTGGCTATAAACGCCTATTTTTCAAACATAACACTATATTGACGGTGAAATTTAAAATGTCTCAAACGACTTTAATCGTGTCATTCGATTTGCAACGTTATAGAAAACTGTTAAAGTTGAAATTACAAAAGCACAGTCAATGTCGGTTAAACCTTTTCAAAGTTTCTACCGTCAATATTATAGTTCCCGAGTGACTGTTATAAAATTGCCAAACTAAACCTAGTATATTTTGTATATTGTAAATCAGAGCCCCCTAGTGGATTGTAGTGGCGTTATTTAGTGCAGTGTGTTACGAGCCTTACATTGTATTCGATTATTATTGGTCGATGGGGGTAGCTTGTGTTTATGGGAGTATACAGGATGTTTGCTTCTGATTTCTGCAGGTTGGTTTGAATGTTTTCTTTAATAATTTCTTATAGAGATTCCTATTAGACGTTTAAATTTTTGCACTATTGACTGAGATAATTTACCTAAATGTCTAATTAAAAGTTAGTGAAGTCTTATAGTCACTACTGTTCTGTAAAACAAGCTTGCTTAAAAAGGTATCCGTTTAAAAATGAACATATTAAGCCTCCTGCAGGCACACGCGATTAATCGCGCGGGGCGACATGTCGCGGTCCATTCGCAGTATTTTTAGAGTGGAAATTAGCTTGGCTCGTTGTCGCAGCGCGATTAATCGCGTCTGTCTGCAGGAGGCTTTATGTCTATACTGGCGAAAGGAAATGACGAAAAAGATGTCGACTCTGTGTAAAAAAGAAAAATAGAAAATGTATGTAAAAGTAGTGGCGATAAATGTAGAAAGAGAGAAATGGCTAATTTCGGCTTCATAGAGTGCTATCTCTGTCGACGAGGCACTATCATATTATCGCACGAGACACTAACCAACCACAACACACTGACCAGCAACAAACTTCACATAAATAGCGTGTGAGAGAGACAACGCCCTACAAAACCCATTATCTCTTTCTAACGATCGATGTTCAATGTTTCGCGCCGATTACCTGTATACTGTGTTGTATTAAATTTAATGTGACAAGATTTAACAATATTAGACACGTTATGTCTCGGTTCAGCTGTAGGCTTAACAAAAAGAAATATATTTCAATGAGCTTACCGCGAACTTGAACTGTAATCGAACTTCAACAACCTTGAGTTAATAATCCTTGAGTATTTCGGTCAAGGTTCTCACAAAGCTTTGCGAAACTTACTTCAGAATTTTCATCGTAAATTGTATGTTTGACATTCATGACTTTGTAAAAAAGGTTATTGTATTGACTTCCGTTCTCTCGTGAATTTAAGGTTAGTTTTACTAGATAGGCTGCGGTCGTTGTAAAATGAATAGTTGTAGTAGAAGCTTCTTGTTCAAATTGTTTGAAAGAACAACTACAGTTACCGATTGACAGTGTTTTGTTTTCCTAGATTTTCGCTCTCATTTCACTTTTTGTGGCTAGCACAAAAAAGTGTTAAATATCTTTCTTTCGGAAGTCAAAGGGAAGCTTCGGAAGCTTTTTTTTTAAATTCATTTTTGCCACCGACTTCCGAAAGAAAGTTATTATACACACTTTTTTGTGATGGTTTTCGAAGGCGGTATACTAATTTGGGCATCTTTCTTTTCTATCGGTGGCTGACCATTCGGTCTGCATACAACCTAAGAGGTAGTACACATACGGCGTCCTAGTTGCGTCAAGCGCCAATTGCCAACGGAGTGTACGTTTGCATGTGTAGACTTCAATATCATCTGAGTGTTCTCAAATCGCGCGTCACCAAAGCGCACGTTTAAAAACGTCCAATGTATAGTACACTTTGTTACAGTACTGTATTGGAAAATTCCTCCCAAATCACCTTTCCCCGAATTCGTAAATAGACAAAAATCCATTGCCGAGTCACCTAATCCGAATAAGATACAAAGGGAAGCGCTGTTAAAATGCGATAAAATCGACTTACCCCCAAATCGTAACTCGTGTACCGAAAGGGTACTTTTTTATTCGCTCCGAACGTCACTAAAAAGGTTCTTATTAGTACCCCTTCTAGTCAATCGGGTATGGGTATCTATATTTCGGGTATTTCGTAATTTCCGAAGAGGTTCCTCCCTGTCGGAATGTTTGAATAGGTTCCTAATAGATCTGGTTCCATATGTAGTGACTTTTTTTTCGGAGTGTATGAATCCTTTTTTTTGAATTATTAATGTCGTAGCGCGTCACGACACGCCACGACACGAAACGTTACTATGTTTCCTCCTTTAAGGATAATGTGTTGTTCTATGACATTGACAGATGGCACTGTTGTTAATTGCTACATTATCATAATCATAATAAGCTATTTGATAAAAAAAATCTAATTAATCCGTCGGTTAGATTATCAAATAATATTTGATCCGTATTTTTTCTTTTTTTACGCAAACCAAAATTGACGGAGATATGATGCTTTCAAAATTGCCAATACGTCACAATTTAGTACATTTTTTACTGAATTCTGACGTCACGAGCCCCCACTCTCGAGTCTTGATGTGTTATAGGTTGGTAAATATTCATTGATATAAGAAAAAATATGTGTCCGTTATTTTTCAAAACTGTAAATAACGGACTTTTTAGATTTATATTTTATTGATACTGTCAAATAGCCTATTCTCTCAAGGTTTTAAGCAATAGTTTACCATAGTTTACGCATATTTCATAGATATGTTAAAGTCTTAAAATGAAAGGGGTGTGAGCCTATTGCCGTCCATCATGCATAAATTCGCTGATCAACATAATCTGAAAAACCAAGACAGTGTGTAGTGGAGTACTTCGTCGTGGTCATCAAACACTACTTGTCAGTTGGTTGACTGTTAGTTAGGGTATATGTAGGATCTCGACCAAGAAGAAAGTTTAGTCTCACCAAACAGGGCGTTCAACCAGTTTTGTTGAAGATAACGTGACGATCAGTCGCACGATAAGTCGTTGTGGCTGCGTAGCGCCCGAACTCACTTCGGGTCGGTTATTATTCTACAGAAAATAATGAATCGAATGTGCCGACCCGAATACGATAAGTGTGTAGCGTCCTTGAGAGACATCGCTCACAAGCTTAATGAAGCATATACGTCCCCCAGACGTAACATATATCCGGCGTTTTCGAAGATAAATCAAATATAGCTGCGGTGAAATCATTACCTTGTCGACGACAAGACGTGTTGCTGTCTCACTCTCACAAGACAATAGCGTTTTTAAACATATCAATCAATGCCTTGTTTATGATTTCGGATGATGCGATTTGCGTTGCGACTTTCGACTAAACTTGTTCCTTTCGCGTGAGTAGGTAACAATGTTCTGCAAGTGGCTGTTAAGTAACTAGTGACATTTTTTTTTTTTTTTTTTTCGTGGTAAAATCATCAAATGAGTCCTCCCACCCCGGGCAGGGCGGGAGGGACTGTCAGACTTGTACTGACTAAAATCCACGGTGTCCTTCAATAGCCCTTTGTGTTCCGGGGTCACGGTAATGAGATAAGTCCCGCGACCCCGGCAGGCTTTGGCCCTCTTGGGCGGGGCCCCGTCATCGTGCTGACGCTCTTTGAGGCGCGCGTGGAACACAACGCGCCGTCGACCCGGGCATGGTCCATGGTCGGGCGGCGAGTTGCCCTTTACTCGCCGCCCGCATGCCCGCGCCTACGGTGGCCGGAGATCGTCTTGCGACGTCCGACGCCGTGGGCGCCAACCACCGCGGGTGGGGCGGAGGGAGGACTCTGTCCTCTCTCTCTCGTGGCGCGCCACCTCCTTCGCGAGCATTACTGCTTCGCAGAAGGAGGCGACCGCTTCCCACTCCGTCTCGCCCCGCAGCATGGCCGCAACCAATGCTGGGCGCGAGAGGTCTCCGCCTATCGCCGCCGTGAGGACACGTCGGTGCTCTGCCCAAGCGGGGCAGTCTTGCACCGTATGCTCTACTGTGTCCTCCGGGCGATCTTCGCAGTGGTGACACCCAGGCGTTTCCTCCTTTTTCCTTAGACACAGGTACCTCCCGAAACATCCGTGTCCGGTGAGGACCTGCGTCATGCGGAAGGTCAGGACGCCGTGACTCCTATCCAGCCACTCCTCAAAGAGGGGTCTTACCGCCGCGATTGCGGCGTGCCCGAAGTAACTAGTGACATACTCTAAGTTTTGTAACTTGTTTCATTTATTTTCTCTCCAAGCAACATGCTTGTCGCTTAAACGTACTCTTTGACAGTGGATAAATCAGGCCAATAAATTGACAGTACATAAAATTATCGTAGGTTAAAACTGACTTGGTCGAGGGACCAACGAATACAGTGCCCCCGGAAGGTAAAGAAGGGCTATTGTTGAACACCGTTGATTTTAGTCAGTACAAGTCTGACAGTCCCTCCTGCCTTGCCCTGGGTGGGAGGCCTCATTTGATGATTTTACCACGCTAAAAAAAGTCATAGCTGACTCTCGTAAGTCTCCGGTCTCTTTATAGCGCCCTGGTACTTGCAAAACATTGCAACTAAAGAAATCGTCTTGGTTCACTAATACCAAACAATGTCATCTTCAAACACACTTTATCCAAAGCATTTTAAAAACTTTTGACTGCACATAAAACTATACTCATAGCTGATTCGCGTATAACTCCAGCCTATTTATAGCGCCCTAGTATTTTTACCGACTTCAAAAAAAAGGAGGTTATCAATTCGACCCATATGTATGTAATATTATCAGAACTGCCCAGTTTTCATATATGTTAGTCTATATCAGCGTCTGAACAAATGTGCCAAATTTCATAAGTGTATGTATGTATGTATGTTTTTATGTTTGTGCACGCATATCTCCGGAACTATAAGTTCGATTTAAGTAATTCTTTTTTTGTTGTACTAGGTATTGTTCAACTTAGGGTACACTGCAAGTTTCATCAAAATCGGTTTAGTAGTTTTAGAGATATGGATTTTTTTATGTTGTGACGGATTACAAGATTAGTGTATATGTAAGAAAATTTTGTATTTTACAAGAATTTGGGTTGAATATGTAATAAATAAACTAAAAAGGGTAAAATAAAAACTTTTTTTTTTAAAAGTACCGACTTCAAAACAAATTCAAAAAAGTTTAAAATAACTTTTCTTTCGGAAGTCGGTGGCTTTGTTTTGTTGTGTCATTGACTATTGCCACCGACTTCCGAAAGAAAAGTTATTTTAAACTTTTCTGTATTTGTTTTGAAGTCGGTACTTTTTAAAAAAAAGTTTTTTTCAAAACTAAAGACATCTTACTGTCCAAAATATACCATCTTCAGAAATACTGAATTCAAGGCCTTTAAAATGCTTTTGACTACTCATAAAACTGTCATTCATAAAGCGTCTAGCCGATTCGCGTGAACCTCTGTCCTTGTATAGCGCCTTGGTCAACGACCATTTATATCTAGACGCCTCATGCACGATCTGACTAACGAAAATATTCTGTCAAGTCGCTGAGGTACGACGTAAGCGAGGGGGACGGGGTACTGCGTTCTGATTGGCTAATACTGCGTTCTGATTGGCTAACTCAAGGTCAGTGCGACACGGGGACTCACAGGAGTGGTCGAGTCACGACGGTTATAAGATTTTTTTACCTAATGTGTTGACAGACATCGGTCGCCTGATTGGCTAATACTGCGTTCTGATTGGCTAACTCAAGGTCAGTGCGACACGGGGACTCACAGGAGTGGTCGAGTCACGACGGTTATAAGATTTTTTTACCTAATGTGTTGACAGACATCGGTCGCCTGTGATTAGGAGTCTAGATATAAATCAATGGTCGTTGGCCTTGGTACTTTCAAAACTTTTGCACTAAAGACGTCTGCACGAATGAGCGGTATTTTGTTGATTGTGTTTTGTTTTTATGATCAGTTGGTCTTTTTAGGTTTTGTGGACACGCGATGGTTGATTTTCATGCTTGCTTGGTAACAAAGTATGAATTTAGAAAATATCTTGAATGTTTTTAATGTAGGAATGATAGGTTTTGTCGCAAAAATTGAAAAGTAATCAGTCGTCTGTCTTCGTATGGACATTATGATGAAGAGCGTAGTTTAGTATGTTTCCATACTAACAAATTACTTTGTTGCCAAAGTCGAACACTCATTTTATAAAATAGCTATTGGAGTTATTTCAATACACCAGCTCCACAGAATATGATTGTTCCACAGCCATATCAAAATAAAACAGTCAGCCATTTTGTCAATGCAAAAGGATTTACGTTTATCAAGAACAGTCACGAGTTTCCTATATAATGGGTCGACACAGCCAATGCTCCGTGAATAAATAGAGATAAATGTGAAAGTACGGAATGGACGACGAATGGTACACCAAACGGGACTTTGTACAAATGTGCCTAATCGGTAGACGAAATGTGTGTACTGTTACTCGTATATCGTTCAAAAATGGCCAACCATTTTTTTTTTTTTACATATTTTTGTTGATTCATCATCATCATCAGCCGGAAAACGTCCACTGCTGAACATAGGCCTCCCCCTTAGACCGCCACGCCGAACGACAATTCGCCACTTGCATCCATCGGTTGCCCGCGACCCTCACGATGTCGTCGGTCCACCTAGTGGGAGGCCTACCTACGCTGCGTCTTCCGTCTTTTGTTGATTAATTACTGCTTTTTGACTTATAATATGTCAATCATGTTTTTGCTTTTATGTGTTTATTTTCTAGTTGTTTTCATTTCAAAAGTGTAAACTTAAATTGATTAACTAATTGAACTAAAAGTGTTGTGAAATTGAGAACCTCCTTCTTTATTTTCGGCAAAAAAGCATAATTTAAATAAATAAACTTTATTTTTCTATTTTTGTCTTTTTAACCTAACTTGCATCGATAATGTTTTAAAAAATCTAATCGAATATTTTTCTTATATAAAGCGTCACATAGGTATACAGGATGCACTTTTCAATCAGTATAATTTCGCAAAAATAATGCCTACTTCAAAATATAAATGTTGAATATAAAAATCTCTCTTAATTCGAATCTTATTTACAATTTCAAATATTATTTATGTTACAAAAATAGCTAGTGAAATTTTGTGCTGTTTCATCCCTTTAACGCCATTAAAAAAAAACCTGATAATTATGAATACAAAACTAACAATACCCCTTTTTTGTTACAGGTAAGACCTCAAAAGCTGATACCTTCCCCTGAAAATAAACGAAAACCCTTAACGACTTATGTACACCGGCGTGCTTAAATTTATGGTCCACCATAAATTTTGCGAGAAAAATCCTTCAACACAAAATATTGTGTTGTTTTCCGCATTATATGTTATATAACAGATATCTATATACAGGGTGTCCAGTAATGAATGGATAACCTTGGAATGGGTCATAGTAGAACTAAAGGCGATTCAGAAAAAAATACAAAAAAAAATCAATACCAAGTATTTCCTAAGATATGTCACTTTTTAAAATATTGATAATTTTTGGTACCCTACTTTACATTCTTGCACACCACGACCACAAATTGATGAATTCTATCATTTTTTTACTGTTAAAATAATCTACATTAACTGAGCTGATAGATGAGCAATAAATATTAACACTCTTAATAAACGGCTTTTCAAAAAATTAACTCGAATTAGTGCTTTGACGAAAAAAATGAGAAAAAATTTCGTTATGACAAAGTTTAAGCAACCATAGCATGAAAAAAACGTATGGCAACACAGGTGACCAATAATTTTAAAATAATGAGCACTTAATGCAGATTTCAAAAAGGTATTACTTATCATTGTACCTAATGTAAATAATGAATTATTGCTAATTGTGTTTGAAAGGAGAGAAAATTTCTGCTGAGAAAAGTTTGAAATATTCAGGTATTCCAGGTAAACCACACACATTTTAAGAATTTCACCGAAGTAAAAAAAAGTCTCATCTTTTAGACGCTTCGAATGACACCTATTTAAAATCTGTTGGATACCTTCACCCAGGTTAGGTTAGCAAAATTCTCTCCTTTCAAACACAAATAGCAATTATTCATTATCTTCAATAGGTACAATGACGAAAAAAACGTATGGCAACCCAGGTGACCAATAGTTTTTAAATGATATGCACTTAATGCAGATTTCAAAATGGTATTATTCATCATTGTACCTATTGAAAATAATGAATAATTGCTATTTGTGTTTGAAAGGAGAGAAATTGGCTTACCTAACCTAACCTGGGTGAAGGTGGGTGAAGGTATCCAACAGATTTGAAATAGGTGTCATTCGAAGCGTCTAGAAGATGCGACTTTTTTTTCTTCCGTGAAATTCTTAAAATGTGTGGGCTTTACCTGGACTACCTGAATATTTCAAACTTTTCTCAGCAGCAATTTTCTCTCCTTTCAAACTCAATTAGCAATAATTCATTATTACCATTAGGTACAATGATAAGTAATACCTTTTTGAAATCTGCATTAAGTGCATATTATTTTAAAAATATTGGTCACCTGTGTTGCCATACGTTTTTTCATGCTATGGTTGCTTAAACTTTGTCTCAATGAAAATGTTTCTCAATTTTTTCACTCAAGTACTAATTCGAGTTCATTTTTTTAAAAGCTGTTTAGTAGCAGTGTTACTATTTACTGCTCATCTATTAGCTCAGTTAATGTAGATTATTTTATCAATAAAAAAATGATGGAATTCATCAATTTGTGGTCGTGGTGTGGAGGAATGTAAAGTAGGATACCAAAAATTATCAATATTCTTAAAAGTGACATATCTTAGGAAATACTCGGTATTGATTTTTTTTTGTATTTTTTTCTAAATCGCCTTTAGTTCTACTATGACCCATTCCAAGGTTATCCATTCATTACTGGACACCCTGTATATAAAAGCAAAAGGTTACTCACTCATAGGACACGAAATCTCGGAAACTACCAGTGCTAGGGGTTTAAAATTTTGCATATGGGTTCTTTTTAGGACGTAGGTACTCGCTAAGAAGGGATTTTGCAATATTACGCCCCTAAGGGGTTGTTTTTGGGGTTGACAGTTTGTATGAAACTTTTTTGCTACAAGTACTAGAAGTTTTAAATTCTGCATGCGGGTTCTTTTTAGGAAATAGGTGTTACTTACGAAAGGGGTTTTTAGAAATTCGACCCCTAAGGGGTTGTTTTTGGTGTTGATAGTTTGTTTGAAACTTCGTTATTATAAGTGCTAGGAGTCTCAAATTTTGCATGGGGGATATTTTTAGGAGGTAGATGCTCACTTAGACGGGATGTTGCGAAATTAGACCCCTAAGGGGTTATTTTTGGTGTTGATTGATAGAGGTCTCAAATTTTGCATGGGGATTCTTTTGAGGACATAGGTGCTCACTAAAATGGGATTTTGCGAAATTTCACCTCTAAAGGGTTGTTTTTGGGGTTGATAGTTTGTATGAAACTATGTTACTACAAGTACAAGGAGTTTTTAAATTTAGCATGGGGTTTCTTTTTAAGACGTCGTATTGCTTAAGACGGGATTTGCGAAATTTCACCTCTTAAGGACGCGTTTACGAATCTGACAAAAATAAGCAGTTTTTCGGTACATTTTGCGGCAAAATGATACAAAACCAAATGTAACTAATAATTACCACAGATAGATTACTCCTTAATCTTCAAATGGTAGCAATTTTTTATTCGAAAATTTTGGTTAATAATATTGTAAAAAGTAATTTCCGTTACCTCTTCACACAAATTTGACGAAATCGTACTGACTTTAGGGACATTTTTCTTTTATTAAATTACATAAATTTATGTATTTAAAAATATTTTATGTAAGCAGACATGTTCAACTCAAAAAGGTAGCAAAATAAAACTAACAAAATGTTACAATACGCTCAGAAAACAAAAAAATTGAGTCTTATTTTTTCACATATTTAGCGGTAACACGTGATTCTTATTGGATTGAAATAAGGGTTATTTTACTGGTCACTGTCTTGATTTATTGCACAAAAATTTGTAATGAAATATTAGTCTGCGCTCGGCCGCCGTCGTGAGTGGACACTGTGACGCTTGTAAGCAGCTCCTCGTATAGGAAAAGATCGCTGTACGAATACAAAATATTTGACCTAACAAACTTGATCCTTCACGCATTCTGCACGGACTACGGACAACCAAGGTAAGATTTTATTCACAGTTTCTTATATGTACTTATAAATTTCATATTATTTTCGGACTTGATGGAGTGACCTGAAATGTACTTCGAAGACTGCTACTGGAATTAATAGACGAGTAGAGCTAGATGTGTCGTGTTTGGGCTCGTTTTGTTAGTTATGATGAGATCTTACCTCCGGACTTGAGGGACTGACCTGAAGGTCTACTTCTGTGACTCCGACTGGAACTCCTCGACGGATCGAACTAGATGTGTCGTGTTTGGGCTCGTTTTGTTAGTTATGATGAGACCTTACCTCCTGTCTTGATGGAGTGACCTGAAGGTCTACTTCTGTGACTCCTACTGGAACTCCTCGACGGATCGAACTAGATGTGTCGTGTTTGGGCTCGTTTTGTTAGTTATGTTGAGATCTTACCTCCGGACTTGAGGGACTGACCTGAAGGTCTACTTCTGTGACTCCTACTGGAATTCCTCGATGGATCGAAATAGATGTGTCGTGTTTGGGCTCGTTTTGTTAGTTATGATGAGATCTTACCTCCGGACTTGAGGGACTGACCTGAAGGTCTACTTCTGTGACTCCTATTGGAACTCTTCGATGGATCGAAATAGATGTGTCGTGTTTGGGCTCGTTTTGTCAGTTATGATGAGATCTTACCTCCGGACTTGAGGGACTGACCTGAAGGTCTACTTCTGTGACTCCTACTGGAACTCCTCGATGGATCGAACTACATGTGTCGAGTTTGGGCTCGTTTTGTTAGTTATGATGAGATCTTACCTCCAGACTTGATGGAGAGACCTGCTGGTGTACTTCGAAGACTGCTACTGGAACTAATAGACGAGTAGAGCTAGGTGTGTCGAGTTTGGGCTCGTTTTGTTAGTTATGTTGAGACCTTACCTCCGGACTTGATCACGTGACCTGAAGGGCTACTTCTGTGACTCCTACTGGAACTCCTCGATGGATCAAACTAGATGTGTCGTGTTTGGGCTCGTTTTGTTAGTTATGATGAGATCTTACCTCCGGACTTGAGGGACTGACCTGAAGGTCTACTTCTGTGACTCCTACTGGAACTCCTCGATGGATCGAAATAGATGTGTCGTGTTTGGGCTCGTTTTGTTAGTTATGATGAGATCTTACCTCCGGACTTGATGGAGTGACCTGAACGTCTACTTCGGTGATTGTAACTGGAACTCGGCGACGGATCGAACTAGATGTGTCGTGTTTGGGCTCGTTTTGTTAGTTATGATGAGATCTTACCTCCTGCCTTGATGGAGTGACCTGAAGGTCTACTTCTGTGACTCCTACTGGAACTCCTCGACGGATCAAACTAGATGTGTCGTGTTTGGGCTCGTTTTGTTAGTTATGATGAGATCTTACCTCCGGACTTGAGGGACTGACCTGAAGGTCTACTTCTGGGACTCCGACTGGAACTCCTCGACGGATCGAACTACATGTGTCGAGTTTGGGCTCGGTTTGTTAGTTATGTTGAGACCTTACCTCCGGACTTGATGGAGAGACCTGCTGGTGTACTTCGAAGACTGCTACTGGAACTAACAGACGAGTAGAGCTAGGTGTGTCGAGTTTGGGCTCGTTTTGTTAGTTATGTTGAGACCTTACCTCCGGACTTGATGGACTGACCTGAAGGTCTACTCCTGTGACTCCTACTGGAACTCCTCGATGGATCGAAATAGATGTGTCGTGTTTGGGCTCGTTTTGTTAGTTATGATGAGATCTTACCTCCGGATTTGAGGGACTGACCTGAAGGTCTACTTCTGTGACTCCTACTGGAACTCCTCGACGGATCAAACTAGATGTGTCGTGTTTGGGCTCGTTTTGTTAGTTATGATGAGATCTTACCTCCGGACTTGAGGGACTGACCTGAAGGTCTACTTCTGGGACTCCGACTGGAACTCCTCGACGGATCGAACTAGATGTGTCGTGTTTGGGCTCGTTTTGTTAGTTATGATGAGATCTTACCTCCGGACTTGAGGGACTGACCTGAAGGTCTACTCCTGTGACTCCTACTGGAACTCCTCGATTGATCGAAATAGATGTGTCGTGTTTGGGCTCGTTTTGTTAGTTATGATGAGATCTGACCTCCGGACTTGAGGGACTGACCTGAAGGTCTACTTCTGTGGCTCCTACTGGAACTCCTCGATGAATCGAAATAGATGTGTCGTGTTTGGGCTCGTTTTGGTAGTTATGAGGTGACCTTACCTCCTGCCCTGATGGGGTGACCTGAACGTCTACTTCGGTGATTGTAACTGGAACTCGGCGACAGATCGAACTAGATGTGTCGAGTTTGAGCTCGTTAGCTCTGAAAGTTATGCCACTGGCACTATGCACAAATAATATTGACGAAGGGAATTCATACTAATTATCAAAAGTATATAAAACAGTATACGTTCAGATCAGCTCATCAATTCCGGCGATAAGATCTCACCGAGTTCCAGTAACAATCACCGAAGTACACCTTCAGGTCACTCCATCAAGTCCGGAGGTAAGATCTCATCATAACTAACAAAACGAGCCCAAACTCGACACATCTAGTTCGATCCGTCGCCGAGTTCCAGTTACAATCACCGAAGTAGACGTTCAGGTCACTCCATCAAGTCTGGAGGTAAGATCTCATCATAACTAACAAAACGAGCCCAAACACGACACATCTAGTTCGATCCGTCGAGGAGTTCCAGTAGGAGTCACAGAAGTAGACCTTCAGGTCAGTCCCTCAAGTCCGGAGGTAAGATCTCATCATAACTAACAAAACGAGCCCAAACACGACACATCTATTTCGATCCATCGAGGAGTTCCAGTAGGAGTCACAGGAGTAGACCTTCAGGTCAGTCCATCAAGTCCGGAGGTAAGATCTCATCATAACTAACAAAACGAGCCCAAACACGACACATCTAGTTCGATCTGTCGCCGAGTTCCAGTTACAATCACCGAAGTAGACGTTCAGGTCACTCCATCAAGTCTGGAGGTAAGATCTCATCATAACTAACAAAACGAGCCCAAACACGACACATCTAGTTCGATCCGTAGAGGAGTTCCAGTAGGAGTCACAGAAGTAGACCTTCAGGTCAGTCCCTCAAATCCGGAGGTAAGATCTCATCATAACTAACAAAACGAGCCCAAACACGACACATCTATTTCGATCCATCGAGGAGTTCCAGTAGGAGTCACAGGAGTAGACCTTCAGGTCAGTCCCTCAAGTCCGGAGGTAAGATCTCATCATAACTAACAAAACGAGCCCAAACACGACACATCTAGTTCGATCCGTCGAGGAGTTCCAGTCGGAGTCCCAGAAGTAGACCTTCAGGTCAGTCCCTCAAGTCCGGAGGTAAGATCTCATCATAACTAACAAAACGAGCCCAAACACGACACATCTAGTTTGATCCGTCGAGGAGTTCCAGTAGGAGTCACAGAAGTAGACCTTCAGGTCACTCCATCAAGGCAGGAGGTAAGATCTCATCATAACTAACAAAACGAGCCCAAACACGACACATCTAGTTCGATCCGTCGCCGAGTTCCAGTTACAATCAACGAAGTAGACGTTCAGGTCACTCCATCAAGTCTGGAGGTAAGATCTCATCATAACTAACAAAACGAGCCCAAACAAGACACATCTAGTTCGATCCGTCGAGGAGTTCCAGTAGGAGTCACAGAAGTAGACCTTCAGGTCAGTCCCTCAAGTCCGGAGGAATGATCTCATCATAACTAACAAAACGAGCCCAAACACGACACATCTAGTTCGATCCATCGAGGAGTTCCAGTAGGAGTCACAGAAGTAGCCCTTCAGGTCACGTCATCAAGGCAGGAGGTAAGGTCACCTCATAACTAACAAAACGAGCCCAAACTCGACACATGTAGTTTGATCCGTCGTGGAGTTCCAGTAGGAAGTAGATCTTCAGGTCACTCCATCAAGTTGCAGGTGAGGTTTCATCTTAGCCAACAAGTACATATTACTTAAAAAAAATTACAATTTTCATCGTATCAAAATTAGTTCACTTGACTATTTATTCCCGCAGCTAACACGCTAACGCTTGTGTGTGTGACTTGTGTCTATGTAGTAGTTCAATTCTCAACTTGTCATTTTTGCATATACGTCCTTAAGGGTTGTTTTTGGGGTTGATAATTTGTATGAAACTATGTTACTAAAAGTACAAGGAGTTTCAAATTTAGCATGGGGTTTCTTTTTAAGACGTACGTATTGCTTAAGACGGGATTTGTGAAATACGACCCCTAAGGGGTTGTTTTGGTGTTGATAGTTAGATGTCTCAAATTTTGCATAATGGTTTCTTTTTAGGAAGTAATTACTTACTAAGGCGGGATTTTGTGAAATTCGACCCCTAAGGGGTTGTGTTTGGGCTTGATAGTTTGTATGAAACTATGTTACTACAAGCACTAGGAGTTTCAAATTTTGCATGGGGGTTATGTTTAGGACTTTAATGCTCACTAAGAAGGGATTTTACGAAATTCAACCCCTAAAGGGTTGTTTTGGGGTTGAGAGGTAGAAGTTTCAAATTTTGCATAGGGATTCTTTTTAGGACGTAGATGCTGCCTATGACGGGATTTTCTGAAATTCTATCCCTAAGAGGATGTTTTTGGGGTTGAGAGTTTGCATGAAACTTCGTTATTACAAATGCTGGGAGTCTCAAAATATGCATAGAGATTTTTAGGACGCGGCCATCGCAAACTTTCGGTCACGCCGCAATCGCGGCAGGCATGCTAGCGAAGGAGTAGGCGGGACGTGTGAGGGAGAGGACAGCGTCCACCTTACAACCCAACCGCAGTGTTAGACGTCCACTGCGACGGACGTCGCAAGACGATCTCCGGCCACCGTAGGCGCGGGCATGTGGACGGCGAGTAATGGGCGACTCACTGTCCGACCATTGACTATGCCCGGGTCGACGCGACGGCGCGTTATGTTCCACGCGCGCCTCACAGAGTGTCAGCACAATGACGGGGCTTCCCCTTAGAGGGCCAAAGCCTGCCGGGGTCGCGGGACTAACGAATACCGTGACCCTGGAACGTAAAGGGCTATTGAAGGACACCGTGGCTTTTAGTCAGAACAAGTCTGATAGTCCCTCCTACCCTGCCCTGGGTGAGAGGACTCATTTGATGAATTAAACACGCTAAAAAAAAAGATGCTCACTAAGACGCTGCTTTGTTCTTGATAGTTAGGAGTCTCGCTTATGGGTTTGTTTTAGGACGTAGGTGCTACCTCAGGCGGGATTTTGCGAAATTTGAACCCCTGAGGGGTTGTTTTTGGGTTGATAGAATTTTTGTTGGATATTGATTTAGATTTTCCAAAAGTATCCCATAAGGAGGGTGGCCGGGAGTAGAAATTCACAGATAAAAAGTTCGAAATACGCGCAGACGAAGTCGCGGGCGAACTGCTAGTATTATATAAAATGGCAATTCGTAAAGGGATTCCCTTTATAGCGACAGATAAGATGGTCGAAATACAATGTTTCGGTACAATATACAGTATTATACAGCATGTAGTGAAAATTGTGAAAAAAATGGCGAATAGTTTTTACCAGGTTATGGTAAGTTGTAGTTATTTATATTAAGTTGATGTTATTTTCATTCCATGTTTGGACTTCGTAATAAAAATAATTTACTTAAGTATCTAATTCTGGCACCAGAAGTTCTTTTAAACGGAACTTCTTAAGGTAAAAGGAAATACTAGCAAAGCTTGAGTTTTATTACAGTTTTAATCGAAAAAAATTAAGTATTATTCTAGTATTCACTTTGTTACACAATCTTACAGGAATCTACAAGTAATTAAATATTTTCTTGTACAAAACTTCAAATTAATTAACAAAAACCTTTATTAACGCATAGTTGTTTTAGGTTCGTATTAAAATATTCTTAAGAACAGTTGTTCAGTGACTTATTTAATTATACTTTCTAAGTATCGCAGTAATACGCCTGTTTTCAAGTTCTTCAACTTTTAATTGATTGGATAAAGCTGTTGTTGGCATGAATTTTGTTTGTTCGGCAAAACTGTTGAAAGAAATCTCAACTTTTATTTTCGTATTGGAAGTCAGTTCATAAAATGAATCGACAGCTATAGAGCTTTGGACCTGAAACCTTCGTTTTGCCCTCACTGTCCCACTGCTGGACGCCAAAGTAGACTCTTCCTTCATGGGGTACTGTTTAAAATGCTATAATAAGCTACCACAAAACGTTCTCGAACTGAATGAAACGAAATTCAAAACATGCATTAAACGCACACTGTGTAAGCAGGCATATTACAAACTGGGCGACTATATCGCTGATAATAATGCTTGGCTCCATGCTGGTCCTGCTCCATGAGACATATATAAATAAATTGATAGTAAAAGTATACCTAATACCATTGTTGGAGCTGCTGAAGATTGTACAACTGTATTTGCATTGTATAGATTCAATCTTCCTTGTATTATATAGTTTCATACCCGACATTGTGTGAGTACTGTGTACTTCAGAGCTGTGATTCACTGGGCACCTACGTCTCTTATTGACTTGAATGACCCTGGCGGTTGAGAGTGTGTCATGCTCACTCAAATGTCTCGCTGATGGCGGCGTGTGTGTCGGATCATTTAGCTCCCTTCAAAATGGTTGAGCTGAATGGTGCTGATACATGTGTCATGTTCGTGAACGGGCGCCGTCAGTTGGGACTGGTCATCTCTTAGCTGCCACGGTTTATTTTAATTATTGATATATTTTTTTCTGAATTGTCTTTGTTTTAATTTTTACTATGGACACTTTTAACTTGCTACATCGTTCTCACATAATGTACCATCTAAGAATGAATGATGTAACAAAGATTCTGTAATAATTTTGGCGATCTAAAAAGAGTGTCCATGGAGTTTCTTGCCCGTTCTTCTCCATAGAGATCTACTTCTTGGAATGGGCATCTACGGTACTTTCACAGTTTTTATGTCTTGTGACTGGGACTGTAGCACCATAATTTTGTAGTGTTTAATATATTTTATTTGTCTTTGACAATTCAAAAGTGCCTGTAACTGGCTTATTTGAAATAAATGCTTTGATTTTGATTTTGATTTTGGACAAAGGCCTCCCCTGTCTGAACACACTATGCCGGAGTGTCGCGACCGAAGTTCGGCGGCTGATTTCACGTTTCGACGTATTTGGCTGATATGACACACCATAAGTGCCGAACTTACGCGGCAGAAATTCTGCGCTCCCTGCTGCTCCCCGCCCCCGGATCTTCGTCGGTAATCGAACCGAACTTCAGTTGCGTATAATGTGCGGTCACAGAATAAGTTGCCGCTGAACTTACGCCCGACCGAAGTTAGGCTGTACGCTATGACGCGACGTAATTTTGTCATAGTGTGTCGTCAGTAGTTCAAATAGCATTGCAGGCGTAATTGTGCTGAACTTCGGTCGCGTAACTTCGGCATAGTGTGTCAAAGTTCTTGTCTTGACCTCGTCAAACTAGCCTTCCAAGGTATGTGAACAATTCGTCTCACCCCCTTTTTCTGGGCCAGCTTCAACACAAATTACCTCGAATTCAACATAACATATGAATTGAATGAATTTCTGAAGGGTATAATTATAATAGTGACAACACAATAAGTTCACTTGTGCCTCGATTAGTAACCAGTGTAGCATTTATTTACGTTTTATTTTTAATGATAAAGCATTTTACCGTTAACATATTTTTACGTTCAGACATGCTTAAAACTTATTACCTATCCTACAAACCAGTTTACAGTAACACAGTAACATAAATCGGTACACAGTCCCGATATAAAATTGTTAATACCGGTACCATTTTAAATTCGGTACTCATTCTAAACTAGAACACGCTGTATACATCGTCTCAGTGGTTTTACGACACATAAAAGTTTTAGTTTTAATCGTTCGTTTACTGGTTTTATAAAGCAATCGTTTGTAAAATTGTAATGTGTTATGTTGTTACTTTAATTTTTATGGTTTCTCATTAATTGCGAGTGTTTTTACCGTTATGAAATTATGTTGTCTAGATTTTTTTTTATGTTGATAATTTTTTTGTGTCAATTTTTTTTTTACATTTGCTAAGCGATTGGCTGCTGCGCTATGTGTCATGAGTTCGATTCCCACACAGAACAAATATTCATATGGCCTACAAGTTATTGTCCCGGTTCTGGCTGTTAGTGTATGTAAGTTAAAATATTTGTAAACGCACCTCTAATATAGGCATTATATTCAATACTAGCAGTTCGCCCGCGACTTCGTCTGCGCGTATTTCCAATTTTATATCTGTGAATTTCTACTCCCGGCCACCCTCCTTATGGGATACTTTTGGAAAATCTAAATCAATATCCAACAAAAATTCTATCAACCCAAAAACAACCCCTCAGGGGTTAAAATTTCGCAAAATCCCGCCTGAGGTAGCACCTATGTCCTAAAACAAACCCATAAGCAAAATTTGAAACTCCTATCAAGAACAAAGTCGCGTCTTGGTGAGCATCTTTTTTTTTAGCGTGTTAAATTCATCAAATGAGTCCTCTCACCCAGGGCAGGGTAGGAGGGACTGTCAGACATGTACTGACTAAAAGCCACGGTGTCCTTCAATAGCCCTTTACGTTCCAGGATCACTGTATTCGTTAGTCCCGCGTCCCCGGCAGGCTTTGGCCCTCTAAGGGGAGGCCCCGTCATTGTGCTGACACTCTGTGAGGCGCGCGTGGAACATAACGTCATGGTCAGACAGTGAGTCGCCAATTACTCGCCGTCCACATGCCCGCGCCTACGGTGGCCGGAGATCGTCTTGCGACGTCCGTCGCAGTGTGCGTCAACCATTGCGGCTGGGCTGTAAGGTGGACGCTGTCCTCTCCCTCACGCGTCCCGCCTCCTCCTTCGCTAGCATGCCCGCCGTGATTGCGGCATGCCCGAAAGTGTGCGATGCCCGCGTCTTAAAAATTTCTATGGATATTTTGAGACTCCCAGCATTTGTAATAACGAAGTTTCATGCAAACTATCAACCCCAAAAACATCCTCTTAGGGATAGAATTTCAGAAAGTCCCGTCATAGGCAGCATCTACGTCCTAAAAAGAATCCCTATGCAAAATTTGAAACTTCTACCTCTCAACCCCAAAACAACCCTTTGGGATTGGATTTCGTAAAATCCCATCTTAGTGAGCATTAAAGTCCTAAACATAACCCCCATGCAAAATTTGAAACTCCTAGTGCTTGTAGTAGGTAACAAAGTTTCATACAAACTCCAAGCCCACATATAAAACTGCCATATTTGTTAAGTTAAATCTACACCTGTTTCCTCACCTATCAGACACTGTTAAACGTAACAGGCGGTATGATGTGCTACGCGGACGGAATGCCAAAACAGCCTTAATGAGAAAAAGCATATTTTCCTTAGCTCCGCAAGTTTACAATAAGATTCCAAAGTCTATTAATGAGTTAAACTTAAACGGATTTAAAAAGAAACTCAAAGATTTACTGTGTTGCAAGTGTTATTATTGCTTGAATGACTATTTGAATGATAATAATTTAACATCTTAATTTAATTGTAGTATTAACAAATCATTCACATATTAAACATACATTATCTTTTTATACTCTTGACATTTAATTATACTTTGACATCTTAATGTATTTTAATGATAATAATTGGACATCCTAATTTAATTGTAATATTAATAAGATATCGACATTGTTATGATATAACTTTTATTACTCTTGACATGTAATCATACATTGACATCCTAGACTTGTGTATGTTTCTATGATTTATTATTGTTATTATGGCACATTTGAAAATTTATAATTTATGCATTCAAGGCTTAATGTTAATACTGGCACACCCACATGTTTTCTTTTATATGTACCCAACATTTGCACGCCACAACTGGCAGAATGTGATGAGACCACTTATTAATCTTAAGGCCACTTTGTACCATATTCTGACAAATAAATGATTATGATTATGATTATAAGCCCAAACGCAACCCCTTAGGGGTCGAATTTCGCAAATCCCGCCTTAGTGAGTAGGTAATTACTTCCTAAAAAGAAACCATTATGCAAAATTTGAGACTCCTAACTATCAAACCTAAAAACAACCCCTTAGGTGTTGAATTTCCAAACATCCCGTCTTAAGTATCACCTACGTCCTAAAAAGAACCCTCATGTACCTAACATTTGAAACTCTTAGTACTTGTAGTAACAAAGTTTCATACAAATTATCCATGCCGAAAAACAACCCCTTAGGGGTCGAATTTCACAACATCCCGTCTTAGTGAGCATCTTTGTCCTTAAAAGAATCCCCATGCATAATTTGAGACCTCTATCTATCAACACCAAAAACAACCACTTAGGGGTCAAATTTCAAGAAACCCCTTTCGTAAGTAGTACCTACTTCCTAAAAAGAACCCGCATGCAAAATTTGAAATTCCTAGTTCTTGTAGTAACAAAGTTTCATACAAAATATCAACCCCAAAAACAACCCCTTAGGGGTGGAATTTCGCAAAATCCCGTCTTAGCGAGCGCCTACGCCCTAAAAAGAACCCCTATGCAAAATTTTAAACCCCTAGCCCTGGTAGTTTCTGAGATTTCGTGTCCTATGAGTGAGTGACCTTTCGCTTTTATATATATAGACAAGGTCGACGATGGAGCGAGCTTACCCAGAAGAAGCCTGTTTACTCTAACTTTGAAGAGATTAGGGTTGTATGCGTTTGGAAACACAGACGCAGGCAGAGAGTTCCACTCCTTCGCTGTCCGCATTATAAAAGACGTTTGGAAACGCTTAGTGCGAATTGATAGTATGGCAATAAGGTAAGGATGGTAATTTGCCGTGCGTCTAGATGTGCGATGATAGAAAGGGGCTGGTGGGATGAGGTCGTGGAGTTCTTGGGCACACTCTCCGAAGTACAATCTGTAAAAGACCGACAGGCAGGCAACTTTGCGGCGATGAGTCAAGCTATGGAGCTTGGCATTCACCAATTTTAGACTTAGTGAGCACCTACGTCCTTATAAGAATCCCTATGCAAAATTTGAGACCTCTATCTATCAACACCAAAAACAACCCCTCAGGGTTCGAATTTCGCAACACCCCGTCCTAGTGAGCATCTAAGTCCTAAACATAACCCCCATGCAAAATTTGAGACTCCTAGCACTTGTAGTAACGAAAGTTTCATACAAACTATCAACACCTGAAACAACCCCTTAAGGGTCGAATTTCGAAAAACCCCGTCTTAGGTAGCGCGTACGTCCTAAAAAGAACCCGCATGCAAAATTTGAAACTCCTAGTACTTGTAGTAACAAAGTTTCATACAAACTATCAACCCCAAAAACAACCCCTTAGGGGTGGAATTTCGCAAAATCCCGTCTTAGCGAGCACCTACATCCTAAAAAGAACCCCTATGCAAAATTATAAACCCCTAGCACTGGTAGTTTCTGAGATTTCGTGTCCTATGAGTGAGTGACCTTTTGCTTTTATATATATAGATTAGGTGCACCGGTTTTCTAACCAAATATTTTAAAGAGGAAAGATTTGTTATTTTTGTGTGTATTTTTGTAATGAATAAACTCAAAAACTACTGTGCCGATTACAAAAATATTTTCACCTTTATATTATATATATTTTTTTTCCTTTTTTAGGTTTACGACTGAATTTTAACGAGACCTAGTAGACGATCGATTTTAATGTGTATGTTGAGCGATACAACCGTTCAAGGAAACCCTTTTTCTGCAATATTAGGTAATATGTTGTATTTGAAACATTCTAGGATAAAATGGGAAGTATAATACATTTTTGTCTTACCGCGGGGTATCGCATTACCCAGTTACTGGATTGTGGAGGTCCGATAGGCAGTCGCTCCATGTAAAATACTGATATTGAGCTGCAAATGGTTCGACTTGATGATGATGAATATATTTTTGTCTTTGTCATAGTTGGGAAGTTTTTTGTATTGTGCCGTTAGATGAGTATCTCTTTTTAAAAGAAGAATTAAAAAAATATGATGAGCTTTTCTATTACTGATCAGCTTCCAGCTCCTTTTTTATTGTAAAAAAAAAACTCATTTCTAAAACATGTTGTAGATTCGTCCCTTTTCTACAACTGCATAAAACTGACGATACTCAGTAAGTCTCACAGTACAGACCATGTTTAGTTTTCTCACTTTACATAAATATAATAATTATAAAATGGCCAGATTCCGTTTTCTTGTAAAGCCACTTTTTTTAGAAATGTGTGAGTAAGCGCCAAGCACACATTTAAATATTTTCCTTGGACCTATTTACATGTTTTACGAAGGGGATAATTTTTCTTCCTTTTTTTTAGCTTCAATTTTCAATGGCCTACTAAGAATCTGGACAATCAATAATCTAAGGTTTACATTGACTAACAGAGAGCTAAACTTTTCAAATACACATAAATAGCGGTTCCTCTCGGAACTTCAAGAATTAATCTTTTAGTCTCCCCAAACTAACGGCCAACGTCTATTTACCGATGTCTTATTAGATACGTTGACTAACGGAAGGTTAAGATACGGGTTGTTGTTTTTTTTACAAAAAGCTATTTTTGTCTGTGGTCCGTATACTGTTTGCACAGGGTGCGTGGGTTTGATAAGAGGCCATAGTGGAGTGGAGGGGAATCGTGGTTATTTGTTGTTTCTTTTTTTATTGAGGGAAATAGATTAAATGGGAATGAATTGGAAGTATTGGAGGTGCAATGTAATGCTTAGTATCCGTCAAAGTCTCAAAGATATTCCCGGGTCGACGGCGCGTTGTGTTCCACGCGCGCCTCAAAGAGCGTTAGCATAATGACGGGGCCCCCTCTAGAGGGCCAAAGCCTGCCGGGATCGCGGGACTTATCTTATTACCGTGACCCCGGAACATAAAGGGCTATTGAAGGACACCGTGGATTTTAGTCAGTACAAGTCTGACAGTCCCTCCCGCCCTGCCCTGGGAGGGAGGACTCATTTTTTTACCACGCTAAAAAAAAGTCTCAAAGATATTGACGGGGCCCCCTCTCTAGAGGGCCAAAGCCTGCCCGGGTCGCTGTGACCCCGGAACGTAAACGGCTATTGAAGGACACCTTGGATTTTAGTCAGTACTAGTCTGACAGTCCCTCCCGCTCTGTCCTGGGTGAGAGAACTCATTTGATGATTTTACCACCATAAAAAAAGTCTCAATGATATCCTATTTAAAACTTAGAAACCGAGTATACAACGTAAAAGTTGACAGATAACTAAAGTCTATAAACTTCCTCCATTTCACGTTCATCTTCTCAACACAGCCTTAAATAAATGACGTCATTACAGGATAAAAGACACGAAATCTAACCGAACAGCGCCTTCAAACTGAACGTCACACGTACGTTGCACGATATGTCATCTGATACGTTACAAAACACTCTTTACTTCATCTGCCTAGCCTTTTCCCAACTATATTGTGGTCGGCTTCCAGTCGAACTAGATGCAGCTGAATATCTGTATTTTACATGGAGCGACTGCCTATCGGACCTCCACAACACAGTAACTGATTAATATGATACCCCATGGTAAGATTGGTTGTCAGACTTTAGAGCTTCTGACTAAAAGTAACGACTGTCAAAGATCTACAAATGACAGCCGGGACCAACGGCTTTACGTGCTTTCCGAGGCATGGAGGAAACTCACTAAGACAGATGGTCACCCATCCACAGACCAATCTCGGCAAGAGCGGCTTTTCAGAAATTGGGGACAGCCAACGACCATTTATATCTAGACGCCTTATTCACGATCTGACTAACGAAAATTTTCTGCCAAGCCGCTGAGGTACGACGTAAGCGAGGGGGACGGGGTACTGCGTTCTGATTGGCTAACTCAAGGTCAGTGTGACGAAGGGACTCACAGGAGTGGTCAAAACTAATACGAACTTATGACTTTTTTGCCTAATGTGTTGACAGACATCGGTCGCCTGTGATTAGGAGTCTAGATATAAATGGTCGTTGGGGGCAGCCATTGCCATTAACCAAAAGTCCAGACTACGTGATTGCTACTGAGAAATGACTCCTTGTAAAACCCAGTAACTTTAAACGCGATCCCCAAAACCCAATCGAAACTTGCTGCGGCCAACGAGACAATCATATAAGTCATCCGATACACGTTAAAGTTTCTTTCTAAATCAACGTTGTAAAAACGAAAAACAAGGACCGATATTAAATTCCTAGCCGTGAAATATTGCCCGTTGCAGCGGTTTAAAATTGCCCACAAGAATGGGCAATACGGAATGCCCATACACTCCCAAACTTCGATAGGATATTTTTGTTATGGGGCGCCGGAAAAGTCATACGAGGGCTTTTTGCCCGAAAAACTGTATTGAATTTTGAATAAAAACAGAAAACTGTTTTGTTTTGAAAATGGAAGTTTGTATTCGAAAAGGTAATGGTTTGTGGTGTTAGGAAAAACAATTGGATATCTGTGTAGTATTTGAAAAAGGAACTAAATTGTTTTTTTTGGGTTCCAGTCTAGGGTTCTCAGTTACAAAATTACTTGAAAGCTTTTTTTTTTTTTATTCGATATCTTAAAAAAATAACGGTCTAATTGTTTACTTGTTTATTTTTTGCATAGCGTTCCAAAGTCCTGGACAAATGTTTTTTTAAACTAACTTAATGTTTGAATTAATGATTTATGATCAGTAATAATTCACATTATTCTGAAAACAAATTAATGGGACAATATTACAGATATACTATCACAAACATCACCTAGTTGCTTTTAATTATATGACCTGCCTCTTTAATTCATTTTAAGGTAAAAATTCAAAGATTTAAAATATCATCATCATCATATCACCCGTAGACTGTCCACTGCTGATCATAGGCCTCCCCCATACATTTCCAATAGGACCGGTTGTAAGCGGCCTGCATCCAGCGTGATCCTGTGGCCTTCATAAGATCGTCTGCCCATCTAGTGGGTGGACGTCCTACGCTGCGCTTGCCGGTGCGTGGTCTCCATTCGAGAACCTTACGGCCCCATCGGCCATCATCGGCAATTAGAGAATAAAATAAAGGCATTATAATAAATTACTCTGCCTCATTTGATTGACGTTTCGTGACAAACTTTATCATGGAGCCTATTGTCTGATGTCTATAATAAATAACATTAGAAGACTATTTTCTTATCATTACAATCTGACAACGTACTTTTAATCTCGGAATATCCTTGGTAACTCACGCGCACAATATGTTTACTCCTAATTAGTGCTATTACATGGGGTTTAGGTGAGCAGTGGTGGCCCAGTGGTATCGGCCTCGACTTACGAGTAGTAAGTCGTGGTAGGTCGTGGGTTCGAACCCCGTCAGGCGCATTACTTTGTGTAATTTATTTCAACACCATTGCTCTCAAAACGGTGAAGGAAAACATCGTGAGGAAACCGGCATGTCCTAGAACCAAAAATTCGAAGACATGTGACATCTACCAATCCGCACTGGGCCCGCGTGGTAGATTACGGCCCACTCCCTCTCACAGAGAGGAGGCCTGTGTCCCAGCAGTGGGAACATTTATAGGCTGATGATGATGATGATGACATGGGGTTTAAAAATAAGGGTGATCCAAGCGGGTCCATATTGCCTCACCTAAAGTTCTTTACCCGAAATTGTTCTTCCTAACGATTTGTAATCCGAATGATCACTCTTCCTAATTTTTCATTCATACTACTTGTAGTGCTACCGGCGATGTTCATAACACTTATGTTTCCGAAAATTGTAATCAATAATATCAGCGGACTTTGGCGCATCCGATCCAAGCTTTTGCATCGGTTGCCCTGGCTGATCCAGTGCGACAATATTCGGCTTAGACAGTCTCGCGACCTGCTATAAAAAATACCTGCATTTTTCTCAGTCCACAGCTGGGAGAACCCTTTCCCAATCTACACATCTACACTCGTTCTTGTAATACCGCCTTCTGCATCATACATTTATAATACGGTAGCTTAAGGATGAAAACCGGAATGAAATTCAATTTTACTCAAACGTTTGCGATCAAATGCAAAAAGTACCGGATGTCCGGTCACGTTTATCGGACGGGCATCATTTATTACTGGTTTAAAAGTCCGACGTTTTCATTTTAAGTGGCAACCTTAGATCGTCACGTGGCTTTTTTGCTCGGCCACGAGTTAGACGTTCGATAGACATCGTACTCGTACGTGCGAATGACTGAAGAGAAAATAAATGAAAGAAACTGCTTAGGGCATACCACAAGGCAGCGGTACTCACGTGAAGCACTTAACTAGCTTTTACTCGAGTGGTAGATCTTTTCAAACATTTTTCACGTCATATTTTATGGAACTAGATTAGATTGGTATTCCTTAATCCTATTTGAATTTTCTGAAAAGAAAAATCCGAAATTAATTAAGTCTCTTTTAAAGTATACTAAGGTTAGGTATGAGGACAATGAAGATTTTAGGTTCCCAACATTGTTTATATGTATTTAGGAAAACACTATAATTATTCAATCAACATTATTTTCACACGCATAATATTAAAATAACAAATCGTAAATTGGTTTATTTGTTGGCATATCGCTTGTCGCATCGTCTGATGACGTGGACCGGGCTTAAAAGACGCCTGACGCTTTTTCTAAGTGGCAACCCTAGATCGGCACGTGCTTTCACTTGTTGGATAAAGTATGGTTTTGTAGTTGTACCCTTTTTATAGCTGGGAATAAGATGAGTGTGCCTGGGACTTAGTATTTATTTTTATTGGCACGATTAATGGGTTTAGATTTTATCTTCGCGTTGATAAGAATAAAATTCTTAGGTTTTCTGGACTCTAATACCACAAATTTTTGACGGTGGATTGTCTCAGTGGTTGAGAAATTAGACTGCTGTACTGCCTGTCGCGAGTTCTTTTCCCGCACGGAGCAAATATTTGTGTAATCTACAAGTAGTTGTTCCGTGTTTGGGCGTTTGTATATGTGACTTTATATGTTTGTAAACGTACTCACGATACAGGAGAAAATGCTAGTGTGGGGCAAAGTTTTCAAAAAAAAAAAAAACTAAAAAAAACTTCGTGATTTAGAGCAACAACTTATTTTGACACCATGTTTTGAATCATGTATAAAAACAAAATTATTAAACTTAAAATATACACAGTGCCATACTTAAATATTGTTAAATTCTTGTGTTGCAAGCTGATAAGTGACATCCCTAAATCTGAGGTCCTTGAACACTTGCTTGCAAAATAAAGTACACACGTGAAAGTTCCGATAATCGGGTTATGTTATTGGAGATACGAGGTTTTATGGAGAATGTTTCAGATTAATGCTGTTTAGCTTGCGTCCCTGTTACATTTTTCAGATCTGCTGGGGTCGCACTGACGCGAAATGCCGTTCATTTTCGCAGTAATTGACTTCAAATATTCGTATAAACATCCATCATAGCCATAATTAACGGCTTTTGCCGTTAGTGTGAACCAGCAGCATTATAAAATATTTCGTGGATTTACAAAATCCAAATAAAATATTTTAGCTACCTACTTAATTTATTTCCCAAGTAACTTTTTGTTGCTTTGTTTAACTTATAATGGCTCCATCAATATTCATCATAAACAATGTACTACTGGAAAAAGCCTGTTCAATCAGTCATCCCTGAGCTTGTTCTACAGCTCATGTGGCATATGCATTGCCAACCGTCTTGTAAAAATCGAGCACCAATACTTTACAAGACATTATACCACCTTACCGCAAAAAGGTAAACATCGGTTGAACGTTTGCCTAAAAAAAGTGTAACTGCAAAACGACCCTCACATCAACGAGAAATGTCAGTTTAACGTTGACAGTTTTTTAGACAAGAGTTCAATAGATGTTTATCTGTCTTATGGTAAGACTGTCACCGTCGTACCTACCACAAAAACTTTTAAACGTCGGTTGAACACTTGTCTTGTCTAAAAAAAATTCAGGTTATGACGTTGAAATAAGGTCCGTTTTGCAGTCACACTTTTTTTAGACAAGTGTTCAACAGATGTTTTAGTTTTTGTAGTAAGGCTGTCAAAGTCGGTTATGCCCTCAACGATGGCAAAAGATAAACTAATACCAACCTATTTATTCAAGCCCAATACACTTCGTTCCTAAACCAATAACTCAGCATTAACATACATAATTTAATCTAGCAACCCTGAACGTCCTTATATCGTCGTGCACTTACGTGCAGAATAAAGTGCCGGGTATTGTGATCGTATGTCCCCTATATCCGGTTTAGTTGGCCTAGATACGTGGCTTGTAAGTGTCGGATGCATTTTTCTTTTATTTTCTAGATGCAAGTGCTTATTAGTGGTGGTTCGGTTTTTCTGTCCTCATGTGTAGTGTTATTGGAAATGAAAGAAGTATTTTATTAATGCTTTGCTCGGAGGTTGGAGAGTGAGAAATGTGTTGATTTAAAGGTATTTATTATTTAAATGATTACTGATGAGTTATCAACTAGCACGTTAAAAAAAAAATAATTAAGTAACGATATGTGAGTTAATGACCATCAAACGCTTGGACAGATATTCGTTAATATAGCTAAAAACTCTCAATCACGTCAGTTTTTCTAACAAAACAAGTCGCATCGAAAATGGTTTAGGAGCTACGATGCCACAGACAGACGTCTGTGTGTCTGTCCGTATCTAGTACACAGATACAAAAAAACAACCATTTAAAACTTAATACATCCTTATTTTTGTGTCACAAGTTAAAAATAAGTTCTGTTTGTTATAAAAACAAAACGTTACTAAAACATCTAAAGATAGCATCCAAACCAGAACCACAAAATCGTAATCTTACCTAAAATATAAAACCATTGTTTGTTCAACTAAAAAGTTTGTCTAACTAATTTAATTAGCGAGTGGCGCGCCCCCTGGTGGCAGACTTTACTTTATTTCTTAATTTACAACTTGAGCATTTAAGGCTCTGCGAAATTTAAACTTGGCTTATTGTCCAAATAGTTTCCGAAGTTTAAGGCGACTGTCAATGGACGGAATTTGATGTCACGTCTGTGTTCAAGGCTAAAGTTTTGGTTTAGTATACCTATTTTATGATGACAAGTTATGGATTATGTTATTCAGAAATGTCAGGTGTATAGTATTTGCAACTGATGAGCATGTGTGATCAGGTGAGGCGCTCGTGGCTAAATAATAGCGGCCGCACAGGCCGGTCTTCCGGGTTAAGTCGCGCTTGCTGGGGGTTGGTCTGTGGATGGGTGACCAATTGACCATCTGTCATAGCGAGTTTCCTCCGTGCCTCGCAAAGAACATAAAGCCGTTGGTCCCAGCTATCATTTGTAGATCTTTGACAGTCGTTACTCTTAGTCAGAAGCTCTAAAGTCTGACAACCAGTCTTACCATGGGGTATCGTATTACCCAGTGACTGGGTTGTGGAGGTCCGATAGACAGTCGCTCCATGTACAATACTGATATTCAGCTGCATATGCATGGAAGCCGACCCCAATATAGTTGGGTAAAGGCTAGGCGGATGATGTGCGTGTGTGATCAGATTTACTACGTAGAGTGCTGTATTTTGATTCAAAAGGATTCGTTGTAATGTGCCTTTAGCATATAAAACGATAGGGTAGTAGACACCATTTACTGTTATTCAAAGAAACATCTTTGATCATTGATAATTCTGATCCGGCTCGAGGGACCAATGATTTAGCTCGTCGAGTGAACTGTATGACTATAAGTTTAATACTACAACTAGCAGGCGGTAACAAAGAAATGCCTGGTCCACGCGTGGATGGCGAGAGAGTGGGTGATTACCGGCGCTTACGCAGTGGCGGGTTCCGTTCCCCGACAAGTTGCGGCTGCGTTCACGCAAATGAAGCACTAACAATTTCTCTAAATAAATACTTCATTTGATATCATAATAGTTCCTCGAATTCTACAAAATTAGGACACGTAATAAATTTTATACTATATTTAACGATTCGATGGGTCACATTGTGCCCCGCAAGTTTACGTGTCCCCCGAGGCAGGCTTGACACTTTTTATGAAGCCCATCACTAGAAAATAAATTTGATTTCGGCCAAACGACTGCTGTTTGCACAACACTATTGGATATACGTTTTATTTAATGTTATCGCTTTGGGGATGGCCTGATAATCTACTTGATGGGTCCTTTATATATAAACTGATGACCATAATATACTCCTTACTATTTCTTAGGATAAAACCCGGAATTAGGTAATCTGTTAGAAGAGACAAACCTTTTAGTAGACAAGGGCCATTAAGTGGCTACATCAATTAAAGATACGACGCATTTAAAAAAAAAACTGAAATGAAATTTTATTTTAATTATATTTAGAAGATAAAAAATATACGTTTATCTACTTATTTATCAAAGAAAATCATTTAATCCGGATAAAAAAGAATTAGTAAGATGAAGTGGCAGTGGGCTGGCATCTCTCGTAAATCTCTCGTAGGGCAACCGTTGAGGTAGATGTGTCCTTGAGTGGAGACCGTGATTACGAAAACGTGGTGTAGGATCGCCGGCCAGGTGGAGCAACGACCTACGTAAGGCAGCCGGCAGAGACTGGATGTGGAAAGCTCAGGACGGGGCTCAGATGCGTACATTGGTAGAGGTATGAGTGCAGTAGAAGACGAATACAGGCTGATGACGACCATTTTCAATCCCTGTAGCCATTCCTACGAATATTGTGCAAGTTTGTGCACTCATGATTATCATCTATCAGCCGTAGAACGTCCAGTGCTGAACATAGACCTCCCTTATAGATTTCCAATAAGACGAGTTGGATGCGGCTTGCGTCCAGCGTGATCCTATGGTCTTCATCAGATCGTCTTTCCACAATTTCCAGGTGCAATCTTTATTCCTTTACTCTCTTAGCCCGATGGAACAGCAATTCGATATCACTGGAGAGATAACAAGCGAAGAATCAACAGCTTTTAGTACTTTCCGAGGCAAGGCTATCATATCACCAGCTTCCAAACTTCAGGCTGCTACAAAGATATTTGTCATACTCCTTTGACTGGCCTGTTGGTCTAGCGACTGGCCTGTTGGTCTAGTGGTTAGTGACCCTGACTGCTATGCCGGAGTTCGTGGGTTCGATTCCCACCCAGGACAAATGTTTGTGTGATGAGCACGCTCATTTGTTCTGTGTCTGGGTGTAATTTATCTATAATATGTATGTATTTAGAAATATATAAGTATGTTTATCAGTTGTCTAGTACCCATAACACAAGCTCTGCTTAGCTTGGGACTAGATGGCGTTGTGTGATAGTTGTGGAATATTATTATTATTATATTATTATTACTCCTCCGACTGTTTAGCAGGCGCGGGCCCTTCATAGAGGCATTTAGGCACGGCCTACCTTACCATAACAACGCACATATAAAACAAAACGCATTTATTGAAACTATGTAATAAAATAAAACAAAAACATTAAAAAAGTAAAAACTCCTAATAAAAAGTTCATAGCAACTTTCACAGACGAGAATTTTACTCTCTACTCCGCTGCTCCGTTCGTAGAACGATTGCCTACAGTCCATTGATAAATCACGTGACTTTTGGTGCGCGGCCGTGTATATGAAATGCACACATGTAAAGATGAGCGTAAAATATGGGCGGGGTTTAGGCCAGGCCTAAAACTTACCCAAACGTGCCATTGGCTGGCTAAAAAAGTATGAATGAATGCCAGGGTGGCAATTTGTTGAAAATTCCCTTTCTTTTATTTTAATGGTAAAAAAAACCAGGGTGATATTGTAATTTTTGCACCAGCCAAAAAAGTTTAATTAACCAAAAATTTAAATAAAAACTGCATGTCTTTTTTACTTTATTGTTTACCCAAGGATTTATTTCTATTTGAATTATTTGAAAGTTCGCTCTTATTTTTTGGGAATTAAGAAAATATGTCCTGGCAACCCAAAACCGTATACTGTCATGTCACTTGTCAACAATAACCCGGCAGATTAGTAGATATTTTATTTTGGAAGCCCTGTTTGTTTACAATACAAGTCGTACGAAAAGATCGCTAAAAGTTTTTGCAACTAAAGTAGTGTGAATATATCAGCTAATGGTTTGTTTTTGCACGAGTGTTTAAGTTTACTTTCAAAATTAGTGAGGTTAAGTGTTTTGTTTATGTATGTGTTCAAACGGTGGTAATAATGTCTGTGTTCGAAGATATAAGCAGTACAAATACCGGCATGGATCTTGAGCGCTGACCTTCACCTGCGCAGAAGTGAGTTATTAGGTCCCTTTAGTAGATGAAGTGAGGAACGGGGGCGGGGAAAGTGTAGTGATTGGCCCGCGTAGCGTGCCGTAGCGCATCGCGTCATAGCCGCCACTCGGGATTCGTTGTTTTGTACGTTTTATTTGTTTTATTGTGCGTTTCATTTGTCGATAAGTGTACGATGCGCAAAGCTATCCCCACTCTTACGCCGAGCGCTCAAGAACCGTGCCGGTTACTGTAAATATTCGAGATTTTCGTTTTTGTGATAAGATTGGAGCTAGAATAACCCGGAAATATGACAATTCAACTTATAAAAACATGCGGATCGTCTGAAATAGTCGTCGAATCTTTGTTGAATTAACAATGAAAATCGTGATAAGTTATAAGTTTGGTGAGTTCTTGCATTTATATTTTGTTTTCTTTGTCTTATACTGTACTGTTACTTACTTTTTATCCTTATATATTAAACGAACAATACATAATTGTCTAAATATATGTATTTTAATGTAAATTTTTGCGTTTTCGAAAACTGTTCAAGGAGTTAGTTTGAATTTGCTGTATAGAGGTTTGCGGGGGTGAAAAAGCGATCTAGCTTGTTCCCATATCTGGGAAAACTCGTTTTATTATAATTTTAAAATGCATAAAGATTTACAACAATACAATCGTCAAATTTCGTCGCTGAAACTTCAACCTGCGTGTTCCGTTATTTCGCTGAGGGATCAATCCCAAACTTAATAATAAAATGTTTTTGTCGGTTGTTTTTAGGGGATTCCTATTTTTTTTTTCATTTTTTTATTAGCTTGTATCGAACGCGATACAACAGTGACGAAAGAAAACAACGGTTTTCTTTCATCAGTATGTCTGGCCTACGTTGTGTTGTAATCTACCGCACGCTCGTGCTGTTTAGTGTGCAATTACAGTGGCGCGGGGCGGGCAGCGGGAGCGGGTGGCGGGTCTTGAAACAGACCAGATTTCCGCTCACCCGCCCCGCCCGCACTTGGTGCACCTTAGTCAAAAACTATGTGTATGCCAGCAGATTCCGCTGCTCGCCCCGCTGCCCGCCCCGCTGCCACTGTAATTGCACACTAGATCACTCCGCTTTGAATGGAGCTTAAGAGACTGTCTGTCTTTTCAATAACCCTTGGTAATCCAGACCCGTGGTTACCTCTTAAGATATTCCCACAAGCCTACAAGTGGTTTACCCAAGGACATAGTTGTACTTGTTTATAATTACTTTTTTTAAATGATAGAACCTTTTGACTTTGTTATTTATTTTCTGACCTTACTCCTATCTGAGAATTTAAGGACAAATTCTTTTGAACTTTAGATTATCTAAAGTTTCGGTCTAACTAAACTTGTTTAATTACATCAAACAATTGTTACTAAACGTAGAAGATTTGTCATTTACTTACTCTTGAAATAAACTTGGTATTTACAGATTACAGAACAAACAAAGTGAAATAGGTAGGTATTACTTGGAAAGATAAATTTATTATTCTGTAGGGTCGCTAATGATTTTTTAATAACTCAGCACATCATATTGTTTGTTAGTTTGTGCTTCTTCATATTAATTTTTATAGTAAATAACTAAAAACTTGTAGTAATGTTTTACAAAATATGAATATTATAGTTTTTATGGCCAATTATAGGTTTTCCTGCCTAAAGTTTATTTATTTATTTAATTTTATTTCCCTTTATATTTATAGGTATAAAGCTAGCTTTACTTAAATATCAAACACAATGTAGTCAAGAATACTAAAAATCTAGATTTGATGTTTGGACATGCGTATCACGAAATCAAATGACTCGAATAAATTAATTGTGAGCCAAAATGAATTCTTAAATTGTCCGTACATTAAATAGCAACAGTCATTCTTTTATAGTACATCTATAAATTAATACGAGAAGCAAATACATTGTACCCCTTTTTGCGTAAATCACGGAGAATATAAAAAGTACCGAAATAAGAAAAAAAATTAACAGAAAACCACGACAAACACATGCATGAAAAAATAAAATAAACAGAAGTAACAAAAAAACAGTTCTATAAAACTAAAACAAAAAAAAACATTTAAAAAAAAAAACAAAACATTTTTTTATTTTAATTTTTTAATGAACCCAACATTATCATGATATAACATTTTTTTCCTTTCAAACTTAATGAATTATGATCGAACATCGACCAATGCGCGTAAATGAAAAGATCGTCGCTCTATATTGGAATCGAAACATTTTATTGCTAACAAAAATCGCATTCCATAATAAATCTCATCAAATCCAATGTTTTGTCTTCACAAAACCAAAATCCCATTCCAACCTTGACAAATAAAATGTTTTATTGCTAGTGCAAACTGGGATAAAGAATAGTTTCTCTGTTACACCCACTGCGTGAGTAAGCGAGATGATGAATCATTAGGCCATTGCCTGTTTGATTTATAGTGCTAAACATACAAGCAAGTGAGGTTTTATTATCTATGCTAATTTAACGACGGAAAAGATAGGTTTTTTTTTGCAATTGCTCGTACTATCTTCACTTTCTTATAAGCGTGTCGATGACTAAATGGGCAATGGACTCATGGTCGCGTTGTGTATACGCGCACCTTGTAGAGAGCCAAAGCCTGACGTGGTCGCGGGACTAACAAGCTACCGTGACCTTGGAACGTAAAGGGCTTTTGAAGGATACCGTGGATTTTAGTCGGTACAAGTCTGAGAGTCCCTCCTGCCCTGCCCTGGGAGGACTCATTTGATGATTTTACCACGCTAAAAAAAAAGCTTGTCGATGACATTCAAAATGGCGTCGGTTCGGAATTTGATAATGTTTTAAATGGTTTTGCTGGATCCTATATGCTATGCATTCTGCGTATGTTTGTAAGTATGCATTTTTTATCGAGTTGAAGTGGCAGTGGGGCAGGCCACAGTCATCACCAGCCTTCAATGTTCCCACTGTTGGGATACAGGCCTCCTCTGTGAGAGGGTGTGGGCCATAATCCATCACGCGGGCCCAGTGGGGGTTAGTAGATGGCACATGTCTGCGAATTTGATGGTTCTAGTTTGATGGTGCTGGCCATAGTACGCAGAACTGATGGCCGATGGGGCAGTAAGGCTCTCGAATGGAGACCATGCACGGGCAAGAGTAACGTAGGATGTCCACCCATAAGGTTGAAAAAAAATCTGGTGAAGACCACATGACCTTGCTGGATGCAAGCCCCTTCCAACCGTTCTTACTGGAAAGCATTAGGTATAGGCCTATGTTTATCAGTGAACGTCTTACGGCTGATATGACGATGATGCACTTTTTGGCTGAAATACTTGTATCTACGTTTAATTATAAAAAAGTAGGTGTTTCCTAATTTATATCACCCACTTAACAAGAGAAATGATTACATCATTTATTAGACCAATTTATTTGATAAATCACCTTTTATTTTTATTACCGTTTATTTATGTTTTCTCTCACACTTTATTTTTATTCTGTTGCTAGTTATAACATTCCAGATGCGTTATTTATGGCTTCTTTTAGAGACCGCGGGGTTTTCCAAGAAATGTATGTTATTTTTTGGTTCGTGTAATTTATAGTGCAAATTATAGAATCGCAGTAAAGAAAAGCAGTACACTTAGCGTAGTGGCTGAGGTCGGGGGTTTGATTTCTGCGCGGAACGTTATAATTTACAATTAAGTAGTTGTTCTGGGTTTGGCTGTTTTTGACCAACAAGCCACGATACAGTAATTATTCATAGTGTGGGCAAAGATTTTACAACAAAATGATTTCAAACTTGATTAATATGTAATTCAAGAAATAAAAGTTTGATTCGTTTCATATGAAAAAATATTGTCTCTGAAATCCGTTTTATTGTCTCAAAATCCGTACTATTGTCCCAAATTATTGTTGCTAAGTCCAATGATACTGGTAGACTGATTTATACTTACGAATATCTATCTATACTAAAGAGTTTGTTTATTTGAACGCGCTTATCTCAGAAACTACGGGATGGAATTGAAAAAATCTTTTTGTGTTAAATAGTCCATTTATCGAGGATGGCTATGGGCTATATAACATCACGCTACAACCAATATCAGCGGAGCAGCAATGAAAAATGTTGAAAAAACGGGAAAAATATTCATTTTCGAACTTCCGTTGCGTGCGCTGCGTAAACGCGCTGCGTAAACGGTTAGAGTTACGCAAAAATCATGTATGACGGAATTGTTCTTCTTTAAAAGTTCTCAAAAAAATTCTATGACAATACATGTCTAGCTTTTAATATAAACTTCCTATAAACCTTTTTATGGTAATCTAGGCTAAATAACGGATTATTTGCGAAGGTGTTTTCTTAAACATGATGTTAATTTTCAATATTAATTATTTACGTAATAAACTGCTCATAATTTTCTTTTTTAAACCTTCCGAATGAAACCATAGACGTCCACTTTCAAGATAATTTGGCAAAAACTCGCTATAAAACGAATAATAGTATACGCATTTTTTTTGACATCTCTACTCTGTGCCAAGTATAGTCGACTCTAATCTATTTTATTACTCTGTGTTTATTTGTACTGTTCGCGTAAATGTATCATTTCACGTTGCCCTGTTCTGATATATTGTACGTTTGATATGGTAAAAATCCCAAAAGTTCATAATACCTATGGTTGAAATACCGACTCCCTAGTCGCTATACCGATGTTCAAAATCCCGAATGGACGAAATCCCGAGCTCGGGACCTTAGGGCACTCCGACACGGACAGGTTAGGTTAGAAGGGTGTGGCGGAGTCTAGTTAGCGAGCGAAGCAAGCGAACACAGACTTTTCCGATTCCGAGTCGCGGGACGGTTTTATCAGGTAACTGTGGCCCCGGAACGTAAAGGGCTATTGAAGGACACCGTGGATTTTAGTCAGTACAATTCTGACAGTCCCTCCCGTCCTGCCCTAGGTGGGAGGACTCATTTGATGATTTTACGTCGTAAAAAAAAGATGACGTGTTTGGTAAACCATTAATTTATGCTTTCATTACATATTAAAGTTGTTATGTTCCACAAACCCTGTTAGCAGTTCATTAATAACAATTACCGACACGACCCGTCATTACTTACAAACTGTTTTAAGTTCACATGTTATTAGTTAAACTTACAGACAGCCAGCCAGCGTATCAACCTACCCCAATCTGTCAAAATTTCCCAATCTAATTTGAACTTTCTGCTTTTGTTTTAAAGTTGAAAATCGATTTAAGAACTTTGAGTAGGGTAGGTCTTTGGGTAGTTTCGCTGGGTGCGAAGTAGTAGGTATGGGTATCATCATCTTCCTGGCCTTATCCCATTCTACTTGTGGTCGTCGCAACACGTTTTTTCTTCCATTCTCCCCTATCAGACGTCACCGTATCATTTACTCCTTTTTCATTCATATCATTCCTTAGACAATCCATCCATCTTTTCTTTGGCCTTCCTCTTCCTCTCCATCCATCAACATTCGTACTCATCACTCTCTTAGTCACGTGAGTCTCATCCCTCCTCATCACATGTCCATACCAAGACAGACGATTCCCTTTCATTTTTTTCTGTAACCGGCGCCACTTTCAAACTTCCCCTTATAAACTCATTCCTTACTTTATCCATTCTTGTCACTCCACACATCCATATCAACATCCTCATCTCCGCTACATGCAATCGTTTCTCAGCCATCTTTCACAGCTCAGCATTCCGATCCATACAATACGACAGGTCTGATCACGGATTTGTATATTTTCCCCTTTGATGGGTTTGAAAAGTAGAAATAATGACGGCTCTGCCTCAGAGTACATTCTGCTCTGTCAATTTTGTTTCAGTGCTTATAGATAGCCTAGGTATCAAAAACCTAGTGTTTTTTTAACATAATCGAATTTTAATTAGAACGGTTAGAGCCAATACGTATTGTACGATGTAGGAAAAGTTGCTAGTGTGATACAATTCTAAATAATCTGCTCCTATGTTATGCACCTCAAGACTAAGTACAATACCTGACCCTGAATCCTTCCAAGTTCAACCCATTTTTAGAGCAATTTAAAAAAAAATCCGTAAATGTTAATCTACCCACTAAAGTTCGCAGCTATCGTAAAAACTCTTCATAAGGACAGTGCTTGAACCGAAAAAAATAATATAAGCATTTTTAAATGGTGAAATGACAGTATATTTTATTCGGCGCTAGGAAATTTACCAAGCGCAGATTTTTATAACAATTATGCCTTTTTTCTTCGGTTTAAAATCATCCAATGAGTCCTCCCACCCAGGCCAGGGCGGGAGGGACTGTCATACTTGTACTGACTAAAATCCACGGTGTCCTTCAATAGCCCATTAGTTCTTTGCATTTTCGAACAGCCTCGTGAACCAAATCAAGATACTGGAGCTTAATGAAAATAAATTATAATTTATTACTTTATTCCTTTTTATTTTACATTTTTAAATATTTTAACAAAAAATTAAAATATATTTAAAAAAGGATATTATCATTAAAAATTTATTATTACATTCTTCAACATACTGCGAGTTTTGATTATCGTTATACAGAATTGATTTGATTGAACCTTTCGTATAATTTGACGCCATGTCAAGACATTAGACTGTGTGAAACAGGGATTGAATACTGTATTTATATTATTTTGTTCAAGATTTTTTTTTCATAAGCAATATAGCTCAAATAAAATCTAAATGAAGTCCTAAATAAAGACAGTATTGCAAATATAAATAATTATCTTATGAAAAATACGACATTTCATAGGATTTTTCTTAACAGTTGTAGCATTTAATAACCATTATTTATTTAAACTAGATCCAACGGTTTTATTAAAATTCTTTGTTTTCATCAGAATTTATTTCACATTGTCTCATTTACAATATTCTTAAGTATTTATTACTTCAATATTTTCTTTCAACAAAAATCGTAAAGATTATTAACTACGACAACTTAGCTTTACATCAGTATCTTATATGGTTGAAAATTTAAACCAGACAGTGTTAGAACATTCAATTAAACTAAGAGTACCCAACCCATCGACAAGATGGACCTATGACCTGGGAGGGACGCGTATTGCCAAACTGTATACTGACCCAGACCGGGGTTGCTCTGAGTTCGATCGCAGTTTGCCTTTGTAGTTGAAGAGCAAACTGTATACCTATTCAGAGAGTGTCTGAATCAAAATACATTTTGCTTTAAAATACTAGAGCAAAATACATACGAGTCCAGACGTCCAGCAGCAGTCACGAAGGGGATGGCGGGGTCTTCCAGACCCCGCCATCCCCTTCTAACCTAACCTGTCCGTGTCGGGGTGCCCTAAAGTCCCGAGCTCGCTTCGCTCGCTCTTGCATTCCTAGGTCAAATAACTGATTACTACTTATCAAGGTAGCTCGACGGAGCCCCGCTTCGCGGGGCTCCAATTTCTGGGTGGTTTAAAAAAAAATAACCACGAAGGGGATGGCGGGGTCTTTCAGACCCCGCCATACCCTTCTAACCTAACCCGTCCGTGTCGGGATGCCCCAAAGTCCCGAGCTCGCTTCGCTCGCTCTTGCATTTCTAGGTCAAATAACTAATTACTACTTATCAAGGTGGCGGCCCCGCGAAGCAGGTCTCAGTCGAGCCATTTTTCTTTATTAATGTCTCGAAAAATATTTTTCCGGGGCCGTATAAAATAATAATCAATCGATACTCGCGATATTCGCGTGTCACAGTTTGCTTTACATACAAAAAAGTTTATCTCGGATATATTGAAATAGGCGGAAGAAAACATCGTGAGGTTTTAATTATTTTGACGTGGTAAAATCATCAAATGAGTCCTCCAAATCTATGTTGTGACACAGCATAACATGACGAGACCAAACCGATTTAAGTTTCAAAAAAAAAAATTAAATCGGTTTAATTTAGCTTTTTTTCATAAAAATCTTCTTAGACCTATGTAGGCTAATGCGTGTGAAGATTCATTAAAATAAAAACAATTCAGGTTTTGAAAGTTTATGTATAAAGTTGTCACGCTCTTAAACAATTCTAAATGACAATCACATTAGTAGTTGCTGCTTATATATATATTCATCACGACAAAGGTGCTCATTTACGCCAAGTACTTACGTAAAGTGAATACATCTCACATATTTCTCTTAGTGTATCAATAGTTTGAGCAGTCCGGTCACGCTCCACGAGTTTTATTTAGTACTGTATCATTGAATCTTTGTGACTAGCATGGGAGGATGGGAGAAAATATCAGAGGGCTTATAAATCTAGACGTGTTAGACAGGGTTGCCACGAGTAGATGTGAGAAAGGGATGCAAAAAACGATAATTTTTGTCATTAAATTGGTACAGTACCATAGATTTATATTAAAGAAGGAGAAATGGCGTGGAATTCAAAATGTATAGAAATCCGATGAAGCCACAATTGCCCCTCCATAACGCTAATATTGCGCACTCAATTCTGTCAAAACAATACTACGAACAATTGCACACACGCGCCATCGATAACTCAGTCATTTAAATATAAACCTAATTCTTTACACTACAGCGTACTTTTTCCGTATAATTTACTCACACAAACAATTATCATTGTGTGTTGTCGCGACACGGGGGGCGGATACGACTCTCCCGCTCAAATACAACTGACGCACCATGCGACATTACGGCTTGGTGAAGTATCGTTAGGTCAGTTTTACATTGCTTGTCAAGTCACTCAGTGATAGACTGAGCTGGTTGTAAAAGAGCAATGTATTGAATGCAAAAACAATACAGTCGGAGTAATATAGGAAAACAAGAATAAAGTAGTACAAGTCAATAGCTGAGCGAAACGCTCAACACCACGGCTTCACCGACACGCCCCCTTGCCACTTCTCCTGTTTTTAATATTTCTATGTACAGTACAGACTTGGGCATGGTCCATGATCGGACAGCGAGTATCTTAAAGAGCATCAGGAGATGTTGACCTGACAATGTAAACTCGTTGAGGATGCTACGTTGAGGGGCGAAAATCGTGTCGAGTAATAGGTTTGATTGCATGGCATGTTCCTCTATTTTTCTCTCCTTTCTTACATATGTGCATGTGCATATGCATGGGGGCGGGAGGGTAGGACTGCATCCTGCATCCAAGTCTGGATTTCAGTCGCAGAATTGAAACTAGACATTTTTCAAAAAAAATATGTTATGGATTTCCGCAAAGTAACGCCCTGATTCTATAGTTTACAACGAAAGAGAGCCGTCTGATTCTATAATTTTCAAGCACTCAAGCTTAAACCAACGCTGCAGTCAGTCAGTGAGTATTTATTTAATCAAGCCCGTCTATATAAACGAACGGACTGACGCTCTCTCATCAGTTTTTGATGTCCGTTTGTATTGTTTTGACAGCTCCTGCAGTGTTGATAAACATGTCAGTTTTTTTTTGAGGTTTCGGTTTGACAGTTTAGCTTGTCATGCGGCTTGCAGTAGTCTTAGCTTACTTGTTGAGGTTTTAGAAGTTTATTTGTTTAAGGGTTTTTGAGACTTATTTTAAGTGTGTTATGTTTTAAAATAGCTTGACGAGTATCGAGGTCACGCTTTACATCTTAGTGCTTTGTTGGAAGTAGAGATTTTTTAACGAAGTGAAGTTTTAAATTGTTTGGTCCTCAAGTTTCTGTTACCATTAACAGTACTATGTCTTCAATTTTCTTCATTTGTGTTCCATTAGTGTTAAATGTATTTGCAATGCCTCTCTCTCTGTTGCTGGTGTATCTCTGTTGTTTGGACAGTTGGAAATTCTAGCTCTAACTTACATATTTTCAAACTGCTCTTCTAAATATATATCAATAAGTACTGCACTTATCACAGTCATCTTCTATTCTATAAATATGTCAAAGTTATTATAATAATAATATTCCACAACTATCACAAAACGCCATCTAGTCCCAAGCTAAGCAGAGCTTGTGTTATGGGCACTAGACAACTGATAAACATACTTATATATTTCTAAATACATACATTTTATAGATAAATTACACCCAGACCCAGAACAAATGATCGTGCTCATCACACAAACATTGTCCTGGGTGGGACCCACGACCTCCGGCATAGCAGTCAGGGTCACTAACCACTAGACCAACAGGCCTGTCAAATATGTCAAAGTTATTATCTGCCTACTCTTGTCCCAACTATATTGAGGTCGGCTTCCAATCTGAACGAATGCTATTAAATAACAGCATTTTACATGAAGACACTACATTTAGTAAAAGGTAGTACGAAACTCTATGGTAAGACTGGTTACTGGTTGCCAATCATCATCTGCCAAGCCTTTTCACAACTATATTGGGGTCGGCTTCCAGTCGAACCAGATGCAGCTGAATATCAGTATTTTACATGGAGCGACTGCCTATCGGAACTCCACAATTCAGTAACTGGTCAATAGATACCTCATGGTAAGACTGGTTGTCAGACTTATGAGCTTTTGACTAACAGTAACGACTGTCAAAGATTTACAAATGACAGCCGAGACCAACGGCTTTACGTGCTTTCCGAGGCACAGAACAAATATGCTAATAAAATTCCTAGGTTTGCATTTTTTTTCTGCCATCCAAAAATTTACGTACGTAAGCAGTACCAACCCTATTCTCATGCATAAATAAAGGCAACCTTTACACTCTCCGGGGATGGATAGTAATTCTTGTGGACGTTATGTATGTCTTGATTATGTGTTTGTTTATGTGCATGTATATGTTCTATGTAGTGATTGGAGGCAAGTTTTATGGTTGCATGTCATTGTTGGCGATGGATCGCGGTCGTGTTTTGTTTTTGGGTAGCTAAAACATAACTCGCAGTGACTAACAACCAGTTCTGAACCGGGGACACGGGATTGTCCCATCACGTAATCGTGACGTATAGTTACCGGCATGGATCTTGAGCGCTGACCTTCACGTGCGCAAAAGTAAGTTATTAGGTCCCTTTGGTAGATGAAGTGAGGAACGGGGGCGGGGAAAGTGTAGTGATTGGCCCGTTCTATCGTTGTTTTGTGCGTTTTATTTTTTTTATTGTGCGTTTCATTTGTCGATAAGTGTACGATGCGCAAAGCGATCCCCACTCTTACGCCGAGCGCTCAAGAACCGTGCCGGTATTTGTAAAGGGCTATTGAAGGATCACCATGGATTTAAATCTGTACAAACTGTAAAGGCGATTTTCTATTGGGCACTCCAAAAATCTAAGCATGGCGGTTAGATTTTTCGGCTTTCTTAGTATAGCTCGAAAAGTACGTAATGATTAAGCTATCCACGGAAGGAATTCAGAAAGTGTTTTTTTTATCTTTAAGCTATATAATAAACTAGCTGTGCCCGCGACTTCGTTCGCGTGGAGGTCGGAACTCAACAATGTATTTTTTTAGTGCTTCTTTATTAACAACATTAGCTGTAAACCATCATTCTGGAGCATTCATAAATATACGTTCGTAAATCATCAAATGAGTCCTCCTACCCAGGACAGGGTAAGAGGGACTGTCAGACTTGTACTGATTAAAATCCTCAGTGTCCTATAAATACTATAATAGGCCTTTACGTTCCGGGGTCAAGGTAATTCGATAGTTCCGCGACCCCGGCAGGCTTTGGCCTTCTAAGGGGGGGCCCGTCATTGTGATGACACATTTAGGCGCGTGTTGAACACAACGCGCCGTCGACCCAGGCATACTCGCCGCCCGCATGCTCGTGCAAGAGAAAAATCTACGTTTAAACGCCTCTGGGACCTGAGTAGTATAGGCGGACTCCGGAGCCTGCCCGTTCCTGCCTTTACCGGCGCTGGCAGCCCCAGGACGTAAGCAGACATGGGCGAAAGTCATTCTTTCAAGGAAGCAGGTCGTACCTATGCGTAACCCATCGTATCCCATCGTGTCCCATCGTATCCCATCGTGTCCCATCGTGTCCCATCGTATCCCATCGTATCCCATCGTATCCCATTGTATCCCATCGTATCCCATCGTATCCCATCGTATCCCATCGTATCCCATCGTATCCCATCGTATCCCATCGTATCTCATCGTATCCCATCGTATCCCATCGTGTCCCATCGGATCCCATCGTATCCCATCGTATCCCATCGTATCCCATCGTATCCCATCGTATCCCATCGTATCCCATCGTATCCCATCGTATCCCATCGTATCCCATCGTATCCCATCCTATCACATTGTATCCCATCCTTTCCCATCGTATCCCATCCTATCCAATCATTTCCCATCGTATCCCATCGTGTCCCATCGTATCCCATCGTATCCCATCGTATCCCATCCTATCCCATCGTATCCCATCCTATCCCATCCTATAATAATAAAATATAATAATATAAAAAAACAAAAACACAAAAAGGCAGAGACGCTCAGGCGTCAAAGTACTCCTCCGTATCGCTGTCATCCGGAAACGTGCCGAAGACTGGCAGCATTGCCACGTTGGATGGCAATGCTTATTGTGGTATTATTTTGAAACTATGATATCTCCTAAGATATTCATTGAAACCAAACGATGTCACGGGCAATTTTGTTCAAAATTAAATGCTTGTGATGATTAACGTATTGATTTGGATAAGGATTAATATTGTGTTAATGAAAATACCTTCGCAAGTAATGCATTACTTTAAAATCAAATTTGATTTCCATAAAAAAGGTTATAATGACTTAACCTTAAAAGATAAATGTATGCTCTCACGGACTTTATTTTAGAACTTTTTATCAGGAATAATTCCGTAGTACATTATTTTTGCGTATCTTTAACCGTTTACGCAGCGCACGCAACGGAAGCTCTCGAAATGGAATCCATTTTCCCGATTTTGAAACATTTCTATTTACTGCTCCGCTCCTATTGGTGATAGCGTGATGTTATATAGCCTATAGCCTTCCTCGATAAATGGTCTATTCAACACAAAAAGAATTTTTCAATTCGAACCAGTAGTTCCTGAGATTAGCGCGTTCAAACAAACAAACAAACAAACTCTTCAGCTTTATAATATTAGTATAGAAAATAAATTGTTATTTGTGACTTTGAGAAACAATGTCATTACAATATTTCTACATAGAAACTTATAAGACATCGCCAAAAGAAAAAATCCACAATGCAGCCTCATTTACTTTAGCTGCCATTATCATCTGCCTAAAATATGCAAATGGATGGACAAATGTTCTTCATTAATATTTATAAACATTACAATTAAAAATCTACCCTCGAACAGCCTCTCAGACACTCATTAGTGCCTCAGATTCTTGTGAATTTTCTCTTAATTTCGTATTCAAAAACCTAAGGGAATACTCTTAGTCTGAAGATGTTGGAGTGACCTGAAAAGGGAGACATTTTAAAATGATTTTGATGTTTTTTGAAGGCCTAAGGTTTCATGGGCTGTGGGAATATTTTAATGAATTACTGAGGCATTGGAACGCAAAGGGCTGTTGGAGAAACACGGTGGATTTTAGTGAGTAAGAGTCTTACAATTCTTTCTGCTTCAACCACAGAGGAAGGTCTCATTTGAAGATTTACTACCACAGAAAAAGAGCCTAAGGTTCCATTGGGTGTCGCGGGACACACGTATACCGAGACTCCGGTACATAAAGGGCTATTGAAGGACACCGTGGATTTTAGTCAGTACAAGTTTGACAGTCCCTCCTGCCCTGTCCTGGGTTGGAGGACTCATTTGATGATTTTACGACGTAAAAAAAAAGGTTCCATTAGATACAACTATTGTGTTATGTTACACGCTTATGCCCGAAGTGTTAGGTAGAGGTGCATCTCGCCAATTATGTGCTTCTGTAATAGGAAAAGTATCATGAACTGGCCGAAAATCCAAACTCCGGGACTGCCATTGAGGAATTCCTCATAAAATAATCCGATAACACTTTACCTGAGCATTTTTTGGGTGGTGAAATCATCAAATGAGTCCTCCCGCCCTGTTTGAACCAAAAGGAACTGACTTTCAATCTTCTACTGACTAAAAATCCAACATTTTCCTTTAATCGTCCTTTGTTTTCCAGAGTCAGACACTCCCACAACCTCACTTCATCCATCCTAGGAATCGAACTCCTCTTGCTTAACAGTCGAACCTTAAACCAACTAATTCAACGATCTCTCTTCGTCACCAGGTATCATAAGAACCGATTATAAGACTTATACCGGGAGAGTAGCCAGCATAATTCACCCAACGATCATTTATATCTAGACGCCTCATGCACGATCTGACTAACGAACATTATTCTGCCAAGTCGCTGAGGTACGACGTAAGCGAGGGGGACGGGGTACTGCGTTCTGATTGGCTATCTCAAGGTCAGTGCGACGAGGGGACTCACAGGAGTGGTCGAGTCACGACGGTTATAAGACTTTTTTACCTAATGTGTTGACAGACATCGGTCGCCTGTGATTCGGAGTCTAGATATAAATGGTCGTTGAATTCACCTGAAGACTAACAGTATTATAGTTGGGTGGCAATCCGCTTATCTCGGACCCCTCGTGATTATTGAACTAGCTACGTTTATTGGTTTGAGGTGTCGCGGTGAGATGTTGAATTGGTGGCGGTATTTACTCTTAGGATTTAGGAGTCGGAATGATTTAATAAAGGCTTTTGCTAGAGGTATCGTAATATTTTTGGAAAGAGAGTCATATTTGATCGTTATTTAATTTAGCTGCAGAATTAAGTGAGGTATGAGTTATGTGGATTGCGACTGTTTAAACAGGGCAGTGATGATGAAATGCAGGGTAGGCAGGGCGGACCATGGATAATGGAAAATTTGGTCTAGCTGAACTAGACCCGTTATCCATGGTCTAGCTGAACTAGACCCATTATCCATGGTCCGCCCTGCCTACCAGAAGAAAATAAACGTTTTCCACCTGAAGTGGAAAACGTTTATTTTTTTCTGGATTTTTATGTGTATAGAATATCTTGTCATTTATGGTTTTTTTTTTTGTTACAGGTAAGTCAACGAGAATCGCAACTCAATTGCTGTGAAACTGTGCAACATTAAGGTTCAAAGTTACTACGATTTTTAGGGTTCCGTACGTCCGAATGCAAAAAAGCCCGGTTAAAAATCCCGTAAGTACTGAAATGAAATCCCGGGAGAAAGGCTTATCCATATTATGATTTCTATGACAGTTATGTCAATATACAAGTCCATAAAATCAATCTACCTACTCCGGTCTATGCTCATCATGCACACTGAATAGAAAACAAAAAAAAAAATAGTTTAACTGTGATCAAAAAATCTAGTCACAACATGCCAATCGAACTTAATTACGAACAAAGCCATAACAAAAACAAACCTTGTACATTTTCCAATAGATACAATTTGCAATGTATGCGTTAAATCACACCGCGGTCGAATCAAACTTATTGTTTGGACCGTGTCAATCATTCACTCCATTCATTCAATCGTTCGCTACATTCATTCGATCATTCACTTTGGTATTTACAAAATTGTGCAAATGCTTTAACTACAACTATTGTTATTTTTGTTGTTCAAAGTTGTTAAGTGATGAGTTTTATCATTGGTGCTTTGTATCTAGTGGTTGCTATTGTGTGACTGTTGAGCGTGAGGTTCTGGGTTCGAATCTCGTTTCTGGTAAAGTGTCTCATAAGCAGCCACAAAGACTGTTGATGATAGCTCGCATCTTATTATTTGGGACTCAAAATACTGGTTTTTTTTCTAAAATTGTTCAAAATCAATTTTTGAAGTTGGTTTTAAGCCAATTTAGCATCGATTAGTTATTACTAAATGCAAACCTGTGATACTTAATAGTTTTCATTAGAGTACAAATATTTAACCCGAGTAAAATTAACTAAACCTATTTCAATTTACTAAACACAATAAAACTTGAATGTATTCAAATACAAAATTCTATTTATGTCACTTATTACAAAGGTGCACTAACATCGTACTACGTGTGGACCTGTCTCCTTGCTCGTAGCAAGTCTAGAAGCTCGCCCCCACAAACTTTATTAATACGCTACAAGATCTCAAAGAGCACACATCCTCATTATAAAGTTTTCAAATCTTGTCATTGACCGCAAGTTTCCCCTCTCTAATTGCGGAACATTCTTGTCTGTCATTAACTGGGATACAGAAGGGTGAGTCCATACAACAAGCGAAAACTCACGACGGTCATTTGTTTCTTATCTCCACGCACACATAGACACGCTTCACTTACAGCGAGTCCTCCTGATCGCGGGCATGCGAACGGCGAGTAACGCTCGGCTCGCTGTCCGATCATGGAACATGCCCGGATCGACGTCGCGTCGTGTTCCACGCGCGCCTCATAGAGCCGTCAGCAATATGGCGGGCCCCCCCTTAGAGGCCGAAAGCCTGCCGTGGTCGCGGGACTACTGGGTAAGAGTGGCCCCGGAATGTAAAGGGCTATTGAAGGACACCATGGATTTTAGTCAGTACAAGTCTGACAGTCCCTCCCGTCCTGCCCTGGGTGGGAAGACTCAATTCACGATCAGAAAAAATAAGCAGCTTGCACTGTGTAAACCAGTTGTAAGTGTTGTGGTTCGGGCACGCCGCAATCGCGGCGGTAAGACCCCTCTTTGAGGAGTGGCTGGATAGACGTCACGGCGTCCTGACCTTCCGCATGACGCAGGTCCTCATCGGACACGGAAGTTTCGGGAGGTTCCTGTGTCTGATAGGGAGGGAAGAAACGCCTGGGTGTCACCACTGCGAAGATCGCCCGGGGGACACGGTGGAGCATACGGTGCAGGACTGCCCCGCTTGGGCAGAGCACCGCCGTGTCCTCACGGCAGCGATAGGCGGAGACCTCTCGCGCCCGGCACTGGTCGAGGCCATGCTGCGGGGCGAGACGGAGTGGGAAGCGGTCGCCTCCTTCTGAGAAGCAGTTATGCTCGCGAAGGAGGAGGCGGGCCGCGAGAGAGAGAGGACAGCGTCCTCCCTCCGCCCCAGCCGCAGTGGTAGACGCCCGCGGCGTCGGACGCCGCGGGGCGATCTCCGGCCACCGTAGGCGCGGGCATGCGGGCGGCGAGTAATAGGCAACTCGCCACCCGACCATGGACCATGCCCGGGTCGACGGCGCGTTGTGTTCCACGCGCGCCTCAAAGAGTGTCAGCATGATGACGGGGCCCTCCTCTAGAGGGCCAAAGCCTGCCGGGGTCGCGGGACTTATCTCATTACCGTGACCCCGGAACACAAAGGGCTACTGAAGGACACCGTGGATTTTAGTCAGTACAAGTCTGACAGTCCCTTCCGCCCTGCCCTGGGTGGGAGGACTCATTTGATGATTTTACCACGCTAAAAAACAAAAAAAAAGTGTTGTGGTTGCTAGTGCGTCTACTGGGCTTATTGGATATGGATCTTGAGTTCTCTTCCAAGGTATTCAGTGTTACTAGAGTTTCTCAATTCCAGACCGGCTGTTGGAGGTGTTCCTCCGAGGCTGGAACTGCACAAAAATATGGTTCTGCGCCTGGTCTGTCTCCAGTTACGTCGGATTGCCGTCTCATTGGATTTTAGGAGTGAGAGGAGTGGTAGACTAGTGCACTGTTCCTCTCACATGCTTGTACATTATGATATATCTTTTAAGCCACTGTGTGAAAACACGAACTGCTGTCATGACCGACATTCCTATCAGAACGTTTTGTAAGAAGTTTTATGGAGCGGACTTTCTGTACCTTCTGTGGAGTGAAATCTCTTTGAGTGTCCATTCCAAGGGACCCGTATATTTACTGATCCTGGACGCAAATACTCCGTCCGTATCATCGCCTTTGATGAAATGTGTATTGACACTCAGTGATCATGCTCAAAGGTATTAGGATTGCGAGTGTTACGCAAAGAGGTTTTAACTTCGCAGAAATGAGTATATATAGAATGTATTTACAAAGGCGGTGTTATACTTTGGGGATGTTAAATCAGGATAAAAACTTGAGAATAGAAAATAGACAGTTTGATTGTTTTGCGATAGACTTTTTCATTGTTTTGGATGGTAAACCATTAAATGAGTCCTGCTGCCCCGATTTTGATACCCAGTGATAAGACTGTGAAGAGCAGATAGGCTGTCGGTGTCAGTCGGTCCCACGGCGACGGACGTCGCAAGACGATCTCCGGCCACCGTAGGCGCGGGCATGCGGGCGGCGAGTAAAGGGCAACTCGCTGCTCGACCATGGACCATGCCCGGGTCGACGGCGCGTTGTGTTCCACGCGCGCCTCAAAGAGCGTCAGCATGATGACGGGGCCCCCCCTCTCTAGAGGGCCAAAAGCCTGCCGGGGTCGCGGGACTTATCTCATTACCGTGACCCTGGAACATAAAGGGCTATCGAAGGACACCGTGGATTTTAGTCAGTACAAGTCTGACAGTCCCTCCCGCCCTGCCCGGGGTGGGAGGACTCATTTGATGATTTACCACGCAAAAAAAAAAAAAAAGCTAATTGTCGTCCAAAATCACCAACTATCTCGGTCCTGGGCAGTCCACATCCAACCAGTGACAGAAAGGCTGTAGACTCTTCAAATTATAGTATTTAGCTGCATTTGGTTGCTGACCGTAAGAACAATTTTTTATAGGTTACTGGTCCTATGCCTCGTAGATAGTGATTAAAAAGCAAGTCAGAAATATGACTGCTATCACCTATATAATAAAGCACAATTTCTTCTGTATCATTAACCATAGGAACCGCTGCTGAACATAGGCCTCCCCTATAGATTTCCAATAGGACCGGTTGGAAGCGGTTTGCATCCCGCGCAACCCTTTGGTCTTCTTTAGATCCTTACATTCTGCAACCATTCACCGACGACCGGTTCACCATTGGACGTTTCGCCGACAGTACGATTCATTTATGTCCAGTTCATCGATAGAACTTTTCACCTAGGGACTTTTCGCTGACAGGACAAGCTTACGGCTCCATCGCAATGTTCTGTAATCATCACTAAATATTATCCTCCGTCTTTGCAGAACCTTCGTCTCAAAGGACAGCAAACAGTTTTACGGCCTAAAGGTCCCTTTTAAAGAATGTTTTACCTATTTTGTCTATATTTACTTAGGACTAAGACGAATGAGACGTGACCCTTAAGACTCCTAAGTGTGCCATGTACCTTTCGGTACCAAAATGTACCACTCGAGGTATCTAAGTGTACCATGACTATTTTTCTTGATGCTTGAGGTAACTAGGTGTTTGGCCTTTCCCTTGTTTTTCATTTTGTAAGTTATTGATATGTACGAATCGTGTTTCCTCAGGGTGCGCAAAAAGAAAAGGTTTATTGGACTCATTCCAAGTCACGTTTCACAATTATATTTTTGCTCTATTTTTTTCCGCCAATTTTGGTGTTAATGCTTCAACTAAGTTCTGTAGAGTTTTGGATTAAGAGTAAATGCACCTAGTTTAATTTTATCGCGAGAAACCTTCATAAGGCGAACGGTTGTCGGGGATAAGAGGAACTTAAAACCACCCTGGTGGATATTGAGCCACAAGCACATGAAGAGAAGCTCTGGGTCCTCTTGAAAGACCAGTTCTAGAGACTCTCTGTGCAATGCCTGCTAAAGCACATCCATGAGAGTCCATGAAGCAGTCTGTCCTGAACCTCGCCGTGCACGGCAGCTCGACCACTCTGCCACCGTCACTTCCCTGGGGTAAGAGTCTATTCAGCTAAAATTAATAAAACTAAATTCTTCCCGAGCAGTGGTGGCCCCTTGGTAACAGCTTCGGCTTACGAATGGTAGGTCGTGGACTTGAAGCTAGTTTGGCGCATTACTTAGTGCCATTTATTTTATCACAACTGCTCTCAAAACGGTGAAGGAAAACATCTTGAGGAAATCGGTATGCCCTAGAACCAAAAACTCAAAGACATGTGACATCTACCCGCACTGGGCCCGCGTGGTGGATTATGGCCCGCTCCCTCTCACAGAGAGGAGGCTTGTGTCCCAGCAGTGGGAACATTATAGGCTGATGATGATGATCAAATTGTTCCCGTACGATAACTGCCTTTGTTATTACTATTTTCAAACCAGAACACAAGAACTGAACAGTACTTAATCTATGAAGTAGTAAGATAGTCTTCCTAGCAAAATAACTTTAATAAGGACGCTCCACAATGTTTCATAACTTCAAACTTGTTCCAGCAGCATGTTCCCAACGTTACGTCATAACTATGACGTCATCTCGTACGTCACAATGTCATTAGAGCTGAAAAGATTGCTTGCAACATGTGTTTCTATTTCCATATTATGTATTTGAAATGAAAAATTGTATCACATTGCTTTATCTGCCAAACGAACCTAGGACCTCATGCTTAACAATCTCCGGCCACCGTAGGCGCGGGTATGCGGGCGACGAGAAATGGGCGACTCGCCGTCTGCTCATGGACCGTGCCTTGTCGACGCGACGCCGCGCCTCAAAAGAGCTGTCAGCAATATAACGGGGCCCCCCTTGGAGGACCAAAGCCTGACGGGGCCGCGGACTGTCTTATCACTTAACCGTGGCCCTGGAACATAAAAGTCTATTGAAGGACACCGTGGATTTTAGTCAGTACAAGGCTGAGAGTCCCTTCCATTCCGCCCTGGGTGGGAGGACTTATTTGATGATTATACCACGCCAAAAAGGAAACCCTGCTCTCACACACGAAGAAAAAATCATCGTAAGGAAACCGGCATGTCCTACTAAAACTTCGGACATTTGTGACATCTACCAACCAGCACCAAAACCGCGTGGTGAATTAGAGCCCACTCCCTCTCACAAAGAGACCTTAGTCTCAGCAGTGGGAATATTACAGACTGATTACGCATTCCTATTCAGAAAACAGTATCATAAAGCTAACCGGTAGAACAAATTTATAATTCCCAGTAAAGCATTAATTGAAAGCGCCCATTGTCATCCGATACACCCTAATAAGATTACAGCTTCCAGTAAACACCTCGCCGATGTTTGTTCGTTTAGCACAAAATACTCGGTAACTGTATTGTTTGACTAAACACCAATTAGTTACGTGTAAGCATTCGGAATGTGTTTCTATAAACAATAATGATGTCATGGCTCGTTTTGGTTGAAAGGGGGTAGAAGTGCTAGAAGCAATGTTGTTCCAAGCACTTATTGTTGTTTGTGTCATACAAACATAAATGTAGGTATATAACATCGTGCCTGTAATCGCCAAAGAGTTAGGTTAGGTTATTAACTTCATGGGTGCATCTTTTCACATTCTTAAATAATAAAAAACCAGTTACACTTCTTCGAACGTCCTAATGTTCATTACATTTTTAAAAAGAGCAAATATGAAGAAGAATGGAAAAGACATTCCATATGGAGTGTCTTTTCCATTCTTCTCCATGCAAACCTACTCTTGCGAATGGATGTAGAATCAATCCCATCCCATCCCATTTCTTTTAATTTTAATATTCGACGATCAAAAGTGCCTGTTTGATGGCCTAATTGAAATAAATAATTTATTTTTGATAAGCTGCGGTGACTACTATTTGGTATAAAAAATACTACAAACAATTCAGAATTATCCATATTGAACAATATTTACTATTCACACGCGTATGAGCAGTGGTGGCCCAGTGGTATTGGCCTCGACTTACGAGTTGTAGGTCGTGGTTTCGAACCCAGTCAGGCGCATTACTTTGTGTAATTTATTTCAACACCACTGCTCTCAAAACGGTGAAGGAAAACATCGTGAGGAAACCGGCATGTCGTAGAACCAAAAATTCGAAGACATGTGACATCTACCAATCCGCACTGGGCCCGCGTGGTAGATTACGGCCCACTCCCTCTCACAGAGAGGAGGCCTGTGTCCCAGCAGTGGGAACATTTAAAGGCTGATGATGACACGCGTAAAACCGTACCTACACGCAGCTAGTGTTGAAAACTATTTGCTAAACACTGACTGAACCTATAAATACAATATGACAACCAGTTGAAATACATAACAGGACTAAACCGAAAACCCACGCGAATGATTGGTTAAAAATAACAGCATTTCGATGAAATAAAGCTGTTTTATTTTTTTTATTTCCAGTTCAGAAGACCGTCGATTGATGTACAGCATATTTTAAAGCTAACTTGCTGTTGAATGAGAGGATAAATTCGTGTTTTATAGCGTATATAGTCCATTGTTTTTGTTAATTCGCACGTAAATCGGAGTTTTTTGTGATTGGTGGAGCTAGTTGATTCTGTTTTTCTTTTTTTTTTTGTTGATTAGGCTTTCTGTACACCTCATTTGCCTAGCCTTTTTTTGCGTAGTAAATCATCGAATGAGCCCTCCCATCCTTTGTAGAGCGGAGCGGAAAGGACTGTCAGACTCGTACTGACTAAAACCCAAGGTGATCCTTTTATAGCCCTTTACGTTCCAGGGTCCCGGTAACTTGATAAGACAGGCTCGCGACCCCAGCAGGCGGTTGGCCGTCTATTGGGGCCCCGTCAAGTTGCTGACAGCTCTTTAAGGCGCGCGTGGAACTCGACCTCACGCGTCCCGCCTCCTTCGCAAGGCTGACTGATGGTCTGTCTTTTCAGCTGTCATCATCATCATCATCATCAGCCTATAAATGTTCCCGCTGCTGGGACACAGACCTCCTCTCTGTGAGAGGGAGTGGGCCGTAATATACCACGCGGGCCCAGTGCGGATTGGTAGATGTCACATGTCTTCGAATTTTTGGTTCTAGGACATGCCGGTTTCCTCACGATGTTTTCCTTCGCCGTTTGGAGAGCGGTGGTTTTCAGCTGTAAACTTATATATTTTAAAGTTTTGAATAGCTTTCAGTAGAACGCAAAACATTAAAATTGCATTAATCCTGTTCGTTAAATCAGACTTTCCAAACATTACCCAATAAGGCAAAATAAATTGTCAAAATATTTAAACGAAACGAAAGTATTTACATGGTTGTCATCATTCATTTCACTGAAAATTTTCACAAAATACTGAAAATGTAATAATTATTATGTACTGATTTTAAAAGGCAACAACTTATTCCGATTTCAGTTAAATTGGATTAATTACACATCGTATTGTGAGTTAATTCGTTTTTCTGTCAAATGTGCAAATAAATGGACGGGCTTTATAATATTGTTTCAGAGGAATGATGAATTATATACTGATAAGATTTACACAAAATATAATGATGTGATTGTGAAGTTAATCACATTATTATTTAATGTTGAGTCATTTTATATTTGGTGATTTAAGCCTCCCGCAGACACACGCGATTAATCGCGCGGGCGACATGTCGCGGTCCATTCGCAGTATTTTTAGAGTGGAAATTAGCTTGGCTCGTTGTCGCAGCGCGATTAATCGCGTGTGTCTGCAGGAGGCTTTACGCTGAATGGTTGGTAGTTTAACGGCGGTTTCAATAGCCGAGGATAATTTATTTAAATATCTTTCGTTTGTTTGATGTCATAAGGTCTATGCTCCAAGCAGTAGACTGATAGATATTTTCTGACATACAGTTTATATTGAACAAATCCTATCCTTATATGGCTTTAAGCTGTATGCAACAAAGAACCTTTGACTTTACTTACAAGTTAGCCATTAAGCTAAATCTTCCTTGCAAGTAAGCATTTTACCTATTAAACCCTTTACCATTTTATTCTTTTCACAACCCATAACCCCTTATTCAGAAAACTCAAGTATATTAGCTGCCTATTCAAAACTGAACAATACCTTTCTTTATGAAGTACCCTCAAATATCCGACTTCGAAAATGGAGGGTACTTGTAAGCTTGAAGTACCCCCATCAATTGATTTTGGAACGAGTCGCTTGAAATATTGGTAAATAAATATTGAGCGTTTAACACAAAATTAAACGCTCAATATTTGGGACTGGGTATTCGTATATGTGTGATAATTTTTAAACGTATCCGGAATAAATGATAAATTCTTATAATAATAAACTTAATCTATATATATAAAAGAACAGGGTTTTTTATTAAGACTCGACTACAGCCGAAACCGCTAAACGCAGTAACTTGAATTTTGAACAGCAGTTGCAGTCTACCATGTAGGGAAGCAATAAGACGGGATTTTGCGAAAATCCTCCTCTAAGGGGGTGAAAAGGGGTGAAAACATTTGTATGAAAAATCTTATTCCTTGGGTTTATAAATTTGAAACTTGCCACGAATAAGAACACAAGTAAATAAAAATAACCCTACGGGGCTGAGAGAGGGGCCACTCAAAACGTGGGGGCGTATATTATGTAAGGGATTATTTATGGGATATATTTACATGACGTGTAATAGATCGTGGGTGTAACTTGCAAAGATACGCCCCCACGTTTTGAGTGGCCCCTCTCTCAGCCCCGTAGGGTTATTTTCTTATTTTTAGGACATTTAAAAACGTGGGTTTTGAGATTTTTTAAAATCTATTAATTATTTTATTATTTTTATTTTTGTTCATCGGGTTTGAAGCTACCCTGAAAATTTCAGCCTGCTAGCTTATCGGGAAGTGCCTCAAAGCCTGTCCGCCATCTTGGACGTCCGCCATATTGGATTTAAGTCACATGACTATATTTTTCGTATTTCTGACAGCAAACCCTTTCATTTGATACCCATAACGTGGGGATGGATTTCAAACAGCCAGTCTGCCATCTTGGACGTCCGCCATATTGGATTTAAGTCACGTGACTATTTTTTTTCGTACTCCTGACAGCAAACCCTTTCATTTGATATCCATATCTTAGGGGTGCATTTCAAATAGCCTGTCTGCCATCTTGGACGTCCGCCATGTTGGATTTAAGTCACGTGACTATTTTTTTCGTATTCCTGACAGCAAACCCTTTCATTTGATACCCATATCATAGGGGTGGATTTCAAACAGCCAGTCTGCCATCTTGGGGAGGCCGCCATATTGGATTTGTTATGACGTTTCTTAGCTAGTCATGCATTGTCATCACAACTTAGAGCGTGTGCAAAATTTCAGCCTGCTAGCTTATCGGGAAGTGCCTCAAAATTGAGTTGCAAAAGTCCAACCGGAACGACAAACAAACAAACAAACAAGAAAAGTGAGTGTATAAAAACGTGGGAAAAAGATTGGCCCTATTATTTTTTTAAAACTACCCTCCATTGGTAATGTAGACGTTGTTAAAGTTTGTAGGGAAAATCAAAACGCGTGAGGTGATTAATATGAAAATCAGTATTTATGTACTAGATCAGAAATAATTAAACAGGTGTTTTTGGATTTTTCGAAAATAACCCCCCAAGTTAGTAAAAAGGGGTATTCAAGTTTAAAGGGGAGGATTTTTAACCGCTCAGCGTATAACCTGAATTTTGGTCGGTAGTTTACTAGATTTTGATTTAGATTAGTTGGTAGATTTTGCGAAAATCCACCTATAAGGGGGTGAAAAGGGGTGAAAATCTTATAATATAAAATCTTATTCCTTAGGTTTATAAACTTGAAACTTGGTACGAATATGAGTATAAGTAAATAAAAAAGATGGGCATTATTAGTTTTACAAAACTACCCTCCATTGGTAATCTAGACAATGTTAAAGTTTGTATGGGAAAATCATAACGCGCTGACCGATGAATTTGAAACTCAGTATATTGAAATTAGGTCGAAAATAAAAATCAAACCCATGTTTTTGGGTTTTTGAAAATCAGCCCCTAAATTGGTGAAAAGGGTTGATTACGTTTTAACTAATTTACAATGTTAGTTGGATACTTTTTTGGATCTTCCAAACGTAGGTATTCAGTAAGGAGGGTGACCGGGCTATTAAAATTCACTGAGTTCGAAGTTAGAAACACGCGCAGACGTAGTCGCGGGCAGAGTGCTAGTTATTTATAAAACAAAATTAAGTATAGATACCTAAAATACGATTATTAATTCGAGTCAGTAAAATGACATCTCCAATGTTCAGGTTTGTTTCATTTTGTATGTATCAGTGACAGTTGCACTTGTCATTTTACTGACTCGAATTAATAATCAAACTATATATAAAATACCAAAATAAAATAAAGCTACACTAAAACATTATAGAGCATCGTAAAAGTCATCCCCAACGCTGTCAGCTGGTAATGTGCCCAAGAGTCTGGCGGCGTTGCCTCTTTGAATGGCAATACTTAGCCTCTGACCAAGATAAAAGTCAGCTCTTGGGTGACTGAAAGCGTCAACAAGTCTTAGAAATTTCTCTGTAAAGACTCTGAGGACTCAGACCCCACGGCGCTATAGTTTCAAACCTAAACTGCTCAAAATATAGTTACCACTAAAGTTACTAAACAGGGTGTAAGAGACATCGACGCACAAACGGATACCATGGGTCCAGGACATAATTCTGGAACCCCCCGTGTTGGAATTTTTCGTCGGTTTATTCCTATTTATTTTTTATTTTTTTATGTTTGTTTTCTTTTTTAATAGTGAGACGCGCTTTAAGTACTACGGGTACTGTGGTACTGGACACAGTATTTAGGTATACGATGACCTTTCATTATAAACATCTAAGAAGACACCATTTCTAGTTTTATTTACATTGCTACTTTTAGTGAAAGTAGTCAATTAATTACTTTTTTATTAAAAATCTCATTGGGTTAGGTAAGAATAAAGATTATGAACAGTGTAAAGTAAAAAAATCCCATTTTTTTTTTTTAATTTTGAAAATTAGGAAAATTCCAGAATCATGTCCTGGACCCATGGTATCCGTTTGTGCGTCGATGTCTCTTACACCCTGTATTTGCGCCGCTTGAGGTTCTCAGCAACCGCAGCAGCATCATTTCTATTATCGTTTTTAATCTACAATAGGCAGACTATATGTTAAGATAGTGTCATTTTCAACTCATTAAGAATTCAATCAAACACTTTCAAGAGTAAACATTAAAGATTATATTCTGGAACGTAACCTAACCACCCACTTCACACATACTAAGCCGTCACCAAAAACTTCAATTATAACTTCAGGCTCACTTAGTGCCTAACTTAAACTTCGGCAACCCTTACTTAATAGTAAAGTTCAGTCGAAAGGCTACTTTCAAAACTCCCTAACTTGAAAGTCGCAAGTTTAAATCGACGTAGGACGTACGTGTAACGTTTTCTGTAAATAAATAAATAATTTTCAGGAAAGCCTATATGTAAAGTGCTTTTTGGAGTTTAAGCTTTTAGTATTTTAAAAACTTTTGTGCCTTTTTTAGTCAGTTGCTTATAGGTTATGGAAAACATGAAAATGGTATTCCTACAATCGTAAATTCGATGCACACACAGAAATGTATACGAGAACATCTGGTTGCAACCGTGACAGCAAGACTCACTAGTTGACTTTACAACATTTCTAGTAATAAATACTAAGTCCTTGTTATAACCCACCTCTTCATACTCACTGATGAGTGATGAAGAGGTGGGTTATAGCAAATTTCCTCTCATAGAATAGAGGCTGTGGGCGTGCTTGTATGACCAGATGTATGAACGTGGATGAGATGAAGGGCATAATATGTAATGATCGTTGCAAGTGACCTGAAGTTTCAATCTTTACCTATGGTCTAAATGCGCGAGTGATTATTTAGAGAGAGGCATAATATGCTAGAATTATGCTATGAAGCAAAAAAAAAAAATACGAGATAAGATAAGATTTATTTATTTATTTATTATTTATTATTTATTTATTTATTTAAAACTCTTATACTAACATTACAGGTTACAAACCTAATTCGATAGCAAAGACTACTTGTAATAATTATTAACTATTTAAAATAACATTACATCACTAAAGATTACACAATAGGTACATTAATTAATACAAAATTACTTTTAACTAAAACTACACAAACACAAAATTAACTTAAATATGTTTTACAATCTAAAATTAAAAAGTAAAACAATAAAAGAAACAATAAAAATAAAATAAACAATAAACATAAAATTACACTAATTGATGCTTTCGTAACATATTATATTTAAACTTACTTTTGCAAGTTCACTAAAGTAACACGAAAAAATGTCCAACCTATTCTGAATTTCGTTAACAGTACGAATTGCTCGCGTGAGAGGTGCTTTAGCCAGCAGGTTGGTTCTGGCAGTTGGCACAGCCAGCAGTGGCGGGCGCCGCCGCCTCCACACGTAGCGGTCTGGAACAGAGAACCGCAAGCACTGAAGCACTCCTGGGTTGTGCTCCTTGCCCCGGAGTAATTTTATTAAATAGACGACAAGAGTGAACTGTCGTCGCACCCTCAATTCATTGTACCCGACCATGCCCAGTACAAACAGGGTGGGGTACATCAGCGGGTACAATGGATAAACCCCGTACAGTCTGAAGTACAAGTGACGCGTGAACTTGTTTTGTACGCGTTCCAGCATGACAGAGTACTTGGCTTCATGTGGAGCCCATATGACAGCACCATATTCCAAGTGACTCCTGACTAGTGCGTCGTATAATACCCTAATAGTCGTAATATTAGTGAACCCCTGTGACTGCCTGAGTACAAAGCCGAGGTTTCTGTACGCTTTCTTACATATCTAAGATAAGATGAGATAATCATTTATTTGCCCAAACATGAGTACAATGCATGCATAACAAATTGTCAGCCTACAAGAGATGTGAACAAGTAAAATAGATCGTCATGTTTGCCAGACAATGGCATGCAAATATTAGTAAATCAGAAAACAATGATACACATGATAGCAGAACAAAAAAATAATAATTAAATAGTTAAATATTTTTAGGCAATCTAACTGACTTATTAGTTTTCTTCAATCAGAATAAGCAATTCCTGTTTGAAATAGACAATTAAATTCCTATCACAAAATCTAGGTCAAAACTAATCCCTATAACTATTCCCATTGAAAACTGGGTCATGAACGGCATCCATTCTCCATGTTTCATAACAGATGATCCTTTTGTATAACATGCACTCCTCATATCGTTGGATAACGTTCAAGAATTTAATATAGCATGCGTGCATACACTTCTTAGTACCGGGAGAACAGAGGGTGTCCTTGTTTGTGGGAATTTATGGGGGGATTGTAGTTGTGGGGGTGTACCTACTTGAAGCTGGTAAATTAAATTGCGGAGCTCGTGGCTAAATAATCACAGCAGCACAGGCCGATCTTCCGTGTTAAGCCGCCCTTGCCGAGTGGAAGGGACACTTACAGGAATTTGTTGGCTGAGGTTTCTTCGATAGCTGCCTGTTTAACCACGCTGGTTCACGCGTTAATCCCACCAAATTTCACAAGAGGGTTTAAAAGTTCACCACACAACACCATATAGTTTTTCTTAATTGTTTTAGAGATCTTAGCGAGAGTGGGTTTGCGAGCGCGGGCGCACGGATTGTACGTGTCGCCGGTAGGGTAGCGGAATGACGAGTGCGTGAGGCGGGGGGTAGTTTGGGATGAACGGGACGGAAGAGAGTGGGAGTGAGAAAGGAATAGGTTTGAAGGGAGCGGGAGATGGTCCTTTCTCGAATGTGTAATATGTATAGAATTTAATGCAATGCGGTAAATGTGCGTTTATGAATTCAATAAATAATTAAAAATAAAATGTAAATAAAATAATGCGAATGGCGCAGACAACTCCCCCGGCCTAGAGGTTTTCCTCTAAACTAAAACTTTATGAGAACTTAAATTAGATAATTAAATGAATTTAATTAAAACATAGAGGTAAGAATTTTTTTTTAATTATTGCGTAGGTAGAGGACAAAGCCGCACTACCGGGCGTATGTAGGAACCGGACGCCGTTCTAACCTTCACAGTCCTAACTATATTATCTTTGCCAGGATAAGTCGCATCTATGACACCTAAAGGCCAACAAAGCGGGTGAGCGTTGTTGTCTTTGATAACGACAATCGTACCTACTTCAATAGGCTTTGACGGAGTGTTCCACTTCTCCCGCTGTTGCAAGGAAGTGAGGTACTCCTGACTCCAACGTTGCCAGAAGGAATGAGTTATTTTATTAAGAAGTTGATAACGCGATAACCGATTGTCTGAAATGTCCGTGACATCTTCAGCAGGTAAAAATTTAAGCGGAGTTACGTTTAAAAAATGATTAGGCGTTAAAGCACTAATATCAGACGGGTCAGAGCTTAGAATACTTAAAGGTCGATTATTTAAAAGACATTCAATTTGAACAAGTACAGTACTAAACTCCTCATATGTTAATATTTGAGAACCAATGACTTTAAAAAGATGAGTTTTGACACAACGAACATTAACTTCGCTGAGTCCATTAAAATGAGGACCGTAAGGCGGGCTATGTTTAAACCGTACACGATGTTCAGCTAGTTGTTCCCCTATGTAATTTATATGAGATTTGGACTGAATTAAAGCGTAAATTTCGTTCAATTTGCGCTTTGCGCCAATAAAGTTTGTGCCTCCATCACTATAAATCATAGAGACAGGACCTCTACGAGAGATAAAACGCTTAAAAGCGGCGAGAAACAAATCAGAACTTAGGTCAGAGACTAACTCTAAGTGAACTGCCTTAGTTGTTAGACAGACGAACACACAAATGTAAGCTTTGTGGCTCTTAATTCCGCGTTTTCGGATATGAGTAATGTAGAAAGGACCACAGTAGTCCACAGCGGTATTAACAAACGCTTTCGCTTGTGAAACGCGAAAGTCAGGTAGATCACCCATAGGAGGGTAAGTATTTTGAGGTTTAAGTTTAAAACATTTATTACAACTATGCACACGTTGTCTTATAATGTTACGAGCAGATAAAATCCAGAATTTCTGTCTTATTATTGATAATAAAAGAGCGGGACCCGTATGTAAATTAGTTACATGATAAAAGTCTATTAAGAGTTGAGTAAAGCGTGATTTAGTTGGAATTAAAATGGGGTGCTTTTGACCATAATCAAGTTGAGAATGAGTTAACCTTCCACCTACTCTGAGAATATTATTCGAATCTAGAAAGGGGTTGAGTTTAGCGAAACTTTTATTTAAATTTTTATTAGTTTTTAAAGCGATAATTTCTTCAGAGAAATATCTACTTTGTATGTAACGTATAAGGTATATTTCCGCGGCATCCAAATCCGAAACGGTGATACAACCACGCGAGTTTAGTAGCTTGCAGAATCGTAATATCAAGACAAAACTACGTAGTAAAATAGAATATTTAGAAATGCGGTCAATTAAAAATTGAATAGGTTGAGGACATTCTTGCGTTATTTTACTTGAGAGAGCGATATTTTTGGTTTCCATTACTTCCGAATTATTATTTATATTGACCTTAAATGGCTTGATTGGCCACTGATTTAAGGGGAATGAAACCCAATGCGGAGCGTTAAACCAAAGAGTTAAATCTAATAATTGTTTAGGCGTTACGGGACGAGAAACTACGTCAGCGGGATTTTCAGTTCCATCGATGTGAAACCAATGTTTAGCAGGTAATTTTGAATTAATTTCAACAATGCGATTTGCGACAAAGGTATGAAATCTATGCGAGGGCGAGTGGATCCAGGTGAGCGTGACTGTTGAATCAGAAAAAGCAAAAATATTATTAATTTTACAGCGTTTACTTAAAACTTCTATAACTGAGTTCAATAAGTTTGCTAAGAGAAGAGCAGCACATAGCTCGAGGCGAGCTAAGGGCGTATTTTTAAGCGGATCGACGCGAGATTTAGAAGTTAGTAAGAGGACTGATCCGTAATCTTCATCGTTAGAACTAACCCTTATGTAAACAGCGGCACCATAACAGCGCTCACTGGCGTCTGCGAACCCGAGGAGAATGATATGAGAACCAGAAGTGATACCTACATGTCGTGGGAATTTTATTTGTTCGAGATAGGAAAGTTCTTTGTGAAATTGATTAAATTTATTTTCAATGTGAGCGGGTACAGGATCATCCCAATCAAGATCATGCTTCCAACATTCCTGAACTAAAACTTTCATGAATGCGATAACTGGACCTATAAGACCTAAGGGGTCAAATAATCGTGCGGTTGCGGATAAAACGGTACGTTTCGTACATTTAAGAGAATTACCATTTATTTTAAATTGAAAAGAGTCTTCTACAGGATTCCACTGCATACCTACAATTTTAGTATTATTATTAGCGTCAGCGTCAAATTCAATATTTTGCGGATTTAAATGAGTTGAAGGAATTTTATTTAAGAGTTCGGAATTATTAGAGATCCATTTTACAAGGTTGAAACCGCCTGAACTGAACATGGCGACCATTTCTTGATATGTCTGCTCAGCTATTTCAACGCCATCTAGCGAACACACATAGTCATCCATATACATATGGTTTTCAGCCTCGTAAGCCGCGAGCGGGTATTTATCCCGACTATCAGATGCGAGTTGACGAACTACTCTCATAGCTAAATAAGGCGAGCTTGAAACACCGAAAGAAACGCGGTTAAATTCAAAAGTTGAAATCTCAGAATCTTTATTGAATCTGTATAAAATGCGTTGAAATGCGTGATGATCAGCGGAAAGATTAAGTTGAAAATACATTTTTTCGATGTCTGCAACTACAGCAACGGAAAACATGCGAAGATTGATTAATAAATCGAAAATATTACTTTGTAGATTCGGACCTACATAAAGGAGATCATTAAGCGATTTACCTGAGCTAGTTTTACAGCTAGCGTCAAGCACGATGCGAGTTTTACTGGACTGTTTATCCGGACGGTAAACAGCACGATGCGGAATATAATAATGCGGGATATCGAGAGAGGGGTCTTTGACCTTTGCCAAATAACCGTTGTCAAGATAATCTTGAAGCGTAGCGTTGTAATTAGTTCTGATGTCGGGATCAGAATCTAACTTTTTTTCTAAATGAACGAGGCGGCGCATCGCCGTTGAGTGCGAATTTCCTAAGTCTGTACACGGAGCCTTAAATGGTAGCTGCACTGTGTATCTACCTGTTTCATCGCGAGAGTAAGTTGAATTAAAAATTTGTTCACACGCCTGATCATCAGGACTCATGTGAATCTTATTAGGGACGCTTTCCAGCTCCCAAAAGCGTTGCGTGAGCGTATCTAAGCTAAGCGTGCTAGTAGCGCACAGAAAAGTCTGCTCGGTTTTATTTTTGTTTGATTGCGTGGGGCGAGCGCGCGAAGCTATGCGAAATTGACAATCAGCCCGACCCATGGCTATGTAGCCAAGGGTGGTTTCTACAGCGACCACCGAGGAGCCAGGTAAAGCTACCTTTCCACTTCCCAACAAAAGCGGGAAAAGTTCATTGCCGAGGAGGCAATCTATCTCACCGGGAACGTGGAACGCGTCATCAGCCATGGGTAAATTACGTAATGGAGCGAGATTTGTGATATCTATTGATACGTTGGGCAAGTCGTCAGTTATACGATCTAAAACCCGAGCGTGAATTGTATAACAACAGCGGTGATCAAAGCGGGAAAATATTTTAAATGTTGTAGTACCAAACGAGGGTATTTTAGCGTGACCTATACCGAAAATGGAAGATTTGTCAGGAGTAATTTCTAAGTTTAAGCGTTTACAGCAAGCCTTTGTAACAAAATGACTCATTGAGCCTGTATCAAGAAAAACGCGGAGAGTATAAGGTTTATTATTATTATAAGCGTATACGGAAGCGGTAGGCAACAAAACAGTTGTATTATTTTCAACGCACGAGGTAGCCGAAGTCACTGATAAACAAGGACCGTTTGAATTTTCGCGCGCAGCGTTATCACCTGCCGGCGCATCGAGTGTCGCGGAAGCAACAGACGGGGGCGCGGGAGCTGGCGCGCGGGACGCGGGCGGCTCGCGGGGCGCGGGCGGCGCGCTCATTGCAGGGCCATATTCGGCTACTCGATTAGAATTGCTAAAGTTGTTTAGATGTATTAGCGAATGATGTTTACGGTGGCAAATCGAACATGTATTTGTTGACCTGCACATTTTAATATCATGAAATCCTAAACAATTACGACAAAACTTATGTTTGTTTACAAGATCTAATCTATCTTTAGCATTTTGATTCATAAAATGAGAACATTTATAAAGTGGATGTGAATCGGACGAGCCACATACCTTGCAGGAACGCACTGACGTGTCCTGATTAGTACTCGCGAAGGCTTGGCTGTTTTTTGACTTAAATGAGGATTTATTATTTTCGCTATTATTATTACGAACTTTAGAGGGATTAGAGTGATTACGAAGCGTTATTATTTTACTTTGTTCTTTTAAGAATTGCGAAAGATGATTGAAAGAAGGTATTGCAATATGACTATGCGATTGTTCGAAAAGGTTAACGACCTCTTTATCGAGCTTACTGAGTGCAATATCAGTTATTATAAAATCTGACAAATCGTCTATGTTCAAACGACGTAAAGCGGCTTGAGCGGAATGAAATTGCTCAAGAAATGTATCGATAGATTGATAAGGTTTAAACTGAATCATTTGATGTAAATACATGGAAGCTTGTACGCGCGTGTCTTGATATTTTTCTAATAAAGAATTCCAAATAAGTAGGTAATTATTAGCGGTAGGTATGATGCCTGAGCAAACAGTTAATGCTTTGCCCGAGAGACAACCTATTAAATACTGAACCTTTTCGGCGTCAGTTAGATGCGAATTATCATGAATAAGACTTTTGAAGTTTTCATGAAAAGTTATCCATTTGGAGGGCGTGCCATCAAATGAAACAAGTTTTAAAGGCGGTAGTTTACGATTTAAAAACTCGAATTTATTATTAGCGTTATCATTATTGGTATTTTGAGACTTAAGAATGTTAGATTCTATTGCTTTAATTTGACAATAGATTTCATCAAATGCGGAAAGTGGTGCATAGTTCGGTTTCGTCCTTGACCCACTTTCTAATAAAGCTAGATTATAAGCGTCAAGAGTTTCCATAAAGTTTGTTCTAATTTGCTCAAGGAAGCTAATTCGAGCTAGAAATTGAGGTTTTACTGAATTATCTACGGAAACCTGTAAGCCGAGATCGTAAATGGATTGCAACATTTGGAATAAATTTTCTTTTTTCGACTCAAATAAAAGAACTTTATGATCTTCCTCGTCAGAAACATAGGATTCCTTATCTTTACCACGCGTGGAAGTCATTTTTATGAGTTTGAAAAATACGTAGGTATTCGAGTTTGAACTTGCGTAAACAAAATGGACTTGCCCGTGTGCGTTATGTTTTGAGAAATATGCGAAAATATGCGTGAGATGAATAAAAAATAGATATAATAATTTAGTTAAAGGGTGTTTATATTGAAATAAGATGCGTTTTTATAAAAACAACTTAGCGTTGATGAGAGATTGAGCGTGAAATGTGCCCTCTTGGGCGCGCCTCGTGTATCACGTAGACGCGTAATGGCGGATGCGTAATTGAGCGTTTTTATTCTTTTTTATGCGAATAAATATATAAATGCGATAAATATGATGTGTGTGATGAGTGTAGCGTAGATGCGTAGTAGATATGCGTTTTTATTGGGTGAGAAGGACCAGAAAACTTGGAAGGGACACTTACAGGAATTTGTTGGCTGAGGTTTCTTCGATAGCTGCCTGTTTAACCACGCTGGTTCACGCGTTAATCCCACCAAATTTCACAAGAGGGTTTAAAAGTTCACCACACAACACCATATAGTTTTTCTTAATTGTTTTAGAGATCTTAGCGAGAGTGGGTTTGCGAGCGCGGGCGCACGGATTGTACGTGTCGCCGGTAGGGTAGCGGAATGACGAGTGCGTGAGGCGGGGGGTAGTTTGGGATGAACGGGACGGAAGAGAGTGGGAGTGAGAAAGGAATAGGTTTGAAGGGAGCGGGAGATGGTCCTTTCTCGAATGTGTAATATGTATAGAATTTAATGCAATGCGGTAAATGTGCGTTTATGAATTCAATAAATAATTAAAAATAAAATGTAAATAAAATAATGCGAATGGCGCAGACACCGAGGTTGGTCTATGTATGGGTGACCATCTGTCATAGCGAGTTTCCTCCGTGCCTCGGAAAGCAAGTAAAGCCGTTGGTCCCGGCTGTCATTTGTTGATATTTGACAGTCGTTACTGTTAGTCAGAAGCTCTAAAGTCTGACAACCAGTCCTGCCATGGGGTATCGTTTTATCCAGTTACTGTGTTGTGGAGGTCCGATAGGCAGTCGCTCCATGTAAAATACTGATATTCAGCTGCATCTGGTTCGATTGGAAGCCGACCACAATATAGTTGGGAAAAGGCTAGGCAGATGATGAAGACTTAAAGCTGGTAAATGTTGGAATTGTTATTATAGGTTACAGCCCCGAAGGTACCTAACATGCCGATTCCTATCGGCTTCACTTTCGAAATACAGCAAATACTAGTATCAATGTTTTTCATTTATCGCTTAAACAAATTAATTATTTACGAAGTTACATTGCTTGTAAAAATAACAATCAAACAACACTCTCGAACAGCAACAGGGTCATTTTGCAATGGATAAAGGGACATAGCGGATCTTTGGGTAACGATGCGGCAGACGAACTTGCAAGGAGAGGCTCGGGTGTGGATGTGGCCGGCCCCACACCCTTCTTGCCAATCCCATCCGGTCAACTCAGGACCTGGATACGTCTGCAAACCCAAACAAAACATAATGCCAGATGGGCATCTACAACCGACTGCAGACAGTCTAGAGAGGCGGTACCTGCACTAACACCGCGACTGACCAGCAGACTTCTCAGCCTCCAACGAACAGACTTACGAGTTGTGGTGGGTATGCTCACCGGTCACTGCCCACTCAACAAACATCTGTTTACCATCAACGCGACAGACAGCCCGTTGTGCAGGGGCTGCCTGAACGCGGATGAAACGGCAACCCACGTAATCCTGGAATGCGAGGGTGTTGCTAACCAACGGGCACAAAACCTTGGCACTCCAAGGTCGCTCCAAGAAGCCTGTGAACGTCCCAGGAGACTTCTGAGCTTCTGGAAGGAGCTGGGTTGGCTCATATAGCCAACTGTCCCGCCTCACGCATAACGGACCACCTACGAGTCCAAATGCGGAAAAGGGAGCCCCTAACAATAACAATATAACAATAAATAACAATCAAACAAAAACACTCAAACTAAAACTAACAATCAAAGAAATAATAAACATTTACAAAAAAAAAAAAAATCAAAGAAATAAATAAACACCTACAATTTTTTTCCGTGCAATTTCAACTCACGCAAAACAGGATAGGTTTGTAAGCCGTAAGGCAAATCAGGAATCCGGTACTATTTCATTCATAGTTCCTCTTGTAGCGATCGTATGCTCGAGGCTACATAACACCGCTAAATTAAGGACGTTAGGAAGCCGAATGTCTCCGGCTTATGATAAGGACAGAGATATGAAATGCATACGCTAGAACGAGATGGAATGATACTGACGGACTTCGTAATTCGTTTAGATAGTATTATTTGGATGACAGATTCACATTAGTTTTGGTTCGCGCTTATTTATAGTTTTGTATTTATTGTTTTCACCTGTCCATTTGCATTTGATTTGGTATTATTTTTGCAATTGATAAGTTTTGCGTAGTTAGTGCAGTTTGATAAGTGTTCACCGTAAAAGTGTCATGTTAGTTTCGAAGTTTTGAACTAGATGGCGTTGTGCAATAGGCGATTAAAGTAAAAGGTTTTGTGAACATAATATTTTTTTTATTGATAACTGTGTACTACGTATATCAAATCAAATATTAACCTATTAACCTACTCGTACTACAAAAAAGGTTAGGTACTCGATCGATTCGTCCCTATAATTATGTTTTTTCTATGTTTGTTCTTTGTTCGCGGGATATTTTGATGATTCTTTTTTGTTGGAAAGAAGCTAGTTCAAAGTTGGTCCCATGATAAGAAAATCAGGGTTTGATGATGGAAGACCAGAGAAATCGAGTGGAAATTTCAAAAATCTAATAAATAGGGGCGATTCATGTGTTTGTAAGTTTTTCATTAAGTATTTCAAAGCACTACAATTTAATAAAGGTCTGGACTATAATATCTGATGATGGAGCCGAGAGACAGTCGATTTCCTCAACGATTCACAGCAGCTACCTTGTGTTTTAGCTTGATTAATTTGTATTGATGAGAACTTTTCACCTAGATTCACCTAGGGTTGTAACTTTCATTAGGGGTCTGATGACGAAGACGAAGAACAGTTCAGGGAACTCCTGAACGGTTTATTGCAGCTATCTTGTATTTGGACTTAATTCATTTATATTGATGAGAACTTTGCACCCATATGGGTTATATTATTCGATGCTTGTATACCTGCCATTTGTTCCCATAAAAATGAGTTTGGTTCGGTAGTTTTTATTTTATGAGCATTTTTATTATGTAGGTACATGGGCGATGTTGAACCGGTGCTACAGATAATAACATTCTAGTGCATGCATAGTAAGAAAAATATGTATTTGACAAGAATTTGGGTTGAATATTTAAACTAAAAAGACTAAAATTAGGCCAAAGCTATAGTTACTGGAATTCACGTTTTGATCCGGCTTCACTTTCAAGAATATTTACCCTACGCCACTGATAGGTTATGTTTGTTGAAGATTCTTTATTTATCTTGGTAAAATCTCCAAATAAGTCTTCCCGCCATATATGGAGTGGCAGGGACTGTCAGACTTGTACGGACTAAACTCCACGGTATTCCTTCAATAGCTCTTTACGTTCCAGGGTGACGGTTACCTGATAAGACAGTCCCGCGACCCTTTTCTCGTACCTACTTGGCGTGTGCCAATAAACGTTTTTAGGGTTCCGTAGCCAAATGGCAAAAACGGAACCCTTATATATTCGTCATGTCTGTCTGTCTGTCTGTCCGTGTATGTCACAGCCACTTTTTGTCGAAAGTATAAGAGCTATCCTGTTGAAACTTGGTAGAAAGATGTATTATGTGAACCGCATTAGGATTTTCACACAAAAATCAAAACAAAACAAATTTTGGGGGTGCCCCCCATACTTAGAATTGAAACTCAAAAAAAAAATTTTCACCAAACTTATACGTGTGGGGTATCTATGAATAGGTCTTTAAAAATGATATAGAGGTTACTAACATCATTTTTTTCTAAACTGAACAGTTTGCGCGAGAGACACTTCCAAAGTGGTAAAAAGTGTGTCCCCCCCCCCCCCCCCGTAACTTCTAAAATAAGAGAATGATAAAACTAAAAAAAATATATAATGTAGACCTCAACCAAAACTACCAACGAAAATTGGTTTGGATGAGATACAGTTAACAGTTTTTTGAGATATAGTACATTTTCAAAAACCGCAAATATAACTTTGCCATTCATACAAATACTATGAAAAACAAAGTTATTTTTATTGTTTGTGTATATTACTTACTAATCTCAATATAATAAAATTATATCTCTAATCGATGCTTGCTGCTACGGAACCCTTCATGGGCGAGTCCAACTCGCACTTGGCCGGTTTTTCTTTATATGTTTCTTTGCTAGAAAATGCTTCGACCAATAGTAGCGCAAAACGGTAACGCTCGTGTGTTTTAACCGAAATGTTCAAATATCATGCACCCAAGTGATTCACAAACTCCGCCACGTGGCAATTTGCTTGATAACGTAACGTAAACCTACGCGTTCGGTAATTGCTACTGCTCGTAATGACTACTGTGGTTTGGTAATGTCTGATATTTTCTGGTCAATTTTGCTTGCATGTAGCAGTGTTTGAAAGGAAATTAGGATGATGAAGCTAGAACACAAATATTTTGACTGCTGGTTATATCAGTACACTCATTGTGGAGTGTATTAAAGTGATAGAGGCAAGGCTTTAGCCAGCTGTGGTATAAAACAGGCAAATTAAAAAAAAAGGTATAAATGGAAGACACTGATAATATAATTGACTGCTATTCTACCGCTAATAAATAGGTCACTTATCTAAAGGACTTGGTATAAAAAAAAAAACAAAACAACAACATTAAAGTTTTGATCAAACAAATGTAGAACCCAAAGATAAATATTTAATTAAAGCATCAAATTAAAACCGCCGCCACATTTGAAATAATTGTTACTAGTCCCAACTGAGCAGCCCCTTGACCACGACCGACACGTTTAAGCGACACACGCTAGCTTATCGGCCGTTCACACGACCCTGTCCTGCACGATGTTTTATGGATCATAGTTCGAATCATACGTTAACTTTCTAATGCTGTTACTGTTCAACAAAGACGCATTATGGATCGTGTTTGTGATTGCACTACAAAATATCGTAAATGGCCTTTTGAGAACGGCTGCGGAGAATAATACCTAATGAAAGAAATTACTTGATCATATCACGAGATATCGTGATGCAACTATCATCATTTCAGCCCGGGATCATTCACTCACTGTTGGATATAGGCCTTCCCCTTTTTCTGTACATATTTTCTCGGTTTTGTCCATCAGTCATGCATCTGTCGTCCGCGATTTCGATATCATCACCTCTGCTGGCTTTTGTGCTGCGCTAATTTCTTGGGCCGTTCCTTAGGCACCAGAAATGAGTGATACAGACGCGTGTCGCTTGACGTTTTCGTTTCGCGTGAGGTCGTGGTCGGATCCCGACGTCATATAGGGCAATTTGTTTTACGTCCTGCAAAACGGGTCGCCTTCATAGGACACGGGTGTCTGCTGGATATATTCGTAGTTAATTAATTTCCGTTTTAAGGCTTGTGGAAAAGAACAACCTACAATTTCTTCAAAACCAATTATTGGTTTTGAAGAAATTGTAGGTTGTTCTTTGACTTTTTGACAGCGGTTATTATCTATGAATGTCAGAATTGTATTGGATTGGTTCGATAAACGCTATCAATATCTAATATCTATCAAAAGGTTAGCAAGGCTTTTAGTTTTCACTAGTGTCGTGTTAGGCTATACACGCATTGCGATTTTATTCGCACGAGTTTTTATTCCAATTCGCGCCGCGTATCGTGTTATGATCTGCGCGCGATTTTATTATTCGCAGTGCTATGTTGCTTCACACAATTCCATGATGTCACAGAATTTAACGGATAAAATCGCGCTACTAAAAGTCGAAGTGCGTGTATAGCTTTAACTTTGTCGACTTAATTATGGCCGCTACGAGATTAATAGCATAAGCATAACATAACCTGCCTATAATATTCCCACTGCTGGGACATAGGCCTCATCTCTATAAGAGGGAATCCACCACGGGCGGGTCCGGTTCGGATTGATAGTTGTCACATGTATTTTTTTTTGGTCCTTGGTCGGTCTTCTAACGATGTATTCCATCACCGTTTTTGAGCAGTGGTGATAAAATAAATTACAGTAAGTATTGCGCTTGACTGTGTTCAAACCCAAGACCCACAAATCGTAAATCGGAGCCACCACTGAACAGGATTATTATTCCATACATATTGCTCTTTAAAACACATTTTTTTTTACAATGCGTTTCCCACTCCATTATCAAGCCCATCTTATTCTCTATGACAAAGAAAACAGTCTATACATCTCGACGGTGACCGTTAATTGCGACGGCAGTGAACAGGGTCCCTAATTAGGGCGCTCTTTCATCACCTCGCCTGATTGAGGGCGCGATAGCACAGGTATGCGCGTGTGGGGTTTTTTGTTGTTAGAAAAATGATAGATATTTTTTTTTCCATGAACTGTCATTAGGACTGAATCCATACGGTTTACAGGGTTAGTTTCAGAGTTGGTTCAGAATTGGAAATAATTAAAAAAAAGAAAAAATAATAACTGACTTAGAAAAAAGGGGCTTAATATCGTGGGTGTTTTTTTGTGTGATTTGGAAAATTCTTCTTTTATTTGAAAGGGTATTGTTTTAAAGATTTTTGTATCTTTGGCAACGCCTCAAAATTTTTTGCATTGCAGTTCGATGTTTCGTCGGTTTAATTTTTTTGGTAAAAAATGTTTTATTTTGAGTACTTCGGCAATGTTGCAAGTTCCATGATTATTGTTTTAATAAGGTATGATAAATAGTTAATTTATGAGACTCATTTCCCCCCTTTCGTTATTATGATAACTGGTTAGATATCATATCATACTACTATCATAATCTGATGACTATTAATATGATATTTATCAGCAGATTTTCTAATCAGCGATATGATAATACCATAATTGATAACTTGATAATGTTATCGTTGTAAACAAATTGTGGCGTATGCTGCTACCATTTTTGGTTAAACCTAGGTTTTCGTCATTTTTAGGGTTCCGTACGTCCGAATACAAAAACGGAACCCTTATAGGATCACTCGTGTGTCCGTCTGTCGCTTACAGTCAATTATCTCCGAATCTACTAGACCGATTGGGTTGAAATTTGGTACACATATCCATTCCTGTGACCCAAGCACAGAGGTGTGACGTGAATAGATGAAATCTGTATGTGGGAGGTAATTTTTGGGGGGGAAGGGGAAAATGAAAAAAAAAGTTTTGAAAACTGCATCGTGTGACATATCAAATGAATTGTCTGGTTCAGACAATCTTAAATGTATTTTTTTTGTAATTTTAAAATAAATGGTTTCCAAGTTATTCAAGGAAATAGACGAAATTTGACCATTCCCCCTCCCCCCTTATCTCCGAAACTACTGAACCTAAAATTTTGAAAAAAATACAGTAATTAGTTTTCTACTTATAGATTATAGGAAAATCAATAAGAAGTCCATATCTGTATGTGGGAGGTAATTTTTGGGGGCAACGGGAAAATTAAAAAAAAAAATATTTGAAAACTGCATCGTGTGACACATCAAATGAAAGGTCTTATTGAGACAATCTTAAATATATTTTTATTGTAATTTTAAAATAAACAGTTTCCAAGTTATTCAAGAAAATAGACGAAATTTGACCATTCCCCCCCCCTTATCTCCGAAACTACTGAATCTTAAATTTTGAAAAAAATACAGAAATTAGTTTTCTACTTATAGATTATAGGATAACCTATAAGAAGTCCATATCTGTATATGGGAGGTAATTTTTGGGGGGGGAAAGGGAAAATTAAAAAAATAATAATTGAAAACTGCATCGTGTGACATATCAAATGAAAGGTATTGTTGAGACAAACTTAAAAGTATTTTTTTTGTAATTTTAAAATAAATGGTTTCCAAGTTATTCAAAAAAACTAGACGAAGCTTGACCATTCCCCCCCCCTTATCTCCGAAACTACTGAACCTAAAATTTTGAAAAAAATACAGGAATTAGTTTTCTACTTATAGATTATAGGATAACCTATAAGAAGTCCATATCTGTATATGGGAGGTAATTTTTGAGGGGGGGAAAGGGAAAATTAAAAAAAAAATTTGAAAACTGCATCGTGTGACATATCAAATGAAAGGTATTGTTGAGACGAACTTAAAAGTATTTTTTTTGTAATTTTAAAATAAATGGTTTCCAAGTTATTCAAAAAAAATAGACGAAGCTTGACCATTCCCCCCCCCTTATCTCTGAAACTACTGAACCTAAAATTTTGAAAAAAATACAGGAATTAGTTTTCTACTTATAGATTATAGGATAACCTATAAGAAGTCCATATCTGTATACGGGAGGTAATTTTTGGGGGGGAAGGGGAAAATTAAAAAAAATAATTGAAAACTGCATCGTGTGATATATCAAATGAAAGGTCTTGTTGAGACAATCTTAAATATATATTTTTTGTAATTTTAAAATAAATAGTTTCCAAGTTATTCAAGAAAATAGACGAAATATTAAAATAACATGGTAAATCACTCAATATTGTGCGTACCAATTTGGGTCAGATTAAAAAAAAACGTGGTAGGTAACATCGTACGGAACCCTCTTCACGCGAGTCCAACTCGCACTTGGCCGGTTTTTTTCAATATTCTTTTACAGTCAAACGCAATTTAGAACAAAAACCGTCGAAGACAGATCATTGCTAGTTAATTAATAAATTGAGATAGTTTGCCATACAAAAAATACATAAACCATCATGGGTGTCAATCTTCAATATTTGAGACATCCGTTGAGGATAATGACGCCCGATCTTTTTGGTGGCCCAATTTAGTAAAAGATCGGGCGTCATTATCCTCAACGGATGTCTCAAATATTGAAGATTGACCCTCAAACACAACTACAAAACATCATTCAAAACATTTCGCAGAAAAAAAAATGCAAATATAACAAAAATGTACACCTCGAAAGTCTAACCTTGACAAAAAACTAACAAAACAAAGGAGCCACAGTGTTACAGAAACACATTACCAGGCCACGACCCGACTCTTTATTCATTGTAAACCTTCGAACATGGTGAGGAGCATACGCGGTTGTATAAGCGGACGCGACTTGTATGACGCTGTATAAACTAGTACCGGCAAAAAATATTGGTCATTGTCGACACTTGGGAAGGCCTAATCGGAGTTTCGCCTCTCTGTCACTGTTTAACTAATTGACGTTTGACGTTCGTTGTGATTGGTTAGTGCTTCGTACGTCAGAGATCACGCTTTTTGCAGTCGAAATAAACCGTTTATCTATAGCAAACTAAGACAAGAACTGTCTTGTGCGTGAAATAACTGACATTTAACGTATAGCAAACCTTAAGCCACTGCCAATCAACAGTGTGATTTGTGATGCTATTAAGTGTAAATTAGCTGCGAGAGGATTTGCTTTATTTTCGTAGCAGCAAAGTAAAGCTTATATTGAATTTCCAATCACATAACTATTTTTTTATTCTCGTTGTTGTATTGTTGCTCTCAGCAAGAGCGTAGCGTAATTAGCTGTCATTAATTGTTTTACCATGTCGGAAAATACAATTGAACTCCACTGTCCGCTATAACAACTTGCGATGCTACTGAACAAGAGTAGGAGCCGCGTAAATGATGCACCTTGTAATATCTGAATGCACTTTATTGCGGACACACCAATTTTACACAGGTTGAAAACAGTGTTTCGTTTCGTGGCGGCCCGCACGCTGGCTAGATTGCTACTGGTTAAAAACTGCGACTATGCGCCTAGGACGTGACGCGCTAGTGATGCGAATGTTCAATCGACTAAGTCATTTTTAGTGTTGGGATTCCAACAGCTACACAATCACCACAAAACCGCTCCGCCTTCGCGTCCGCTACCGTCTTTCTCACCCTAGTCGCAGTCTAACACTTAGATATTTATTTTTAGCCAAAAAGTAATGGCTCTCGAGTATTTTTCTGATATGTTTATTAGTATTAGCCAGTCCGCTTGTTGGTTTGTACTACGCTAATACGAATTAAACTGAATGGAGTTATTTCTGTGATGCCTGCCTGTTTGTTAAATAAATTGAGATTGATCTGACTGTCGGAGTATTTTTGTTTTGTGTGGTTTAGGAGTACAGGCGTTTTGGCGCCATTGTTAGTTTTTAGAAGCTTGTTTGTTGCGAAAACGTTTGTATTTGGAAGGTTGTGAATATTGTTGTTTGAGTAACTGGATAAATGAAGCTACAAGTTTTGTTCTCATTAATCCATCATAGTCGGTCAAGGCTAATTCACGTAATTTTATGACGCACCGATGAAGTAGTAGTGTAGTTGCAGTTAAGTTCAAGTTCGAGTGATAAACGGTATTCTTGTAAACTTTGAACTGCGCGTAAGCTGCGCGTGAACTGCACGTCAACTGTACGACAACCAAACTGTACCAAACTTTCTCATGGTGTGGCCATAGGAGATAAAAATGATTGCCTACTAAATAATCGAATGGAATCGATTACATTTCAATGAATATATGACATTAAAACTAAAAGTTCATCGAATTGAAACTTGTAGGCTGTCATTTTGAGACGTCAAACGAATAGTAGAATACCAATCATGTTGCGATCCAAAACACGCACCAAAGACGCGCAACAGTAGAATACCGATAACGCAGTGGCGGTTCCTTCATACAAGCCCAAAAGCCCGGCATGCCTTATTAAAAATGCTCGACAGAGAATCATAATCAAACCCGAACTATTTAAAAGTTCGCGCGCTTAATTGTTATCAAAATAACACAAACTATCCACGCCACACACTTTACATCGCAATTGTTCGCGCGCAGTTTCGTATTTGCAACATCTATATATAGCTATCTCGCTTACACGTACCGGCTTTTACCGGGCTTTCAAATACTATCTCTGTCCCTTTCGCGCCTAAAGCGTTGTGCCGTATAACGAGTTAGAACCTTGTGCGTCTACAAATCGATCAGTATGGAAGATTTAAGCCGTGCATGCGTATGAAGTTGCACGCGTATGCGTGACTCGTACTTTTTTAAGATTTAGCAACAACAAGAACTAGCGACTTTTTAAAATAACGAAATTAAATATTCAAGCAATATCTTAAAAATAAAAAAATGCGACATCTCGCTAGATTGTTCATATACCTGGCGACTTTTTTGCCTAAATGACAACACTGTTACTCTGCGTAAGTAGCTCACTTCAGTTTCATTTGCTTGAGTGGGGAAAGCTTTGTTGTTAAAGTTTTTTGTGTGTTTTGTTAGATTTTCTCAGTGATACAATTGTTTTGGTGACTTACCTGCAACAATGGAGGTAATTGTACCTTGTGAGGATTTAAAATGCGTTCAAGTTTTGATTGGCGAAGATAAGGTAAAATCTTTAAACTTTGCTCAGAAAAAAAAAACAGTTTATTTCTTCCCGACGCCGACGCCTAATCTGTGTATTTCTCAGACTAGTAAATCGCATAAAAGAATATTTCATATGTGTATAAATCATGCAATAGAATTCAAGAGGTTAGTTTATTTTTTTCAGCCCTTCAGGCTTTGTGTAATTTTTTTAGTAATAGTACAAAACGAGCTGCTTTTTACGATACTCATTGCAGCAAAAAATTCGTTGGACATACATGTCGCGAGTCGTAAACACGGTTTTTAAACAAAAAAGTAAACTTATTGAGTTGTTTTCTGATCTGTGCGACAACCCACAGAACTGGGACGGGGATACGATTTTAGCTATTGAAAAACAGTTGTTGGTAGAATTAAAACGATCACCAACATTTTACTCTGATGTAATTAAATCATTTCTTAAGAAAGATAGACGATTCCAATTAGAATATAAATAATTTATTTAAATTCCTTATTACCTTTTATCTAGCTATTTTTTAACTTTCGTTTTGTAACTTTCTGTTTTGTTTTTTTTTGTCTGTAACCTGTTAGTCCTGTTACAAAACAAGCAACTACTTACCATAACTTTGAATTCACTTTTAATTTATTGTACCTAACCAGTAGTTTATGAGAAAATTGCGATGATACATACGTAGGTACCTACATACTCAGTCGAAAACTGAACTTTCTTTTTTTGAAATCGGTTTAAATTTTATTGGGCTTGCCTTATTTTGAAACCCTAGGCCCGCCACTGCGATAACGCGCTCGCGTGACGCGAACTTGACGCGAGCGTGTCTGACAGCGGTAGAGAATACGAAAAGCGTTGTTTTGATCGAAACTTAATTGCAACTGCACTGCAACAGCACTTCTTTAGTTACGTGAATTGAGGCACAGAATTTACAAGAAAAACTTTTTGAAAATAATGTTTTCACTTTAAGATTACCCCTTTATATTTTGGCTGTATTACTTTTGCTTTCATCCTTATGAAAACTGGACCTGTAGCCCTAGCCATGTTACAAACGATAAACGCAAACGCTGAGTAGGCTTTAATAGATTTTCAACTTTATGTGCTTGGGTATAACGTTGAAGATCTAGTGAAGATTGCTTATCGTTTTCGATATTTCCTGTCGCTAACGCTCAGAAATCCTTAATAGATTTTCAACTTTAGGCTCTAGGCTATAAAGTTGGGGGCTGGTCCTTGCTTTATCGTAAACCTATAGTAATTTTTTTTCCAGTAGCCGCAATCACTTCACCACAACCCACTGCTCTTGTTGTCTCTGCATCTCCTTGCCAAGCTCCATGTTCTTGTGCCAGCCTAGAATATTCGGGATTCCAATAAGGAAGCCGAAAACCGAAACGCCGAAACGTATAAGCCGAAACGTGGATACTTACCATCGACCTGGTCCACAAATTTAAGGTTGCTCAGCGTGCAATGGAGAGAGCAATGCTCGGGGTTTCTCTGGTGGATAGAATTTGTAACGAAGTCATTCGCCAGAGAACCAAAGTAACCGACATTGCACTTAGAATCAGCATGCTGAAGTGGAAGTGGGCCGGCCACGTCTGTAGACGGACAGACGGCAGATGGAGCAAACATGTGCTATAGTGGAGACTGCGAATGGGCAAACGCAGTGTAGGACGCCCTGCTGCAAGATGGGTCGATGATTTAAGGAAGTTGGCTGGCAGTGGATGGATGCGGGCTGCCCAGGACCGAGATGGTTGGCGCTCTTCGTTCAGCAGTGGACGGCAATTATAGGCTGATAATATAATAAGGGAGTTTCTTAATACGAGGTCTAAGAATAATAAAATAATCCTCCCGCGCTGGCTGGACTGCCAGACTCGCTTGCTGACTATAAAAACACCCTTTTTACTCACATGCCCTTTGTGTTCCAATGCCACGTTGTCCTTTTAAGAGGGTCCCGCGACCCCAGCAGGCTTTTGTCCATTTGCGGGCTCTGTCAGTTCCGTGACAGCTTGAGGTCGACGTGGAACACTAATGCCGTCCACCCGGGCCTTGATCAGACGACGAGCTATCCATTAATCCGCTGTCGCATACTCCCCTTAATTTATACTCTGATAGCTAGTGATTTGACTGTTATCAAACCCTAGAGCGTTGTCGGTATCAAATTGACACAGTACGTCCCACTCGTCACACAACCCTTTCGTAGTCGATGCAAATTGCAACTCTGCCCCAACTATTTACACGGATTTTATGTTCATGGAAGTGACGGGTTTTAACGTTTTAGAGTGTGTGCGATTTTATTCCGAGCTTGTATTTTTATTCGCGCACTTTCTGCGGAATATGTCGCGCGATTAGAATTCGCAGTGCTCACCAGAAAAAAAATCATAAGACTTTTATCTCAGTACCGAACCGTGATCTTTTATTTTAATGACGAATCGGGAATAAATATTTCAATGATCTTCAAGTAACCAATACAGGAGAAATTCCTAGGGTAGGTAAAACTTAAAAAAAAAATATTAAGTATTACTTCCGGGACTGGATGTTCGTGAGTTTAAATGTTAGTAAAACGCACCCACTATATTAAAGAAATTGTTAATACCTACCTACGTAACAAGCTCTTTAAAAAATAGTACAATATCCTTCTGAACTTCAATTCAATTGTGGCAGTCACTTCCAAATTCCACAAAACAATTGCAGCCACATCCAGCCTCTCTATACACACAAAGTCCGTTTAATTAAGCGCCTCCCAAACCTCGGTGTCGTTATGTTTGAACTATGTTACTGTTTTGTTGCTTATTAACTTCGCGGGGACTTGCTTGTGTACCCTAGCTTTAGGGCAGATGTGGCCGTAGTTCAGCAGTAATGTTTCAGTGGGAGAGTCGTAGAAATGATCTACGGAATTTGGGGATGAGGACCTCAGGACCCTGAAGTTATTTAATGTTTCTTTTGTATGCTATTGCATAGCTTTTATCGCAGGCTCTGAGCGCGGCGGACGCGATAAACCTAACGAAAAAACCTGACCACATTTGACACCACGTCGTTTCAGTTCGGGAGACTTCGGCAATCATAAAGGTACGGACAGACGTGCTCATAAAGGTACGAAGAGGGATTTACTTTTTCTTACTGATTCTAAACGGCCAGCTACAAAAGGAGTTTTCACAATGAAACCTACTCATAAAATTCTCCTACAACAAAGAAGTTCTTTATTGCAGTAGTGCACCACAAACATTTTAAATAAATTATATTCTCGTTAAATATATGCGGTAAGCGATTTTTTTCTTTAAAAAAAAAATGTTATGCAATAGCTTCACCGCGGCAGTCTCCGAGTGCCACATGTGTTTTTTTTTGTCATGGAGGTTAAAATAGTGATGTTATAAGTTTGACGTGGCTGTCTATGTATCTGTGTCTTTGTATGATTACATTTTTCATAAAAAAGTTGACATGATCGAAAGCGTGTGCGCGATGTTGCCTCGACTAGGCATTATTTTGTAATTTACTAGCTGACCCGGCAAATTTCGTACAGCCTCAGAATTTGATTTCTGAACGACTTTTTAATTGATTTCTAAACGACGGGACGGCATCAAATATTTAACAGGTAGGAATAGTTTTAAAGGGAAAACTAAATTGTTGCAATTGCAAAGAGCAATTGATTTTTATAATAAAGATTAACTGTTGCCAGTGGCTTTGCCCACTTGAAAATTAACTGTTGCCAGTGGCTTTGCCACTTGAAAATTAACTGTTGCCAGTGGCTTTGCCCACTTTAAAATTGACTGTTGCCAGTGGCTTTGCCCACTTGAAAATTAACTGTTGCCAGTGGCTTTGCCACTTGTAAATTAACTGTTGCCAGTGGCTTTGCCCACTTGAAAATTGACTGTTGCCAGTGGCTTTGCCCACTTGAAAATTAACTGTTGCCAGTGACTTTGCCACTTGTAAATTAACTGTTGGCAGTGGCTTTGCCCACTTGAAAATTGACTGTTGCCAGTGGCTTTGCCCACTTGAAAATTAACTGTTGCCAGTGGCTTTGCCCACTTGAAAATTATACTACGGGGAATACCAGGATAAACGCGATATTCTTTGTGTTATTCCATACTATTTCTGAGTTAATTTCATCACGAAGTTTTCAGGTATTTGCGTTCAGGTGTTCTAACGTGATTAAAATTTCATCACGAAGTTTTCAGGTATTTGCGTTCAGGTGTTCTAACGTGATTAAGTAACATTCACCTATCTGAACATCCAAATTTTTGCATTTAAAATATCAGTAAGGATATGATTCGAAGGCCAAGACAAGAATTGTTCAAATACTAAGTACATAATCCTCCACAATAAAAAAAAAAAAACGAAGAAACTTCGGTCTCCATAAGCGTTTTCGTGTCCAAATGATATAAAAAAAATATAACTTACGGCCCAGTAAAAATACAATGTTCAACCGCAAAAATATTCCAGACACTAGCGTAAAAATGCTATCAAAATAAATGTTCTTTGTTCTAGAATTTTTCTTAATTTCTTTATTTTTCTTTTACAGGTACGTACTGACTTTATTTAAAAAAAAAATGAAAATGGCGGCGGTTTTAGAATTGTGAGTATGGCTGCGGATGAGGTTTTTTCCTTTTCGTAATGTTGCAATGCTTTTAGTTCATATGTTATTTGGACTGTTTTTTTTTATCCTTGTATATATTCTATTTTAATGTTTTTCGTTCAGCTCGGTTTTTCAGAGAAAGGATTATATTATTGCTTCGAATTACTATTATTACTTGTAATAATATAAATAAATAGAATACGTGGAAAATTTTAATAAAAACGTGTGTGGGTTTGTTACAATAATATTGGTTTTCAACTACAAATTCTCTTCAAAGCTTGAAACAGAATAATATTTATGTTTGAATTAATATGAAATAATTTCTATTATTCTATTTTGGAATTAGAATAAAAAAAACAGTCTATGCTCCAATCGCATCGCAAATCCCCGTCAGCCTTAGCAACGACCATATCGTAAGTAAGTTCTTACTTACTTACGATATGGTCGTCGCAAGGAAAACAAACCGTAATACCTAGTCTATAAATGTTCCCACTGCTGGGACACAGGCCTCTTGTCCGTGAAAGGGATGGGCCATAATTCATCACACGGGCCCAGTGCGGATTGGTAGATGTCACATGACTTCGAATTTTTGGTTCTAGCACGTGCCGGTTTCCTCACGATGTTTTCTTTCACCGTTTTGAGAGCAGTGGTGTTGAAATAAATTACACAAAGTAATGCGCCTGACTGGGTTCGAACTCATGACCTACAACTCGTAAGTCGGGGCCGATTCCACTGCGCTACCACTATAATAGTTATAGTTAAAAATTAGTAAGAATCACGTTCTAAAAACAAAACACAAGAGCTATAAATAAACCACTCACGTTTTAAAAGCTAAACAAAACTATTTCCCAAATCAACCCTAAAAACCTAAATACACAAAACTAAAACTACCCTCCGGCTAAAATTACCTGCTTTATCGAGACAGGTGATAGATAAATATTATCTTTACTAACTGCCTTACCTGTCTAACAATGAGAGTTAAACCTTCCACAGTTTACCTAAAATAATCCTTATTATCCCTTTAGAGGACTTAGGGTCGGTACTGATTGAGCGGGAAACTGCTCGTGCGGTTTTTTCATTGATTGATGTCGGTCTGTACCACAATTGAAACAAAGTTTCTTGTTTTTGAACTTATCACAAGCACAATCAGCTGTTGAGTGACTGGTAAAGTGTAAATTGCTAGATGTCACATCAAGTGATTGTTTTTTGTTTTAGTTATAGGACATCTTAAGGCGGCGGTTCGCGCCGGAGACGGCGACAGGAAACCGCGACAGGAGACCGCTACTGGAGATTGCTACCGTATCTGTCTCCTGTCTGTGTCTCGCTCGCGAACTGCTGCTCATACATTGCCTAACGTTAAGTACGGTCGCGGTCTCTTGGTCTTGGTCGCTGTCTCCTGTCGCGGCCTCCGGCGTGAACCGGGACCTTTATTTTCCTTCAGTTTTGATGAAATAAAAATTGAAAAAATTCGCAAACTGACAGGGCGCCCTCATAGTGCGAACGCCTACCGGGTTTGCGGTACTTTCTAAGCTCATTACCGCCGCGATGATCTCGAACGTAAAGGGCGTTCCAAGGCACATGGTGGATTTTTAATTAGTAAGGCCGGAAACGCACAGGCCGGGTGGCTTGCTTAGCGCCTAGAGCCTAGCGAGTCATGTACAATCGAAAATGTTCGTGAACGGCGCTTGACGACTAGCTAGGTGTCAAGCGCGCAATGCGGCCGTTCACGAACATTTTCGAACGTTCGTTATACTAAGGTGACTCGCTAGGCTCTAGGCGCTAAGCAAGCCACCGGCCTGTGCGTTTCCGACCTAAGAGTTTAGCACCTTCCGCTTCACTCAAGGCGGGAGGACCTATTTGAGGATTTTACAAACACAAAAAAAAGCAGATAAGAACAGTGTTCCAAGTACGTGCATTGCGTGATTCCTGGTTTGACAGTAAAGAAAACGCTCGAGCATTCTGCCGCCCTGTCTACGCTCGCCCTTATCTCGAAATAGGACTGAAGCCATTGTTGTGATTAAAGATCCGTTTACATTACAAACGGATCGTTCTCAATTAAGTGTGATAGTGTGATCATGTTTAGATTGAAACGGATCAGTTACAAATTACGTATTGGAGAATCTCTTGAACTAACATTTATATTTGATTTTGATTTGCGTCTGATGATGTGATGAGGAGGGAATCATGTGACTAAAGTGATGAGTATGAATGTTGATGGATGAAGAGGAAGGTCAAAGAAAAGGTGAATGGATAGTGTGAAGAATATATGAATATAAAAGGAGTAAATGATGCTGTGACGTCTGATAGGGTGAAAGAAAAGACGTGTTGCGCCAACCACAAGTAGAATGGTATAAGGGCAGGAAGATGATGATGATGATCCCATGTTTTGGTTGTTTAAACGCGCGTTCTCTGGGTTATAGTTTCCGCCAGATAAGTGTGGAATAAAATTCGTTGATCCCCGTGTATCAATGTATTCCCATATTTCAAAACCATTTGAAAAAATGTAAAGAAAGTGTCGTAACACAATCAAAACAAACGTATCGTGGTAAGAGGCGACCTTGACCTTATATTTTATTTTGAAATTTGAACGATGGTCTTGTGAAATTCGAACGATGGTCTTATGAATTTCGAACGATGCATTATTAGGATCAATGACCTTTATTCCAGACTTAGTTGGCGGTGACTATAGTTGCTTTTGAAATATTTATATTTGCATTTGATTCATATTTAACATCACGCTTAGGAGCCCAGCAGCAAGTGAAACTGCATGAAACGGCTATTAAATAAATAAAATCAAAGGTTGAGTACGAACCCATCCCTTCCGTCTGTCTAATCTCTTTACTATCCCACAAGATGTTGATATAATTATCCTCATCCCCTAAAACTATTCGAAACACCTATCATCATTCAGTAAATTACAGTTCAAACCAAAATGACATTTACCAACTAACCATAAAGTTAAAAATGCCAAACAAAATGATACCGGTACCAATTTGTTCTTACCCAGCAACATTTGCACGAGGGATTCTAAAATTGTGTTACCGTTACATTTGTTCGTTCATTTAATATTTTTATCGTGAATTTGCCTGACATAATTCCTTCGGGATATTATTTTGACGTTGCCTGGGGATTGCATGAATTGGGTTGTGTTAAGGAGTGTCCATTTTGCTGTGGTATTTTGTTTTAAGGACGGTATTTCTAAAGGTAAATGATAATATTGTCAAATGCAGTCTGTATCATTTGTGTTAAGTTTCCTGCCGTTAAGCAATTCTCTATTCTGACAGTTTAGGGGATGGTGTGTTGTTTCGGCAGGATTTAATTTAAAAACATGATTCTAAATTGTGTCTGATTTGTTTTCAAGATTATATTCGTATAAAAGTTACAAAAAGAGGCACTTTGGCGTCACTAAAAATAAATCCGATAGACTGTATGTTATAAAGATTGGACATATCAAAAATATTATCCCGTTTCATATCTAAACTTAGTTGTCAAAATCAATCGTCTTTTTCATTGCCATATGGATGACGCACAGGTAATAAGCCATAATTATCTTAAAATCGTTTTTTTATAACATTCTTTTCTCTCTTCTCTTTCTGGTACCGTCAAAGTTTTCTTTCAAAGGCAGAATAATGAAGAGTATTTAGAATTATGTTTGTAAATAATGAAACGTGTACTTAATTCGGATTTTGAGCAAAACTTTTGGTAGCTCCTTCTATTTGTCCCGGTACCGCTAGACAGTACCAAAACTTACCGATACCGCGGAACTATGCCGTCACTCGTCTTTGTGTGCACCAGCCCTTAACCGCGCGACCCATTAAGGTGATATAATATGACAATTGCCGCGAATTAAACGCCCCCTTATCACAGTTATCACTGTAGTTACGATATTATCACATTATTTATAACCTCGTTACTTCAGTTATTTTGATAATTTAATATCCTCGTAAATTCTAAGAGTTTCTTAGAAGATGTTGTTAAGGAAATGTGTGTTTTTGAGTGAATTATTGTTATTTATGTTGTGCTTGTAGTTTAATCTCTTAATTCATTAAAGTAGACGTTTATAAGTGCTTGATAAATTTTAGCTGTCTTAGTTATTATCCTGTCAGGGGAGTTACTAAATAGTTCATACCACATAATCGTAACGTATGCGGGCTCGTGCCTGTCTGTAAAGAACATCATGTCCCTGGAACACGAAAGGCAACTTTAAAAACAGGGTGGCTCGAGACTCAAGGATCAGTCAGTCTCAGTATTGACTATTAATCCTCGTTTAATTGTCTCAGTTTTAAGAAGCATTCATACTTAATCAGCTTCTGATATTACCATGCATGACAAGTTAGACATTTTCTCCATAAGTTTTCTGGCCAGAAATACCCTGTTTGAGATCTGGATCATGTCGTGCTTTTGGATAAAGACATGTCACCGTCTCTATCTTGTATTTGTAGTTCATCAGTTGTGTGAAAGTAACAGAACGAATGGTTATCGTGATTCTCGGCCAAAGACTTATTTTTTATTTAAATTTACTTCTATCCTTCGAATACTAATAAGTCATGATGACAAAAGGCTCATGATGTCAGAACAGCCATATTAAAGCCCACAAAGGCAGCTAAAACGGACTATCAGATAATCTTATATTTTTTGTTCGCTGGATGAAATCCGTTCGGCACAATCTGTATCAGCTCTCACCCGATATAGGGGACGTTGTGAAGTGGAGGTAGAAGGCTTATTTTTTGAAGAATGAATCTTATTGAATTTCTTCATGTTGTTTTTAAATGATTCAGTATAATAACGCTTTCGAAAAAGAGGGAAGGTAAAACTTGTTTCATCATAAAATATTTAGGCAGCTGTTCATTTTTTGACAAGATTATGATATGGTACTTTTTTATTTTTACGTGGTAAAATTATAAAATGAGTCCTCCCATCCAGGACAAGACGAGAGGGACTGTCAGACTTGTTCTGACTGAAATCCACGGTGTCCTTCAATAGCCATTTAAGTAGTTCGTTATCAGTATTTCTTAACAAAATTCGTTTTCATTAGAAGATCATGTTATAAGAAGACATTCAAGTGCTTTTCTTCTCGGTGGAGTTTCGGATTAGGTATCACGTTCATAATCATCTTATTCGGTGCAGTCGTTCGAAAGTTATGCGCGAATAGATAGACTTAAATGACTTGTTTCATACAATGTAGTATGGTTGTAAGATAACAAACAGTTATTATTTTTGCCAAATTCGCATTAAAATAAACTCTTCTTGGTCCTTCTGTCACCATCTTCTTTATAAAACGATCGAGTTACGTGTCCACCAGTCGAAACGAATCCATTTTGTGCAACCCTCTCCTTGTTAAACGGTAGGAATTCTTTGAACATCCACAAAAGTGTTGTCAGTATCGCCCTTTGTGTGTTTCTTCAGGTGTGAGATGTAGAAATTGGGATATTGGTAGTTCTGCTGTGAGATGTTCGAAATTCATCGTAATTGTTGAAATTAGATAGAACGAAAAGTTTGTAATAGATATTAAACTTAATTTTATTTATTTTTTTAACATTGCTCAAAGGTATGCGTCGGGATGGGTTCGAACCCACGATCAACAGCTCGTAAGTTTGGGCCGATACCACTGGGCTACCACAGTTCTTGTTTTTCTATAAGGCTGAAATATTAAAATTACTCATTACCTACCTACCATACACATAGCCAAACACTTTCAAATCATCCTTTGATCACGCAAAACGATAATTTTATAATCCTCCTTATATACTATATCCCATACAAACATCGTTATAATAACTGTATCTTTTAACGGCCCTTGCCGCTATGAGCGGTGACTTAGCGCGGGGCCGCGCGCAGTAATGATCAAATGTTTGAGGCCATGAGACGGCGGCGGCGGCGGCGGCGGATCATACAGCGACGCTTCTAGGAGCGGCAGAACAAAAGTACAAAGGTTCACACACATCAAAAAAGTTTTCGATCACTTTCAAAAATGGAAATCTTTTGTGGTACGGTAGTTTATAATTATTATGATTTCTTTATTTCTTATTAGATTCTTTATTTAAAAAAAATACAGATTTAGAATATAAAACAATCAGTTCAGTTGTTTTTCCATAATATTAAAAAAAAAACGGCGGGTTGCACTCCGGGAGTGCCGGTAGAAGTGATTTTTTTTTATTACTGTGTTATATTTTAAAACTGGAGTGGTACAGATATGAAATTAACGAATTTTGTTACATGTTGTTAGTGTCGTACAGGTGTCAAATCACAAATGTTTTCATATATACTCGATAGATGGCGTTGCATGATTAAAATGCAAGCTATCGTTTGCTCCTTCGTCTTACGAATTTTTGATCAGGGTCACGTGATCCTGACGCGAGTTTAGCATTTTTTACCCATTACAAAAAAGTGTACAACGCTGCTAAAGAAGTTTTCACTTCAAAAATCAGCTTTGCTAGTGATCACAAACTTTTTTTGATGTGTCTATGAGTGCGACGCCACGAAATGGAGGTCATCAGTGAGAGAGAGTAGGTTATTTAATATTAAGATTATTATTTAATAAATATATTAATCGATTTTTATTTACGTGGCGTAGATCAGGCCCCGCCGCACTGCCCGCCGCGCCGCTTATCGCTTAGACCAAAGTCCTGAACGGACTGTTAAGACTGTGAGACAAACATAGTAATCGTTTCGAAATGTTTAAACACAATCTTGGGACTTAAGATAACGGTGATGAGGGTTATAATCGAAAACTATATGAATAAGTAAATGATATTCACTTGGATGGACTTATGGTTATTTGGAACCTTCAAAATAACAGCCTCTGATATTAAAATTAGACCCAACTATTAAATATAATAATATTTTCCAACTTCAAAATTACTTTATAACACCTTTCTTTAACAGTAACAACCTGACAAAACTACCCTCAGAACAAAAAATAAATAAACTTTAGTTAAATAAACACAGGCATTCTTTCCGGCCATCCCCAGAGGATACGAAGATAACAAATGTGTGAGGAAAAAGTTTTTTTTTATAGAATTTAATACATTTGAGGATGGCAACCCCGTGGTGTGGTGAGGATCGCGTGTGCGCTCAGACCTTTGCTTACTGATAACACTGTGTACGGGTTATGTTTTTGATGCTTTTTTATATTTGACGATATTTTTCTCTTAAAAAAAACAGCAATAAGTTTCAATTTTTGGACTTTTTTTTTAACGTGGTAAAATCATCAAATGTGTCCTTCCACCCAGGGCAGGACGGGGGGAACTGTCAGACTTGTAGGTACTGACTAAAATCCACGGTGTCCTTCAATAGCCCGCGACCCCGGCAGTCTTTGGCCATCATATGTCTGACAGCTCTTGGAACACAACGCGCCGTCGACCCGGGCGTGATCGGACAGCGAGTCGCCCATTACTAGTTTTTCTGCACAAAGTAATAGAAGAGAAATCACGATTATCTTATGATTAGACAAGATACATAATAATTAGGATAGTACAGATATTTGAATTGCTGGTTATATGTTGTATATTACTTTTTAGATAGTAAAATCTACCAATTATGTTATATGGATATTTACTAAGATAAAAGGATGGTTAATGCAGGAAATCGCGAGTTAAACATGGTTAAAACTAGTGCAGGTCAGAAAAATGTGGCTTAAAAGTAAAAAGGCCAATACTCAGTAGTAGAACAGGGCTGCCAATGGTGATGATGATGAATGATCTGCATTGCTATTCACTAAGGATACTACATACAGACTTCTCTGCAGCGCGGCCCCAGTGTAGAATCTAATGTCAGTGTCGACAATGAGCTCAGCTAGCAATTGTCTTTTAGAGAACAGCTTACTGTAATTAAACGAAAACAAATCGGTTTTTTTAGCGTTGTAAAATCATCAAATGAGTCCTCCCACCGAGGGCAGGGCAAGAGGGAATATCAGACTTGTACTGACTAAAATCCAGGGTGTCCTTCAATAGCCCTTTACGTTCCGGGGTGGTGCTCATTAGTCCCGCGCGCTAGATATGAAATATGCTTGTAAGATCGACACCAAAACCTGAATATATCCATTTTCATTTCAAGATCGCTGATCATAAAGCCAACTTTCGTATCATATCGTATCGAGATCGTCACGTCTCATGTAAGAAGCATCACGTTATCGTTTATAGCAGGGTTGAATACCGCGGTCCCAATAAAACGTTTACTGAAGATTTTCATCTTCAAACTTTATAGACAGTTTTTATTGAACTCTAAAGAGATATTTAGATACGTCTGGGAATTCGGTGGAATCAGATTAGTCTTTGTTATGATAGAATGGGGAATGTGACTGGTATGCAGAAATTGGAAAATCACCTAAAAGTAGAAAAGATTCTCCTGTCCTTATCTTAGGGTGGGTGGGTTAGTGGTGGTTAATATATCATAAAGCAAAATAAAGCACCGTGCTTAATACACATAACTAAAGCAAATGCTATCGTGGCTCTCACAAGTTGCTATTTGCTTATTGCTTTTACATCGAACTCTCTGTCTCTGTCCGTCGCGCGAAAAGCAACAAGCAATGAATAAGCATTAAGCAGGGGCCGCGCCACGCTATTTTGATTCGTGTTTTATAGTGTTAAACGAAACAGTGACAGTGATAGGACACGCAATATATGTATATTGACTATCTATAATTTTCGACCTTATTGACATTTTTAATTTGGTTTGTTTTTTCTCACATTCTCGTTCGCTAACATTGCTCCTTCATTAAAGTCAGGTGTTTGCATAAATGTCAATAAGGTCGAAAATCGCTTGAAGTTGTTTTTTTAACTTGCTATCGTTAAGCAATTGAAAAAACAGGTTCAAGCGATTTTCGACCTTATTGACATTTTTAATTTGGTTTGTTTTTTCTCACATTCTCGTTCGCTAACATTGCTCCTTCATTAAAATCAGGTGTTTGCGTAAATGTCAACAAGGTCGAAAATCGCTTGAAGCTGTTTTTTTGACTTGCTATCGTTCAGCAATTAAAAAAACAGGTTCAAACGATTTTCGACCTTATTGACATTTAAAATTTGGTTTGTTTTTTCTCACATTCTCGTTCGCTAACATTGCTCCTTCATTAAATCCGGTGTTTGCATAAATGACAATAAGGTCGAAAATCGCTTGAACCTGTTTTTTTAATTGCTTAACGATAGCAAGTTAAAAAAACAGATTTAAGCCATTTTAGTGTAAATAAATTCAGTATTATGACACGAAATATTGATATTATAATCTTGATGAAGGAAAGTTCATTGTATTTTTAACGGTTCTGTTTTATCGTAATTCATAAACGCGATGTAATATTCTTTTATAGCATGCTGCCACTCATCGCGCTTGCTTTAACTTAAAGCAAGCGCGGTGAGTGGCAGCATGCTTTGCCTACGCGTTTAAAAAAGCATGCTTTAATAAAGCATATAAAATAGCGCGTTTAGAATATAAAGCATTAAGCATTAAGCAAGTGATTGCCTTAAAGCAACTTTGAACACCACTAGGGTGGGTTACGGGGGAAAAAATAGAAGATTCAGGTTCTGAGTGTAAGTTGCGGTAGCCTAATTGGTAAGGTGTCTGGAGTACTAATGCAGAAGACGCGGGTTCAAATCGCACTTGCAGCTGAATTTTTCTTTCCTCAAAAATAACAGATAAATGAAATACCAATATTTTCATTTCCCAATAAATTCCACGTACTAAAAACACCGTCAGTAAACCAATTTCAATCGCACTAATTAACAATAATGACACTTTATAATGCTCCCAATTAACCCCGCACAAAATGGTCACACAATTAAAATCATAACCAGCTTTAATATGACTATAAAATTACTGGAAACGCCCGGCATAATTAAGCCAAATAGTTTCTACCGCGAATAAAACCACACTTAATGGAACAGTCTAGCCTTTTGGTTCGTACGCGAATTTAAAATCAAATTATAACAAGCGAAACCGCAGTGACAACTTTGTAGTTAACGCTTGACCACGACATTCACGTTCGAGCGACGCGAGTTGCTAAAGCGACTGCTGAGAAAATAAATTAAAGAGAAAAACGAAAACAAAACGAACAAGCCTTACATTAATAACATCTCAAATACTTCACTTTAGTAGTGCTTTACAGAGCTAGATATTGCCCGTGGATTAGTGTGTGTTCATCTATACCTTGGTGATAAGCAACGTGACTGCGAATTTCGACGCCGATTTTTACTTCGAGACTACCGACTTATCCATACAAAGACCTCGGGAAGAGTTTTTTTTTGGTGACCCATAGTTGTTTGATGGCTCACTATAACGCTCGCTATCATCGGTCAAATCAAATAGCGCGCGTGGAAGCTATTTGACCAATTCTTCGACACAAAAAAAATACGTGTGGCACTCGGGGACTGCCGCGGTAAAGCTATTGCATAGCATTTTTTATCAGCTTAAGCCTCCTGCAGACACACGCGATTAACCGCGCGAATATTAAATATTAAATACTGCGAATGGACCGCGACATGTCGCCCGACATGTCGCGGTCCATTCGCAGTATTTTTAGAGTGGAAATTAGCTTGGCTCGTTGCCGCAGCGCGATTAATCGCGTGTGTCTGCAGGAGGCTTTATGCAATTATAATTATTCATTTATTATGCCTATTTATTACTGTACTAATTAGGCTATGGTCAGCCAGTGAAACGTCAAGAAACGTTCTCCTCCCTAGAAACGTTCTCCTCCCTCTCCCTCAATAAAAGCATGCTTTCGTGCTAGTAATGAGCACGTCTGTCCGTACCTTTATGAGCACTTCTGTCCGTACCTTTATGATTGCCGAAGTCTCCCGAACTGAAACGACGTTAGACGATGCGTGCTGTCAGGTATTTTCCTTAGGCTTTTTCCTTAGGTTTTTTCGTTAAGTTTTTCGCGCCGCGCCGCGCTCAGAGCCTGCGATAAAAGCTATACAATAGCTTAAAAATTGTGGGTCGACGATACATAGACAAACAGAAATGACACTCTCGCATTTCTCTTCATGCGAGTCGTACCGCCCGAGGCCGTGAACAAGGCTTTATAGTCCTAACAATTCACGAACACAGTTCAAGTAACTCTTATGTCATTGTTTTAAGATTCAAATTGTAACGATTGACGTGCGTTTACCTTTGAAACAACCACAATACTCTCGTAACGTCATTTTCGTCCGGAAAAAGTGGTTCGGTCCGGACGTAATCGGTTTAAACCGGTTTTACTTTACGGTTTTAGAACAATATAGTTTGGCGGTTTTAACTCGATTGTGGGTTGAAAGCCGATGTTCTCGGATGTAATGGTTTTGACGTCATGTACGCGTGGTTTATTTGTGAACTGATTCTGTGAAAATTGTGTGAAGAGATGAATATTGGATTTTCTTGGAATTTGTTTTTTTTTATTGTTGTTGGATGTTTTCCCTATTAGGAACTTCTCGGTAGAAACCTTTTATTTATATTATTTTTTTGCTTAATAAATAGAAATGCTGTGAAGACATAAATATTTTTAGTTTTTTTCATTAGTAACTCTCAGAAAATACTGTTTTGTTGGAAAATCACAAAATTTGTCTTCCCACTCTAGGATGGAGCGGAACATACAGTTGGGTTAAAAACTATCCTGTGTGTTAAGGGCGCATATCCAGAAAGTTGGCAACGTCGCAAATAGCTGTCAAATATTTACAAGTTTTAATTAATTTGGTAAATTTACTGTATGAAAATAAGAAATATGGCTCTGTAGTGCACTACAAAGTTGATATAGGAATGCAATTAAAACACTGAATTTGATGTTGTCACCGTTTCAGGTGTAAAAAAAGCATTTGGAAGGTTTCCAAATACTTTTTTTACATCTAAAACTATATATTTGGTGTTACGATAATACTTATTGCATTCCCTTATCATTTTTTTAGTGCACTACAGAGCCTTATTTCTTATATCCATACAGTAACATTGCTAAATTAATTAGAACTTGTTAATATTTGTCAACTATTTGCGACGTTGCCAACTTTCAGAATATGCGCTCTTAATCCAGTTTAGTTTTATAACTTGACGTCAAGCGTAGCGGATCAGCTACGAGCTACGCCGTAGCACCGACGCTGCTACGTCGTAGCACAAGAGCATCTTCGTTCAATACATTCAACAGTTTCTTCATGACATTTTTTTCGTTATTTTCTGTAAGTAATTTCTAGCAAGCTTGAATTTTATTGTAGCAGCCTTCAGGGATTCAGGAATTGAACATTAATGCGTAAAGTCCTGAATAAATGTATGAGCTGTTATGTATTCATTGTATGGTAGGTTGGAGCAACACCTATTGGGATTTATTTGGCAGAAATAACGTATGTTTTTAAAATGATTTTTTTTTGTATTCTTAAACAGGGTTGTCATTGGGTTTACTGGGTGTCCTTCCACCCAGGGCAGGGCGGGAGGGACTGTCAGACTTGTACTGACTAAAATCCACGGTGTCCTTCAATAGCCCTTTATGTCCCGGGGTCACGGTAATGAGATAAGTCCCGCGACCCCGGCAGGCTTTGGCCCTCTAGAGAGGGGGCCCCGTCATTATGTTGACGCTCTTTGAGGCGCGCGTGGAACACAACGCGTCGTCGACCTGGGCATGGTCCATGGTCGGGCAGCGAGTTGCCCTTTACTCGCCGCCCGCATGCCCGCGCCTACGGTGGCCGGAGATCGTCTTGCGACGTCCGTCGCCGTGGGCGTCCAACACCGCGGGATTGTTACTTATTTTAGAAAATATTGAAAGTTAAAAATAAAATGAACATATAATTTGGCTTATAGTTAACTAGCCAAAGTTACTAGTTTAAAAAAAAACTAGTTTCCTCAATCATTTCTCTTTGTTAATAGACCTGTTATCACAGTAACGTTATCAACTAAATTACGTCACACAGTATTGCCTCATACGTTAATTAAAACGATATAATAAAGTTGCGCCGCCATTTTGACGTCGCTGATAATGGTTTACAGGGCTTACAGCAACTGGTTGTTCCATTATATCTAACTAGCTTTTGCCGGCGGCTTCGTCTGCTCATCATCATCATCATCATATCAGCCGTAAGACGTCCACTGCTGAACATAGGCCTCCCCTTTAGACTTCCAATGGGACCGGTTGTAAGCGGCCTGCATCCAGCGTGATCCTGTGGCCTTCATAAGATCGTCTGCCCAACTTGTGGGTGGACGTCCTACGCTGCGCTTGTCGGTGCGTGGTCTCCATTCGAGAACCTTACGGCCCCATCGGCCATCACTTCTGCGTGCTATATGGCCTGCCCACTGCCATTTCAACTTGCTAATTCGTCTGCTCACCCCCACATTAATTACTCATAGCATGATCTGTGTCTACGATTTCATAATATGATTTCTGTCGATGTCGGCAAAAATTATTCCTCTCATATTGTTCTCTATGTAGGTTTGAATTCACCAAACGTACTGCTTATTTATCCAACCCCATTCCTGAAACATAATTCAAAATATGTATCTCTGTATATTTGTCTCTGTTTTAGACCCATAAAACATAGGTGCTTATTTGTCTGCCGACACCTTTTCTGAAACATTACTGAATGCACTCTGTACCTCATTTCCAACGCAAAAAGAAAATCTAATGTGATAATAAATGTCACAAATAACCCGCGTGACAACCCTAATGAGTTCACTTTTACAAAGCGACGTGCAAGTGTGAACTGTGCTATGATTGGCCAGATTTTATTTTGAGTAATTTATCATGATACTAATAGTTATTCCTTAGAAAACACTTTCATTCTCACACTTCGTTTTATTATATGACATAGTTATCCATCTCTTCGAAAAAAATTTGTTATTTTAAAAACCTAACAAACATAATACTTATTTATCCAACCCCTTTCCTCCAACACGTAAGTGCACTCTGCACCCCATATGCAAAAGGAAAAAAGAATAAAGTAAACAAATGACATAATAAATATCACAAAAAAACCGCGTGACAACCCTAATGGCTTCACTTTTTTACAAAGCGACGCGCAGGTGTGAACTGTGCTCTGATTGGTCGCCTTTTATTTTGAGTACAATTGTTTTAAAATAGTCGCAGGCGTGTGCACTTTGTTTTGATATGCAAGTGAATTGAATGAGAGAATTTTATATGAACAAATAGAGGAATAATACTCTAGATTAAATAGTTTAGTAGCGTAAGTTTTCAAACGGTCAATAACACTTACACTAACTTAAAATGGGTCCCCGTTATCCCGTTTTGAGTTCTATTAGTACTGTTTTACGGTCTCTTTGTAATAAACCAACACCTGGAAACTTGAGAAGTATGACACAGAAATATTATAAATGCAAAAGATTGTAAGAACTAGGAAACTTTTGAACGGATGGTAGATACACAGATGGTTTATAACCATGACACTTAGCATACTTTGTGTCTTAGCATGACTTCTTCGTGGGGTTATTACCCAAATTGACGCGGGTTACGCCAGGGCGGGCATAAAAAAGAGTGATAGTTAAAGAGTTAAATTTTTCTATTACAGTACCCTTAGCACGAGTTTTCAGTTTTTGAGACGTAAAGTAAACTGGAACTTTGACAACGTCAAATTGACAATTTTCAAGGAAAAAATTAGTTCCTTCTTCGCACACCAGAGACGCTGTTCCATTTTTTCATACAAGAAACGCTGTAAATACTGGAAAGACGCTGTAAAGTAAAAGAGTGAAAACCTGTGCTAAGGGTACAGATTATGTGTTTCTGCTGCCGCTACAACAAACAACGAAAAATTGCTCGTTTTTGTTCGATATTGAAAAAGAAACCCCATAAATTTAGGTTTTAAAACATAACAGTTTTAGGTTTAGGCTTGAAGAGATAACGAACAAAAAAAACACTGTTACTTACGTAAAAAATCTGAAAAGAAACTTTCCTAAACAGAACAACATGCAAAGTTACTCAACGAAACAAGAATAGTGAGAATTGACAACCAGCTGTCAGAAACTACCCTCGGAGCAAAATCCTAACATTGCCACGCTCAGCAAAAAGTGCGTAAAAGTAAAGACGAAGATAATGCTCGCAACAAGACCAATAAATTGCCCGGAGCGGTAAATAGGAATAAATCGGTGACAAGCATTCGTGTGGTGAAAAATATACATGCAGATATAGCGAATTATGGGGGAAAAGGGGGAATATGCTTTTGGTAGAAGGAGATTGGTTGAGGAATATTTAAAATATTTTATCCTACTTATATTTTTTGAAGTGGAAACTTCTTTGGCGACGTTGTACACTTTTTTTTTGTAATGGTTAAAAAATGTAAAACTCGCGTCAGGGTCACGTGACCCTGATCGAAAAAGCGTAAGACATAATTGAAATAAGCGCCATCTATCGCTCTTAGTTTGAACCACGTAGAATGAAAATTCGTAAGACAAAGAGGCAAACGATAGTTGCATTTTAATCGTGCTCGATAGATGGCGTATCTATCGAGCATATATGAAAGCATTTGTAATTTGACACCTGTACGACAATAACAAGATATAACAAAATTGTTAATTTTATATCTGTACCACTCCAATTTTAAAATATAACACAGTAATAAAAAAGTTTTCACTTCTACCGGCACTCCCGGAGTGCAAACCTGTCGTTTTTAATGAGGTATTTTTTACTAAGAAACAATGTAGGATTTTTTTGTTTTTTTTCGGTGTGGTAAAATCATTCAATGTGTCCATCGTCCTTCTAGTCCCATAAAAAATAAACATACATGAGGAAAACAGTAACACTGCCTACGCAAATAGTACCACAGCCAACCCTCATCCACTGCACCCTTTTTCTTATCCGCAATCAGGAGGGGTTCGTTGTCAATACGGGGCTAATACAGATTGCAACTAAATGGATGCTGGCTGTATCTTAACGCTCGCTTGTGTTCATGGATGAGTAGGTCTGTAGGTTGCATTTGTGGGTAATGGTCGAGGGTACGGTGGAAATTATGGTGTAAAAAACGGTGGGGTAGAAAAAAGGGTAGTAGATGGTATGTTGTTTTTAAGCTATTGCATAGCTTTTATCGCGGGCTCCGAGTGCGGCGCGGCGCGATAAATCTAACGGAAAAACCTAAGGAAAATACCTGACACCACGCATCGTCTAACGTCGTTTCAGTTCGGGAGACTTCGGCAATCATAAAGGTACGGACAGACGTGCTCATTACTAGCACGGAAGCATGCTTTTATTGAGGGAGAGGGAGGAGAACTTTTCTTGACGTTTGACTTGATTGACGTGGCTGACCATAGCCTAATTAGTACAGTAATAAATATAATAAATAAATAATTATAATCGCATAAGTTGATAAAAAATGCTATGCAATAGCTTTACCGCGGCAGTCCCCGAGTGCCACACATTTTTTTTTTGTGAGACTGGGTATCTTTTTATTAGCTGCCTCGTTGAACCTTTACCTTTTACCTAATCTTACTATTTAAATAAAGTCATTATAACACTAAGTTCTACTCAATTTACTTCTAAAAGTGCTTTTAGTGAGACAACAAACCTAGGCGCCTGAAAATATTGTCCTGAAGAAAAGTTTCGTATCTGTATCTGTATTCTGTATCGTTTTTTTTTTAGCGTGGTAAAATCATCAAATGTGTCCTCCCACCCAGGGCAGGGCGAGAGGGACTGTCAGACTCGTACTGACTAAAATCCACGGTGTCCTTCAATAGCCCTTTGTGTTCCGGGGTCACGGTAATGAGATAAGTCCCGCGACCATTCCTTTCTGTATCGTGTGTGCGTTTACAAACATAGAAACTCTCACACACAAACACCCAGACCTGGAACTGGAACTTGCAGATCATGCAAATATTTGTTCTGTACGAGGATCGAACCCGCGACACACATGATGCCGATGCCGTCGGTATACCTAGCAAGAGGCCTGCCTACGTTACATATCCCGGTGAATAGACTCATAATCCCCTTACAATTACAAATCCGTTTACCAATAAGACTGTCAAAGACGTGGCTTTAATTTTCCAAATCAACATTGTTAAACTAATGAAACAGTATTTTTTTCTCCCCATTTTCGTATTCAACCCTATAATGGATGAAAAAGAATAATGGCTGGTTGTTTTTTTTACTTTTAAACCCCCTCGCTTCCTTAGAGGCAGTTTCTACTGTGACTACAAAATAGTCGTCGTAATATTTAGCGTCATGGCTTGGACATTTATTGTAATGGAGGAACCTTCAAATAAAAATATTGCAATATTTTCACACTGACTTCACAATTTAATGTCCATATTTTTCTTTCGTAATACTACGATAAAAACATATGGACATTCAGGTGAACCACGGGCAAAAATAAATTCCCGTGGTACACCTAGGTGAACCAAGAGGGTGGACCACGGGCAATAAACGTTATTTAACTGTAATCTATAATGACTAAATAGTGTGATTTTGTCACCTTTTTTGCAACATCGCTTCGGTACAAAATATAATACTTTTGCTAATTTTTCTGTCGTTTCGAACACTGAAATCAGAAATTTCATTTTTCAACGAGTCATGGTCAAAATAGGCGTTAAGATTAACAGTATCTCAGAGTATTTTCTTTTAAGTGACTTACACAGAATTTGCTATCACCTCGGCAGATGGCTTAACTTCAAAAGTGCTTGACTTGAAACACTATCTGGACAGTATCATCATCATTCATAAAACTTTTTTTACTATATACTCCATTGACATACATTGTCTTTGAAGCGAGGTGAGTACATCTTCACTATTGCAATTCAGTTCATAGGAATATCCCGGGGTTTCTAAATTGGATAGTCGATCAAGAACAGATTTAAAATAAAGTATGACAGTGGAAACTGACTCTTACTCAGTGCCTTTAAGTCGAATCACGTCGTTACCTCTATAATGGGGGATCATTAAATTTTTCCCTAAATTATTTTGTGCATGATTAAATTTCTCTTTCTTGTTGGCAGCCTGATGAGATAGTTAACGGAGTTTTTCTTTTTTTTTTCGAAGGTATAGGGTGGCCAACTTTTTTGCTTGTGCTGTTTGTCCACCCTGTACCTAAACAGTTTTCTTTCATCTGTAAATAACTAAGCTTTTTCTAATGTTTGTCTTCGGGCGTTTTCGACAACCTTCGGCTGACATCGGACAGCGGCTGGATCCGGATCGAAGGACCAGTATGTTTGAGACCTATCTAATCAATATGACAATTTGATTACAGATTTTTTTCTGAAATATGTACAAAAATACTAAAATGTTAAGGGTATCAGTACATTTGCATGTTGATTTTATTTTTAATTTGGAAACAAAAATAAGTCTCTGGTGAGAAATGCAAGAGATCCAGAATGACTTCAATGTTATACCTTGCATAGTTCGTTAAACACACTTAAGTTTAAGACAAAACAAAGAATAACAACTCCCCAAATATTTGTAAAAAGAAAAACTATAACCTAACAAATACTCCACAGCAAAAATATCTTCACAAAACAATATATTTCAAACTGTAAATTTCTTCTTGCTCACTGCTATATCTTACAACCGTACATTATTTGATGTTCGATACGAAGAAATATTGGTTCGGAACAAATTGTCGTCTTTGACGTTGTTGCAGTTGTAATGAACGTATTCAGTGTGTAGCGAGCCTTAGTTCCAGGGCTGGCGAGTCGTTTTAAGTTGCATTGTTTAGCGTTTGTTATTTATTCCCACTAGAAATTAAAATTGCTTAATTTATTTTTAATTCTTTTTACTTATCACTTTAAATTTTTAAAGAGTTTTACAAAAATGTTGAAAAAAAACTGAAATATATAAAAAATATTAATTAATTACTATTATTTGAATCACTTATGGTTCACTTGCTGTGAAAATGTTTAAAAATATTGAGCAGAGGTGCAATTAAAAGGGAAATAAACGGCAGGTTTTATTTAATTTATTTCAGAAATATAAATGTAGTGAATGAATGAAAACTAGTATCAAAATACCCGGCACTGTCTATGCAAACAGTTTTCTACGGAAAACGAAAAAGAAGTCCTCGTCATTTCTAAGCTTGTTCCAATTTTTTTTTATCAAATAAACAAAAAAATCGGTCACTCATTTCTGAAGTGTTTTAATAGAAACAGCAAGCAAATAAGCAAACAAGTTATTTCCTTAAAAATTGGGCATAAACCTAAGTCATTTTAAAAGGTCTCCACTTGCCAAAATATCTTCTCAATGTTTAATCCTCATAACAACTACAAAACTCTTTGGAAATACGATAAAAGTCATCTAAAATCACCATTAATTATTTACTTCTATCAAAAAATATTCACTGGAGTAAAAATTAAGAGTAAAAAAATACTTGGCAGCCCTTGGCTCTTCTTGAAGAGCAAGCTGTAAAATCATGTTCATATTTTTATGGACTATAAACTTTAGTAAAACACATATTGTAATATCTTATTTCTTAGAGTAATAGTGTGTAAAGTTTTTTATTTTATTATTTTTTATAAAAAAATTTGAAAGAGTGTCGTGTTACTAAGTTACTGGGTTGTAAAGATCAATGGGTCTTAAACGGCCACCTAGCAGTATTTCTAATGATTCACGTTGTGAATAACCAGCAACGTCAATTAGCAATTTTTAAATATTTTAAAAATTACATGAATTTCATGTTGCATTACAACTTTAGCATGGAGTAAACCTTCCCTAGCCCAATCTATACTTAATATTAAGCTGAAGAGTTTGTTTATTTGTTTTGTTGGACGCGCCAATCTCAGGAACTTCTTGTTCTAATTGAAAAAATCGTTTTGTGTTGGATGGTCCATATATCGAGGAAGGTGATAGGCTATAAAACATCTCTCTGCGACCGATAGAAGCCGAGCATTGGAGTGAAACCGCGGGCTATCATCATCTCAGCCATAGGACGTTCACTGCTGAACCTTGCCAGGCCTCCCCTTTAGATCTCCACATATACCCGTTGGAAGCGACCTGCATCCAGCGTCTTCCGGCGACCTTTATAAGGTCGTCTGTCCACCTCGTTGGTGGACGTCCTACGCTGCGCTTGCTAGTCCGCGGTCTCCACTCTAGCACTTTTCGACCCCATCGGCCATCTGCTCTGCGAGCAATATGGCCTGCCCATTGCCACTTCAGCTTGCTAATCCGGTGGGCTATATCGGTGACTTTAGTTCGTCTACGGATCTCCTCATTTCGGATTCGATCACCGCGGGCTATTATTATTATTATATCAGCCCATAGTGTCCCACTGCTGGGCAAAGGCCTCCCTCCACTCTTTCCACTTCTCACGGCTTTCTGCGACCGTGGCTATAGCTAGTGTTAAATAAAATTGTTTGAATAACGTAAGAAAAATAAATACGTTTCAAAATATAATTCAATCCTATTATAAGACGCAAAAAGAACGAGTGAATGAATTACAGACATTGAATGATTCACGATTATTTTAAAACTATTCAGTTAAAGCATTTCATTCAAGCTAAAAGGTATAATAGTGAACAATAGGCAAGCCATGTGTTTTGAAACTAATTGTAATTTTGAATGGGGCTATTATTAATTATGTAATTGTGTTCAATTAATACGTTGCGTTAGTTAGAAATGTGAAAATTAAGAGCTGTGAAATTGATTTCAAATCCGTTATTTTATTTTGTTGGTGTCAAATTATTGTTAATTCTTTTTTTTTTTGTTCTTAAAACGAAACGCCTAACGATAATTTGCTACTTGCATCCATCGGTTGCCCGCGACCCTCACGATGTCGTCGGTCCACCTAGTGGGAGGCCTGCCTACGCTGCGTCTTCTGGTCCGTGGTCGCCACTCGAGAACTTTTCTTCCCCTTGATCTGAGTCTCCCCCATCGGTTATCAGTTCTACGAGCGATGTGCCCTGCCCATTGCCACTTTTGTCTTTATTTCTATTCAAAATGTCTGTCTAAGATTATACTTATAACTTTCAACATTACACAAAGGTAGTCAAATCAAACAAACAATAACATGTACCTCAACAGAGAGAAATGAATGAATACAGTTGTATTCCCACATTTACTGCGGTCAAGGTTCCGTAGGTAGGTCTATTAAATTAACCCCGGTGCTATAATTTGCTATTGTTGTGCTATTTGCCAACCCTAGTTATTAGGGCTGTCAAAACAACATTCTAACACAGGTGAATGCGAAACAGACGGATCAGAATGCTCAGTACCTGCTAAAATGTGAAACACACGAATAAATGGGCCTACCGGGGCTGGACTGTCTCTTTACATCACCGTGACCCTGGAACGTAAAAGGCTATTAAAGGATCACCGTGGATTTTAGTCAGTAGGTACAAGTCTAACAGTCCCTTTCGCCCCGCTCTGGTGGGAGGACTCTTTTGATGATTTTACCGCGAAATAAAAAAAAACACATAAATGGACGGCATCTTTTATGTTTAATTTTCATTATGAGTTTACAAAAAAATGGTCAGCGTTGAAAATATTGAGACCAATCAAAAATCATGTTTATTGAATGGGCTCCCCTTAAATATTTATTTTATTCTGTTTTTTTTTTAGTATTATTGTTATAGCGGCAACAGAAATACATCACCTCTGAAAATTTCAACTGTCTATCTATACCTATCACGGTTTATGAGATGTAGCCTGGTGACAGACGGACAGCGAAGTCTTAGTAATAGGGTCCCTTTTTACCCTAAATAAGAAACTTGTATATTTCTAAGATTATAAAAAAAATACATGTGGCACTCGGAGCCTGCCGCGGTGAAGCTATTGCATAACATTTTTCTTATTTTAAAAGAAAAAAAAAATCGCCTGCCGCGAATATTTAACGAGAATATCATTTATTTAAAATGTTTGTGGTACACTATTGTAATAAAGAACTGCTTTGTTGTTGTAGAATTTTTTAAGTAGGTTTCATTGTGAAAACTCCTTTTGTAGCTGGCCGTTTAGAATCAGTAAGAAAAAGTAAATTGTCTTTATGACGGATATGTTTATGATTGCCGAAGTCTCCCGAACTGAAACGACGTTAGACGGTGCGTGGTGTCAGGTATTTTCCTTAGGTTTTTTCGTTAGGTTTTTGGGAATTTCTTGATTCGGTCGCCGCGCCGCGCCGCGTTCAGAGCCCGCGATAAAAGCTATGCAATAGCTTAAGAATTACCTTGTAGTATTTATTGAACAGAATAGCCTGCCTATTGCCTATACTTAATCGCTTTTGACGCTAACTGTACATGTTCTCCATTGTTCTCACCGATTATGTTAGGTGGCTATTATTAGCTGTTTCAGCCTGTCTGGCTTCAGGCTCCTGTTGTGCTGCTAAACACGATTGTGGGAAGCCGATAGGCTTTCGTTTCAGTGAGTTTGCTGCTGAAGTGTTGACGGTAATTTGAAAGGAAACAATATATCGAGGTAACTGACTTGTTAAAGTAGGATGAATGATGGATAGTCATCAGCTATCTAAAATATGCTAGATACTTTAAAGCGATCATAATTAATGCTAGTTAGAGATGTAGAATCAAATGCTGATCAACTTCCTCATTAAAGTTACTTGCGACTTCTGGTTATACTTTTTGAAAAAATAAAATAATATAATAATAATAATAACTTGCTTTGAAGTACAATCTTGTGGAATCGGAAGTGCCGTACTATAAGTATGCGCCCGACCCAGTTCTCGAACTTGGCAATATCTCGTTGTATTGGGATCGACCTATCATCACTGACAGGACTATTGTTGCCAATAAGCCTGACATTGTGGTGATAGATCGATCGAAGCGTCGCGCAATGATTGTTGTTATAACGGTCCCACATGATGAGAACCTCGTGAAGGCAGAAAAAGATAAACAATTAAAGTATCTGGCTCGCGAGATTGTTGACATGTGGGACGTGAATACGGCAGTCATTGTGCCGATAGTCGTGTCTGCCAATGGCTTAATTGCCAAGAGCCTCGAACAACATCTGAGGAGGCTCTCGCTTGGCAGCTGGACCAGGCGCCTGATTCAGAAGGCAGTACTTCTGGACACGGCGCGTATTTTTAGGAGGTTCGTCTCAAAGGAGCCCTGACCACCGGCAGCCCGGACCCTGTTCCCGATGCTGGTGGACTGCTATTTTTTATATTTTTAAATGTTTTTTATTATTTCTTTTTTGTAAAAATATTTAAAAATGTAACAAATAAGTATATAAATTGAATAAAGAGATAATAATAATATTCCACAACTATCACACAATGCCATCTAGTCCCAAGCTAAGCAGAGCTTGTGTTATGGGTACTAGACAACTGATAAACATACTTATATATTTCTAAATACATAAATGTTATAGATAAATTACACCCAGACACAGAACAAATGATCGTGCTCATCACACAAACATTTGTCCGGTGGGAATCGAACCCACGACCTCCGGCATAGCAGTCAGGGTCACTAACCACTAGACCAACAGGCCTGTCGATGTCGACTTACCTCTAACTTATAAATTCCTTTTCTTAGTCGCCCTTCACTCATCCTTTCAACTTAACTACGAAACAAATCACAAATACACTCAACATAAAAAGGAATTTAATAAAACTTGTCCTCAGGAAATAAGTCTAAACCGAATTGACCCAATGAAAGGGTCAAAAATACAATAAGGGCACAGGGAGGCGAGGGTCAAGTCGACACGAGTTGCCAAGTGAGCACCCCCCTAGGGGATACATGCGAAATACTAAATGAACTAGTGTAGTGTGACCATGAGGTAGGATTACGGGAGAAATCCGGACGAATGTTATTAATGCGAGAGTCATTGAATGAATGAACGTATGAATGAAAGGATTAGTAAGGATCACATCAGGTGGGCAGGTCCATAGGAAAAGACGTAAGTTTATATTTCGTCGGCGTAGAGGAAAAGTCAATAAGTTGATAAGAATGACTTGAGATATTGAACTTTAAGATTATTGCGTTACCTCTTAAAGTCACAAAGCAAGGTTTGTCGACTTATCGCTTTTTTCTCTTCACCAACGATTTACAAGTTATGTAATGCCTTACAATGTGTTTGTTTGTATGATACCTTTTTACACCTGAACAATTGAATGAAAGATCATGAAGGTTCGATTACATGGTCGCACAGATAGTTTTAGAGACTGGCTGTTTGTGGATGTGAGTTTAAATGTATGAAATCGCAGCCACGATAAAAGAGGAAATTATCAAGGCAGAGAAAAGTTTAAAAACCTGCGCTATAAAACGATAATGTAGTATTATTGGGATAATTACCGACCTAGAAGTCGATCATTATCACGTAGACGTGGGGATGACCCCCAGAAAAGTAAATTTTATCATAAGTGGATATAAAATGAACTCCCAAAAAAACAAATTTTAATAAAAAGTATTCTAATGAAACTCATCGAATTTTGAATGTGTTTAAAAAGAAATTTCAAAGACAGGCTTCCCAAGGCTTTTTAAGTTTTTACTATAAAAGATTGAATTTAATACACTACTTTGAACATCCTTGCACCTTTGTGCACATGAGATGTCCTAGCTTCCACTTTTTTTTTTTTTTTCTGCGTGGTAAAATCATCAAATGAGTCCTCCCACCCCGGGCAGGGCGGGAGGGACTGTCAGACTTGTACTGACTAAAATCCACGGTGTCCTTCAATAGCCCGTTTTGTCCCGGGGTCACGGTAATGAGATAAGTCCCGCGACCATCCTAGCTTCCAGCTTCCACTTGTGAAAAGATTTTCATTGTTACCTGCAGAGCTTCTTATATACATATATTATCATTTCTTAAAGGAAGCAAGACAATATCTTCCACCCATTGTCAGTAGCCATGATAACAATTTTCTTTGTTCTTCAAAATAATGCGAAGTATGAATAAAATTGTCATAAAACTTTACGCCGGTTGTTACCCATACGACATACTTATTCCCCCGTATATGTTCACAATCTTGGCTTTTGTATAACTTCGACATATTTCCCTTGAGAGGCAATCAAAGTTTAAGGCATCGCGGAATTTTGATATTTCTCGCCTAACAAAAACTTATAGTGCTTAATAATGATGACCTTCTTTACACAGTTACGAAATGTGCCAACACACCTCTAAGAGATTATTCCAGAACAATATAGATACCTACAAAACCAGGCTGCAATCAGGTTAATCCCCCCAACCGAAGCGCAACATAACCTCAAAACATGGAAAATGTCAACAATGTACTACTAAGTTACTCGAAACAAACGCTCAAATATTAACCCACTTTAAAATGAAAAACACAAAAGGAAGACATGGAAAAACCTCAGGGATTTACCTTCATACCCAGGTGCGTCAACCGAACATAATGCGGAATGTCCGGATACAAAAGAATATCCCCACCGGCAAATCCCCGGAAAATTTTAAGACGCATTTAAAAATAACACTGTCCGGTTTTGTGGGGATGTCGTGGTGACCCTACTCGGTCCGGACCTTGTAATCCGTCTTGAATCTAACATTTTTATGTTATTATGGACACACTAACTCGATTTCTTTATACAGTTCTGAATACGTGTATTTTTGTAAATGTCGATGTCAGGTTTTTGTTGTAGAAAATTTGATTTTGGGGATGAATGGACAAGTTCAATATTACCTTCGTGGACTTGTTTTTATTCCTTTACGGTCACCTCGACTCGCTGTCTGACCATGGACCATGCCCGGGTCGACGGCGCGTTGTGTTCCACGCGCGCCTCAAAGAGCTGTCGGCAATATGACGGGGCCCCCCTAAGTGGGCCAAAGCCTGCCAGAGTCGCGGGACTAACGAGCTACTTTAACGAAATTTCCCATTAGTGTCGCCCTAGTGTTAGAAAGGCTGCGCAATAACATAAAAATAACATCCACTAGAATACATAACAACTCGAAAATCATATCCGATCAAAACGCAGGAAAATTCCTTTTAAAATGCTTGTTGGCAATCGAAATGCGAACAAAATCTATAACGAATAATTTACAAATCATTTACACCAGTTGGAAGCCGTGCCATCTTGTAAGTTTTGTCGTTAATTTGTCGATGGGGGCATCCTTGATCGCTACGCTGACATACTTATGGTATTGAATTCGGTATGCCAGGTCCGTGAACTAAGATTTTTTCGTTGTTGATTTATTTGTGCCAGTTTTTTCTGTTGTCAAAACACACTTTTTGTGTAATTAACAATGAAAACTGGTGACCCAGTGGCAGTCCGGGATTCACAGATTGATAGGACCAACCCAGGGAGAAAGTTCTCTTTGTGTAAACTATTCTGTCACCACTGCCCTTGAAATTGATACCTTGACATAACAATAAATATAATATGTAAGTCCAATGGCATGTCAGAGGCCTGTGGTACTCACAAAAGCGTCCTAACTCTGACACTAGATGGTGGCCACATCCTTACACAAAAAAAAACAAAATAACCACTGCTGTCAGAACCGTAAGGGTGGGTTCATATCTGACGGAACATCCGTCGCGGATCATCGGTCGCGGAACGCCAGAACAGACAAATGTATAGAAAAACAATTGACCGTTCACACTTGACGCACAAACGGAAGTGAAAGGTCAATTGTTTTTCTATACATTTGTCTGCTCAGGTGGCCTACCATGAACTCTTAACGCGATCCAGTTTAAGCTGTGGGAAAGAGATGGCGCTAGACGACTTGTATAGCTCTGTCTCTTTCCCGCAGCCTAAACTGGATCGCGTTAAGAGCTCGTGGTAAGGCCCCAGGCGTTCCGCAACCGACAATACGCGACGGATGTTCCGTCAGATATGAACCCACCCTAAAGGAAAAAATCTTCCAGAAAGTTGAGTTGAAGTCATGTGACGTCCACCCATTAAATGTGGTTAGTTGTTCATCCCTCTCTTGGCAAAGAGTCTTCCAGTAGAAATGAAAAGAATATTTTTAAAATGTACACGTCAGTCGTTACAAATGTGTCTCATTTTAATGATCAAGGAGGCGACTATTTCAAAAGTTATCTGCCTTATTTTTATCATATCACCCCGACTTTCCCCTTGTCAGATCATTACTATAAATCTACAAATAGTTTACTCCAATTTGGAAGTTGTGTCGATGTCGTACATTTTGTCGTTAATTTGTCGACAGAGGCATCCTTGATCGCTCCGGTGACACACTTATCGCTTGTATTTAGTGGAAATAGTATTACAACAGTGAATCTTCTAGGTATGCCTTAACTTATATTATAATTGCTACAGTTTATTTGTTATAGTTTCACGCCTAAAGCCTCCTGCAGACACACGCGATTAATCGCGCGGGGCGACATGTCGCGGTCCATTCACAGTATTTTTAGAGTGGAAATTAGCTTGGCTCTTTGTCGCAGCGCGATTAATCGCGTGTGTCTGCAGGAGGCTTAAATCGTTGAACCGATTTTGATGAATTGTGGTTCAGAGATAGATGGGGACCCTGAAAAATTGAAAGGGGGAGAGATTGGTCCCAAGATAGGTCCCGGTCGAAAGTTAGTAGGTATAATATGAGCATTACTTTAAATCAAGTGTTTACTTTTTTTTAATCTTGCAATTTATTGTAATTTACAGTACGTCTAGTACTTTCCCAAGTTATTTCCAAGTTATTCTGTCTTGTGTGTGGGACTGTAGCATAGCTTAATTCTTTTTTGTTTGACAAAATAAAATAACCTGTAAAGGTCTTATTGAAATAAACGCTTGAGTTTGAGTTGAGTTTGTTACTAACAGCTGTCAAAATCGTGTATTTGATCTAATTTTCTCTGGAAATATTTTTTGGTTTAAGGATGTTAGTTGTGTTTCTTCTATTTAGCAAATCATTATAGCCATTTGGAAGCTGTATCGTGTTGTACGTTTCGACATTAATTTGTCGACAGAAATATTCCGGATTGTAGAGACGACAAAATTATCACATGGGTTCGGAAAAGTCAAATAGTGGACGTATTTTTTATGCGGTTTATTAATGGGCGTCCTCGTTAATGAAATGTATGTTATTTTTAGTGTTTTTTTTATTGTTATGGATATTTTTAACGAACTTTATTTCAATTAAAAATAGTGTGTTTTAACAAGTATTGCTTAAAATTAAGCAGACGTTTATAATTAGACTACAACTAAAACTTATTAATGTTAGCATCTGAAGAAACAAGTACTAGAACTAAGGAAATAGTACAAGACACGAATAAACATTTAATTCAGCACATTCAAATAGGAAAACACGCAAACTGTCAAGTGACATATGTCATATTTGACAGCTGTCAATTTGCACTTTATCGATTTAATGTTGGCTAATAAACTCGTCGTTTACATACAATTTATTTGTCTGCTCCAGTAGTATTGTGATGTTCATTGAATCGTTTGTTTGTCAACGGCACCATTCTTGAATGTTGTGTTGATAAAATTATAGATAATATTTGTTGGACTAAGAATCAGTTATATACAGAAGAGATAATTATCATGTTGGATACATAGGTGTCATTCATGGATGAGTCTTGACAAAGCTCCCACGTATTTTGCTACTTGTTAAATGCACATTTGAACCACAAACATAAAACCGAGTCATCACCCGGGGCCGTATTCGTGGGAGTGTCTAATCAGGTAACCAAGACCCTCGAACATAAAGGGCAATTGAAGGAAAACCGTGGATTTTAGCCAATACAAGTCTGACAGTCCCTTCGGCTCCACCAAGGGCGGGAGGACTCCCTGCCGGCGTCTTGGGACTGTCTTATATGGTAACTGTGGCCCCGGAACGTAAAGGTCTATTGCAGGAACACCGTGGATTTTAGTCAGTACAAGTCTGACAGTTCCTCCCGTCCCGTAGTGCCCTGTGTTTTGAGGACTCATATGAGGATTTCGCCACGTAAAAAAAGAGTTTAACAATTAAGGGCGCATAACCAGAAAGTTGGCAACGTCGCAAATAGCTGTCAAATGTTTTAATTAATTTAGTAACTGTATGAAAATAAGAAATAAGGCTCTGTAGTGCATTAAAACATTGCTAGGTATAGGAAGACGACTGAATTTGATGTTGTCACCGTTTCAAGTGTAAAAAAGGCATTTAGAAGGTTTCCAAATACTTTTTTTACATCTAAAACTATTTATTCGTTGTTACGACATTACTTATTGCATTCCCTTATCAATGTTTTAGTGCACTACAGAGCCTTATTTCTTATTTCCATACAGTAACATTGCCAAATTAATTAAAACTTGTTAATATTTGACAACTATTTGCGACGTTGCCAACTTTCAGAATACGCGCTCTTAACTGTTAAAACTTAAATTGTCTTCTAGAACCTTTTGATACACCAGTGTACATCCTTCAGTCACGGGGCCTGGCTAATTGGCTAATTAATTTCACGCCTACACGACAGAATTGATATCCAATTAAATTGTCACGGGCATTGTGTTGCTTCCTCGAACTAGTTATAACCATGATTGCATTTAGTAATAAATTGGTAGATAGAATTTCTATGATGAATCTCTTCTGTGACTGTGAATAGAGAGGAACTAATTCGGAATACATGATTATACATTTGTTATGAGATTGTTTGAAACCGAGGGAATTTGATTTTCTGTCTGTGAAACTTACTGTTGAAATTCAAATCCTACTAATATTATGTTTTTTACTCTTTCACACAAAAACTACGTAACGGATTTGGATGAAATAACGGCTCTCTTTCACAATAAAACTAGAAAACAGGTATATGAAAATGAAACAAGCAAATTAAAAAAAATTACGGCTTGCACTCCGGGAGTGCCGGTAGAAGTGAATTTTTTTTTATTACTGTGTTATATTTTAAACTGGACACTGGACAGATATGAAATTAACGAATTTTGTTACATCTTGTTAGTGTCGAACAGGTGTCGAATCACAAATGTTTTCATATATGCTCGATAGATGACCTTCCACGATTAAAATGCAAGCTATCGTTTGCCTCTTCATCTTACGAATTTTCGATCAGGGTCACGTGATCCTGACGCGAGTTTATCATGTTTAAAAAAGTGTACAACGCCGCTAAAGAAGTTTTCACTTCAAAATTCGAGTAATCATATCTCAACTGTCATTATCTGACAGTTTCCTAAAAATCGTGGCTATAGTTCGCGCCGCAACTGAAGTCATTTTGACGCGGCACTCATGTCATTACATCAAATTGAATTGAAAAAATGTAGTACCACGAATATTACGCTGGTCATGAAACTCACGGTCACGGACTCTAAATTTTTATTTATTTATTGATAGGTTCACATTTGGCAACTATCTCTTGTGATAAGTAAGCTAAGATGTGGTCAACGGTGAAGCACACTTGTCTAGAAGTAACCTGTTCACTCTTGACTTGAAGACCCCAAGGTTTTAGCTGTCGGGAAACATCCCGTTTCTTCACTTTTCCGAAACAAAAAAAGCATCACAAAAGTGACGTTTCGTTGACGCATTCACGTAGGATATCAATGTCAATAGTTTTATCATTATTTCCCTGACTGTACATTATTACCTAAAGTTACATTTATGTTAGACGGAGTGGGAAGCGGTCGCCTCCTTCTGCGAAGCAGTCATGCTCGCGAAAGAGGAGGCGGGCCGCGTGAGGGAGAGGACAATGTCCTCCCTCCGCCCCACCCGCGGTGGTGGACACCCACGGCGACGGACGTCGCAAGACGATCTCCGGCCACCTCAGGCGTGGGCATGCGGGCGGCGAGTAAAGGGCAACTTGCTGCCCGACCATGGATCATGCCCGGGTCGACGGCGCATTGTCCACGCGCGCCTCAAAGAACGTCAGCTAGATGGCGGGGCTCCCCTCTAGAGGGCCAAAGACTTATCTCAATACCGTGACCCCGGAACATAAAGGGCTATTGAAGGACACCGTGGATTTTAGTCAGTACAAGTCTGACAGTCCCTCCCGCCTTGCCCGGGGTGGGAGGACTCATTTGACGATTTTACCACGCAAAAAAAAAAGTTACATTTATGTTGAAGTTTGAATAAGGCCTTAATTACAGCACTTGTTAGTTATAATGAATGGCGAAAAAAAGAAATTAATTATCATTTAAATAAATAATTATATATTTATAATTATTTATTTAAATGATAATTAATTTCTTTTTTATAAATAAAACCAATGTTTAAATTACTCGCTTTTGATTTTGCGTTGAAAATATTAACACAATATAATAGGTTGGGGAAAAAGTTTCTTCGCATTTTTTAAGAAAATTCAAAACATTTTTTAATAAAGTTTATTTACATTTAACTAAAGTATGTAGGTACCATTTTGTTCGATAACTTTTTGCCATCTTCTAGGTAGGGACATGATCCCATTGCTATAGAAATTTTGGGACTTCTGGTCAAAATACCGCGACAAGTGGTTTTGGCAGTCCTCTCGTGATGTTAACCTGACACTGCCTAAAGAATTCTGAAGAGACCGAAACAGGTGGAAATCTGAAGGTGCAAGGTCAGGACTATACGGCGGATGCATTAACACCTCCCAGCCTAACTCTCTTAATTTTTGTTGGGTGGCTAAAGATGTGTGAGGTCTAGCGTTATCATGATGAAAAACCACACCCCTTCTGTTGATTAATTCCGGCCGCTTTCTTTCAACTTCTTGCTTTAATCTCATCAGTTGTTCGCAGTAGAGTTCAGAATCGATGGTCCTGCCTGGTGGTAACAGCTCATAATGAATAATGCCCTTCCAAACCCACCACACACACAGCATCACCTTGTTGCGAGTTAACCCGGGTTTCGCCACAGTCTGTGAAGCCTGACCGGCCTTTGACCACGACCTTTTTCGCACGTTCTTGTCATACGTGATCCACTTTTCATCACCAGTTATCAGCTTCTTCAAAAATGGTTCGGTTTCATTACGTCGTAATAAAGAATCACAAATGAGTACACGGTTCATTAGGTTTCTTTCAGTGAGCTCGTGAGGTACCCAAATGTCGAGCTTTTTTGTGTACCCAGTTTTTTTCAAATGCGCCAAAACTGTTTTGTGGTCAATTTCCAGTTCTTCAGCTACGTCGTAACTACTGGTATGCCGATCTTGCTCCACTTTTTCAAAAATGGCATCCATTTTATCCGTAATAGGGCGACCAGAGCGACGTGCATCTTTGACATCAAAATTTCCGGATTGAAAACGCTTAAACCAAATTTGTGCTACTCTCACAGACACTACACTAGGTCCATAAACATCGCAAATTTTTTTCGCGGCTTGCGTTGCATTTTTACCTTTTTTGTAGTAAAATTTACAAATGTATCGAATTTCTTCATTAGATTCACTCATCTTGATGGTACGAAAAACAAATGAAAATCACACATTTTCCTAATTTGAATTTGGAATTATGTTCTTTAAAATTCAAACTTTCAATGATACCAAAACCAGCCAGATACAAACAGTATAGCCAAAGAGATTTTTATTACAAGTTCATACATACTATAATGTGAAAAGACTTTTTCCCCAACCTAATACATATTAAGTTAAAACTGTGCAATAATATTATTAATGAATTGAGAACATTTGCAATTTAATTTTAAGCTTATTAATTTCGCGTTCTCTCTGCATTCGTAACGAATGAAATAAAGTTTTTAACATGCAGGTGTATATTTGAGACTTACATATGCAAGCCACTGAGGAAACTCGATACGTATTAAATGGTCACCAGCCATAGAATTACCTTGGTAAGCACGGCTTAACCTGAAATATCCATATTGATGCGACAGGCATTTAATAAGAAGCCATAGTTTTTCTATCATCAATTACATAGTCCGGTTAGTGGATCGTATTATATGCCCAACTATTTTTAAATGTCAACCATACTATGGGACCAGAATAAGAATTGAAACTTCTATGACCCTCGCCTGTTAGTTGATAGTTACGGTTAGCAAAAATCCTTCATATAAATTTAAAATACTTATAACGTGACGTCACAAAATGGCGTCATCATAGTTTCGTTCTTGTCTTGGTTGCATAGTACCTTTTTTATCGTGATAAAATCATCAAATGAGTCCTACCCAGGGCGGGGCCGGAGGGACTGTCAGACTTGTACTGAATAAAATCCACGGTGATTTCAATAGCCCTTTACGTTCCAGGGTCACGGTTATCTGATGAGACAGTTCCGTGAGCTCTTTAAAGTTGGATTTTCCAAAAATCTTTTAAGGCGCTTTTCCACATATAATTTGCTATGCAGTTGTGCTGCCTATGTTCAATTTATGTTCAAGATTGAAACGTTAATTGTTTTTGTTAGACTGATAAGTGTCCCACTGATTTGCAAATGCCTCCAACTACCTTTCTATTTTGGCATTTAAAACGTAAAAGTCTTTTATTTACTTTTATGCCAAACATTGACCTATGGGGGTGCTAACACAGGAAACCTCCACGTGCGTCCGTGGACTGGAGTTCCCTCTCGGATACGTCCGGGGGAAGACCAGTTTTTCGGGCCGGTGCACCCTGGGATGCGGGCAAAAACTTTTCCTTAGGCACTGTGCCTAAGGGGTCTCTTTGCCCATATGCGAATAGCAATAGCCTGTCGGGTGGACGCTCCCAACGCATGCCCCTCTGAATAGCAGAGGGCACAGCGGCGGAGCGGGCTTGCGGACGGTGAGTAATGGGTATGCTTGCCGTCCGACCAAGGACCAAGCCCGGGTCGCTGGCGCGTCGTGTTTACGCGTCACCGACGGGGCGCCTTATGGGGCCAAATGCCTGCTGGGGTCGCGGATTTTTCTTAATCCAGGATACCGTGGCCCCGGAACGTAAAGGGCATCCGAAGGAACACGGCTGGATTTCAGTCAGTAAGAGTCTGACAGTCCCTTCCACCCCACCCAGGGTGGGACTCATTTGATGATTTTGCAACCGCAAAAAAAAAAAAACATTGACCTATCCCTTGAGATTATAGGCTCATTATCAAGGGCGCATTAAAAAATTCCGCGTTTTTTAAATCTCTAAGATTAAACGATGGAATCGGGATTTTCTTAAACAGGTCAAGTGTGAGTTGTACATTAATTTAGATTAATGTTGTTGTTGTTTTTGTTTGTTGTGATATTTTGTTTAAATTGATTGGCTTAGAACTTAAGTAGGGCTTATTGTGGGTTCATTAGAGGGGACCGCGGGACATTGATATTATTCGCGATGTTTTGTCTAAAATATGTCCCTTTTCATTTGGAAACCGATTTAGACTCAGACCGTCTTACCACTAGAAAAATAAACGTCTGTTGAACACTTGTCTAAAAAAACTGTTAACGTCAAAACGACATTTCTGTTGAATGTAATTTGAATTCCGCGCCTTTTTGCAATGACGCGTTTTTTTTCTCTATTGCTTTTGTTGTCTATGGTGCAATCTACTCTGTGACATCGTTTTGTGAACCACGTTTTACTTGTAAATTAAACAATTGTTTACTTTAATCTAGTTTATTTTCACTTATTTCAATAATTTCACGTTGGTAACGATACTTGTATACCTACATAAGATTTATTTTTTCGCACATTCAAAATTTCCACAGTACTTAATTTAATTCCATCATCGTTTTACATGTGGCGACTTCCTACCTAACCTCCATAACCTAGTTACAGGGTAATAAGATACCCCTTGAACCCAAAACTCAAATAAAGCTAAAAATAAACACAAATTTTGTAAACATGCTAAAACAAAGCACATTAATTAAATTAATTATATCTCAACAGTCAACCCTAAAAACGCAAAACAAAAATACAAAAAATGAGTTCGCGACTTGTAACATTTCTACCGCAAGGCCGCGGGGCGGGTTACCCGGTACCGTTGTACCCGGGTACCCGGTTAAAACTCATCCTCGCAATTTGTTAACGTGTACCTTTGAAAGTACACGGATTTTAATTATTTTGCGTTACGGAATTAAAGCGTTGAGGTAGAGATGTGAATTTTTTACTTTTTGTATTGCTTGTATGTGTTTCTGAGTTTCGTGCTTCTAATTTTAATTTGCTACGAACTGAAGTAATAAAATTTTTGATATATAAACTTTTTTTTCAACTTATTACTACAGAACGCTTTTGACTTGGTCCAGTGCCATTTATTTGACTGTGAACAATATTTATACAACAGTCTTTAATAAAGAACAACTTAGAGGTAGAAATATGTATAAACAGCGATGCCGTTGGCCTGATAATTAACTCTACAAAAAAAAGTTAATTAATCAAATAAATTCATATTCTATTAATTAGCACACGGATATAAATCTCATGGGCTATGGTATTTATGTCATCATCATCGTCAGTGGCTGATTCCACCCTCTGCTGAGTATAGGACTCGCCCCTTTCATACCACATTTTCCAGATTTGCCCGAGCGTTAAGGTCTTGTTCAAGTTTTTAAATGGTAGACCAACACTTCTACCGCCTCTCGGTAATTTCTCTATTACATTTCGAAAATATTTAATTTTAATCATAACAATGTTTTTTCAGCTTCAAAAACCCAGATACTGATGACTGACCAATTTTTAACAAACTTTTGACTCTATAACGAACTTAACCCTCAACCGGCCACAGCTACTAACAAACACATATTTTCACCCCCTTTAAAACACAACACATCCGAACTTCACCCCCTTATAATTAAAAACTCTGTAGCAACAAAAACAACCCATTTTCCTATACCATTGTGAGCTAACGAGTCGTCGGTACTTTTAAAGTAATTTCTTGTGTACTTGTCGTACTAAGCACTTGAAAATTTCATATTTGTTGGAAGCAAGCTTTTGTGAAGTCAAAGTGTTGGTTCAGAGATTTATTAGAAGGTTGGGTGAAATGAGGATGACAGATTTTTGAACAGTCCTTGACGATTGAACTGCTTGGTTTTTAAAATCTGTAATAAGGGTGTCACGAGATAGGCCTGTTGGTCTAGTGGTTAGTGACCCTGACTGCTATGCCGGAGGTCGTGGGTTTGATTCCCACCCAGGACAAATGTTTGTGTGATTAGCACGATCATTTGTTCTGTGTCTGGGTGTAATTTTTATATATAATATTTATGTATTTAGAAATATATAAGTATGTTTATCAGTTGTCTAGTACCCATAACACAAGCTCTGCTTAGCTTGGGACTAGATGGCGTTGTGAGATGGCTGTGGAATATTATTATTAGTGGTCCGACTCTGATTTTTTTGCGAGTTTTATTTAAGAAGATAAAAGTTTGAAGACGTTTTGACCTTATGTTTTGAAGCCAATTAGCCATCATAAAGCTTAGTGAAAGTAGGTAGGTATTCCTTTTTTAGGGTTGTTGGGTCAAAAGTTATGCTAACTTATAATGAAACAAAAATGGACTTTAATGCTATAGGTGAGCCTTTGTATTTTTAACTAGTTTCTTTTAAGGGTTATATCCGGTAAGTTAAATATTTCATCATTGAAATTTTCTTTCTTTGAACGCTCCCTGGTTTGCCGCCCACCAAAATTAATATTTCTAAGCATATTTAAACATTTTCCAAGACTGTCATGAAACCTTGCCGTATTTTCTTTGTACAACTCCGGCAATGCGTGAAACACGACTTAATTAAGATTTAGAATTAAACACATGCGTGAAACTGTCGTGTCGCAATTTAGAATTCAATTTATTTATCTTCACAATAAATTAGAGGGTTTTGACATTTACTGGCCTTGTAATATATTCTGAATTTGCTTGACGGATGACAGGGGAAAGCTGGGAAGATATACACTGACCTTATTGGTGAATATCCACAGAATCAGGTGTGTGATAGTCGCAATCGCAACTGTCGTGTGATCACAGTACTTTCGCAGCTATGACGTCTTGTGACAATTTTTTTTTATTTCTTGTCTTGTTTCAAAAGTTTTTTTAACTGGCCTACTTGAAATAAATGGTTTGATTTTAGATTTTTGAAACATAGACGAAGCAAACGGAGCATATATGAGAATCTTAAACGTAATTTTTTACAGTGTATGCCTATGCCTATCCCCATGGGGAAGCAGGGGTATATTTACGTGTGCCTATGTATATAAACACTGACCGTATTATGAACGTTATGTAAACAAAGCTTTATTAAATTCCCTCAACAACTGTGTTTTCAACCCACACCGGCCACTTTTTGACAAACAACCTAAAATTTTGTACAGTCACGGACAAAATTGTACGGTCGAGAAGACGGTTCAGAACGAGAAGCGACAGACTGCATACTAAAACTTAGTCTTAATGTAACAAGTGGCATTTTGAAGTTAACTTAAAATTCGATATTTTCACCAGAAATACTAAAGTAGCGTAAAAAATGCATTTATTAACTTGTTTAGATCATTTAAAACAATTTTATTTGTTTGTGACCGATTGTACAACCCCCAATTCATCACGCACAATGTACGAACAGGGGGGTGAAAGGGGGTGAGTTGTCATATGATTTCAACCCCTCAGTGTTAAATTAACGGTTCGTTTGTGATAATTTGTACGACTGTATAAAATGACAACGGGGTTTTTTCCAGCTTTTTATATTTATTTTCCGTTTTTTTTTTCGTGATGATGGCCTGTCAGAATTGTAATTAATGAGTGTGTGTTTTTTGCGGGGTAGTAGTGGGTAGGTTGTCTTTTTTTTTCTTTTTTTTTTGGGGTTAAATGGAGCGATCGGGTTTTTGATTAATATTGTATGTAGAATAAATGTTTTGACGTGTTATGTGTCTTTGTTTTCTTGTAGCTGTGACGTGGTGGCAATTAATCATTCTATTGAACAGAGAGGAGGCCTGTTTCCCAGTAGCAGGGGCGTTATTGGCAGATTGTACCACAGTATTTGATAGGTTATTTCTGTATTTTACTGCCTCGTGGTCAAAAGCGCGAAGCTGCTGAATGTGGTTCTGTATTCTTTTCCCGGGTCTTGTAAAATGGGTTATTGGGATTTTCATAGGAATTTTACAGTAACTTACGTAGCCCGAAGTTTTAAATTGGGGGTAAGTATGATATCAATCAATCAATCAATCAATGAGCATTTTATGAAACTGAACCATTTAACATTTTTTTTTCTTTTAAAGTATATCTCTTAGTTCAGTGCGCCTTCTGGCATAGGCCTCCTCTAACATCTTCCATTGCTTTCTATCTCTGGCTACTCTTCTCCAGTTTGGACCAGCTGTTAACTTTAACTCACCCTCCCATCTCTTCCCTTGCCTTCCTCTGTTCCTTTTACCATATCTAGGGTACCAGTCAGTAATGATCTTGCTCAAGTATGATATCACCCAAACTAAAAATATTGTAGACTTAGTGTATCTGTTCTCAGGCATATATGTGACATTATCATTTAGACTATAGAAAGTGGCTCAATTAAGACGAAGCTCTATGGAGTTTTTTTTTAAACTCGATGTTTTTTTTATAGCCTGTAGGACTAGACAAGTGGACAAATCGCTTCTAAAGCGCTACATTTTTCTTACAATGACTATTAATTTAATCTTTTCGGCATAAAGATTTTTTTCTTGTCATTTTTCGCTTGTTGAATGTCACTTTAGTAGCGTACTATTCTTGATGTTTTGATGTTCCAACGTAAACATTCGAACACGTTTGTTTGTGTTTAAAACATAAATTTTCTGCCAATGTCTATGCTTACAATAACACTGACAGTGAACATAGAAAACGTTATCTCAAAATTAATCCCACTTCATATTTTCGTAGCTGTCAAACATGAATGTTCAAAATGACTTAATCCCAGCCACATTTCAATATTCGGATACATTTGTAAATCCTCGCAATAAAGACTTCATAATTTGAACTCGGTTTAAGCCAACAGTCATAAATACAGACATGCAAAATATTACGCTAAAATTAAATTCAAATAAAACTGAAAACGCACTTAATATTCCATCATGTAATCCCTTAAACAGGCTCAGCATTATTCGACGAGAAAACGTCAAAAATAAACCTTGTATAGAGGGGCGTTAAGTTGAAATTATCCTAGTAGATCATTGTAGTTTCAAGGCAAACATATATGTGAAATTAAACCTTATTTCACATATGATACAGTGGGTTATAAAGTTGTATGGATGTAAAAACCGTTAAGATGATAAAGGAAAAGTATTCATACATTAACAGATATAAGGTTGGATTTTCTTCGTCACGGTGATCGTATTGTAAAATTGGCGGCGAACGCCAGCGAAGCTTGAAATTCAAATAAGGAACTAAAGAGTCCTCGTTAAGGCTAAGTTTTGCGGGGCTTCGAATAGTTCCGTACAAATTTCTGTGTTCTATGAAGGGGGTGATTTCAATTCATATTTCTATGTGCTTTTCTATTTGTGACTTGTTGACTTTGACAACTAACTCTTAGCCACTTTATTGGTTTAGGTTCCCCTTTGAATTTCATATTTATTGGCTGGATTTAATACGTTTTCTTTGTATAACCAGATATTAAGGGATATGAATGCCGCAAGCCTGTGTTTGTTATTTGTTTTGTGAGTGATTGAATGTAACGATTTGAATGGCTTATGAGAATTTCTGTAAGAAAAACGGATAAGCAATGAAACGAGGTTTTGCCTGCTCAACAATTTGTGTTAAAACGGACAGTTTTGGGTAGTCTCTGACATATTGCAGATTCACGTGGTGTTACCCACTTTTTACCTGGTGCTACCTACTATGATGCTTAGTGGAGCAATCACCCTTGGCCTTTCTCCCAAATTTCATTGCCAATGGAATTCGGGCAAACGACCAGGTGTCTAACGCCCGTCTTTGGACAATCTAATCTTGTTCCCTTCATGATTAGACTTTTTTAAAACTGCTCGATGTAATAAATGCAGGTTCCAGAATTCGAGTAAAATCTTTCAAGCATAGCCGAATACGGTTCAAAAAAAAAATTCATCTTCAGAATTATTTTTTCCTGCTTATCAATCAATCATGCTATGCTGCATATTTTTAAATCTCACAGCTCAAAAAAAACATAAAATCAATCATCCCATCACTTCTTCACCCAATCATAAATCAAAACGCGAAAATAATTTAATCGTTTTTCTTAAGTGCCCCCATGAATAAACGGGGGGTGAAATATCAAATCACGGATTTAATATTCTGACCTTAAGTAGCTACCGTTTATAATAAATAACAAGTAATCCATTTTAATGCCGTTTACCAAAACTGTTCATAATATTGTGCTCCGTGAAATAATCGCATGCATTATTCATAGGCCGAAATTGTACCATTTCGTTACTTCTCTTAGATTGATGATCTTTTAGCTGGTCGGCCATTTTAAGTGTAGATATCGAGGGGGTATTATTCTGTCAACTTTTGGGGTTATTGAAACTATGATTGGTTTCAAAGTTTTAAGTCCTCTTAATTGTTAAAATATTTCTATAGCTTTAAAACTATGTTTTAATTACTTTTCTGTTGTGACAAAGCATTTCTACAAGACAAGTGTGTTTGTTTCTTATGTTAAAATCTGTTCGTCGTACCACAAAAACTTTTAAACGTCTGTTGAACACTTGTCTAAAAAAATGTCAGATTATGTCGTTGAAATAAGTTCCGTTTTGCAGTCACACTTTTTTTAGACAAGTGTTCAACAGATGTTTAAGCTTTTGTAGTAAGGCTGTAAATGTCTATTATTGGGAACTAATTATTTTTTTAAATCTATTTTGTACTTTTAATATATTAAGCTATGACTGACCACACAATCCCGTTCAAAACGAGCCGTAAAAAGGGGTGAAAGGGGATGAAATTTGAAGCTGAAGATACAAAAATTTCAAATTATAGATTTTACTGTATTTTCCTTTGTTTAGCTATACGCAACACACTATTTTGATTTACATTCAAACTCCGTTTTAAGTTTAAAGCACACACTATTATCAAATCTATTTTCGATTCAAACTTAATACGGGGTGTATCCCACTTCGGATTCCGAACGGGTTACTGTGAAATTAGGGCTTTAACTAAATTACATGAGCGACTGTGCTTTACCTACTGATCGTATCGGGGTGAAGGCTTGTGTAGCCTTGAGATGAGAGATAGCGAGTAGTAGTACAAAGTAGACATTTTTATTTTTATAGAGATAGGCTCGTGTTAGGCTGCGTTTCCACTCTGGTGGAAACGCACGACACATTTCCATCGCACATCTCTGGATGTGCGATGGAAAGGTGTCATCCTTCTCAACACACATTCCTCGCAACACATCCAACTCACACATCCCTCGTACACATCCGTCGCAACACATCCCTCGCACACATCCCTCGTATACATCCCTCGCACACAGCCGTTTCCACCAGAGCTGAACTGAACGAGCGAGGTAAATGAAGCGATTCTATTGGTTCTTTACAAACACATTCCTCGCTACCCGCGCGCCTCAAAGGGCTGTCAGCAATCTGACGGTGAGCTCCCCTTAGTGGGCCAAAGCCTGCATGGGTAACCGTGACCCTGGAACGTAAAAGGCTATTGAACGATCACCGTAGATTTAAGTCAATAAGACTTTGGCAGTCCCTCCCGTCTCGCCCTGCGAGGGAGGACTCAGTAGATGATTTAAACACGATAAAAAAAGGCTCGTGTTTGATACCTCTCCTGATGGTAAACGAAGATGTGGTACGTAGTTCATGGAAACTGATAGTAATGGGTTTTTAGGGTTCCGTAGCCAAATGGCAAAAACGGAACCCTTATAGATTCGTCATGTCTGTCTGTCTGTCCGTGTATGTCACAGCCACTTTTTGTCGAAAGCATAAGAGCTATCCTGTTGAAACTTGGTAGAAAGATGTATTATGTGAACCGCATTAGGATTTTCACACAAAAATCAAAACAAAACAAATTTTGGGGGTGCCCCCCATACTTAGAATTGAAACTCAAAAAATTTTTTTTCACCAAACCCATACGTGTGGGGTATCTATGAATAGGTCTTTAAAAATGATATTGAGGTTACTAACATAATTTTTTTCTAAACTGAACAGTTTGCGCGAGAGACACTTCCAAAGTGGTAAAAAGTGTGTCCCCCCCCCCGTAACTTCTAAAATAAGAGAATGATAAAACTAAAAAAAATATATAATGTAGACCTCAACCAAAACTACCAACGAAAATTGGTTTGGATGAGATACAGTTAGCAGTTTTAGAGATATAGTACATTTTCAAAAACCGCAAATATAACTTTGCCATTCATACAAATACTATGAAAAACAAAGTTATTTTTATTGTTTGTGTATATTACTTACTAATCTCAATATAATTATATCTCTAATCTATGCTTGCTGCTACGGAACCCTTCATGGGCGAGTCCAACTCGCACTTGGCCGGTTTTTTAATTGTAAACTGGGAAGATCTTGATTAGATAAATTATAATTATTTTTTTAGCGCAATTTGAGATTTGTAATTATCACTTATCTAAAAATATTGAAAACCACCATTTTGTATTTCACCCCTTTTCGTTTATCACTCTCTATTAAGGCGAAATAAAAATATGAATTTTACTCATACGAGTAAAATTAACTATCCTGGCATCCCAATGAATTCAGTAAACATCATAAATCTGGAAACAAAATCAACCAATTTGTCAACTACCCGCTAAAGTTCATGTTTCAACCCTCCACTTAACCCTTTGCAGTCGAGTTTCGATGATGAATATTCATACAGAGCGTTATTACGTTTGTTTAGCGTAACAGTAAGTTGTTTGTAGCAATTATTAGCGGGAGACTAGCGCCATTTTGTTTTCCTTGAGAAGTACGGCAGAGGAGAGGTTGAGATTTCGGATAAGGAACCCTAGTTTTTATTTTAAGTAGTTTCAATAACTTCTTGCCAAGCCTTTTCCTAGCCGTTGGGGACGATTTCCAGTCGCACCGGTATATCAAAAGTTAACATGGAGCGACTGCCTACGTGATCGAATCCGAAATGAGGAGATCCGTAGACGAACTAAAGTCACCGATATAGCCCACCGGATTAGCAAGCTGAAGTGGCAATGGGCAGGCCATATTGCTCGCAGAGCAGATGGCCGATGGGGTCGAAAAGTGCTAGAGTGGAGACCGCGGACTAGCAAGCGCAGCGTAGGACGTCCACCAACGAGGTGGACAGACGACCTTATATAAAGGTCGCCGGAAGACGCTGGATGCAGGTCGCTTCCAACCGGTATATGTGGAGATCTAAAGGGATGGGCCTATGTTCAGCAGTGGACGTCCTATGGCTGAGATGATGATGATGACTGCCTATCTGACCTCCTCAACCCAGTAACTGGGTCATACGATACTCCATGGTAAGACTCGTTGCCAGATTTTCGAGCTTCTGGCTAACAGTAACGATTATCAAAGATGTTCAAATGACAACTGGGACGAATGGCTCACAGATAAAACTTGCCATAATAGACGATCACTCATGCCTGTGGATGGGTGATTTCATGAGGTTGGTCTGTACCAACCTCGGCTTGTGCGGGTTAACATGAAAGATCAGCCTGTGCGTCTGTATAATATTGTTCGAGCGGGGTATTTTTTTTTTTTTTATCGTGGTAAAATCATCAAATGAGTCCTCCCACCCCGGGCAGGGCGGGAGGGACTGTCAGACTTGTACTGACTAAAATCCACGGTGTCCTTCGATAGCCCTTTATGTTCCGGGGTCACGGTAATGAGATAAGTCCCGCGACCCCGGCAGGCTTTGGCCCTCTAGAGGGGGGCCCCGTCATCTTGCTGACGCTCTTTGAGGCGCGCGTGGAACACAACGCGCCGTCGACCCGGGCATGGTCCATGGTCGGGCAGCGAGTTGCCCTTTACTCGCCGCCCGCATGCCCGCGCCTACGGTGGCCGGAGATTGTCTTGCGACGTCCGTCGCCGTGGGCGTCCACCACTGCGGTTGGGGCGGAGGGAGGACACTGTCCTCTCTCTCACGCGGCCCGCCTCCTCCTTCGCGAGCATTACTGCTTCGCAGAAGGAGGCGACCGCTTCCCACTCCGTCTCGCCCCGCAGCATGGCCGCAACCAATGCCGGGCGCGAGAGGTCTCCGCCTATCGCCGCCGTGAGGAACGAGCTGGGTATTGGGATAAATTAATTAACACCAATTAAAGCCAAATAAACTTTATTGACACACGGATCACTAATTAAAACAAACACTCAACACTATTCACTGCTAAAACACACTTGCACTCACTTAATTACACGTAAAAGTCACTTAGAGATCGCTTGAGTTTACTTCGAGTTGTCTCGATCGTAATCAAAACCAGACTGACTCAGCTCGCCGATCGGCGCCCTTTTTATACCCTGGCCGGACTCACTAGATGTTTCTAGAAGGTGATCGAATGTTCTGGAAACATCCATAGACTTCGACATAGTCCCATACCTTCTAGAACATTCCAGAATCATCTCGAAACATCTAGAACAGGGTAGAATTTTCTAGAAACTTCGACCAATCTTCAGTAGAATTGTCGAGAACCTTGTGGAACTTTCGAGAAGCTTATAGATAGGTCTCGCAATTCGATCGACGTAACAATACCTACTCCTAAAATAATTCCACAGTCTTATTGATCTAGTTGTCGAAATCACGTCTACAAAGCATGAGCTATTGAATTCGATTTCCAGTTTGGACAGTGTTATTGGGCTCTTCCATCCGAAATGCTAGCAGGCTATGATTAAGATACACCTCTACACATTGGGTTGTACAGACAGCTTAGGATCTTGGCTTACGTCTGCTCATAATGTCATATCATCATCATCCTTTTAAATGTTCCCACTGCTGGGACACAGGCCTGCTCTCTATGAGAGCAGGCCGTAATCTACCACGCGGGCCCAGTGCGGGTTGGTAGATGTCACATGTCTTCGAATTTTTGGTTCTAAGACATGCCGGTTTCCTCACGATGTTTTCCTTCACCGTTTTGAGTGCAGTGGTGACGAAATAAATAACACAAAGTAATACGCCTGGCTGAGTTCGAACCCACGACCTGCAACTCCACTGCTCATGTGTCATATGCCTCCGAATTTTTATGTCTAGAGCAGACGGGATTCCAAAATGTTTTCCTTCAGTGTAAACAAAACTAGAATTCCCTCTAAAAGGCCGGTATAGCACAAGTTCTGTACAAACGAAGGTGTGTGAACGTAAATCATAAAGAACATAGGCCATAAATCTATCGTTTACTCGCTCCGAATGACCGGTTCCCCTCACTTAGGTTTACAGTCGTAAGTCTTGTCGCTTCTCTGATCTTGGTTTAGGAGCACTACTGACATTTACAAGGTACTGGTGTAAGCTTTGAAACGTCACTTTAGACGAGCGCAAAATACGTTTGTCTGTGGTTCGGTTAATTGTTTTCTAATTAGGCTAGTAAGCTCGTTTCGTGGTTGGAGACGAGCTTATTTCTGTCACTGTAAGCTCGCATACTAGGCGACGCAATTCTCCGATTCGTTGACGAGTTTGGTATCTATTGACTTGTGCCTGTGTATGAACCTTTATGGATTTATATTGTGATAATCGCTTGATTACCAAAGTAGTTAAGTATCGGAGACTTTAGGGTTTTTAATGTCGAACTAAGCGATTGAAGCTAAATTTCTAGTATTAATTAGGATGACAAAGTATTGGATAAGGTCTGATACCCGCAACTGCACTTCAAAAGCGCATAATTTGGGATGAAGAACTCTAAAACATAATTTAAGACTATTAATTTTGTCTGAATGGTAATTTAATGTTTGATAGTCCTGATTTAATTTAATTTTGTTTATGTGATTTGTAAACGCACCGGATGTTCGAATTCCTAACGGGCTTCTGAGAATTGGAGCCAAAAAAGGGAAGAAAAATTACCCTCTTCGTTCGATCCCTATGTCACACGCCAAAGAATAACATTTATATGTTAGCGTGGACGAAATCTGAACATTTTACAATCAATAAGTCTTTAATCTAAGGAAAATCCACACAGACTAAACGGCAAGAAACATACAACAATCACATTCACTGACAGCTATGCAAATCGTGGATTACGAACACATAACTCCGTCTATTTCCAACCGGTAATGAGTTCACAAATACGCCGACATTAGACTATCGTCGGGGCATAGATCATAGAGCGGACGTGTACTGCAATTAAATGGCTGCCCGTCATACGGGTGTAAATCATTAGGAGCGCTTAGCTAGCACGGACGGCTGATGCTAAGATGACGGTTTGTTGTAGATACGACGAGGAGATATGGTTTTCACAATAATTGAATATGATTTTAACAAGGATTTGATATGGTATTAACAATTTTGAATATCGAATTAACAAAAGTGTATCTGTTGGATATGGTGTCAACAACGATATTTTGTGGTGTGTAACAAGAATGGGAGTAATACTATTTAAAAACTATCATAGGAGCCTAGATCATAGACGTCTACTGCAATTAAATGGCTGCCCGTCATACGGGAGTAAATCATTAGGAACTCTTAGCTAGCACGAACGGCTGATGCTAAGATGACGGTTTGTTGTAGATACGACGGCGAGATACGTAGATCGGATATGATTTTAACAATTATTGGATATGGTTTTAATAATGATGGCATATGGTATTAACAATTTTTGAATATCGAATTAACAATAACTTTTGGGTATGTTATTAACACTGATATACGGTGGTGTTATAAGAAGAGTGGGCGCTAGGCCGGCCCGGAATAAGATTTTATCATTGATTGGATATGAGTTTAACAAATATTTGATGTAGTATTAACAATGTTTGAATATGATTTTAACAATAACATTTATACACTGTGACGTTGTATAGACTATCGTCGGGTCACATGATAGTCGATGCCACAACGATAATAATAATTGACATAGTATTGACTGTTTAGTTTTTTTGCTAGAGACTAACTGAAAAGCCGTATACCCGATGGAAATATCTGTTGCGAAAAATGACGAACTTGCGCACTAAATAGTGGTCTAACATAATATATCTCTTTATTTCCAGAGTAATGGCAACAACTACATGACGGGCGAGCCGCGTCGCAAACGCGAGCCGCCCGCGCGACCCAACCACATTCTGCTCTACACCATCATCAACCCGGCTTATCCTATCACTGTGGTGAGTACATAGATTAACTTGTTTTATTATTATACCAGCTTATAGTGTCCCACTATTGGGCAACGGCCTCCCTTCAATTCTCGCGGGTATCTACTTCCAGACCGCATGAGACACATACGGCGTTCCTTGACGCAAATTGCCGATGTGGGAGAAAATTGTTTTTTATTATTATTATGTCAGCCATAGTGTCACGTGATAGTCCACAGCTGGGCAAAAGCCTCCTCCCTTCAATTCTCTTAGTTATCTGATTTCAGAGCACCTTAAAAACACAATATTGAATTGACGCAATTTGCCGGTGTAGGAGAAAAAGCAGACCACGTTTGTAGAATGTCTATATTACTGGGCAAGACATATCAGAGCGGGTGCCAAAGGGAGAGAGGGGCATGCTTTTTGAAAGAGACTGCACCATAGACGCAGATTTATTTTGTACCTGAGTTTAACTTAAGTCTAGAAAAGTAGGTAAAAAGTAGGTAGGGAAAACTGTGGCGCGGATTCCGCGCGGATAGCTGTCACGCGACGCGCGGTTGCATGTTTACGTCCACGCGTCAAAATGCGACAAATGTCGTTGCTTACATTCGTGGCATATTTATAAAACTTTCATTCGTTATCGGTGAGCGCGGTCACAAGACGCTTAAGCGTGTAGGTAGTGGCCAAGGGATTTTTTTTTTTTTTTGCCTTATTGGATCCACCAAATAGCAACACAATTTTACTCTTCAGATATTAAAATCTAATAAATTCAATATTGAACTCAACCTGTGTCGCCTCAATCAGAAACCAATAAAACAAACTTGTATTTTAACAAGAAAAACAGAATAAGTATTTCCAAAGACGAAAATTGTACTGAAATTCTCGGAATTAATCGTTTCGTAATCGTACATGATCGGAAAACTTCGGCAATTCCGATCGTGTAGATAAAGCGTCATTTAATGTACTATTATGAGTTTGATTACTTTGATCTTTGTCTTACTTCTGTTCTTTGATCAAGCAGATGATGAGTTGAAAGTTAAATAGACATTTCACAGTCGTGAAATGGTTCTTAGTGGCTTGATATAGTTTTAAAAGGATCACGGAATCTTAAGACAATTATTCTACATAGTTGGATATTTTCTACTCAGCCATCTATCCTATTCCTAAAATACAAAAGTGAGTTAGTTCATTTATTTGACGCCTAAATAACTGATTTTTTTTAGCCCCACACAAGGAATTTCTTCCTGTATCGTGGGTGCGTTTACAAACATATAAACTCACATAGTGCTCAAACACACTGCGAGCCTAGCGCGGTGGCGGCGGCGGGCGCGGAAATATTGAATGTATGAAATCGCCGCTCGTGGCCACACTGAAGTGTCTAAGGCCGGAAACGCACAGGCCGGTGGCTTGCTTAGTGCCTAGAGCCTAGCGAGTCACGAACAATCGAAAATGTTCGTGAACGGCGCTTGGCGACTAGTTAGGTGTCAAGCGCGCAATGCGGCCGTTCACGAACATGTCATTCACAGTCGCTAGGCTCTAGGCGCTAAGCAAGCCACCGGCCTGTGCGTTTCCGACCTAAGGCGGCGGCCTAGCGCGATGGCTACAAGCGATTTTGCGAGCCTAGGCGTTGCTAGGCAACAACCGATACAACGGGCGGGTGGCAGGTGTATCAAACCTTTTCGGTCTTTTAGTAGCGCCATCTAGTTACCAGAACATGCACTAAAATACTACCGTAAGAGGTATTTGTAAATATTCAAATTATTTTAACTGTACTTGACTAGAATCATGTAGAACGGTTGATAATTTAGTTGTATAGAATCCTAAACAACCTATAAAACATTTTTAAATGAATTTCTTTAAACAAGATTTATAGAAACTACTTTGTGCCACCGGTTTGCAACACCTGAAGTCGCCGAAACGCTTGATCGGCAGTGTGGACACAGATCGCGCCCGCCGCCGCCGCCGCGCTAGGCTTCCAGTGTGGACACACACTTAGTCACTTCAGTGTGGCCACGAGCGGCGATTTCATACATTCAATATTTCCGCACCCGCCGCCGCCACCGCGCTAGGCTCGCAGTGTGTTTGAGCACTGACAGTCTTTTCCGCTCTGTATCAAATATAGGAAATTGTATTGTTTCTCTCTAGCAATATCTTCTTTCTCACAATCTATTACTTGTAAGTAAGGTGATAATAAATTATCTAGTGAAAGTTGTCGTTGACCCCATAATCAGAAAGAGTTACTTTAAAAACTTTTTCTTTAAATTCTTTCCCTGTGTAATCAGCTAAGTTCTAGATAAATATTTTTAATCTAGCCACAGTGTAACAGTAATCCTTGAGTTTCATCTGAGTTTGAGTGTTTTCAACTTTTCATATTGTTGTAGCTATTAAAGCTGTATAACGTCTGTGTTAGTCTTTGTTGGCCATTTGATGGAGAGGAGAGCTGGTGAAGTTTTAATACGATTTCTTTGTTTAGTTTAGTTTGTTGTTGGGAGTCGTGTGTTTAAATTATTTGTTGTGTACTTTCTCTTCTATGCTTTTGAATTGTGGAAGACTGTAATTTCCATTGCAGATTTATTTTTATAAGGGTAGTTAATGTTTGAGAGGAGGCGACCCAAACCGTGGGCAATAAAATACAAAAAGAAGTTGGTTAAAGAAACAAATTCTTCAGCTTTAAGTATATTAGCATACATAAAATAGCATTGCCCGTTGAAAATTTACTATTAAAGACACGTCACATTATAAAATGACACATGAATTCAGAACCAGAACAGAAAATCCCCGTTCAAAGACAAATTTTGCTAGAATACCACGAAATAAATTCATCTTAATTTTATCTTTCTTAGCATCTCTCCCATAACAAAAGCCAGAGCTCAGCCCCCATACACACAACTTCACGCTACCAACACAAAGGAGCTCGACAGACAAGCATATCGTGCCGGAACAAATTTTAACTTGGCCACGTATTTCAGAATTACACGCTCTATGAAACTTTACAGGGGGTTAAAACTTTCAGTTTGGACTGAACTGTGGGATTAGTTTAGGAGATTTAATGCTAGCGTGTAATTTAGTTTTTGAGAAGATTTTGGTAAAAAATCATGATGCATATTTTTTTTGTTTTGAGTGTTCCGTACTTCACAACAAAAAACCGGCCAAATTCGAGTCGGAATCGCGCACGAAGGGTCCTATCATTATCTTTAAAAAAGGTTAAAAATAATAAAATCACGTTTGTTGTATGGGAGCCCCTTAATTTTTAACCGACTTCAAAAAAAGGAGGAGGTTCTCAATTCGTCGGAATCTTTTTTTTTTTTTTTTTTTTTTTTTATGTATGTTCCCCGATTTCTCGAAGACGCCTGGACCGATTTGGAAAATTTTTCTTTTGTTTGAAAGGGTATACTTTCCAATTGGTCCCATGATCATCAGGTCAGGATCTGATGATGGAATCCCAGGGAAATCGAGGGCAACCTTCAAATTTTATAGGCACATAGTACCATTTTCATATATTTTCTAAATCTGTTCAAGTATTTGCATCTGATAATCATCATCTCAGGTGGATGAGCTGATGATGGAAGGTACAACTCCTCAACGGCTTGGAGTTGGCATCGACTGATTTAGTTTGTGTTCGCATATCTCTGGAACTACAAGTACGATTTAAGTCATTCTTTTTTTGTTGTACTAAGTATTGTTTAACTTACGGAATACTGCAAGTTTCATCAAAATCGGTTCAGTAGTTTTTGAGATAGGGAATTTTATTAGCATATTGTGGACTTGAGCGATGTCGTTACCGGTGCTACGGATTACAAAATTTTAGTGCACATACATGTAAGAGAATGATTTATTTCACAAGAATTTGAGTTGAATATTTAAACTAAAAAGAGTAAAATAAAAAACTTTTTCAAAAAAAAATGTAACCGCCTTCAAAAACAACCACAAAAAAGGGTAAAATAACCTACAACATAACTTTTCTTTCAGAAGTCGGTGGCAAAAAAAAAACAATGAAATGAAAAAAAAATAAAGGCACCGACTTCTGAAAGAAAAGTTATGTTGTAGGTTATTTTACCCTTTTTTGTGGTTGTTTTTGAAGGCGGTTACATTTTTTTTTGAAAAAGTTTTTTATTTAATTTTATTATTTATATATAAAATAAGCAATTTTCAGCCACAACTTGAAATTATTTTAAAGCAAAATGCAACCATTTTGCAGTTTCAGCTTTATATGATAAATCTTGTTGTATTTTAATAAAATCGCCCTCATTTCACTTACTTACCTACATGTTTTAAAGAAAGTTATATTCCCTCTCAACTTTACCCAATTTATATACAAGAGCCCCTTACAAGATACTTTCAGCAACACAATATAAACACACGGCGATCTATCTTACTGAAGCAGTCAAGTTAGCGCCTTACTTCTTATCTGAAATCCTCAATTTTGAGTCTCGAGGCCATAAAAGAAACGAGTGAAGTCTGTTGCCATACGTCAAGCTGATAAGTCGATGGAGGTTCACTTATTGAAGGGGAGGTTTTAAAGTGAGTTTTTGATTTCTTGATATGGACGGGGCTTTATTTTTATAAGCTTTTGTTTAGTGTCACCTGTCTCGTTGACTGTCTAATCTAATTTTGCAAATAAAATTTTACACTCGTCCTGGTTTCCGATTGAGCTGAAATTTTACAGGCATATTATTATATCACTTAACAATGCAATTTGGAAAATTTTGCAATTTTTGACGATTACTTTTTCTTTAAATAGTAGATTCTTTTACTGGCTAGTAATTGCCGTGGTGAAACTATTGCATAACATTTTATTTTTATTTTAAAAGAATAAAATCGCCTACCGCGTATATATTTAACGAGAATATAATTTATTTCAAATGTTTGTGGTGCACTACTGTAATGAAGAACTTCTTTGTTGTAGGTGAATTTTATAAGTAGGTTTCATTGTGAAAACTCCTTTTGTAGCTGGCCGTTTAGAATCAGTAAGAAGAAGTAAATTGTTTTTATGACGGATATTTTTATGATTGCCGAAGTCTCCCGAACTGAAACGATGTTAGATGATGCGTGGTGTCAGATATTTTCCTTAGGTGTTTTCGTTAGTTTTTGGAATTTTTTTGATTCGGTCGCCGCGCCGCGCCGCGCTCAGAGCACGCGATAAAAGCTATGCAATAGCTTAAAAATGTTTGAAAAGAATACAGTAGGTATTTACTTGTTTTGATGCCTTGTTGCTATTTATGTTAAGACCACGTTACTTGTAAGGGAAGTCTGTGTTCTTTTCCATACAGTAATTTATATAAAACGGTCATGGTTTCCAACCCAGAAAGGTCATATTAACGTTGATTAAAGTATTTATCGGTATTGGTCTTCTACCGGATTAAAACATCGTATGAAAAATAAGCACGACGTAGAATCATAACTTCGAGTTCCGTATGACATCGGTTATCAATTCTCGTCCAAAAAGGTGGCCAATGACCCAGGAGTATGGATATTGAAACTTTGTGAATTTACACACTTTTTTGCTTAAATAAACTCTTTTCTTTGTGTTCATTTTTCCTTACGTTTGAAAATTACCTCGGGTATTATCAGCACGTTCCAAAAAAACGCTTACCGAAGCACCGAATCACCCAAGTGCTTCGGTTCTCATCGCCATATAAAACGAGGCTTAGAAATCTATGGAGCGTAAACTACATAGTTCTACACTACCATAGAGCCGCCAAAGTTGAAGTAGTTACAGTTTTTATGGGTCCTCAGTAAGTTTTGGTCGTTACAAACAATTGTTAGTAGAATTGTTACATGATAGGTATCTAGGACTCAAGTGTTAGCTAAGAAATTGAAATAGTTGGAAGACGCTAGTCTTCCAACTTATTGTCGGTGGCTGCGGTCGTGTCATAGTAGAAAAAAAATCCCAATTATGACCATGACATTCGCGGATAATGTCTGTGATTGGTGGGAAGGATCTACCCCCTAGCGTTCCACTTCTGGCAATAGCACCTTAGGCTACCCTGTAACCTGTGGTGACGACTGACCGATACTATTGGTGGTGGTGGGCCTGAGTAGAGCCGCCTGGCTCACGACCATCACCATTACCATTCTGTTAGAGTCTGGTGCCAAACAGTTTTAGGTACTATGTTCTGTCACATATCGCTCCATTACTTGAAAAAGTTTTCAGCATTCGTAAGGTAATGCACAAATAGTTGTCTCCTACACAATAATTACTTAAAACCTCTCATCCTTTTGTCTAGAATCCGTCTAACTTAGAATTTATCTTCAAGAATTTACAAAATGAATCTTCTAGACCAGACACAAAAATTTTACAAATCAAATTCTCAAGTCAAAATAACCCCGTTGCTTCTAAACAATATCCCTTTACAACCCTCTTGCTGCTAGTCACAAAAGACCCATTACAGCTACAAGCAAACAATACTGTACACTAATTTGAGCCTCGATGTTACGCAGTGGAACGTTGCGACCTGTTGCGTTGCCATGCGATTCTCTGCGTCATTACACTGTATGGGAATGGAATGGGATAGTTTTTGAACTTTGGCACTTCTGACCCCGCGTTTGCTGAAGCGGGTAGGAAGAGGGTTGTGATTTTGTTGTGTTTTGTTGGATATGGTGTTACGGTGATGGATATTTTTAACCGACTTCCAAAAGGAGGAGGTTCTCAATTCGGATGTTTACATTTTTTTTTTATGTTTGTTCGGGCATAACTCCGTCGTTTACCAACCGATTTGAAAAATTCTTTTTTTGTTGGAAAGGGTATACTTCCCGAATGGTCCCATTAAAATTTTATCGAAATCGGACTAGCACTTTTTGAAAAATCAACAAAAACCTAAAAAGTATTCAACATTGTCTACACCGATTACTCCGAGGTTTCTGGTCCGATTTCGATGATTCTTTTGTGCGATACAGTATATCTGCCATTTGGTCCCTTAAAATTTTCATTTAGTTTGGTGCAGTAGTTTTCATTTTTAGCTCATTGTGTAAGAGTACATACATGGACGATGTTATTACCGGTGCTACGGATTACCTACAATATTATATTGTACCTACATGTAAGAAGATTATGTATTTGACAATAATTTGGGTTGAATATTGAAACTAAAAAGGATAAAATAAAAAACTTTTTCAAAAAAAAATGTAACCGACTTCCCACAAAAAAGTTCAAAATAACCTACAAAAAACTTTTTTGAAAAAGTTTTTTTATAGAGATGCAAAGGGGTTATTACTATTATTTTTTTAATTGGGCCTGATCTTGCCTCTAAATCAGGCCCTGAAGCCATGTAACAAACGATAAACGCAAACGCTGAGTAGGCTTTAACAGATTTTCAACTTTATGTATTTGGGTATAACGTTGAAGATCTAGTGAAGATTGCTTATCGTTTTCGATATTTCCTGTCGCTAACGCTCAGAAATCTTAAATAGATTTTCCTCTTTAGGCTCTAGACTATGAAGTTGAAAATCTATTGAGGAGTACCGAGCGTTCACGATTATCGTTTACGACTTGTTGTGACTTGGCTAGGGGACCAGAGGTGACAGAGACAAGTCTACTACACTTTAATTTTGAAGAGGGTAGAGTTGTATGCGTTCAGAAACACAGTAGAAAGTTTCACGTCATGGCTGAGCGCATTATAAAAGACGTTCCGAAACGCTTAGTACGATTTGGTGGAATATTATCAAGGTAGCATATTAAATGTCCGATGGTAGAAGGGGCCCTGTGCGACAAGGCCTCTGTTGTCGGTCATATAATTATTTCTCTGTTCTATTATATTTTTGCTTTTGTCACTATACAGGGTGTAAGAAACATCGACGCACAAACGGATACCATGGGTCTAGGACATGATTCTGGACCTGTTGGAATTTTCGTCGGATTTTCCTTAATTTTCAAAATGTTTTAAATTTTTTTTGGAGTTTTTTTTTTTACTTTAGACTGTTCATAATCGTTATTCTTACCTAACCCAATGAGATTTTTAATAAAAAGTAATTAATTCACTACTTTCACTAAAAGTAGCAATGTAAATAAAACTAGAAATGGTGTCTTCTTAGATAGGAAAATACCGACAAAAAAATCAAACACGGGGGGTCCAGAATCATGTCCTGGACCCATGGTAACCGTTTGTGCGTCGATGTCTCTTACACCCTGTATAAATGAGAGAAGGACTGACTTTAACCTACAAATCCCCCTTTACATTTATTTACTACGCTCTGCTAGCAACGCTACATACCATTTCGAAAACTTTATTTCACGTCAAAAGTTTTCCTGTAACTTTAGGGTAGGTGAAAAATTAAGTTGTCGCGTCGGCCATTTGATAAAATGGTATGGCACTAACTAGAGTTGTTTTTGTTTTAAATATACGATTGGGATTACAAGCTCTTTAGTGAGATACTTAATTCAATTTGTAATGGCGGACAACTTTTGTGAAATTATTTTAGGTAGGTTCTTTGATCTAAACTGTGAGACAAGAAAAAATTGTGTTGCGCTGACTCCAAGCAATCTCCACTAATATTATAAAGAGGAAATATTGATTGATTGTTTGTATTGAATAGGCTCTGAAACCGGACCGATTTCAAAATTCTTTTAGCTGTAAAAAGCTGCTTTGGTTCTGAGTGACATAGCCCTCAACAACAGTTTGTTTGCTTTTTCGATAAATTTTTCAATTCTTCTACGAGTATTTCTGTACTAACAAGGCACACCTTAACTTGCGAAAGTGTTTCAAAAAGTTACAATGGCCCTGGAAGGCTGGGCTGGGTTTTGGCCAGTATGGGTCTGATTCTACTCCACCCAGAGCGGGTCTTCACCCACAAATGACTTCTCATTTGATGATTTTCGACATCTAAAAAAGCACCTAGCAATCTGCGGATTATGCATAAAAATCTTTTCTGGACCAACATAGGTAATATCCCTTTGAAACCGTTATCGATTGAATTATAGCGCTTTAACACAGAGCCCACCAGAGGAGTGACAAATATACGTAAATCACTCGCAGAATCATCTTCTGAACCTCATCAATCTTGTACACCACGCACTTCCCATAATTACTATGTTATGGTAAAACATCCCCCATACATTGCTGCTGTCGACGATTTGTCATGGCTTGAAGTTATGAAGACGGTTTCACACAAACTGAAACGTACAGAAGGCTAACTTCATACAAAATCATCTTTTTTTTTTGGGACAAACCCACCACACTATTCACAAACCACTGCAACTCCTGAAAGCTAGAATCAACAGTGACAACCACCGTAAAAGCGCCGAGACAATGAAGCTCGACGTGTCCCGGAGAATGAATTTACCTGTCTTGGATCCTGCAACGATATTAATCAGGAAAGAATAGTGGAGGAGTACGGTGCATCCACGCCGCCCCGGTAACATTTGTAGCTCAACGTTTCCAAATGTTACTCGGTAACATCAGCCAACAAAATGTTATTTAATGTTACTAAGTGTTGACGTGTTACTGTAAGTCGAGTAACGTTGCTCAACATTCGGAAACAATGTTACCCCATTATCTAACAATGTTACCGATTGTCGAGCAACGTTACTCGATTTACGGCAACACTTAGTAACTTTTTGTTGCCGGATGTTGCTGCGGTGTGGATGCACGGGTAAGTAACAATCAACAAATAGTAACAAGGAGCCACAAAAGTTACCGAATGTTACCGTGTTGCCTTTTGTTGCTCCACAAACGTTACTGGCGGTGTGGATGCACCGGTAGGAAAAATATGTTTCCACTTCCCTCCATGCAAGCAGGCGACAGAACAAAACAAGGCCAATAGGCACAAAGGGACATTACAACTGACAGAAGCTCAGTTGCCTTGCACCACGGGTAAAAATGACTACTAATATTAATGGGTCCTAAATTGTGAGCAAAAACGCTTGAACGCACGGAAGTTTGTTCGAGTTTCCACAAGGTCCGTATATAGTAAATGACTCCAGATGTAGTATGTACAGTATCATCACTATAATCATGACACAATATTATCATCTACTACTCGTAAGCCGAGGCTGATACCACTGGGCCACCACTGCTCTCAAGTTGATGCGCCTGACGGGGTTCGTGGGTTCGAACCCCGTCAGGCGCATTACTTTGTGTAATTTATTTCAACACCACTGCTCTCAAAACGGTGAAGGAAAACATCGTGAGGAAACCGGCAAATCCTAGAACCAAAAATTCGAAGACATGTGACGTGTGTTTTAGTCAGTATTAGGTACAAGTCTGACAGTCCCTCCCGCCCTGCCCTGGGTGGAAGGACTCATTTGATGATTTTGCCTCAATAAAAAAAAAACTTCCTTGTTGCGAATTTTCCAAAAACCGCTATGTGATAATAGCTTTTTGACTCAGAGTTCTGGTCGATCACTTCAGGCAAGATCGATGTGTGTTAGGAGTATTTTTACTAGTCATTTGTGCGTGCACCTATTCGTGTGGTAGCTGAACTTCTATGTCTATCTACTCTGTGGCGGTGGGATGATGATTACTAATGTAACAACAAATCGATCACGGGTTCGATGCTCGCTCGTGTATTTAGGGCTGTTTTGATGGGGTTCAGATGTTATGTTTTTGAAGGAGGATATTGTAGGCTTTATAGATCCATTAATTACTTTTGGGCTTGCTGTGTTTGGAAATTGAAGATTTCCGTCTGTTTTCTGACTGGATTTACACGCTCGTAGGTATTATAGTCATGTTTTCCTCAATCAAAAATTCATCAAGTTAACTGCAAAATTAAATATCTTGTTAATTCATTATTTCCTTATTAAGTTACATATTAGCTGATTGGGGTAGTGTGTCGGGTCGATAAATAATTATTTCCCCAACGGAATTGTTGGAGATGAATTTCACTTTATTCCATGTTACTCGCCTACATTTGGAGGACTCTGGGAAGCGGCAGTAAAGAGCACAAAGTTTCACTTAAAAAGAATATTGCAAAAAACTGTCTTAACCTACGAACAACTTAATACAGTATTAATTGAAATAGAAGCTGTACTTAATTCTCGACCGCTCTTACCTTTGTCTTCAAACATTGATGATTATTGTTATCTAACACCCGGTCACTTTATTATAGGGAGTGCAATAACAATGTATCCTGAAAATAATGTCTGTAACATTCCACAAAATAGGCTTAAGTTTTGGCAACTGTGTAATTCTCTAAAACAGTCCTTTTGGAAAGTGTGGCATCAATATTATTTAAATTTGTTACAAAATAGACCTAAATGGCGTGTTAATATATGTAATGTCAAACTAGGAGATTTAGTAATTTTAAAAGAGGACAATACTCCTTCTATGTCGTGGCCTATGGCACGAATTGTTAATTTGTTTCCAGGTCATGATGGCAAAATTAGGGCAGTGGAGGTTAGGACCCCAAATGGAAAAACTCATTCCCGAGCCATCAATAAAATTTGTTTACTACCTATAGAATATGATGATAGTTCTTAGATACGTATTTTGTTATATTATAATATGTTAATATATTTTATTAAACTATGCACGTACTATATTGTTAATACAATTAATAATGTATGTTAATTTAAGTTCAGTTTTTAAATAGTCTAAAAAACTAATGTAAACTTGTAAGTTTAAACAATTTAATTTTATGTAACTTTTTTTTTTATAAGTTCATTGCTATTCGTGAGAGGCCGCAGCATGTTGGAGATTTTAATTATTTACTTGCAACACCAATATCCAATATGTAAATTCTCTTTTATATAGTGGCAACTCTCTCTTCCTTCCATCTGCGACATCGGATAATACACACGTGCATAGAATCTCGTTATTTTATTTAATCTTCCACGGCACCAAATACCAGCGCCTCATCAGCTCTCACCACCTACAAGCTACACAGGAATAATAACCCGCTGAAACGCGTCCAAGAAGTTGATCTATAGATTAATAAAGTGACCTAAAATATTATTTTAAATCCTATGTAATCCGGGGTCGCGGGGCTGAGTCATCAGGTAAACGTGACCCTGGAACGTAAAGGGCTATTACTTAAAGGATCATCATGGATTTTAGTCAGTACAAGTCTGACAGTCCCTTCCGACAGGCCCTGGGTAGGAGGACTAATTTGATGATTATCCGTCCATAGATTCATCATCAGAAACTTTAATTATTTAAAATTGCAAATTAAATTAAATTTTAAATGTTGAGAATCTCTAAAACGGCGTGTTTCGCCTCAAAATGTTTTGGATAGACTAACTTCAGTCGCACAATTAAGCAATTCACATACGCCCATGGACGAACGCCCTGTTTATGTAAATGGCACCATTTACATTAGCTATTTAGCGTCGGGAACGAGTGAACAAATCGATTGGGCGTATATCATTAGGATAAACACATTCGTAATGATCCAGAGGTTTAATACCTCGCTTACTTTAATACCTCGTATTTATGTGTCTTTTAAAATATCTTTATGTACTTTCTTCGGAAAACTCTTTTAATGTCCACTGGCGACAAATGGGAATGCGATCCCAATTGTCTCCTCTGGTGACAACCGGGAAAATATTCCCGTTTTTCACAAGTAAATCAACAATTATAAAAAAAAAAAACATATTTTTAAATATATTAAGCCGCCGGTGACTCGTGCGTCACACCCGGCTGCGAGCGATGCAGTGTCAGTGAGATGCCATCATGCCACGGACAAAGATATTATTTTTATTGGGTATTTAAACACCGTTATGCCTAGTTTGAATGCCTAGTTTTAGTTTCATGATTGTATCTGTAGCTCCGGTGATAACATTACTTATTAATTTTATTATACATACTTCATTATAAACAACGTACACAATATTTATGTATGTAGGTATATATATTTATTTCATTATTCAAAGTGATTTACATCCGTACACTCACCACGTAGGCTCAGTTGAAAATCAGCGTCGGGCACCCGTTGTCCGGCATTTACTGAACTGGGTCTATTTGGCGCAGCCGTGAGTCACACAATATTTATGGTTTAGTTGTAAGTTTCTTGTAAATATTAGGTTTCTTTTTATGTTGTGTGTACTTATGGCATGTGTCAATAAACATTTTTCTTTCTTTCTTTCAATTACTATATTGGAATAAGTTTAAGGACTATTAAAAGATTTTTTTAAGTCGTTGCAGTAGTTCCATAGGGATTGCTTCCCACCAACAAACTTACAAAGCAAACTCAAACCTTTTATACCAATATTTAGTTTTTATGAATATACTTAGTGATATTTTCTCGCCCAAATAAATGTCAAAACGCCATCTTTTACAAACAAACAATTAACTTTAAAAATATCAGCAATTCCCACACTGTATTTTGTGGAAGTTTGTTCAACAAATTCCGAGTAACTTTTTATAGGTAAGTCTATTTAAACTCACGTACCTAACTTTTCCTGCCATTTAAAGATGTTATTTTCTTTTGTAATACCTACACAACGTACAGAAATACTCCGTACAGTCACCAGCAAAAGGCCCTTGTACTAAAAAGTCTAATAGGTAAGTCCTTCAGACAGATTTTCAAAAAATATTTGATCCGTTTTTAAGCTATTGCATAGCTTTTATCGCAGGTTCTGAGAGCGGTGCGGCGTAGCGACCGAATCAAAAAAATTCCAAAATCCTAAGGAAAAAATCTGACACCACGCATGGTCTAACATTATTTCGGTTTCGGTTCGGGAGACTTTGGCAGTCATAAAAATATCCGTCATAAAAACAATTTATTTTTTCTTACATTCTAAACGGCCAGCTACAAAAGGAGTTTTCACAATGAAACCTACTTATAAAATTCTCCTATAACAAAGAAGTTCTTTATTACAGTAGTGCACAACTAACATTTTAAATAGGTAATTTAAATTCTCGTTAAATATTCGCGGTAGGCAATTTTTATTCTTTTAAAATAAAAAAAAATAAAGTTATGCAATAGCTTCACCGCGGCAGTCTCCGAGTGCCACATGTATTTTTTTCTTTGTAACGCAAACCAAAAATGACAAAGATACAACGCTTTTAAAATTCACATTCGTCATTTTTTGTGCTTCCCATCGTCACAAGCCACTCTCTGACTCTCGAGTTTTGATAAGTTTTATCTTTGTGAATATTCACTTTCCATCATTTTTCAAAACAGTAACACGGACTAATTAGTTTGCAATTTGTTGATACTGGAAACTAGCCTAATATGTAAACACTGAGCAGAAATCAAAAGCGATGTTCTTCAACAGTAGTTTTGAGTCTTTCATTTTGTAAAACATAATTTTTGTGTAATAACCCTTATTTTAAAGTAGTATTTCACAAGAAAATCGGAGGTATTCTACATTGGGTGCCCGCTGAAATGGCTAATTGCACCTTAACTATTCCACCTATGAAAAGATTTCGCTGGTGCTAGGTGCCCAATGTGGAAATCCTCGAAAATCGAGATTGAATTTAGTTACGTTACAGTTAAAACTTATTTTCAGAGAGAACACGTTTTCCCTAATAAGAACTAGTTTTTACTAGGTAAGTACCTTGTTAAAACTGAAAATGACTAGCTTAATACCCAAAATTATATAGCATGGAGGGTGGTACCCACTCCCCCCCATGTAAAGGCAACGCACCGTTTTTATTGTAGCATATAATTATAATATACATCTGATTTCTCGTGACTGTACGAGTGTACGTACAAGACAAACTTTTCTCGATATAATTCAAAGTTCTTTCATATTAAACCTACGCTTGGTGGAATTTGTTTCACTCGCTGATTTATTTTCTAAGCTGTGCTATTGTCATGAATACAGTATAAGTTTGTATAACGCCGTATTTTTATTTAATTGTGGTTGCTTTGAGGAACTGAATAAAAAATATTTTTAGGTTGGTAAAGGTATTTCTGCATTTACTTGCTGCAACGCCACCTTGCTGACAATTTTGACATTTAATGACAGCTGTCACATTTTAATAAAACACCTGGCAATCTCAAACTACACGTGCTATTCCAAAATAAAAAAAATCGTTGAAAAACCCAATTAACGCCGGATCTAAATAGCAATTTTTATATTTTTTATTTTCATCATTTATTTCGTTTGGGAAGAAATGCCACCAATAGCGTAATTACTGTATTGTAACAGTCTTTATTATCCCAATGCTGGGCAAAGGCGTCCCTCCACTCTTTCCACTTCTTGCGTGGTTCAGTACTTCATGAAGCCATCCAAGTCATCTCGCCATCTTCCCTTGAGCCTGGCACGCCGGCGACGCGACGTCTAAATCTTCCTTTAGGCACCCATTCTGATGTTTGTTTTGCCCAGTACTTGAATGACGTTGGACATACGTGGCCTACCCAGTTCCACTTACTACAATGTTTATTACTACAATGGGACAAACTCACCACACTATTCCCAAACCACTGCAACTCCTGCAAAGCCAGAATCAACAGTGGCAACCACCAGAAAAGCGCCGAGACTATAGCTCGACATGTCCCAGAACGAATGTAAGTACCTGTCTTGGATTCATAACGAAATTAATCAGAAAAGAATAGTGGAGACGTAGAAAAAGAAAGTTTTTACTACCAGTGAGTTTTTTCATACACCTAACTTGGTCGTTATCGTACACTACCCGTGACCACCCACAATGTCTTCATTCGCAGATGTGCACACACCATTACAATATTTTAGCGGTCCCTTATTTTCTAAGGTAAATGTTAGAGATGCCACAAGTAGTGATTTTACCGAAAATCGAATACTGAATAATACTGAATATTCGACTTAATAGGCTCTCTGTGGGTGCTTCGGGCACCAATATTCGGGTAAATTTAGCTGGTGAAATATTCCGACCTGCATCATTGTGGGCGTATTTTCCTACTTCTCTACTATTCTTTTCTGTTTGATTTCGTTGTACACATTTCGTGGGACACGTCAAGCTTCATCGCTTCGGCACTTCTCTGGTGGTCACCACTGTTTATTCTAGCTTTCAGGAGTTGCATTGGTTTGAGAATAGTGCAGTGGCATAATGCCAAAAAAAGTTAACAAATAAATAGTCCCCATTAACAATTAAATAAAATAGACATCTTGATCTTTTTATTCTTATCATTATTTGGGGTTCGGGCAAATGATATTCAATATTCGGCCTGATACCGAAGAGCAGAAAACTAACCGAATACCGAATAGTAATCGAATATTCGCTGCATCTCTAGTAAATGTCTCCTTGTTACATGGAGCGTTAGAATCGTCCTTTTTATATAAGCTTTCTAATCTTGATATTTATCTAACGACCCACCTAAAGGACATTTCGGGGGATACAGTATACGCAGGGGAGTGTTTAGATGTACATACTTTCTACCATTGTTCTTTAATACACCGAAAATATGTTTGTAAACGCGCCCACGACAAAGGAGAAATTCCTAGTGAAAAAAGTTAAAACACAAAATATCATCATGATTTAGCTAAATAATAACAGCTGCATAGGTCAATCCTCAAGGTTAATCCGTGCATGCCGAGATTGGTCTGTAGATGGGTGACCATTTATCAAAGCGAGTTTAGAAATGTTAAATACATATAAATCTTAATTTTTTCAAGTTTTATGTAATGGGGAGCGAACCTATTTCCGACTCTGCTGCTGTTACTTAGGAATGAATAGTGGAAAAATCTAATAAGACTGCCCGACTGGAGAATCGAACTTAGGATCACATGATAAGCAGTCGCGTTTGCGTCCACTAGCCAAACTAAAATGTAATCACTCAATTCAGGAATGTCATTAAGTTCTGTTGTAAACTTGCTTGAATTTTGCGGTTTATTTAATTGAAATTGGGCAATTTTGTAGAGATAAGAATTCTGAGAATTCCTACAAATGTTCTCGCTGTATTCTGTAGATACTTTGGACTTTTTATTATCACTAGGTATTATGCCATTTTTAAGCTTTTAGTTTTAGAACATCGGTAACTTTCAATGTAAGCTTAAAAGGCAGCCTGAATTCCTGTAAAATCTATGGGAAATTATTTCTATATTTTTCGTGTTAAGATGGCCGCCATCTGGTGTCATAGTTAATTAAGCCGCCTCTGGGAACTCCTCAGACCTTTGACATGGGGGTAAAAATAATTGCATTTTTCATACCGTTCTAAAATAACGTTAAGTAAGTAATATTTCAGTTTAAACTGGATACAGTCATTTAATTTCTGAGTATGCTGAAAATGTTCCACTGTAATTCAGAATATTTCACTTTAGGAATATTATACGTTAGACGATATCCTAGGAAAATATAAAATAACTTGTTTCCTATGTTTATGATAATGTTGGCAGTCATATCTTTGCCGTGCCAACGCCTGAAAATATGTTACATGTACTATTATTTTATTATGTAACAATGATAGTCTTTCAAACATGACAGTTATCTGAATATTATGGTACTTTCTACTGAATCTCTTTTTCTTTTATTTTGTAAAGATTTAAAGCCGAGATCTAGGATTTTTCTTAGCACTTGATTTGACCAAGACAAGGCATTTTTGAATAAAACCATCAAAATAATTTCTAAGACTAGGGCCACACTAACGGGAAATACCGTGAATGGTCGTTTATCATTTAAGATTATTATTATAAAAAATCACTGAACTCTCTCGAATCCTTGATATTTTCTATCTCCATAAGTTACCGGCCCAAAATACAAACTTTATATATACGTTTAAAATTGGAAAACTAAAATTGAAACATACCGAAGCTCCATTAAAACTTCGACCCGCTCCCACATTCTTCAATACAAAACTAAAAATAACACCGTACAGTCCATTTACCAAATCTAAGGCCATTCTCTGTCCATCAAAGTTTGAGAACAGCCATCAAACTATCACTTCGCAGCACAACAGTTCCTCCAATAAAACTTAGTTGACAGAAGGCAGAAGTTGTATGAAATCCTGCCCCACATGTTATTAGGTCGTACAGTGTCGTATAAGTGAGTTTGTTTTACTACTGATGTTTCTGTTACACGTAGTTGCTTTATTGTTGCTTCTTAACCCCGGGGAGAGGAGATTTTGATTATTTTCTGTGATTTTTGTCGGTTTTTAGTTGCACTTTTGCAAGGTTTCGTTGTATGGAGGAAGTGGCGAAGGGCAGATGTGTGGAGAAAGTCTTTTGTTGTTCAAAAACTACTGATTGATATGTCAGCCTATTTAGAATAAATTTTAGTTTTAAATATACTTAAGTTTTGACAGAACATGTAAAAGTAACACTTATTAATGAGATCAAATACTTAGATTTAAACAAAATCCTTTCTTGAATATTTTTTTTATTCAAAACTATTGGTAAATACTATGCTAAATCTGTACTTGTCAGTGCAGGAAAAATAGACCCATGTTATATTATTATGCACTCGCAAATAATATAATAGGCTCAGGTTAACACTTGATACATTTGACGGTTTCTCTAGGTTTATTTTACTAACACTTATCAGCACTGAACTGTCTACACTGAAAACAGCTTCTTCATGAAAGGACTCAAACACAACATTATTATCTGTACAAAACTTTTAGCCAATACGAAAGAAGAAAACATTTAAAAACCAGACCCTCAAAAAAATGTCGGAAAAGTTTACATTATCAACCGCTGGTGCTAAAATCCACCATTTTGTAATATAAGAGGCAAATAAAAAAAGTTGGAAATACACTAGTACTACTGGGATGAAAGACTTTGTAAACATGATTGTGTTATTTTTATGAGATTTCCTCTCAATGGAGCGGTCCACGAGTTGTGCGAAGTTTTATCCATTTTCGAGTCGAATTGCCATTGGCACGGACTGCGACAGGAAGTGAAGTTTTTTCTCTCGTTTAATATTTATCTTTAAACGTCTTGGGAACTGGCTGTTGAATGAAAGTTTGAAAGAAATAGCTCTTGTAATTTTTTTGCCCACACTATTTGCTACTTTCTCTTCCATTTTGGAAGACAGACCGTCGTACTACAAAAAAATTAAACATCTGTTGAACATTTGTCAAAAAAAAAACTGTCAACTGTAAAACGGCATTTGAAAGGGTAAGGGTCGTTATGCAATTACACACAGTTCAACAAATCGATGGCCCCAACGAATAAGCGTGTAAGTGAAAAATCACAATTTTTCAGGAGAAAATAAAAACGATTAAACTTGAATAACTTGTGTTTGGTAGCTTATAGAGACAAACAAATTATATCAGATTAAAGATAAAAAAATATATTATTACATTCGATTTTTTATTTATTTTTTATTTAAACGGTTTTCCGACAATTTATGAAAAACCATTTTATTTCTTTATTCTTGTGAATTTCTATGACTAGCTAACAGTAAACTATCATTACACGTTTATTCGCGTAAAGTGTCAACAAACAATACTATGTAATATTATATTACACTATTATTCGACAGTAATCAAGTTTCTTTGATACCCAGTTACAAGCTTAAGCACGGTTGTTTATAGTAACTTACTATATTGTTTGTTTATTGTAATGATGAAATGCATTGATATCAATGTTCAAATGACCGATTTTCATTTATGTAATATACTTTTATTATTACATGCTGTAATAATGTAAACTTGATAAATTATGTGAGAGGTTGAAATTAAATACAAAGATTTAATAAAATAAGAATATAATAAAGTAACTATCTACTTGAATCAATAATAAATAATATGAATAATGTAAAACTTAAATATTTTTCATGATTAGGAAATAGCTGCCTAAACCGATTAGTATTATTGGTATTTATTCATTTTTTTACTTTTTCATTAGTCATGTTTAAATGTTGTTACAAAAATAAATTAAAAAGCAGTCTGCCACCAGCATTAGGAACAGGGGTCCGGGCTACCGGTAGTCAGGGTTCCTGAGAGGAAACCCCCTAACAATACGCGCCGTGTCCAGCAGTAGTGCCTTCTGAATCAGGCGCCTGATCCAGCTGCCAAGCGACAGCCCCCTCAGATGTTGATCGAGGCTCTTGGCAATTAAGCCATTGACAGACACGATTATCGGCACAATGCCTGCTGTAGGTATTCACTTCCCACATGTCAACATCCTCGCGACTCGCGAGCCAGATCATGATACCAATTTATTGTTTATCTTTTTCTGTCTTTACGAGGTTCTCGTCATGTGGGTCCGTTTTATCAACAATTATTGCGTGACGCTCCGATCGATCTATCACCATAATGTCAGCCTTATTGGCAACAATAGTCCTGTAAGTGATGATAAGTCTATCCCAATACAACGGATATTGTCATTTCGAGTACTGGATCGGGCGCATACTTTTAGTAGGTACGGCACTTCCTGTTCTACAAGCGTGTACTTCAAAGCAAGTTACTGGTGGATAATCCTGTCAACTAGGTTGTGTCTATGCAAATATTCTCCGTTAGCCAAACGAGAACACCCAGAAATAATAATATGTCAGAATGACTCCCGGAAGGTGGCATACCCAACATAATAATATGTCAACTGGCACGGTTTCATGTATTTAAATACATAATTGTCTATTATTGCACTGACTAAACCTTCGATTTCCCCAAACAGGTCACTGTAGCACAGCCAGGTTATGGACGCTAATAGTCTACATCGGGTCCATGTACTGCCCGGTAAAAGCGTCCGTGAAGTTCCTTGCTCTACCATACCTCCTTACGATCATAAATGTCTAATACTTTAGAGTTGCGCTAGTTCTCGTTACCTAAGGAGAGCAGTAAGACCTTTGTCCACTTTGGCCACATATTGGTGCATCCCCACGTCGGTTTCTAGGAGATATTCCCTGAGACTGCATACCTCACGGTTGTGCAGGGTGTTAGCATTTAAGAAGACACGACCCCCGCACTTCCACGACCACAGCAGTGAACGGACTCTCATTCATGTCAGCTGCAGTGCAGCATGGCACGGCAGTTGATGTGTAATGCTTCCGTCATATCCAAATATTTGTAGGTCTCTGTTGAAGAGAGCAATCTAAGGTGTATGGAATCTGAGCGTTGAATAACTTCTGAATTTATAATCACTCCTTGCTTCACATGCATGACTGCACATTTTGTCCACACCAAATTCTATCGTGATGGCGCTACTGAAAGTTTCTGTTACCTTCAGTACCTAAAGCATCATCAGTTGCAATTTGTTGGGGGCAAGAGTTTCAGATCATCCATGTAAAGGTATGATAGAGATAGGTATGTCCTGACCGCCTCTTTTTGACCGATACCGTAGCCCCGAACCCTCCAGCGATGTGCTCAGCGGGTTCAAGGCCAGACAAAACCACAAAGGACTCAGACTATCACCCTGGAACATGCCACGCTCAATCCTTATCGGTTCGCTGTTACCTCAGATCTGTCAACATCCTAGATAGCGAAGGACTGTTCACCAGCTCACCATACACGACATCAGGAAGATACGTAGAGTTATATCTACTTTATACAACTCCAGCACCTCCATGAGCCATGTATTAGGTACCGAATCATAGGCCTTCTTAAAATCTATCCAACAGCATGTGGACAGATCTTTTCGGGCACGACGAACATGTTGGCTAATGGCCTTATCGATGAGGAGGAGCTCCTTAGTACCGCGGGACCAGTTCCTACATCCATTCTGAGTTCAAAAACACTAGTATTTTAACACTTAATGTATAAAACAATCCGATTAAAGTACCGTAAGAGACAATGCAATATTGTTTAATAAACTTTCATTCCACAAAATGACACATAGGAATAAAAATTGCATGCGTTATTACACGAATAAACGTGTAAGCTGCTAATAAACAAACTCGAAGAAGTGCACAAGTCTTTTCAAACGTTCGCTTGTTTTTACACGTTTATTCGTGTAAACTCGGGGACCAAAAAAGCGTTTAACAATAGCATATACTTTTATTCTTGTGAAATAATTGCATGATTTTTCCCTAGAATAAAGGAATCAAATGATATAATAGACGTATTTTGAGGCAAAAAATTATAAAAAAAATTTAGAAGGTGCAGCATAGGTCAAAGAAACTAAAAATGGAAAAAAAAAATTTTTGGGTAAGAGCTCTTGCACGTTTATTCTGCGGGGCCATCGAAATGTTTATTTAACTTCTCGTAGTAAGATGGAGAGTGAAAGTGAAAACCAGTCTTGCCAAGCGGTGTAGTGATAGAGACCCAGTTTTTAGATTGGGGGGATCAAAAAAGTACTTGTTCCATGTACAGACGCCAGCACATCAAGCTACCACAATCTGCCAAATTTCTTCAATAGATTTTCAACCATATCACAATAGTGGAAGGTTAATGTTCGATTGGAAAAATCTGACAGTTTCGGGTAGGTTGACCTGCTGGCGTCTGTACAATTATAAGAAGACTGGGAGCCGATTCGTAGTATAATATTTGGGAATGTTCTAGGCAGGTAATGATGACTTGGAATTCTGATGAATTTATTGGAGTAATGATTTGTTTGTTTTTGTTACAGGTAAGTTTCCGATTCCAGTTTGATACGCGATTTAAGGTGTTTTGTCGCCTTCATACTTACGTAAGTGAATACATAGATAAGACTTGATTTTGAATACTAGACAACTACTAGAAAAAGACAGCAAAAAGTATGAAGAGAGGAAACGATCAACTAAATCTCGGAATTGGTTACAAAGCCTAAAAAATAACCGTCGTACCACAAAAAGTTTTAAACGTCTGTTGAACACTTGTCTAAAAAAATGTCAGATTATGTCGTTGAAATAAGGTCCGTTTTGCAGTCACACTTTTTTTAGACAAGTGTTCAACAGATGTTTAAGTTTTTGTAGTAAGGCTGTAAATATTTATTTATCTCACAACGTTACACAATGTAGCACGTTACAACACGTTACAGTCGCGACTGGACAAAGCGTCACAGTCGCGGACAAATGCGTTCATTCAGCATCGATTACTGAACACCTACAATGTGCCACCGCACGAGCTATTGTGTGCATTCCACTGTGTGTTTATTTCCACTGTGAGTAACTTTTTTGTATTTTTGATTACTCAGTTGCAAAACTTTGTGATATAACTAGCTGTGGTTCTTATTTTGTATGCTTCTTAAATATCACTTTGCAGCTACCAATCCTTCTAAATAAGTACATCAAGTTTTTCAGATCATTAGTGATTTGGTGTTGTTCTTCCCGTTCCTCTCAGATTTTTTAATTTTTCCTCATCGGGCTGTAGCTATTGTTGTTTCAGTAACTTCAATACTTTTTTTACGAATTGTTAAACAGTAATATAGTTATTTTTAGAGAATTCGCAGAAGTTTTAACAGCGTAATGGGCGCTGGCTTTATTTAAACTAATGCGCATGCACTCGTCACAGTCGTTAAAACAATAAAACCAACTACAAATAGATCCTCATTCCTCTCTCACAACGTTACACAATGTAGCACACAACACGTTACAGTCACGACTGGACAAAGCGTCACAGTCGCGGACAAATGCGTTCATTCAGCATCGATTACTGTGCAGCTACAATGTGCCACCGCACGAGCTATTGTGTGCACTCCACTGTGTGTTTATTGCCGCTGTGGACTCGCTTTTTATATTGGATTACAAAGTTTATAAGGCTTTTTATGGTTTAGGTAGCAGTGCCTGGAAGTTTATTTTCTCTAAAATTCATTTTTTTAAACGGTCTTCTCATGTAACGTGAAACGTGACTTCTAGTGATAATTTTTACATAGTTTTTACGTCACGAGCCCCTATTCACGAGTTTTGATGCGTTTTATGTTTGTCAACAAGCATTGATCTAAAAAAAAACACGTCCGTTATTTTCTTCAATTTAATAAAACTCAATTCCTTCTAAGTCTTCAAAACACTAGTTCCAAAACAAGTTTCTACTATGAATTACAAGTCTCCTTGACTTTTAAAAACCGACATTCAATAAGCTTCTAAACTTATCCAACTTTCTCCGAACGAAGACGCGAGGAAGTCCACCAAAATTCAATTTGAAAAGAGAAAGTACGCCAAACATACGCCAGCCCTCATAATATTAAAAGTAATAAAGTCCCTTGTAAAACAATAACTGCAAAACACAACAGCCCCCATGTTTTTACAACAACGCTTTATTTATGAAGCGAACTTATAAAAATATAAGGGGATGTTTAGACTTGAGCGGAGATCGCGAAGCACGAGCATGTGGGCCCTCGGGCTGGATGGTGCGGCGATCTATGAAATGTGGTTGGTTGAAACGATTAGATTGGCTGAGAATCGAGTTAAATGGCGTGTAATTGAAAAACACTATGTCCAATTTCGTATTGTAGGCTGATGAGTTTTTTTAAGGCCGTATGACGTAGATTACGGACTATAGTTGTAGGCCCGTAAAATGATGATAATAGCCTACAGTTTTTTTAACAATATAATAAAGACTACTAGTTTCACAGAAAACGCGTTTAAACATAAAGCTACTGATATTGACATTCGTTAGGTTTCGAGAATTTCTTAATTCGGTCGCCGCGCCGCGCCGCGCTCAGAGCCCGCGATAAAAGCTATGCAATAGCTTAATAATTCGTAGTCTGACTGAAAACGGAACAAATATCATCATTTTACGAATTTCACATGACATATTTTCCCCTCCGAATTTTAAATCAAAATTGTAATCGACGCGCGGCATCCCAAAAGGAAAAATATTTATTGAAAACAACGAAAGTTTTCAAAACAGATTTTGTTCATCAAAGGGCGTATTCTATGGATTTTATCGGCTTGCACAGCTCTCTACCGTGTTTTCTATCAATTTGCTTGCTTTGCCCGCTTTTTTACCGAACGGTAGTTTTTTTCTACAAATTCATTTTCAAGGAAATCTGTTGCAGTTGATGTTTTTTTCAACGTATTTTGTTGAATATTATGTGGCTTTACGTGTTGTTTGTTTTTACTTTAATTTATAAATTTGATTATTTGACTCGATTAATGGGGTATCCAACAAAAACATATTTTTTTAATTTGAACCTACTGGTTCGAATTGAAAAAAATCCTGAGATTAGCGCTTTCAGACAAACAAACTCTTCAGCCTTATAAAATTAGTATAGTTTAAGGGCGCATAACCAGAAAGTTGGCAACGTCGCAAATAGCTGTCAAAATTAAATATTTACAAGTTTTAATTAATCTGGTAAATATGGCTCTGGCTTGACTTGCTGGCAAAAATAAATTTCATTTACTATATCGTAAATTGACAACGACGAAGTTCAAGGCAACTGTTAATACTACAAACTTGTATAAATACGGAACCGTATCGTTTTCCGTTCCAGCGGTAGTGGTGGTGTTAAGTAATCAAACGTCCCGCCTGTTTATCGCCTTTTGTTGCGAACCGTTGCGGACCGCTGCAACCCGTTCATTGTTTCAGTTCACCGAGTAACGAGTGAATGGAGTGACGTACTACATAATTTATAGCATTGATCATGCCTCTTTCTTGACACGGCTGAAACTAAAGATTGTCATTTGCTTATTTCTTTCTTGCTTATTCCTTTACTTTCCTTTTTCTTTTGTTTTTTTTTTCGTTTAGGCTTTAGTTGCTTGTCACGTTATCTTTCTTTTCGTTCACTTTGGTCATATAAGCACACCCGTTATGAATGCCACCTGCAAAGAAGTGATGTAAACCTGATAAACGTCACATGTGAACTAAACTTTGATAGACTGCTACATAAAATGTAGCGATGAAGAAATGGTGATATTATTATTCAAGTATCAATCAAACCGGTAGAAACCATCAATGGAACTGTAGAAGACACTGACGGATACGTACTTCAGTACGTATTTGCATTGAAGTATTTAGAGCCGTGTTCATAACTTGTCTGTACCGATAAGGTCTTTGGTCAACAAGCTTGTTCGTCAAACTGATTGTGTATTCGTCCTCTCAAATAATTCTGACCATTCTAGCTAGATTCCTGCGTATCTCTTGTTCCTTAAGCAACTTACGAGTAAACGTGGGATATTGCCTATTACATGCTAAAGCCACTGCTGGTACACACACAGACCTCCTCTTCAAAACGGAGACCGTAATCCACCACACAGGCCTAGCAGGTTGTCAAATATTATCGAATTTTTGGTAATCCATTTACTCCATACTCCGTAACTCACAGCTTGCAGTCGACCACAGTAACTCATCTCAATGCTTTTCATTCGAGTTGCGATCGAAAACGTTTAGTAGCACGAATGCATTTGACTGATGAGATTCTTTTTGTTTCCGAATGAATTGTTTCGCTCTGTGTTAAATAGATTTGATTGTTGAGTTGGGATGGAAGTGAAACCTTCTTCCGGATGCATTCTGGCCTTTCTTCTTTTAGTTATTGGTTTATTAGAAAAAAGGGAGATACTTTTTTGATGTGGTAAAATCATCAAATGAGTCTCCCTTCCAGGGTGGCGTAGAATAGACTTTCAGACTCGTACTGATTAAAATACACAGAGTTCTTTCAATAGATAGGGCAATTGAAAGAACTCTGTATTTTAAACTAAACCCTCTTTTTCTTCTTCCTGCCCTTATCCTATTCTACTTGGGGTCGGCGCAACACGTTTTGTTCTTCCGTTCTCCCCTATCAGACGTCACAGTATCATTTACTCCTTTTTCTTTCATATCATTCCTTAGACAATCCATCCATCTTTTCTTTGGCCTCCCTCTTCCTCTCCATCCATCAACATTCATACTCATCACTCTCTTAGTCACATGGGTGTCATTCTCATCACATATCCATACCAAGATAGACGATTCCCTTTCATTTTTTCTGTAACAGGCGCCACTTTCAAACTTCCCCTTATAAACTCATTCCTTACTTTATCCATTCTTGTCACTCCACACATCCATCTCAACATCCTCATCTCCGCTACATGCAATCTTTTCTCATCCATCTTTAACTTTAACTAAATCCTCTGTGATGTCATAATGTGCAATAGAGTATCGAAGAACTTAAAACCCTTTTCTGCAAGCCTTCAAACTATCTTCCGATCGTTGGGCTGCTGTTGAGGACCGAAAACCCAATAACACTTTTGTTGAGAATTTAACTCAATATCCCACGCTCAGGAGTGTCGCTTGGGACGGTGAGACCAGCGGTCCACATTTTGTATATTATCGCGACACATATTTTCTACAAGATGCAATTTACTCGGCGGGCCGCGTGAGGGAGAGGACAATGTCCTCCCTCCGCCCCACCCGTGGTGGTGGACGCCCACGGCGACGGACGTCGCAAGACGATCTCCGGCCACCGTAGGCGCGGGCATGCGGGCGGCGAGTAAAGGGCAACTCGCTGCCCGACCATGGACCATGCCCGGGTCGACGGCGACGGCGCGTTGTGTCCCACGCGCGCCTCAAAGAGCGTCAGCATAATGACGGGGCCCCCTCTCTAGAGGGCCAAAGCCTTCGGGGTCGAAAAGGGCTATTGAAGGACACTGTGGATTTTAGTCAGTACAAGTCTGACAGTCCCTCCCGCCCTGCCCGGGGTGGGAGGACTCATTTGATGATTTTACCACGATAAAGCCTCCTGCAGACACACGCGATTAATCGCGCTGCGACAACGAGCCAAGCTAATTTCCACTCTAAAAATACTGCGAATAGACCGCGACATGTCGCCCCGCGCGATTAATCGCGTGTGTCTGCAGGAGGGTTAAGAAAAAAAAAAGATGCAATTTACTCTCTTTACCTAAATTGGAAGCCAAAACTGATAATAATATTTCACACGTCTTTACCAGATAAGCTTAAAACCACGACAAAGGAACAACATATTCACCTGAATTTTACCAAAATCCTTCCCCAAAATAATCTCACGTAAGATAGCTTTTAAAGTAAACCACATTTCGTAAAATATCCATTTTATAGCCAAAAGGAGTTCCCGATAACACAGCGGTAAAGATAAGCAGACATCTTAAATATTAAGCACGCTTGTACTTAATGTAAGCTGAGATTCGATACTTTACTAGTGACGGGATAACCTGCGGGATATAATACTGGGATTTTGGGAACGGGATTTAAAGGTGGTTGTATCTGATGTTAAACTACGTGCTTGAAATTGGTTTTTGGTTGTATAAGGGTATATTATTGTTTTTTTTTTTTTTTAAGTTTAAGCACTTCGTTGTAAGGATTTATGAGACACTAAACGAATGTAAAGTTTTCATAATTTATGATTTCTACTGTGTGTTTCCTCAATGAGTGTAAAATGTGGATACAAAGTTTGTAGTGCATGAATAGATGAAGGTAGCCGGTGGATGGATGCGGACTGTCCAGGACCGAGATTGTTGGCGTTCTTTTGGGAGGTTTACGTCCAGAAGTTGACGGCAATTGTCTGATGAGAGACTCCATGAAAGTGTCTATGTAAAATGTAAAAAACTGTGAGTGCATATGCAAACATTGTAAAATATAAAAAAAAGACATGGGTTTTCTGTACAAGCAAAAGTTATTTAATACATCGAGACGGTTGACAAAATACCAATATCTTCAGTATTGGCTATCACAAAGCATACAAACAGCAACAAATAACAAAACTTCTGACATCCACTTTGAATTTCCAACTCAACTTGAAAGTTCAACTTAAAAATAAAACTTTCCCGGGACTTCGCGTCCCGTGTCGCAACACTATCTGTGTGCTTATCCCGGGACTCCGGACTTCCGGAGTGGAACGTATCTGTTAGAGCTTGTAGTAAGCGGGACTTAAATTATTATGTTCATGCTTTGATGTGTCAGTTATCGATGATGAGATTATGATGGCAGGCATTTTGTGGTACGTCAATTTTGTATAAGTAGGTTATGGTAGTTCGAAGAGTAAATGGGTTATGAAGGGTTTTTGATATTACTATCAAGCTTTGATAACCTTTTGAAGTCAAGTTGAAAGTCTTTTGTGATATAATTTTGGTGTATTTTTGAGACTACCTCATCATCTGCGTAGCCTTCATCAGTTATGTTGAAGTTGGTTTTCAGTCGTAAGTATTTTACATGGACGGATTGCTTATCGGACCTCCACGATCCAGTTACTTGTTAAAATGATTGGCTAGACACTCAGGGCGAGCGTATTGCTTCTTCTTCTTCCTGCCCTTATCCTGTTCTACTTGTGGTCGGCGCAACACGTTTTCTTCTTCCATTCTCCCCTATCAGACGTCACAGTATCATTTACTCCTTTTTCTTTCGTATCGTTCCTTAGACAATCCATCTATATTTTCTATGACCTTCCTCTTCCTCTCCATCCATCAACATTCATACTCAGCACTCTCTTAGTCACATGGGTGTCATCCCTCCTCATCACATGTCCATACCAAGATAGACGATTCCCTTTCATTTTTTCTGTAACAGGCGACATTTTCAAACTTCCCCTTATAAACTCATTCCTTACTTTATCCATTCTTGTCACTCCACACATCCATCTCAACATCTATTGCATTAACCAAAAACAAATCCAGAATGCACCTAAAAAGACCTAATTTATTTTAATTGTTAAAAGCTCAACAATTACTAAACTCATCAACCCACATGACAGAGTTCTTACGACCTACTTAGTTTAATATACACATCGTTATACGTAGTTATTAACAAGTAAACGTAGCAAGTATCGGGAGTTTAATCATAAGGCTGTGCGGTAATTGCCGGGAAACTTCCTCTGAGCCGCGTCGTTCCGTTAATCGCAGGGAACATTTGGGAGGTAACGCGGCTATAATCGCCATCTTTGGATAGCTGTTTATTTTTATTATGGATGGATTAATATTGAAGATATTTATGAACTTGTCTGGGAGTTTGTTGGTGTAATTGAAATGACTGCTCGACTTTCGCAGTGGTTGAGTGATTGACAGCTGTGCAGTATGTTAAGGGTTCGATCACCGCATGGAAGATATAATGTTATACAAGTAGTTGTGTCAGGTCTGGGTGTTTGTGTAACGCACCCACGATGTGGGAGAAAAGGAGAGTAGGGGAATGTCTTTAAAAAAAATACATGTGGCACTCGGAGACTGCCGCGGTGAAGCTATTGCATATCATTTTATTTTAATTGTAAAAGAATAAAATCGCCTACCGCGTATATTTAACGAGAAATATTTAAAATGTTTGTGGTGCACTACTGTAATAAAGAACTTCTTTGTTGTAGGAGAATTTTATAAGTAGGTTTCATTGTCCTTTCAAAACTCCTTTTGTAGCTGGCCGTTTAGAATCAGTAAGAAAAGGTAAATTGTTTTCGTGACGGATATTTTTATGATTGCCGAAGTCTCCCACTTCCACTCCCAGTCCACCAGTCTCTCGCCGCGCACAGATCCCGCGATAAAAGCTATGCAATAGCTTAAAAACATGTTGACCATGTTATTAGGAATTAGCACTTTATGATCCCCTTGTTAAGTCTGTTTTTTCTGTTTGACCTATAAGTAGTTGTACCGGGTTTGGCTGATAGTGTGTGTGTGAGTTTAAAATTTTGTAAACGCATCCATGATACAGGAAGTAATTCCAATTGTGCAAATATTAATAAAAGAGCTCTAAAAGTTAGGTATCCAACGTATTTAGTTGTAAGAAGACGACGAAGACGGCTCATACCAATTTTTCGTCGTTTCGTCTTGAATAAGAGACGAGACGAAAAAACTCAATTTGACTTCTTTATTACCTTCTGTAATTTCCTCAGTCTAAAAATTAACTCATTCCTCGACAACTCCATATTATTTTCTTTCAACAAAAAAATAAATCATCAGTTTAAAAGCAAGAAAATAAAACTGAATAGAAAGCTTAATTTGATTGAAGTTTTTCTGGACGGAGCGATGACAAATTGTGAGAAAATATTATCTGTGACGATAGTTGGGTCTTTAACCCTGAAGTGGAACTGTCATTTGAAACCTGTCTCTTTTTGCTTGTTGATGTAATATTTATCTAAAACTAGCTGTAATGAAGTAGGTAACAGTATTATTTTTAGTGAACTGAAACCTTTTGAGTTCTGAGATCGATTCCCAGGTTGAGAACTGAATATATCTGGATTTTTTTTTTATCGTGGTAAAATCATCAAATGTCCTTCTGCCCTTACGGTCAGATTCGTACCTACTGACTAAAATCCACGGTGATCCATAAGTTCCAGGGTCACGGTTACCTGATAAGACAGTCCCGCGACCCCGGCAGACTTTGGCCCTCTAACGGGAGCCCCGTCAGATCCTCTTGGAATATGATGAATTTTATTTCGGCAAAAAGATTGCACGAAAAATTCCTACACTTTTTCATTTTTACAAAAGTTCAGTCACGTCCTGATTCTCACAAAATTTAACTAGACAGACAATGGGCCTATTTACTGTAAGAAAAGTATAAAAAGCACCTGTATCTATTTCACCCCTCCGGATTACGCCCCCTTGAGATATCACCCCCCTATCGGTTATTATCGAACAATTTCTATTGATATCACTTGAATTGGAATGACAAGCACTAGCAAGGATCTTTTTATTGAATTTTTAGATATTGAAAAAATATGTCTAGGCCTGAAAATTGACAGGTAAATCCTTTCTACGCCTACGCATGTTTTTATTCAAATATTGCCTGAAATTTTTGAAAATATTATCTGTTTTTGCGAAACGGCCTTTATAATTTATTGTTTGAAATGAAATAGTTTTAATTCATTTAAAATTACTACATAGGTACGTGTGTGTTAGCCGAATGTACTTACAATTTGGAATGGCCATTTATGGTACTTTCACAGTTATCATATATTTAAGGTACTTTTACAATCATAATAATATCATGTCTTGTGATACACCCACCATATTTTTGTAGTATTTTTATGTTTTTCTGTAGTCACTTCAAAAGTGCGTGTTACTAACTGGCTTACTTGAAATGAATTAATGATTTTTGATTCGTCTTTTCCATTCAACCCCATGATCCATCACCGACCACACCCACGACACGGGACAAATTCCTAGTGTAGGGCAAAGTTTAAAAAAAAAAACACAAAACACACATGTCTGGTGTAGTGCGCAACCCAGCTACGTTTTCTGGATTTAAAGACTGGATGATGGCAAAAGGCTCGACCCCAGTGCTTCTGTGTGCACTGAGAAGTACACCTCTGCCCATGTCCTTGTTGATTATAGTCGTAATGTTATGTTTTGATTGTCTTTAAAACTTTCTGCGACCTATTTTAAAGCATCGCATTACCAACATCACAGATTTAGACGCCATAAGCTCAACCAAACATTAATACCGAACTATTAGCATAATCTGACTCTATTACCGCGATACTGTGATAGCGAAACTTTATGTCGTTTCACCCCTTTTCAACCCTTCTCACCCCCTTTGTCAACCCGTTTCACCCCCTCAGCTAATTCACTTAGTTATCATACGTAGTTGTGAAGTTATCTCGTTATGGAGCGAGTTTCAATGATTTTTGTTTATTTATTTTTAAATTACGCATGGAAGGTAACTTTAGGGTTGATACGATTTTTCATTTTAAATCAGATTCACTAGGGATTTGAAGTTTTGACGTATTAAAATTTTTTTTTTTTTTTTATTATATTTGGTGTAATTGCGAGCCGTAAAAAAGTAACTCAGAAACTGCTGTTTATCAATTTGTCTCTACATTTCATTTTAAACAGACTAACTTTCGGTACATCTATGTATGTAAATACAGTCATACCGTTTTTTCATTGAGCTATTGCGTTTTTGACTTCGACAAGAACTCTGACTTCAAATAAGTAAGCAAAAACAGATATGGAAGTCTTACACGTTTAAAAGAAACCTCGTAAATGCTTGAGAGCATTAAGCTACCTCAATCTCATTGGTGTTAAGAAATACGCTTACATTGACACCCGGTTTCTGAGGTAAGATGAATAAAATGTTAAAGAAAAGAAAATAAATTAATAGAAGTTATGTGTAAGTTATTCGAAAACCTGCTGAAAATTGGTTAAACAAACATGGTAGTTTTTTTTTATATAAGAATCCTTACGCCACACTAGGAAATTCTCCTGTATGGTGGGCCTTTACAACAACTACTTTCAGATGCAGATCATAAAAATATTTGTTCCGTGCGGGAATCAAACCCATAACATACAGCGCAGCAATCAATGGTTCAGCTTCTGAGCCAAACGTGCTGTCAAATCATTTGTGTGTTTTTTTTTGACATTTTCAAAAATGTATGCTTGTCTGCCAGTTCAGGTTTAGTAAATATAGCATATAATTACTCATCACTAAACATGTTTCTAGCCTCACAGGACAACCATAACTCGGAGATTTCACGAGCTCTTGGGTCATCAGTTTATCACACAGTCCATCTTTAGTCTTCAATTTACATTTCTCTGCCAAACACACTCACAAACAGCCTTACTACAAAAACTTAAACATCTGTTGAACACTTGTCTAAAAAAAGTGTAACTGCAAAACGGACCTTATTTCAACGCCATAATCTGACATTTTTTTAGACAAGTGTTCAACAGACGTTTAAAAGTTTTTGTGGTACGACGGTAAAACTTGAAGAACGCTTACGACAATTGCTTCCCTTCGACATCACCCCGATACCATCAACTTAATCATTAACATCAACAGGTGCCAAGCGTACAACTACAGTCGTCACTATTAATGTCCTCAGTTATAATTAGTGTGCCGAGTGTGTTCTATCTGTGCCGACAGAGACCGTTATGTTCGCACAATGGTTAGGTTGTAAGTGAGAGATAAGGAAGGAGGAAAGTTGTTAAATTATTATGGTGGTCGACGAACTTACTTATTTTCTTGCGCTTTCTATAACAGAATAGACTTACTAGTAGATCTTTTAAGTACGAAATCCCACTCTGACAAATTTAGTACGGAGATAAGTCATCATCATAATCAGCCTATAATATTCCCACTGCTGGGACTCAGGCCTTCCTCTCTGTAAGAGAGAGTGGGCCATAATCCACCACGCGGGTCCAGTGCGGGTTGGTAGATGTCACATGTCTTCGAATTTTTGTGTCTAATACATGCCCGTTTCCTCACGATGTTATCCTTCACCGTTTTGAGAGCAATGATGAAATAAATTACACACTCCTGGCGGGGTTCGAACCCACGACCTACGACTCTTATGTCGGGACCAATACAGTACCACTGGGTGATAAGTAATTGCAGTATTTAGCTGTCCAAGAAGCCCCGATAACAGCGGGTGAGGAAAATGATGGTAAAATGTCAGTAGAAACACTGAAACCTTGTTCAAAAAAAAAGCATGAAAAAAGTTTCATAAAAAAAAAATTAAGACAGGCCGTGATCTAAGCTGACCACGAGGCACTACATCAATAAATATCTGCTGAATAGGCTATTTGACAGTGTTAATATATCACAGTTCTAATTAGTCCGGCATTTAGAGTTTTGAGAAATAACGGACACGTGTTTTTTCTTTTGTAAATTCAATGAACATTTACCAAGATATAACGCATCGAATCTCGAGAGTGGGGGCTGGTGACGTCAGAATTCAGTAGAAATTGTACTAAATTGTGACGTATTGCCAATTTTGAAAGCGTTGTATCTCCGTCAATTTTGGCAGTCGTACAAAAAGAAAAAATACGGGGTGAATATATTTTGATAATCTTACTGACGGACTAAAGTTTTTTTTTGTCAAATAGCCTATTATAAGGTTTACACAATAATTCTAAAAGTTATAATAACTTCCAAAATCCATTAAAGTCGTCGTGAACATGTAACCAATAACGGTTTTACTACTATAAATTAGTATGGACAAGGTGCGGTGTATCTACCAGGGACAGACGCCTATTATGTATATCGAGACGATCACACAATACTGGATTATACGGACCAGATAGCAAGGGGTCAGTGGTACTCAAAGAGAACCTTTAAACTTGTGGCAAGAGAAAATGCTTATAGAATGACCAGGGGGGGTATTACAACGTCTTAAAACCAGGCTTGTTCCGGCGAGTAAAAGTGACAGAGCTATACAAGTCGTCTACCGTCATCTCGTTCACTCGCCGGAATAAGCCTGGTTTTAAGACGTTGTAATACCCCCCCTGGGGCCGTATTATGACGTCTTAATATAATATAATAATATTTCACAACTATCACACAACGCCATCTAGTCCCAAGCTAAGCAGAGCTTGTGTTAGGGTCCCCCCACATTTATCGACGCGGAATCGGCTTAAGCCGGTCAAGAAAACCTTTATGTCAACGTAATAAGGGTGTTACTAATGCCATTCGCATCGGATCGCGTCGCCCCAGGTCACTTTATAAGCATTTTCTCTTGCCACAAGTTTAAAAATTCTCTTTGAGGGACTTTACACTCAGCTCCTCACTCTCCTAAACTATGGTAATTGTAAATCCCGCGAAACTACTCGATAACTTAACAAATTAACATGCGCAATTATCAGTTACAAACTTGTAACTCCTAAAATTGGTTCAGTAAGTCAGTTATATGACATTTTGCTAAGGTGCCGCGCCGCTACGACTCGTTGTTGCAAACTTAACTTTGAACTATAAAGTTAAGTTAGAGTTGAACTAGCTTCCTTTACGTAACATATGGGTAAGTTAGAAATGTTTGTTTTTAGTTTACTGTGTGATGGGATAGTTTGTCTGTTACTTTTGTTAAGTAAGGCTTTCGGCTATTTAGTGGTGCTTGAAACCTATAGGATTTTATATGTCGTCGGTTATACCATGCAGTTCAACTAAAAAGGAGACTTTTTGACGCCATATCGTAACGTCATGCAACCTTTTTTAAACGACTTCAAAAAAGGAGGAGGTTATCAATTCGACTGTATTTTTTGTAACACATTTAACGCTTTTAAATAATAAACAATTATATTTGAAAATAATTGTAACTAAATAATAAAGGAAATATACACCATTTAAAATCAATTTACATACTTAAAACATTTTATTGCTAAACGTTAATTTCAAGTGACAGTTTACAGATAATCCTTCTTAATTGAACCGCTTGGTACCTAAATCCTAAACCAAAGTCTACACAGTTTGAGCACCACTGCCAATGTACAATGGCGTCAGTGAGCGTCAAAGCATACGACAGTTAGTACAGCCATCGGGGATAATCGAGATCAGCTGCAACTTGCACACCTGGATGTTCAACCTATAGGTGTGTAGCTTACATTTACATAGCATACACAGGTTTAGTATCGACGTTTGATAGGTATCGTGTACCTACTATAAACGTGTATGTGAAGATAATATGCATAGAATGGTCCTTTTTAGCCTTCGATCAATGATAGCTCTAAAACGTCAACCAAAATGTCACCGCAGCTGTCAATTCTGACATGACATAACTGAACTGCATTTCAAACTATAACCTATGTCTGTACCGAAATTCGTCCAGGTCCTGTCTACACCGCGAAGGAGGAGGCGGGCCGCGTGAGAGAGAGGACAATGTCCTCCCTCTGCCCCACCCGCGGTGGTGGACGCCCACGGCGACGGACGTCGCAAGACGATCTCCGGCCACCGTAGGCGCGGGCATGCGGGCGGCGAGTAAAGGGCAACTCTCAGCCCGACCATGGACCATGCCCGGTTCGACGGCGCGTTGTGTTCCACGCGCGCCTGGGGTCGCGGGACTTATCTCATTACCGTGACCCCGGAACATAAAGGGCTATCGAAGGACACCGTGGATTTTAGTCAATACAAGTCTGACAGTCCCTCCCGCCCTGCCCGATTTTACCACGCAAAAAAAAAAGTCTTTGAATACTTTGCCTCTAACTGGACCAAAGGTAGACCGATGCACAACTGTGGAAACACCTTTGTTAATACATTTAGTACTGCGAGTCCATTCACGGGTCCAATTTGTACCTCCATAGAAACACGGGTTGTCGTAATTACGTACTTAAACCCATTTGTGCGACGACATGGGTGGATGGAATGTCAGCAAGATGACGGGGCCCCCCTCTAGAGGGCCAAAGCCTGCCGGGGTCGCGGGACTTATCTCATTACCGTGACCCCGGAACATAAAGGGCTATCGAAGGACACCGTGGATTTTAGTCAGTACAAGTCTGACAGTCCCTCCCGCCCTGCCCGGGGTGGGAGGACTCATTTGATGATTTTACCACGATAAAAAAAAAAAAAAAAAGTGGTCCAGTTGTGAAAAGTGTTCTTGAGCAAGTGTAAAGGACAGTGATCTGTCCTTCTCTGTATTAGAATCGTTTGACCACCATTGAGATAATAATAGACTAGTAAGTACTTATAATTAGCCCTCCCTCTTATTGCCTATATCACTCAGGACCAAAGCTGATTTCAACTGGTAAAAGAATTTTTGAAATCGGTACTGTAGTTTTTGAGTTTATTCACAACAAACATAACACACACAAAAATACAAATCTTTATAATATTAGTGTAGAAGAAAACTGTAATATTCCACAAAAAATCGCAACATTCCTTTAACTGCCGGTTACAAAAGGCTATGAACTTTTAAAAGTATATTTTTTTTCCGTAACTTTTCCTCTTTTTTTTCCCTATATTTTTTTCCGCCTAATAGATTTTAACAGCATCGTTCGTTTCAGCAGATAAACGCAGAAATACTTGAAGCAATTCTGTTAGTTTGTGTTTTATGTTTTTATTCGGAACTGAGGCACGTTTTCCGAACGTTATTCATTGTCTGATAAAGTTAGTGTCTTGTTGAATTTGAACTCGACTTTATTGGGTTTACGTGATGGTTGTTTTTTCAATTTGTTTACGGGTTTATGCATATTGTTTTTGTTGCTTTTGATCACGAGTTTTGGGTTTCTATTAGGAATTTCTGAGTAATATAATCCAAGATCTAGATTTGGGCTTCTTGCCTTATTGGTAGCTAGGAACTTACTGGGTACTTATTAAGCTATTGCATAGGTTTTATTGCGGGCTCTGAGCGCGGCGCGGTGCGGCGACCGAATTCCCAAAAACCTAAGGAAAATACCTGACACCACGCATCGTCTAAAGTCGTTTCAGTTCGGGAGACTTTGGCAATCGTAAAAATATCCGTCATAAAAACAATTTACTTTTTCTTACTGATTCTAAACGGCCAGCTACAAAAGAAATTTTCACAATGAAACCTACTTATAAAAATCTCCTACAACAAAGCAGTTCTTTATTACAATAGTGCACTACAAACATTTTAAATTAATTTGTATATTCGGTAGGTGATTTTGTTCTTTTAAAATAAAAAAAAAAAATGTTATGCAATAGCTTCAACGCGGCAGTCTCCGAGTGCCACATGTATTTTTTTTCTACCGTGTGAGGATCAGACCATACTTTTTTTTGTGGTTGTAAAATTCATCAAATTAGTCTGGGCTATAGGTGGAGCAATAGTAGGAAGTGTCAGATTTTTATTTACTGAATAAAAACCACCCTGTACCTTCAGGTGCCCTATGTGTCCGGGACACTAAGGGTCTGATGCTTACTCTTGCGACACCAGAAGGGCGATTGAGTATCAAACATCCATCCAAACTTTGCATTTTGGTAAGATAGACCATACCTTTGTCTGACCCTAAGAGCATTAACAGCGTAACGAAAAATTTTTGTGTCGTAATATGCGTTGATATAAAAAATTGGTAAGAAAAAACAAATAATCGATACTGTAATATTATAAAGAGGTAAAATGTGTTTGTATGTAGGGGGTAATCTCCGGAAGTAATGAACCGATTTTAAAAATTGTTTCACTGGTCCAAAGCTACATTATTCGTGAGTGCTATAGGCTATAAAATTATAAACATATCATGTATATTTTACCGCCCAACGAAGTGGGCACGGGTCAGCTAGTAAAACACTAAAAGTTCTATTAGCTGATGAGTTTTACACTCAAACTCGTTTACATATTCCCTAATGCACACTTAATTCATATAATTCTCCTATTTGTGACGATTACAGCAATTCTAAAAAAATAACAATAAAATAAATTACGATACTGATCGTGTAATAGTGGTAGTTACAACTGTAATAACGTTAGTGCTATAGAAGGCTGGGTATAGTCCTAAAACATGTTTTATTATGATTACGAACAAAAAAAATATACACTTATGTTCCCTATGGCCCGAAGAGACTGCTAATTAATGTTTTATCAAACATACATTAATTAATATGTAATTAATAATAGAAAATATGTACCTATATAAGTAGGTATATTATGTTCTTTCGGTTATCCGTTGCGTTTGTGTATATTGTTGAAACTTGTATGAAGCACTTTTTTAATTGAATAAAAAAAATCAAGTTATCCCTATTAATTCACTTTAGGGCCTATGCACACCACGTTTTTAAACGCGCCGTTGACGCGCGTTTGTAGCGATACAGACGCGATACGCACGCAAGTCAAACGCAGCCTGTATGTATACCTTACCAAATTACAAACGCGCGGCACCGGCGCGTTTGTATCGATACAGACGCGCCGGTGTCGCGCGTTTGACGAGATACAAACTGCTCTGTTTGATAAAGTTCTCCACATACATCAGTTTTCCTGATCAGGAATCCTGATCCCTTTTTCTATTCGAACACAGTGAATTCTTACAAGTATGTTTGCATGTTTTGTGGGTGTTGTTCACTTTCATAGACTGTCATTCATCATTTCGAATTCCGTTCGGAAAAAAAAAGTGATGTATGTGGGGACCCTAAAAGCGCGCCGGTGCAGCGCGTTTGACGCGATACAAACGACAACAAACGGCTCTATTTGATAAAAACGCGCGTTTAAAAAACGTGGTGTGCATAGACCCTTACATAGCCAGAAATTGATACACACATACGCAAAGAAAATTAAATAACTACTTCCTTACATGCAATATGTACTAGGAAACTAAACTAAATGTATGGAGTAGTGTCGGAACTCAGTAAGCAGTGAACGTAAATTATTATAGCACATTGTTACTGATTCTCGTTTGTTAGTAGTATCGCTAGGAGAATTTTTTTGATGATAATTAGGAAATAAGTGTGTGATAATGTTTTATCAGCAATGAGATTAGTATGTCTCGGTGTAACATATTTTTATAACGGTCCATTCACGAACTCGCCGCTATGAGCGGTGGCTTAGCGCGGGCTGGCGACTGGTAAGAACAGATGTATAAAATTGTTTGAAACCTGCCACGAGGCGCCGTCAGTGGCGAATTCGCTTACTTACTAAGTAATTAATGTGTTATTCGCTCCGCCTGCCGCACCGCTAACCGCTTAGATGAAAGTTGTGAACGGGCCGATAATATTGAGAAGCTTCTTATATTTTTTTATTTTGCGTGGTAAAATCATCAAACGAGTCCTCCCACGCGCGAGGGACTGTCAGACTCCTACTGACTAAAATCCACGGTGTCCTTCAATAGCCCTTTGTGTTCCGGGGTCACGGTTATGAGATAAGTCCTGTGACCCCGGCAGGCTTTGGCCCTCTAGAGGGGGGGCCCCGTCATCATGCTGACACTCTTTGAGGCGCGCGTGGAACACAACGCGCCGTCGACGCGGGCTTGGTCCATGGTCGGGTGGCGAGTTACCCTTTACTCGCCGCCCATCATCATCATCATCATCAGCCTATAAATGTTCCCACTGCTGGGACACAGGCCTCCTCTCTGTGAGAGGGAGTGGGCCGTAATCTACCACGCGGGCCCAGTGCGGATTGGTAGATGTCACATGTCTTCGAATTTTTGGTTCTAGGACATGCCGGTTTCCACACGATGTTTTCCTTCACCGTTTTGAGAGCAGTGGTGATGAAATAAATTACACAAAGTAATGCGCCTGACGGGGTTCGAACCCACGACCTACAACTCGTAAGTCGAGGCCAATACCACTGGGCCACCACTGCTCTCGCCCGCATGCCCGCATGCCCGCAAATATTGAGAAGCTTGGTGGTTGAAGTGTCCATGGAGTTTCTTGCCTGTTCTTCACCATAGAGATTTACAATTTGTAATGGGCAAATGCAATACTTTACAAGTTATTATGTCTTGTGACTGGGACTGAAGCTTCATTTTACATATTTACCAATAGGCTATTTGACTAAAAAATCTAATTAATCCGTCAGTTAGATTATCAAATAATAATTGACCTGTATTTTTTCTTTTTTTTCGCAAACCAAAATTGACGGAGATATGATACTTTTAAAATTGCCAATACGTCACAATTTAGTACATTTTTTACTGAATTCTGACGTCACGAGCCCCCACTCTCGAGTCTTGATGTGTTATATCTTGGTAAATATTCATTGATTTTACATAAGAAAAAATATATGTCCGTTATTTTTCAAAACTCTAAATAACGGACTAATTAGATTTATAATTTATTGATACTGTCAAATAGCCTATTCAAAATTGCCTGTAATCGTCAAATTTAAATCAATGTCCTGAATTTGAGTATAAACACAATCATGTAAGTGCGGTTCATTTACGAAAAAAATAAATACTTATTTTTAATGGCGTATACGCTATGAACCATAAATAAAAACAGCGGCAGCTCCAATGTTTTTCTTTCAACGTGAAATGGATATTGCGTTTTTATACTAACGTAAAAACATTTTTTCACAAGTACGCACTTAAATTCTACGTCATTTAAAAAAAAAATATATAATTTAAGTAGGTTATACTTATGAAAGTCGTAAAAAATTCAGACGCTCTTTTTAAAAGAATATAGTTAAGATGTAGTTATCGGATGTCATAAAATATAGCATTTTACTTTCTATTAACGACCGCTCGTTTAAAATTTTATGCATTTTTAATTTTTGTTGAAATTTTCTTCACTCTTTTTATTTGTTTTTAAATCCTCTTCATTTCATTTTACGCATCCTTCTTATTTTCGTCAGCCCTTTTTTTATTAACTTGGACTTTTATGCTTTTATCGCGGTCTCTGAGCGCGGCGCGGCGGCGGCGCGCCGACCGAATTCCCAAAAACCTAACGAAAAAACCTAAGGAAAATACCTGACACCACGCATCGTCTAACGTCGTTTTAGTTCGGGAGACTTCGGCAATCATAAAAATATCCGTCATAAAGACAATTTACTTTTTCTTACTGATTATAAACGGCCAGCTATAAAAGGTGTTTTCACAATGAAACCTACTTATAAAATTCTCCTATAACAAAGCAGTTCTTTATTACAATAGTGCACCACAAACATTTTAAATAAATATAATCTTGTTTAACATACGCGGTAGGCTATTATTTCTTTTAAAAAAAAATGTTATGCAATAGCTTCACCGCGGCAGTCTCCGAGTGCCACATGTATTTTTTTTGATTGACCCATTTATAACTCATTTGTGCTAACTGTATCAGCTAGCTTTTTGTGGTGTCTGCTTGCCCCATGGTAAAAGAGCGTGAGCTTATGTACTTTATGGTGCCAGTTCAAATGTTTTTATTAAACTTTATAACAATAAGCACAGAAACAATAAAAAGTAGGGCGAAGGAAAATTCGTTTTGAACTTGACGTTAAACTGACATTTATTAGACTTGGTTTGAACAACTGTTTAAGAGATTTCTGTTGAGATCGTAGCTTAACATTTATTCCCTTTTTTAGTCAATATTTTATCTGTCTGGTAAATTCAATTGATGAAAGGTAATAATGCTTATGTAATTTTGTATTAATGACTTCTGTGACAGATGGTAATAGATTTAATGACTGATTATCTTTTAAAAAGTTTTACTCATAACACGGTTGGCGCAGTGGCTGAATGATTGACTGTTGCGCTGTTTGTCACGGGTTCGATTCGGAACAAATATTACTATAAAATAAAAACTCCTCCTGGTACGGCAAAGTTGCATACAAAAAAAATTACATGTGGCACTCGGAGACTGCCGCGGTGAAGCTATTGCATAACATTTTTTTTTATATTAAAAGAATAAAATCGCCTACCGCGTATGTTTAACGAGAATATAATTTATTTAAATGTTTGTGGTGCACTACTGTACTAAAGAACTTCTTTGTTGTAGGAGAATTTTATAAGTAGGTTTCATTGTGAAAACTCCATTTGTAGCTGGCCGTTTAGAATCAGTAAGAAAAAGTAAATTGTTTTTATGACGGATATTTTTATGATTGCCGAAGTCTCCCGAACTGAAACGATGTTAGACGATGCGTGGTGTCAGGTATTTTCCTTAGGTTTTTTCGTTAGGTTCTTGGATTTTTTTTGATTCGGTCGCCGCGCCGCGCCGCGCTCAGAGCCCGCGATAAAAGCTATGCAATAGCTTAAAAAACGTTTCAGCGATTTAGGCGCGAAAGCACACAACATAAAAGTCACTTTAGCAATTAGTAATTACGAGAATTCTATTTACTCTGTACCTAACAAGTTCCACATTAACTGGAATCGTTTTAATCACTGATAAATTAACCAGCAGTAATCCTATTAAAATGATCGCACCCTATAGATTAATAAAGTGCATTCACCGTTATAAATACAGCGTGTTCACAATTCGCGCATAATTCACTGCTAAGCTCAGTTTATTCAGATAGTTAATTGCTCCTAAACGGGAACACCCTTTGTAATTGGGTTGTGTGATTAAAGTGTTTGTGTATTTAAAGTTTAAAACGTGGATTACTATATGAAGTAGTAGAAATTATTTAATTTTAAATAGTATTTGGGTAACACCACACTGCGCTCCAAAACACAAATTGCTGACGTTGGTCAAAAGGCCGCTGCACTGAAGTGGGCTTGGGCTGGCCACGTCTGCCACATGCCCAATGAGCTGTGGGCCAAAATAACCACTTTGTGGAGCCCTGACACAGCCAGAAGGCGTCGCGGCAGACCTCGTAGAAGATGGCGGGACGAACTTGACAGAACAAATGACCAGTGGCCCACTTTGGCCCTGGATCTTGAAAACTGGAAATCATGGGGAGAGGCCTTTGCCCAGCAGTGGGATGATGTAGGCTAGCAGTATCAGTAGGTATCAGTATTTGGGACTTCTCTGAGATGGATGATTACATTAGGAGTAAAGCATTTTTCACTGTCAAACTATTATAGACATTGTCCTCATTGTAAATATGTCCAAAATCAATTAAAAGGAAGGAAAGGTAGCACGCAGAAACTAGATTACGCGAGCATGCGCACTACTTCTCGCGTATTCTCTTTCGGTCCAAACTTGTTGAATCCCATTTTATTCTCAACACATCTACCGCTTCTTTTCTCTGTTATTCTTCTCTTTTACTCTTTCTCAAGTGTCTGATTTAATCAACAGCATTTCCCAATCCATCACTTTATTCAATAATGTACACGTTTGAGTGGCGCATCCGCGGGTCTTGAGCCGTACACTCGCGAAGTCTCAGGTAGAAATTAACCAAATGTGTCACGCGTTGATAAAACTTCGCGGGTATGTTCTCTCCGCCATTTTGTGCGCTGGCCCTGACAGCTTTCCTGAACAATTGACATCAAGCCTTCAGCAGACACACGCGATTAATCGCGCGGGGCGACATGTCGCGGTCCATTCGCAGTACATTTAGAGTGGAAATTAGCTTGGCTCGTTGTCGCAGCGCGATTAATCGCGTGTGTCTTTTCGAGCCTTCATGGTTTCGGAATAAACCACTGCATGTCATTAATTCCACTACAAACTCTAAAATACACCAAACAACATCGAAAGGCTTCCAATAAAGCTATTACGTACACTCCGTCTTTCTAATTACCACTCCGAACCCTTCTAAAAACATTAATTCTCCCATCTAATTTGTTTATTCGAACTGTAGATTGTGTTAGAAGAAAAATAACGCGGAAACGTGACAAAAAAGAAATGCGTTTCATTAAACCTGCTGTATTAACGGTAGAAGACGCTGTGGCTTGTTTTAATGAGATGGCGTAAGTTACGAGCGGGAGCGGGAGCGGGACCGGGGTGTCAGCGTGAGCGGGGAGAAAGAAGAGAAAGGAAAAGATATCAACCTAATCTTTGATGTTTTTTGGCTTCAATGGCTTAGTGATTTAAGGTTAGTTTGGAGATGTTTGATACTCTACGCATTGGTATGAGCACCTACAGTAGGTACTTTCACAGTTATTTTGATTGTGACTGGGACTGTAGCACCTTATTTTTGTAGTATTTTTTTTTTGTCTTTCTACAATACAAAAGCAAATGAAATGCGTTTCATCAATCCTGCTAGTCGCTGTGACTTGTTGTAATGCAAAGGTGCAAGTTGAGAGCGGACGCGTTTGCTGCAGCGGAAAGTCAAAAGGAAACAATAGAAACAATAGTATGCTATAAGGGGTGAAGTAACAAGTTTTGTGGTATTGTAAGCAATTTAAACTAGACAAAAACAAATGAAAAGCGTTTCATTAAACTTGCTGGTATTAACAGTAGAGAAGTTGCTGTGGCTTGTTGTAATTTAAGAGCGAAAGCGAGTGGGGAATGTCAGGGAAAAAGAATAGTAGGTAATATTACAAGAAATAAGAGGTGACGGTCAAGAAGGACAAGTCTTAGATTTGTCTATATTCAGGAAAGAAGATTTTTTAAATTTAATTTAACCTCCGGGTAATAAAAGTAAGAAGAATTATTGTGTCTTGCTGCAGTGAGAAGCTGCAGTTTTAGAGCGTAAACGGAAGAGTAGCGGGTAAAGAATAGCAAGCCAGGGCGATTTCGAGGCAAAAGCCTAAAGCGGGCACAAGCTTAAATGGTGCAATTAATGCAAAAAGTGTGGTTGTCTTTTGAAATATTAGTTTTGGTTAAACGAAAAATGAAAAAAATCATATTACGTTTATTCGACACAGGTTGAGTCGCTATCAATTATTAATTAAGTTATTGATTCAAGTCATTTGCATAGTCAGTTATACTGCGTGGAGCATCAGGAGGGGTTCCGGTGATAAGATCAGCAGGCAACCGTAATTCCCTTCCAAAGTTCGCGAATGCTGGTGTCACAGCTGTACTTTCGTGGACTGCACTACGGTATGACAGAAGAAATGGCTGTATGTGCTTGTCCCAATCTCTTTGCCTGCTTTCCACAACCTTTGCCAGATATCTTTCCAACGTTTGGTTGAAACGCTCTACCATTCCATCAGATTGTGGATGGTAGGAAGTGGTTCTGGTTTTGTGAGTACCCATCAGTCGACAAGTCTCCTGGAAATACACAGCGACCAAGGTAGGAATTTTGAATCACAAGTATTCCAGGAGACTTGTCGACTGATGGGTACTCACAAAACCAGAACCACTTCCTACCATCCACAATCTGATGGAATGGTAGAGCGTTTCAACCAAACGTTGGAAAGATATCTGGCAAAGGTTGTGGAAAGCAGGCAAAGAGATTGGGACAAGCACATACAGCCATTTCTTCTGTCATACCGTAGTGCAGTCCACGAAAGTACAGCTGTGACACCAGCATTCGCGAACTTTGGAAGGGAATTACGGTTGCCTGCTGATCTTATCACCGGAACCCCTCCTGATGCTCCACGCAGTATAACTGACTATGCAAATGACTTGCGTAACAAATTGAATGATGTTTATGAGCATATCAGACAATCCGGCCAACAAATGTCTGAGAAGATGAAGACTCGATACGACCGGAAGACAAACAATAGAGGTTTCGACGAGGGGTCACTTGTGTGGTTGCATAACCCAGTGCGCAGCAAAGGGAAGTCCCCTAAATTACAAGCAAAATGGGATGGACCATACCGAGTCGTGACCAAGATTAACGACGTCACCTACCGGATTCAAAAGGGTCCACGTGGCGCGCCCAAGATTGTCCATGTTGATCGTTTAGCGCGATATAACGGGACTAACGATGCTCGGGACGAGCATGTCTAAGGAGGGGGCAGTGTTACGTCGATCGAATTGCGAGACCTATCTATAAGCTTCTCGAAAGTTCCACAAGGTTCTCGACAATTCTACCGAAGATTGGTCAGGAAGTTTCTAGAAAATTCTACCCTGTTCTAGATGTTTCGAGATGGTTCTGGAATGTTCCAGAAGGCATTGGACTATGTCGAAGTCTATGGATGTTTCCAGAACATTCGACCATCTTCTAGAAACATCTAGTGGGTCCGACCGGAGTATAAAAGGGGCGCCGATCGCCGACCTGAGTCAGTCTGGTTTTGACTACGATCGAGGTAACTCGAAGTGAACTGGAAGCGATCTCCAAGTGATTTTTACGTGTGATTAAGTGAGTTTATAAGTGTTTAATTGTTGAGTAGTGTTAAGTGTTTGTTTTAATTACTGATTCGTGTGTGAATAAAGTTTATTTGGTTTTAATTGGTGTTAATTAATTTATCCCAATACCCAGCTCGTAACAATATCTTGAGTTTATCACCATTATTTTTAGTGCTACTTCTACATTTAGCTACAACAGATACAAAAGTAATATAACCCTAAAAGCATTGCAAACAACCAACAGCCTACTCAAAACAAGTGACACAGCGACAGCAGTTTGACAGACTATACCCGTCACTAAGCCACCACGGTCCTCTCAAATTGATTGCTACACCCGGCTATACTAAATTCTGTGGTGGTCTGTCCATGGAACTAGCCTGAGCTTTGTAGTGCGGCTCGCCAGGCTTTATAAGGAGCTTGGTTAATAGATCCTGCCGAAGGACTGTACTGTACGATGCGGTGGTAACTATTTATTTTAAAATTACAAAAAAAAAATACATTTAAGATTGTCTCAACAAGACATTTCATTTGATATGTCACACGATGCAGTTTTCAAAACTTTTTTTTTTCATTTTCCCCTTCCCTCCCACATACAGATTTCATTTATTCACGTCACTCCTCTGTGCTTGGGTCACAGGAATTGATATGTGTACCAAATTACAACCCAATCGGTCTAGTAGATTCGGAGATAATTGACTGTAAGCGACAGACAGACGGACACACGAATGATCCTATAAGGGTTCCGTTTTTGTATTCGGACGTACGGAACCCTAAAAAACGTTTTGTTAATTTCTGATTTGACTTTTGCAAGGAATTTTTCATCTATAGTTTTTGTATATCAAAAAGCTTTAGCCCGCTGCTTTGCTAGTAAATTTTATGCAATAAAGTAACCCACAACCTCCTTCAGAGGTGGAGTCTAAAGATGTTTATAAGCTACTTTTTTTACTCTGTGTATCATCTACTGTATCTGATGACGACCACAGGATCACGCTGGATGCAAGCCGCTTCCAACTGATCCTATTGTACGTTAACAGGGGAGGCCTATATTCAGCAGTAGACGTCCTATTGCCTAAATGATAATTTATCAATACCAGTTCAGCGATTTAGGTGCTTGTAATAGATTTTATTTAGGATTACTAAACTATAGTAATGTCAATTACAGTCCACCATATTCTCGGTACATTTAGAATTCATTTCCACACTACACTTCCAAATCATCAAACGGCTTTGTAATTTACATTAATGTATTCAACTGACATACTGCTTGTGGACTCAAACCAAATTCATTTGACATTAGCTCTAATGTCAAACAATTAACCAATGAGAATGCATTTCAATATTCGCTAGTGGCGCCATTAGTTCCACAATTTGCCGTCCAGTACGAGTTATTGGATAAAATTGCTGTTTTAAAACAAATAACTGGTGTTTTTGGTTATAAACTTGAATGGTTCTGTGGTTTTGATTCAATTGGATTTGTTGAAATTCGTTTTCATTGAATATCATTCAGATTTAATTAATGTTTTTCGTTTTGTTTGTTTCAATTTATTTTATTGAAACATTTATGGGAATAAAATTTAGTTTTGTATTCTTAACTGTTTTTGAGTGGACATGGGATGGCCTAGCATAGAACGGATGTTCAATTTAAAAAAGGCCAGCTTATACCCCTTTGCTTCAACCTCATCGTCATCATTTCAGCCTGGTATCACACTACTAATACCCATAACCGAATCGTTCCTACTGCCACACATTCTGGTTTTATATTCGGGTATTTTCTGCAATTTTAACAATATAGTTAACCCTACGACATTTTGGACAACTCTGGGTTCTTTAGCCTATCCTTGGTCATCATTCAGTCAAACCTTTGCTCCATCGACCACCTTCAAGAGTATTCAGATGTCCCACCCAACTCCACAATAGGCGTATCGTTCTGTTCTGACCTTTTATAAAAATATTTTATGACTTAGCTTTTGTCCTCAAACTTTTTACAAATGAAAGTTTGACGCCCACGACACACTTATGTAAAACCCCTTAAGCTTTACTCAAGATATTATTTTCAAAAGGTTGTGTCTGGCCCCGACTTAAGCAAACGAAGTGATATGTGGGTGTCCAAACGGTACACCCACCTATCACTTTATGATAAGTCGTCTGTAGAGCGTGAACAAGTTCATACAAAGTCAAATGAAATTGTTTAAACATCGATCGTTGACCCTTTTTTATCGTAGTAAAATCATCAAATGAGTCCTCCCACCCATTACTGCCAGAGTTCAAACTTGTACTGACTAAAATCCACGGATATCCTTCAATCGCCCTTTACATTCCAGGGTTCACAGGTTGACTTATTATCACAGGATCGTTGAACCTCTAATAATAAGTCAACAGATGATAGTCTTTTCAGAACAGATTTCAATCCTGGTTGAAGAAATACTTGACGAGTCACATTTGTTGCTGGGGATTATCTTCTTCTTTTTCCAACTACAACACTAGATAGTGGCGAAGGGTAGTCGCTTTGAGGGACCGCCTTATATAACGATGATTTTGATTAATGATGTTGCCAGCGGTTTGATCCGCTCCAACTCGAAAATTTTCCCGTGGAATCATAAAATCGGTATAAAAATCGCTATAAGCTCATGACTTAGACCACAACAAAACCATTATCAAAGAAATAGTAAGAAAGCAATTAGTTAGCGACAACGCTGCAAATAACTAAGACTTTTGGACTAATAACATTGTAGCTACGCTAACGTAAATATGGACAAAGTAACTGGCAACTTGGTTTTATTTGCACTGATGACAAATACTCCAGTACTGTTTACATTGTGCCAGTTTAGTCTTTAGTTAGAAGTTGTTTAAAGCATGAAGCACACACCTATCGACAAATGACCTTTCTTTGGTATTGTTTCTCGGGGAAAATTGTTTTGTATTGACCTACTTGCAAAAATAAGCATATCATTTATCACTATTTTTATTTTTTCTCGCTTATTATGACCAATTCCCATTGCAGAGTATTGACAATTGGCTTCATCTCTTTTGCTGTCCTTGTTTTGTTTTTGAGTCTTTTGCTTTTTGTCAGTCGTGTCTTTACCAGATCTTATCTGCAATCTTATAAATATCACCCTATCTGGCTGTTGGTCTGCCAAAACTCCTGCAGTTCCTCATTCATCACTTCGCCTCATTTTACTGGTTGATTGCGATTCAGTGGTTGTTATGGTACGAGTACAAGTGTGTGTGACAGTGTATGGTGTTTTGAAGAAATAATTTAAAGGTCCTGAGAAGTCCTTTTTGTGTGCTTTGTATCATCTTATGCCTTTCTTCTGTATGCTTCTGTGCCATCAACAATGTCGTCTGTCTGCTCAACTGTGCGTTTAGCTTTAGTAATTCGTTTCATTGTCTTCTATTTCAAGTAGTTGGCTGTCTTTCTTTGTTTTAAAATTGTGTTTATTTTGTTTTCTTCAACAGAATAAAGCTTTCCTTTACGTTCAGTTTACTTAAACGAAATGGACGAGTACAATTTAGGAAGTTCTTACTTACGAGCCAGCAGGTGAATTGCACAATGTTGTGTTTTTTTTTTAAACTAAATAAAAACTTCGTCAGCCTTACTACAAAAACTTAAACATCTGTTGAACACTTGTCTAAAAAAAGGATGACTGCAAAACGGACCTTATTTCAACGTCATAATCTGACATCTTTTTAGACAAGTGTTCAACAGACGTTTAAAAGTTTTTGTGGTACGACGGCGTATGTTTTATTTTCTTTCCTATCTTTCTCTGTAGACCTAGGTCGAAGTCGATCACTTGTATTTCACCGAGGCTTTCTAGATAGGTATCTCATTCGTGGAAATATAAAAAAAGTGTTCTATATTAAGATGATCGCTAAGGGATAAAATACTGAATGAGGTCTTACAGCATAAGACCAAAGTGATACATGTTATCAAAATTGTAGCAAGTTGAAATGCAAGCCGCAGTGGTAGACGCCCACGGCGTCGGACGTCGGCAGACGATCTCCGGCCACCGTAGGCGCGGGCATGCGGGCGGCGAGTAAAGGGCAACTCGCCACCCGACCATGGACCATGCCCGGGTCGACGGCGCGTTGTGTTCCACGCGCGCCTCAAAGAGTGTCAGCATGATGACGGGGCCCCCCTCTAGAGGGCCGAAGCCTGCCGGGGTCGCGGGACTTATTACCGTGACCCCGGAACAGAAAGGGCTATTGAAGGACACCGTGGATTTTAGTCAGTACGAGTCTGACAGTCCCTCCCGCCCTGCCCGGGTGGGAGGACTCATTTGATGATTTTACCACGCAAAAAAAAAAAAGTTGAAATGCAAAGAACAACCTTTAGGTAAACGTAGTGTAGGACGCCACCCGGCAAGATAGACCTGAAGAAGGTAGCTGGTGGCTGGATGAAAAAAGCGAGAGATCCAGCACTGTGTTGCTCCTTGGGCCAATGTCCAGTAGTGGACTGGAATAGGCTGAAATAATGATGATGATGATTATAAGGATGGTATTATATATTTGAGTATGCCTGCTATAAATAGTAATATCCAAGTAATCCAAAAATCACAGTAGAAACTCGTAAAATAATATATTTATTTAGTGTGCATCCGACCGTTCTTTGAGACGCTACTATGAAGTATAATTACCATAAGCGGGACGTCTCTTCCTGTACAGAGGATTTTTGATTTAAAGCCACGAGAGCAGCGTTTGGGCAATATGTGGGAGTTCAAAAATGTCAATACACCTGTGGCGCCACCCACTAAACGCTGAAAGAATTTATGGCGTAAAGCACTTTCATTCACAATACCATCAACCAATAATTCAAAGAAACTACGAGTACTTCTGTAATAAACACTTTATTTCAGGCATGAAAACCTGTTGCTAATTCGGTTAACTGTAAAAAAAACCTGCATAGAAATCAATAAATAGTTGAGTCATTTAAAAATTCGTGACGTTTCAGGCGACTAATGTCATTATGGCATACTTCAATTGTTGAAAATAATTTAAACAATACCATCCTTATCCTTATACTTACAATAAATGCGAAAGTAGGTTTGTTTGTTTCCTTTTCATGACCAAACCATTCAAATGATCGTCTTCATCTTATGCGCATATACGTTGTTATGTGTATAGAGACGGACATAGGATACCTTTCATCCCAAAAAAGGGTAAGCTGTTTCCGAAAAAAACAACAAGAATTTAGCCACACGATAAAAGATGGCGCCACATACGATCTGAATTGATTGTCAAATTCTATTTTAACGTGAAGAAAGCCGCAAACAAAAGTTTTTTCTGAATAATCAGTCACCATTATTTTTTTAAACCACAACCGCATAAAAAATTCCTTTGACCCGCTATTTCTATAGCCCCGCACATTCGCAGGTAGAAATTCTTAACAATGTTCATCGTTATCACATGCCTGTAGGCAAGTAGGGAGGGAGGAGAGTGATGGAGGGGGGGGGGAACTCACCTGACGATACCTACTTGCTTAATGATGAGGTGGATCTTAGATCCTCCTCGCAGATACATTTTAATAGAAGGAAAAAGAAAAGTTGGTGATAAAGCTTGAAATGTAAGGGTGCTTGAAAATGGAGGGTGTAAAAATGCAACTTTGTTTCTGATCGACGGATTGGGATTTGGTGGTGATTAGCGAATTTTGTTGCTTTATGAAGAAAGTATTACTCTGTAAGAATAGCAGGGTTCAGGACTTAAACGATTTCGCTAGGATGAAAGTTCTTCTAATCAATATGGCCTACCAATAGTTTCTCCGTCTGTTTAGTTATGTAAATATCTTGGGTTCCATACCCAGATCGGCCAAAGTTTATTTAGATTGTTTTCTATCTATGTAAGAAATCTCAAAAGCTGTCACTTAGTTTTGTGCTTGGTTGAGGGCAACATGTTCTCCCCTGCATATATGATATTCGTAAATATTGTATGTAGGTACTAATACAGGGTGAATTTTCCAAAAGGGCCGATTTTGATCAAAACTAAAATTGCATCATAAGGGCCTCTCTCCTTTGAGCATTTTCGCTATTCCTCATAGTTTCAGATATGGCCATCCACATCCAGTTAGAAAATTCATTCTTTATATAGGGAATACTTCTGCCTGACCTCTATGGGGATTTTTGACGTCATGTCAGCCTTTACGTAAGTCATTATTTGCCTGCCTTTTCCCAACTATATTGGGGTCGGCTTCCAGTCGAACCAGATGCAGTTGAATATCAGTATTTTACATGGAGCGACTGCCTATCGGACCTCCACAACACAAAAACTGGGTAATACGATACCCCATGGTAAGACTGGTTGTTAGACTTTTCATGCTTCTGTGACTAATAGTAACGACTGTCAAAGATCTACAAATGATAGCCAGGACCAACGGCTTTACGTAAGTAAAGTTACAAAGTCAACTTTGATGACTTGTAAGCTTCAAGTGGAAAACACGTCCAATTAGATCGTAACATTCGATAGAGGGCATAAATAGTGGCATAATAAAGATTTATCGTTTACAAGCTATTACTGTGACCCATTAACAAGGCAAACGTAAGTATGAAATATACGCCCGTCGATAGAGATGAAATGGGCGGTAGTTAGAGATTTACGTGAAGTAAAATTGTTGAAGTACCCTCTTTTTTGTTTGACTTTGTTGTAGTTTGCTAAAAAGGTATTGGAGGCTGATATCATTTTATTATCATTCTTTTACTGTTTCTAAAGGAGTCGGCGTAATTTTTTGCTGGGTAGTCCATTTATCGAGGAAGGCTATATAACATCACGCTATGGCCAATAGGAGCCAAGCTGAGACAAACCCCGGGGAATTGCTAGTTAAATATAACCATAAAATTCAATTCAATGTAAATAGTCTTCCACGAGGAAAATCATTCCATATTTAATGTAACAAACTCTCGGTTACCCAAATTCATGATGTATTTACTCTACCAAAGACACACATTCTCCATAAAACATATACAACAAATTGCTTCAAGTTTTAATATGAAATATGTTGAGCTTATAAATCAAGGAAGTCTGTGAAGTATGTTCAGAACGAACTAATAAAATACTGAAGTTTTACGCATCGTGTGAGTGGAAACTTGTACTGAACATGACTGTACTTTCAGGGGGTTGTTGCTGAATGATTTTACTTTGTGATTGTCCTGGTGAGATAGTTAATCCTACCTGCTGAAAACTTTTTTATAGTTCTTTATGATTATTTATGTTCTTCCGCCCTGGCTGGAACAGAAGGCTCGTTGGCGACGTAAAATTGGTGAATGCCAAGCTCCATAGCTTGACTCATCGCCGCAAAGTTGCCTGCCTGTCGGCCTTCTACAGATTGTACTTCGGAGAGTGTGCCCAAGAACTCCACGACCTCATCCCACCAGCCCCCTTCTATCATCGCACATCTAGACACACGGCAAATTACCATCCTTACCTTATTGCTATACCACATTGCCACCAATTCGCACTAAGCGTTTCCAAACGTCTTTTATAATGCGGACAGCGAAGGAGTGGAACTCTCTGCCTGCGTCTGTGTTTCCGAACGCATTAACCCTAATCTCTTCAAAGTTAGAGTGAACAGGCTTCTCCTGGGTAAGCTCGCTCCATCGTCGACCTTGTCTTAGTCACTCGTGACCTAGACTAAGGTCAAGAGCAATCCCATTATACATAAAAAAAAATTATCGTCCTATGCATTTTTTTCCATTCTTCAGTCGTCTCCTGGTCTTACATTATTGCATTCTAGGGCCACGCGACTCCACAAGTGTGTGAGACACCATTCTAAAATAAATACCGTTCATTCTACAGAAGGTTGTTTCCCAACCATAGGCCCCGTGTGTCCCATCCCCCGGTTACTTACAGGGTGTTTAATTTTAAATACCCGCCGCGCCGCGCCTCGCGATATTTTAATTACAAGCTACCGATAAATTATATGGGCGTGCCTCCCGTCCGAATGGATAGGAACACTTTCATTTTGTTCGTAGAATGTCGCTGTGTAAATAACAGGGATAAAATTAGACTTGCTTAGTTTTATGGTGCCCTGGCATTTTGGGGACTTAATTATAAGTTACTGGGGGGTTGTACTTCCGTTATATCAGCTGGAGGTAATGCTTCAAGGTCGTTTTGTAGATAGGTGACCGTTTTTTATATGGGGTCCCTTCTCTGCCATGATCCACCTGAAAGGTGAGGTCACCGACGATATTCTCTCGACAGATATTTGGCTATGACGGCCTATCTCAACGGAGTTAAAGACAAGGGCACGGTAATAATGTGACGCATGCTATGTGATCAAAGTCAAACCATTTATTTCAATTAGGCCATCAAAGAGGTAATTTCGTCGATATTAATTTTAAAGGAAATGGGATGGGATGGGATTGATTCTACACCCATTTGCAAGGGTAGGTTCGTTTGGAGAAGAATGGGCAAGAAACTCCATATCAAAAAATGTTTTACATCATTTTGGAAACTTTATAGTGCACAAATGTGGAGTTGCAGACATAGATGTACTCTTACGGCCTAAAGTGTACTTTGTTCCTTCTTTTGCCCTTTGCGGTCCAGTCCAAGTTCCACGACCCCGGTAGGACCAACGGCTTTACGTGTTTTTTTAGACACAGGACTGTCATACCACCATCTTCTAAAGCCGCTTTTTAGATATTCCTTATGAACAAATTGTCATATCCACACATTGAACAATCCGCGCACTTCCAGATAGCGGTAGCTTGTTAAAACTTGCCTGTTCAAAGTTTATCTCTGATTGGAGATACGAAGTTGGAATAATTTACCTTTTCATCGATCTATTGGTCCGGACCAACTGTATCTTTGCAGGCAAATTGGAAGAATACGTTCAGTATCACGATTTAAATTTGTAATTGGTTTTTGGAGTTTCAATAGGGGGACTCTGATTACTTTGGTTTAAGTTTTTGGGTGTAGATATGATATCGAGAACCGACTTCTTCGGAACCGATAATATGATCAATACTTACTTAATTTTGTCGAGATTGTTTGTATTATTATTTGTTTTAATATGGGGTACCTATAATTTGGGAAGCTACATTATCCGTCTCGTGGTCACATGCGGGACAGCTGAGTCTGATGGGTCCTGGGTTGATTCCCGGATCGGGCAAAAAGTGCTATTATTAGGTTTTTCTATTACAATTTTTCAGTAGTTATCCGGAGTTTGGAAATTGGCGGTTATAAAACCTCCGTGCCTGGGTAATCATGTTAAGCTGTTGGTCCTGCGCCTAATCTCTCTCCGGTCGTGTCTATGAGAGTAAAGGAACAGAGAGTGCACCTGTGCATGCGCACACACTTTTGCAATATAATCATATCCTGCGCAGATGGCCAATCTCTGTACAAATTGGCCGAATTTATGTCTAGGAAGTAAAAGCGCGCATACAATGCGACGCGGAGGGTGGACAGCCTCTGGCAGAGGCCATTTTCTGAAGCTATACATTTTTTATTTCAATAGGAAAGTACTAACTACTACGACAGGCTTGTTGGTCTAGTTGTTAGTGACCCTGACTGCTATGCCGGAGGTCGTGGGTTCGATTCCCACCCAGGACAAATGTTTGTGTGATGAGCACGATCATTTGTTCTGTGTCTGGGTGTAATTTATCTATAATATGTATGTACACACATCAAAAGTGTCTAGGGATCAACATATATTTTTGCAATAACTTTTCTCCTGATTGATATTAATTAAAATTTTCTTTAAGGATTCATCAAATAAAGTGTTTTCGTTTGTCACAGTAACGATAAACCAAGTCACCTTTGCATTAATAAAGAAATTTGCCATTTTCCTAATAAAGGGATTTTTGACATTTGAACCACTAACACAAAAGTTCGAAAAAAAGACTGAAATAACAGTTTTCTTTAAAATTTTATTGGGTAACTTAAACAATTAATAATCCGTGTTTCTACCGCGAACACTAACAACACAAGAACATCGGTTTGGCATACTCAAAATGAGTTCATCCAAATCACGCTGTGGAATGGCCGCCCATGTTCGTTGCAACAACAAAAAAAGGTCTTCTTGCGACTGGATACCCTCCATATTCGGCAGAGCTCTTCTCTGTAGCATATCCCATGCATGCTCAATCGGATTCAAGTCTGGCGACTGAGCAGGCCAGGGCAGGACATTGATGTTAGCTGCGGCGAGAGTCTGTCTTACAACTCTTGCGGTGTGCGGTCGTGCATTATCATGCATTAACTGAAATAAGGGACCGATTTGCACTTGTAGAGAAACGATGACGTCTGATACAATCGTCTCAGCATAAATTTGAGCGTTGAGGTTGCCTCTGATCCAAATCAACTCAGTTCTTCCGCCGATCCAAATACCCGTCCATACCATGATGGTTCCACCACTATAAGGATGGACTTCCTGGCAGGATTTTAATCGCTGTTGGCGTCCAGGGGTTCTCCAGTGTCGTATACGTCTTGTACCGGTCTCATACCGAAACGAGACTCATCAGAAAAGCACACGAAACGCAATGAACAATGATTCTTCTGCCCAATTTCTGTGTCCAAGAGCCCATTGATATCGAATCCTACGATTGTGCATTGCTATAGGTGGTACCCGTAGCGGTCTTCGGGAATGAAGGTTCACTTCATGCAAGCGGTTTCTGACTGTTTGGTCGCTAATTAAGTTCCCTGAAGAGTGATGAAGCCTCACGGCTAACATCATGGCGGTTATTGTTGAAGCTCTTCGAGTTAAGATTTGAATGTATCGGTCTTGTCTCCGTGTGGTGCAGCGATACCGTCCTCCATGGCGCTCAGCCACGGTACCAGTGCTTCGGTAACGTGTCCAAAGTCGACTGATAACACTCTGACTTGTATTCAGAGCTAAAGCCACAGTACGTTGCCGGGAACCAGCTTCTATCATTCCCACGGCTCTGAGCATTTCTTCCCTGCTTAAATGACGTCGCCGCTCCATAATAACGTTGGTTTTAATCAGTAGTAGGGAAACAGTAGCACTAATAATGTCTTCAATGCGTTGTATGTTTTTATAGGGAAAATATTGACAGCTGATTTTCATCTTTTACTCGAATTTGATTCACAGTTCCTGATTCAAATTATGAAATGCACCAAAAAGGATCCATATAAATTTATAAAATCATAAATTTATTACAAAGCCACATCTCAATCTCAAGAAATCCGCATAAAAATGCTTGATCCCTAGACACTTTTGATGTGTGTATTTAGAAATATATAAGTATGTTTATCAGTTGTCTAGTACCCATAACACAGCTCTGCTTAGCTTGGGACTAGGTGGCGTTGTGTGATAGTTGTGTAATATTATTATTATTACTACTGGATGAGATGAAAATGTCTTGAAAATAAGTTTCTAACCTGACCAGCATTTCCAATCCAAATTCACTTTCTAGTCTAATTGGACGTGACAAATAAAAATAAAATAATGCATAATAGACAATTTCATATTCAGGAGAAAGCTTGAACTAGTAGTACTATCCCCAACATATTTATAAATCAGAACGCGGAAGAATGGAAAAATGACAAATATCATTCTTATTTCACGTATATTTAAATGTGTCACCACCAAAAATTCCACAGACATTTCCTTCACAAAACAATGAATCAAAACGTTTCTAAGAATCTCAGAGGATGTAGCTATTCCATCTTGTATTTCTAAAAGCATTTTAAAACAATTGCTTCCAAAAATACCATCGAGGTCCGGTGCGGCTTGTCAAATTTGACAGCTGTCAGGTGTCAAATTTGACACGTGTCATGCGAGGGCGTCGGATGTTGTCATGCGAAACTAGTTAATTATAGCTCGGTTTGGTGTAGTTGCGATAGTTTTTGAATGTTTTAGGGATAGAGTATTTTAATTTAAATAATCACATCTTTTTTTTATTTTATGTTATCAAAGTATCTCATCTTTTGCAAATACCCTCGAGCCTAAATTTTTTCGTACTTTTCTCTCGAGTGATTTTGCAAAAGAAAAACAATTGGATCCATCGCAGGCCCCTTAAGAGCAGCGCCTTATTTTCCGCATCATACACCATAAAAGCTAAATTAAATAGATTATTATGGAAAACGAGATTCCTCTGTCTTTTTCCTTGATGAAAATTTAAATTTAATGTAGCAAACATTTCATTTAAATGCTAACTCAAATACACACATTATCTAAATCAATTCATTTATTTCAAGTAGACCAGTTACAGGCACAAATGAAAATAGTACAAAAATGTGGTGCTACAGTCCCAGTCACAAGACCTAATAACTGTGAAAGTAGTGTAGATGCCCATTCCAAAGCGTAGATATCTATGGAGAAAAACAGGAACGAAACTCCATGAACACTCTTTTTCAATCTACAAAATTATTACAGAACCTTTGTAACATCATTCATCTTGAAATAGTAACACAAATAGTACCAGTCATCATCATTAATCTGCCTAGTCCTTTCCTGTTAGGGTTGGCTTCCAATCGAACAGGATGCAGCGGATTAAGCTGATTTATCAGTATTTTACAGTAGCCGGCACGGTTTTTGAGCGCTCGGCGTAAGAGTGGGGATCGCTTTGCGCATCGTACACTTATCGACAAATAAAACGCACGATAGAACACACAATAAAACAAATAAAACGCACAAAAGAACGAATCCCGAGTGGCGGCTATGATGCGATGCGTTACGGCATGCTACGGGCCAATCACTACACTTTCCCCGCCCCCGTTCCTCACTTCATCTGCCAAAGGGACCTAATAATTCACTTCTGCGCAGGTGAAGGTCAGCGCTTAAGATCCATGCCGATCACTATAACAAACAACTGCCTATATGACATTCATAACCAAGTAACTGGGTAAATCGATACCCCGTGGAAAGAAGACGGGTTGTCAAACTTTCAAAACAATGACATCAGTGATAAATTAGAATAAAATTTTTCTACATGCCTATTTTCTCTGACGGGGCCCCCCTTAGAGGGCCAAAGCCTGCCGGGGTCGCGGGACTGTCTCATCAGGTAACCATAACCCTGGAACGTAAGAAGCAATTGAAGGATCACCGTGGATTTTAGTTAGAAGACTCATTTGATGATTTAACACGAAAAAAAAATCCAATTTTCTAGATGTCTAAAAACCTAGATATATCTGAAGCTCATTTCCCATTAATTAACGTTTGATCGAAATGAAAAACTTCTCCGCATCAAACAGCCATAATTAAACGCAAACGATAAATACCACTCGCAATTTACAGAAACCGCTTTCACATACAAAAAGAACTCAATTTTTCATATCGATACTATTTTTAAACACCGCGCTATTGATGAGTGTGACACGGCGTAATGTCGCTAATAACTGTGAAATTGATTGTCTTTGATGGTACCGGTTTATATTTACGTAGATAGAGAGCTCGTATAGCAGTAGCCTAGTGGTATCGGTCCCGGCTTACGTGTTGTAGGTCGTGGGTTCGAACCTAGCCAGGCTCATTACTTTGTGTAATTAATTCATCACTACTGCTCTCAAAACGGTAAAAGAACACATCGTGAGGACACCGACATGTCCTAGAAACAAAACTTCGAAGACATGAGACATCTGCCAAACCCGCACTGGGCCCGCGTGGTGGATTATGGCCCACTCCCTCTCACAGAGAGGAGGCCTGTGCCCGTACGCCTGTGTTATGTCTGGGAACCTTTTAGGCTTCTGGAATTGCCGTAGACATACATAATTAATTAATTACTTAAAATTAATTAGTTATTATTATGTACCTGAAAAAATTTGCAAGTTGAAGTGGCAATGGGCAGGCCACATCGCTCGTAGAACTGACAACCGATGGGGAAGAAAAGTTCTCGAGTGGCGACCACGGACCGGAAGACGCAGCGTAGGCAGGCCTCCCACTAGGTGGACCGACGACATCGTGAGGGTCGCGGGCAACCGATGGATGCAAGTGGCGGATTGTCGTTCAGCGTGGCGGTCTAAGGGGGAGGCCTATGTTCAGCAGTGGACGTTTTCCGGCTGATGATGATGATGATGATTATATACCTGGGGCGTAATAATTACGTTTGTTGTAATTCAATGAGTGTCATCTAGATCAAATATATCAGACAACAGATTGATAGATAAGCACCTTGATTAGTGTATAATACGACACGGTACATGAACTCTGTTTAGTGGTTAATTAAGTGACAATTTGCTGTTAATTAGAACTAATTAGTACGATTGTTCCTGCGAAATAAGGAGGTATTCCCGTTTGAGCAACTATACTTATATATCCAGAGCACCTATGTTAAGAGCACTATTATATTAATTCCTATTGAGCATTAAGATTTTATCACAAATATAGAAAAAAAAACATAAATGAGAGTTCTCTTTATCTATTAGAACTGAAACTCATACATTTTTAAGCTATTGCATAGCTTTTATCGCGGGCTCTGATCGTGGCGCGGCGCGGCGACCGAATCAAGAAATTCCTAAAAACCTAAGGAAAATCCCTGACACCGTCGTCTAACGTCGTTTCAGTTCGGGAGACTTCGGCAATTATAAAGGTACGGACAGACGTGCCCATCAAGGTATGGACAGACGTGCTCATTACTAGCACGAAAGTGGTAAAATTTGCGTCCTCTCCCCTCTAACTTTTAAAGTAAAAGAATGAAAGTTACGTTTCCTAGTCCTACATCTATTTAAATTACAAACTAACGTACAACATCCAAGTTATTTTCCACAAGATAGGAAGTAATAATTCCACATTGAGATCTCAAATGTTTATTTAGTGAAGCCGTATAAATTTATAACGCACAGCTATTGAATACTATGAGAGAACACTATGATTTATTGCTGCATCTTGATTTAGGACGAGCGAATAACATTTAGCATGGCTGTTGCATAATTCAGTACATTGTAGTTGGGGTTAAGGAATTCGGTTAGGCTGGAAACTGTATGAACGCACCTTGATATATGTGATTTCATTACAGAACTGATTTTAAGGTAATTTGCCTGTTTCTACCACTATTCGTTTCGTTATCCTTGTACCTTGTTGGGGATAAATGGACTGCTCGCCGCACTAACGCAACGTTTCCATCCTGCATCCAAAGACTTTCGTCAATTGTCCAAGAGCGAATCCTTAAGATGTTTGGACATATCATCCATAACGAAAGCTCATTGAAACGATTAGTGGTACAATGAAGAGTGGAAGGACAACGTTCTCGCGGCCGTTCACCGACAAGATGGGCAGATCTCATTAAATCATCTACAAAGTGTTCCCTTACTGAATGTACTCGCAGTGCCACGAATAGAGAAAGAGATGGAGAAAACTCGCAGAAACTGCTACCAACCAAGCAGACTATCCATGACCATCACTACTCCAGGAGTGTACGACTAAGAAGAAGAAACTTTCTAGTAGGTAAGTAAGAACCAGATCGAATAATAAATTCAATCGTTTAGGAACGAGCAGTTATAGGTTGGGTGGGATACGCCTCTGTGGGGTTCAGACGGGCCCTACAGCCCAGTCGCTAGAAACAATGAAACACTTCGGTAATAAACAAATAAGACTGGTTGAACAAACTGGAGAGATATCGGTTAAAAACTTCCCAAAGACTTTATCGCAAAACTGTACCCTGTCCACTAGTACGTATTCGGTACCAGTATTGCAATCGATAGCACTACCAAGCTGTTTATTTTGTCTGACATTTGCCACGGAATAGTGAGAATACACAAGGGCTGATCCGTACAACTAGCCGAATCACACACACATAGACACACTTTACGTACAGCGAGTGCAAGCGTATTTGCGACTGGCATTTGTTTAAGCGTACGTACGTGTGCGTCTGCTTATTAATATTATGTCGTATGGATTTCCTTACTTATACAGTGCATACAACAGAATATCTTTATTTTACATTAGAGCGAATTCTTTCATTTCTTAATACAGTGGAAGTAATTATTGCGTTTTAGAGATAATCGTCAATTTGCTATTTTAAACTAGTATGAGTTGAACCTAATACAATGCAGTTTCTGGGTAATAAGTTACTTTTTGGTGTGACCGGTAGTGGGAACTTTTTACGACTACCATAGATTAGACATGACAGTTCGACTGCCATAGACTTAGACATGACAGTCGGGACCTTTTTCACAGAGACTCACGCCATTTTCCCACGGCATAGTCTTCTCGCCTCGTCCGCCTTCAAAAATCTGGTCATATAAACCTTCTGGTAACGTTATAGTTTGTGGCATCGTACTGTTTATTCTGTCAGACGTCTGCCCTGCTTGTCTGGACCGCTACAAGCGGAATATTTTACGACAACCACTCGAAGTCTCCAACTGAATCGATCTGGTGATAAAGTGCTGGGATAAAAAGTTCTTTTTCTGCTTGTTTGTTTTAAAATTGGGTGTTAATGAATTATGTTGCATGTTTGCAAAAATAAAGCCTCGACCAGTCACACACGATTAATCGCGCGGGGCGACTTGTCGCGGTCCATTCGCAGTACATTTAGAGTGGAAATTAGCTTGGCTCGTTGTCGCAGCGCGATTAATCGCGTGTGTCTGTTCGAGCCTTAATGTATAACTCTCTATAATCTATGTAATTAATACTTCCCAATATTTACTTCTCGCGCCGGAATAGGATGTTGAATTGGAGCTACGAGCTGATGTTTTTCCGTACCACTAGATCAGTCTTCAGAACATAGGCATGTAACTCTCCGCTACAGAAAGAGATAACATTATTGTGTGGATAAGGCTTGTGGAGGATGTAAGCCACTAGATGTAAAATTACTAAATAAAAGAGACTTTTGAGATAATACTTTATATTGCTTTTACACGTTTTTTTTATAATAACAATCTGCCAAAAGGAATCTAATGATAAAAAGTATTTAAAATATAAAATACATGCTGCCAATAGTAAAATCTTATAAGAAGGTTGGTCGGTCCACAACATGGCCCCGAGCGGTGTGAAACACCAAATATCAATTTAATCGGACCAACTTGCGGACTGGCCGACGCAACACACCCCCTTTAGTTGCTACGTTTACTACGCGAACGATATTGTCCCTACCCGGGAACATCTCGGTAACGCGTCCCATAGGCCAGCAGTTTCGGGGTAGATTACCGTCAGCAATTAAAACCACGTCTCCTGTCTTCAATGGTTGGTGGGGTGGAACCGTTCTACGCGGCAATAGAAGCGGCAAGTATTCTTTTGTCCAGCGTTGCCAGAAATGGTCTGCAAGACGTTGGGCTTTCCGCCAATCTACACGTCGTGAGAGGTCGGCGTCACAGAATTCCCGTAGACACAGATCGTTAGCGGATGTTCCGATTAGAAAGTTGAAGGGTGTAAGCGCTTGTTCACTTCTTTCATCAACTGGGACATGAGTTAGCGGTCGAGAATTAATAATGCCTTCCACCTCTATCAGTAGCGTATGTAAGACTTCTACTCTTGGTGATCTGTCTTTCAGCGTTACTTTTAAGGCTCTTTTAACGCTGCCTACCAGGCGCTCCCAGCAGCCGCCCATGAATGGAGCTGAAGGAGGAATAAATTTCCATTCTATGCCTTTATTTACTGAAAAGTCGTAGAGGTCAGGTAATATTTTCGAAGCGCCTACAAATGCCGTTCCATTGTCAGAGTAGATGCGAGTAGGGCAACCGCGTCGGGCTATGAATCGACGTAGGGCCATCAAGGCGGAATCGGATGATAATGTTTCGACGATCTCTATATGAATAGCTCTCACAGTCAGGCAGGTGAAAAGAGCAATCCAATTCTTCATTGACCGACGTCCTGCTGTGACAGTCAAAGGGCCAAAATAATCAACACCAACGAAGGTAAATGGTCTAGTATGATGAGCCATCCTGGCTTCAGGTAAGTCTCCAATTGGTGGTATGAGTGGTTTCGCATTCATATTCCGACAAAATTGACATTGTTTTGCCACACTTCTCACTGATGGTCTCAAACTGACTATGAAGTAACGTTGGCGCAGTTCGTTCACTACAAGTTCGTTGTTGCCGTGGGCAAATTTGATGTGGTATGAGCTGATCAGTAAACGGGTTATCGGGTGTTTTCCATCCAACACAATCGGGTTTGGGTCTATGGCAGTTGAAGCTCCCGTGCGGCCGGATAAACGCAGAAGCCTATCATCTCCTAATATCAAAGAAATATTCTTAAGCCTACTTTCCTTTGAAACGGGGCGTGCAGCGTCAATCGACTCATATTCACTGTTGAAAGAATCTAATTGTACGCGCATGAAGGCATGATGTTCAGCAGATGAAATAAAGCAGACATCTAAAACTGATAAGCCGCGTAATGGAAATTTAGGATTTTCAGGTGAACGGCGAAAAAATGAAGCGCACTGATGAGCTCGCGCAGTAGCACGGATAAATCGCAGCCAGACGCTAAACCGAGTATAATCAGCAACCACGGGTGATGGTGAGTCACCTGGCTGAGTTGATGTCAGACCCACCAGATCCCTATTGGATCTATTTTCCTCAGGAGCTGGTGTGTCAATAATAGATGGTTCACAAGGCCATTCATTTGATGATTGGCGTAAAAATGATGGCCCGGTAAACCACCGTGAGTTGATCGTAAATTCATCTTTGAATCTGGTGGCATCATCCGCGACATTCAAGGATGAAGGTACGTACTTCCAATCAGAAATATTGGTAATCTCGCAAATTTCACAAACTCTATGCGCGACAAAGGACTTAAAGCTGCTTGGATCAGAACGTAACCATTTGAGAACCGTTTGAGAGTCTGACCAGAGAAAAACCCTTTCTGGCTTTCGCTTGTGAGATTCTAAAATAAAAACAGCTAAGCGAGCAGCGATTAAAGCTGCTTGAAGCTCAAGTCTTGGTATTGTCGTAGGTTTTAAAGGAGCAACACGAGCTTTACCGCTTATTAAAGAGAGTTCAATGTTTCTATTTGGACACAATAGACGCCAATAAGCAACACAAGCGTATGCTTGTTCGCTTGCGTCGGCAAAGACATGTAATTGAATTGAACCTAAATGATCCATTGAATTGAAATAGCAGCGGGGAACAGAGTTGTCCAAAACCTTTACCAAATTTTTGAACCATTGTGACCACTTATCTATAAATTGTTTTGGTAATAATTCATCCCAAGATGTGGCAAGTTTCCAAGTCTTTTGGAATAAAACACGACCTTTTATAATAACGGGAGTAAGAAAACCAAGAGGATCGTAAATTTTCATCAAGTTTGATAGAACAATGCGTTTAGTTAATTTGTGTGGTGTCGTATCAAAATGTATACACGGAAACGACAAAGTATCATTAGAAGTATTCCAAGAGACACCTAAAACGCGTGTTGGTGGTCGTGAGTCTAAAGCTACATTTATCTCTGTTGTTCCACTAGCACATAGGTCAGGAGACAACATGGACAGGGCCTTTGCAGAATTTGATACCCAAGATCTCATCTCAAATCCGGCTGCAGCATGGACCAAGACGATATCTGCTGCCAAAAGAGCGGCCTTTTGTTCATCATCACAACTACCTAAGTAATCATCCATGTATGTGTCACTGATAATAGCAGCTGCTGCTTCTGGGTGTGATCGTTGATGTTCGATGGCATTTTTGTTTTTAAGATACAAGGCTGTAAATGGACTACATACGGCACCAAACATCATCGATGACATACGATACTCCTGAATTGGTTGTGTGGAGTCGTCTCGCCACAAGAAGCGTTGAGCATCACGATCGCTTGATCTAATTTTGACTTGTGGGAACATTTCTCGAATATCGGCAGAAAGGGCAACACGTCCTTCTCTAAATCGCATTAATATGGCTAATAACGATTGAAGTAGATCTGGACCTGGCAGTAGTAACGAATTTAAGCTAACACCTTCACACATGGCTGCAGCATCACATACAATTCTAAGCTTTTTCTTTTGTGGTTGTATAACTCCAAAATGAGGTAAATACCACAATAGTCCAGAAGGGACGGTATTACAGATCTCTGCGTAACCTTTATCAAGCATGGCGTGAATATTTTGTCTGTATTTGATGGCATAATCTGAGTCTGTAGCCATTTTACGCTCAAGAGTTCTAAAACGACGTAAAGCGAGGGGGCGACTATTTGGAACACTTTCAATATTATCGCGCCACAGTAAACCTGTCTCAAATCGCCCAGATGGTAAACGCCTAGTAGTTTCTTCTAATAATTTTAATGCTCTTTGGTCATCGGCGGAACGACAATCCCTATTTAGAATACCTATCGAATCTAACTTATAATACTCTTTGATGAGAGTGTCTAAGTTACGGCTATCTCCTTGACTATCTTCCTCGAAATTTGCGATCACATGATTAACGAAATCCACAGGCTTAGACATAGTTGAAGGAGAGCCATATAAAACCCAACCCAAAGGAGTCAGAGAGGCAGCGGGTTGCGATGCAGTTCCGCGGCGAATGATTTTCGAGAATGTGAGATGCCAATTATCAATCCCGAGTAAAAGTGTTGGTTTAGCGTTCTCATAACATAAGACGTTAGCTAAATCATTTATGTAATCGTACTTTTTAATTTGTTCTATAAGTATTGACTGTTTCGCAATAGTCAAGTTGGGAATAGACCTTACTACTATATCATGCACGTCTAAAACATGAAAGCCTTTTACTTTAACGTTAACAAATCTGACCTCAATATCTTTGCTAAGACCACCAATGCAGTCAACTCGAATAGACTTTTTAGGCCCAGTTGCACCTATAAGGTCAGAGACGGATTGATCAATAAATGAGGCAGTTGACCCGTCGTCAAGCATCGCATAAGTATCAAAACTAGCTCGAGGGCCGGTAACAGTAACGGGAATTACTTTTAATAAAGACCTCTGAACTGGCGCTGAATTGGGTAAGGCACTGTGAGAAACAATAGTTGGTTCCTCTTTGTTCGATTGATGTGCTTGGACCTCTAGGCCTTCGTTCGTGTATATATCTGCATGTGCCGTATTTTCTACGATAGGCCTGTGAAGTAAAGTGTTATGTCTCCGACTGGACTTGCACCCGACTATTTCACAATGTTTTTTGCATGCAACATATTTGTGTGAACCTTTACTTAAGCATCTGTAACAAACCTTATTTTCAGTTACCCAATTCCAACGGTCGTCAATAGACAAGGCAGAAAACTTTTCGCATTCACTGACATCATGTAAACCAACCTTACAAAACCTACATGTTGTGGAACTCTTTGACGTTGTCGAAGAAGTTGAGTGAAAAACCTTTGTAGGTTGCTTGGCAACGGTGCTGGGTTTGGCATGTTGTGAAAAATTACTCTGTGGTTTGACATTTTGAGACAAATAATTATCGGAATAAAACATATAGGGCCTTACTTATAAACATTGATTAGACGTTACTTATCTTAAATAGCTCTTAAGTCACTTGCCATCTCTATTCATTAAAATAGAAATGACAAGGACAGGTGATATTTAATCGGTAGCTAAGCAACACAAGTTTTTATAAGTAAGGGGGACAATGTTTTATTTGGCGATTGGATTCAGTATCTAAAAAATTGGCCAAAAGTTCTAATTTAAATTTATCAGAATCTTGATGTGATGATGCAAAATCAGCCCACCTGTAGCGTAAAAGTGGAGTCAACTTCCCTATAATAGTATTGGCGAGTTCAGGAGAGGCCAGATACTCCGGTTGTCGTAGCTCTCGTATCACTTCCACGCAATTTCTGAGCCGACAAGCAAAAATGTTGAGATCCTTTGCGGATTCTTCTAACAATTACTTCTGACACCAAAAATGTGGAGGATGTAAGCCACTAGATGTAAAATTACTAAATAAAAGAGACTTTTGAGATAATACTTTATATTGCTTTTACACGTTTTTTTTATAATAACAATCTGCCAAAAGGAATCTAATGATAAAAAGTATTTAAAATATAAAATACATGCTGCCAATAGTAAAATCTTATAAGAAGGTTGGTCGGTCCACAACAAGGCTATTGTATAGTATTGGAGACCGCGAATGGACAAACGTAGAGTGGAACGCCCTGCAGCAAAATGAATTGATGGTTTGAAGATGCGGACTGCCTAAGACCGGGATGTTTCGCGATCGTTGGGAGAGATTTATGACTAGCAATGGACGACAATTTGGTGATATGTTGATTTAGGATCCAACTCGGTGATTCGCAATTAAAGACACTTATTTATACGGGTATCGCCGCCAACATAAGCTTGTAGCTCTCTATAAACAATGGCCTTTGAGGCCCAACGGAATAATCACACCCAAATATAATTGTAAAACTTCATCATCTAATCACCATTCGACCCCAGTAAAATTACAGACATTTAAAACAAATTTTCATTAACAGAATGAAATAAATTACTTTAATGCAAAATAATAAAATGGCGCTTCGGAACACAACGCGCGTCTCGGGAGCGCTAAAATCACGCTTAATCATACCACAGAGTACAATAAGGCTGTGACAGATCACCCCGTTACAATGTTATGGCGCGAGTTTTTATTTTTAGCTGTCACAGGTGGCGACAAAATGGCGCGTGTAAAGTTTTGTGTAAGAATGTATATTTTGGTTTTTCTATTAGATCACGAACAAAATATTTCACTAAACTGTTACTATTAATTGGTAAAGGTTGTGTATTTAAAAGACAGTCTTTTTGTAGCTAGATTAGCCTGAGCCTCATATCTTAGAGTACAATAAGGCTGTACAGATCACCCCGTTACAATGTTATGGCGCGACTTTTATTCCAGTTGTCACAGGTGGCATGGCGGCCTAAAAGTCATTAGGAACGTTTGGTACTCCAGACATTCCTCACATCATTTGCGCCATGGCCATGTTAATATAGTTATATTATATTATGTATAATATATTATGGTCATACAGGGACTGTAAGTCTCATGATAACTATGAAAGTACTGTAGGTGCTCATTCTAAAGCGTTTTCAAAACTTAGTAATCTATAATTAGGCTTAGCGCGGTTATGACTTGTATGACCTCTTAAGAACCCAAAAAAACGAGACAATATAACGAGAAAGATTAATCCATTAAAAAACACGTATATAACAATATCACGGTAAGAAGATTCATTCCAATTTGTCGAGCTACGAATATGTATTGCTTCGTTAAAAATGTAATAAAATGCGCCATTTTGCAGCGTCTTGGGGTTGGTATCACATCGTAGATAATAAAAGTGTTGAAGTTATGACAGATAACCGAGCGCGAGTGTCGCGGTATGTAAAGCGGGCTTTATATTTTATCTGTGTTTAAAAATACTTTCAACAGGTATGTTTTAAGTTACATTGTTGAAGTATAATAATATATTGTTGAAGAATTTCGGAAATAATGTTGAAATTTTTGTCGAAAGTAACGATTTTGAAATCATTGTCTTGATCTACATTTCATATTAGAATTTCAGCTAGACTCTGCGTTACCGGGGAATTTCGTTTCGAGTACATTTAAGGGTATAGATTTTCCAAAATGGTTCTATGTATATTACACCTTTTTACCGACTTTAAAAAAACGTAGGTTATTACCTGAATTCTATTCTGTGGCTTGAAATAGATGCTCAGGGCGGTATTAGCGGCGGATTATTTACGGCTTTACCTATTTTCCAAAGCACGGAGGACCATATCAATCATTGATGGTCAGCCATCCACTGATCATCTTCGGTAAGCGCAGCTTAACCATAAAGATAGACCTGTACAGCAGTTATTGTTTCAGCCACGTGCGTCTCTCATTTTGATAAGATAACACTATCTTTCCGCCAATCAAGGCATTCTAATTTACTAGCTTGTTTGCCCTTTGCATGCTTGGAAAGGTTCTCTCATGGCAGGATGCCCCCGCCCACTCATTGACATTTCCCTTTAGTATCAGTTTATCGATATCGATACCTGATACAAAGAATAAATTGATCACAATTAGTAACGAAAGCAAGGAGATCGATAGGGTTGCGAGGATGTTTCAAAAAGTTACCGTGGTCGTGGAGCGCGTATGGTAGTTGAAGGATCAGGGTTTATTTAAGTCATTACAACTCTGACTCCATTCGCTTGAACTAGACCGCGAGAAATCATTTGATGATGTACAACCCAAATAAAAATATTGTAAAAAAATTAAATGAGTTAGTATGGAGTTCAAAGTCAAATCATTTATTTCAATTAATTTTAATATTCGACATTTAAAAGTGCCTCTTTGTTGGCCTTTTTTTTTTTTTTTTTAGAGTGGTAAAATCATCAAATGAGTCCTCCCGCCCTGGGTGGGGCGGGAGGGACTGTCAGACTCTTACTGACTAAAATCCACCCGTGTTCCGTCGGATGCCCTTTACGTTCCGGGGCCACGGTATCCTGGATTAAGAAAAATCCGCGACCCCGGCAGGCATTTGGCCCCATAAGGGGCCCCGTCGGTAACGCGTGAAACACGACGCGCCACCGACCCGGGCTTGTTCCTTGGTCGGACGGCGAGCATACCCATTACTCACCGTCCGCAAGCCTCTGCTGTTCAGAGGGACACGCGTTAGAGCGTCCACCCGACAGGCTATTTGCATACGGGCAAAGAAACCCCTTAGGCACACAGTGCCTAAGGAGAGTTTTTGCCCGCATCCCAGGGTGCACCGTCCCGAAAAACTGGTCTTCCCCCCGGACGTATCCGAGAGGGAACTCCAGTCCACGGGCGCACGTGGAGGTTTCCTGTCTTAGCACCCCCTCTTTGTTGGCCTAATTGAATTAAATGATTTGTTTTTCACTTTTACAAAAAAATAAAGGTCAATGTTTAGAATAAATGCAAAAATAGTATCCTATTTAGGAAGTTCCACTAAAAAATATGCTTTTCCTTTTTTTCATTTGTTCACAAGACCAAAGACCAAAACATTGCGGTTTTACAGTTACAAACCGAAAAAAATCAACACAACAATTAAAAAAAAAAACTGTCGCCATTTTTGTAACCACAGACTAGCAGCAACAGTGTTACAATAAAACATATTCAGTCGCCTTTCAGACATTCAGTGGCGAACTATAGTTTAAAATAAACTGTATAATGTACTCAGGGCCCTATTATGGAAATTATTAACGGGGAGTCACGTGGATTGCAATGGATCTTTATTTTTTTTATATAGTATCCATAATTACATAATATTCCATAATTATATTTTAAAGCTGAAGAGTTTGTCTGGTTTGACGCGCTAATATCGGAAACTGCTGCTTCGAATTGAAAAAATCTTTTTGTGTTTCAAGTTTATTTATGGTGAAAGGCTATATATACTGGAAAATAAAACCTGAAAACACATTGACGTATCAAATTGCAATCAGTTTTATTTATAAAGCGATACCAAATCTAATTCATTAACAGAAATTAATAATCTACGTATAATTTCAACGTCCTTTTGCGGTTTTTCCAATTATTTTAGTGGTAGCCAATATTGATGTTTGGTTAAAATTAAATTAATAATTTTGATTAGCAGGGCCGCCGTTAATGATTAATTACGCGCTATTGTTATTTACATTTATTTAATTTAATGGGAAACCGTTGTTTTTAATTAATATTCCATGTCGTTCAAACTGTTGATGAGCTCGTCGCTAAATAATTACAACCGTACAAGTCAACCTTGAAGGTTAAGCCGTGATTACCGAGGTTGATCTGTGGATGGGTCTCTGTGATTCGGATATGTGCATAGAAATGAAATTCGTGCCCGATTGATGGCAGTATAGGCTCTCCCCTATTACACGGGATTCTTATGAGTAAAATGAGTGTTCATCATCATCATCATCATCAGCCTATAATGTTCCCACTGCTGGGACACAGGCCTCCTCTCTGTGAGAGGAAGTGGGCCATAATCCACCACGCGGGCCCAGTGCGGGTTAGTAGATGACACATATCTTCGAAATTTTGGTTCTAGGACATGCCGGTTTCCTCACAATGTTTTCCTTTACCGTTTTGAGAGCAGTGCTGATGAAGTAAATTACACAAAGTAATGCATGCGACTGGCGGGATTCGAACCCACGACCTACACTCACACTCGTAAGTCGGGACCGATACCACTGGGTCACCACTGCTCAAAAAATGAGTGTGATGTTAAATTATATAGAATTTTAGGGAAGGTTCATATTATCTGATGGAACATGCGAAGCGTATTATCGGTCGCGGAACGCCAGAGCCGACAAATGTGTAGAAAAACAATTGACCGTTCACACTCAACTGATGATACGTTAGTGCGACAAAGAATTTCGATGATACGGTCGACGTATTTTCCGTCAGATATGAACCTTCCCTTACCATCAGTTGTTCTAATACTTTATTTTGGTCTTTAATATCTATCTTCGTTTTTCGGTACACACTTTTTACATAAATTAATGTTTTACCTTATTTTGTTACAGGTACGTACCAGGTTTTATTTACAAACTAAAAGTTCTTGGGATTTGGGTATGTAAATACATGACACACGTTTCTGAATTATTAATACTTCAAAGTAACTGATTAGTTTATTCTTTATAGAGAAAACTTTTTCGGAGAAATTGTCCTAAAACATTAGCAGCACACCTACACGTGAAAATCTTTAAATTCATTACACAATATGGTTTTAAGTCAATTTCATGTTGTTATTTACTGAATACGCCTTACTGAGCAAGACATGCATGTCCACAAACTTATAATGGAATAAGTATGCTTCTACTAACACTTAGTTAACAACTAACACAGTTCACGCGACATAATTTAAAACCACAACAACTTGTTATACTATTTCCTACATTTCCGCAAACTCAAACAGCCGACATGCAATCTTTTCCGATTCAAAATCATTACCAGTCACGTGTGATTGTTTTTTAATCAGGAAATCGCGTGCGTGAATGATGCAACGCTCCGACGCGTCCGCACGCTTCAGCGGTCGCGGCGAAAGTGAGCCGATTCAATAATATATGGACGTGTCATGACGTCATGAGCAAACGGAGGGTATTTCCGGTGTTCGATGTCGGGTAATTTGAGAATTGTTTGAACATGTTCGGTTGGATTGAGTCTTGTGCACGGGATTTAGGATTTCCTTTTCCGTTTTATGTGTTTGCTGGTTTCTAGGAATTGGATGTGTCTTTGTGACTTTGGTTCCAGACCGCCTTTGAGGTTAAATCCTTTTATGTTTGTTTAGTTGTCTTGTTCGATAGGTTCTTTGATGTAAGTTGATAGCATCTACCCGGGGATATGTCTGTTATTGTTTATTGACTTATTATTATAATTATGTCCACCACATTTATTAATCGTCGTCATTGGCAGCCCTGCTCCATCTACTGCTGACTATAGGCCTCTTCCGTTTTGTACCATATTTCCCTGATCTACTCGAGACTTAACCAGGTTTACGAGCGATCTTCTTAACATGTTGGCCTGCAAACAATTACTCTTTAGTAACGTTATAAATGTGAAAGCAACATCCGTCTGCCACTATTTGTGTCTATGGTTTCTTACCTTTTAACACATAGATCACAGAACCGATAGATTTTTTTCGAATACTTTATACAGGCTCTTTCTTTTAAATTGGCCAAAATGGTGATAACTGAATCTGTAAGATACGAAAAAACTCTGTTAAAAGACAGAGACAGCTCTTTTTTGATATTAAAAATTTTGGCATATAATTTTTTTGGTCAAGAGTGAGTTGTCACAACATATCAAAAAAATTAAAAAACCGGCCAAGTGCGAGTTGGACTCGCCCATGAAGGGTTCCGTAGCAGCAAGCATAGATTAGAGATATAATTATATTGAGATTAGTAAGTAATATACACAAACAATAAAAATAACTTTGTTTTTCATAGTATTTGTATGAATGGCAAAGTTATATTTGCGGTTTTTGAAAATGTACTATATCTCAAAAACTGCTAACTGTATCTCATCCAAACCAATTTTCGTTGGTAGTTTTGGTTGAGGTCTACATTATATATTTTTTTTAGTTTTATCATTCTCTTATTTTAGAAGTTACGGGGGGGGGACACACTTTTTACCACTTTGGAAGTGTCTCTCGCGCAATCTGTTCAGTTTAGAAAAAAAAAACCGGCCAAGTGCGAGTTGGACTCGCCCATGAAGGGTTCCGTAGCAGCAAGCATAGATTAGAGATATAATTATATTGAGATTAGTAAGTAATATACACAAACAATAAAAATAACTTTGTTTTTCATAGTATTTGTATGAATGGCAAAGTTATATTTGCGGTTTTTGAAAATGTACTATATCTCAAAAACTGCTAACTGTATCTCATCCAAACCAATTTTCGTTGGTAGTTTTGGTTGAGGTCTACATTATATATTTTTTTTAGTTTTATCATTCTCTTATTTTAGAAGTTACGGGGGGGGGGACACACTTTTTACCACTTTGGAAGTGTCTCTCGCGCAAACTGTTCAGTTTAGAAAAAAATGATGTTAGTAACCTCAATATCATTTTTAAAGACCTATTCATAGATACCCCACACGTATGGGTTTGGTGAAAAAATTTTTTTTTAGTTTCAATTCTAAGTATGGGGGGCACCCCCAACATTTGTTTTGTTTTGATTTTTGTGTGAAAATCCTAATGCGGTTCCCATAATACATCTTTCTACCAAGTTTCAACAGGATAGCTCTTATACTTTCGACAAAAAGTGGCTGTGACATACACGGACAGACAGACAGACAGACAGACAGACAGACAGACAGACAGACAGACAGACATGACGAATCTATAAGGGTTCCGTTTTTGCCATTTGGCTACGGAACCCTAAAAAATGATGTTAGTAACCTCAATATCATTTTTAAAGACCTATTCATAGATACCCCTCACGTATGGGTTTGGTGAAAAAATTTTTTTTGATTTTCAATTCTAAGTATGGGGGGCACCCCCAAAATTTGTTTTGTTTTGATTTTTGTGTGAAAATCCTAATGCGGTTCACATAATACATCTTTCTACCAAGTTTCAACAGGATAGCTCTTATACTTTCGACAAAAAGTGGCTGTGACATACACGGACAGACAGACAGACAGACATGACGAATCTATAAGGGTTCCGTTTTTGCCATTTGGCTACGGAACCCTAAAAAGGCAAAATTGTCAACATCAAAAAAGATCTAAAGGTTCTTAAGAAAGTTTTCCCGTATCTCTTATGGATGCGGATTACTTCCTTTTGGTCAATTTAAAAGAAAGACCCTGTATATTAGGAATTTGCCATCTCCTGTATCGAAAGTGCGTTAAATCGATGTAAAGTGTGGAATTTGGAGAAGTAAAACTTGTGCTACTTTTTAACTCCTTCTTACACTACCCGACGCAAGTATCCGATAACTTACGACTTTGGTAACCAGGTAACTATCCCAATACAAATCCATAGAGGTTCATACACAGGCACGCATCAATGGATATCAAAGTTGTATCAGAGACTTGGGTCGCCTTTATCCTTATCTTATTCTTATCCTTATAATAAAACGCAACTCTGTGCAGATGAAGTTGCGGGCAAAAGTAGTTAGTTGTGCTGTAAACGGATTGTATTAAAGTGTAGTACTAAATTTTATTACACTACAGTGCATTTCACAATCTTGCTAGTTCACAGTAGCAATTATCTCATTAACAATACCCACAGGTCTATCTTATTCCTCATCGAACAAACAGCTACAATCAAGCTGGTTATTTTTAGCTTACTTCAACGAAATAAGTTATTTCTGAGAGTTGGATTCTACAACAGAATAATAGATACAAAAGGTTGGCTCCATGCAAGGATTGAAAATGAAGTATTCTCGTTAAAGCAACTATTTTCAGAGCACCTATGTTAAGAGCAACTATCGCATTCCCGATTGAGCACCTATCAATATTTTGATGAGTTGCTCAATCTAGTATGAAAATATAATTCCCATTAGAGCAACTACGGCTCGGTAGGTTGTAGTGATTAGACGCATGTACGAGTAGTCGAGTACGTACGTCGATCTCAAATAAATGCTGGTCGCGTGCGCATGCATTTACTACCTCGGTTTTCCCGTTTGAGCAACTATTTAAAGCTCACCATTTTAACATAAAAGGGGTCGTAAATGGAGGAAACAAGACAAAATTTCCGGTTCAAATCCATTTGTTTTTGAAATATTGTCTCGGGACTGTAGAGTCTCGTGAACCTAAAACGTAAAAAAACTGGTCTTTAGCTGCATGTGGTTAAACTAGAGCCGACCTCAACGTATTTGGGAAAAAGCTAGGCAGATGAAGATCTCTTGTATCAGAATTTTGCTTGTCCATATGTGCGTTCATTTCTCTTGTTGTACGGAATCGAACTTCTGCAGTTTTCTGTATAATATCTTCACTGACCTTTAAACATTTTCACTGCACGTGGCGCGTAAGTAATTAATCTCAGTAAGGCTTGGAGTTTCCCTAGTGGAGGTAACGCGAAGTTTCTTTAAACTATTTAATGTTTCTCTTCTTCATGAAACTTTTCGTTTCCAAGGTTTCTCTGTTCTGCTGGTTATTTTAATGCTTCTGAGACTCGTGTGTGAGCTTGTCTATCCTGATCGACATTTTTTGTTACGTAGTTGGTTTTGTCTATGCTGGTATACATTCGGATTTGTGGCTTTTTGATTCAGTGGTTTTGGTTATACTGGAATGGTATTTGTGATAAATCTGAATTATTCGCTGGTATTTCACTTTTTCGAAACGGATATGGTCACTAACTGTATCATTAGACTTTAAAACGACCCATTTACAATGTAATTATTTGTTTTTGCTCCGATTCCGATTTTGATTTTTTTTGTTCAACGCAGTATACCTGCCATTTAGTCCCAAAATTTCATTCAGTTTGGTTCAGTAGTTTTTATTTTATGAGCATTTTTCGCTTATTGTGTTGGACGATGTTATTACCAGCACTACGGATTAGAAAATTCTTGTTCTAGTGTAAGAAAATTAGGAATTTGATAAGAATTTGGGTTGAATAAATATTCAACCTAAATAATTTTAGTTTTATTGAATTTTTTTTAGAACCACACCAAAGTTGTGTATCGAAATATCTAGTAACCAAGAATTGACTAGGAGGATATGTCATCGCACATACAGCAAATACATATGCGTCGTGACTATACATGAAAGGATTTACTCTAAAGCTTATTAAATTTGGGGTAGATTTCAATCATTGGTCTCCAAACATTGCGAACGTGACGGCTCAGGGATGATACCCCATTTGATTTGGGTTTTAAAGATGATGTCGATTTTTTGAATGAGGGTGTGACATATGGAGATTACTATGTTATATCATGAATGGATTTTCCTGTAAGGTTTTCGCCCGTACTCCTGTACTGTATACCTCATACATAATACAGATACAGATGCGATTCGATGATACGAGTTACTTGTATACACGTTGCAAGTAAGTAGTTTTAACTCTTAAATTTTGTTTCAATTAACTGTCAACTGTTTGGGAATAGTGTTATCCCAAAAAAAACTATCTCAAAACAAAAAAAAAAAGCTTCATATTTCAGGTACAGTATATCAAATATTAAATTATAGAGAATTCATTGCTCAGGTTATTAAAATATAACGGTCCATATGAATTCTAGCTGCAATAATATCTTGAACTTAAAGATCGCAATAGCAGATTGCACGCTCATAACTTGATAATACAATAGGAATAGCATCGTAAACTTGAACGTATACCAAAACTAGATTCTAGAGACCTAAGTAAGGTATAAAGCTGGAGTATAAAACGAAAATATGTGTATAAAAGACGAGAATACTAGATTTTAACTATACTTATGAAATTCATATGATTTATGAGCTAAAAGTGGTATAATTCCTGCTGGTACTCAAGTGACAAAATCATGATAATAATAACAAACATTTATTTAAACCCAATATAGAATATGAGAGGAATATAAGTGTCTATTTTTGGGTGATAAAATCATCCTTTCCGTCTCCTATTGACTAAAAATCAACCCTGTTTTTTGCCCTTTGCGTTCCAAGATCACGGTTACCTTTAAGGACGGACCGCGACACGTACCTATATGAGTGTCTAGATTTGCTTTAGTTAAAAAAATCTTAAATGCAATAATTGATAGACAGCAAAACCAGCTCATATTGACTGACAGTTTTTTCAAACAGGTAACCGTGACAATGAAACATAAAGGGCTGTTGAAGGATCGCCGTGGATTTGAGTCTGTACAAGTCTGACAGTCCCTCCCGTCCTGCCTTGGGTGGGAGGACTCACTTGATGATATTACCACGATAAAAAAAACACTAGTACAAGTGCGAAACTCAAGAAAACTGTATAAAAGTACAACGAAGGCAACTGTTGATACAGTATGCTGGTATGCCAGATACTGTAGAAATGCAGACAATTTAACTCCCGTTCAGAAACGCGAGAAAAATCCAGTCAGATCTGTCGAGAGATTCAGTCAGCGTCTGTTTGTAAGTGGCATCCTTAATACCCTGGATTGATGATCCTCCTCAAATCTCCGAGGTTGCGAGTTCGAAGGTCGGCTTGTTCCGATTTATTTTAGGGTTCCGTTCCGACAGGACCCTATTAAGACACCGCTGTCCGTCTGTCTGTTTGTCACTAGGCCGTATCTCGCGAACCGTGGCGGTTAGACAGTTGATTTTTTCACAGATGCCTATGCCGCTATAACAACAAATATTAAAAAACAGAATGACATAAATATTTTAAGGGGATTTCGTACAACAAATGTGTTTTTGCTCGATATTGATAATGGCAACAGGACAGACGCTTGTAATATTCTCAGAAAATTTAGTTATACATTTAGTCACGAAAAAAATTATAGAATTAAATTAAAATACCTAAAACAAATATTTAAGGCGTGTTCCCATTCAACACACGTGATTTTATATGTGATATTTAATAGAGAATGGTACGGACCCCTTCATGTACGATTCGAATTCGTACTTGGCCGGTGTTTTTTTTGTCGGTAAATATTTTTATGGAATCGGTTTCGTGCCCCGTTACGTTGTGCGAAGATATGTCGGAGATTTTCGGCGGTTCCTCCTAAATCCTGGTAAATGTGTGGATTGCGAATTTGATTTTGATAGCTTATTGATGTAGACAATGGGGTAATATTTGTATTTTTTGCCTCGTGTAAGTAAAGTAAAAATTCAGAAATACCTATTTCCGCTTCCAGTCCAATTAGATGCAGCTGAATACCAGTACTTTTACAATTTTTATAGTGACTATTTTTTTTATTTTAGCAAAGAACCGCATTTTCAAATTCAACTCTTGTAATACTTTTCTAGCTCCAAACCAAATAAAGAACTAAATTCCCAAAAAAATAAATCTATGGGGAAATCAAATCTCCCTAGAGTCTTTCCCTTCCCATCACAGTTAAAAGTATATAAATCGCACACATACCTCTTAAAGACAAGACTGCGATAATAAACGATGTTCAGCGCATTATTAAAAGGAGGGTAGATTGGAATCTACTTAGCAAACATCGAGACGCGATTGATCTCTGATCGCAGACGTTGAGATTATCAAATCTCTTTCTCGGCGCTTTTATCTTGCTTCTCAAATAAAAGATTTTCGATTAGTTGATGTACTTTTTAGAGTTCCGTAGCCAAATGGCAAAAACGGAACCCTTATAGATTCGTCATGTCTGTCCGTCCGTATGTCACGGCCACTTTTTGTCGAAAGTATAAGAGCTATCCTGTTGAAACTTGGTAGGTAGATGTATTATGTGAATCGCATTAGAATTTTCACACAAAAATAAAAACAAAACAAATTTTGGGGGTGCCCCCCATACTTAGAATTGAAACTCAAAAATTTTTTTCATAGGTCTTTAAAATTATATTATGGTTACTAAAATCATTTTTTTCCAAACTGAACAGTTTGCACGAGAGACACTTCCAAAGTGGTAAAATGTGCCCCCCCCCTGTAACTTCTAAAATAAGAGAATGATAAAACTAAAAAAAATGTATAATGTAGACCTCAACAAAAACTTGGATGAGAACGAAAATTGGCTTGGATGAGATACAGTTAGCAGTTTTTGAGATATAGTACATTTTCAAAAACCGCAAATATAACTTTGCCATTCATACAAACACTATGAAAAACAAAGTTATTTTTATTGTTTGTGTATATTACTTACTAATCTTAATATAGAATAGAATAGAATAGAATAGAATATATATTTATTTGATATAGGACACACACACAGCAATAATAATAATAAAAAATACAATTGAAAATACAATAAGAATTTTGCTGAGCATGTCCACACCAAAAGGGTTACCAACTCAGCATTTGCTGGGCGAAAGATACCCAGCGCTGGTTTTCAGTTGGCACCACGCAGTGACACACGGACGAGGGTAGGCAAAGAAAAATAGAAATAATAAAATAAAATAAACAATAAGACGTGTGTGTAGGGATACGTGTAGTGTATTAAATAATTAAATAATATTATATAAATAAAGTTCTATAGCATTATAAAACGTGTGCGCTATAATAAGTTTTCTTAAAAGTATTAAAACACGCCACGAATGACACCACCAACGGCGCGGCAATCGACCAATAGGGAGAGCCGCTCACGCTGTGGCGCCAGACAGGCGAACATTAAACAAATTCGCTGCAGTAGGTTGGACTATAACCCAAAACCCCGCCCTTTTTTAGAAAATAGGTTCACAAATTCTCATTAGCAAATTAAAACACAAACTGGAACAGTTACACTCTGGAAAAATGGAAAGCTATCGTTGTGAAAGTGCAATCACATGGTTCCCGGCCAGGCGGCCCCAGACGCAGGCATTACGAGCTCACTATATACAGCCCAGCTCGTGCCCTCTCGTTACCCAGCATTAGGTACACAACTTTATGGTGAGTTACAAAATTTAATAATTCAAATTACAGCACCTATACATGTAAAATCAATTGTTTATTACATTCAAAATAAAATTATATAAATTTAATTAAATAATTGTAAATTCTAAATACATAAAATTGGTGATTAGATTATATTGCAATAGCTGTTCTAGCACGAGAGCTAGGCCAGCATTGCTATTTGTATATGAAGAGTAAATTATATACATAATTATTAAATTATTACATGAAGCGATATTAAAAATTGTAAATAACAAAAAATATACCATTCATATATTTTATTTATCTAAATAAATGATTTGTCAATATTAATATCTTCAAAATTAATTTGCGAATTAAGAATAAAATGCTTAAGTCTGATTTTAAAAGTATTTATATTGTTTAGGTCCCTAATCGGTGGAGGAATATTATTCCAACATTTGGAGGCTGCGTAACGAAAACTACCTCGAAAAGCTGCAGTACGATGATGTGGGGTAGCCAGCTGTTGGGCACAACGCCTGGCCTTGCGCTGCCGGTGATCATTTATCCACGCCAGTTTAGAGTACAGGTATGACGGACATTTATACTTGATGACACCGAAAAGAAGACAAGCTAAGTGCAGTTTACGACGTGACTTCATTTTTAAAATACTGTGTTTGTTCAAAATTGGTGTAATATGGCTCCTTGGTGGTACGTTAAAGCAAAAACGTGCACAGGCATTTTGAACTCTTTGGATAAGTCTTACGGTACGAGCTAGGAGCCGAGGTCCTACAACAGTATCAGCATAGTTTAATTTGGATAGAACCAGACTTTCAACGAGTTGTACACGGAGTTCTTCACTTAAGAATGGACGCATCTTATATAATACTTTTAAGCGATAGAAGCAATTTTGTACACAATTTGCAATATGAGCTTCAAAACGTAGTTCTTGGTCCATAATCAAACCCAGATTTCTCGCCTCATAAACACGATCAACGCATTGACCCATTACGGTAACGTTTAGAGTGCTATTGATTCTATCTAGTTGACCTTTAGAACCAAAAAGCATAAATTTAGTTTTGGCTGGGTTAAGTAATAGAGAGTTCTGTTTTGACCAATCCACGATCCTCTCCAGATCCTCATTTACCAGTTTCACTGCATCGTCATACTGTTCTGGTTTAAAAGAAATATATAATTGAATGTCATCTGCGTAAATATGAAATTGAGTATTTTTCAAAATTTTTGTGATATCAGCACTATATAGAATAAACAAAGGAGGGCCCAATATCGATCCCTGCGGTACTCCCCTAACAACTTCTGCCATACTAGACAAGATGCTAGATCCATCTACATCTCGAATTTTAACAAGCTGTTTACGATTGCTTAAATAACTCTTAAACCAAGCAACCGTAGATTTGTCAAAACCATAATACGTCATCTTTGAAAGCAAAAGAGACAAATTAATGGCATCAAATGCTCGAGAGAAGTCCAACAACACTAACAGGGTGCAAGAGCCCTCATCCTGAGCTGCCAAAATGTTGTCTGTAACATCTAACAGAGCCGAGGTAGTACTCCGTCCCTTCCTGAAACCCGATTGTGCATCCGGTAAGATGTTGTTTTGCTCAAGGTATGTAGTCAGTTGGGAATTCACAACTTTTTCCAGCACTTTTGACAAAAAGGGCAAAATACTAATCGGCCGTAAGTCTTTAATAGTGCTTGGATTCGCGAGTTTAGGAGTAGGACGCACAACGGCTATTTTCCATATGTCAGGAAAAGTAGACGTAGAAATGGAATTGTTAATAATAGAAGTAAGGATATCTAAGGTTTGAGGAAGTGTCAGGAAAAACATGTCAAGCGTTATATGGTCAAAACCCTCTGCATTAGATTTTAATTTAGATAAGATTTTAAAAATGTCAGATTGGTTCACAGTTCTAAGCGAGAAAGTACCTTCATTAAATCTATGAGTTTCAAAGTAAGCCATACATGACACTGGTACCACATTATCACCTGGAATATTTAGGAAATGAGAGTTTATTTTATTTGGGTCATTGAAATGAGAGGGTAACTCAGTCCCACTTTTGAAAGGTAATAAAGTAGACTTTAGATTGTTCCATAATATTTTTGGGTTATGAATTTTACTATTGATATTTTGTTTGAAATAAGCTACCTTCTCGTGATATATGGACTTGTTCACTAAACGTTTTAATTCTTTATAATACAATATTTTACCTTCCGAATCTAAGTTTCGACAACGCATGTGTGCCTGATTTCGTAAACACATCATGAGCCTGATATTATCTGTTATCCACGGATATGACCTATTTTTAATAACCTGAGTTCTAACGGGAGCATACTTATCGAATAGTGCGATGATATTAGTGTTGAGATGAGCCACCATAATATTTACGTCGCCCGACATAGCTCCGGCTTGCCAATCTATTGAGGTTAAGTCTTCCTTAAACTTCTCCAACGGCATATATTTTAAATTCCTACTGGTTATAGTAACTGGCGGTATCTTCTCCTTTTTAAAATTAAAAACTGCAGTAACAAAAGCATGTGCGCTTAGCACACTTATCCAATCCACTTCAACGTATCGAGCCTTCATATCAGTACATATAATGTCAATAAGAGTCTCGCTAGTGGAAGTAAAATGAGTGGCCGATGTCACTACTTGACTTAGATTGAGAGTATGTAGAAACATATTTAATTTAACCATTTTTGAGTCTGTTTGATTAAAACAATTTATATTAAAGTCACCCAAAAGAATAGTGTGTTTGCAGGATGTTAAGGAATTAACTGACGAAGTAAGCGCATCCAAAAATAAATCAACATCCATCCATGGCGGTCTGTAAGCGGTGCCTATAGCGATTTTAATACCATTTGTGCTGAGAGTAAGCCACATTTGTTCGACCGCATCGTGAAGGGAGTCAACCGAGTGAGCGTGTGTACGCACCTTTATTCCGCGCTTGATGTAGAACCCAACACCACCGCCGCGACCGCCGCGTACGCTCACGGGTCGCGGAACATGTCGCAGCAGGTAACCGGGCACGGCGGGCGCGCGTCCCCCTTCACCCGTTCTAAGCCAGGTCTCGTTAATTGCCATTATGTCGACATCATGACGCTCTAATGCGGCAATAAACTCATCATGATTAGTACCCAGTGAGCCAGGATTGAGTAATCCAAATTTGAGATACTTTACACTCATCATAATGAGTCTGTATCATAAAGTATCACAATGGAACAGAAATAACATTTCATTGCTATGAGGTCCGAAAACATAATCGTTTGTTTGTAATAGCAGCTTAACGTAAACGTTTCATAATAATCAAAGTAAAAAAACGCTAAGATAGGCACACGAGTGAAGTAAGTGTGAAAATGATATATAAATAACATATACGTGAAAGCAGAAGGAGACGGCTGCAATAAATACACAAACTTACTCCAGTGAAAATATAACAAATACATAATATGGATAGATATAGGCACAGACAAACGCGTGTCACAACAGAAAATACCAACTAAAACAATGCACCCTTTAGGGTGGACATGCTGCAGCCAGACAAATACAAAACAAATATTATTCAGTAAAATAATAAAAGACAAAAAGAAATGACAAAAACAAATGACAAAAGACAATATAAAACAGGGTATATAACAATGGTTTAACATGGAATACATTTTAAACATATTTAATAAACCCATCAAACAGTAATATTGCCAAAAATTCGGGCCAGATCTTGATCAGATCGAATGCGCTGCGGGAGCACACCATCCGCCTTTTTAACATAGATGCGGCCATCTTTGGTCCACACATACTTATAATTATGTCTCTGCCCAGCCTCGCGCGCTTTATAAAATAAACTTCCATTTATCGGCGTCAGCCGCTCGTTTACGTAAAACCTACTAGAAGGTCCGCGCAGTTGGAGGTCCATCGTAGTGAGCCCGCGCCGCACGCGCGCCGCTCGCAGCAGTTGATCGCGAGTAGCGCGCCGAGACAGTCGTACAGCGAGCGGGCGCGCTCGCGGCTCCGCTGCGTCAACACTGCCGCTACTATTAAAGTTACGACGCACCATACCAATACGCTCCACATTTACGATATCGCGGTCGTCCATTTCTACTCCCAGCTTTGAGGACACCAGCTTAAGGATATGCATTGGGCTCTCGTCCTTAGATTCCGGGATACCGGTTATCGTGACGTCATTGAGCAGTAGATCCTGATCACGTTCATTGAGCTTGATCTTGAGCTCAGCAATAGTCTCCTCAAAATGGTCACAAGGCGATGGTTCCTTTTCTTCGAAACGGTTTTCTAGATGGGAGACCCTGTTCTCAATGTCATCCACACGCTCCCTGCACAATCCAACATCAGACCTTAAAGTGGCCATTTCGGTCCGGAACTCTCGCAACTCCACTCTCATAGCATTAAGCACTTCACGAAAACAGCGAATCTCATGAGCTATGTCTAGCTCCCGAGACTCAGCTGTACCTGGGGAGCAGGGCTGAGATGGTAGGCTGACCTCTGGCGCAAGCACCGCATCCAGATTCTCCGGTCCAAGCTGACTATCTGAAATGGGCTGGGTCACATTTTTCTGGCTGCTGAGTAAGCCACTGACAGACGGACCCTGGACAGGTGTAGTGGAGTTGTCTGCCCTCGGTAACTTTGCCTTGCATACCGGACACAACCAATTAGGCGGCACCTTTGTCGCCACAACACCAAGGCAGACAGGATGGTATGACCCAGGACATTCGGAGCAACGAACACCGTTAGCCGCGGCTATAAATTTACCGCAAGTGCCACACTTTGCCATATTCAAGAGTATTTATTTTGCAGATCCGAACTATGTATGACAAGGTTGTCTTAATTTGTTTACACTTGGCAGTATCACTAACTTGTCAATAGATGGCGCTGCCTGTACCGAATCTATAGATGGTATTAAAATCAGCTGGCTAGGTTTATTAGGCTATAGTGAACCTGGAAAGTCACGCAACACATCCGACACCACTATCACTGCAATTCGTTGCACTTTCACTGCGACTGTCTCCGTTAATTAAGTTTTTATTTTTTAAATGGTATTGGGTAGGTGGGTAATTTGCACTTAGATGTTGTTCACTTTTAGTTTCCAATTTTAACACAATTATACTTTAAAATGTCACTGCACTTCAATGTATGTTACTTTTTGGATCGTATATAAGCGTGTCAACAATAAAGAAGTATAAGAAATTATCTGTTTGTATTTTTAACACACGAAACTGCATGAGCTTAATCAGCTGTTACCCACGTCCGTGACGTCCTAATATAATATATCCCTAATCTATGCTTGCTACTACGGAACCCTTCTTGGGCGAGTCCAACTCGCACTTGCCCGGTTTTTTTTTATTTGAGATGCCTATCTTTTTTTCATCTAATGAGTCCCGCCCTAGATGGAACGGAAGAAGAGGGCAAAAGAGGGCCTGCCGGGATCGTGGGAATAACAGATAACCGTGGCTCCGGAACATAAAGAGACTGTTAGTCTCGTACTGACTAAAATACACCGTATTTCTTCAATTGCCCTTTTACGGTCCAGTGTCATGGTGCCATGTTAAGACAGTCCCGCGACCTCGGCAGGTGTCTGGTCCTCTATGCGGTTCGTATGTTTGGTCTTTGAGGCGCCATCGACTCGGGTTCTTGATCGGACGGCGAGCTACTCGTTACTCGCCGTCCGCATCGTCACACGCCCTGGGCATCTCCCGTATGGGTATAAGATAAGATAAGATAATTTGTTTATTTGTCCAAAACATGAGTATACAGTTATACACACACATAGCATGCAGGATGTTACATCTGGTGCACCTTTTGTCTGGTATGCTCTTGACTCCAGGTTCAGTCAGAAGTGACAAAGTTGACAATGGAACAAACCTCTGGTCCTGGTCCTGATTTCTCTCCGATCGTGTCTCTCATGTAAACAATTGTAAATTAATTCAACAGTAGATTCTTTCATCAGACACTTTCACACTTCCAAAAATGCGGAAGTTAAGAAAAAGAATCGCCCTTTACAACTTAGACAGTAAATAAAAAGTCGCTTCACGCTCCGCCCACGTGCGGCCCATAAAAATATTTTACTACCCTCACATTTGAACTGCGTCATGTGTAGGAAGTATTGTTCTGACGTTAGAGGTTCGCGGTTCTGTGGTAATGTTTGCGCCATGTGTAAAATAGGGCTTAGACGAGCAATTTTTGTGTTGCCGGCAACAGTTGCTTCAGGTTTCGATTTCGATTTTTTTCGAATTTCGATTTCCACACGGTGCAATTAGTTGTCAAATAGTTGTTTCGGATCTGGCTGTTTGTGTATCTAAGTTTATATGTATGTGAACGCACCCACGATACAGGAATTATTACAAGTATGGGGATGGGATGGTTTTAAAAAAAAGGTAAGTGAGCGTTTGCACAATATTTGAGATTATTTCATGGGGACTTATAACTGGGCTAAAAGGACAAGCCATGGCCTATCTGAATGCCAAATCTCATCCCAATCCAATCAGCTGTTAAGTTGTGAAGATTTAACAACCATACAGACTAAATTTAGTACAGATACACATCAATATAATTCAGCCGAAATACATACATTCGTCACATAGCCCTCTTTTCAGCCTAACCTACTTCTATAAGATGTCGGGAAGTCTTCATTATAGACTATCATGGAAAAAAAATACACGTGTTGTCTTGTCACAGTTGGCCACAGTTGCCAACAGTTGTGGAAGTTTAGTTGCCCGTCTGACCATATAGGCTCTTAGTTGCAACGGGTTCCTTATGATTGATTTTTATGGGGTAAAGTTTTGGGTTACTGGTATGATGTGTGGTTAATGTGCTATCTTGAACTTATGTTCCTGTCTATGTGAGGTATAGATTAGGAGGAGATTATTTGCAGCCTGTGGGTTTGGGTAACACACTGCACGGAAAAAGCCTTCTTAATTATATCCATTTGGAACTTATACGGAGCAAGATTACTGCTTTGCTGTTTTGTATTGAATGGAATAGGATGGCTAGTATGTATCATGGTAAAATCATCAAATGCGTCCTCCTGGCTTGGGTGAAGTGGAAAGGACTGTTCCTTCGGTTGCATTCCAGGGCCACGGTGTCTTTTTAAGACAGTCTTGCTACGCATGACTTGTATTCTGCTGAAATTACCGGTACTAGATTCCCTTTTGATTGTTAAGTCTAAGGGTGCCTTTCCACCAGAGATGTGCTATGTAGCTGTGCTGCGAGGATGTAACAGCTGAGCTACGAATACGCTATGAAGATGCGCTGTCACAGGGTAGCTGCGCTATGAAGATGCGCTGTCACAGGGTAGCTGCGCTACGAAGATGCGCTGTCACAAGGTAGCTGCGCTATGAATATGCGTAGCTGCGCTACGAAGATGCGTAGCTGCGCTACGAAGATGCGCCGCCACAAGGTAGCTGCGCTATGAAGATGCGCTGTCACAGGGTAGCTGCGCTATGAAGATGCGCTGTCACAAGTTAGCTGCGCTACGAAGATGCGCCGCCACAAGGTGTGCGCTGCGAAGTTGCGCAGCTCGAGCTATGCGATGTATCGATACTAGGGAAAACGACCCATAGCACGCATCCATAGCACGCAGCCATAGCACGCAGCCACAGCACGCAGCCATAGCACGCATCCTTACATATAAAAAACACATCTTAGTTGAATCCGTTTCCACCAGTGCTGTGCTATGTGAACCAGTGAATATGATTGGCGGATATCAAACGCATCCGCAGCAACGTAGCATAGCGCATCTCTGGTGGAAAAGCAGCCTAAGTCCCATATAATAGGATCCCCCTCTTATATAGGCGTTATATGCATAACTGGCGCAATGTGGATGTATAGTTACAGTATGCTCGTGTGTGTGTCTAATATATCAATTACCATATTTCTGCATTCAAGATTTATGTTGTTGACTCTCCCTGAAGCTCTCACATTTCTTTACGATCAGTACGTTAATAATGGCCAGCAAAAAGCCCTTGCAGAGTTAAAAAAAACAGCATAATGTTACCATATCCTTTTTTTCACCATAGTCTGTTTTTCTTAATTATGACATTAGCCAGTATCTCCCCCTTTCCTCCCTCAAAAGGTAAACAGGGTGTGGTTTTGTTAAATTTTTTACCGCCCCCCACCCTTTATGAATGCGGTTTTTGGCACTTTTTAGGGGAAAACGGATGGAAATGAATATGAAAGTTTGTTCTTTGACTTGCTGTTTTTGATGTTGGTGACTGTTGATGATTTTGACAAAGGATCTGGTGTTTGAGGTTATGAAGTTCCTTTTTGTGACTTTTTAGTACTGTGTGGTCTGTTTAACTCGGAGATTTAGCCTTATATGTTTGATAGCAAGCCGTCGATGAAATAACTTTTCTTTCGGATGTCGGTGTCGGTCGGTAGTCGGTCAGAATATAACGGACACTTTTCTGAAAACCGTATCAAAAACGGTTTTGCCAAACAGCGAGATAATCGTGTGCCCATACGGAGTTGAACTGAGAACATCCTTTTTTTTGAAGTCGATTAAATATCCTAACTTATTGACATATTATGGAACCTACCTTTCGTCCCGAAAATAGCATTTTTCCCGTGGAAATCAACAATAACGTATACCGTGACTGGGGTACGCAAAAGGGCTACCGAAGGACACCGTGGATTTTAGTCAGTACAAGTCTGACAGTCCCTCCCGCCCTGCCCGGGGCTGGGAGGACTCATTTGATGATTTTACCACGAAAAAAAAAATAACGTTCTTATAATAATATCAAGCGCCGCGTACACATGCGTGGCGTGGTTATTATCATTAGTGGTGGTTAATATATCATATAGCAAAATAAAGCACCGTGCTTAATACACATAACATAAAGCAAATGCTATCGTGGCTTTCACAAGTTGCTATTTGCTTATTGCTTTTACATCAAACTCTCTGTCTCTGTCCGTCGCGCAAAAAGCAACAAGCAATGAATAAGCATTAAGCAGGGGCCGTGTGGGGCGGGCGCCGGGCTGTCGTCGCATGCTAGCGATTCCGGTCGGTTGTGTGCGTAATCGTTATAAGCACCGTGGACGATTTTGGCTCTCATAAACATACCTACGCTATTTTGATTCGTGTTTTATAGAGTTAAACTAAACAGTGACAGTGATAGGACACGCAATATATGTATATTGACTATCTATAATTTTCGACCTTATTGACATTTTTAATTTGGTTTGTTTTTTCTCACATTCTCGTTCGCTAACATTGCTCCTTCATTAAAGTCAGGTGTTTGCATAAATGTCTTATGGTCGAAAATCGCTTGAAGTTGTTTTTTTAACTTGCTATCGTTAAGCAATTGAAAAAACAGGTTCAAGCGATTTTCGACCTTATTGACATTTTTAATTTGTATTGTTTTTTCTCACATTCGCGTTCGCTAACATTGCTCCTTCATTAAAATGAGGTGTTTGCATAAATGACAATAAGGTCGAAAATCGCTTGAACCTGTTTTTTTAATTGCTTAACGATAGCAAGTTAAAAAAACAGATTCAAGCCATTTTCGACCTTATTGACATTTAAAATTTGGTTTGTTTTTTCTCACATTCTCGTTCGCTAACATTGCTCCTTCATTAAAATCAGATGTTTGCATTTTTTTGTATTTTTAACGGTTCTGTTTTATCGTAATTCATAAACGCGATGTAATATTCTTTTATAGCATGCTGCCACTCACCGCGCTTGCTTTAAGTCACTTGACTTAAAGCAAGCGCGGTGAGTGGCAGAATGCTTTGCCTACGCGTTTAAAAAAGCATGCTTTAATAAAGCATTTAAAAAGCGTGTTTAAAATATAAAGCATTAAGCATTAAGCAAGTGATTGCCTTAAAGCAACTTTGAACACCACTAATTATCATAGCCATTAATAAAATATAAAATATACAAATAAAATATAAATCGTAACAAGCACAGTAGAACTTGAATTTAACTGTAACTGTGTTGCCGCTCTTCACTCAGTGGAACGCAGAGCTAGGAGGCTCGTTGCTCGTGAATGCCAAGCTCCATAGCTTGACTCATCGACGCAAAGTTGCCTGCCTGTCGGTCTTCTACAGATTGTACTTCGGAGAGTCCTAAGAACTCCACGACCTCATCCCACCAGCCCCCTTCTATCATCGCACATCTAGACGCACGGCAAATTACCATCCTTACCTTATTGCTATACCACCAATTCGTACTAAGCGTTTCCAAACGTCTTTTATAATGTGGACAGCGAAGAAGTGGAACTCTCTTCCTGTGTCTGTGTTTCCGAACGCATACAACCCTAATCTCTTCAAAGTTAGAGTGAACAGGCTTCTTCTGGGTAAGCTCGCTCCATCTAGACTAAGGTCAAGAGCAAACCCATTTTACATTAAAAAAACTGTCAAATTTTAACTAATGCGAGCGAAGCCGCTGGTAAAAGTTAGTTTATTAATAAATCTCAAAGTTAAACATCGCATCGTACTAATCCCCAATGACTAACCAATCTCACTTCATTATAAAAATTCTCACATAAAACATATTGATACAATAAAGATTTCCAATAAACTTCAGGAGTTCGCTGAAAAGTCACGTCGCGTAGTTTACACTACGGATATGGTTGAAATCTTTGTAGAGTAATGTTGGATAAATTGGTTCTTATGTAGGTTATTATAGAGTCGTGTTTGTTGGTAGGTTTAGATAAGCTTCCAATCACGGGTCGCGGGTTCGATTCCCGCACGGAGCAAATATTTGTATGATCTACAAGTAGTTGTTCCGGGTCTGGGTGTTTGTGTATATGAGTTTATATGTTTGTAAAAGCATTCACGACACAGGAAGAAAATCCTAGTGTGGGGCAACGTTTAAAAGAACATCTTACTATTGAGCGAAAGTTTTTGAGGATGTATGGATGTATGGATGTTTGTAACTCTTTCACGCGAACACTACTGAACGGATTTGGATGAAATTTGGTACACAGATAGTTTATAACCTGGGTTAAAACATAAAATATTTTTGTTCCGATTTTATGTTACCGTTTGAAAATAATATTCCCATTTGTCACCACTGGCGTTGTCACCACTGGCGACGATCGGGAAAAAAGTCCCGTTTGTCACCAGTGGTATTTTTGAATTTTCTTAAATTCCCATTTGTCGCCACCGTTATAGTGCTGAAACTCTATTTATACATATTTCAAAATGCTTGAAATACTAATCAAAGATTATTAAGCTATTGCATAGTTTTTATCGCGGGCTCTGAGCGCGGCGCGGCGCGGCGACCGAATTCCCAGAAACCTAACGAAAAAACCTAAGGAAAATACCTGACACCATGCATCGTCTCACGTCGTTTCAGTTAGAGAGACTTCGGCAATCGTAAAAATATCCGTCATAAAGACAATTTACTTTTTCTTACTGATCCTAAACGGCCAGCTACAAAAGGAATTTTCACAATGAAACCTACTTATAAAATTCTCCTACAACAAAGAAGTTCTTTATTACAGTAGTGCACCACAAACATTTTAAATAAATTATATTCTCGTTAAATATACGCGGTAGGCGATTTTTTCTTTTAAGATAAAAAAAAAATATGCAATAGCTTCACCGCGGCAGTCTCCGAGTGCCACGTGTATTTTTATTTTATTTTATATTAATCATTTGGGGCATAACTCAATGACTTAAAATAAACCCCGATACGTAGGTACCTTAATTTACAAGTACATAGGCCCATGTTGCCAAACAAGATTACGTCATATTTACCGTTCGTTACCTTTTCATAACATCTTGTTAAAACTCGGGGACATAATAAAAGTGCGACGTGCACCTGGTCTGGGGATTACATAGTACAGAGAATGATGCAGAAGGCCCACGCAACGGTAAAAGTGACGAACTTGAATCTTGTCGTAAATAATATTTTCAATGCGAAAGCGAATGATCTGTTTGTTTATTTGTTTGTTATTCTTTCACACATAAATCGCTGTAAGTTCAGATTTTGATGAATTGATGGGAATTTGGAATAGGGATTATTCATTTTGAAAAAAAATTATCAATATTCAGATCACAAAATGCTAGTGTTTATACCGCTAACTTTTTGGCCCGTTTTTTTTACCACTTTCTTGGCTTTTATTTTTGGTTGGTTCTGTTCTTATGTGGTTGACACTAACAGTGAAGCAATATTAATACTTCATGTACAATTAATGGTACATAGACAAATTTAATGCCACAAGGCATTCTCTACCAGTCAACCTTTGGGCGTTATCACGAAAAGGCCACATTAGCAACACCACAATATGCATTGCGAAAAAATTCGTATTTAATATTCTGCTTTAACTTTTTTTTAATCGCTTACCTTCAAACGAAATAGTGGTTAAACGCGCGCCTATCTCTAAATAAAAAAAAATCTGCTGTAATTATTTCTATACTGTACAAAGTGAACTTTCTGTCGTTTGTCTGTTATACGTCAAGGGTAAGTCACCCCTCATTAAAATAGCCACAGTAGAAGTTTGGCAGTGAATGCTCAGCCATTTCGTGCACGTTTTATATGTATCTACCAGTGGACAGTTTTCGGTCTAGACCTTTTTGGTTTTAAAAGCTTTGTGGTACTGTTTGTTTTTATGTAATGAAATGTTTTCTCAAAAATCGTCTTTGAGGTGATTGCTTCAGGGTAACCATTTTGTTTACGTTTTTTGCAATTTGCGGGCCAGTGCTAGGTTGTATATTGATTGAAATGTTGCACTTTCTCGAGGTCAAAGTCATTCCTTGAATTATATGAACTTGGAGGGTTGTATTGATGATTATAATTCTGTAACTACATACGTCTTACACCCGCGTCCAACATTTCAATCAACATACAACCTAGCATTGGCCTGCAAATTGCAAAAAACGTAAAACCCTGACGCTTTCACCTTAAGATGCGCGTCACATGCGTTATTGCGTTTAAAAAATAATTAATTCATGTAATGAAGGTTTTAAATAGCATGTTTAGCTATATCCTGTATTTATAACTGCGAAAGTGAGTCTGTAGGTAACTTTAACGGCTGAACATTTCACAGTGATTTTATATGTGTTCCACACTAGGAATTATCCTACATCGCGGGTGCATTTACAAACACTTGAAATCACATACACAAAAGCCCAGACCTGGACTAACTACCTATACAAATATTTGCTCGATTGGACTGCTGGTTGCTTTTCACAATAGTTGGGAAGGGCTGAACAGATGATGGACTGCTGGCTGCCTGTCGCGCGTTCGATTCCCTCACGGAGCAAATATTTGTATGATCTACAAGTAGTTGTTCCTGGTATGTATGTTTGTGTGCCTATGTGAGTTCAAATGTTTGTAAACGCAAGCACGAAATATGAGAATTGCTTGTGTGGGGGAGCAAAGTTTAATAAAAAAAAAGATTGTTTTTTTTTAGGTTTGTAGTTTTTAAGTTTCTGATTTGCCTACACCTATATTCCATCTCGGTCTCCACTCTAGCACCTGTCTGCTCCATCTACCATCGGTCCGTCTACAGACGTGGCCGGCCCACTTCCACTTCAACGTGCTTATTCTACGCGCAATGTCGATTACTTTGGTTAAGCAAACGTAGTGTAGGACGCCCTGCGGCAAGATGGGTCGATGATTTGAAGAATGTGGCTGGCAGCGGATGGATGGCTGCCCAGGACCGGGAGGGTTGACGCTCTTTGGGGGAGGCTTACGTTCAGCATTGGACGGCATTAGGCTGATAGTAGTATATTTTTTTTTTTTTTTTATTGTTTTTTATACAATTTTACTACAGGTTTACATTTATATTGTACCATTAAACCAGATATGGTTTGTATTGGTACTCACATTCGCTACAAGAACACTCTTTAATCAGTGCCAAACATAGGTCGAGTTTAAAACTTAAATTATGTAACATTCATACCCACACCATTCATCTATATTGTCTTTAAGTAAAATAATGTAGGTACACGTAACTAATTAGATCGTAAACATCTATTACGTAAGTGAGTCACATTTGCTTCGAAACTTTAAGCTACCTGCTACTGGGCCGTTCATTGGTTCTAATTATCGTAAACACATCCCTATACAGGTTGCTTCGCTTTTGTCTATTTCATTATTTGTTTTTTTTTTTTCATTTTACTAGGTTAAGTAAGTAGTTGTAATAGTATTTTTTGTATTTTTGTTTATAGTTTTTATGGTTTATTTCGTTTATTATAGTTATTGGTAATTCATTATTTATTGTGGGTATTAAAAATTTTAGTGTTCGCCTTCCGTAATAATTTGTAACTTGAGGTACTACTAGTTTTTTATTGGTGATACTTCTTGTGATTATTTTATGTGATATTGGTATTTGAATGCTTTTGTTATTAAATTGTTCAATCAGGAGGGTCATTTTGAATCTAGTCTGTATTGGCAAAATTTTACAATATTTAAACAGTTCAATGACATTATCCTTATATTGGTGTTTTATATTTGTGGGTACGATTAGTTTTAAAAGTCTTACTTGAAGTCTGGAGATTTTTTCAATATATGATTTAAATGTTCGCCCATAACTCGTGATTCCGTATGCTATAATTGATTCCGCTAGGGCAATGTACATATTGAGCAGGATTTTGAATGGAACTTTTGGTTTCAAAATGTAAAACTTCGCCATCACAGCTCGCAACTTGTCACAGACTGAGTCCACGTGAAATGTCCAGTTAAAACGATTGTCTACAATTAATCCAAGATAAGTGTGGTGTGTAACTTGATCAATTGCCTCACATCGACATGTACCTGCCTGAGTGGAGTGAAGACAACTGTGACTGTGTGCGAATATCTCAAACGATGTGATGTGCTTTAGATGGCTAGAGTGGACATGGATAATTTTGGTCTTACTTGCGTTAAGAACCAGTCCAGCATCATGCGCCCATTTGGAAACCTGGGTAAAATCTGCCTGTAACCATTGAGCTGCTACTTTTACGTCTCTGTGGGAAGCTACAAGGCATGTGTCGTCTGCATATTGATAGATGGAACAGTGATTAACTACATGTTCCATATCGTTTACAAATGTAAGGTAGTGTAAGGGTCCAAGTATTGAGCCTTGAGCGGTTCCTTCGGTAATTTCGATGGCGTCACTGGTTTCGTTACATATTTTGACATAGTATTTTCGGTTTGTGAGGTAGTCCTCAAACCATTTGAGTATTGGTCCTCGAACTCCACAGTTATCTAATTTTGTCAGCAATGTATCATGTTTAAGCGTGTCGAACGCCTTGCTGAAATCAATAAATAGTAATATAACATTATTTTTATCATTAAGAGATTCATTGACCTCATCCGTAAATTTAGATAAAAGTTGCGAGGTAGACTTATTGGGTTGAAAGCCATATTGTGTGCTAGACAAAACGTCATTTTTTAAATAAAAGTCTTGTATCTCATTACAAACATATTTTTCGACTATTTTGTCAATAACGGGTAGAATAGTGATCGGCCTATAGTTTCCATAGTCGGCATAACTGCCTTTTTTATGTATTGGGCGCACTATACCAGTTTTTAGTACTTCCGGGTATTTTCCGTGTTTGATACTAGAATTTATTAGTTTGACTATAACACCTGTCATCTTGTCGCAGATGGATTTTATGTCAACACATCTTATGTTATCTACACCTGGAGCTTTATTTGTATTGAGGTTTCTAATTATTTTGCTAACACTGGCATTTGTGGCCTTTCTAAAGTTCATTGATGTGTCATGGGGAAACATATATTCCGATTCGTTCAATAAACGATGGTTACACTTAGGCAAAATTTTCTTAACGCTATTTCTAAATTCTGTGGCAAAGTTATTGGCTATTGTTTTTATCTCCACTTTATTATTTTTAAAGACGTTTAAGATTGATTCGTCAACTGACTTTTTGTTGCGACCAGACAACTTATTTAGTATTTGCCATAACTTTCTAGGGTTCATTTTATTATTATAAATTTCCTGTAAATAATGTTTGTTTCTTGATTTTTCTATAATTTTACGAGTTTTATTTCTTATTTTATTATATTCTAGTCGCAATATTTTGTTTGTTGAGTCGTTTTTCCATTTTATAAATAGTAGGTCCTTTTTTTTACACATATTATTAATTTTATTATTTATCCACGGTTGTTTGTTTCTTTTACTGTTTAAATTAATTTTTCTAAGATATTTTGATTCCTCGTAACATTTATCAAATTGTTTTTTTATGCAATCGTAAATTGTGTTAGGGCACTCGATATCAACCATTTCGCTCCAATTTAAGTTATTAAGTAAGGATGTAATTTTGACATTATCAATAAGTTGTGTTGTTTTTGTAACAGCCTGTATTTGTGTTTTGTCAGACCCTCCGCAACACAGTATTAACAAGCGGTGATCAGCCATTACAGTTCCGAGTGCGGCCGAGTACAGCTGATCTAACGAGCGCGTTCTTATAAAAATATGATCTATACAACTACGTGTAGTGTTATTTCCGCGTCTTTCAATTCTTGTGTAGTCAGATATCGCGCTCGTTAGACCACACTCGGACATACTACTTACGTAGTATTCTCGAATGTTGTCGTGTGTCTTTAGGTCTATATTTATGTCTCCCAGCATATAAGTGTCGTTTGATTTTAGAGAAGAATTAGATAAGATACTGCTCATTTCCTTTACGAATAGATGTTTACTTTCGCTCGGTGGTCTATAAACTGCACAAATATTTGCGTTGTAATTGTAAGGTGTGGTGATTTGGCCAATGATACATTCACAGTGTATAAAAAAGTGGTTCAATGGTGTGAATACATAGCCATCTCTGGCATAAATAATTATTCCACCTCCTTTTCTGTTTTTACGCAACTTACTGTGCATTTCATAGCCATCAATGTTGTACATATGAACAGTGTTTTCATTTACATTGACTTCTGTTAATATCAAGACATCTACAGTTATATTGGACGAGCTAATTAATTGTGTTACATAGACAAAATTTTTAGTTATGGATCTGATGTTTATGTGAAGAATGTTCAGATTAATTTTACTAATAGAAGGTATTAGGTTACTAAAAACATTAATGTTTGCACAGTCTAATAGTTCTTGGTGATCGTGAGAGATATCCGGGATAACTTATTTTAACACTATTACCGATACAGATTGTGTTGTCCCTCCTGTGTTGTGGTCGAAAGCAGATCTATATCCTTCTCGCTCCTAACAACTGTAGGCTTGTCTTTATCTTCTCTACGTAGCAGCACCTTTCCATCTTGGAACCAGACATACTTATATGCCGGGCGCAGTTTTTGTTGTGCTAGCCACAGTAGGGATTTGTTAGATTTAGTAAGGGCACGACGGACGATCACTTTTGACTCGGACATTGATACAGGGACTTCCGAGATAATTTGTTCCAGCAAAACTTCTTCTTTTCGTGATGCCCGTACCCACGACTGTGCATGTTCTGCCTGTTTCAACTCCACCAGGATGTTTCCTTCACGTTCCCTTCGATCTTCCACACGTTTAACATTAAGTATTTCTGATTTATCCACCTTAAGAGTTTCAGCCAGTTTGGTAGATATCATACTAAGGTCTTCATTTGGAGCTTTCGGAATTCCTGTCACTTCTAACACATTATCCAGGCGCTGTTGTTCTAGATTACGCATATATTGTTTAAGTGAGCTGACTTCTAGTTCAAGATGAGTTTTTTCGTTGCTAAGATTCGTGTACTTTTTCTCCAACTCCTGAATATGTTTATTTTGGTTTTCCACAGTTTTTGTCAGTTCGTCAACTTTTTTGCTGCAGAGGCTTACTGATAGTTCGATTGGTTGTAGCTCCTTTTTTAGGACTTTCTTCAGTTCAGCTGTAATATCCCTCAGAAATTTGTCGCTATCTATGTTGCAGGTACCAGGTATGTTTCTGCTGGAGGTCGCAACTTCTTCTTCTTCTTCATCTTCCTCGTCCGGAATAAAGAACGATGATTTCCTGTTAGGCGAGTTATTGTTGCATTCCTCACATACCCAGTCCAGGCTGTCTGCATTGCGAAGTGCCGACAGTTGTTTTGCGGTTAGACCTGAGCAGGCTTTATTAGCATGTACAGTCTTAGCACATGAGCTGCATTCCAGTCCTGGCGATCTGCTGGTTATTCCCTTATTGCAATTAGCACATTTGGTCATTTTGGTTACAGTAGGGGGTAGTTACCGCACAAATTAATAAAACTTTGACACTGAACCGATAGGTACGACAGAGCGTAAGCGAATGGAATTCCATCAGTAATCCATACTAATCTTTCTAGTTAATAGTAATCTTAACATCACCTTCTACAATCCATCGAAAAGTCCTCATCATGACATTCTACTCTGCAACATACCCATAAACAATGAAACAGCAACACTTCCCCTCCCTAAATCGGATGTCGTCGCGTTGTTCCCTCCGTCCGTCCCCTCCCAAGCGACCCTTCTCACGGGTCACGAGTTACACGTGTCGTGGCCGTCACGTTCCCGTCCCGTCGACGTCACGTTCACGTCAGATAGTAGGTGTTGCGTTTCTAAGCGAGGTGTTACGTCATCGGATGAACGTATATTTTAGATGTTTTTTTTTGTTAAGGATATAAATGTCTTGAGGAAAATTTTGTGAATACGCGAAGAGGTACGACTGTCTTTGTTTTTACTTTGTAACCGACTTCAATAGAGGAGGTTCTAAATTCGGTCGGTATATATATATGAAACATATTTTTCCACCTTCTCCACTATTCTTTTCTGATTAATTTCGTGCAGGATCCAAGACAGGTAAATTCATTCTCCGGGACACGTCGAGCTTCATTGTCTCGGCGCTTTTCTGGTGGTCGCCACTGTTGATTCTGGCTTTCAGGAGTTGCAGTGGTTTGGTATTAGTGCGGTGGGTTAGCCTCAAAAAAAATCTATTATAAATAAACTGATAATCTCGCACTAGTAACAAAGCCACATCTCTTATCGCCATATCTACTAAATCTTATTACAACTTTTCCCTCCCTCCCTCTTTATCTTCAAACATATAGGTAAGTATGTCACAAGGTCTCATGAATCTGTGTTACGGAGGTACATCTTCAAGTAATTAAACTTCTACCGCTGATCTTAATCTACGAGATATAGAAGCCATTTGTGAATTTCACCACCACTTTCGATGTTGTGGGGGATATCATTTAATTGTCTGAAAAATTCTAATTCGTCCGTCAGATTATGATAAAAAATTTGACACGTATATTAAATATTAAAAATAGTCACGTGACTTGAACCCAATATGGCGGACGTCCAAGATGGCAGACAGGTTATGTGAAATGTATCCCCATGATATGGGTATCAAATGAAAGGGTTTGCTGTCAGGAATACACAAAAAATAGTCACGTCACTTAAATCCAATATGGCGGACATCCAAGATGGCGGATTGGCTATTTGAAATGCACCCTTATGATACGGGTATTTAATGAATGGGACACGACAAAAATTATCACGTGACCTAAATCCAACATGGCGGCCGTCCCAAGGTGGTGGATAAGTAGTAAATTAAGTTTGAATATTAAGAAGACTAAAAAGTGTAAATTTTAGTGCGTGCTAAAAGCGTGTTTTTTAGTTTTTTAAACTATTAAAGAATTATTTTCTTTTGTAATGTAAACCAAAATTGATGTAGTAACGACACTTTTAAAATTGGCAAAACGTCACAAGCACAGTACAGTTTTTATTTGCTAGTGACATCACGATCATCATCATCATCAAAAGAGTCCTCCAATCCAGGGCGGGGTGGGAGAGATTCTCAGACTTGTACTGACTAAATTCCACGGTGATCTTCAACAGCCCTTTACGTTCCGGGGCACGGTTACCTGATGAGACAGTCCCGCGACCCCGGAGTGTTTACATCCATGAGTTACAAATTCAAAAGTTAATAAATTTACGAGTAGATACCTGTTAAAACATTTTCTAGAAAGCATATTAATGTCTACGTAAACATTATCTTGTAAAGTTCCAGCCGGTACCAATGAGTTCTTGGTACCATGCTCACGACTCCATATCTTATTGAGTTTATTGATCATAGGTCACATTAGGAATGCTTAAACGTTCATTTACATCGGCTTTTAAATGGGGTGGAGTGGAATTGAGACTGTGTAGCGTAACTGCGCTACAACTGGTACGGAAAAAATACAGGATCATTTTTTATGTAGCTTTTATTTATTTAAGGATAGGTTCACTTTTTAACGCCTGTTGAAAGAGCCATCAAGCCAAATGGAGTCTCGTAGCGTACGAGCCAGCCATGCTAACGAAGGAGGAGGCGGGACGCGTGAGGGAGAGGACAGCTACCACCTCACGACCCAGCCGCCGCGGGAGATGCCCACGCAACGCTAAGCGATTTCTGGCTACCACAAGCGCGGCCATGCGGATAGCGAGTAATAGGTGACTCGCCGTCTGATCATGGACCATGCCCGGGTCGACGGCGCGACGTGCTCCACGCGCGCCTCAAAGAGATGTCGAGAATCGAACCTCGACATCTCCGTGTGAGGCGCGCTGCGCGTGTGAGCCGCTGAGCCAAACGGCGCAGCCGGGCGACCGCGGTGTGGTGCGCGGGCGACGGGCGGCGCGGACAACGGACCTCACGCAATCGCTCTTCAAGCGCATACATTACTTCTCATTGGGCCACCGCTTTGTACACATGTAACGGTTTTCTAGTAATTAAATCAGTTGTACCAGCAAACTTTACAGTCCACTAATTTCTCTCCACCATCTTTGAGACCTTCACACTGTTCTAAACAGAGACGTCTGCAATCTGTGTGCACTTGTGGCATCTTATGAAATCTCACCCATCCAGCATCCTAGCTGTTGGAGCATTTTATGATTATGCTCATGATATAAACGTTTTCTCGTTTGATTTTCAACTTATATTTTGCACAATCTAATAGATTCTCATTTTTGTTACAGGTACGTATCAACCAGCTTATTATCACTCGTTATTTTGGTACGTCTAAACCTCATCTATTTCTACTCTAATCTTTATAAACATCATCATTTCATCTGCTGAACCTTTTCCTAATTTTAGTGGTATCGAATTTTTCTGACTAAATATATATAGCAGCTGAATATCAGTACTTAGGTCGGCTGATTATCATGGTATTTTGCGCATTTGCCGTGCATCATGCGTATTTTGCCTGGTCTAATCTGGGCAAGCCAAAGTCATTATCATCATCAGTAAAATTCCCACTATCTTTCAGGTCATGAAACGCCTTTCCAAGCGTTGACTTTGCCGTTAGGCACCCCAACTCCGTCTTCGTATCGGCCGCCCGATACGATCTTCTCGAATCAGGGAAATTCGCCGCCCAAGACATACCCTTGTCAATTTTGATGACCACATCAACCTTCTCCAGGAGAGCAGTTGGGAAACTATTAGGTATACCTCAGCTTGTATCGACACCCGTCTTCTAGTACAGTCAGCTTCAGAGAAAACTCACCCCATTTGGTAGTGATGTTACTACCAAATGAGGTGAGCTTTCTCTGAAGCTTACCGTATTTACTGTGTGACAATCCTAGCCCATGAGAATCTGTGGCTAAAATGTGTGCTCTTGAATAAAATTGCATATAATATCCCAGTACAGAACAATCCAGAGACTGCACAGTCAAGTACAGGCCGGTCTAAGTTCTAAATCTTTAAAGTTGGGACAAGTTTGAGATGCTCGTAACAAGTTGGGAACTGCAAGCGGCGGAGAATGCGGGGCGGCTTTTATATAACCGTTCATTGGAGGAGAGACTTGGGTCTTGAGGATTTTGAAGTGGTGCATTCAAAATGCATTCATTCCCACGTTTTTTTTTATTATACACTCACTTTTCTTGTTTGTTTGTTTGTCGTTCCGGTTGGACTTTTGCAACTTAATTTTGAGGCACTTCCCGATAAGCTAGCAGGCTGAAATTTTGCACACGCTCTGAGTTCTGATGACAATGCATGACTAGCTAAGAAACGTCATAACAAATCCAATATGGCGGCCTTCCCAAGATAGCGGACTGGCTGTTTGAAATCCACCCCCATGATATGGGTATCAAATGAAAGGGTTTGCTGTCAAGAATACGAAAACAATAGTCACATGACTTAAATCTAACATGGCGGTCATCCAAGATGGCGGATTGGCTATTTGAAATGCACCTCCATGATATGGGTATTAAACGAAAGGGTTTGCTGAATGGCATATGAAAAAAATTATCACGTGACCTAAATCCAACATGGCGGCCGTCCCTAGGTGGCATATAAGTATTAGAGAATTATTTCTATATGGGATATGATAAATTACTCGTATAGGAACCGAGGACAAAATTTGACTGAATCTTTTAGCTGCCACGGTTTATTTTATTTTTTTACTACCTACAGTACTTTCACAGATATTATATCTAATGTCTGGGGCTGTAGTTTCATAATTTTGTACTGTTTTAGACCACTTAGGGGCACTTTTGGATTGTCAAGTACACTTGACCTTGTGATAAATGTGTTAAGTCTTTTAATATAAATAAACCCACTAGATACAGCTTTCTCTCAAAACTAAGTGTAAAGTTAATTATTATTATAAAGGAAACTGAAAATCGCTTCAGTTTTCAGTTCATTAAGCTTCACAGGTGTTCTAAAAGTTTCCACTTTACTTACAGTCTGGTATAGCGGTGTTAGCGACCCACTTTTTACTTCAAGAATTTTATTTTATAAAGTGCTAACTTTATAACTAAGAGTAAAGTGATTTTCGTTATTTTTGCGAAGTTATGCTTTTAACACTGATTAAATTGCTTTAGATAACTTTAATAGGTTTATTTTAGTATCTCGTGAAGTATTTCATACAACAACAGCCTATTTAGACGAAAAGTAACTTTGCTTTGTTCAGGTCCAATGACTATGAAGTGTCTGTCATCTCTTAAAAAAAGACAATTCAGAAATAAAATTATTAATAATTAAAACAAAACCATGGCGTAAGAGATGACCAGTCCCAACAGCTCAACCATTTTGAAGGGAACTAATTGATCTGACCCATGCGCCACCATCAGCAGACATTTGAGTGAGCATGATATACTCTCAACTGCCAGGGTTTAATTAAGTCAACAAAAGATGTAGGTATCTGGTGAATGATAACTTTGTAGCACATAGAACTCACACAATATAGGCTAAACAGCTATACTGGTTGTAAGGGACAACCCTCCGCAAACTTTCAGGGCTTGCTCTGTAGACGAAACTGAACAATCTTCCACAATTTTTTTTTCAGGAAAATACGAAAACAAAATCAGCCTCACCATAGAAAATTATAAACTTAATTGGACAGTTTGTATGGAGAGGCTGGTTTTTAAGTTTGCGGAGGGCTGTCCCTTACACCCAGTATTATACTAAGAAATATGAATTTATACAATACAATAATAGTTTTACAATCTTCAGCAGCTCCGATATTAGTACCTATTACATAAAAGGGTAAGCAGTTTCTTTCGGAATCCGGAAGAAACTGCAGGCAAGGCAACCGCAAATATAACTTTGCCATTCATACAAACACTATGAAAAACAAAGTTATTTTTATTGTTTCTGTATATTACTTACTAATCTCAATATAATTATATCCCCAATCTATGCTTGCTACTACGGAATCCTTCATGGGCGAGTCCAACTCGCACTTGGCCGGTTTTTGTATTTTTAGGACGAGCATTGCCAAACAAAGTGACATCAAAATTCAGCGGAAACTCCACCCAAGGTCTCATACATTTTCAGTAGAAATTCGTATTTGTGACAAGTAAGAAACATGGCCGCCAATAAATTCCGGACGCGTTATATATTCGTCACTTTTGCTTGTAAAACTATGCTGATGTACGGAATAATGTGTTTTAGTGACGTTTGGAATACTAGGGATGGGAAGCAGTATCATATTTTGAGGGATTTTGTGTAGTTTTCATTGATTTTATTAAGAATAGGTTTTACCCTAAATGGCTCAACCTATTTTTAACGTATTTTTTTTTTTGGTTGGTATTAGGATAGCTTTGTTTTGTATTTTTTGCCCCATACTAGGAATTTCGTCCTGCATCGTGATGTTATATTAATGTTGTACGCCCAGTTAAGTGGGCATAGTTTATTTCATAAAATCTTCATTAGTAACAATGTGGCTAAGTGCTTCTATAAAAATAAATTAATTAAAAAATCTCAAGGTACACAGCATACCTGGAGTAATTTCGCGGTTAAATTAAAAATCATAGCAACAGGTTAGTGCTTTCCCACAAGGCTTTTAAAATTATTATGTTTGCTGATGAGGAACTTGGGTATGTTTTTCTTTCAAGTTTTATGTATGCATGTATACTTTAGATATTAAAGTAAAGTGTTCAATCGTAGCTATATTTTCTGTCTGAAAATTTTTGTACCTGTAACTTTTTTTATTTTGGTTAAATCATCAAATGAATCCTCCTACCCAGGGCCGGATGGGAGGGACTGCCAAACTGGTACTGACTAAAATCCACGGTGATTCTTCAATAGCTCTTTACGTTCCAGGATCACGGTTACCTTATGAGACAGGCCCGCGACCCCGACATGCTTTGGCCCTCTTAGAGGGGCCCGTAGGACTCCTGACAGCTCTTTGAGGCGCTAGTGATATGACTGCTATCGTTTCCGTTTCATTTTGTATTTAATTACAAATGAATAGGTGCGTCCCCACTGAGCCCGCAGCCTCGCGAGGCATTTTCCGCGCGAAGCAGCTTGGTTAGTGTGGACGTGTCTCGGGCGATGCAAGTGACAGCGCTGTTGCGGTCGAGCGACCGAGCGCCCGAGCCATCCAGTGTCGGCTTTTGTTTTGCTCGCGTATATTGTTTCGTGGCTCGGTCGAAAAACAATAGACGCGTCCACACAGAGTGAGCAGCCTCGCTTGTCAGTTTCCTCGCGCAGCAAATGCCTCGCGAGGCTGCGCGCTTTGTGTGGACGCACCTAATGAAAAATGCAGAATGAATTAAAATAGACAGGAAATGAAGCGTATGATCTCGACAATATTGCTCTTTAGGCAATTGACTACAAAATTATGTAAAATCAAATACAATCATCCTACCACATTCTCGATTATCCTAATCAATTCAGTTTCAATTTCATGAGCAAACAATACATAAAACATTATTCTAGTTCTAGAATATTCGTTTGAATTGAAAGCTTTTGGTATTTGTTTGTTTGACAGCGAAACCACGAGAATGAATTTATTTGAATTTCTGTAGTACTTACTATTTTTATTATTTACTACCATCGTCAATAGGATCACAGCCGTGACCGCAGGTTACAAGTTTACCGTTTCAAACCTAGAAATACTAGCTATGTTTTTGAGTTGCACTTGTCTGATGTACGTGCGTTTTATCATCATCATCGTCAGCTTGTAATGTTTCCACTGCTGGGACACAGGCCTCCTTCTGTCAAAGGGAGTGGGCCATAATCCGCCACGTGAGCCCTGTGCGGGTTGTTAAGTGCGTTAGAATATATTGAATGAATTTAGGACCAATAAATTTGGGTGTAACCTCACCATTAGAAGCTGCTGTAGGTGCTATAATGGGAATCCAATCGTTGCTCTGAACATGTGCCCTAAAAAAATATGCTTAAAGAGGATACCTACCTCAATTTTTGGCTTCATCCAAATCAAATCATGATGTGTCAATCGATGTGTCAACGAGGAAACAAACCAAATTGATTCGGGTCATTTCCAATGTGCTCCAAAAAAAGTTCCCAATGTAATCCATGAAAAATTTAATAGTTTTTTTAATCATATTTTTAAGTTTCATTCTGCTCCATGATAATTTTTAAGTGTTCCCAATGTGCTCCAAACCTTTTTATTCAATGTCGCATTTAACAAGGGCATGCCGGTTGTCTCACGATATTTTTCTTCAACGTGAGAGCAGTATTCTTAAATAATTTACCCACTAAATAAATTGCTTGCCTGTTTTCAACCCTCTAAACTATGATTCGTCATTACCAATCGGGATCTACAACCACTGTTTGAACAAATTCGGATTCAAATTCGCCGAAAGAATTTCAAATAAGATTCAAATCGATACCAAATTCTTTCCAAAACATAGATTCTACCGATAAATCGCACAACACCGACATAACCCTATTCTGCAGACTTGTTGAACTTATATACGTTCTGAATTATTCAGTTGTTTGACCCCGTCCTCGCTCACTCGTTGAAGGGATAAACTCTTGTACGGGCCGCTATTTGTCTATGCCCGTTTTACTTTTTTTTTGTCTGTCATTGTGTCTCCCGCGTTCTCGCGTTATGATTGATGAGTGGCTTTTGGAGTGAGTGGGATTGTCACCTGTTTAATTTTAGACGGTAATGTAATTTTGACTTTGGTCTATTTTGAAAAAAAAACTTGGTGTGTTTTTCGAATTACGTCACTAGGATTCACTTTGAAATTAACGGGCCATGCTGTAATTAATTACATTCTGTCTAATGTATTTTTGTGTTCAGCAATCATCATTATTTTCTTGTCCTTATCTCATTCTACATCGGGTCGGTCGGCACAACATGTAAAATATTCTGTATCAAACAATATTACGACCAAAATCTTGAATTATTTAAGGATTATTAGAATGCTTAATTGTGTAGTTTCTTATTATTTTGAGTCTCAGAAAATTTGATGTATATTTGCAGTAAGTTAGCGAAAAATAATACTTGACATTACTATTCAATTTTGCGCATTAAAGAAACATAAAATAATCATAAACGACAAGAAAAAAAACAGATTGCGAAAATGTTTATGACGACGATTTTCTTATAACCGAAAATTCTCACCTTGGACGAAACAAGATAAAAACAACACGTACTTCTGAACAGCTTCCCAATCCGAACAAGCAACGTCTGCTATGGGAATTGACAATTCCCATTGAATATTCGCACGAACAGATTTGTTCAAAATAAGCAACGCCTGCATTTGAGGGTTAAACGAAATTTATACTTTTATCTGATTGAAACAATAACATATACACATAGGCATGGCAGAGAGGTTATGGAGTTTTTGAAATATTGTTATAGGAAAATTACAGCTGAATTTAGTCAGAACAAGTCTGATTGTCCCTCTTGCCCTGCGATGTGTGGTGGAATCATTAGATGATTAAACAATCTATTCCCACCCAATACCAAGAGCTAATACCATTTGGTATTAAGTTTATTTCCGAATTTATTTTCTATTCCCAACAAGTACCACAAGTTTGAAGAAATTAGGTAGTCAGGTTCAGTAAAATTAAAATGCTTTGAGTGATTTTAATTCAGGTGTAAAAATGACCTACTACAGTTTCAAAGAACACCGACGACGTTATCTTAAATAGCCCGCTATACCATTATGTCCAAATCTACCAAGGTAGCTCGACGGAGCCCTGCTTCGCGGGGCTCCTATTTCTGTTGCAACGTTTAAAGTAACCTAACACGAAGGGGATTGCGGGATCTAATACCAAATGGTATTAGCTCTTGGTATTGGATGGGAATAGTCCGATTAAACCACGCAAAAAAAAAAGACATTACGTAATTTCTTACGTGCTGTTTTTCAAGAACTGTGATCCATTTAAAAACACGGGCACTAAAAAAAGCAAAAAAAAGCGACGAAAAGTTTCGTTAAACGTCCTCGTGTGGATGAGCTGTGAGTAGTAATTGTTTATGTTTATCAATATGACCTATGCAGTGAAGGGTTAATTACCAATTGACATAATAATCACACGTGCCCTACAAAATAATTGGTGGTCATATTTTAATACGTCGTCGGCTCCTTTGGCGCAGTGTTTCGCGGTTTAGAGTTATCCTTCAATAGCCGTTTACTTTCCTGGGTCACGGTTACCTGATAAGACAGCCCTGCGTCCCCGGCAGGTTTAGGCCCCATACTCAGGGGGGCCGTCAGCTCGCTGACAGCTCTTTCAGGCGCGCGTGGAACACGACGCACCGTCGACTCGGGCATGGTCCATGATCGGACGGCAAGTAACCCATTACTCGCCGTCAGCATGCCCGCGCTTGTGGTGGCCGGAAATCGCTTAGCGAATTCCTTTGCCGTGGGCGTCTCCCGCGGCGGCTGAGTCGTGAGGTGGAGGCTTTCCTCTCGCTCACGCCTCTCGCCTCCTCCTTTGCTAGTATGATTGCTTCGCAGCAGGAGCTGACATGGCTTATGGTCAATGATAGTTTTTCCGGGTCTGGCTGTCAGTCTCTTAATTAAAGGAGGCCTATGTTTCAGCTGTGGGAATCTCATAGGTTAATTTATGCTTATTCTTGTATTTCCCAAAAGAAAAACATGCAGAGATAAGAAAAAAAAGCGTTTTATTGACATACAAAAAAATATTCAAAATTATGTGAAGAAAAACGACAATGAAAACAAAATGATGTAAAAGAAAAACCAAAAAATAAACAAAATTAATCCTACCTGTCCTTAAATTATTTCAGCCTGTGCTGCAACCTTTTTTTATAAATTGTCACAGCCATGGTTTTCAGAGATAGCTATGCTTTTCTCTGCTTTCCCCTCAGTATTTAAATTAAACAAATGATATATAATCTTGCAATCCACCATCAGTACATCCAAGTGTTGGCATCACGTAGAAAATGAGAAAAAAATATCTGTGCCGCCATTATAATATACTCTTGGGACTGACGTCGGAATTTTTACTAAATTATTGTCACTCGGAGATTACAAATTGGATTTTCTGTTCAACTTTCTTCTTATAAGACGCTTTGGATGTTGTAAGTTGGTTTACTGTACAAGATAAGTTTTTATAATAAAGAATTTCTAGATTAAAACCTTGTTCTTACTGGGTGAAACTAAAATTGAGAAATAAGATAGCATGTCTCTACTTTTTTTAGCGTGTTTAAATCATCAACCCAGGGCAGGAGGGTCTGCCAGATTTGTAGTGACTAAAATCCACGTTGTCCTTCAATAGCCCTTTACGTTCCGGGGCCACGATAGCTCGTTAGTCCCGCGACCCGGCAGGGCCATGAGACAAAACAAATTTTCTGCGACTTGCTATAGCATAACAGCGGTTTTTTTTTATTTTCGAAATGTCGTCAATATTTAAAAAAAGAACGCTTCTCTATGGTTTTTTTTCTGTGTCATGGGTGCGTTTAAGCATATACTGACAGCCTGACCCGGAAAAACTATTTATATCCTATAAATTTTATTTTTCTGCGCGGGAGTGCAACCCGCGACATGCAGAGCAGATATTGCAATGCAGCGAGGCAGGACTGTTTAAACGGGGTACCGCGACCCTGTAACTCAGAAGGAAACTGAAGCACTGAATCTGATAGTTCCTTCTGAGTTCTGATCCAATTACGGAAAATAGCCTCATTTGACGATTTTCTAACAAAAAAAAACAAAACAGAAAAATAGCGTGATAGTACTCAACTTCTGTCCAATTAAGTAACTCTCGTTAGTTTAAATTATAACTACGGTTTACCCTAACCTACTTTCGTTAGTTAAATTTTAACTACGGTTTAACTTAACTAGTTCCAATTAACGGCTAGTTTAGACTTAGTAGGACTTCAACAAGGGTGCGTCTCATTTCATATAAAGTTATTTGATATATTTTCATTTCAATAACGTTCACATGATATAATCAACGTGAGAAATACCAACGATTGATATAATTTCTTAACACATAATGTTTGTGTTACTCTAAAACTCATTTCATATAATTTTATTTGATATAACGTTTATTTAAGCGAAAATCGTTACGATAACGTTTGAAACATATAATTTAACGTTTAAACCATTTTCTTTGATGACTTTGGCTTATCCTTTGGACTTTGATTGTTTGCCTTCACGAATGCTATTGTTATTAGAAAAAAATTGTATCCAAGAGCGAGCGAAGCGAGCTCGGGACTTGGGGCACCCCGACACGGACAGGTTAGGTTCGAAGGGGGTGGCGGGGTCTGAAAGACCCCGCCATCCCCTTCGTGTTAGGTTACTTTAAACCTTGCACGCAGAAATAGGAGCCCCGCGAAGCGGGGCTCCGTCGAGCCAGCATGACAGTTAGTAATCAGTTATTTGACCTAGGCTGCAAGAGCGAGCGAAGCGAGCTCGGGACTTGGGGCACCCCGACACGGACAGGTTAGGTTCGAAGGGGATGGCGGGGTCTGAAAGACCCCGCCATCCCCTTCGTGTTAGGTTACTTTAAACCTTGCACGCAGAAATAGGAGCCCCTCGAAGCGGGGCTCCGTCGAGCCAGCATGACAGGTAGTAATCAGTTAACACTTTCACTGTCCATGCATTACATTTAATGCACTGATGAGTTAGCTCCGTACGTCCGTGCATGACATACAATACACTATTAACAACTTGGACAACACTATTGGTCGGCGGTTGAAGTTCATACGTCCATGCATCGTATATAACGCACTATTGGACGTGCAATAATTGTATCGATAATTGTCTTAGGACAGTGAAAGTGTTATTTGACCTAGGATGCAAGAGCAAGCGAAGCGAGCTCGGGACTTGGGGCAACCCGACACGACAGGTTAGGTTCGAAGGGGATGGCGGGGTCTGAAAGACCCCGCCATCCCCTTCGTTTTAGGTTACTTTAAACCTCGCACGCAGAAATAGGAGCCCCGCGAAGCGGTGCTCCGTCGAGCATTCATGGTAGGTGGTACTATTACTAGGTACATCAGAGTTAGATTACATACCAGGAAAAAAAAATAGACCAATTAAGTTTTATGTCTTTTGAGTGGTATACAAAACGATTTTATATTCATTGATTGTTATGATTATAGAAATTAGTCATTATAAAATTATGTCAATCGTTTATTATATTAAAAGATTCGATATATCAAATAAAATTATATATTCAGTTGTTATCTCTAGTAAATATTAGAGATTTTGTATCATATATTACTTACCCCTTCAACAAAGTTGTTTTTGACCTTCCTAGCTCATGATTGGCTTCTTTCACGCTAACTTGAACTTTGTGGGAAAAATTTGTTGTATTGTTGAGAATTCGTGGAAAATGTGTATTGAAAGCCTATATTACATATCTGTTCAAGGTAAAAGAACATACTCGGAAGTGCTCGAATCTCGGTTGAAAGAAAGAAAGAAAATTTATTTTATTTTTTGTAGACACGCAGACATTATACGAAAAATAAAATAAAAAATGATGTCAGAGCAGATGGCCGATGGGGTCGAAAAGTGCTAGAGTGGAGACCGCGGACGAGCAAGCGCAGCGTAGGACGTCCACCAACGAGGTGGACAGACGACCTTGTAAAGGTCGCCGGAAGACGCTGGATGCAGGTCGCTTCCAACCGGTATATGTGGAGATCTAAAGGGGAGGCCTATGTTCAGCAGTGGACGTCCTATGGCTGAGATGATGATGATGATGATGAAAATAAAAAATTAATAACTAACTAAATCTAAACATGAATTATAAACAAATAACAAAAACAGAAATCAACAATTTGGCCAGCCAGCCAGCGATGACTGTAAAAAAAGGCGATCACTCAGCATAATGCTGTGCTGTGAGAGACCCACAGCACGGTGCTGGGTTTCAGTGGTCACCCGAAGAAAAGAGAAAGAAAACAAAAAGAAGAAGGTTTATTTATTGACACATCAACGATTTATTCACTGATTCAACATTAGAAATTTGGTACAGATGGTAAAGATTTGTGGTGAGTTCGTCACTTAACCCAACGACCATTTATATCTAGACTCCTAAGGCGACCGATGTCTGTCAACACATTAGGCAAAAAAGTCTTAAGTTCGTATTAGTTTCGACCACTTCTGTGAGTCCCCTCGTCGCACTGACCTTGAGTTAGCCAATCAGAACGCAGTACCCCGTCCCCCTCGCTTACGTCGTACCTCAGCGACTTGGCAGAAAATTTTCGTTAGTCAGATCGTGCATGAGGCGTCTAGATATAAATGGTCGTCACTTATAACACTATGAGATCGCGCCGGAGCTCTTCCCGCAGTGCCTCGACTTGTCGCTAGGCAGCGGGGAATCGCCCCCTCCACATTCCACTCCTAGACGTGATGGAGAACTTTCGCCTCCAGCATAGATTAATATACTGTTATAGATGGGCAACTTCGGCTTCGCTCGAGGTCGCGAAAGTGCTGCCGTGTAGTGGTTGCTTCATGAACGAAAGCCACTGCACTACATAGATACATACATATATAGGTATAGTGCAGCCGTACTAGGGTACCCAGCTTTTAGAGATATTATTGTTATTGCATTGTTTTCATAAATTTGTGTTTTCAGGGTAACACAAATCTTGAAAACAATGCATGACATTTTTCTTAAAGGGAAAAAGAAACAATATGATAGGTTATTAGTTTTTATTTCTGGTTTTATGTGTTACATAATAATTATGTGCTGCCACTTTCATCTCATCACTTTCATCAAAAAACGTGGTTTTTCCAGATATTATCTGGTTCATATCCTTGCACCAATTATTCAGAAAGAACAAAATTAGTTTTTTTATCATACATTTTATAGATGAATTTCTATGATTGTTACATGTAATAAAATTGTAGTTGATATTTATTGTTAACAGTAGTTCTAAATAAGCTTTTATATTTTTGCTTTGACATTTTGTCTTTAGAACATCTGTAACAATATTTTCTTTTTAAATTGTTAACAACATCAGAAACATATCTTTATTACAACTAAATATTTAAAACTTAATAATTTCTGAATAAAAAAAAAATGAAAATGCTTCACGACTTGGGTAAGAAAGCCAAGTTTTTGTGCTATCATATTCTTTAATCTTAATATATTTATGATAGTCTTGGATGTTATGGAGTTTTTACCCAACTCGTTAAAGACGGCACAGTTGCTCTGTGACCAGTTTTTGTGATGAAGGTCATGGATTTCAATATTGGTAAACTTCTATACCACAATCTGTGATGTGGAGATTGCCGAGTTACAGCACATCTATAAATTTTTCCTATGTCAGGTCTATGGAAATTGCCATTGACAGAATCGAACAATTTATCGAAAATAGCAAGAGATCGGCTGTGTCCACACTTTTTTTCGGGAGTCTCCCTTCATCTGAAAAGAAAAAAGTTTTTAATTAACTTTAATTTTTTGCATCGATAATGAAAGATTCACTAACGACTTGGCCAGACTAAGGTTTAACATACATACATAAACTCACGCCTTTTTCCCATAGGCAGAAACCACAGAGCGCCACCTAAACCACTATGGTTTAATTAACGTATCACTAACGCAGAGCCTACTACTGAAGCTACAAATTATTATATTTTTTTTACAGTAAGTTCCTTTACTATCGAAGCAGACACTAAAAATATTTTTTGGAAATTCCACCTCCCAAAACCTATGATAAAATGATCACAGAATTTAAGTCAAATGTACTGTTAGTATAAATGTTCAATGAAACAAACCTGCCATGTACCCCATAGTCAGGCCAACTGTGTTGCTAAACACTTGTGTGGCGTGTTTGACGCTCATTTTTGGTATTAGCTGTGGATATACATGCTCAGCTGTTAACTTTTTCATAAGCTTGACTCCTCTATATCTTGGTCCTCGTTTATATAAAGCTTCTATGTGTGACCAGGAAGCTAACTTTATTTTACCATCTTCTTTGAACTGTAAATCTTTGGTAATCAGGTTATTTCTAACGCCCTTCATGAGATGAGGTGGGTCATAAATTGGGTACATGTTTTTTGAATCTATCTCAAAAAAGCCTCCAGGATTATTTTTGCCACACCTTAAATAGTCTCCTTCAGTTACCTTCATCAAAAGATTAAGTGCAGCCATATTGGTTGCTCCTTGGTCGCATACTGTAGCAACCACATTTAACCCAATTTCATTTAAAGAATGAATAATATGTTTTAATTGCTTGCATAAATCTGCTGTTTTAGTGCTTCCTTTACAGAATGAAAATGATATAGGTTGTTTGTATTTTTTACAAATACCCCTTATCATGAAAACACTCACATGGTCACAGAATGTCTTTGATCTCTCTTCACCATTATCAATAAAACCGTGGATAATATCATTGGTCTTGTCATAGGATAAATTAGGTGCTATGGCCATTTCGTCAAAAATCAGGCAGCAATACTTGTGACGGGCGGGCATTTTTTCTACTTTTTTTTTAAATGTTGAAATATTACTTCACTGAATCCTGGCTCTAGATTTATTTTGCAAAGCAATTTCTCCAAAGTTTTTCGCTTGGGAAGTATGCACATTTGACTAAGTATTCGGTATGCTCTAGGGGAAGGCTTGTATAAAGATAAACAGAGAACTTTCTCATCTAGAGTAAAACGCCTCCCTGCAGGTTTCTTTGCAAACTGCTTAATCTGCATTGCGAAAAATGTCTGAGCTGCTGGTGTCATTTTTTCTTTCACCATTTGATAGGCAGATGATTTCATAATTTTTTCTGCCATCATTATTTCCATTTTTAGCTTTTTGTTTGTATTGCGAGCTTTGCGCAATTTTGCTTTGACTTCAGATATATGTCTTTCAGCTTCTTTTCTGTTGCAGTCAAAGGCATGGAAATCTTATAACGACCTGAAAAATAAAAACAAAGTTATGCATTGGGTATTATCTATATACTAATATTATATAGGTAAAATTTGCTTGTTTGTTTGTATGTAGGGGTAATCTCTGGAACAAATTATTCAATTCTAAATGTTTTTTTCTGGTAGGAAGCTACAATATTCCTGACTGCTATAGGCTATAAATTATGCGGGTAGAAGCTAGTTTAAAATATTATTATACAGTATGTGTAGAATATTTATTTTGAACATCATTATTTGTTTACAAGTCTTACACCAATATTCATTACTCATAGTACATACATCACGCCTGTAATCCCCGGAGGGTTAAGCAAAGGTGTAAGTACCTAATAGTACACACACATTTCGCGAGTTATGTTTAAGTCCCATGTATTAGGAGGCGAACCTATTGCCATCAACCGGGCACAAATCCAGACTCCGTGACTGCTACTGAGAAATTCCTTAAGAAAAACCCAATAACACTTTGCCCGACCTGGGAATCGAACCCGGGGCCTAATGCTCAGCAGTCGCGATTGCGCTACTAGATAAATGAGGCATTCTACTTATAGTATTTTAATAATTATTTTGTTTTTTATTTACCTGGATTCGAAGATCTAGATATGTCTGTGTCCATTGGTCCGGAACTGGTCTGGTAGAGGCAGCCATCTCCATTTGAAGTAAAGCAGATGGCATTTCAATACTCATTACTGTAATCACAATAGCAAAACAAAATTAAAAAAATGTATTTTTTATCAATTACCAACCGCAAAATATCTATCAGCAAAATTGGTCAACACTATCTTTGGACTACTGTATAATATTTACCTGGCCTCGAAGATATATCTGTGTCAGTTTGAACTGGTCTGGCTGAGGCTGTCTTTATTTGAACTGAAGTAGATGGTAGTTCAATATTCATGACTGTAAGAACATAATAAATATAAATTAACATTGGGTTAATTATTAAAGAAAACCGGCCAAGTGCGAGTCGGAGTCGGACACGAAGGGTTCTGTACCACTGTAAAATATTTAACTAATTATTTATATATTTAACTAGCTGTTCCCCGCGGTGTCACCCGCTGCTCAGCCCCTAAAGGTCGTACCGTGATGTTATATAGCCTATAGCCTCCCTCGATAAATGGACTATCCAACACAAAAATATTTTTTCAATTCGAACCAGTAGTTCCTGAGATTACCGCGTTCAACCAAACAAACAAACTCTTCAGCTTTATAATATTAGTATAATTAAAAAAAAAACCGGCCAAGTGTTCTCCTATACATTCCAACTGCAAATGTAAGTTTATATGCACAATATTGGAGATTTACCATGTCATTTCAAGACCATAGATTTCCTTTAAAATTACCTGTAATCTATAGGTATATAACTATTTTTACCCGACTACGGCGAAGCAAAAAGGAGGGTTATGATTTTGACCGGTATGTATGTATGTTTGTATGTATGTTCATCAGCTGTTCCCTCATAACTTCTGAACTACTTATCACTACTTGACAAATGAGGTGTCGTTAGAAGCGTCTCAGTTGTCCGCTGGTTATAGGGTAGGTGACGTGTCACTAAATCCAATATGGCGCCCTCTAGGGGATGAAAAGTCGTAACCGAAAAAAAATAATTTCGCACAGTATCGACATGGGTATCAAATTAAAGGGCTTGATGAGCACATTTGAAATATATATACATTATATAGCTTTTACTAGCTACTTTGCCTGTTTCTAACAGTGTCAACATGGGTATCAAATGAAAAGGCTTAATGAGTACATTTTAAATTCACTCGCTGCTTTGCTTATTATATCAAATAACCCCAAAATAGTGTAAATAAAAAATAAGTTAAAATAACTAAAACCCGACTACGAAAAAATCGCGCACTAAAAAGTATAAAACAAGAACAATCCGTGTTACAGAAAATTTTAATTAATAGCCGTGGTCGTACGCCACCTAGCCAATAAAGATTGTGTGAAACAACCGCAGGTGGCATACGACAACGGCTATTAATTAAAAGATTTCTGTAACACGGATTGTTCTTGTTTTATACTTTTTAGTGCGCGATTTTTTCGTAGTCGGGTTTTAGTTATTTTAACTTATTTTTTTCTGTATTGTTTTCTTTTTCAATGCTCTAGTCAAGCGCAACAGGTCATACTCACAGATACAGTTAACATTAGCATGTCGGTGGTGGTGAAGCGAATATATATAATAGGTAAGATTTACCCCTTTTTTTTTTTTTTTAGCGTGGTAAAATCATCAAATGAGTCCTCCCACCCCGGGCAGGGCGGGAGGGACTGTCAGACTTGTACTGACTAAAATCCACGGTGTCCTTCAATAGCCTTTTATGTTCCGGGGTCACGGTAATGAGATAAGCCCCGCGACCCCGGCAGGCTTTGGCCCTCTTGGGCCCCCGCCATCGTGCTGACGCTCTTTGTGGCGCGCGTGGAACACAACGCGCCGTCGACCCGGGCATGGTCCATGGTCGGGCGGCGAGTTGCCCTTTACTCGCCGCCCGCATGCCCGCGCCTACGGTGGCCGGAGATCGTCTTGCGACGTCCGACGCCGTGGGCGTCTACCATTGCGGGTGGGGCGGAGGAAGGACGCTGTCCTCTCTCTCTCACGGCCCGCCTCCTCCTTAACGAGCATTACTGCTTCGCAGAAGGAGGCGAACGCTTCCCACTCCGTCTCGCCCCGCAGCATGGCCTCGACCAATGCCGGGCGCGAGAGGTCTCCGCCTATCGCTGCCGTGAGGACACGGCGGTGCTCTGCCCAAGCGGGGCAGTCTTGCACCGTATGCTCTACTGTGTCCTCCGGGCGATCTTCGCAATGGTGACACCCCGGCGTTTCTTCCTTCCCCATCCGACACAGGTACCTCCCGAAACATCCGTGTCCGGTGAGGACCTGCGTCATCCGATAGGTCAGGACGCCGTGACGCCTTTCCAGCCACTCCTCAAAGAGGGGTCTTACCGCCGCGATTGCGGCGTGCCCGAAGATTTACCCCTGCCAAAAATCGCTAAACTCGCCTAAACATTTATATTTCACAAATAATAATAAGTATTCTATTAAAATTATAAAAACCTCCACAATAATTTCACTTAGGAGGCCTTGATGCTTTCTATTATTATTTTCCATTAGAAGTTTATGTAGTGAATCATTTACCTGGCCTCGAAGATAAATCTGTGTTGATGGGAATGGGTCTGGAAGAGGAGGCTGTCGTCATTTGAATTGCCGTAGATGGCAGTTCAATATGCCTGCGCTCACCAACATGCACACCTGAAATTTATATGAGTGATTATTAATAGGGATGAACACAACCTTTTGGGATAAAAGGATTTATTCATAGGAAGCCGTTATCATCATCAATCAAAATTTAAAGAACATACTTTTACTTTTATGAAAATTTAATATTTTCAGACACAATTTCTAATAATAAGACTAGAGTAATATTAATCTGCTTAAAAAAACTTCTTCATGAAGTAAGTTTCTATTTTTAAATTGCTTAGTATTTCACAAAACAAAACATTGTTAGATTATTTACCTTTACTTTCTTCCATCAATAAAAAGAGTATAGTATTTTTAAAATTAACAATTTTTACCTGGAATTTCAAGTGTTGGAATTGCCAGTGCAGTTAGTTTCATATTTGGAAATGTGTAAACATCTTCAAAATGTTTATGACACACTTTTCTGTTCTTATATAAGTATGAATTCGTTATTTTCTCCAATAATATCTCCTCCAATTTTCATAACCCAAGTGCGAAAACGTTCTATTTGAGCAGGATTGTTTGAATTTGGAAACCGGTGCAACGGCAATCCTAAAACATGATAATTAAGAACTTGTTGCAAGATGTTCATCAAACATAAAAAAGAAAAGAAAACGTAACATAACACTCAAATTATAATTTTAAACTTGAACATTTAACTGTTTTTTTTTGTCCCTTAATAAAATAAACTTGTATCTTCGGTTAGTAAAAAATAATGAGTGGTCTGGAGTCATACACATAATACTACTGACTTTTCTAGCTAACATAATTATATTATGTTTAGATATTTGTTACTCAACCACACTTCAACAGCTGAATAGGTTTGGGCGAACACAGGTAGACCATGACCTGGATTAACTTAAAGGACATTTTAAATCCAGAAAACAGGTTTCCATGGAATAATCTCCCATCACTAAGCAGACGAAGCATAATAGGAATGTGAGAATTGGCTAAGTAGTAATTATCCCACGGGAACGTCATACCGGGATAAAAAGTATCCTGTTTTAATCACGGTTATAAACTATCTGTGTACCCAATTTCATCCAATTCCGTTCAGCCGTTTTTGCGTGATTGAGTAAAAACATCCAAAAATCCAAACACCCACACTTTCACATTTATAATATTATTAGTAGGATTATATCAGTAAGAATTACAAGTACCTACATAGGTGGGTAATTTCAGAATTTTATGTAGTAACTTTGAACTAAAACAACTTTGAAGTAGGTACTACCAGTTACTTAGTACGTAAGGAATAATGTTATTCTAAGCCGGAAAACGGGAATTCTATAACATGTCGAAATTCTACACATACGGTGATACGAAATTACGATTATAAAATATACTCAGACTGAGACAACTTACCGCCTCCAAGTTTCATGGAACAGCCGGGAACACAACAGGACCTTTGAGCCATCTTAAACTCATCGAGTAAAGTAAAGCCGGAGGAACAAAGTTCAACTATACGTACTCTAGTAAAACAAAAGCGAGAAAACACGAAAATACAAGAAAATTAACAGGTTAAGCGCATACACTTCAACCGAAAAAAAATCTTGTGAAAAATTCAAAAGATTCAAAACAATGTCAAATCAAATCAAGTCAAATGTCAACGTCATTTGTCATCGTTATTTCATAGTGCCATCTAGTAATAATCCTTTGATAAAATTACAAACAGCCTTTTTTTTCTTGAAGCGGCTAATAGATGGCAGTGCTTACAGCGTACCGTGCCGTTTGTTCTAAGATACCACAGCATGGCCTCCAGATCCCACGGTGGCAATCCAGCGAGGAAATTCGCCGCTTGGCCAAAACATTGCAGTATCCCTGGATCGTCCGGATAGATTATTTATAACCAGGGACCTACCATGACGTCTTAAAGCTAGGGTTGTTCGACTGTAGGAAAGAGACAGAGCTATACAAGTCGTCTAGCGCCATCTTGTTCCCTCAATGGAACTACTGTCGAGCTGGAATATTATGATACCTTTTAAGGCGAGGTTGCAGTACCGTGTGAAAATGTATGGACGCACGACCTCATCCCCACCAAAATGCGACCGAAATAGCCCGCTTCTTGTAGAAAAACAAAAAAGAAATTAAAAAATGCGTTTTTACCATTTCGTACCCTTATTACAAAAACCGATTATCTACATTTTTAAACCAATTTTTAGTTAAGTATAGAAATCGAATCGTCAAGTCACGACGAAGCTGAAGGTAAAACCCATTTATCGCTCGAATTTTGATGCAGATAATCGGTTTTTGCAATAAGGGCGTACCCTTATTGCAAAAACCGTAATTTACTTTAAAATAAAAAGCTCTATCTATTGATATAACTTGCATATACATCCATGACGAAATCTTTAAAATTGTGATTTAGTGCCATGTTCGGCATTTTTTTCTATCGAGCCGATTATTCCAAATCGTGTTTCTATCTTTATCATTTACTTGAGAATACGTTCAATTTTTGTATAATATTTTTAATTTATTAAAAATCTGACATTTTATTAGATTTTCAGACGTTCTAAAATCTTAAAAAGTACTGCAACCTCCCCTTAACCCTGTATTAAGTTTGTGTGGCATAATTTTCGACTTCCGCACTATCGAAGCTTGCTTGTAAAAGCTAATACGATAATAACATGACAGAACAAAATATCTTCGCAAACAGGCTTCTGGACCATTTATACCTCTCCTCAAATAATAAAAACTTCCGACACAAGTACATACCGAAACAAAATTCCTTTATCCCTACAAGTTGAACAAGAAAAAACACCAATTCCAACTTGTATAAAACGCATTAATATCGCTAACTTGTTGAATACAAGGAGAGGGTGTCACGGTGTGAAATATTAACCCCCGTCCGACTTGCGTGCGGAGAAACGTTTCTAAACCACACCCTTTATGTGGTAGGGAAAAGGAAGGAGAAAACTGGTTTCGTTATGAAATGAAACACTTGTTTTATTATAGTAGTTTATCTACTCTCATATCGTTAAATTCAAAATACAAAACTCAAAACGAGTTTATAATGACGTACTTTACACACAGTATATCGAAATGAAATTAAAAAATTAAATTATGACACTATTTCTCTAACAAAATAATGCTATAATAAATTTTTTTTTCATTACGATACAGATTACAGATCATAGATACATCCATTTAATTTTTTATCTGTGGCTGCGCGCGCTGTGGCCCATGCGCGGTGATAACGGGAAATTTGGCGCCATAATACTGTGTCAATCTTTATCTTTTATTTGATAAATTCGTGTTCAATGAAAGTAGATAAAGTACTGTATGAAACTGTACATAACTAGGTATTATACACTCGTGTGATACTTTTAAAAAACTCGCTTCGCTCGTTTTTTAAACTCACACTCGTGTATAATACCCCTCATTATGTACCAGTTTCATAAACTACTATTTTAATTTCATTTCGATATACTGTGTGTAAAGTACGTCATTATAAACTCGTTTTGAGTTTTGTATTTTGAATATAACGATATGAGAGTAGATAAAAGGATTTAGACTCTTTACTCATGATTACCAAGAGGAGCTCGTGGCTATATAACTACAGCCGCACAGACAGATCTTTCGAGTTAAGCCGCGCTTGCCGAGGTTGGTCTGTGGATGGGTGACCATCTGTCATAGCGAGTTTCCTCCGTGCCTCGGAAAGCACATAAAGCCGTTTATTCCGGCTGTCATTTGTAGATCTTTGACAGTAAGAAGCTCTAAATTCTGTCAACCAGTCTTACGATGGGTTATCGTATCACCCAGTTACTGGATTGTGGATGCCCCTTATGCTGGATACCCCGACCTGGGTAGTAGGAGAACTCATTTGCTGATTTTACCACGATAAAATAAAAGTACTTGCAAAGTTGAAAAAAAAAACGATTTCAATTTAATTTTTGGTTACGTTACGCTGATATGCAGCTCTGCCTTACCCTTCGTGGTTAACTAGCCTAACATTATATTAATAAAACATCACACATTAACTGAAGTACCCGCAAAACTCCACAATATTTATCTCCTCATTTGGCGGTAGTCTGTAAAAGGCGTTCCGTTTAAAATTTCGTACGTGTTATGATAAAGTGGGCCTTTTATAATTTAATGGGCCCTTTCGTACCAGGATGGAGTGTAAACGGTTAAGTGGGTACACTTTTATGATGTGGGTAGTTGAATGGTTGCTTCCTTTTTTAAATTAAGGAGGAATTGTGCAGGTCTTGGTGGGTATTGCAATGAGATTCGTCTAGTTATAATATATTTCTTTTTTTTTTGGGGTATACAAAACTATCACATGAATCATCCATATCCTGTGTAGAGTGGAAGGAGACTGACCAATTACTCTTATTGACTAAAAACTACCCTGTTCCTTCTCGTGTCTTTTGCGTCTCAGGGCTGCGATATCCTGCGTAGGCATTCCTGTGACAATATGATATTGAAGAATAGATTTTGATAATATATCATTACTGGTAGGACTATTGTCGCCAATATGCCTGACATAGTAGTGATAGACAGATCAGCGCGCCGCGCAATGATAATCGATGTTACCATCCCACATGACGAGAACCTCGTGAAGGCTGAGAAAGATAAACAAATCAAATATATCGACCTGGCGCGCGAGGTTGTCGACATGTGGAATGTGAGCTCGGCTATCATTGTACCGATTGTCGTTACTGCCAATGGCCTGATGGCAAAGAGCCTCGACGAACACCTTTCGAGGCTCTCCTTAGGGGGTTGGATCAAGGGCCTGATTCAGAAGACAGTACTCCTTGATACGGCTCGTATTTCGTTTTTGAGATAGGGAATTTTATTCGCTTATTGTGTACATGAGCGATGTTATTACCGGTGTTATGGATTACAAAATTCTAGTGCACATGTTGTATTTCACAAGAGTTCGGGTTGAATATTTAAACTAAAAAGAGTAAAATAAAAACTTTTTCAAAAAAAAAAAATGTAACCGCCTTCAAAAACAACCATAAAAAACGGTAAAAAAACCTACAAAATAACTTTTCTTTAGGAAGTCGGTGGCAAAAAAAAGACAATGAAATAAAGAAAACAAAGACACCGGCTTCCGAAAGAAAAGTTATTTTGTAGGTTTTTTTACCGTTTTTTATGGTTGTTTTTGAAGGCGGTTACATTTTTTTTGTGTGTTTCTTATTTGTTGCAATTCTTATTCTATCGGACAGTCTTTTACCTAACATACTCCTTTCCATTGAGTTCCGACAATTTTCTAGCTTTTAGTTATGTATTTTTGTAAGAGCCAAGGTTTGGCATCCATACGTATAGCATCATCTGGTATCCGATAAACTTAACAGCGAAACTCCTCGATTTTTTTTTATTATTTCCTTCCTCACCCAATCCGATTGAGAAGATTTGTGACTTTCACAGCGGAGATTCTCTTGACTTATTGAATCTTTGGCCGTTATTTATGTTCGTTCGCGATCTTTTATTGCTGCTACTTGTTGATTTATACCAGAAAACATATTAACGTGTTATAAAAATTATACGTCAGGTCAAGGACAGTCGCATTGTTTGGCATAAATCAAAGAGAGAAAGTAAAATATGGATTTTTCCGATGACGGGAATCGAACTCAAGACCACACACTCAAAAGACGCACTAGACCAATGAGGCTGTCGAATTTAACTGACCTATTTTTTTTTATTTTGCCCCAGTCTAGTAATAGAAACTCACATACACCCAGACGCAGAACAACTATTTGTAGTTCATCCAAATTTTTGTTTCGTGCGGGGACCGAACCCGCGACACACTGCTCAGCAGTTGATCACCGAGCCATTGCGTCAACAAGGTTATATAACATAATTAAATGGAGTAAATCTGTCATGAATTATAATTTAGACCTCATTATTAAATCCTAAGCGGTCGACATTAACAATTAATTGAATTTCCAAAGATAAACAATTAAACATACATGTGTAATTGTGTATACACCGTGTTCCGGACGATATACATAAACTTCGACCAGATGTTCAAACCACGGAAGTAAGCATTTTTCATTATGGACACATTAATAAATTCTAATTTTTTATTTTTTGTTAATTTTCATACAAACTAAATACCTAGACGTAAATAACCCGATATGCATGCCTCTTTATCCGAATTGGCAACGTCGTATTTTCATTCATAACATTTGGCGGGCTGAAACAAATGAAATGCAAATAGTATTTGATAGATTTATCATTTTAATTGCACTAAGCGGCAACATAGGCCAAATTAAGATACTTTCTCACTGCATAGCTCAATTAAATTTCATTAAATGAAATTACAAATATCTTTGTAACGAAGCCTTTTTAAGTACTACTTCCTTTGTTGGATTTGATTTGTAAAAGCCATAGAAGTATTTGCTAAAGTTTATGGATAACGTGAAGAACACGGTGTATACAAAATATCTGCCTTTCTCTCAATGTATTCTAATTAATTTTCCAACATTTATAACTTCCATATTTGTTCAACAGACGTGTTTACACTGTCAAAGTTGAGAGTCGAATGAAAATTGCCGCGCGGTTAAATTTGAATTTAGAACGTTCACCGTAACCGACGACGTTTATGAATGCGTTCCGAAATTAGCCTTTTAATAGTCTCTTTTGTGTTCGGGATCAGGGAATTCGTCTAGAAATAAATTATGTTCATTTCTTTTTGGATTAAAGGGAAAACGGTGTTTTTGTAACACTATGTGGTAGCGTTTACGGTTTTCTATAAAACTTAGACTTTGATGATTGTTACGAGTGCTGAAATAAAACTGTTATTTCAGGTAACTATTGTTTTAACTGAACAGTTATTTTGAATTTATTATGACAAATGTAATTTTGAAATAGAGCACTTTGTAATGAAAATGGAATAGTAAATGTTGCAATGGACTATTCCATGATTTTATGTTAGAGTTAAGTATTTGGATTTAAAATTAGCTATGTAGTTCAGTTTGCGTTATTTTGTAAATACGGTTGTATGGTTATTGCATAAGCTATTAATTTCATTTGTATCCTTGTTTTATTTTCTGTTGGGAACCGATTTACAAAATCAGTTCAGCAGGTTTATTTGGGGCTATTTGTTGACTTGTTTTTATTATTTTTTCTCTGTGATTTATTTTATTTTTGAACATTATACTTGATTACTTCTTGCTTCGACTTATATCTTTACCGACAGTTAGTTATTCCGGTTCTGGCTGTTTGTGTATGTAACTTAAAATAAACTTGCAAATCTTAAAAACGTGACATGTACATCTCGTCATCTCACGATATGACGCTGGAACAGTCATGGCAGTAAACTGGGTTAATGTGCTCATAAAGCACATTAGTCACACAGTCTTCGCCTTGAACTTGCTTTCGATCGACGGATTAAAAAATTACGTTATTGACGAGCCGAGCAGCTTTATAATACTATCTTTAGTAATATTTTAAAGCTGATGAGTTTTTTTGTTGGTTGGAGGAAGGCTATAGACTATTTAACATCACGCTATGTCCAATTGCAGCCGAGCAGCGGGGCTGATTACGGGGAAAAGCTAGTAAAACGTTTATTTTTCTAGCCGGTAAAATCATTCAATTCGCCGTCCCTTATCGTAGCTGTAGGGGCTGTCAGACTCATAATTACTCAAAACCACTGTTTTCCTTAAATTGCCCTTTACGTTCATGGTCTTGGTGACCTGCTTAAAAGTCCCGCGACCCCGGCAGACGTTTGTTCTTATGGGGGGCTTGTCAGTTTGCCGACAATTCCTTGAGGCGTGCGTGGAACACGACGCGCCGTCGACCCGGACGTAATCCTTGATCAGACGGCGAGCTACCCATTACTCGCCGTCCGTTTGTTCGTTTGGTGGTCGGAAATCGCATTGCTAGGTCGTGAGGTGTGGAAGAGGTCCTATCCCTCACGCATCCTAAACAAGTAAAGATACAGGACAATTTTATAAGGTAGAGACATGATGGCTCAAAGGTTAACTCACGTCGCCTGTCATGGACTAGTTGTAAGATCTAATCCGAGCAAGAACCAGTGTTTATTTTTCAATTTTTATGTACAGTCAGCATCAAAAGTTGCTGACCACATTCAGATTTTCGAAAATCGCTGTACACCGTAATAATACATAATAATACGGTGTACAACGATTTTGAAAATGTAAATTAGAGCCCATCATTATATGACCCATTTTATACGGCAGAATATTGTTTAAGTGACGGATTTTTCTTAATCCAGGATACCGTGGCCCCGGAACGTAGAGGGCATCCTAAGTAACACGGGTGGATTTTAGTCAGTAAGAGTCTGACAGTCCCTTCCGCCCCACCCAGGGCGGGAGAACTCATTTGATGATTTTGCCACCCCAAAAAAAAAAAAGTGACATCGGTAAAGGGAAACATCGTTGGAACACCTGGACTTGTATAAAATCAATAAAAGTCTGAAGGCATGTCATAGGTCTGTGTGGCTTACTGAACTCTAGACTCCAGAGATGGCCACACTTGAAGACACTAGAAATACACCCTATAAAGCAGGCAGCCAAGATGTCACCTTTGACCAAGACTAGAGTCAAAAGCAAACACATCTCAACAAAAATAAAGTAAGGAAGATGTCCCAAATGCATACGCCACTTAGGTTGTAATGTCGAAATGACCACTCAACAAATCATTTATTTCAAGTAGGCCAGTTACAACCACTTTTGAATTGTCAAAAGACTGCTTCCATCCAATCAATTCAAAACTAAAACTAGTCAAGATCAAATCAATTCACTAACGTTCAACTTTGTCAATCAAACCGCAAGTCTAACTGCCACCTAACTCTCAGAACTAATGCCAACGTTTCAGAATACTTTGACCAAACATTGGCCGGTCATACCAACGTTTGGTCAAACGTTCATTTAGATTCATGGCTGTAGGCAGTGTCTTGGAGGCTCAATCTTGGTTGAGCCTACCGCTTTTCAGACCGCGTAAATGGCTGGGGTGAGGTTCCTGTGTAAAAATAAAATTTGATCTTGATTCTTAAATTCTGCGTCGATTTTCATCTTGACTCTAGGATAGAGTGAGCCAATCTGCCACTAGCAGGGTTGGCATGTTTAAAACAAGTTGTTTTAAAACACCTGTTTTAAACAGTTTTAAATTAAACAGTGTTTTTATTACACGTTCTAACTACTTTTCATGGCGGATGAATGCATGTAAAATGAAAATAAATTAATATTCAAGAGTCTTAATAGCTTGACATTAAATCATTTGAGTCTATGCCCTTGCTATGTCACATTTTTTAACTATTATTGGTATTGTAATGAAATATTTCTACAAAACATTAGAAAAAAAAACAGTAGATGTTTTTTTCCATTGATATTTTTTGTAAATATTATATTACAAACAGCGAATTTATTTATAAGTTAAGACGTCGACCAATAGTCGAATTAATTTGAAAAAATGACCGAAACTAATAAAAAAAACACTTGTATAAAACAATTTGAACACTGTTTTATAAAATTAAAAAAAAAACTGTTTTTTTTCCAACCCTGGCCACTAGCAAGTCGTTGCGAGGCCTCCTATTTTTGAATGGCAATAATAATAAGACGTAGTGAATGTTTTAACAATAAAAAAATAACTGGCTAACTTAATTTGACGTGTCTGAATCGGAGAGCCTCAAGTCCCGAGCTCGCTTCGCTCGCGCTTGCATCCTAAATTCTCCTTGTACTTGTTGGTAAGTTATATAACTTATCGGTAACATTGAAAGACAAAGTTATCGGCAATTTTAAATATTTGAATATTTTGGGGAGCCTGACCATTTAATAAAGGGACTATTTTTTACAAGGCTATTTGGAAATTACTTAATTACAAAAACTGATACTAATGCTGTTACAGAAACGTTCACAAATTAATATTTTACTGCAGAATTTGATGTATTAGTCAGATTTTATGACACTCATGTAACTAAGAGAGTGATGGATATGAATGTTTATGGATGGAGAGGAAGAGAAAGGCCAAAGAAAAGATGGATGTATTATGTAAGAAATGATATCAAAGATAAAGGAGTAAATGCCAGTGTGAAGTCTGATAGGGGAGAATAGAAGAAGAAAACATGTTATGCCGACCCCAAGTAGAATGGGATAAGGGCAGGAAGATGATGAGTCTGATATAATGTTCCACACGGCAAACGTGGCACAGCGATGCTGAATATACCACATCAGACAATTGCGAATAGGGTAGTTTCCAGGGTCAAAATAATTACATTCTATTTAGTCCGTATTTTAGATTATAAAAAATATTGGACACGTATTTTATCTTTTTTCGATTAAACAAAAAATAACAAAGATGTAGCCCATTAAAGTTACGTGTGACGTCACCCCGCGCGAAAAATGTCACGCGGCGTTTTTAGTCTAATTTACAAATAAAAAAAAGGGTCCCTTATTTTTGAATAATCTAAAAGACGGACTAATTACATTTTTTAGGGCAGCTAGCCTATTGGAGCATTGCGATTTGGACCTTTTGTAACATTGGACCAATCGCGCCTAAACGATTATGCTCATGGGAAATAGCGATTTTATGACAGAGGTCATCCGCTCCGCTAAAGGTAAGACCACGACCTCTGTCCCAGCTCGCTAGCGGTCATGTGTGCACATTGAAGTTGCTTTGACTTCGCTGTTTCTATGAGAGTATACCGCGACCTCCTTACGTAGAATATTATATCTTGGGAGGTGCTACTTTTGATGAGAAAATGGAGTGAATATGATGTTGTTTAGATGTGAGGAAAATGACAATAATGGGACTAATTTTCAAGGTGTGCCGCAACACGTCTGTAAAGGTAAATTTAACCCTAGAACGTAAAGAGCTACTGAAGAAACTGGAATTTAGGGAAAAAAGGGATTCGGCTTAAAAAAAATTGAAAAGGCTAAAAGCGAAATGCTACGAAAAGCGCCACAGTAGCGCTACGCCGTAGCAGCGTAGCACTTCGATCGTATCCAATGATGTATCGATGTCAAAGATTCTTTCTCGTTTAATTGTTACCTTTTACCTATGATTCCATCAATATTCGTCCCATAGCAAAATATGTTCATAATTTTATTATGAGTATGAGACTATTAGTTATTCAAAATGGTGAGTGATGAGTGCATTTGCCCCCTTTTTTATGTTTTTCAGCGTGGTAAAATCTACAAATGAGTCCTCCCACCCCGGGCGGGAGGGACTGTCAGACTTGTACTGACTAAAATCCACGGTTTCCTTCAATAGCCCTTTATGTTCCGGGGTCACGGTAAAGAGATAAGTCCCGTGACCCCGGCAGGCTTTGGCCCTCTAGAGAGGGGGCCCCGTCATCTTGCTGACGCTCCATGAGGCGCGCGTGGAACACAACGCGCCGTCGACCCGGGAGTGCATAAGATTTTTAAGATTTTAGATTAAGATTAAGATTTTTATGGTAAAGAAAAAATATTCTAAGAAAGGTTAAACATACCAAACAGAACAGTACTGCCCACTCAGGAACAGTATCCTACTACACATTAACGAAACCACAAATTATTGCACCGATTCTATTTAGTTAGACCCTTACTTTCCGGCCAACTTAATTCTATTTACGACCTTACGCTTTTCAACCCAAATGAAAACCCAGATTCATACCCTAATACCGCTTAAACCTAAACCTTATATAAAGAAAAACAGATTATCTAATCCCGATGTTTACTTAGGTTTAGACCCGGGACAGTATCAATAAGAAGCGAGGTTTTATGTAACCCGGGTGGCAAACAATGGCTAAGGAGGTCAGAAGTGAAATTACCTAAAATGGGTTTATAAACTGTGATAACTTTGTTTAGTTTTTGACTTTTAAAATAAGAGTGGCTCTGGAGCGAAAACTGTTTAACCCTCGTTTAACAGGGTGAGTTTTGACACTCCCTTTCGCGGAAGATGACAAAATAATAAAAAAATACATGTGGCACTCGGAGACTGCCGCGGTGAAATTTTCATATTTTATTAAAAGTAAAAATTATCGCCTACCGCGTATATTTAACGAGAATATAATTTATTTAAAATTTTTGTGGTGCACTACTGTAATAAAGAACTTCTTTGTTGTAGGAGAATTTTATAAGTAGGTTTCATTGTGAAAACTCCTTTTGTAGCTGGCCGTTTAGAATGAGTAAGAAAAAGTAAATTGTTTTTATGACGGATATTTTTTAAGATTGCCGAAGTCTCCTGAACTAAAACGATGTGAGACGATGCGTGGTGTAAGGTTTTTTCGTTAGGTTTTTGGAATATTTTTGATTCGGTCGCCGCGGTGCGCCGCGCTCAGAGCCTCCGATAAAAGCTATGCAATAGCTTAAAAATGGAAATATTAACCACATAATATCTTCGCGACTCAAAGAGCTGTCAGCAATGTGACGGGCCCCCCTAGAGGGCCAAAGCCTACCGGGGTCGCGGGACTAACGAGCTACCGTGACCCCGGAACTTAAAGGGCTATTGAAGGACACCGTGGATTTTAGTCAGTACAAGTCTGACAGTCCCTCCCGCTCTGCCCTGGGTGGCAGGATTCATTTGATGATTTTACCACGAAAACATAAACCTCATATACCTACTCATATTTAAGTTATGCATTTTTTTTCATATTTTTTGTCTTTAAGAGTTATTCTTTCAGGATTTTCTTAAAAATCTTACTTTTCAGTAACTTATCATGTTTTTTTTTTGTTACAGGTACGTACCAGATTTTATTTCCAATAAGAAGATTCGATTCCTTGACTGGTACGTAAAACTAAATTTTATAACAGCCATTTATTTCTACCCTACTACGGCGAAACAAAAAAGAAGGGTCATAAACGAAATAATTAAGTTGACAGCTACTAAACACGAAACTAAATTACATCATAATAACTTACTCAATTACAACAAAAAAGTCCGTACACTGGTGGCCAAAAAAAACGTAGCGTCAAATCGTCGCATTAGGGTTATCGCACCATCTTTAACAATTAACAAGACGAAGAATTAGGTGCAGTGGCGTAGCGTGCCTTGGCGGGGCCCCGTATAAAAAATTGTTTGGGCGCCCCTTGGGTAGAGTAAAGATTTATCACTCAAGAAAAAAAATGCATTTCTCTGTATCTACGTCGAAATATAAACAAAAAACTGGACAAAGGTCATCAAAAATTTCAAGATGCGACTGATCAGCCCAGAGATCGGAATTAGGTGGAGTTATTTTAATAGTTGCATCGAAATGTTGATATTAATATGGATCTTCCAGGGATTTCAAATAGACAATGTCGTGCTTAAAACAGTATCTTCTAGTATATAAAAATCAATGCCACTTTTCGTTGTAACTTTATAACTCAAGAACGGGCTTATCTATGTTTAGGCCAAATGTTTAGGCTTTGTTCGGACTATTTAGTAGATTATTTATGTGAAGTTTGCACAAAATCGGTCGAGTGGTTCTTCATTTATCACATTTTTTGTAACACGTAGCGAAGCACGGGGCGGGCCGCTAGTTACATATAAATAATAATAATAAAACACCAGAGATATATTAGACAAATAAATTGTTAAAAGTAAATTACTTTTTTATTTAATAAATCATTAAGTTTTATTAATTTTTGTTTACGCACGTTGGGGGCCCCTGTGGCCCGGGGGCCCCGTATAATTGATACGGCAGATACGGCGGTAGCTACGCCCCTGATTAGGTGACTGACAAAAATAACAGAGGGGAAGGAAGGTGTTCATTTAGATTACTATCTGACTTTTAATGAGCCGGCCAGAGGGATTATTGTGTTTTGTTTTAATCATAATTTTCTGGTGTGAAGTTTTTTTTGGCTTGTAGTGTAATTGGCAAGCGTATGCGGTTTGACGGGCCCGATACAATCAAATGCCTGTCAATGCTGCGGGTGTGTTATAAGGATTACCGCTGTCATGGAGCACAAAGGGCAATTTAATGAATTGGGTTTTAGTCAGTCTATCCCTTCCGCTTCAGCTAGAACGGGAGAACTTAAAATTATCAACGCCAAAAAATCTCCCTACGTTGATGACCATGGAATGAAATTGTCATTATATTATTTTCGTATGTCCGTTTCTGTACTTCTGACAACGTTTGATCGGTTCAGTGATTAAGTGTCTAAACACACTATGCCGAAGTTACGCGACCGAAGTTCGGCGGCTGATTTCACGTTCCGACGTATTTGGCTGATTTGACACACCATAAGTGCCGAACTTACGCGGCAGAAATTGATGGACCGCCCCTGGATCTTCGTCGGTAATCGAACCGAACTTCGGTCGCGTATGTTTGGTCACAGAATAAGTTGCCGCTGAACTTACGCCCGACCGAAGTTAGGCTGTACGCTATGACGCGACGTAATTTTGGCATAATGTGTCGTCAGTAATTCAAATAGCATTGCAGGCGTAATTGTGCTGAACTTCGGTCGCGTAACTTCGGCATAGTGTGTTTAGACACTTAGGCGTGGAAACAAAGTTATTTTGCGTTTAAAATATTAAACTAGAATACCCTATTTTATGACAAAACACTAGTACATCCGAGCTTATAAACCAAACCAACTTAATCTACTTTGTCAATACACTAAACTAAATCTTCAGCTTAATCTCTGAAACTAAACTAACAAGTGTTACACTTTCATTAACGCAATGTAGGCATTAATTTACATGCAAATAGACGCGTGACGTCACGATGCCACTTATGACGTCATAGTAAGTCGCGCTGGTAGTGTTCTGAGGAAGTTTTGGCAGTGTTGAAGGGATTAGGGGTTCATTTGAAGTTGAAGGTAGCGAAGAGTGAAGGCAGGTGATAGTTTGATAATTGGTTGAACAACTTTCTCATAGAGGTCTGTAATGTAACCCTTTAGGAGGATGTAATAGAAGTTACCGTGTCTGTCGATGTCCCTCTGGGGTAGGGTTGCCATCCGCCCGGGTTACCCCGGATTTGTCCTAGTTTAGAGGGCATCCGTGGAGCGTCCAGGGTGTTTCATTTGTCATCCGGGTTAAAAAAATTAAAGTCTTGGGCCGCCTGCGACACACACACTTCACCTTCCCCCCACCCCTCCCGAAGCAGTTACCACGGTGCGCACTTCGACTCATGTCCGGATTCCGGACTCTAAAATCCGGGGTTTTCACGCATTTTGTCCTGGTTTCCAAATATAAGAGAAGGCAACCCTACTCTGGGACATCTTATGCTGAAGCCAGGAAACTGTAAATTTTCAAGTTGCGTCGCGTTTTTTTTTCAATTGATGGCACGATTGGTGCAGTGGCTGAGCGATTGCACTGCTGCGCTGCCTGTCGCGGATTCGATTCCCGCACCGAGCAAAATTGTAGTTGTTCCGGGTCTGTGTGTTTGTGTATGTGAGTTTGAATGATTGTAATCGCATGCACGATCCAGGAGAAATCAAAAGATCACAGCGATTTTGAAGCTTTTTTTCTGTGTCAGACCTTTTAAGCTATTGCATAGCTTTTATCGAGGGCTCTGAGCGCGGCGCGGCGCGGCGACCGAATCAAAAAATTTCCTAAAACCTTACGAAAAAACCTAACAAAAATACTTGACACCACGCATCGTCTAACATCGTTTCAGTTCGAGAGACTTCGGCAATCGTAAAAATATCCGTCATAAAAACAATTTACTTTTTCTTACTCATTCTAAACGGCCAGCTACAAAAGGAGTTTTCACAATGAAACCTACTTATAAAATTCTCCTACAACAAAGAAGTTCTTTATTACAGTAGTGCACCACAAACATTTTAAATAAACTATATTCTCGTTAAATATACGCGGTAGGCGATTTTATTCTTTTATAATAAAAAAAAAATGTTATGCAATAGCTTCACCGCGGCAGTCTCAGAGTGCTACATGTATTTTTTATTTTTTTGTATTTTATTCCAAAAAATAGGATAATTTTCGAGATATTCTAAGACAAAGCCTCTGGCAATACCTACCATAGAAATAATCTATTTGTGTATCCATAGGCCCATACTCTCTAGCTACTAGTTAATGAAACCGTCAAATTGCTATTATAATCACGAACAGCCTTGAAGAAAACACTTAAGTACAAAAAAAATACTCTGAATTGTAATTCAGAACGGCTAAGCCAATTGTTATTCAACTCGCGTCAATCGGCTAGCTATAATCTCCACTACGTTACACTTTATGCCTCAGAACCGCCATTTTAGTTAACGAGATTAAGTAGTTAGCAAGTTTTGGTGTTAATTATTTTAGTAGATTATGTTTTTTTAACTAGGTATTGATTAAGGTATTTTTGGAATGGTTTGTATTTAAATGTGGTCATATTTTTTAGTCTTTCATCATCTGCCTCTGGTCTTGTTCCAACTATGTTGGAGTCGGCTTCCATTCCGAACGGATGGAGTACGAATAATAGTTATTTTCTACACATTTGCTCGAAAAATGCATTTACAAAGCCTGTATACATTGTTCGAAAGTTAAAAATTACGCACCATACAACGGAACGTGCGGTAAAATAGGTTCTCTCACCTAAGTACCTATTTTACGGCATACCCCGTTGTATAGCACCGTGCGTTTTCTTTACGGTTTTTTTTAAATATTCATTAAAAAAATCCACCGAAGAGTTTCACATCATGAGAATAAACAACCTGACTGATCGAACCTCCTTGGAAGCGCTTATGCTCAATACGCTGTGTCACTTTAATACTAAAGAGTAAATGAGACGAAAGATGTTCTAATTTTCACCACGTGCATGTGGCGCCATTTACAAATTCGCGCCATTTTCATATTAGAAACTTCAAAAAATTGTTGCGACTTTCCCACTGTTAAATAAAGTTTGTTTAATTACATATTACGAGGGGTCGTTTGTAAAAACCAACTTACCGCTCTAGTATCATAATAGTTATTTATGATACTAGTGCGGTAAGTTGGTTTTTACAAACGAGTAGACGAATGTAAGCCCGAGACGAAGTCGCGGGCTTACCAAAGTCACGACGGCAGGACTTAAAATTTATTCGGTAAAAATATGTGGTTGCACTATTAGGTACACACATTCTTAACCCTCCAGAGATTACACTCGTTATGTTATTAAATGTTTTTCAGCGGAAAATAACTCACAAACAAAATACACATCATAATATTAAATAAAGTCGTCCTAATTCGACCTCCAAATTAAAGTAAATCCTCAGGGATGTGAACCGTTTGCGTTGTAAGCCCGTGTACAGACAGCCGACATGACAGGTGACGTCATACATACAACTGAAGGTATTACGGCTCGTTCGCACGAGTGTGGTAAATTCATCGAATGAGTCCTCCCACTCAAGGCAGGGCGGGAGGGACTGTCAGACTTGTACTGACTTAAATCCACGGTGTCCATCAACGTAAAGGGTTACGTTCCGGGGTTACGGTAGTTCGTGAGTCCCGCGACCCGGCAGGCTTTGGCTTTCTAAAGGGGGGGCTCCGTCATTATGCTGACATTCTTTGAGGCGCGCGTGGAACACAACGCGCCGTCGACCCGGGCATGGTCCATGGTCGGACAGCGAGTCGCCCATTACTCGCCTTGTCATGCCCACCACTCATGACCTGTGGTAAATTCGAGGTATTTAATTTTTAATGGAATTTAATGTAATGACATGATACTAGCGCCGCGCCAAAAAGTGATGAGTGGTAGCGCGGATTCTATGTTTTACGTAACGTTTTTTTTTTGAAAAATAACGGGTACGTATTTTTTTGTTTTGTTGAATTAATGTATATTTACAAAGATATAACTCATCAAAATTCGAGAGTGGAGGCTCGCGACGTCAGAAGCAAGTGAATACTGTACTTGCTTGTGACGTATGTCGTATTGGCAATTTTAAGTCTCGTATCTTCATCATTTTTTTTTACGTAACAAAAGAAAAAATACGTGTTAAATATTGTTTAGATAATCTGAATGGCGGACTTATTTGATTTTTTTAAGTCAAATACCCTTTTTCTGCGTTATCGACCACACATCCTCTATTATCTGTTTACCCCCATTATCGATGTCGGCGTGAAGTTGTCAGTTTTAGTGTTCAGTGTGACCACAGTAATTAATTACATAGGTTGTGTCCGGCCCTAATTTTGTGGTCACCGGTGACCATGGCTCAGGGATTTTGTAGGACTTTCCCTGAATTTTATTGGGTTGTTAAGGTATTTTATATGGTAGCTACAGTGAAGGCGTAATTTTCGGACTAAACTCAGGGAGTATTTATGAATTTAAAAGCTGGAAATATCAACATTAAAAAAAAAATTAACAGTTTGTTTCAAATGTAAAATACATTTTAATCTCTTCTACTGAAACAATTCAATGCAACTTTGCACATATATGAAGTTCCCGTGACAAAACAACATGCCAGAAAAGCCTTTAAGTAACACAAAAGGAAAAGTTGACTTTGAAATACATTTTAAATTAATTATGATGTTTTAAAAATCAGACTGAGTCTAGTGAAAGAAAACTCTTTTCGGATAAATCAGTCGATACCATCTCTTCTCAAAATAATTAATCAAGGACTAAAAAAAATTGCAAAAATCTCATTTTCCGTTCAAAACTTTGCAGCCCACGTTTAGCAGTTACATCGATAGTGAGTCCGGCGGGGCTCATAATTGAGATGTATCCCGGCATCCCGGACACCGGGACCGTCCCGGGATAGTCCGGGATCGTGCCCGGACGCCGGCGTATTTTATCATTTAATAAATAGTTCGACCAAGTTTTAATTACAGATTGCTAAATAAGTTGAGCGTTTAGCGTCCGTAGATATTATGATAGTTACTGGAGCGAGTTAGTTGGATAGTGGTCTGGTATTTAATTAGTTTTCATGTGTGTTTGAAATGAGTGTAGTCTAGTTGAATTTGCTTTGATTACTTTTTTATTGTACAGGTAGTAACTTGGGTAGTTTTGTTCATTTAATGAGAGTTCTGGTAGCAGAAGAGTAATAAGTCCTCCTGACTTATTTCGTCCACGGCGTCCAATCTCAACGGAGATTACCATCTGCGCGGGACATGTTATAGTGCACAAGTGTGTGCGCAGGCACAGGTGAATCTCTGTTCCTTTACTCTCATAGTTCTGATGGGACGGTAATCCGACATGACAGGAGAGAGATCAGGCGCAGGACCAACGGCTTAACGTGCTTTCCGAGGCGAGACACGGGGAAATCATACCGCCAACCTCCAAACTCCGGGCAGCCTGGGAATTGAATCCAGTACCCCAAGCTCAGCAGTCGCGCTTGCGACCACGAGACCAACGGGGCAAAAGAGTACCATTAGCATAACTTAAGAATGTTTAACAGTTTGTGTTTTCCTGAAGAAAGCTATTCAGTTTTGAATGAAATTATATTACTTGAAGCGCCAAGAGATGTCAGATGCTCAGAAATTTCAGAAACAACTTCAGAGAAGTGAATCCAATGTAAAAGTACTTAATACTTTTTAACCCGCTCTTCAAAAACATTGCAATATTTATAACCATACCCACTCACAGTCCATTCCATTTCACTTTCAACGCCATAACGCAACAAAAATCATAGGAAAACCTTTTGAACATAAACTACATTTTATTGTCAAGTGACTGGCCCCCGAGCCCTGTTGACACGTGCGTCTGTTGTATTATTCAGTTTGAACGAGGCTCCGTGCGTGATTATTAGTTTCCGAACTATATATTTGGGATGGATCGCTTTGGAGGATAGAGAGTGGATCTCCAAATAGGTTAGTGAGACAGTATAAAAGTAAACAGTAAATCAACTATAGTTGGTGCCAGTTAAGATGTCAATAGCGGACATTGACCCCTACCTAATAAGTCCTCGTATAATGACATAAGATCAGAATTAGCATGTTTATAAAATACCGAATAAATTAGTAAGTATATTGTAAGGATATAAGTATCTGAGTATTCATAAGATATCAAAATGGTAAAAATATTTCACCTATACCTAAGATTTTATATTATTTTTATCTTTAAGACTCACAAGTAAACACTATCATATCACAGAAAAATGCTAATTCTGATCTTATGTCATTATACGACGACTTATTAGGTAAAGGTCAATGTCCGCTATTGACATCTTAACTGGCACCAACTATAGGCTTTCTTGTGTATCCTGAACAGCTGTTAAGATTGAAAGGTTTTAAAGTTATGGTTGATAAATATCATTTTCTTAAGTTGCACGCAACATTAAACGTAACCACAGCACGCGTAGCGTCAATTCTATCTCTATTCTTCTAAGAATAGACCTAATTATTTCATCGCCATTTTTACACAATTGAAATGTTTCTTTGCACGAGTCTGGTACGATTCGTACTCCATTGAAGAATCCTTCAACTATATGGTGAAAATCTTTCTACTATTATTTTGTCGTCTACGTTTTCGTTACTTTACGATTCCATTGTGCTATGATACGCGTGCTGGTCTCGATTCTTACTTATTGCCATCACTTTCTGAGCTTTCCACATTACCTTGTTCTGTGTTAACTCTTTTACGTCATTGGGTTCTGTTTTTTAGAACCGTTGCCACTTTTATCCCTAGGTTTTGTTCCTAGTTGTAATACTGTATGTTACTGCGTCTTCCGTGATAGTAGGTCAGGGGGATGACGGCCTTCTATATTTTGGATATTGATAATAACGTGTCCATTTTGTTTGTTACGGTGCAAAGGAAAATGTTTAGGTGTTTTGGGAGAGCTGTCAAGATCAGTTGTTTTGTGTTTTCCTATTGAACGGTGATTGGTGTTCTTACGAAATGTTACCATGTAAGGAAGTCTATCTAAATGTAATCTAACTTAATAATCATCATCATCGGCTGATGACCTTCACTGCTATACGTAGGCTTCGCCCATAGACCACCACGTCGTCAATCCGCCACTTGCATTCATCGGTTGCCCGTGACTCTCACGATGTCGTCGGTCTACCTAGTGGAAGGCCTACCTACGCTGCTTCTTCCGGGTGTAGGTGTCTACACTGGGAATATGCAGCGTAGTTTTCTTAACCATTTTCGGTCACCGCAGCACAGATTAGCCATCGGCGCAAAAGAGGTTTTATCCTGCAAAGTAAAGAAGTGTGTTAGGCGCATCTATTTCTAATTCTTTGGGGAAATAAATGCGAGATATTATGTTCACACGGAAACGTCATACCGGCAAAAAGTACCTATCTGTGTTCATCATCATCATCAGCCGGAAGACGTCCACTGCTGAACATAGGCCCTTAGACCGCCACGCCGAACGACAATTCGCCACTTGCATCCATCGGTTGCCCGCGACCCTCACGATGTCGTCGGTCCACCTTCTATCTGTGATCAAAACAACCAAATCCGTTCAATAAATTGTTGCCGGAAAGAGTAACAAACAACCATACATCCATCCATTCATCCTCGCATTTATAATATTAATATGACTGAGTGACATAGCCACGGCATTCGCCACCATGTTTGTTCCGAATTTCAAACGTTCATAACGAACTTCGGCTTCTATCTATGTATATCGGCGATCCGACAAGCAGTCTTGCCAGGATTTGTCGGACCAATCAATCGTGTCTACAGTGCGTTACAGTAACTGTACGTCGAACTGCCGTGAAGCGAATTTCAGTACAAAAGCCGAGAAGTCTCCATCATTGTTTGCGTCCAGTTTGAACACTGTGGTTCTATACAAAATAGAGAAGTCTGGAGCTGAAACTGTGGGGTTATATTCTGTAGTAGCGTTTGCCCGTGTGTTCATTTGTGTTGTAGTGAAAATAATCTGATAGGAACTTGGTCATCATTTGCCTAACTCTTTTTCCAACTTTATGGGTTCGGCTTCCTGTCGAACCGAATGCAGCTGAATTTTAAGTATTTTACGTGGAGTGACTGCCTATCTGACCTCCACAACCCAGATACTGGGTAATACGATACCCCTTGGTAAGAGTGGTTGTCAGACTATGGCGGCTTAGTGTCTGTACACGATTAATAAATTAAATATTACAATACTACGATACGATATGGTACTAACAATTAAACAAATAAAGGGTCTCGCGTCCTGTGAGTTAAACATCCCATAATCGTAATTTAATCACATGTTGGTCTCTTTCCACTGTAAATGCGGGAAAAGCAATAGAAAGATAGAAAACAGCATTTAAAATTCTAGTGTCGAGCGTTTTTTAAAAATAAATTAACTGTTTACTGAAATACCACAAGGAATTTTTTTTTACTTTTTTATATGATCAAAAAACTGTTCGCTTTAGGTATATGTATTAGACAAAACCTAGATACCTAACGACTGGTCTTAATAACTCCATGCAAACTCGGCCGATAACAATGGTAAAAAACAGGAGTGTCTCAAAAAACGCTGTCAGTATTGACACCCTACTGTATTACCTCGGATAGCATTGATAAATTCGATATCTGTCCCGATCTTTCGCGAGATATTTCTTTATACATTTGTAAATAAAATATTTGTATTGTAGGGAGCCGTCAGAAATATTGAAAGTATTGAACATTGCTTTGAAAAATTTAATACTGGAGCGAATTTCTATTCTCTTGTTGTTAAAGGATTGAAGATACTGACATTTTTTTCTTATTAGGGATTGGTAATATTCCAAAATATTAATGTCAGTTTCATTTTAACCGACAAAAAATGTGGAGGTTCTCAATTCGACATGTATTCTATTTTTAACACGCATAACTTGTCAAAGCGTGTTCTGATTTCAGGCATTCCAGTGTATTTTGTTATTAGATAGAGTATACTTACCTCAAAGTTAGTCCCATTTTTTGAAAAGTAAAATTGGTAAAATGCTAAAAAAAAAATCCCACTGAATTTTCAGTTGTGAACCGATTCAATTGAAATAAAGCAAATATTATGTAGTTCTGATGACATATACTATACAGCAGAAATTCGAAGATAATTTGGTGATGGGGTCCCCATAATTTATGAGATCAACTCTAGACTCTCGAAGGTCCTAATTATCTATTTCTACTGAAACTCACCATAACCGGTTCAGCGGTTTACAAGCAAACAAATTCACTTTCGCGTTTAAAATAATAATTCTAAATATTTTCCATTCAAAATATTACCCATTAAAAATACATTTAACATTCACATAACCAATTAAGCCCATTATAGAATGAAAAATACCTAATTCAATCCATTTCTCTTTCATAACTTTTCGTTGAAATTGAAATGCCTATTTCAGCGTGGAAAAATGTTAAGAAGCTTGCGTATTTACATAACTTTTATTTTTAGCCACTCCATATTTATTTATATTTGACATAATATTTTCAGGTCGGCTTTAAATATTCTTTTAATGAGTTTATTTCTGGTTTATAACGAGTTTTGTGGGCGCGTGGAAGTATTTGGAAATATTTGTTTTGTAATAATAAAATTTTATTGTTAAATTTGAAAGAAAATTAGGCCACACTCACACACATAAGTCTCCGATACTTTACGCCTTTGGTATCCATTGACGCATGCCTGTGTACGAACCTCTATGGATTTGTGTTGCGATTGTCGCCTGGATACCAAAGTCGTCAGGTATCGGAGACTTGAGTCGCGTTGTGAATGAATGAACTAACAGGTATTTCTTAGTCTTACGAGAAATCCTAAATAATAAATAATTATGCGTAAGTCTTTTTGTTTGGTAAGCTTTCACGCCTAAATACATTTTGTTGGTAGAATAAAGAATTTTGGAAGGAGCTCGTGGCTAAATAATTACAGTTGAGCCAAATGGGGTTATCTTAGAGGTTAAGCCGAGCTTGCCGAGGTTGGATTTTTAATGGGTGATCATGTATCATAACCGGTTGATCCCGGCTGTTGTAGATCTTTGACAGTCGATACTGACTAACAAGTCAGAAGTTAGAAAGTCTGACCAGTCTTGCTAAGCGGTATTCTATTACCCAGTTACTTGGTTGTCAGATAGTCGCTCCATGTAAAGTAGATACTGATATTCAGTTTCATCTGGTTCGACTGGTAACAGCGACCCCAACATAACAATATTGAATTATTCCCGTTGGATCCCACTTTTGAATCCCACTTGAATATTTTTCCCGTTGGACCCCACAAAAAATTAAATGTATTCCCGTTGAATTCCATAACAAAAGAAAAACGTTTTATTCCCGTTGAATCCCTAAAACTATTTCCGTTGGATCCCACATGCTTTAAAACATCTGAATACGAGTATTTTCAACGACAAAAATGCTTTTTTTTAGTTTTTTTTTTTTTTTGTAAAATTCATAAATTAGTAACAGAGAAGAAATATTTAAAATAAAGGTGACACTTTTCTTCTGATATGTACACATGTTGTCAAAACGTGGGAACATTGGGAATACCTAAAAAACAGGATCCAAAAGTGGGATTCAACGGAAATAAATCACAATTTTGGTTAGAAAAAGTTAGCTTTAATTTGACTTGAAAACTTAGTCCTATATCCTATAAAGTATTGTTAATAAACATCCCGCTATTTTTAGTAACTCTGCCAACATTTTTCATAACACACATTCATGTCTCACGTAATCAGAAAGAGCGACAACGTCCCCAGAATGATAATAAGGAACCCTAATAAGAATATATTTCCACATGACATCATACGGAACCCATCGCACGCAATCAACCCTTAAAAATCACGTAGGGTAACTCTGACCCTCTGGTTATTATTATTGAAATGTTTGGTATTAAAAATATGTCGTGTTTGTGTGTCAAAGTACACACATCAAAAGTGTCTAGGGATCAACATATATTTTTGCAATAACTTTTCTCCTGATTGATATTAATTAAAATTTTCTTTAAGGATTCATCAAATAAAGTGTTTTCGTTTGTCACAGTAACGATACACCAAGTCACCTTTGCATTAATAAAGAAATTTGCCATTTTCCTAATAAAGGGATTTTTGACATTTGAACCACTAACACAAAAGTTCGAAAAAAAGACTGAAATAACAGTTTTCTTTAAAATTTTATTGGGTAACTTAAACAATTAATAATCCGTGTTTCTACCGCGAACACTAACAACACAAGAACATCGGTTTGGCATACTCAAAATGAGTTCATCCAAATCACGCTGTGGAATGGCCGCCCATGTTCGTTGCAACAACAAAAAAAGGTCTTCTTGCGACTGGATACCCTCCATATTCGGCAGAGCTCTTCTCTGTAGCATATCCCATGCATGCTCAATCGGATTCAAGTCTGGCGACTGAGCAGGCCAGGGCAGGACATTGATGTTAGCTGCGGCGAGAGTCTGTCTTACAACTCTCGCGGTGTGCGGTCGTGCATTATCATGCATTAACTGAAATAAGGGACCGATTTGCACTTGTAGAGGAACGGTGACGTCTGATACAATCGTCTCAGCATAAATTTGAGCGTTGAGGTTGCCTCTGATCCAAATCAACTCAGTTCTTCCGCCGATCCAAATACCCGCCCATACCATGATGGTTCCACCACTATAAGGATGGACTTCCTGGCAGGATTTTAATCGCTGTTGGCGTCCAGGGGTTCTCCAGTGTCGTATACGTCTTGTATCCGGTCTCATACCGAAACGAGACTCATCAGAAAAGCACACGAAACGCCATTGTTCTTCTGCCCAATTTCTGTGTTCAAGAGCCCATTGATATCGAATCCTACGATTGTGCATTGCTATAGGTGGTACCCGTAGCGGTCTTCGGGAATGAAGGTTCACTTCATGCAAGCGGTTTCTGACTGTTTGGTCGCTAATTAAGTTCCCTGAAGAGTGATGAAGCCTCACGGCTAACATCATGGCGGTTATTGTTGGAGCTCTTCGAGTTAAGATTTGAATGTATCGGTCTTGTCTCCGTGTGGTGCAGCGATACCGTCCTCCATGGCGCTCAGCCACGGTACCAGTGCTTCGGTAACGTGTCCAAAGTCGACTGATAACACTCTGACTTGTATTCAGAGCTAAAGCCACAGTACGTTGCCGGGAACCAGCTTCTATCATTCCCACGGCTCTGAGCATTTCTTCCCTGCTTGAATGACGTCGCCGCTCCATAATAACGTTGGTTTTAATCAGTAGTAGGGAAACAGTAGCACTAATAATGTCTTCAATGCGTTGTATGTTTTTATAGGGAAAATATTGACAGCTGATTTTCATCTTTTACTCGAATTTGATTCACAGTTCCTGATTCAAATTATGAAATGCACCAAAAAGGATCCATATAAATTTATAAAATCATAAATTTATTACAAAGCCACATCTCAATCTCAAGAAATCCGCATAAAAATGCTTGATCCCTAGACACTTTTGATGTGTGTATTATGTTTGTTGGACAAGAAAGGTGTATCCGGAACATGTATCCCGAAAATAAATTGAATTAGCTTTTGTCACCGACTTCGTCCTAATAAAAGGCGTAAATTAGAGGTATTCCACATTGGGCATCCGCTAAAATAGCACCTGAGGTAATGGCACCTGAGATATTCCACATACGGCACCTATCAATATATTTCGCAGGTACCCTAAATGGAATGGTAACTTTGTATCGGAATTTAAAGTAGCTTAAATGTTAACCCAGATTTCCAAATCTCTATACCAATCTATATCCTCCTGTGTTTCATCAGAATCCGTTCAGTTTTTCTGGCTTCATTATGTAACAAAGGTCTAACCATATAAATCACTATAGAGTAATGGCGAACTTCAGTTGGTCGCACAAGCGTACATTCGAACTATTGTGAGTGAACGTCTCAGTACAGTTTTGTCGCACATCCGTTTGTCGAACTCACGACTATCAATACACTCTGGCAGTCGTTTTTGCGACAATTGACGCAGTCTGTTTGGTCCGAAGTCTCGAAAACTTAGTAATATACGAAGTTTCTCTTTTTCTTTGTTTTTATTACTAATGAACTGAGACTAGAATATACCATGTTACGAATTTTAATTGCAATAAAATTCGAAACATTTAAATATACTATTCTACTGCTCAAGCAGAATAGTAGTAGAGTATTGATATTAGCAACTTTGATTAACGACGAATTTAGACCCACAGTAACACTCAAAAACAATAACTAAAATAGAACCGAAAACATAAACAACAGCATCAAAATGTATCTGCTATCAAAATAATATATCTTCATCAACAATTAACCCAGTTCCTCCGCACCTGCTCTACAACGCATACCGTTGACGTCATAAACTGTGACGTCATTATGAGTTAGCATTTAACGGCTGAGCCACTAAGTCCACCCGGATTCACTCGGATATGGTATGTCTATACTCTATCCTAATCTGTTGCTTGAAAACATCATCATCATCAGCCTAATAGCAGTCTACTGCTGAAAAGTTGTGATGACCCGGAGATTTAGCACCTCGCTTCTCATGACCCGGGTTCGACTTTCAACTCAGGCAAGTACCTACCAATGTATATCGGGTAACCATGGTCCCGAAACGTAAAGGGCTGTTATAGGACACCGTGGATTTTAGTCAGTACAAGTCTGACAGTCCCTCCCGTCCTGACCTGGATGGGAGGTCTCATTTAATTATTTTTCCAAGTAAAAAAACGGCAAGTAGCAATGTGTCTTTTTTAATCCAGACCAGACTGCCGTCTAAAGTTGGCGCAGTGGCTGAGTCACTTCAGCGCTGCATGACGCGTGTCGATTCCCATATGGAGCAAATATTGTATGACCTTCAAGTACAAGTTGGTGTATGTGAATTGAAATGGTGGCAACGTTAAAAAAAAACTGCGGTCCGTACATACGTCTTTCAAAAAACCTACAAATCTTTATAATTTTAACTGTAAAATATCATAGAAAACTTCAAAACAATATCCTACAAGTTCTCGCAACAACAAAACACTAGAAACAATAAAACATCGCAAGATATTTGACATTCAACAAACGGCGATAAACAATTATGCAAACGAGACGTCCGCACTCCGTGGCAGACGGGACGCAACTGATCATATCTTGTCACGCGACGGTGCTGCCACGTGCCTATCACCGGTGTGTTGAGTTTGTGTTTTTAGGGTTCCGTACGTCCGAATACAAAAACGGAACCCTTATAGGATCACTCGTGTGTCCGTCTGTCTGTCGCTTACAGTCAATTATCTCCGATTCTACTAAACCGATTGGATTGAAATTTGGTACACATATCAATTCTTGTGACCCAAGCACAGAGGTGTGACGTGAATAGATGAAATCTATATGTGGGAGGTAATTTTTGGGGGGGAAGGGGAAAATGAAAAAAAAAAGTTATGAAAACTGCATCGTGTGACATATCAAATGAAATGTCTTGTTGAGATAATCTCAAATATATTTTTTTTGTAATTTTAAAATAAATGGTTTCCAAGTTATTCAAGAAAATAGACGAAATTTGACCATTCCCCCTCCCCTCTTATCTCCGAAACTACTGAACCTAAAATTTTGAAAAAAATACAGTAATTAGTTTTCTACTTATAGATTATAGGAAAACCTATAAGAAGTCCATATCTGTATTTGGGAGGTAATTTTTGGGGGGGAAGGGGAAAATTAAAAAAAAAAAATTGAAATCTGCATCGTGTGACATACCAAATGAAAGGTCTCGTTGAGACAATCTTAAATATATTTTTATTGCAATTTTAAAATAAATAGTTCCCAAGTTATTCAAGAAAATAGACGAAATTTGACCATTCCCCCCCCCTTATCTCCGAAACTACTGAACCTAAAATTTTGAAAAAAATACTGTAATTAGTTTTCTACTTATAGATTATAGGATAACCTATAAGAAGTCCATGTCTGTATATGGGAGGTAATTTTTGGGGGGGGAAGGGGAAAATTTAAAAAAATATATTTGAAAACTGCATCGTGTGACATATCAAATGAAAGGTATTGTTGAGACAAACTTAAAAGTATTTTTTTTGTAATTTTAAAATATATGATTTCCAAGTTATTCATAAAAAATAGACGAAGCTTGACCATTCCCCCCCCCTTATCTCCGAAACTACTGAACCTAAAATTTTGAAAAAAATACAGGAATTAGTTTTCTACTTATAGATTATAGGATAACCTATAAGAAGTCCATATCTGTATATGGGAGGTAATTTTTGGGGGGGGAAGGGGAAAATTTAAAAAAAAATATTTGAAAAGTGCATCGTGTGGCATATCAAATGAAAGGTATTGTTGATACAAACTTAAAAGTATTTTTTTTGGAATTTTAAAATAAATGGTTTCCAAGTTATTCAAAAAAAATAGACGAAGCTTGACCATTCCCCCCCCCCCCCCCTTATCTCCGAAACTACTGAACCTAAAATTTTGAAAAAAATACAGGAATTAGTTTTCTACTTACAGATTATAGGATAACCTATAAGAAGTCCATATTTGTATATGGGAGGTAATTTTTGGGGGGGAAGGGGAAAATTAAAAAAAAATATTGATAACTGCATCGTGTGACATATCAAATGAAAGGTCTTGTTGAGACAATCTTAAATATATTTTTTTTTGTAATTTTAAAATAAATAGTTTCCAAGTTATTCAAGAAAATAGACGAAATTTGACCATTCCCCCCTTATCTCCGAAGCTACTGAACCTAATTTTTTTTTTTTAAATTATGAATTAGCTTTCTACTTATAGATTATATTTCCTATAAGAAGTCCATGATATTAAAATAACATGGTAAATCACTCAATATTGTGCGTACCAATTTGGGTCAGATTTAAAAAAAAACGTGATAGGGAACATCGTACGGAACCCTCTTCACGCGAGTCCAACTCGCACTTGGCCGGTTTTTTTTTTAAATTTCCAGTTTAGGGTTATTTGACTTTTGATTGATTGACATGTCATTGAAAAAAATGGCGGTAAACTTAATTAAGTAACTAACTTTTCTCAGATAAAACTTTTTGATGATTGTAAAATATGAATAATTATTTTTATTTTTTTTAAGAACAACTTCAAGTTATTACGGCATTTTAAGATAGATTTTTATAAAAAAATCTTCTTCCAAAGGTCTGTTTCATATTTTAATTCCTAGGTAGGTATTGTTTTGGGTGACTGTCTACAGCGACACTTTTCAAGCCGTAGTAATCTTGTTATTTAACTTTTGTATGTCATGATAATATGAAATGTCAAAATCCAGCGGTATTAAAGACAACTTGAAAAAAAAACATACGGAACTGTTACTGCTTTCGGATTTGTTCTTTACCGATTTTCAATTAACCTTTCAACTTGACACAAATATCCCTTTTCCATTGAAACTATTTTTATTAAATCTCCAAAGCTCACTCAGGTAAATCAACATATTTCTTCGTGTATTAAACATTCGCAATCATCATTCACCGTAAACGAAGATGCGATGAGGCATGAGATTTGAAGTTTGTTGATATGAAAACATTTATATCACTGGCTTTTTTACATCTACATTATAAGTAGGATATTTGTATTTTTGTGTGTAAATGCTCAAACACACTGCGAGCCTAGCGCGATGGCACCGCGCGGCGGCGGCGGCGCGGCTGGCGTGGAAAAATTGAATGTATGAAATCGCTGCTCGTGGCCACACTGAAGTGAGTGAAGTGATTAAGGCCGGCCTAGCGCGATGGCTTAGGCTTCCAATGTGGACACACTATGTTTGTAATTAATAAACTCAAAAACTTTTTTTTCACCATAGATAACTACATTCACCCTGAGTAACAGGCCATCCGAGCGAAGCCGGGCCGCGTATTGACCGGGGTTGTTCTGAGTTCGATCGCAGTTTGCCTTTGTAGTTGAAGAGCAAACTGTATACCTATTCAGAGAGTGTCTGAATCAAAATACATTTTGCTTTAAAATACTAGAGCAAAATACTTACGAGTCCAGACGTCCAGCAGCAGTCACGAAGACACTTCTAACCTAACCTATCCGTGTCGGGGTGCACCCCAGTCCCGAGCTCGCTTCGCTCGCTCTTCCGTTTCTAGGTCAAATAACTGATTACTACTTATCAAGGTGGCTCGACGGAGCCCCGCTTAGCGGGGCTCCTACTTCTGTGTGGTTTAAAAAAAAGGGGTGCCCCAAAGTCCCGAGCTCGCTTCGCTCGCTCTTGCATTTCTAGGTCAAACTTACTTACCAAGGTGGCGGCCCCGCGAAGCAGGTCTCAGTCGAGCCATTTTTCTTCATTAATTTCTCGAAAAATATTTTTCCGGGGCCGTAAAAAATAGTAATCAATCGATACTCGCGTGTCACACTTTGCTTTACATACAAGCGAGCAAAGTGCATACAATCTCAGAATGCTCTGAGCTCGTATGTACTTTGCTCCAATTTGTTTGTGATTTCAATGAGCACGACGTAGTTCAGTACAGACTATGGGTGTCTGGGTCAGCACACAGTTTGGCAATACGCAGCCGGGCCGGGCCGCTAGTAGCGTATATTTTAAATAGCTACAATAAATTATTTTCCATTCATTTCAATACAGTGTATGTCCATTTCCCGGCTGTCTGGTGTGACGTCACCTGTACGCGACGGTGTTCAAGCACTCACGTGGACCGGAGAGGAAAAAAATTGTAAGCTGTTAATTCGTTGCTGTGAAAAGTGCTGTCATTTCCAATGTATACTCGGGTAATAGGCGTAGTGATAGCAACATAAATTGCAAATCGAATTAGTTTAAAGCCTCCTGCAGACACACGCGATTAATCGCGCGGGGCGACATGTCGCGGTCCATTCGCAGTATTTTTAGAGTGGAAATTAGCTTGGCTCGTTGTCGCAGCGCGATTAATCGCGTGTGTCTGCAGGAGGCTTAAGTTTTGAATAAAACTTTTTTAACACAAAAATATACCGACGAAACGTCGAACTGAAAAGCAAAAAAAAACTATTCTGAGGCGGCGGCGATTTTCTAGGATGTGTCGCAATATCCATACGACTACCATACAAGACATCTAAACTGACATTAAAATTACTTTTCTTTTTACTCAGTCACTGATCGTAAGGAAAAGGACACAAAAAAAAATGGAAGAAAGGCAATAACACTTAGACCGACCTAGGAAATGAACTTGAGACCTCATACTCAGCGACTGCTGACATCATCTGTGCTTGTGGCCTCTACACCGACAAGAGTTTTTAGTAATTTTCAACTGATGGCAAATCAATAAATGTGTTTTAGGAAATATAGACACACGGTTGATACAAAATTTTTAATTGAATAAAATTCACCAAAAATTTTCTCACTGAATCCGGATTAATTTCAATTTGAAGTTAAATAAATAAAGTTCTAACTATTAAATGGATTACTACAGACAGTCGGAAAAATAACAGTTTATCACACAAACCGAATCGAACTAGTAAAAAAAAAATTCAATTGTTTTTTTTAAACATCGCGATCGCCTGATATCCAAAGTGTTAGCCAGAGGAGGTCTTCCACATTGGGCACCTGCTAAAATGGCACCAGAGCGAATGGCACCTTAACTATCCTATATAGGTACGGGTCCTATCAAAAAATTTCGCGGGTGCCAGTTGCCCAATGTGGAATACCTCAGCAAGAAGTGTACCTACCTATAAGTACACTGTTACCTTACCTACCGTACCTTAGTATTGACTGCTGCAGCGCCGCAACCCGCAACCCGCGGCTCATAAGCCGCGGGTTCCAGTTCTTCTGGGTCTGGCTGTTTCTATATGTAAATTTAGGTGTAAACTTAACGACTTTTTTTAAGGAAGAATTCGTTCCTTAAAAAAATATATCTATACGAAATATACAAAGCTAAAAAAATCTTCATAAGCTCTTCGGGGAGTTTGAATGGCCCATAGAATATTATAGGCTCTAAAAACCAAAATCCCGTCACGATGTAAAACGATAAACAAGCGTGTGTGGCAGTCAGTAACGCAATATTGGACATTTTCTATTATGTCTATATCCGTTGTTACTTTCACGCGGTTGGGCTGCGTGTTTAAGATAATGGGTTGTTTAGATCTTATTGTTGTTGTTATTTGTGAAAGGATGTCTGTTTTTATAAGTTCCGTTGGGAGAATAGTGTTTTTTTTTTTGTGCTTGAATATGTTTTTTTATTCTTCCCAGTTGTGTTGTTGTTTTATGTTAAGATTTACCGAAATGTCTCGTTACTAATTTATGTTGGTTTTGTGTTGCGGAGGAAAAATACTGGCATTCAGCTGCTACCACTTATAGTGGAAGCTGACACCAATTTATTTATAAAAGCACATACCTAGTGCGAATACACATTTAGTAAATCTCACGTGAGATTAGATTTTAAAACAAAATCTCACGTTATATCTTACTATAACGAAGAAGAGAAAATTCAAAAATTACCAAACACACGCCACACGTTATTAATGGATACCCCTTAGAAATCGCCAAATCAAAGTAAGTGTAAATAATCCATCAGTTTTGAAACTCACTCACAGCAATATTATTTGTTGCAAAACACGACGTGGAATTAGATATTCAAAGCAAATCGTTTGTTATGCATACAACGTCTGCAACAAATACGAGTTCAGCTGCAGTTTATGTTATCGTAACTTAAGTGAGCCTTCGTCTAAACATTCATTGGTTTACTTAACTAAGCACAAGTTGTACATATTGTTATAGAGTCTCGAGAAAGCCAATGAATATTTTGTTGTTTGAACTCATTAGAGAAAATGGTTGTATGTGAATATTTTGCTCGTGGGGAATGACAATCAGGCTTGTATTTCCCTAAGAGTTAGTATCCATCTAAGGGTTGTCTTGACAGCAAAGTTGGCTCAGTAACTAAGGGACTTTACGCATGGCGCGATGCGACGCGACGCGATTCGTGCGATATCGATTCGATTGCTGGTTTAAGTCGCACGTATTTACTAATTGAGCGAAGCGATGCAATTCGACCGCAATGCGATGCAATTCGACCGTAAACTACGATAATCCACCTTACTACTACGACATAAAGGCGCTGCAAACAAAAGACAAAAGATGCCGCCAGTGACGAGTAGTTGCGCAATCGAATTTCGAACACAGAATCATATGCATTGTCATTAGGACGTACATGCAATTCGATATCGAGCAGATCTGTGAGCGATATCGTCAATCCATGCGACTCCATTAGCAAACACTAGCGATTGTCCATACATTTTCTTCGGCCGGATGCTTGTGTAATATCTGACCGATATCGTTAATCGATGCAATTCGATATCGCGTCGCGCCATGAGTAAAGTCCCTAAGTGATAGACTTCTGCGCCGCGTGTTGCATTTTGTATAACCTACTAGTAGTTGTACCACGTCTTGGTGTTTGTGAATGTGAGTTTAAATATTTGTAATCGTACTTTGCAAGAGTCGGCTTCTAGTCTTCCCAGATGCAGTTGAAAGCCAGTATTTTATATGAAGCGACTGCTTACCTGATCTTTACAACCCTGTTCGTACCGGGTATAACAATATCCCTTGGTAAGACAAAGTACTAGTGCTTGACACGTTTCAACTGACAGGTTGTCATGGTGATATGTAAATCAGATTTTAAGAGGTTTGTATCCCATCAGTGGGTCCATTATAGGCTGATTAAGTATGATTATTAATGACGGTAAGACTTGTGGTGGTTTACAGTCCACTTCATCATCATCATCAGCCTATAAATGTTCCCACTGCTGGGATACAGGCCTTCTCTCTGTGAGAGGGAGTGGGCCGTAATCTACCATGCGGGTCCAGTTCGGATTGGTAGATGTCACATGTCTTCGAATTTTTGGTTTTAGGACATGCCGGTTTCCTCACGATGTTTTCCTTCATCGTTTTGCGAGCAGTGGTGTTGAAATAAATTACACAAAGTAATGCGCCTGACGGGGTTCGAACCCACGACCTACAACTCGTAAGTCCAGGCCGATACCACTGGGCCACCACTGCTCTCACTCCACTGTCCATTTAGTTAAAGCCTTTGTCCAGATCTAGACTCATTAAGCTTAGCTTCATACCTCCGCTCATCAACTTGACAGTTTCAAAATCCCTAACTCCTATAAACACAGAGGTGGCAGACTATAAATTAACTGTAAATCTAACGTGCATTTCACTTAACTGATCCTGTTATCAAGTTAGATCCTTCATTCCCCCGGGCGTTCGCGTTAAACGGGAACTTTGGATGCTGTAGCTGAATTAGTTGGTTACGTTTACTTGGAGGAGCTGTTGTTAGAAACATTCTGTGGAATTATTTTTGATTTAACCAAAAAACCAAAATCCATTATAGTTTGGTTCTTTGACTAGATTTTGTCTATAGCTTCGCCTGTGTGGGGCCACCTTCAGTTTTCTGTGGACTATTCTCCAAAATTATGGTGATGAAACCTAAAAAAGGAATGTGTTATGGTTGTATAGTTCTCAACTAGAAATTCGCTATGTAGTCCTTCTGTGATTGTTACTACGCATCGTAAGCGTTTTCATTGTAACTATACCCAAGCTTTAAGCTATAGATCAGAGAGAGAGAGATAGTCTATAGTTACCACGAATCGTTATTTTGCCAATGAGTATGTTCAGGCAGGGCGCAAAAGTTGGACCCTTTTATCTTGTGTCAGGTACAAACTACCGATGAATATTTGATTTCTATGGAACCAGTATGAAATCATCCACTCCCTGCGCATACGTAAACACATTTTGTGTCAAGCAGTTTGTCACTTACGAAGGTTTGAGTGTAGTTACTCTCATTTAAAGAGGTTAACAAAAGTCGAGAAACGAAATGTTGAAGATATCAGGTAACAAGCGCACATGTGCTGCAGCCGTTTGTAATTCCATCGAAAACAATGACGCTTTGGCTTTCTTTGTTTACAAACAAGGATATGGTTTGGTTTTAAGTACCTAAAGTTGCGAGTTTTGAGATGTGTTTTGAAATATTATTGTAAATAGTCTCGCTTACAGAGGTCAAAAGGAAAAACTGTCACTTACAGAGTACTCTCATTTAAAGAGGTTAACAAAAGTCGAGAAACGAAATGTTGAAGATATCAGGTAACAAGCGCACATGTGCTGCAGCCGTTTGTAATTCCATCGAAAACAATGACGCTTTGGCTTTCTTTGTTTACAAACAAGGATATGGTTTGGTTTTAAGTACCTAAAGTTGCGAGTTTTGAGATGTGTTTTGAAATATTATTGTAAATAGTCTCGCTTACAGAGGTCAAAAGGAAAAACTGTCACTTACAGAGGTCTAGATGTGAAAAATTACTCTCTCTAAAAGAGGTTCTTACACTGTCACTCAGAGGTATTCGGAATAAAAATGTCGGGACCTGACCATTATCGTCGCTTATTAGAGGTTTCTCACTTATCCAGTTTTCGCTTATCCAGGTTTGACTGTACTCATTATTACTCATGATCTATGGCCCTGTGACGGTGTGCCGTGTCGGCAACAAAGCGTTTACGTTTGCACAGCGCTTTAGTCATTATTGAAATTTGTTAATATACATGAAGACAATCTGTTAATATCCATGAAAACAACTCCAAAATATACAAATGCCATTTCTAATATACACAAGGAGAGATTAAACAAATGTAAACCTGCTTACTGCAAGAACTTGCAGCAATTTACTAGTTCTCAAAGACATACTTATTAGGTAATTCAATAACAACAATAACATTTATGTACTTCTACTTCTAGTGAAAAATTAATTCCGTTAATTTACAGCATCTCGTTAGGTAAATTACAAAGTATTCTCACAGTTTGTAAACCAAATAGAATTAACTATAAAAGTTTAACTTGACGAAGAACGCAACAGTGTCGAAGATTTATAACTCGTTCGCGTTAACTGAAGAAGTTAAGTGAATTTAACTGCGATTAACGTTCGTGATGATAATGTTGTTTAAAAAGTGGGTTTAACTTTGATGAATGATGTTGGTGAATCAAATCAGCCAATTCGTATTTTTTTATTATAATTGGTGCTTTTATATAAAACTATGTGAAATAAGACACAACGAAGATAACAAATAAGACATTCTAGTTATTTGATTTGTATTTATTGCTAAATCTACAATATCCGACGACACTTCTATCTATTTAATATATTATGAATCTTTGATTACGATATTAGATGATGACACTTAAAAATCCTGAAAATAACATACTTTCATAATTATATAAGCTAAAGCCCTACAGAATCTACAGCACGCTATCTGCTAAAATTGTCGCATACACACTTGAAAATTACATTATAATATTCAATCCAGTGTAACAAACCTTATAGCACGCGCAAAATGAAATAGAAACACAAAACAGTATCAGGCTAGTACGAAAAAAAGCACAAACATCTAAACCCAAACACTTTTATTTAACAAAAAGGCACCACACTGATGCAATCACAATCCACGCTGGGCAATTTGCATCCAGAAAGGTGAAACTCAACGCCGCATTTATGCCAAACTCGTAACGTTTTGAAATTTTCCAACACACTGAAAAAGGAAATGGGAATACATACAAAATTCCAATACAAATAGTCATGGAACGCCAGGTGCTGCAAAACACAATATAAACGCAATACGCAAGTCGCAGACAATAAATCAACATCGGACGTTTCGCTTAACGTCTAGTTCCGGAGGTCCCCCGGGGGTGTTGGGAGGCGGGTTGTTACCCCGTCAACAAATATGTGTAAGTGAGACTGTAAGTTTTGTTGGAATTTATTTTATTGCTTTCTTTTTTTTGGTTATTTGCTTTTAAGCTATGTCTGTGTGTTATTAAGGAGAGATGGATGATTGTAGTGCGTTCAAGTAGATTTAAGGTATTCCTTATATGTATTGTGAGTGGCCTTTGAGATATAAATTACACTTATCAAAAAGCTAGTGATGTGGCTGACAATTACATGAACGTTTCATCATCAATTCTGTTATAAATTATATAAAATGACAGTGAACACTACAAGAGGTTTTACATATAGACTTGAAAACTGACTTAGTCAACTTAAAAAATAAAGCGTGTAAAAATGTCGAAATAGAGAACGAACGGCTGGTTTTCTTTTTGATCTGGATTAGTTCCGTTGAAAAGTTGTTCATTATGATGAATACAATGACTCCAAGAGGTTACTGCTAAAGAAAAACTAACTTTCTACCAAAGCGAGTAAACACAGGTATTACAAACTGAAAGACCAACATCCAAAGTAACACACAATAGGAACAAACTAGGAAGTTGCAGACAATATATCAATACTGGACATTTCGGTTAACGTCTAGCCTCGTCGGCGACGCGTTTCCCCCGGGAGGGATAAAACACCGGACAACGGGAGCAAAAAACTACCTACATTTCGGAAATAATTTATTGCGAAGTTCGTATTTTACCTTTCTGTGTTCTGATTAAAACTTCGTAATATATTTTGGGTTTATAGATGAATTATTAATGTGCTATGGTAGTTTTAATTTGTAAACTTTGTGCCCAATTGGATTTCCCATCGCCACAATTTACAAAAATTTGCTTTATGTAACCCGGGTTAGGGGGGAATTCCTAAAATTCCTGTAATCGTGCTTATTTAGTACAAAAAAAAACATTTAAATTTTATGCTTAGAGTTTCAGTGGTTTAGGTTGTAAGTCACTGCCTTCAAGAAGGTAGTAAGTATCTTTTCTTTATATTTTACAAGCGACCCGCCCCTACTTTCCAGATTTTTTGGTTTCTTTTTTTCAACCTAGAAACGGTAGATTTTCCTAAAAAATTCTTACATACAAACCTTGTCCTGACAATAACGAACACAAAATAAAAAGAATTATCCAATTTGGTGCATTATTTCGAAAGTTTTGTACGTAAAGACAGATTTAAGTAACTTTGTTTTTATTACCTTTGTCAAGATAAAAGACACGTTATTTGATTACATAATGTATGCCGAATTTATTTGTATTTTAAATGACTTCTATATCCGTTCAATATATCAGTCCCATATTTACATATACCCCATTCTCTTCCGAATCAAATAATATTTGAATGACAAAAAATACACGATTTCACTACAGTAATAATATTGTCAACCACTCCTTATCCTCGTTTAATATTACCTTAAGATAACATAAAAAATATACATATTATGTTCTATATTTTCATGTACCTATATAAAAGAAGAAACTGACTGTCTGGCTGACTATTGATCAACACACAGTTGAAACTGCTGGGTCTAGAAGAAATAAATTTTACACATAAGAAAGGATTTTGGGAAATTCAACCTTAAAGGGGTTAAACATAGAATAAAAGTTACAATGAAAATGAATTTAAATTAAAATAATAAACAGACTACTCCACCAAATTCGTAAAACACGTATTTCAAGGTTTTTGGAAATCCCAAACCCGAAAGAAGTATTTGATAATCATACAGGAAAATCCAAGCAGATGAAGTCGCGGACGGAGCGCTAGTATTGACATAATATACCGTTCCCCCTTTCTCCCGCAACTAGTGAAAACCAGAAATATCCGGTTTTTAACCCGGTTTCTCTGGGGACCTTGCGGGGTTATAGATAATGATTGGGGGTAGATGTGGGCCTTTGACATCGCAAAATAGAAGTTTCCTCTCGCTTACTAGTCTGAAGATATTAATTCTACTTATATTTTATATTTTACGATGACAGGTTGCTTTGTGCTGGCGACTTGGTATTGAAGATAGATTTTTATTTAGAATTTTATTTAATCGGGGTATTGTTGGTAATATGATGTTGAAAGGGTTATTTCTTTTGTTTGTAATAAATCATGATATTATTTTGAGTTATAGACGCTATTATAATTAACCATTACCCGCGGTTGCTCTCATCTCTAGGGTCTCTGTACCAAAATCGGATAAAATTTAAATAAAAATCAAATAAATTAAATGTTAAAATTATAATAAATTTTAATATTAGTAGGACAATTTTTTTTTTCGATCCATGCCATATTCCAAAAAAAAACAAAATCATTTACTTGCGTAAATAAGGTACAGAAGGTTCTTAAACAAATTAATTACAGAGCTCTTATTCTGCCTTTAATTTCGGCGTCCAAATGAGTCATTGAAGTTATTAAAATAAGTGCAGAAGGGGAGGGGAACCTTAAATAAAATGAAGACTGTCGAATTTTCTATTAAAAAAAATATCAAAATATTTAAAAGTTATATTTTTATACGCAATCACGCCTGTGCGTCGCGTCTTCGCAAAGATATTTTTAAAGAAACGAAAAATTCAGTTGCGAGCAGGGTTCACGGTTTGAAACACTACCAATAGATGGCGCAACGTGTAAACAGCGTTCAAAAAACAAGGAAACGAGAAGTTCAGCTTTGTGAGTAGTGGTTGCGATGGCCTAGTGGTTAAGGCGTCTGGAGTACCTATCCAGAAGACGCAGGTTCCAGCCCTGCTCGCAAATAAATTTTTCGTTTCTTCAAAAATATCTTTTTCAAAATATCCTTCCAAAGTTCACAGACTTTTATAAAATTAGTCTCTACACAGAAAATTCGTTTTAGTTTGGCGAAAAAAGTTAATAAGATATATCCAAAAGTTGGGTTGTAGGAGTGAAAGATTGAGTGCCCGGAGCTAATCAATCATGTCTAAAAAGGACATGTACTTGCGAAAGGTGGAGCTACAGGACCCAGTATGAATTTTATGTTTTGTTATTTTTGATGAAAGTCATTTGTTCGCTAAGTACGTAGCGGGAGGAGGTACCTGTGTCTAAGGAGAAAGGAGGAAACGCCTGGGTGTCACCACTGCGAAGATCGCCCGGAGGACACCGTAGAGCATACGGTGCAAGACTGCCCCGCTTGGGCAGAGCACCGACGTGTCCTCACGGCGGCGATAGGCGGAGACCTCTCGCGCCCGGCATTGGTTGCGGCCATGCTGCGGGGCGAGACGGAGTGGGAAGCGGTCGCCTCCTGCGAAGCAGTCATGCTCGCGAAGGAGGAGGCGGGCCGCGTGAGAGAGAGGACAATGTCCTCCCTCCGCCCCACCCGCGGTGGTGGACGCCTACGGCGACGGACGTCGCAAGACGATCTCTGGCCACCGTAGGCGCGGGCATGCGGGCGGCGAGTAAAGGGCAACTCGCAGCCCGACCATGGACCATGCCCGGGTCGACGCGACGGCGCGTTGTGTTCCACGCGCGCCTCAAAGAGCGTCAGCAAGATGACGGGGCCCCCCTCTAGAGGGCCGAAGCCTGCCGGGGTCGCGGGACTTATACCATTACCGTGACCCTGGAACGTAAAGGGCTAATGAAGGACACCGTGGATTTTAGTCAGTACAAGTCTGACTGTCCCTCCCGCCCTGCCCTGGACGGGAGGACTCATTTGATGATTTTACCACGCTAAAAAAAAAAGTGCGTAGCGGGAAGCGTGTAGCGTGTATTATAGTTTAATTAACACCAGAGTTGTGATTGTGTAGGAATTTTGGTCTTTCAAAATTTAAAAATAATACATGTGGTACTCGGAGACTGCCGCGGTGAAGCTATTGCATAACATTTATTTTTATTTTAAAAGAATAAAATAGCCTACCGTGTATATTTAACGAGAATATAATTTATTTAAAATGTTTGTGGTGCACTACTGTAATAAAGAATTTCTTTGTTGTAGGAGAATTTTATAAGTAGGTTTCATTGTGAAAACTCCTTTTGTAGCTGGCCGTTTAGAACCAGTAAGAAAAAATATTTTTATGCCATTCCTACTCTAAAAAGTTACTTTTACTCACTGAAAACAGTGAATAAAAAGCTCTTTTACTCACTGTTTTGGTGTTTGAATTTAGAACACATTGATGCGGTCGACCCCCGTGTTATTAGGAAAATATTACTCTTAATTTAAGTCATTGTTCCGATTTTAATGTTAATTTGCTGACTGAGCGATTGGACTACTTCGTTACGTGAAGCGGGTTCGATTCCCGCACGGAGCAAATATTCGTACTATGATCTACAATTATTTGTTTCCGGTGTGGGTGTTTGTGTATTGTGAATTTAGATGTTTGGAAACGCACCCACGTGTGTGTGAAGCAGTATTAATAAAAAAAAACTTTTTTTTTTCGTTACTAATATATTATTGCTCAAATCTTTCTTTTTCTCGTAGTCATGGTATAAAGTATCGTTTGCAACTCTTGAATAAAACGGATTTAAATCGAGGGCCTGAATCACTCGCGTCGCTCAGGATTTAAATATTTGAATCACTCGCTCCGCTCGTGATTCAATCATCATGATTCACTCCCTACGGTCGTGATTCAGTCATTAAAGTCCTTCGCTTGCTCGTGATTCATATAATGGCCCTCGCTTTAAATCCGCTCTTTATTCACTAGTTGCAAAATATACTATTATACCATTCCTACTCTAAAAAGTTACTTTTACTCACTGAAAACAGTGAATAAAAAGCTCTTTTACTCACTGTTTTGGTGTTTGAATTTAGAACACATTGATGCGGTCGACCCCCGTGTTATTAGGAAAATATTACTCTTAATTTAAGTCATTGTTCCGATTTTAATCTTAATTTGTTGACTGAGCGATTGGACTACTTCGTTACGTGAAGCGGGTTCGATTCCCGCACGGAGCAAATATTCGTACTATGATCTACAATTATTTGTTTCGGGTGTGGGTGTATGTGTATTGTGAATTTAGATGTTTGGAAACGCACCCACGTGTGTGTGGAGCAGTATTAATAAAAAAAAAACATTTTTTTTTCCTTACATATACACCGTGTTCTTCACGTTATCCATAAACTTTAGCAAATACTTCTATGGCTTTTACAAATCAAATCCAACAAAGGAAGTAGTACTTAAAAAGGCTTCGTTACAAAGATATTTGTAATTTCATTTAATGAAATTTAATTGAGCTATGCAGTGAGAAAGTATCTTAATTTGAAATCTATCAAATACTATTTGCATTTCATTTGTTTCAGCCCGCCAAATGTTATGAATGAAAATACGACGTTGCCAATTCGGATAAAGAGGCATGCATATCGGGTTATTTACGTCTAGGTATTTAGTTTGTATGAAAATTAACAAAAAATAAGAATTTATTAATGTGTCCATAATGAAAAATGCTTACTTCCGTGGTTTGAACATCTGGTCGAAGTTTATGTATATCGTCCGGAACACGGTGTATATTATCGCTCAAATCTTTCTTTTTCTCGTAGTCATGGTATAAAGTATCGTTTGCAACTCTTGAATAAAACGGATTTAAATCGAGGGCCTGAATCACTCGCGTCGCTCAGGATTTAAATATTTGAATCACTCGCTCCGCTCGTGATTCAATCATGATGAATCACTCCCTACGGTCGTGATTCAGTCATTAAAATCCTTCGCTTGCTCGTGATTCATATAATGGCCCTCGCTTTAAATCCGCTCTTTATTCACTAGTTGCAAAATATACTATTTTTTATGGCGGATATTATTATGATTTCCGAAATCTCCCGAACTGAATCGATGTTAGACGATGCGTGGTGTCAGGTATTTTCGTTAGGTTTTTGGAATTTTTTTGATTAGGTCGCCGGGCCGCGCCGCGCTCAGAGCCCGCGATAAAAGCTACGCAATAGCTTAAAAAAAGATAAGTAAATAAAAAATCTAGCCCATGTCTCCATCCAAATCTAAATACATAATAAACCATCACGCATTGCAAAAATATGATTAAAATAGATGTAAAATGTTTCATTTTACAGCATGGTTGACGGTGTGGCCTAGAAACGTTATTTAAGTCCAAAATCATTAGTAAGAAAAGGGAGTTTTGTCGTTTATTAAGTTACATTTACATAATGCTGCTCAAATTGTGACTTTAAATTGATAGACCTATAAATAAATAAAATGTTCTTATTTATTATCCATAAAAAAAAAATCTGCATCACCCACTCGATCCAAAGCATCTATAATTGGTTTTTAAGGTATGTCTCAGATTTTAATTCCGTCGTTATCCTTAAAAGGCCGAATCTCGAAGCGAATGACCTTATAAATTCGACAAGCCAACAATACGTGTTTCTTCGTATTCAATATTCAGAGCATTTGGTCTGTTACAAGGACAAATACAATTTTTATTTCGCTGGAATTCTCTTTATTGGTACAATGTCGAAATATTTGGCGTTCTTGAACTATTGAATAACGGGTGCTGTTGTAATTTTAAGTATAGCGTGGCCTTGGAACGCAAAGGGTATTTAAAGGAAGTGGGTGGGTTTGAGCCAGTTTTTAGCCGACTTCAAAAAGGAGGAGATTCTCAAATCGACTATATTTTTTTTTTTGGAATCTCATATCTTAAGATTGGGTGAACCGATTTTGATGATTCTTTTTCTGTTCGATGCAGTATTATATGTATTTATCTGTCATTTAGTCCCATAAAAAATTATTTCAGTTTGGTTCAGTATTTTTTTTATTTTATGAGAGTTTTCGCGTATGGTGTACTTTGACGATGTTATTACATCCCGGTAATAACAGCGTCCAAGTATACATTACGTATTTGACAAGAATTTGGGTTGAATATTTGAACTAAAAAGGGTAAAATAAAAAACTTTTAATTTAGTTTGTCGCTTCCGCTCCTGCTAGCATAGAAGAAGTCATTTGATGCAAAAAAAAACAGCTTATTTGCTATATCAGCCATCGATCTTTTGACAGACATAGCCAGCCCACAGTCGCCTTGGCTTGTCTACTTCGCATATTAGTTCTCGCAAAAAAAAATGGATTGTAAAAAAATCTGTCGCTTGTTCTAAAGAAAAAATATGCAAATGCCAATTGCAAAAGCTCAGAAACTATTGACCGATAAATACGATTCACTTCCATCCCCTAGACTTATTTCCTCCAGTACTTAATAACGCCTCATTAATGTCAGGGAGGGGCATTTTTACCTCGTTTCCTCCCCATGAGAGAGGAAATGAGCCTCTGTTTACCTCCCTTCCCGCTCAACTTCACAAACAATTGTTTGTGCGCGGAGTAATTAAAAAAGATGCTCTTTGCTCTTTGTGGTGATGGGCAGGGCTTCAGGCGTTCTGTGGAGCTCGCTGTGGTGGAAACGGTTTTTAACGTTTTGCCTTTTAGGGTTCCGTGTACAAAGGCAAAGGATGCCTGCGGGACCCAGTCGTTTAGACTCCGTTGTCTGCATGATAGTCCTGTGATCTTGTCACAGGTCAGTATTTTAGGTTAAAAAAAAATACGTGTGGGACTCGGGGTCTGCCGCGGTAAAGCTATTGCATAGCATTTTTTATCAAGTTATGCAATTATAATTATTTAATTATTATATTTATTACTGTACTAATTAGGCTATGGTCAGCCACGTCAATCAAGTGAAACGTCAAGAAACGTTCTCCTCCTCCTCCTCCTCCCTCTCCCTCTCCCTCTACCTCTGCTTCAATAAAATTGCCCCTTGCTCAATAAAAGCATGCTTTGCTAGTAATGAGCACGTCTGTCCGTACCTTTATGAGCACGTCTATCCATATCCGTACCTTTATGATTGCCGAAGTCTCCCGAACTGAAACGACGCTAGACGATGCGTGGTGTCTTCGTTCGGTTTTTTCGTTAGGTTTTTGGAAATTTCTTGATTCGGTCGCCGCGCCGCGCCGCGCTCAGAGCTCGCGATAAAAGCTATACAATAGCTTAAAAATATTTTTAATAATAAGTACCGGCCTTTTAGACCTTATTGGTGTAGTGTTTCAGAAAGGTCGGGTACGTAGTACTAGCAATCGACGTGTTTGTATGACCAGATGTATGAATGTGGACGAGGTGAAAGAAGTATGTAATGATCGTAGCAGGTGACGCTCTGTAGTTTCTGCCTACCCCCATGGGTAGAAGGCGTGAGTTAATGTTTTTTTTTTGTTAACGAATACCTAAATAAACTAGTGGCTAAATAATTACAGCCGCACAGGCCGACCTTCAGGGTTAAGCCGCGCTTGCCGAGGTTGGCCTGTAAATGAGTGGCCATCTGTCATAGCAAGTTTCCTCCGTGTCTCGGAAAGCACGTAAAGCCGTCGGTCCGGGCTGTCATTTGTAGATCTTTGACAGTCGTTACTATTAGTCAGAAGCTCTAAAGTCTGACAACCAGTCTTACCATGGGGTTTCTCATTATCCAAATATCCAGTTACTGAGTTGTGGAGGTCCGATAGGCAGTCGCTCCATGTAAAATACTGATATTCAGCTGCATCTGGTTCGACTGGAAGCCGACCCCAATATAGTTGAGAAAAGGCTCGGCAGATGATGATAACAAAAAGGTACCTAAATAAAGAAAAAAATAAAGTTTCCACACCGTCGTACAATATTCGATTGGAGTCTCACTTCACACCTTTGTTCTTTTTTACCATTTTACTTTTTTTTATGCTGACATGGCCAGAAATTTGCTGGCATTTCTCTTTGGGGGTTTAGAAAGGTGTTCTCGCTTCGTGTTCCGTTTTCAGTGCCGTGTTACTGTAGAGAGAACATGGCGTCGTTTCAGCTTGTCGGACGGTTTCCATTGAGGTAAGTACTATGAACATTTTTATTTGAAAAAAAAACTAGCTCATCTACTTTTAGAAAACGCCTAATTGACACTTCCCGTGACCCAAGAGCTTTTTTTTATCGTGGTAAAATCACCAAATGAGTCCTCCCACCCAGGGCGGGATGGAAGGGACTGTCAGACTCGTACTGACTAAAATCCACGGTGTCCTTCAATAGCCCTTTACGTTCCAGGGTCACATTTACCTGACGAGATAGTCCTGCGACCCCGTGACTCAAGAGCTGGTTTTTATTTTGCCCAGAGGTTAAGTGGTGTGACCATAGCATACAACGTTGCAACGCTAGTATTTTAGCCACATTACCAGCTAACAGCGTTGAAAAAAGGAGTTTTCCAATGCTCTTTTTATTTGGTTTAGTAATTATTTTAGACTCGTCTAAGTTCGGATTGACCCGAACATGAAGTTTCTCCTACCATTTGACATTTCACCATTTGTCAGATTTCACAACATAACTGCTACACAGAGCAACCCCGCAATAGTATTTATTGATATCGACCAACAATATCTCTCGAGTTTTCTCCTATTACGGCAATAAATAATGTTTGTAATAGACATCTTTACTTATATCGTTTTCGCTACAATAGAATCGCGTAATAATTTACAAAAAAAAAAAAAAAAATAGATTCACACGCGTTCGATCGTTAAGTAAGAGCTGTGGCCCCAAGTTGTAAGCGAAAGCGATCGACACTTCGCGTGACCGGAGGGCTGGTTCTGTCTTTGGTCAAAGAATAAGCTTGCCATCCAACGTGGCAATGCTGCCAGTCTTCTGGGCACGTTTCCAGACGACAGCGATGCGGAGGAGTACTTTGACGCCTGAGTGTCTTTTGCCTTCTTGTGTTTTTTTTTTTTTGTAATTAGGTATTTTATTTTAGTTTTAGTGTAAATTTAGTATTTTGTTGTAAATATTTAGTTTTATTTATTTTTAAATTTCTAGATTTAGTTTAATTACTTAACTGTTTCCATAGAAAAACTATTTCCACAAAAAAAAAACTATATAAAAATACTTAATTAAAGTGATTAAATAATATTTTTAAGAACCATAAACCGTATCGTTAGTATGCTACGCAGTCAAATTCTTATACCTCCGATATATTCTATAAGAAAAACGTCTAAGTTCTCTGCAGATATATTTTTAATGATGGATATTAAGACTTCATTAAACCAGATGATTTTCTAAGGTATACCTACACCTACTAAAATTTCTTCTTCCTGCCCTTATCCCATTCTACTTGTGGTCGGCGCAACACGTTTTCTTCTTCCATTCTCCCCTATCAGACGTCACAGTATCATTTACTCCTTTTTCTTTCATATCATTCCTTAGACAATCCATCCATCATTTCTTTGGCTTTCCTTTTCCTCTCCATCCATCAATATTCATCACTCTCTTAGTCACATGGGTGTCATCCCTCCTCATCACATGTCCATACCAAGATAGACGATTCCCTTTCATTTTTTCTGTAACAGGCGCCACTCTCAAACTTCCCCTTATAAACTCATTCCTTACTTTATCCATTCTTGTCACTCCACACATCCATCTCAACATCCTCATCTCCGCTACATGCAATCGTTTCTCATCCATCTTTTTCACAGCCCAGCATTCTTAAATATCACCTACTAAAACATTGATAGGTTATAAACATTGCTCTTGAATTGCATAAACTTACTTCATAGCTCCGAGAGAGCACCGCGAATTTTTGCGAAAGTGCATGAGGCACGCTGAAAACCTGCTCAATACTTCTTCAATTATCCCTAAACATAGAAATGCTAACCTGGCTGACAGAAACTGGTATTGAACGAAGCCAGACCTGGCCTTTTAGAGAGTCTAAGAGTCACTCAACGAGCGATGGAAAGAGCTATGCTCGGAGTTTCTTTGCGGGATAAAATCCGGAACATGGATATTCGGCGAAGAACCAAAGTCACCGACATAGCTCATAAAATTTGCAAGTCGAAGTGGCAATGGGCAGGCCACATCGCTCGTAAAACTGACAACCGATGGGGAAGAAAAGTTCTCGAGTGGCGACCACGGACCGGAAGACGCAGCGTAGGTAGGCCTCCCACTAGGTGGACCGACGACATCGTGAGGGTCGCGGGCAACCGATGGATGCAAGTGGCGAAGTGTCGTTCGGCGTGGCGGTCTAAGGGGGAGGCCTATGTTCAGCAGTGGACGTTTTCCGGCTGATGATGATGATGATGATGATGATGAAGAGACTTATTTAAAGATGCGATTATTTGGTCCCAAAAATTGTTTGAGGCGTTTTAAAAACTTTATGCCTTCAAAAATGAATATTTGAAATGTGTACAAATTAATAATCTTATCATCTATTCATCACTACATCGTATCATTCGTCAACTTATAAACAAAACATGATCACTGATATAGCCTATAATCTAACTCACATACCTAGATGTCACTTACCTAGTACTTATTTAAAATTAGCTTCATCAATTCGCTTATGACTTGGACCACACGTCAAACACACGGTTTTTCCGACAGTCAGCGCGAAAACTTTCACCGCACGTCTTCCCGAGTTTCATTGCACCTAGCAAACACACTTCCCACCACAACCCAAGCCAATATCATCCTTAAAGCCTTGAGTTTAAAGCTCATCACGTCTGCAAAATTTTCTTTGCACAAATCTCGTATCTACTTGATATTTCTGCAAAGAAATATAGGTCTTATTTTAACGTGATTAAAGTTGAGGTGTTAGATTACAGGGAAGTGAATTGCGCGTGATTATGTTGATTAGATTATTCATTTCTTTTCTATTAACTTTGTTAGGCTCAAAGAAATTCTTGTTATGACGTAAGTTGGAGGTAATTTTAGTTTATGAAGCTGATTGTACCTACCTATGCAGTTTGCGGTTTTTTAAATGAGTTTTTGATTAGTTTAGTTAATTTAATAATGATGATATCATCAAATGCCCTGAGTGGAGTGGAGGGGACTGTCAGACTTAGTAACTTAAAGTACACCCTGTTCCTTCGATTGCCTTTTGAGTTCCAGGGCCACAGTGTCCTTTAAAGTGTGCTTACAAACTCACATACACACAAACGGCCAGATCTGCAACAACGATCTGTAGGTCATACAATTTTTCCCGTGCGGGAATCAAACCAACGACACGAAGCACAGTGCCCGATGCCCCGCTGCTCAACCTCAGAAACTAATACATTCCCTCTTGCTTCGCTATGCATTGCCTCTTACTACTTGAAATACTTATTTCAATAATCTGATATAATAGTCTGGGAAATTACTTATAGGTCTATCTAATTATCTTAAATCTACTTACCTAATTTAAATCTGTCTTCACTGAGCTGGAAACTTCTATTTTCACAGTTCATAAGTTATTTTTAAGCAATTCTCCCACACTACTAAACAGATCGACTCCAATATCTAAATCCTCATAATAATCAATCCAAAAACATACTCTATCTAAACACCCCCTACAACCCCCCTATTCACCCCCCACCCCCACCAAGTCGCACCATGTCATCAATATTCATCCTAGCCATCCTCCTAGAAGGGAGCCGTTAATCAGCCGTGCCGAACTAGTGGCGTTAAATTAAGCCGTTCAATTCCGGCCCGAACCGCTTCGGAGCAGTTCGGAGCGGTTAGAACCGGTTACAACCGGATAAATACGGTGGGGGCACACCGGGTATCGAGATAATGGAGTGTAGTAGTTAGTAGGGAGTACTGTCACTGTTTTGGGGACATGTGTTGCGGGGGTGGAAGTTATGGGGTGATTGTGTGTTATATCTTTTGTGTGCACTAGGGTTTATGATGGACGGGTTTTAAATGGTCGATTTTGGGTGTAAATTCGCCGTCCGTCAAAGGATACGTTAGATAACTTTGTATCGGAGGACATTAATTTGGTTTTGCAATGATAACAATTATAACATTTACTTTTTTAAGGTTATAAAATAGAATTTGAACATAACTGGCGAAAAGTGGGTGTTCTCTTCTTCTTGTGCAATAATAAAAAAAGAGGAGAAACTACATAATCTTGCAGCATTAAAACCCTTAAATTGTTCCAATACGAAAAGGTGTCATTAAATAAAAACACTATCCGTCTTACTACAAAAAAGTTAAGCATCGGTTTAACACTTGTTTAAAAAAAGTGTCAACTGCAAAACGGTATTTGTCGTTGATATAAGAATCGTTTTGAAGATACACTTTTTTAGACAAGAGTTCAACTTACAGATGTTTAACTTTTTTAGTAAGACGTTATTGCTTTAATAGGTTTTTGAGGTAGGTAGTAAATCATTGAGAAAAAGCTTAATGACACTTGTTTCTTTGAATTTTCTTATTAACTTACACTACACGCCAAAAAAACAACATTTGGAACCTGTAAAGTAAACGTTTCCCAAATAAAAACGTCGAAACTAATTGCTTCCATCACTCCCATTTACAATTTACACAGGCGAGCGAGCTAAAACGAAAAACATCACACTTCGTCCCGAAAATACAACCGGACATAATTACTTTTTCTTAATTAAGTTTCTGTCGGTGTGCATCAGACCTTATTTGCGGGACCAACTTACTGCAATCGCCTTATTGGCGGGACCAATTTATTAAAGGGAACGGTTGATTCTTTTTCTGTATTGCAGATTTTGATGAATTGCACTTGTCTTAGGGAAGATGATCTCAATGAAAATATTAATAGTTTTAAAAAAATATGGTTAATGGGTTACCACAAGTATATATTCTGGTATTATGAAAAAGAAGCTAGTGTAAAGAATGTAACATAATTTTTCCTGGCGTTAAAATATTCTCGTGCATTGACAACACTTCCAAAAAAAAAAATTTTTTTTTATAGCATAAGTTATATCTTATTGTGAAAAACATTTGGATGGACTTCTTATGTGATAGATTTATTAATCAATTACACCAAAACAGCTGAACGGGTTGTATTATGACGATAGATAAATACCTTTAATATTCAATTTACACGCTACCGAAGCCGCTGACAAAAAAAGCATTCATTGTGTTTAATTTTAATGAATTTTAATGCCATAAACACATTCCGTCTTACCACAAGAAAGATAAACATATGTTGGACACCTTGTCTAAAAAAACTGTCAACGTCAAAACGACATTTGACGTTGATATAAGGGTAGTTTTGCAGTTACGTAATGCACTTTTTTAGACAAGCGTTTAACAGATCTTTATCTTTTGTGGTAAGGAGCATTATTTTCTTTCTTTCTCGATTTGATTTTTCGGCCGGTATGTCCCAACCCTAACTGGCGGGACCTTTTACTGCAATCGCTGTAACGTACGGAACCAATAGTGTACCACGCGGTATCGTATCGGGAGAGACTTTTAGATCGGTTATTGACTCGTTTGCTGTTCGGTGGCTCGATATGTCATCCGTGCATTTTTCATTGACCAATATCAGCTTCTTCAGTGTATGAAAATTAAGCTGTTTTTTGTCTGTTTCCTTAAAAAAGCTGGTTATGAATCAACTGAACTGTATTTTTTGGAGGATGGTCTCTAGTTTAATTCTTAAAAAAAAAAGTAATTTAAAGTGGCCATCGTTAATTTCTAACAATAATGAAAGGGAATAAAAAAAATGAAAGGGAATCGTCTATCTTGGTATGGACATGTGATGAGGAGGGATGACACCCATGTGACTAAGAGAGTGATGAGTATGAATGTTGATGGACGGAGAGGAAGAGGAAGGCCTAAGAAAAGATGGATGGATTGTCTAAGGAATGATATGAATGAAAAAGGAGTAAATGATACTGTGACGTCTGATAGAGGAGAATGGAAGACGAAAACGTGTTGCGCCGACCCGAAATAGAATGGGATAAGGGCAGGAAGAAGAAGAAGCACTTTATGAGAAGGAGGTGTTAATTTTTCGAAAAACTTCTAAAGTTCGGTATTTCCAAAACAAGTCAGTTTGGACCTCATGTTGTCGGGGTTAAAAATGTTAAAATTGTTGCAATCTCCTGTTTCAAGGATTGCACCCAATTACAAATCACCGTGTAGATGTTTTTCATGAATCATTTTAAATCCTATAATGCACTGATAATTTTGACTGCTTATCTTGGGGCTTATGTACTATCTTAGTTGTATATACAATAAAATAATAGTCATCTGAAAAAATAAGTGATGCAATTCAATTTTATGTTTGCATCACTTGTTTAGTAGTAGTAGCTATAATGACTGCTGCCAGGCGCATTATACTTTGTATAATGAAATAGCTTTGGCCAGTGGCTTTGCCTGCTCACACCCTCCCCTCCCCTTTATTGCCTATGCCAATCGAAAGATTTTTTGAAATCGGTCCAGTCGTTTCGGAGCCTATTCAATACAAACAGACAATCAAATCTTTCCTCTTTATAACATTAGTGTGGAAGTGTAGATTTCATCACGATGAAGAAAACATTGAGAGGAAACCGGCTTGTCATATAACCAAAACATCGACGACAAGTGACGTCTACCAAGAAGAGCCCTCAAAAGTACTGGGCCCTCGTGGTGGAGTACACAGCCCACTCCCTCTCACCGACCGAGGCCTGTGTTCTAACAGTCAAAATATTATTGGCTGATTATGCTGATGTTCGAAGGTGCCTTTAACTTAATTGAAATTAATGGTTTGACTATGGCTTTATTTACAGACTTCCAGGCTTTGTCCAAAGTATAAAGCCAGCTTCTCACTATGCGTGATATCACGAGTCGCACCTGAATCCCATAATGCGCCGTGTGTATGCAACGCGGTCGCTTCCTCGCATCACGCAGTAAGGCGCCTGGTGATGAATGCGCGCCTGAATGCGTTTTGTTTGTGTTGTACGCATGTTTTTAATGCAGAGAGATAATTTCAAGCGACGTAAGAAAACGTCCAATCCTGCGCTACTTTTAAGCAATCTGAAACATGCATTGCAATACTGCAAATGCTTAATAAACTTTTTTGGGAAGAAGAATTTGACTGGGACAGGACTCCAAGCACCTTCTTTTTCGGTAACGTTAAAAGTCAGATAATTTCGCGAGCGAGCTTGGAGGCGAGGGCGCTCGTGGCTCAGCGTGACTCATGATATCACACCCCGTGAGAAGCCAGCTTAATATGACCAGTCAACTTAACGCAATCTCCGGCTTGACTTAACCTGTATAAACAAGACTACAGCTCCTAGCAACCCTTGACGGAAAGATATTAATTTCCATCTACCTTATCGTCTGAGACGCAGCGATGAAAAATTATTGCTTAGCGCGCTGTTTACTGAAGTAAAAAGTGCTTGTTAAGTTACGGAGAGTAACTTTGCTTTTCTTTGATGGTTTTTTAATAGTTTTATAGATAAGAAAAAGTATTTATGAGACAGGACAAAAAAAATGCTCGAATTAATAATGAAACAAAAGTATGTAAATAGTAATGAAACGAAATTAGTCTTTCACGAGGCCAAAAGACCTCCCCATCCCAACATAGTCCTCAAGTAGATAAAAAAATGGATAAAAAGAAGTTCGTAGCTCAATAATAACAGTCACAGGGATCAGTATTTTTTGTTCTTTCTTAGATATGATATGAAGAGTGTTAGCCCTGTGATGGCAGGTTGTACCTAGCAAGGCACATTACTTTGTATAATTTTACTGTGCGCACAGCTAAGTAGTTACCTTGGGATCTTTAAGTCAATAGTGAATAGGTTACTTCTAGGCAACCGTGCTTCGACGTCGAACACATCTTCGCTTCAGGCGACCACTATCAGGTCAAACGCGAGCGTATCACTAAATAAAAAAAAATCATCATCACAGCTTTCAAAACGATGAAGGAAAACATCGTAAGGAAACTGCCATGTCCTAGAACCAAAACTTCCAAGACATGTGACATCTACCAACCCTCATTGGGTCCGCGTGGTGGCCACTCCTTCCCAAAGAGAGGAGTCCTGTATCACAGCAGTTGGAACATTATACGTTGAATAAATCTAGACTTGTACCGCAAGAACTATTTACATTAACATTATTAGCCTACTATAACACTTTAGGTGCTCTAAAAGCTCTAATTTGAATCTTAAAGAGCTCTCTAGAGCTGTTAAATGCTATATAGACGTTCAGTAATAACATTAGTGATTCTGATGCTGTTCGCAACTAATGGTTGAGTTAAACCGTGCGTTTTATAGTCCCAAGGGAGTAGAAGTTTTCCTTTACTTCGATTAGAGAAGAATTTCTCTGCGGTTTTCTCTTTTTCCCAGCGGTGGGAATATTTTAAGCTGATTATGCTAATACCGTTGATCTTGTGGCCGCAAGCGCAGATTTTTAGATAAGATGTTACTCTATGGCTGTCTAGGAGGGGGGGGGGGGCTTTTTAAGTTTGTCCAATTATTTTTTTTTTTCGATATGGTTATCTAAATCTAAAGTTCTTTGTATTTATTTCAATTTCTTTGCCATTTCTTTAAAATGTTCTTATTTTTTGTTTCAGGTAAGTGCTGATTTTTTATGGTGCTCGTTATGAGAAACAGTCTTCAAAGTAAGTACTTAATAGTAGGTATTATTGATTAAAATAAAAAAAACCTGAAGTTTTCATTAATTCTGATCGCGTCAATTCGCATTATGCAAAAAAAAAGTTCGTTGCATAGATTAGATATTCCTAGCTATTGAACTTCAAAGTTATTTCAAACATTTTCCTTATTTTATTTATCAATGTTTTCCCTCTGTATTCCAAACAGCTTCTCAAATCAAGCGACATTTCTAAGAGTTCATCTCTTTGAGGAGGGATAAGGGTTCGGTAAGTCTGCAAGCGGGGCGCGATTTGATGATAAGCGTTTATAAGGGTCTTGATTAATTTTATAGCTTTACCAATTTTTTTTTATAAATCGTCATAATTTTGGTTGGAGACCAGGGAGATTTCCAACAATGACAAGTTTTACGGTTGATTGGGGGCGTTAGAAGGCTAAAACCATATTATTTGAAAATAGCTCTTCAGCCACTTAAAGTTTCGTTACTATCATCTCATCTTGTGGAACTTGAAGCAAAACGACTTAAACAGAACATTAATGACACCGCACGTCCTGACACTTGCACATTTCATGATCTTAAGACTACAGTTACTGGAGTTTGCGTTGCTGAATTGTGGTCCAAACCTATAAAAAAACATGTTGCACCGTTTGCGAATGGCTTTAAGAATCTAAGTAATGCTGCGTTTGGTAGTCTTCATCGACATGTTAAGAAGTTTTCACTATAACATCTCTTCGTTATGTCTATAACCGGCTATAGCGTCCACTCGCTAACATTCAGACCGAAGCCTTACCAATAAATACCGCCTCCTTAACATTCGACCAGACAGTCGATGGAAATAAGATAATATTTTCCCTATTTTTATCACAGGCGCACCCCTAGTCCCCTCCACTTGTCGACAGAGCATCAGTCGCCTCTCTAGTTTCATATTCTCATATAAATTCCGTTTTCCTTATTTCTCTTTTTTTATTATTTGTACAATACTGTTTAGTTAGGCGCTTAGTTGTTTCCTTGTGTCGTATGTTTTTGTTAAGGAGTGGGCAGAAGTCCAAGTGCTTAGTGGTAATTTAATCGTGGTTAGTTTATTAGAGCGATAATTGTGTAGTGAGTTCGTTTAGTTAAACCTCTTGTGTTGTTACGAATAATGTGTACTCATGTAAGGTTTTGTTTTTATCCGCGGGTCCGTCTGTTAAGGTTACAATTACCGGCACGGATCTTGAGCGCTGACCTTCACCTGCGCAGAAGTGAATTATTAGGTCCCTTTGGCATATGAAGTGAGGAACGGGGGCGGGGAAAGTGTAGTGATTGGCCCGCGTAGCGTGCCGTACCGCATTGCGTCATAGCCGCCACTCGGGATTCGTTGTTTTGTGCGTTTTATTTGTTTTATTGTGCGTTTCATTTGTCGATAAGTGTACGATGCGCAAAGCGATCCCCACTCTTACGCCGAGCGCTCAAGATCCGTGCCGGTATTTGTACCGTGACCCTGTAATGCTAAGAGCAACTAGAGGTACAGACACAGTCACTTCCGTTCCATCCATGGCGGGAGATACTCATTTGATGATTTTACCACCCAAAACAAAATATGTATTATTTTTTATCAGTCAGTTAATTATAATCCTGCCCTAAGACTGGTCTGTACTTTTCAAATTTACCCTCAATCCTTAGATTTTACCTGATACAACGTCCTGCCTCCGTTATAACAATGACGACAACCTCGTGAAAGCTGAGATAAGCAAATCAAGTATCTTGATTTGGCTCGCGAGGTTGTCGATATGTGGGACGTGGATTCGGCCCATGGCTTAATTGCCAAGAGCCTCGACCAACACCTAAGGAGGCTCTCGTTAGGCAGCTGGATTTCTTCTGGACACGGCGCACATTGTTAGGAGGTTCCTTTTTTTGGGGCCCTGACCGCCGGTAGCCTGGACCCTGTTCCCGATACCGGTGGGCCACTATTATTTATATTTTTAAATGTTTTAATTTTTTTATTTTTTTGTAAAAATATTTAAAAATGTTAATAATAAGTACGGAAAGCTGAATAAAGTATAATAATGATGCTTTATCCAGGGTCCCATATATCTGTGTACCAAAAGCAATCAATCGCTTTGTCAAACTTACGAATTAAACAAGAAATCTTGTATTTGTCTTGTCTCTGTCGCATTTCTATGTTAAAATTGACACACAAAATTTACACTTCATTTGATTAAATCCTGTTATATTCATTGGTATATTTTATGTCAAACATGTTTTTCAGAAACACCAAACAAATCTTTCTCATTAAACGGTGCGTTATCTAAATATTATGCTTATAATCCTCAGTGCTCGGTTATTAATCTGATTGCATTGTGTTTTCTATTTGCGACGTATGTCTGGATAGGGCGCGACGTTTAAGTGGTAGCGGGTTTTAGAATTTTAATACAGTTGAGCTTTATAACAGAAACGATGCAATATGGCACTAAAGGGAGGATACCTAATAATTAGTAGTCGGTGGAACAGGGCAGACGGTGATGATCATGAAAGGAAAGATATTAATGGATGTTGATTGTCGGGATTGGTTATATTAAGTATTCTGATACTTACTACTTTTATTTAAAGGCATTTTTACCAAATCATCAGTTTATGGTGTGACACCTATGTACTTATGTATAAGATATTTTGCGTATCCACACTCCGTATTAGAAAACAGCAGAGAATTGAATAATTTCTGCAATGTGTCAAACTCTTTACGTCCATAAATGATTAAGTACTAAGTAAAACTTTATTTTTAACCGACGAAAAAAAAAAGGAGGAGGTTCTCAATTCGACATGTATATTTTTTTTTTTTTTATTTTTTTTTTTTATGTATGACCACGCATAACTTTTCCCGGCGTGGTCCGATTTCAAAAATTCTTTTTTTGTTGGAAAGAGTATATCTCAAAGTTGGTCCCATTTTAATTTCAAAACTAAAATCGGCCTCTAAGGGTAGAAAAAAAGGAATTGATTGTCAACTTTCCTACAGAATTTTCAGTTGTGAACCGATTCGTTTGAAATAAAGTTAACATATGTAGTTCTGAGGACATTACTATATAGCAGAGATGTGGAGAAGATAACATGATGGTGTCACCATCATCAGATCAACTCCAGATCCCTGTTATGTTGTGAAGTCAGTCCCAAGAGTTCCTCAACAGTTAACAACAGCTATATCGTGTTTGGACTCATTTCACTCAGCTTGATGAGAACTTTAGACCCAGCTGAGGTATCATTGTCATCGAGGGTCTGAGGATGGTGACGGAAAGCAGGGGCAAGAGGTCCTCAACAGTTAACAGCACCTATATCGTGTTTGGGCTCATTTCATTAGTCTTGATGAAAATTTTAGACCTAAGCTGGAGTATAATTGTCATCGAGGGTCTGATGATGAGGACAGAAGGCAGTAGCAAGAGATCCTCAACAGTTAACAGCAACTATATCGTATTTGGGCTCATTTCATTCATCATGATAAGAACTTTAAACATAGTTGGGATTTGACAGTCGTTGACAGTCTGAGAGTGGAGTTTTTAGTTGCAAGTTACAGGTCCTCAACAGTTAATACTAATTACTGTGACGGTTACGTTGACAATGACAAAAGGGAAGACGGGTTTTTCCATGTGTTAAACACTCTAATCATGGTATACAACTAAAAAGCTAAAAATAATAACTTTTTAACAAAAAAATCAAACCGACGAAAGATTGAACTGAAAAGCTAAAAATAAATTTTGAGGCGGCGCCAAAGAAACAATCAACGAAAAGCAACCTAGCTACAATAAAATTATGCTTCGCTTCAAATAATTAATTTAGGTACATGTTTGTAGGTATGTTTGTTTGGCGCCGCCTCAAAATTTATTTTTAGCTTTTCAGTTCAATCTTTCGTCGGTTTGATTTTTTTGTTAAAAAGTTATTATTAATATTGTAGTGAGCATTGTTTGTAACTTCATACGTTTTTCCAGTGAGTTAATAAACAAGTGTCATTACTGACCTCTACAAAATCGCTTCCGCTTATCAATCCCACCACAGCCCCGTCCGCGATGCATCGCAACAATCCGCCCGGTACACTGCGTTGCAAACAAAAGTGCCCAGTTCAATTCGACTAATGGGGGGAGATAAGCTCCCTCGCATTACGGTACACTTCAGGCCGTGTGTGCTCAAGGTATGATAATGCACGTAAGTGTACGCATTGTGTCATGTTTAGGGAGATGGGTGGTCTAAATTTTGACAGGGTTTGGTACATGATGCTTTGACGTCTAACAGGGGAGAATGGGAGACGAAAACGTGTTGCGGGTTTTGTAAATGTCTCGTTCATGATGCTGTGATGTCTGACAAGGGTGGATGGAAGAAGAAAACTTGTTGCATCAACCACCAGTAGAATGAGATAAGGATAGGAAGTTGATGATGATGAGAAATGTCTTGTACTTTACAAGAGAATGGTGCAGAAAAATGTTAGTTTTAAAGTTTCAATTATTCTTGGGCTCTCTTTGCTCCTTTAATTTTTCTTGTACCCGCTCGTCCTTTGTTCAGATTACAAATCAATTATTTCAGGTAGGCCAGTTACAGGTACTTTTAAAGACAAAGAAGGAGCTGCAGTCCGGGTCACAATACATAAGAACTGTGAAAGTACTGTAGTTGCCCATTCCAAAGAAAAGGGCTCTATAGAGAGGAACGGGTAAGAAACTCCATAGACATTCAACAAAGCAACATGGACAGCTATAACCCGAGATGTTAAGCACCACAGATTTCTACATGACATTAGGATTAACCGTAAAAAATTCGTTAAGCGATTGTTAAATTCATTTAGTTGATGTTTTGTGCTCGTGAGTGCCTAATTGTTATGTTGTTGCCTTAAGTAAAACTAAGTCTCTGAAATACTTAAATCGTCATTACCAATTTAAGATGGTCGTCTTCCAAAAACTCCTATAGTCGACATTTTCTCTGTTAACAAACATATTAGGTAAATAAGCTGCTTAACAGCTAGGCTTTAAAATAGGCCGTAATACAAGCTATTTTCTTACACTAAGAACATAAAGCGAGTAAACAGCTCCATCCTACTCCCAAAGCACAAATAATCCGCCATTCCAACGATACCCTTAATGCATGATTCGACGCACACTAATCGCTCGTCAGTAATACATTCCGTACGAATGCGAGGCACGTCCGCACACTTTGAGAGCCGTGTTTCGACTGACGGGTCTCGTGAATGGCGCGCTGAATTGCGTGCGGGTAGATAGAGAATTTTGTGTTGCTTTGTTGTGGTTGGGTAATGGGTGTGAGTGAGATTAGTGTTGTTTGAAATTTTAGGGATTATGCAGCCTGTTATGGGGATTTACGCTTTTAATTAGTAATTTTGTGTTAAAGTTTGCTCATAGTCAACGCTAAGTGCTAATTACTAACAGCATATTTGTAATTCGACGGCACGGTTGACGTAGGTTGCTGGGTTTCGGATCGTGAGTTTAGTTCTCGCACGTGGCATAATATAGCGAATAACCCTTATTGAAACTATCGTATTACAAAGTCCATTTGTGAGGTATCTTTTTCTTTTTCAGTCTCATAAAATTGCAACTCATTAAACTGAGAGGTCCAATCGCATGTTAAAGTGCTTTAAATGCGAATGAATGCAGATGCTTGAGATCGGACTTCTCGCCCTATCAAATGATGTCTTCATGTGACAGATTGTAACAGGGAAACTGCGACTTGAACTGAGACTAGGCGCCACTGTTGCTATTTATGCCTATTACCTCATCACCTTCCTATCAAAAGTCTAACCTTACGATAATTACAATGATAAATATTACATATCGCTATTATCACACTTGTTATCACCAAGCGAATGTTTACAACTTGAATACAGTGCAGACTGAGATAGTGTTATCTCGGGCTATCGCAAATGGAATGTTTTAGCTACAGTATCACACCGACCACCGTTTAAAACGCACGTGATAGAAGTTATAAAACGTGACTTAACATTGTAAAGTGGTTTGAAGGAAGAAGAAACGATAACAAAAGAAATAACAGCAAAATTAAACTAAAACAACATAATTTGAAAGAAGGCGCAATAACAGTTACCTTAATAAAAAAGAAGTCCGGACCTTTCAGAAGCACCCAAGATGGATTTTACAAATAAAGTGGTTATAGTCACTGGAGCTAGTTCAGGAATTGGAGCTGCATCAGCAATCCTCTTCGCGAAACACGGAGCAAAACTCACTCTTATAGGCAGAGATGAACAAAGACTCAAAAACACAGCAGACAAGTGCCAAGAAGCCAATGGACTCACACCTCTCTGCCTCAGATTAGATCTCACAGCGAACGGAAGCTGCGAAACAGTGATCACCCAAACAGTAGCTCGTTACCAAAGAATTGATGTTCTAGTGAATTGTGCTGCCAAAATGCTTATGGGATCTCTATTCGATGACAGTATAGACTCGTTTGACGAAATGATTGATATCAATCTTCGTGTACCATACAAACTAACTCATCTAGCGTTACCGTATTTAGTCAGAACAAAAGGGAATATTGTGAACCTACACGCAACAAAATACACTAAAGTCGTACATGGATTTCTACCTTATACTGTGACAAAATCTGGTTTAGAAAGATTTACTAGAACTGCAGCTGTTGAATTAGCGTCAGAAGGAGTTAGAGTCAATGCAGTTCAACCTGGTCTGACAAGGACGAATATACTGAAGAACTTAGCAATGGAAGAAGATGAAATGAATTTCGTTTATGATATTCTGTCGAATAAGATGAAGATATTAGATCCTGAGGAAGTTGCGAAGATGGTTGTGTTTGTTGCTAGTGAAGTGTGTCCAAATCTGAATGGTTCAGATATTGGACTGACTGGAGCTTCTTCCATGTGAAGGTTAACATGGATTGAGTGAAAGTGAATAGTTTTAATGGCTCTGAAGTGGAGACAGGCGGAATATTTGGCAAGAAGATGGCAGGTGGAGTAGAGCCTTAATAAATTCCGAATGGTGATACGAAAAGTATAGGCAATCCAACGGCCAGAAGCGTGAACGATATTCAGAAGACCGCGGGTAAAATTTTGTCGAGACACGTGCATGTCATTGAAATATGGAACAAAAACTAGGGGCCTATACTCAGGTGGGTGGAAAAGAACTGCCAATGAATAAATCAATGATTTTAGACTTAAGTGATATCTGAACAATAAGTTGTATTCTCGAACAATAATGTGATTCGTTAGGTTAGTTTTGTAATAAAAATTTGTGAGCATGTAATACACGTATGATTTAATATTTCAAGGTTGATTTGTCTTTTCTTTTAAATTTTCATTAAAAGAAGTTCTTCAACTGTTTGTTTTTCTTTTTCGTGTTTGGTATCTTCTTCGTCACAATTATTTTACCTTTCAAACAGTTTAGCTCAGAATTTTAAGTAACTTTGTAAAAAATAATGTGAATGTTCAAGTGATTTTTCTTTTTAAGTGTCTTGATCAGATTACGAATAAAAAGTGGAGCTGCATTGCTCACGTTGAGGTAGTTGCACTGTTTCAAAGCTTAAACTTTTCCTTGGATTTTTTTTAAATGCATTATGTGTGATGTTTCTGTCATGATGATTTGTTGTTTTTTCTTTATCAGTGTTTGTGCCATGAAAACGTACTCAGCTGATAAATATAGTGTAGTAATACTAGATAAGTTACAAAATTGGCACATAGGTACCCGAATCAAATGCGTAAAGTAAAAATAAACCTTTTTTTGTATTTGTGTAAAAATAATCGAATAAGTCCTCCCACAATGAATATAGTGGGTTGCCCTGGCCTTGCTTGCTTTGAAACGCAAAGGAACTGTGGGTTTTAGGGTTCCGTAGCCAAATGGCAAAAACGGAACCCTTATAGATTCGTCATGTCTGTCTGTCTGTCTGTCCCTCCTTATGTCACAGCCACTTTTTGTCGAAAGTATAAGAGCTATCCTGTTGAAACTTGGTAGGTAGATGTATTATGTGAACCGCATTAGGATTTTCACACAAAAATAAAAACAAAACAAATTTTGGGGGTGCCCCCCATACTTAGAATTGAAACTCAAATTTTTTTTTCACCAAACCCATACGTGTGTGGTATCTATGGATACGTCTTTACAAATCATATTGAGTTTACTAATATAATTTTTTTCTAAACTGAACAGTTTGCACGAGAGACACGTCCAAAGTGGTAAAATGTGTGTCCCCCCCTGTAACTTCTAAAATATTGAATGATAAAACTAAAAAAAAATATGTAATGTAGACCTCAACAAAAACTTCCAACGAAAATTGGTTTGGATGAGATACAGTTAGCAGTTTTTGAGATATAGTACATTTTCAAAAACCGCAAATATAACTTTGCCATTCATACAAACACTATGAAAAACAAAGTTATTTTTATTGTTTGTGTATATTACTTACTAATCTCAATATAATTATACCCGTAATCTATGCTTGCTACTACGGAACCCTTCATGGGCGAGTCCAACTCGCACTTGGCCGGTTTTTAGTTAGACAGTCTCTTCCATTCAACTAGAGCGGTAGGACTCATTTTATTTGCTACCCCGGAAAAAATAAAGACCAGCAGAATTTACATTGCTACATAAACTCGTAAAAACTTCACATAACTGACATAATATTCAACCATACTGCAAATCGAACGGCAAACATCCACAAAATTCACTCCCATATTCCAGAACTGACCAAATCATTGATATGCAACGCTCCACCGACATTGACGGACAGACGGACACTAACAGTAGCGCAATTATAGACGCAGATTACATTACCTTATCGAGAGCCACATCTGATGCGATTACTGGATTACTGGTCTGGGGAGCGTCGAGATTGGACAGATCATGTCGGAATTAGCTGGGTGGAGTTTGAAAATGCTCCGGGTTTTTTAAACACCGCGCCAAGTTGATCTTGGAAGAACCCAGTATATTACATTATGTTAAAATTAATATGTATGAAGCACAGATGCACTAATAAAATTAAATCATCAGAGAGTATTCTGATGAAGACCACAGGATCACGCTGGATGCAAGCCGCTTCTAACTGGTCCTATTGGAAATCTATAGAGGAGGCCTATGTTCAGAAGTGAACGTCCTACGGCTGATATGATAATGATGAATAAGAGGGCACTGGTGTAGTGGCAACTTCTCCGACTTAGGAGTTCTTGTTCCTGTGGTTAAACCCAGCCAGGTGCATTACTTTGTGTCAATTATTTCATTACGAGTGCTCTAAAAAACGATAAAAAAACATCGTGAGGAAAACGGCATGTTCTGTCTTTATTGCAAAATAATTGAAGTTGATAATTTTAACATCTGGCAGCTTCGTTTATTTTAAAACACTTTTGTTTATCAGTTAACTTATCAGGGGTTCTAAAATTGTTTTCATATCGGTAGATAACGTTGTTGTTGTGTAACATTTTTGACCTCTGTTGCTGTACTTAGAGCACCACTATCTAAAAATGGAAGTAGTGGTGGCCCAGTGGTGTAGGCCCCGACTTACGAGATGTAGGTCGTCGGCTCGATCCCAACTAGGCGCACTTTCGAAAACAAGTAACATGTATCTACCAAACCGCACTGGGTCCGCGTGGTGGATTATGGCCCAATCTGTCTCCCAGAGAGGAGGCCTGTGTCTCAACAGGAGCATTAATAACTGATAATGATGATGACGCATTCATACATTATTTTCCATTCATTGTTTAAGGCAAAGACACTATTAAAATCAACAACCTGAAAGCTAAAATTTGGGTCTGACTCAATCTAGATTGCCCTGATTCGACCTGGACAGTTCTCTCGTTCCCATCGTCCAAATCCTGGAATAGCTAATGACATATTAAAAAAGTGAATTACATCCGGCTTCTTCTAAGAATCTCAGCTTGATCTCATTTTCTTTGTGAGGATGAAAATACCGGAGATTGCTTTCATCGTTATTTCAATTATTTTCTAAGCAAAGAAAGGTAAACTAGGTAAGCTACATTTTTTTCAGAAATTATGTGAAGTGTCCATTCTTTACAAAGTCTTTGGCTAAAGTTATTGATACGTAAAACACAATATAACAACACACAACTTTTTATTCTATAAACTGAATAGTTTTTATTCATTAAATCTCTGTGGCTTTATGATCTGCCCGAAAATATCAAAACTATTTAAATTCAGTATTTTCTCTCATGGTCCGAGTACATGCCAAAAAAACTCTGTTACAAGTTAACTTCATCAATCTTCGACCACCACTCCGCTCTAATTAACAAAATAGCTCTTCGCAATCAAATAAGTAAAACTTCGGAAGAGCTGCCCTTATCTCCGAAGTTTAAACTTTTAATCAACTTGGGAAAACCACAGTCTTTGGGAGATGCACAAGATTGAATGAAGACGTTGGAAAGGAATATGGAAGAGAAATTATTTATCGCTTCAAAGAATAGACCTTTCAATCTTTGAAGGATTTTCAGCTGAATTTTGAAAAGGGGAAAGGTCCCGGTCCTTATAATCGCAAAAAATGGCTTAAGGATCCAGTCCTTAAGATTTACAGTATACTTCTCTTTGTTTTAAATAGCAATGCGGTTATTAAAGATGTTCAAAATCTATTCACAAATCTCGTGCCAGCGAGAATTAAGTTTAAAAAAGTATACTATACAATTTTGTCATAATGGAGACGTGTTAATAGGTAAATATATTAAAGACGTAAAACGTACAAAAGATCTTTGCTTAGAAAAGTTTTTTTTTGTTATTGAAGCTAAGGCAACGAAGATGTTACTCCCAAACAAAATTGTCAACCACTCAGCTAAGTTTAAAATCGAATGCGTTAATTCTAAATCCAATATAGTTCTTGCCACGACACGATAGGAAACGAATTAATAAAGATAAGATCGGTTACGACCATAAAACATTAATGATATCGTCTATATATTTTTTAACAACAATCTGTTGCGTTACACAGAGAGACAAAATATTCAAAGTCAATAATTTCCTGTACTTATCGCCATTTACATGTGGGAAAACTTTACAAAGTCAAAGTTTGGTACTATTTTAACCGTGGTAATATGCGGGTAGACGAGATTTAAACGAGATTTCGTTTTCATGGAGATATTCACGGGGTTTCATCAGATCGGAGTGTTTTGAGTGTTTTTTAGCAGAAGCGAAATGTATGACCTATAATTAGTAGTCCTGGAAATCCATAAACATACTCCGTACCCAGGTAGGCCGAAGCTAGGAAAATCTGCTCAGGTGGAAGTTCATTGATGACTCTGACCTGAAGTGTAAATGTGGTGCTGCTCCACAAACGATGAGGCACTTAATATCGTGCCCTGCGTGCCCTGCCAACTGTTCGTTACAGGAGCTGATGGCCGTCTCGGGGAGCGCTAAACTCGTGGCCCAATTTTGGGCCGAGTCGATATAGATTGTCATCGACACGATAAGAAGAAGTAGTAATGCCATCAGGAAGCAACGAAATATTGTAGCTTTCTTTCTAACCTGAGGAAAGTTTCTAGTTCTCCAGTATCCAGATTATTATTTTCTGTATTTTGAGTATTTTTGAATCAACGTGTGGATAATTTTCTCTCACCTGTTGATTTACTAAAACTACATTAATAACTAAAAAACAATTTTATCGTTTATCACTCGTATCAAATTGGCACAATTAATCATTTAGGTGGGGCAGATTAAATCCTCGTACAATAGATTAGACAAATGTGCACCTGTTATCTTTCTACTTCAGTAAGTTATACTTATTGATTTGATCAGTAAGCTAGACTTCTTGAGTTCATTTGCACTTTTTGCACTCACTGCTATGCCTTTGATTAAAATCTCAAAATCAATGGCGTCTGAATTGACAATAGGTGACACCTAATCAAAATTAGAATTGCGTCGGTGTTTCAACACTCACCTTCGAAATTTATTAGCGTGTATTTTCTTTGGCATTTATAATAATAATAACTTTTTTTCTTCTTCATATGTTTCGACCTATCTCTTTCGTAGGTACGACAGGTCTTCTTCTTCTTCTTCTTCCTGCCCTTATCCCATTCTATTTGGGGTCGGCGCAACACGTTTTCTTCTTCCATTCTTCCCTATCAGACGTCACAGTATCATTTACTCCTTTTTCTTTCATATCATTCCTTAGACAATCCATCCATCTTTTCTTTGGCCTTCCTCGTCCTCTCCATCCATCAACATTCATACTCATCACTTTCTTAGTCACATGGGTGTCATCCCTCCTCATCACATGTCCATACCAAGATAGACGATTCCCTTTCATTTTTTCTGTAACAGGCACCACTTTCAAACTTCCCAAGACTTAAAATAATATTTCACTCTCTTAGTCAAGTTTCCGCCATCTTTGCTAAAGTGGTCTCGTCATCGTTTTCTTTTTATTTAATAAGCTGTTATAAGTTCTCAACGTGTTAGATTCTGCTTTCTCTCACAATTTTAAATAGAGATATAATATCAAGTGGTTTCCTACTTTATGCTTGTGCTGTATATTAATGTCTTAACCACTAACAATATCTTACTCCCGCAAATCAGTTTCTTCGAATTTGTAAACAGTCACAATTAAAGCAACTTTGTTGATTTTATTTTTATGCACGTTTCCCAGATTAGTGGTTGCAATAATCGTTAATTTTAGTTTACCGACCTTCCAATATCTGGAAGCTATAAATTCTGTTCTGAGATATATTAAATTGTTAAGTCTGTTTATTTGTGTGCGTTCGACTAACTTATTAAGACTAATGCTGCTTCGTAACTGTTGAGATAATATGAAAAAGTTAAAGATAATTAGATAAATGGATTAGATAATGAATGAATTATAATTATTCAATACTCACCAAACGGTGCGTGGCGTTGTTACTAGCCGCTTCAATCTTAATTCAAGAGCACTCATAATCAACAATGTTACCTGATAAGGTAATTCCAAATTCAACGACGACGAAAACTCAGTGAAATTAGATTTACAAATAATTAAGATTTAAGTTGTTTGTTAATAAAAATTAAGCATAAATCTCAATTTCTTAGCAATTTCTTGACATTTTCTTCTTCAAACCGTTTTATTATCGTTCTGAAATCGTTAACCAACATCCTTAGCGCGGCAAACCTATCAAAACCCAATAACTTTAGCGGTCTGTCAGACATGGATCGATTTACAACCATTTCACATCCATCATACGGTGTAATATTCAATGGCAACCGTGTACAATGGCTGAAGCTTGTCGACAAAATTGGACCGAAGCCAAAAACGGGGTACCACTTCAGTAAGACACTTCGGACGATGTACATTTAGTTGTAAACCGTACTTTAGTCTTTGAAGGATGAAAATTTCGGGGGTCAGGTTAATCTGGTTCTTGAGCTAGTTAAAAGTAAATTGTTACTAATAGTTTGTGTAATTTATTAGTAATGATACTATCGCTTTGTAAAATCTAAACATTCCTTCCCGTCTTGTTTTTTCATTAGACTTTCTTTTAATAACAATTAATTAGATTGTAGTAGTTTTTTGTGTGTTTAAATAATGGCATTTTCGTTCGTGTTTTCGGTTTTGCGGTTGAATTTGCTATGTTATTTCTGATTTTCAGCCAATTAAGGGAAATTGCTGTTGGCTATTTATGTGTGGTTGTGTTAATGAGAAGTTCTCTGTATATTTCTGATTGTGGCATTTATTGGCCAGAATTGTTTTCGGAAATTAATCGTGGTAATTGGTAATTTGTAGTACATTCTCGGCGTTCACTGCGGTTATTTGCTATAGGGACTTTAATTGCCTTTCTCCTATGGAATAGGCAGATACCTCTTACATGCTCCTTTCTCATCTCGTCTATATTAAAAGATCTGGTCATGCAGCCGCCATTTGGGCCCTACCAGAAAACCAGCGCTGTGACAAATGTCGCAGCACATGCTGAGGTAGGAGCCTTTTGGCCTCGCACAGGACTAAATTGTTTTCTTTTTTTATTTTTGTTTTGTGTGGGTTTACCTTTTGTTTTTCTTTTATCAATTTGTTTGTTTTTATTCATGTAATTTTTGTTTGTTCTGTCCTGTGTGTTGCAATAAATCTCTTTTCTTTCTTTATTTGCGGGTACTACTCACCTGACCTTTTTCAAGAACCTCACCTATGTATGTTCTTCTAGGCATCCTCCTAGTTCCCTTTCACTCATTCTCTCTACCTAACATCTAAGCCTTTTTTATTTCTATTATTATCATTTCCTGACACACTATTTCTCTGCTTTAACTTTCAGGGATTGCTATGTCCATTATTTTCTATAGGCCCGTTCAATTTGTATCTGATTATACTTCGTCTACTTTCTCAAAGACGATATCAGTTATAACCACTAGCTAAAGTAATTATTACTTTTGTGTTTCTAAGATTCTTAGTTTCATCAGATAACAATGGAAACTAGTGTTTATTGCTAACTTATCCTTATTTACTACTTCTTGTCTATCTGTGTATATCTTTTTATTAGAGTTTATTGTTATTTCGTTGTTTATAGTTACTATAATAATAGATTCGTACTGCGCAGTATAATAATCTTGGCTGTAACATCTTCTTTCACATTGGTATTCAGTATTGTTTTGTCTTCTCTGTATATTTTTGAAGATATTATTACAAGCGTTAGTAATCTGATTATAGGTACTACTTTCAACCCGCATTGGGCCTGTGTTGATCGAGGCCTATGTCCCAGCATTTCAATTTAAAACAGTAGTTTGCCATTTCGTTTTTCGCTATCAGAAAATACACTGAAAATAAAAATAAAACTACTCAGAATGGAACTCTATAAATTGAATCAAACAGATTGAACATATCGATATGAGTGAAAATAAAAAGTTAAATCGCGCGGGTAGTCGGCGAAAAGTTTAAATTTCCGGACGCGCTAGCTCGCGCCAGTCATTCAGTGATCGACACGCGGGCCGGGAGGACGTGTCGCGGAAATTAACTTTAACGTTCACGCGTATCAGATTGGCATGATAGTGGAAAAAAAAAATGGTTTTCAATACTCTATCGTGCCAATTGGATCTCGATACTGCACGCCTGCAACTGTGACCTTTATTTCATATTGGATTTTTCTGTTACTCTACTGTAGAACGAAGTATGACTAGGTTAAAAGTTAATTCGATGTTTTAGGCTAGTTTTTCAACAGTCATAAATCATAGCCTTGAATGTTTTATTTGATGAGAAGCTAGTTACTAATTAATAACAGCTGCACAGGTTGATTTTCAAGGTTAAGCACTGCACTTGTCGGAATTAATCTGTGGATCTAGGTTGTCATTTGTTGATCTTTCACAGTCTTTACTGTTAATCAGAAGCTCAAATCTGACATTCAGTCTTACCAAGGCTAATCGATTACTCAGTTACTGGTTTTGGATGTCAGATAGGCAATCAATCTATTAAAATACTTGATATTCAGCTGCATCTAGTACAATTGGAACCCGACTTTAGTCAAAAATCGAAGTTCAATCATAGTTCGGAGAAGGCGACGCTAGAAGATGATGAATGCTTTATTTGAACGGCTGACGCGAGTATTTAATACATTTCATGTATACCAGTGACCATCAATTGTATTTAACTTTGCAGTTACTCGTCGTAGGTATATAGCCGTCCTTAAAGATTTGCTCGCCATGTACGATCATGCTGCTTTCACTGGCAACGTAATAACTGTGCATCCAATCGCAGTAGCAAACTTCGTGACCTCCACCTGTGTTAGAAAGTTTGTTTTCTCTCAGTTGTACTACACATTGTACCTACATGACGATGAGGAGCGGGCGGACGGTAAGTAATGTATGACTCGCCGTCCGATAATGGACCATGTCCGGGTCTACGGCGCGTTGTGTTCCACGCGCGCCTCAAAGAGCTGTCAGCGATCAAAGCCTGCCGGCTTCGCGGAACGGTCTCATCAGGAAACCGTGACCCTGGAACGTAAAAGGCTATTGAAGGATCACCGTGGATTTTAGTCAGCACAAGTTGGACAGTATGGGTAGGAGGTTAAGTTAAGTAAGTTAAGGAGGTTTGCGCAGTCGCTGGTTCGATTCCCGCACGGAACCAATATTTGTATGACCTACAAGTAGTTAAACTAGCTTATTAGGTCTGGCTGTTTGTGTATGTGAGTTTAAATGTTTGTAAGTACACCCACGTTGTAGGAGAAATTCACCACACAGCTTCAAGTTTACTGGACGCCGTTTCTAGAGAACTGCAAGCTTCACGGTAAACTGGATCGTGTATGGTTAGCATTAAGAACACTTCTGCCTCATCATCATCAGCCTATGAATGTTCCCACGACTGGGACACAGGCCTCCTCTCTGTGAGAGGGAGTGGGCCTAGTGCGGGTTGGTAGATGTCACATGTCTTCGAATTTTTTGGTTCTAGGAAACGCCGGTTTCCTCACGATGTTTTCCTTCACCTTTTTGAGAACGGTGGTGATGAAATAAATTACCCAAAGTAAGTCGGCTGGCTGGGTTCGAACCCAAACGACGAAAGTCGGAGCCAATACCACTGGGCCACCACTGCTCGTTTCTCACACTTCAGCCTAACCCTTCGGAAATTAGATACCTTTATACCTACAGGGTGGATGTTTTTTTTTATAGCGGGGTACATCCAGGGCAGGGTGGGAGGGACTGTCAGACTTGTACTGACTAAAATCCACGGTGTCGTTCGATAGCCCTTTACGTTCCAGAGCCACGGTATTCGTTAGTCCCTCGACGCCGGCAGGCTCTGGCCCTCTAGGGGGGGGCCCGTCATTGTGCTGACACTCTTTGAGGCGCGCGTGGAATACGACGCGCCCCGTCGACCCGGGCATGGTCCTTGACCGGACAGCGAGTCGCCCATTACAGGCGCGATGTTAAAAATTCACAAAAAAATCATTCGTTGAACGTGTATCTTATTATTTATTATAACGATAATAAATTAACGTTCTTAATACCCAATCCGCCGGTATTATCATTTTGACAGCTCCATAATCTATGTGATTACTGTGAACAAGACGGATAACTCTGTTTCTTTCATTTTTATTTCATTGTATAATTAATGTTTCTGTTGATGTTTTGTGGTGGAAATTGTTTGACAACACGTGTTGATAAGTGATTATGTTTTTCTGTGTTTCTGATGTTCTGTTCACCGTATCATCTCGCTTAAATACACGTTTTTTTTTTTTCCGGCAACCGATTTGGATCAGAACTAAATCCAAATGTTTCTCACCTCGTTAATATCCCTCTTGTAAACTATAATAGCGATATATTTTTTTATAAAATCAAACGATTCCTCCCACCCTGGGCGGGACGGGAGGGAAAGTCAGACTTATACTACAGGTCCCACACCTCGGCAGGACAGTGACTGGAACGCAAATTGCAAATCGCAATCGCAACCAAAGGAACGGAGTGGATATTTCGTCAGTGTCTGACAGTCCTTTCTGGTCCACCCATGATGAGATTATTACACTCTTAATCCCGTTCAGTCGTTCTAGATCGATTATTTCACAAATATCCATCCATCCATCTACATTTTTTGATTTATAAAATAAGTAGATTTCCTCTTAAAAGGCAACTCGCTGTCCGACCATGGACCATGCCCGGGTCGACGGCGCGTTGTGTTCCACGCGCGCCTCAAAGAGCGTCAGAATGATGACGGGGCCCTCTAGAGGGCCAAAGCCTGCCGGGGTCGCGGGACTTATCTCATTAACGTGACCCCGGAACATAAAGGGTTATTGAAGGACACCGTGGATTTAAGTCAGTACAAGTCTGACAGTACCTCCCGCCCTGCCCGGGGTGGGAGGACTCATTTGATGACTTTACCATGCTAAAAAAAAAGTATTTCCTTTAGTAACATATCGGTAGTAGTCATTCAATTAATGGCTTAGTAAGTGAAGTAGAAAAACAACATATACGTCTTCTGTCGTTTTTGGCATGCCCCAGTAGTTTGTTTACATTTTTCCTTACCTAAATGAGAAATAGTAAAAGTTCCAGATTGACTGAATCGCTCAATCAAACACCAATTTTGTTTGCAACTATTGCTCGCTTACGTTCTGGCTTTCATCCAAGACTGAGAGAAAGTTTTATGAAGACTTATAAACACATAATATACTTTTCATTCGATATTGTAACATTTTCTTCTTAGTAAACATTATGACAGTACAACACTATACAAATCAGTGCAAAATAAATTACCCGCTATAATTTAATGCATTTTTTTATTCACTATTACTGCAACACACATAAATTTAAGTGTAAAACTCATTGTAGAATAATTCACCCACTATAATTAATTGTTTTTACTACAACACTATACAAATTAGTGTAAAATATATAACCCACTATAATTTTAATGCATTTTTTGTTACTATTTTTGCAAACATAAATTGTAGAATAAAAGTCAGTGCATAATAATTCTCACACTTTAATTGCTTGTTATTTTTCTAGTCATTAATGTTGCAAGCACACATAAATCGAAGACACAGTATACAAATCAGTGCAAAATTATTTGCTCACTGTTAAAATGTCACATAACTTGTAAATTAATTAATGTTGGAATTGCAATGTACGAGCGAATTCACTTCTTAGTTGCGAATTTATTGCAGATGAAATGATTCAGGGTGAAATGATGTTCAACATTGAAATAAAATAGCTATGTTCCGGCATTGTGCCAGAATTCGCTCTCGATTAAGTCTTCGCCATTTCACTCGAATGTGTACTATCAATGGTTGGTTTTTGGCTGCTAAACTGACTTTCACAACATCTCGGTTTTGTGCTTTTCGATTTTCGAATGTTACCGTTTGTCGTTAAAAAATTGGAACTCTTTCTACGTCTTTTCATGAAGATTTTGTCCTCGTTACTTTTGCAGATATTTTGAAATCATAAATACAGAATAAATTCAGAGTTTAAAGGCAACTTTTTTAATTTTGTTTGGACTTTAAAATGTTATTGTTACTTAAAATTACTATACAAACCGTGGCATAATTCTGCAAACCAAAGTTTTATTGTTGAAAGACATTTCACAACCCTCATTGACCTAAATTCTGTAATTTATTACAAAAGAGAAACTTACTCCAAATGAAACTTAACTAATGAGCCTCAAAATAAGACCTTTTCAGACCATTTCAAATACTTTTCACCTTGACATCTCTGAAGAATCACAGTTTTTAAGAAAAAAAAGAGATCTCTCGACGCAGCGACGGCGAAATAAAGGGGAAGCTCCATTAAACTTCTGTAAAGGTTCCACAGTTTTTGTCTCTTTTATGAAAAAAATCTTAAAAATTCGCTTTATCATTTGTAGTGTTTCGTTTTAACTTTTTCTTACTGAAAAAAACGTTTCTTAGTAATTGATTTTATGAATATTTTAAACGTTAGAAGGAAGTTTCTTTGGTTTTGGCTTTTTAAATATTTTAGAGACTTTCCTTTATAATTTTTTTTAACGTTTTTTGTGGAATAAAAGTGTACCATATTGGTAGTTTAATTCTGTTTTACCCTTAGGGAGTACAGCTGCAATATTTTGTCATGTGTAACTCTTTCTACGTGCACCAGTAATTGACATAATATTTCATTTGAATTTAAAGTTTATTTTACTTTCGAAATATAAACAAGGTTAGCCTAGAAACATGGGACTCTAAAATCAGATAAATTGCGACACAATTATTTTGAATCGACTATTTACTCTACATATAAGTTGAACAGTAGAAAAAGATATTCTTCTTTACTAATTTTATTGCAATTCTTTTTATGATTCTGCTAAAGTGGTCTTTTTAGACAGGAGTTCTCAGAGTGCATTAGAGTGTGGAAATTCAGCAAATCCTTCTCTTTGTCGGAACCGAACCAACGACTCTTCACATGGTAAACACAGCTCAACAGTTGCGCGATATAAATGTCAGTTTTACTGATAACATTTGCATTGATAAAACGACATGGATACAGGATTAATAAACATTTGTTTTCTGATAAAACTGAATATGTTTGTGCACCTGTTCGATTAAAGTATTTATATAAATGTAATTTATCACGGACGGTTGCAAAACTCACTTTAATCCCGTATCTTAATGCCGTCCGTATGGCAAGCAAAACCTATTACAATATCATTATTAGTTATTATTGCTGCTGCTCGTAAAATGGCTTTGAATTGCAAGATGGTAATTTTCTGTTCATCTCAGAGCGAAGACTACATTTTCATCTGGTAAAAATGTTTTTATTCTACCTTTTAAGGTTTATATCTCATCTTTCGAACCACCGTAACCGTTCCACTTTTCATACGTCTTGATGAAACATGGGGATTTATAACCTGATAACATTTCAGAATAAAATCTCGAAAAAATGGTGAAAAATGGTGAGACCACTGTCCCAGCAGTGTGACACCAATAAAAACAATGACCAAAGCCGTATTATAATTCCTTGTAAGGTTTAGTGTGACATGGTACAAAGACGACTGCAGTTTTTTATTGCTATAAATCCTAAAATCATTAAAAAAACTTTCTAAATGACGTTGGCGCCTAAATTCTTCCATCGCATCGGCATATTTTTTTTTTTCTATCATAAATCAAATCCTTAACGTCACAGCTGAAGATTTAATAATATGAAACGAGAACTCTCAAAACGATTTCGTTTATTAATAATTTTTATGACGCCATATTGTCTTCGAGCTATGATTTATAAGACGCATTAAATTCCAGATAAACGGCCGCCAGTGTACGCTAACGTCTTTTGTTTCGAACGATGAACAATTAGTTTCAAATATAAATAACTAGATGTCGCTATTCTAAATTTCGAATTTATTTTCGCTGTTATTAATAAATTCAGGCATTATTACTATTGTAATAATCAAATAGATTATTGCTGTAATAATGTTTAATTAGGACAACGTACATAATTGATTCGCGGAAGTCGTTTAAATCATTTATGAAATGGGCCGTTAATGTGGCCCGAATTGTAAATTAAAGGAGGTGTTAACTTTATTTTCTTATTTATTTTATTTATTTATTTAACTATTTATGTACACACAAGAAAAGTAAAGGAAAATACATGTTTAATACTGATGTACAAAGGTACTGCTTATTTCTTTTGAAATTTCTGCCAGCAGACCTAAAGGAGAAATGAAAAAGAAATGTAGACAATAGTGTGTAAGAACACTCGCCTTTAAAATTTTGATCGAAAGTGCTTTTAACTTTTTAAGTTCTTTTTAACTTTTTCAATATCTGATAAGAGATTGGAGATAAGCGACAAAAGAGATGAAAGTTAAACATGTTTTAATTTGATTGAGAGAAGGTAAACCGCAGAAAAGGCAGAATTTACCTGCCTTTTCTGCAAATCACGATCATTCGGCTATAACATCCCAGTCTCAATTTAGCCTGATAAATCAAAGTACAGGATATGAAAGTACTGTGATCATTTGGCATGTGACGAGACAATGGCGGTGGTTTTATTTAGTGACGATATTTAGAGTGTGCCAAACTAAATAGGCCAGAATGTTTGTCTTCAAAACGGGTGTGGCGCAAGGTATGAGCGGAAGCGAGTTAGCCCCTTCGTACACAAGGATACTAAAGTCTCTGATACCTTACGACTTTCATCCGTAACCAGGCGACTATCGCAATACAAATCCGTAGAAGTTCGTACACAGGCATGCGTCAATGAATACCAACGTCGGAAGGTATCGGAGACTTGCGTCGCGTTGTGTACGAAGGGCTTTTGTCATGAACGGTTTTTTCCTCCATACATTTTGTTGAAGCCAAAGAACAGTAGTGTGTTCCTTCGGTGTCCAGGAGCTCTCAGTTTTTCTGGGAGAGCTCACTCCATTTTTTTTACTCTTATCTTTGCGTCTGGAGTAGATTGCGGCCAAGAAAGGAAAACACATGTTAAATAATGTTTCATTAATTGTGGAAGGGGGACTGGACATGCTCCTCCATTTTTTTTGTGTGTTGTTGGCTCTGGTCGGGTGAAGCTGAATATTTATTAATTGAAAGCCGTTTGCAGATGTCCGTCCTCCTGTCGGATCTAAAAAAAATGTAACCGACTTCAAAATCAATCACAAAAAGTTTAAAATAACCTACAAAATAACTTTTTCGAAAGTTGGTGAATTTGTTTTTTCATTGACTTTCTTGCCATCGACTTTTTTTTTTTTTTTATCGTGGTAAAATCATCAAATGAGTCCTCCCACCCCGGGCAGGGCGGAAGGGACTGTCAGACTTGTACTGACTAAAATCCACGGTGTCCTTCAGTAGCCCTTTATGTCCCGGGGTCACGGTAATGGTATAAGTCCCGCGAACCCGGCAGGCTTTGGCCCTCTAGAGAGGGGGCCCCGTCATTATGCTGACGCTCTTTGAGGCGCGCGTGGAACACAACGCGCCGTCGACCCGGGCATGGTCCATGGTCGGGCTGCGAGTTGCCCTTTACTCGCCGCCCGCATGCCCGCGCCTACGGTGGCCGGAGATCGTCTTGCGACGTCCGTCGCCGTGGGCGTCCACCACCGCGGGTGGGGCGGAGGGAGGACATTGTCCTCTCTCTCACGCGGCCCGCCTCCTCCTTCGCGAGCATTACTGCTTCGCAGAAGGAGGCGACCGCTTCCCACTCCGTCTCGCCCCGCAGCATGGCCGCAACCAATGCCGGGCGCGAGAGGTCTCCGCCTATCGCCGCCGTGAGGACACGTCGGTGCTCTGCCCAAGCTGGGCAGTCTTGCACCGTATGCTCTACTGTGTCCTCCGGGCGATCTTCGCAGTGGTGACACCCAGGCGTTTCCTCCTTTCTCCTTAGACACAGGTACCTCCCGAAACTTTCTTGCCATCGACTTAAGAATGAAAAGTTTTTTTTAGGTTATTTTAAACTTTTTTGTGTTTTTTTGAAATTAGTTAAAAACTTCATCTGTTTTTTTTTTAAACACTCTTTCAGTTTTTACTTCAATCAGATGCATGTAATAAGAGTGGAAACTGAACTCAAACTTTATGTGAGAGTGTATATTTTAAGTGTACATATACTATACATATTTAAAGCATTTATATTTTCATGACTATCTAACCTCCGAAATCCAGTTACTGGGTGATAGGTTATGCCTGTTTTTCAGACTTTCGAACCTTTTAGTAACCAAACCCGACTATCAAAAATCTTCAAATAATAGCAAGAACCTTTCTATTTAAAACAACTATTACTCACCACTTCCTCTTCGTTCTAGCTTCGCATTCTCTTATGTCACCCACCACGATAAATAGGCGCATTGTTTTATTTAATTACATTGTCTGTGTCACATTAATTTCTGATTATAATGTTCCGTGACTGATATAATGTACCGTTCACTGCCAAACTAGTATTTGGAGCGAGGATGTGAAAGATATAGGGGAATGCACATAGTTGTTAATTGCTGTCTCTGAGATCATAATTAATAGTAATTGTTGCAATTATTTCTATAAATAATTCACAGCCTTTCTACTTGTATTATTTGTCTGACTTTGAAATAGTTTTTAAATCTAAAGGATTTTTACTGTCAATGAAAAATTAGAGATAAGTAAGTAGACTATACTTTGAAGTCTTAATTTTGATATTGATTGGAATGATATTATTATGAGGCCTTAGCCTATGGTGGGCACCATTGGCACATAATAGGTGGCGCAAAATAAAATGAAGCTAAGAAAAATAATAAATGGTGAAGAATCTAAAAGTTTTGTAGTGGTTTTATTATATCTTATTGAATCTCTACATTGCTTGAGATTTATGGATTTTTGATTCAACCAAGACAATACCAGTTTATGAAAATAAAGTTCAAATTAACGCAATACAAATCTGTCAGCATCTTCAGTATAAATACGTGTGTTTATGAATTAAATACACTTTACGAAATCGCTTCTGCTTATGCCATAGACCACACACTAAATCAAAACATTTAGCTTTATTTAATCACATTGTCTCCTCATGTGTCGAGTTAGACGATAGTCGCGGACGTAGACCACATTATTTTGATTGCGATGACGCATGTCATTATGAGGGGAGTTCGCTCTCGCTTGTGACTTATGCCAGGTTTTGATTGGTTGATTAGTTATTATTATTTTGTTGGTTGAAGGATATTTCAATTGGAAACACCTCAGTTAATTACAGAATACTTCGAGTTGCCCTTTACTCGCCGCCCGCGTGCCCGCGCCTACGATGGCCGGAGATCGTCCCGCGACATCCGACGCCGTGGGCGTCTACCACTGCGGCTGGGGCGGAGGGAGGACGCTGTCCTCTCTCTCTCGCGGCTCGCCTCCTCCTTCGCGAGCATAAGTCACATGCTTTATCTGAAAAAGTAGTTTCAATTATTAGTCAAGTTATCTTTGGGTAGGCTTACATTATTTATTTAAAAAGAAAACACATATTCAGTAGGAGTGTATTCTCTCATGAAATTGAAATTCAGGTGCTTTAGCACCTTTAAAAAATATGTTTTTTTTTTTAAATTTTCATAGGTCTTCCCATAGTAAATTTCGTTCATAATGATAAGTAAAATCAAAGAAAGCTGAGAAAGATAAGCAACTCAAGTATCTTGATTTGGCTCACGTGGTTGTCGATATGTGGGATGTAGATACAGCGATCACTGTGCCGATAGTTGTGTCATCCCATGGTTTAGTTACCAAGAGCCTGGACCAACATTTAAGGAGGCTCTCACTAGGCAGCTGGATCAAGGGCCTGATTCAGAAAGCAGTTCTTTTGGACACGGCGCGCATTGTTAGGAGGTTCCTTTATGTGGAGCCCTGACTGCCGGTAGCTTGCACCCTGTTCCCGATACCGGTGGGCCACTATTATTTATATTTTTAAAATATTTTATTTCTTGTTTTTGTAAAAATATTTAAAAATGTATCTAGTAAATAAAAAAATGAATAATAGTAGAATCACATGTTTTATATCAGTCATTAAACACTAATTATATTACAGTCATTAGAGACAGGTTATTGCTCCTAAATCTACCCGCAAAAAACACACAAATTCATGAAAAAAAAAATCACGAGCACACAAATTCGTCTAACAAAAATGAAACGATGAAAACTTCAGCAGTTATTAAATTACAGTATATTTTTATGAGCGCTTACATTTCGCTTGATAAATGGACTTTTTATGAAAATAACTCTGTACCTATCTCATTGTTTCAGGTAAGAAAATATGCAAGTTGGCCTCTTCGAGCTTTTTCATGAGCGCCACGGATGACAGAAGGTTTATTTGGATTGTTTGTTGTTCAAGATTTTCAGTTGTTACTTTTTCACGGATTTATGTGAGATTATGAGCTTATGGATTTGAGGAGCTTTCTCCGCAAGATTTTCTGTAGAAGGATGATAAATAAGAGTTTCAGAATACTTATATATTTTGAAAGGGACTTTTGACATCATGGTTAACGCAGTGGTTGAGTGATTAACTGCAGCGTTGTGTCGCGGTTTCGATTCCCGCACGCAACAAATATTTGTGTAATCTGCAAGTAGTCGTTCTGGATCTGGCATTTGTTTTAAAAAATAACTAGGTTGTATCCGTGTTTTCCCTTTACCCTCGTTCTAGACTCTAGAACGAGGGTTCCTTATCCATTATCCATTCATTCCTCTAGAATCTAGAGGAATGAATGGATTTCCGCGCCTTCAAGTTTTATGATTTTTAACGTATATCGTTAATTTACGATAACACCAACCATCATCATCATCAGCCTATTAAAATGTTCTCATTGCTGGGAGGCAGGCCTTCTTTTCTGTGAGAGGTAATGGACCATAATTAACCTCGTAGGTCCATTGCAGGATGGTAGATGTCACATATTTGCGAATTTTTGGTCCGCCGGTCATGCCGGTTTCTTCACGATGTTTACCTTCACCTTTTTTACTGCAGTGGTGATAAAATAAATTACGAAAAGTAATATGCCTGGATTCGAAACCACGACTCTTAATCGTAAGTCGGAACCGATACCACTAGGCCATGCTAATGCTATGCAAGACTTAGGGTGGGTTCATATCTGACGGAACATCCGTCGCGGATCATCAGTCGCGGAACGCCAGAACAGCAGTGAACGAAGAAAACATAGAAGCATTCCTAGAACCCGATAATGACCCAACGCAGATCGTGCCCCGGTAGGCGGGGCTTATCAATCGTGCCTCGGAGGAGTTTAGTTCGGCTGTGACGGCACATGTCGTTGTTCGTATTTTTATTCAGTTTAAAACTATAAATTATGCCTTCTTGCGCAGTGAAATGGTGTATAAATCGATCTCATCTACATAATAAAAATGCTGGAATTAGTTAACACCTGTAAGTAGCCCTTAGACTACTACATTATTTTTATATTAATTATAAACATGGATCAATTTTTTTCTATGGGGATGGTGTTATGCCCGATGGACTAAGTAAATTAATGTTGAATGTTTGAAGTAAAATATGTTTGTGTTTTCTTTTTGCTACATTATAAAACACTCTGCTTCTTTGACAGATTTCCACAAGATCCAAATCTCAAAGAATAATGGACGAGATCAGTTCGCTTGGAGAGACAGGAAAACGACTGGTCCCCTAGCAAAACAACAATAATTTGTTCAGTCCATTTTCAAGATGACGATTTTATATGACGAAAAAAGGATACCAGAAGCTCAAAACAAACGCTATTCCAATTATCCAACATTTTTGACATTTTGGTAAAGCAAGCTATGTTAGCCATTTCTGTTATTCATTTTTAATAAAAAGACAATCCGTCTTATTACAAAAAGAGGTCTAACTAAAAACCCAGGTTTAAATCACGTAAAACTATGGTTTACACTAAAACGTTATTACAAAACGTGGTTTTGCGTTAAACCATGGACTAAACCATGGTCTAACATTAAACCTCGCCGCCCCCTAGTTTTGCGATGGACTAAGTCGTAGCTGTCAAAGTTGTGTCAGTTTTTCATTGCATATTTTTCATTGTTTTGTTGTTTTTGTGGTATTTTTACCAAAAACATGGTCGATAATGAGGATATTGAAGCCGGCGAGTTATATGAAACGTTACGCCGACACAACAGAATCGTGTTCGAGTCAATCCCTTCATGGAATTATATCCGATAAAGATTTTAGCAAAAGTATAGCTTTAATAAACGCCTAGCAATAAAATAGTGTAATTATTATGAGAAGATTCAACATGAAGTGCACTATGACTCCTAAAATAAACCTCCGATTAGTTTATTTTGTTGCTTCATCACCATCACAACACACAACACATCTTAATACTGATAGAAACAATGTTATAGAAATGTATCTAAGTATAGACTTGTGTGGATGTTTGTTACTCTCTCACACAAAAATTGCTGTTCGGTACACATTTTATATCCTAGATTAACACATAAGCATAGGTACTTTTATTTTCGGTATTATGTTCCCGTGACATACTTATCCCAAACATACTTTACTTAGGCATACAAGTAATATTAACATTACTAAAGAAGGAGAAATTATTAAAAAAGAGGCATCTGTTCTAAAAATAAAACATAGCAAAACTTCATAATAATTCCAAAAAATAATTAATAAACTTTGTCATGGATGACGGCCGACAATGTTACGTTTCATTACGCGCTTTAGATGTTAAGTAAGTAAAGAATCCAACATTAAAATTAATGTGCTTAAAAATCAAACTGCAGTATAGGAAATGACTTATATTGAGATCTATAAAAATACCAACATATCAATATTTTTAACATTCCTAAACACCAATTAATCATTAACGAATTATCAATACATTATATTTTCTGGTAATACGGAACGTTGCAATCGAATGATATCATGGTGAACGAATGAAATTTGTGTTAATCTGTGGTTGATATTTAGACCACGGTTCAAACGAGGGTACTAAGAAGTCTGAGCTGAGGTTTATTTATGTTTTGTAATACGGATAATTTTTAACCGACTTCAAAAAAAGGAGGAGGTTCTCAATTCGTCGGAATCTTTTTTTTTATGTATGTTCCCCGATTTCTCGAAGACGCCTGGACCGATTTGGAAAATTTTTCTTTTGTTTGAAAGTGTATACTTGCCAAGTGGTCCCATGATCATCAGGTCAGGATCTGATGATGGGATCCCAGGGAAATCGAGGGCAACCTTCAAATTTTATAGGCACATGGTACCATTTTCATATATTTTCTAAAGCTGTTCAAGTATTTGCATCTGATAATCATCATCTTAGGTGGATGAGCTGATGATGGAAGGTACAACTCCTCAACGGCTTGGAGTAGGCATCGACTGATTAAGTTTGTGTTCCATAGCTCCGGAACTACAAGTCGGATTTAAGTAATTCTTTTTTGTTGTACTAGGTATTGTTTAACTTACGGAATACTGCAAGTTTCATCAAAATCGGTTCAGGAGTTTTTAAGGTAGGGAATTCTATTAGCTTACTGTGCACTTGAGCGATGTTGTTAGCTACGGATCACAAAATTTTAGTGCACATGTAATAGAATGATTTATTTGACAAGAATTTGGGTTGAATATTCAAACTAAAAAGAGTAAAATAAAAAACTTTTTCAAAAAAATGTAACCGCCTTCAAAAACAACCACAAAAAAGGGTAAAATAACCTACAAAATAACTTTTCTTTCAGAAGTCGGTGGCAAAAAAGACAATGAAATGAAAAAAAAATAAAGGCACCGACTTCTGAAAGAAAAGTTATTTTGTAGGTTATTTTACCCTTTTTTGTGGTTGTTTTTGAAGGCGGTTACATTTTTTTGAAAAAGTTTTTTTAAACCATGGTTTTGCACATAAGCTTAGACTTGATAGTTCTGGTTTAAACCAGGGTTTTGCGTTGTTTTTGTAATAAGACTGAATAAGACTTTCTAGTTAATCTCTAAGGAGGCCGTAGCTCACAGTAGGTGGCATGTGCCAAATAAATATGTTTTCTTTCTTTCTTTTTTTTTCTTTGTATATACATAGTCGTATGAGCCATTTTATGTAAATATAAACGTGAACTTTTTGTTGTTATGTATCTACATCAAATGCAAAAGAAATAAAAATACATAATAAAAAATATTCAAATCTTTCATTGCTACTTTTTATATAACTCGTCCACTTTGACAATTCTTGCAGGCCGTCAAATTAATGTCATGTGTTCATTTCTAGCGCCAATGATGTCATTGTTACTATGCGTTGCTTAGCCAATTAGAGACGAGCGTTGACAACCTACCCAATAATAACTTCGTGATGTTAATAGAGAACAAACTAGCTGTTCAAAGAAATCAAACGTCGTGGGCCGTCTATCAAAAAGATTTTGTTTGAAGTTACTCTTCCATGTTTTCTTCGTTCACTGCAGAACAGACAAATGTATAGAAAAACAATTGACCGTTCACACTCAACCGATGATACGTTAGTGCGTCAGAACATTCCATGATCCGCTTGACGGATTTTCCGTCAGATATGAACGTACCCTTAGTGTCTAAACACACTATGCCGAAGTTACGCGACCGAAGTTCGGCGCAATTACGCCTGCAATGCTATTTGAATTACTGACGACACACTATGCCGAAATTACGTCGCGTCATAGCGTACAGCGTAACTTCGGTCGGGCGTAAGTTCGGCGGGAACTTATTCTGTGACCACACATTATACGCGACCGAAGTTCGGCTCGATTACCGACGAAGATCCGGGGGCGGGGAGCAGCAGGGAGCCGCCCGCGCCACCCGCGCCGAATTTCCGCCGCGTAAGTTCGGCACTTATGGTGTGTCATATCAGCCGAATACGTCAGAACGTGAAATCAGCCGCCGAACTTCCGTCGCGTAACTTCGGCATAGTGTGTTTAGGCACTTATACGCATTCCTACATTCCTCTTAAACATAACACACATTAACATTAAACCTTTTCTATCGTGGTTAAATCATGAAAAGAATCCTTCCGCCCTGTTTGTAGCGGAAAAGGACTGTCAGACACGTACTTACTAAAAGCCAAGGTATTCTTTCAATAGCCCTTTACGTTGCAAGGTTCACGGTTACACATTTGGACAGTTCCTGGACCCCGGAACTAAAGAGGCTCCTTCAAATAAAATTGTTAAGTAAAGATATACATACATTCGTCAAGACATAACTTAGGTAGTTTTTTTTTTGCGTGGTAATATCATCAAATGAGTCCTCCCGCCCAGGGTGGGGCGGGAGGGACTCTCAGACTTGTACTGACTACAATCCACGGTGATCCTTCAATAGCCCTTTACGTACCAGGGTCACGGTAACCAGGTGAGACAGTCCCGCGACCCCGGCAGGCTTTGGCCGTCGCCCCATCAAATTGTTGACAGCTCTTCGAGGCGCGCGTGGAACACAACGCGCCGTCGACCCGGGCATGGTCCATGATCAGGCGGCAAGTCATCGATAACTCACCGCCCGCATGCCCGCTCCTACGGTGACCGGAGATCGTCTTGCGAGACATAACTTACCTTCTGTTATATCTTCCTTTGCTCATTCCTCTCCTAGACGAGCTTCATCAATGTAAATCATACTCGTAGCGTCTCATCCTGACACTGCATTCACAGCAGATCTACCTTGATACGCTCTGTATTTCTGACAGTTCTGCATGCTTCATCATTATCATCATCATCAGCCTATAATGTTCCCACTGCTGGGACACAGGCCTCCTCTCCGTGAGAGGGAGTGGGCCATAATCCAAAACGCGGGGCCAGTGCGGTTTCGTAGGTCACATGTCTTCGAATTTTTTGGTTCTAGGACATGCCGGTTTCGTCACGATGTTTTCCTTCACCGTTTTGAGAGCAGTGGTGATGAAATAAATTACACAAAGTAATGCGCCTGGCGGGGTTCGAAACCACGACCTACAACTCGTAAGTTGGGACCGATACCACTGGGCCACCACTGCCTCATGCATGCTTACGCATCCATATCTAGACTAATTAATAATAAAAAGCAGAACAGTTTTTTTGATTGAACGCACTAATATCAGGAACCAACAGGGTTCGAATTGAAAAAATATTTTTGTGTTAAATAGTCCATTTATTGAGCGATAAAAAAGAAATACATGTGGCACTCGAAGAAGCTATTACGTATTTTTTTTAAGTATAAAATCGCCTACCGCGTATATTTAACGAGAACATAATTTATATAAAACGTTTGTGGTGCACTACTGTAATAAAGAACTTCTTTGTTGTAGGAGAATTTTATAAGTAGGTTTCATTGTGAAAACTCCTTTTACCGTTTAGAATCAGTAAGAAAAAGTAAATTGTTTTTATGACGGATATTTTTATGATTGCCGAAGTCTCCCGAACTGAAACGATGTTAGACGATGCGTGGTGTCAGGTTTTTTCCTTAGGTTTTTGGAAATATTTTGATTCGGTCGCCGCGCCGCGTCGCGCTCAGAGCCCGCGATAAAAGCTATGCAATAGCTTAAAAAACACGCTACCAACTATGAAACCTTGAATATCGATGGCTTCATAATAATTAGAATCACTGATTAATTACGCAGTCGATACGAGTCTAGGTATTTAAATAATCTTGCCGTCCGTTCTAAAAATAAATAACGTTAACTGGATCGCAAATAATTACCTTATGTTGGTTATCTTTAAGTTCATTTTCGGGATCAAGAGGCCAGTAAATCATTCGAGTTGGACACCACAGGGCGTTCGGCACCTAAACCCCTTCGTACACTAGGCGACGCAAGTCTCCGATACCTTAAGACTTTGGTATCCATTGACGCGTGTCTGTGTACGAACTTCTATGGATTTGTATTGCGATAATCACCTGGATACGAAAGTTGTAAGTAGCGATGCATCCGCTACCGATACCGACGTATCGACGATACTTCGGGTTAGCCGATATATCGGTATCGACGATATTTTTATGACCGATTCACCGATACATGTAGTGTAAAATAGCGTGTTTTCTCGTCTATTTTTAACCGACTTCCAAAAGGAGGAGGTTCTCAATTCGGATGTTTATATTTTTTTTTTTTTTTTTTTTTTATGTTTGTTCGGGCATAACTCCGTCGTTTACCAACCGATTTGAAAAAATCTTTTTTTGTTGGAAAGGGTATACTTCCCGAATGGTCCCATTAAAATTTTATCGAAATCGGACTAGCACTTTTTGAAAAATCAACAAAAAACAACGAAAACCTAAAAAGTTTTCAACATTGTCTACACCGATTACTCCGAGGTTTCTGGTCCGATTTCGATGATTCTTTTTTTGTTCGATACAGAATATCTGCCATTTGGTCCCATAAAATTTTCATTTAGTTTGGTGCAGCAGTTTTAATTTTTAGCTCATTGTGTAAGAGTACATACATGGATGATGTTATCACCGGTGCTACGGATTACAATATTTTAGTGTACATGTAAGAAGGTTGAATATTGAAACTAAAAAGGATAAAATAAAAAACTTTTTCAAAAAAAAATGTAACCGACTTCCCACAAAAAAGTTCTAAATAACCTACAAAAAAACTTTTCTTTCGAAAGTCGGTGACAAAAAGTCAATTAAATAAAAAAGAAAGTCACCGACTTTCGAAAGAAAAGTTTTTTTGTAGGTTATTTAGAACTTTTTTGTGGGAAGTCGGTTACATTTTTTTTTGAAAAAGTTTTTTTGTTGCAAACGGGACACGAACTATGCCCGGGGCAACCTTTGCCAAACAGACTTGCGAAATCACCTTTATCCGAAAAATTTAAGATAACTTTTTTTTTAACAAAAATCTTACTAATGTTAAATTTAATTATTAAAATGTATAATTATCTAATATATAACCTACGAGTACGTCATTACTTTTTATGTGATTAAAAAAAATAATCTGATTTATTATTTTATCTTAACTTTTTAATTCACAATATCAGAATCAGAATCAGAAACTTTATTTGTGTATCGGTATCGGTATCGCCGATATTTTTATAAGAGTATCGGTATCGTATCGGCGAAAAGGCGTATCGATGCATCCCTAGTTGTAAGGTATCGGAGATTAGTATAGGTACGAAGGGGATTACAAGTTTGATTTCTAAAACAGACTTTGTAGCCAACTTCCATACCTATTTATCTGTCTTGACTCCAAGGTTATGTCTAAAAACACTATCATCTAAATAAAAGCTAAATTACAAACAAACAAATTAATATAATTTATTTGCCCAACTACCGGCCTCGCTTACAAAGTATGCAACTTCAAATCTGTCACTTTGACATACGATTATAGTCTATATCTTCTTAGAAATACCGATCAATTCTGTTTCGTGAATATATTCTACTTTGTATATAATAAAGCCGAGAATTATGAAGATACTGTATTAGAGTTATTATGGCTTCTGTTTATCTATAGAAGGGATTCCCAAACTATGCGTCGCGACGTGGTGCGTCGCAAAGAGTACAGAGGGGCGTCGTGAGACGCGAGGGTCGACCATTCTCCGGATTGATATTGTGTGGAACCAAGATTCTATATGTATAAAATATCCACCAGAAAGAAGAGGATAGTCTCATTGATCTCTTTTGCAGCTACAAACCCAGATTCACGTGTTCTGATTTCGTGGAGTTCGGAACCAGGTATTATTGTTTTATTATTCAACTGGTATCAACTGGCTAGGGCGTCGCGAAAGAATTCTAATACTGTTTGTACGCCGCGAGTTGAAAAAGTTTGGGAAACCCTGATCTATAGTAATATTATAAAGCTGAAGAGTTTGTTTGGCTAAGCGTTAATCTCAGGAACTCCTGGTTTGTCGTCAAAAATTCGTTTTGTGTTGGATAGTTCATTTATCAAGTAAGGCTATAGGCTATATAACATCACTTTACTACTGAAAGTATCCGAGCAGCGGGTGAAACCGCGGGGAAGAGTTCATCATCATCATCATCATCAGCCTATAAATGTTCCCACTGCTGGGACACAGGCCTCCTCTCTGAGAGAGGGAGTGGGCCGTAATCTACCACGCGGGCCCAGTGCGGATAGGTAGATGTCACATGTCTTCGAATTTTTGGTTCTAGGACATGCCGGTTTCCTCACGATGTTTTCCTTCACCGTTTTGAGAGCAGTGGTGTTGAAATAAATTACTCAAAGTAATGCGCCTGACGGGGTTCGAACCCACGACCTACAACTCGTAAGTCGAGTTCGATACCACTGGGCCACCACTGCTCCAAAAGTGAAGGGTGAAAAGGGAAGAGTTAGTTGTGTATAAATACTGGGATATTTTTATTAAAGCTGAAAGAGATTAGATACTTTTCAATCCTGATCTATAGATTGTTGATAAATATTGACTGTAAACAGTTCAGGCTGTACTAATATTGAACGTTTGCCGAGTATTCGATACAATTTTAATGGAGAGGAAACGAGAAAACGTTCCAATGAAGGAAACATAATTTTCTAACATACTATGTACTTGTACATTCTGCTACACATCAAACTATACAAAACCAGTTTATCGTTGTCTCGTTTGAATTAGTCTTCCATTTATATTCAAAGGTCAGTTTATTCTGGTTTTGTATAGCTTAATGTGTTGCTGTGTGCAGTCACGACTAACGAAGTGTATTTCTATATTAGGTAATCAAAATTTAATAGTCACTAACAAACAAAATAGGTCGTCATAGTCACTAGAAAATCACTTTTTCAAGCTGTTGCGTTCGAAAAACTTAATCAGTAAAAAAACAAACTCAAAAACAATATTGATTAATTCTTTATCTATCAATGTCATGTACAACAAAATATGAATCATACCGAAAGCAATGACAACCAAATTTATTCCAAATCACTATCAAAACTCACTTATTTTACACCTAAATCATGCGTTACACGCCGCACCATCGAATAACATGTCCGAACCGTTTAAACTGGGGAAAATATCACTAGCTGTCAGACAAATCAGCAATGCGACTTCCTTTGGATCCAGCATCTTCCCATCATGCGCTGACTCCTGTAAATTACTATGAATTTGATCTCTCAGCTCCGGGTGATGCACAATTACTTTAGCCATGATATTCGTTTTCGAAGGTCCAGGACTTATACAGTTGATTCTAACTCCTTTAGGGGCCAACTCAACAGCTGCTTGTCTTGAAAACATTTGCAGCGCAGCCTTGGATATAGTATACCCCAACATCCCTGGCGTAGACCGCTTCGACATCGAAGATCCTATATTTATTATATTCCCTTTCGTCTTCACCAAATACGGTAACACTAATTGAGACAGATGGTACGGTACTCGAAAGTTTACGTTCATCAGCTCATCCAATTTCTCCATAGTCTCGTCGGAAAGGAATGATATCGCCATTTTGCCGGCACTATTCACTAGTATATCTATTCTTCCGTATGTTTCCACTGTCTTATGCACTACAGCTTCGCGAGCTCCTTCTTGTGACAAGTCTACCGGTATGGCTACAGGAATATGGTTGTTCACTGCCATGCATTTGTTGACTGTTTCTAATAATCTCACTTCATCTCTTCCAACGAGAGATAGTCTGGCTCCAAATCTTGCAAACGCTATTGCTGTTTCTGCTCCTAAGCCTGAACTTGCTCCAGTAACTATTGCCACTTTTCCTGTTAAATCTATGATATCCATTTTTGTGGCTTTCCCTTCTAGTGTTTTAACTTTTTGTGGTGTATCAAGATGTTTCTTGGCTATTGCTGATTTATTATATTTATCACGTTTTGCACTTTGCTTTAAATGTATTACACGACTGTAAACGACGCCGGTTGGATGTATACTGATAACGTTATCACTGTTTATCAGTCGACTGCTGTCTCACTTTGTTTACTTGTGGCCGAGTTATTACAGTTTATGTATTTTACCTTGATATATGTTTATTTAATTTTCGTATTTGTTATCTCTGTGTACATGTGTGATCACGCGATTTAGTTTGATTGTAAAAGTGTTATCTAGTTTCTCAAATGAAGTTGCAACCTAGCTTTAATACGTTATCTCAAATTTAAATTCAACATTCAAATAAAATCTTTTGCAATATCTGGTCTATTTTTTCGTAATAAATCTGCCTAGAACTGCATGTAGCGAAATATCCCTTTTTTCATAGAGATGCGCTTTTATTCATATCATCACGTTTGCTTAAGACTTCCATCATCTATCATATTCCATGAAATATATTTTTCTTACAAACCTGTTATGACTTATTTATCAATAACCAAGATTTCACCTCCAAATCTATACTAATATTATAAAGCTGAAGAGTTTGTTTGTTTGTTTGAACGCGCTAATCTCAGGAACTACTGGTTCGAATTGAAAAATTCTTTTTGTGTTGAATAGACCATTTATCGAGGAAGGCTATAGGCTATATAACATCACGCTATCACCAATAGGAGCGGAGCAGTAAAGAGAAATGTTTCAAAATCGGGAAAATGGATTCCATTTCGAGAGCTTCCGTTGCGTGCGCTGCGTAAACGGTTAAAGATACGCAAAAATAATGTACTACGGAATTATTCCTGATAAAAAGTTCTAAAATAAAGTCCGCGAGAGCATACATTTATCTTTTAAGGCGCGGTCTTATCTCATATTCCCAAAAATTGGTTTCTTAGAACGTCGAGTATGACGTAATGTAATAAAAATAAGCAACGCGAAAAATACAGTGAACAGAGAAGGGTATAAAGAAGAATTTAAACCGAACAGAATAATAAATAAGAGTTTGATATTCCCAATAAAAATTGGGAAGTTGTAGCACAAAAATAAACTTTGACGTCGAAGATCTCTGTATTTCCAGCGATAACAACAGTTTTTTTTAAGAATTTAGTAGGTTTTCCATTTTTTTAAAACTTTAACCGAACCATTATTTAATTTTATGTCTATATTTTAAATAATCTAAAGAAAAGCAGTAAAATAAATGCCCATTCGCAGCTTACGTCACATTTCAACACAAATGTCATTTTTTCAATTTTCAATCTTATTGACGCTCCATAGTGGTGACAATAGTTTACGCGGTCATAAGCGATTAAAATCGTAGTCAGTCCGCGTCTTAAGGTTAAGTCATTATAACCTTTTTTATGGAAATCAAAAAGTAATGCATTACTTGCGAAGGTATTTTCACTAACACAATATTAATCCTAATAATAACCTAATATTATAGGATGGGATAGGATGGGATAGGATGGGATAGGATGGGATAGGATGGGATAGGATGGGATAGGATGGGATAGGATGGGATAGGATGGGATAGGATGGGATAGGATGGGATAGGATGGGATAGGATGGGATAGGATGGGATAGGATGGGATAGGATGGGATAGGATGGGATAGGATGGGATAGGATGGGATAGGATGGGATAGGATGGGATAGGATGGGATAGGATGGGATAGGATGGGATAGGATGGGATAGGATGGGATAGGATGGGATAGGATGGGATAGGATGGGATAGGATGGGATAGGATGGGATACGATGGGATACGATGGGATACGATGGGATACGATGGGATACGATGGGATACGATGGGATACGATGGGTCACGCATAGGTACGACCTGTTTCCTTGAAAGAATGACTTTCGCCCATGTCTGCTTACGTCCTGGGGCTGCCAGCGCCGGTAAAGGCAGGATCGGGCAGGCTCCGGAGTCCGCCTATACTACTCAGGTCCCAGAGGCGTTTAAACGTAGATTTTTCTCTTGCACGAGCATGCGGGCGGCGAGTATGCCTGGGTCGACGACGCGTTGTGTTCTACACGCGCCTAAATGTGTCATCACAATGACGGGCCGCCCTTAGAAGGCCAAAGCCTGCCGGAGTCGCGGAACTATCGAATTACCTTGACCCCGGAACGTAAAGGCCTATTATAGGATTTATAGGACACCGAGGATTTTAATCAGTACAAGTCTGACAGTCCCTCTTACCCTGCCCTGGGTAGGAGGACTCATTTGATGATTTACGTACGCATATTTATGTATGCTCCAGAATGATGGTTTACAGCTAATGTTGTTAATAAAGAAGCACTAAAAAAATACATTGTTGAGTTCCGACCTCCACGCGAACGAAGTCGCGGGCACAACTAGTCTTAACATATTACCCCAAACTAGTTTCAAAAGACACATTAACCTTTCCATGACCTTTCCCATACAAGAAAATTGAAAGCCCCCATTTCGTATCACACAAAATGTGAGATATGATTCCAACATTTTGTGAAGGCCAAGATTTTTTGTTGCCTGAAAATAGCTGAAACTACGCGACCGCGAACAGTGGGGCTTACGAACAATACTGAAACTTTCATCAACGGCACACGTGTAGATTTTTGTTGTTTTTCAAAGTAAATATAGGTTTGTATTGTTTGTGAAGAACAATGAAGAGTGGTGAAGAGCAATGGTGGAACAGTGGTAACGACCCAAAATTACAATTTCTAGGTCGTGGTTTTGTACCCAGCCAGGCACATTGTGTAATTAATTTTAATAACGCCAATCGTCCCTCTGCTCTCAAAACGGAAAAAGGAAACATCGTGAGGAAACCAGCATGTCTTAGAAACAAAAGTTTCGAAGACTTGTGACATCTGCCAACTGGTGGATAACAACCCACTCCTCATAGAGAGGAGGCCTGTGTCTCATTAGTAGAGAAAATGTTCTCTGCTAATAAGCTGAATATGATTATTGTTTGGGGAAGTATGTGAAATGATATTTTCCTGGAGCAGCTGTACCTAGTAGCTACATAATACTGCCGCCATCACCAAATTTAGTTCAACATAATTTCCTTAAAAAAAACTGACATAACACTGTTCAAAATAATGTCTGTGAATGACTGAACAATCAAAGCACACATATACATAAGTACATGTGTTGCTACTTACAATAACTTCGTAATGCATAACGGTACAGAAGGTTATGTCTACACAACAAGCGAAAATGCAGCCGTACATGACATACTTCAGTCACTTCACGAACAGCGACTGCAAGCGCACTTGAGACCGGCATTTGTTTGATATCACACATCGTGCGACCGTTGCTCTGTGTACAGTGTGCTTATGTTCATCCACGTAATAAAAATAGAAAAAGTGGTAATTATCTGCAGAACTCCAAATTTTTTTGTTGTGATACCATAAGTGACTCTTGTGTTATCATATTTTGTCAAAAACAGTACAAAATCTAATTTTAATATCAGTGTTTATCAAGAAACAGTTTAAAACCCAAACGTTTTTTAGTGCTCAAGGTGACCCCAGTGATTTTGAGAACAAAGGACCTCATTAGTAACGTACAAATTGCAAGTCATTGGTACTCAAACCATTTAGTTAGTGGTCTTAAACTTCAACACGTATAATTAAGTCACCGTGGTCGAGTGGTGTCGCAAGTCCTTTTTGTATAACTGCGGCGAGTTGGCTACTCAAAGTGACATCGGTTCGAATCCAGCGAAACGCAATTCTTTTTCTATTTTCAAATAAAGTAATATTTGAATAATAATTGCGTGTTGTACATAGAAACAGCTTGCTGATATCGATATCATGGTTCCTTCACCAGATAAGAAAAAGTTCCATTCCGATAACGACCTAACATCGAGTGGGGGAATAAGCAGCGAACAATGTGACGAATCAATCTTGTCAGGACGCAAACGCAAACAACCAGATAATGATTGGACACAGGCTATTAAGGAACTCGCCATGGAGTTCAAGAATATTCTGAATGATTGGCGACGGGACATGGACACGAGTTTAGACAAGGTATCAGAAAACGTTATATCGATGAAAAATGAACTTGCTTCATTAACTCAAGTGACGTCAGAGATTAGAAGTGATATCAACTCTCTTCGATCAGAGCAACTAGTTTTGCGACAGCGAATCTCAGAGTTAGACGTAAAGTATAATAGTGCGACAGAACGCATCGATACTCTTCAAAACTCGGTCCAATATAATACTGATGAGCACACCGATCTCAGCAAGAAAATCGGCAGCCTTGAAAAACATGTTAAAGAGACCGTTGATCTGAAACCCGTAGTTGCTGAGCTTGTGGCGAAGATTGACAATCTGGAACAGAATGCTCGTAACTGTAACATAGAGATTTGCAATATCCCAGAGAAGCGCAACGAGAATTTATTATCCTTGGTGAAAACTATTGCATCGGCAATAAAATGCAACATTACTCAAAACGACATAATATCCGTTCACCGTGTCCCACATGCACACCAACAAGGTAACAGGCCCAAGAACATAATTGTGAAATTGGCCTCACGTATATTGCGTGACAATGTTCTTAGTGCCCATCGACTCTGTAAGGGACTTGTTACCGAACAACTTGGTATCTCAGGAGCATCGCTACCAATATTCATGCATGAGCATCTTACTCTGAAGAATAAACATTTATTTCGTGAGTGTAGAGATGCTGCCAAAAAACACAATTATAAGTACCTGTGGGTTAAGAACGGAACCATTCTTGCTCGTGAAAAGGAAGGAACCAGGGCCTTTGCTATTCGTACACCAAATGACATCTCTAAAATCAAGCCTGGTTATGCGGCGCCAATTGAAAATCAAGAAGAATAACTCACTTTATGTTATTGGATCCATAGAACTTTTAAGGTTTGCATGCGACTTTGTTGTAGCTTTATTATTTACTGTCGTGAAATACTATTTAGCCTGTGTGAATATTAGCTGTGTGAAAAATTACAATAGTATGCGTACGATTGCTATGACTTTTTTCCCAGGCGGCCATGCAAGAGTACTGTACGTATATGCGAATGTAATTGTATTTGAAAATTGTACATACTGCTTGATATATTGCTTGTTATACTCTTTTATAACTTGTTTGTATTTTGTAGCTCTGTTATTAAATAGTGTATCATCTAGGGTGTTAGGTGCGCTAATAGCGGATAATGCTTATAAGACTGTTTTTCGTAGAATTTTATGCAACAATGACTGATAATCTCATGATATATTACCAAAATTGCAGAGGAATCCGTACCAAATTACATATTCTATACATGAATATATTAGCTAACTGCTATGACGTCATAGTTCTGACTGAGACTTGGTTAACGCCCGAAATACTAAACAACGAGTTTATTGATGAACGGTATGAAGTTTATCGATGTGACCGTGATCGCATGAGTACTAATAAGAAGGATGGAGGTGGTGTTCTCGTGGCGATCCTAAAGGGACTGCGTTCGGTTAGTGTTATTCCACATTCATCTTTGCACACAAGCATCGAGCAGATTCTTGTACAGTTACCGAGCTCGGCTAGAGGAAAGTTCCACATGATTGCGGCGGTTTATATACCACCTAAAACACCTGAATCTGTTTATCTTGAATATTTTGACTCATTACAAATGCTCCTTAACGACACCGTCATAGAATATTTTTACTTACTAGGAGACTATAATTTGCCGGATGTTGACTGGATTGCTTGCACAGACTGTGTTTCATTTTCTGCGCAGATTTGTAGAGGTAACTCGCCCATATGTAGCCACTTGAGCATGTTTATGTCCTTTTTAAATGCTTACCAATTTAATACTATAAAAAACGCGAACGGGAAAATATTAGACCTAGTCATAAGTAATGACGACTGCTCAATTTCTAAACCTACAAATTACTTATTACAACTTGACAACCATCATCCCCCTTTCTGTGTTCTCATTTCGTTACGTTTACCCCACAATACAATGGCACGAAAAATGATAAAAAAATATAATTACTACAGGGCAAATTATGACGAAATTAATAAAGATCTGCAAAAAATTAATTGGAAAGACGTCTTATCCAACCAGTCGGTCGACCAATCTGTCAACACGTTTTACAATATTATCTTTGGTATTATTAAAAAACATGTACCACTAACTTCCTGCAAATCCTCTAAATTTCCCGTCTGGTTCTCAAAACCTCTTATACACATTTATAAAAATAAAGCCAAGGCCTGGACTAAATGGAAAATGTATCATAACATTTCGGACTATGAGCAGTTTGCAATTTATCGGTCTAGGTTTCAAGATGAGTGCAAGAAGTGTTACAATAAATATATAACCTCTGTTGAAGATGCTATTCGGAGTAATGTCAAGCACTTTTGGACGTATGTTTCTAATAGAAAAAAATCTGCAACTGGCATTCCGTCCACAATGAATTACAACAACCGGTTAGCTTCGGACCCAGAAAATGTTTGTAATCTTTTTTCAGATTTTTTTAAATCCGTCTATGAACCATCCACTTCAACTAATATTCCACCTTTGTATAACGACTGTTCCGAAAGTTGCACTTTGCTTAGTGACATTCAGTTTACTGCTGATGAGGTACTTAGTGCGCTCAAAGCACTGGATCCTTCAAAAGGACCAGGATCGGATGGTCTACCAGTAATTTTTATAAAACATACAGCCGCTAACCTACATATACCCCTACACATTATATTTAATCTTTCCCTCTCTCAAGGATGCTTTCCTGAAGCATGGAAACTTGCTAATATAACTCCTGTTTATAAGTCAGGACCTAAGAATGATGTGCAGAACTACCGCCCTATATCTATACTACCAGCCTTGTCAAAGGTTTTCGAAAGATTGGTTCATGACAAAATATACCCTTTATTGCACAATATTATAATCCCACAACAGCATGGATTTGTCAAACGAAGGTCAACTACAACCAACCTGGTAACTTTTGTCGACTACTGTTTCAACAACATGGACACTCGTGTTCAAATTGACACTATCTACACTGATTTCCGCAAAGCCTTTGACAAGGTTGACCATCAGCTGCTCATGAGTAAAATTGCATTTAATGGTATACGTGGCGACCTTCTACGATGGTTCACTTCTTACGTGTCTAATAGGACTCAAAGGGTTGTTATAAATGGGTTCACTTCCAGCACTCTGAGTGTTACCTCTGGAGTGCCTCAAGGCTCCATTCTGGGACCTCTTTTATTCATCATATTTATTAATGATATTCACAATTGTTTTCATAATTCAAAATTATTATTATATGCCGACGATCTCAAAATTTTCAGACCTATTAGGAATTTGCAAGATTGTATACTGTTACAGGAAGACCTTAACAGATTCTCAGCCTACTGTTATCATAATAAACTACAGCTTAGCATATCTAAATGTTGCTGCATAAGTTTTACTAAAAACAAAAAAAGGTTCATACATCCGTATTCCTTAAATAATGTAACTTTAACGAGAGAAACTTTAGTGCGTGATCTTGGAGTTGTACTAGACGACAAACTACACCTTGACACTCATATTGAAAAAATAGTTAATAATGCTTTCCGTATGTATGGGTTTGTTATGAGGTCAGCCACTGAATTTGTCCGCCCATCTACATATTTATACCTCTACAAATCGTTGATCAGGTCCCAGTTAGAATATGCTGTTGCGGTATGGAATCCCTTTTATATGAAATACTCAGATGCGATCGAAAAAGTCCAGAGCAAGTATTTGAAAGCCATGCATTTCCGTTGTTATCGTACTCGTGCCTCTTATAGTGATCTTTTAAATAAGTATAAGCTACATAAACTTAAAGCAAGACGTATTATTTTGGAGACAATATATTTGTATGATTTATGTAATAATACTTATGATTGTATTGATATCACAAATAAAATTAGTTACATAGTTCCTAGAACAACAATGGGTCGTGGGGTGCGCGCACGACCAATATTTGCAGTATCTTCCAGTCGTACGAATGCAGGTTCGCGAGCACCCTTACGTCGTATAACTGCTCAATATAATCAATTGTTTCAGAATATTGATATCTTCGCCGTACAGTCTGGAAAATTTAAGAGCCTTCTTCATAAAACCATTTCCAGTTTTAATCAATGATTTTTGTTTCCTATACTGCTACTTGTTTTGTTTTTGTGTGAATGCCTGTCTTTTAATTTCGATTCTAATTGGATTTTAATTTTATTTTAATTAGATTTCTTGATTTTAATTTTATTTTAATTAGATTTCTTGATTTTAATTTTATTTTAATTAGATTTCTTGATTTTAATTGGATTTCTTGATTTTAATTTTATATTTTATTTTGGTTCTAATGTGATTTTAATTTAATCTTAATTTTAATTTTGATCCCAATTTTTTTTCTTATTTTGAATTTGGATTTGTATCTAACTTTGATTTGATTATAATTCTATTTATATTTGTTTTTAATGTGAACTTAAATCTCAATCTTCATCCTGATTTGATTTTGATGTGATTATTCTTAATTTTATTTTAATTCCAATTTAGAGTTTTAATCTGTTTTAAATTTCGATTTCTGTTTCGATTTGTAACTTTTATTTGTCATCAGAGCACACTTGCGTTGCTATATAATTTATTATTTTTATATAATGTGGAAAATGTCGTTGGTTATACTTTTACCCAAATGCTAACTGTAACCTATTTTATCATAATATTGTAATGTTTAACCGTTTGTTTTCCCAAATAAATAAAATAAAATAAAATATCACCACGCACAAATGGACACGCTTGACGTACAGCGAATGCAAGCGTACTCGCGACCGGCATTTGTTTGATATCTCCACTCACACATAGACACGCTTCACGTACAGCGAGTGCAAGCGTACTCGCGACCGGCATTTGTTTGATATCTCCACGCACACATAGACAGGCTTCACGTACAGCGAGTGCAAGCGTACTCGCGACCGGCATTTGTTTGATATCACCTTCTGCGTTACTGACCTTCTGCGTTACTTTTATGATTGTTACTGTTACGTCAAAACGAGTTTCCGTCATCACAATATTATTGTACAGGTTTTCCTCATTCGGAGATAAATGTACTTGCTGAACCTGTTTGGAAACTATTTTTATACAGTTTTTAATAAGTGACTTGAGATCATATGGGCGTGATCTTACATAATAAATGGGATTCAAATATGTGAGGTTGGGTATTTGAGTTATTTGGTTGACTACCGTTTTTCGACCAACAACCGTTTTAAATTGATTTTTCACTTGCCTTGCTATGAATATGTAAACACCAAAGGTCACAATGAATTCGTTTATGTTACTTAGTCAACAATGACAACGCAATTGAGGAATTTTGTTATTAAACGAACATTTATCCCAAACAATTTAAAAATTGTGTTTAAAATCACCTATTTCAATGTCAATGCCAGTATGCAATAAAATTATATTTGGATGGATTCTAATGGACACCAATTAAAACGAAATTAGTTTCAAAATATGAGTTTTTACTCCATTCAGTTTTATCATTATATCATTTTGGTCGGTTACCGATCTGTAACATTTGTTTTTTTTAGATTGAATCTATTGTTATTTACATCATACGCAACGGTTACATCATCTTATACAGCTATTACTTCAATTATTTCCAAATACCAAACTTTATACACTTATAAAATACATCACTTAGGAATGTTGTTTGAACCAAAACATTTGTTCTTGTAATTGTCACTTCGTCATGTTTGTCACTTTGTCACTAAACATTACCAGACGCAGCTCCATCAACTACCAAATTAGCACCATTTAGATTAGGGCTAGCGTCACTAGCAACAAAAAGAATCATTCTAGCTACCTCATCAGGTTCTATTATAACATTATTAGGTACTGTTTGAGCTAGTTTTTCATATGCATGTGGCATATCATCTTCTGGGACGTTCAAATTTGACAAAATATTCGTTCTAGTCAATCCTGGACGTACAGCATTCATTCTGATACCTTCTACCACTAGTTCCAAAGCACCTGCCTTCGTAAACCTCTGCAGTGCATCCCTGACCATAGACCAATGTAGAAAACCAGGTCTCACTCTTCCTGGAGCACCGAAAACATTCACAATATTCCCTTTAGTTCTTCTTAAATGTGGAGTACACAATTGAGTCAGTTTGTAAGGCACACGAAGATTCAAAGCGACCAGATCATCAAAAGCATCCATAGTAGTATCAAACAGCGAAGTAACACTTGCTTTGCCAGCACAATTCACAAGTATATCAATCCTTTTGAACGTCTGCACTGTTTTGTTGACGGCTTCATCGCAATTTCCGTCGATTGTCAAGTCGTAGAGGAGACATAAGGGTGGGATTCCTTTCGCAGCTTTACATTCACTTGCTACTGCATTTAATCTTGTTTCGTTTCGTCCGATGAGTGCGAGTGTGGCTCCGTGTTGAGCAAATAATTTGGCAGTAGCTGCTCCAATACCGGAACTGGCGCCGGTTACGATAGCGACTTTACCGGTAAAATCCATGCCGCGGGACCGCTTGTGACTGTGTCCGACGTCTGACTGTCGACGTGAGTCGCTCATGATTCGTATATCAACAAACTGGTTTCTGCTGTTGATATAGATTCGAGTTCTCAAAGTTTTTTTTTATTATTCTTCAACGTTTTATGCATATTAGTCAAGTTTAACTGAGTCATCGTTATCAAGGAAAATCTTATACATTATTTATAATTTATCATTCAAGGAATTTCTCATGAGAACAAGTTTTTTACATTTTGTTTTCGGATTGGTTCGATTCGAGAACAGGGTCAATTGAGATGCAAAAGGTTTAAACCCGTGGAAATTAACATTTAAATAAAGGATTCAGAAAATCTACATATTTAATTTCAATATGTTGGGCCGTAATTGTTGAGAAAATTCTGTTCTCTTATTTACAATGCATCATCAAAAGTATTGACTTGTAATTAATATTAATGAGGTACCAACTTTTCAACCTATTTTGGCGTTTCTTTTTTACCTTATAAGGTATATGTGTGACAGTTTTTTCACACGAAATGCCTCGATGGTCAAAATCAGTTCTAGAATAGCGAAAACTATAGAACTGCTTCATCTTTTTTGTTACGATTTCTGTCCATTTAAACAAAAAGTCTAGTTTAAAATACCATTATATTGTCTAAAACTCACTTCTACACTACATAGCTTTCTACAAGTTTTAACGGTTTCCAAATAGTTAGTGTTTTCCAACTTTTCGGCACGGACACTAGTTCAGGAAAGTTCTAGAAAGTTCTAGAAACCTAGGGAATCGTCTGAACCTAAATACACTGAAATGCTTAAAATTGCATGTGAAATAACAGCTATCGGGGAATTCAGAGTCTATTGTTGAATGTTATTCCTTCTATTTGGAGAAGTTAGTATTCTCATGTATTAATTGTCGCCTACGTCCTGCAGTGGACTATCTAAACTGATAAACACTTCTTTAAAATTTTCTATAATAAGTTCCACTTTTTTTTCGCCGTTTATGGAAACAACAAAACATAAACCGTCTTACTACAAAAAAAAATGTTAAACATCGGTTGAACACTTGTCTAAGATAACGGTTAATTGCAAAACGATATTCGACGTTGATATAAGGGTCGTTTTACAGTTACACTTTTTTTTGACAAGTGTTTAGCAGATGTTTAACTTTTGTAATAAGACGTAAAGTATTTAAATTGCTTTTCTTTCGGTATTATTGAAAACTTTGACAAACGCAGGGTTTACGAGACAACACCTGAGCTCTGAATCCACTCCGGTGACGTAGCAACCGTCCTTCACCTCCACTGAGTTAATCACAGCAGATCGCCAGTCATCGTGATTATGTCTTTATTCTGAATTGTATCAACAAACGATTTTGATCCTTAGCAATTGATGATTAGGTGTTTAACTTGGGTTTGATTTCTATTTTAGTACCTATTGGTTACTAATAGTTTAATTGTGCGTCTATTTCTTTTGGTACATTATTTTGTAACAAAACGTTCTTAATCGTTAGATTCATCCTATCCTTACTAGGGAAAGTGAAAACCAGCAGATGTTTGGGTGAGTCATCATCATCATCATCAGCCTTTAAATGTTCCCACTGCTGGGACACAGGCCTCCTCTCTGTGAGAGGGAGTGGGCCGTAATCTACCACACGGGCCCAGTGCGGATTGGTACATGTCACTTTTCTCGAATTTTTGGTTCTAGGACATGTCGGTTTCCTCACGATGTTTTCCTTGGGTGAGTAAATGTTTGTAATTCTAACACGTCAGAACAGAAGGGATCTTGATGAAATTTAGAGATAGATTATCGTTTAGAATAGAATACCATGGATACAAGTATCTTATTTGATCACCGCTGTTCTTAAAAAGGGTGAAGGAAAACATCGTAAGTAAACTGGCATGTCTTAGTGCCTAAACACACTATGCCGAAGTTACGCGACGGAAGTTCGGCGCAACGCCTGCAATGCTATTTGAATTACTGACGACACACTATGCCGAAATTCCGTCGCGTCATAGCGTACAGCGGAACTTCGGTCGGGCGTAAGTTCGGCGGGAACTTATTCTGTGACCACACATTATACGCGCCGAAGTTCGGTTCGATTACCGACGAAGATCCGGGGGCGGGGAGCAGAAGGGAGCCGCCCGCGCCACCCGCGCCGAATTTCCGCCGCGTAAGTTCGGCACTTATGGTGTGTCATATCAGCCGAATAGGTACGTCGGAACGTGAAATCAGCCGCCGAACTTCCGTCGCGTAACTTCGGCATAGTGTGTTTAGGCACTTAGAACTAAATATTCGTAGACATGAGATGTGCTAGCAAACCCGCTTTAGGCCCCACGTGGCGGATTGCATCAGACCTCTCTCTCCCACACAGGGGAGGCCTATGTCCCAGCTGTGGAAATATCATAAACTGATTATGCTCAATAATAATGATGCTGCAACCAATTCAATAAATGAGTCTATCAACTCAACATTCAAAAAAACATCATAATTGCCAATCACCATGACAAGGTCCACATTTTCCAGATGATGTAGTTTGGACCCTGAACATCTTAATGTTTTGCTCTGCAGATTTTTTTGGACCCGAGACCATTTTTTATACTGTTTTCCTTAAGAACGTACGGAAAGATTTTTTGTTCTATAATTGAACTATGGTTTGATACTATAATTAGCCGTTTTCAATGTTTTGGACCTTGTACTTTACGGTTTGTTTGGCATCAGTTAAATAACCTGAGTAGTTAAACTTTGTGCCGGTGTCCAAAGTACGTGAATGATTTGCGATTTCCTAGCGTTCAATTTTTCAATGAAATATAATAAAATATAATAATCAATACTGTTAAAAACACAATTGACGCAAACAGCCACACTCGGGTCAATTACCAGTTCTTCTTCCTCGGTCCCTCAATGCTGAGGATCGCGACCACAACAGCGAGCTCTCCATTCGCTGCGGCTGTTGCAGCTGTGGACTGCCGTCTGGATGTCCGGCCCCACAGTTTTCCTGATGGCATCTATCCATCTTGAGGGTGCTCTGCCCCTGGCTCATCTTCCCTCCATCTGACCCACTATGATGTGCTTCTCCAGACTATTATTACAATTACCAGTAGGCCATACGAATATGTATTCCGTGCGGTAATCGAACCCGCGACGAGCAGTCCAGCAGCCGATGGCTTCACCACTGGGTTGCCAATGAAAATTAAATTGGTAAAACCAATAAAATCTCTGAGATTTGAGAACAAAAATTCTATAAGTAATCTTTCTGTTATTTTATCAAGATGATATGATAATGTGATAGGGAGGAATATATTTAAGTTAGGTAATCAGAATATCCAGTTCGTGTATCCGTGTTCTAGTCCAGCTTTGTTAAAAATTATGCCCGTAGGGATATATATGTTAAATTCAATATAAATGTCAACTGTGTTTCTACATTAAAATTAACCGAATATTAAATACATCCAAGTTCTTCTTCTTCTTCTTCCTGCCCTTATTCCATTCTACTTGGGGTCGGCGCAACACGTTTTCTTCTCCCATTCTCCCCTATCAGACGTCACAGTATCATTTACTCCTTTTTCTTTCATATCATTCCTTAGAAAATCCATCCATCTTTTCTTCGGCCTTCCTCTTCCTCTCCATCCAACAACAATAGATACATCCAAGTTATGCTTTGAATATGTTAAAAGTCGGAAAATATCAGGGTTATGTGGCTTGGTACATTTTACCAAAACTAGTTCCATAATTCAAAATGTGACAATCGAAAAGCATCTAAATTAAAGCTGCAACATTTTATCTCCCACTAACAGTCTCCCAGTAATAAATCAGTATAGCATTGCTGAGCGCGTGTTGTGACGTCATACACTCTAAACTAAACCGATTGGGAATTTATTGCCACAGAATTGACGGGTAGTTTTGTTTTTACTGTAATTGGTTTGGTTTTGAAATATTGCTTTATGGACAATTGTTATGGAAAATGTGGATGGAATTTTGATATGAGATGGCAAAGCTCTGTTTTGTCTGTTTAGAATAGTAAAGTATTTTGCTTCTACGGTATGAACGGAAACGTCAATGAACTCCATCTGTCATCTCGGTCTGTCTGTCTATCACTTGAAAATTACGTTTAGCCAAAAAAAAAGGGTTGGTTCTCACTTGTTGCACTAAACAGTTCTATGGTAGAACTAAAGACAGATAACCAACCTCAAAAAGGAAGAAATTCTCATTTGTGTTGTTACCTATTTTTATTGTCTTTTTTTTCTCAATAGTCCTAGCCTAATATGGTGTTAACATTTTGGTGCTATTAAATGTTGAATTAAATAAAATAAAAAGAATAATAACTTATGTCCAACGTAGTCCTATCAATTCTCATACAGTGTCATCTTTTAAAAATACAAGAGATCTCGAAAACTGCACAAAAATAATAATAACGTCACATCCAAACATCGACGTAACAAAAGATCAGACCAACCAACGTAACAAAATTGCAGACGACATTCGAGAATGACATCCGTTCAACTTGTGGTTGGAAACCGCGACGTTTGCACTTGTCCCGTTGTTATGTGAAGCCTAAATTCGGCCATTACCGGGGAACACAGCCTTAATGTTTCCTTGTTACAGTCCATTTTTGTACAACAATGAGAATTAGAATGTGTGGGTTGGTTCGTTTTTATTTAAGTACTAGCTACTTGTTTTTTTTTGAGTTACAGAGGTTTTTAATTTAAGCATAGGAGTATTATTTGAAAGTCCGCGCAACGACTTCAGTGCTGTGGAAATGTCGTGGTAAGTACTAGTTTTTTTTTTTAAACATTTTGAAGTTATGACATAGGTATAGTACACTAGCGTTAGCACTGCGTCAAAAGCACTTCATTTGTGGCGCGGAATCTAGTAAGCTGTTTCATGCAATGTCAAAAAAATGACAACTGGCATTCTCAGCCAACTGTCAAAAAATGACAGTATGAATTTCATTCTCTGACAACTGATTTTAGTTTAGCTACACGGACAACTTATACCCACCAAGTTATCTGTTCTGATGACGCTATCGCTGGTGAAGAATATGGTGTTGAAATTAATGATGTTTTCAAATATGCAACTTTTGTTCCAATTTTGCTCGTGGTAGCTCTATGTTCTTTCAATTTATTTTATTTTACTTGTTAAGTTGCGGTTGCGGGACTAACGAATGGCCCTGGAACGTAAAGGGCTATTGAAGGATACCGTGGATTTAGTACAAGTCTGACAGTCCCTCCTGCTCTGCCCTGTGTGGGAGAACTCATTTGATGATTTTACCACGATAAAAAAAGGGAATTAAGTTGCCTTAGGGCCATAAACACGATACGACGTCGCGTCGTACAATGATACGGCGACGTTTCACGATACGACGTCGCGTCGTAGAAATCTACGATGAGCATCGTTACAGTGGGGTGGTGTTAAAACACCACCCCACTGTAACGATGCTCATCTAGAGCGGTCCATTTTTCGGAATGAACTAAAGTTCATTCCGAAAAATGGACCGCTCTAGACGCATTCTGTTCCATAGTACGGGACGCTGCTCGACTATGGTAATTAAATGATTGACTTCAATACCATCCGTCATCTTTGAATTTCGAATAACAACTGCGCAGGATTGCAACGTGAGTCACAACGTCGTATCGTGCATAGACACGTTACGACGTCGTGTCGTAGATTTCCACGACGCGACGTCTTACCGTGTTTATGTGTGGGAGCCCTTATTTCTAACTTAATATTTTGCGCAGCAACTTTATAGCTAGTGATAAAATAAGTGTGAAAGTAGGTACTGTAGTTACTTTTTATTTCTATGCCCTGTTATTTATTAAAATAGACAGATAAATATTTTCTTTGTAACTATGACTAATGAAATCACAGGCGCCCGGTACATGTCAACTTTTGACTGACATGCGCACTCGAAATGACAGTTTTAGAGTTGACACGTGACATTCATGTCACTTACAAATATAAAACACAAAAACATACGAAGAATAACAACATTTTTGCGCAATTACGCAAACGAATACTATAAAAATAATTTGGGAAGGTGAAATTTAAAAATGGTCGCCATTTTGGTTGACACAGCTGTTGCAATCATTATGTTAATGAGGTTAATTAATTACTCAGCTTTATATTAATCTATAGGTCGTATACGGTGGCCGTAATTCGACCGTTAATTTATTTGATTTTAAAGTTGGAACGTCATTAAGTTCTATTGTCAAAGACAAATAAATTTCTGTTTGATGTTCGGTAGTGTGTGTTTTATTAATTCTATGTATTTCAAAGACTTTTACTTCTAAAACATTACCGTCCGGCTTTACCGACCCGCACAACTTTGTAGCATGCAAATACTTTTCAGTATTTCCCCCACGATCTGTAACTACGTGCTCATAATCAAAATTCATCAAGCGAACAGAATTACGCGACTGGCGGCCATTTTGTGCTTCTCTCATTTTCCCGCTCATACTTACGAAGCTACAAAGAGTTCACGATGGAGTTCTATTGTCGAAAAGTTAAAACCTTTTTTCTTTTGGACTGAACTGTGGGACTTTAAGTTGTGATGCTTGAGGCTATTTTTGGGGTTTCCTTTTTAGTTTTGCCTAAATAGATATACTTACCTGTCGAAGAATCGATATCAGAAGGGTCGCTTTATCGGAAATAACACTCACAAAACCTTCGTTAACACTTTTAATTACTTGCTAACACACACTGAATACAAAATAATCAAGGATGTCCGAGATATGGCTCGATTAAAAACTTAGGAACGCGGGAAGTTTATCGTGGACGACGTGGCGTGACCAAGATGTCTACACAGTTTGTCGGACCGATTCAAAGTGTTCGCTTCACTCAACTGTCCGTCCAAGTGGCCTACCCCACACAGGTTTGCCAACGTATCTGTCAACGTCAGTACCTGTCAACATCGAATACCTGATTAAACTTCTGAATCGATATTCAACTCGACTATTCGCTCGGTGTTGCCATTACTCCACGCTAACCATCCCAAGTGTAATAATTTGACGTTTCTAAGCGTTATCTGTCAAATCTAACTTCATAGTTCCTCCAATGAGAGATAGATGGCGTTATTCTAAATTAACACTAATCAATAAAGATTCTTAATTGCGTTTCTGTTTTGATTCCACGCCAACGATAATAGATGGCGTTATTCTAAATTAACAATAATCAATAGAGATTCCAAATTGTTTTTCTGTTTTGATTCCGCAGCACGATAATAGATGGCGTTATTCTAAATTTTTGTGCTTCTGTGTTGATTCTGCGACATACCCATGTTTCCTGACTTGATCATCTTAATGAACCAAGGGGTGATTTTGATGATAAATACTTAATACATTATTTACAACTATTATGAAGAATTTCGTTAAGTACTCGTACTTAGGTATTCGATGAGGTGATATTTTTTTATCCTTAAATGCAATTTTAAACATCTGTGGGTTTGTGATCTTGACAATTCTTTACTGTTTAGGTAGGTACTCTATCTACCCAATTTACTTTATTAAAATCGACAAAAAATGCCAATGATTATGTTCAAAATCCATCTATATTATCCATATATAGTCATAAAATTCAAGCATGTGAAAACCATACATTCCTATCAAAAAGACGAGCAAGATATTCTATAATAATTCACAGTCTTCCAGCACCACATTTTATTCAGATTCTTCAACACAATCGATTCATTATCAACCCTCCAAAAATTTAACCAAAACGATTTATTAACTCCCCAACATTCTTCTTTCCCAAAATATCTTTGTTCCTACACAATATTTCAGCCGATACAAACAACTTGATTATTTAATATCACTCCAATTACGTAGGTATTAATTGTTTTGAGTTGTTACCCCGGGGAGCACTTAATTTCGTCCACGGTAGGGAAGGGGTCAGCGTTCGAAATGTCGGCTGAATTCGACTTATTGATTCTTTTTTTTTTTCGTAAGTTTTGTAGAATAGGTGATTCTTTTTTGTACGTGTTACTTTTTTGTACTTAACTTTTTTGTAAGTGATACTTTTTTGTACTAAATTTTTGTGAGTTAAATAGTTTTGTTTTGCTTGTAAGTCTAGTCTACTATTAATATTTTTTTTTATTCCACAACTATCACACAACGCCATCTAGTCCCAAGCTAAGCAGAGCTTGTGTTATGGGTACTAGACAACTGATAAATTATATATTTCTAAATACATACATATTATAAATGTGGCGGTACGGTTGTGCAGCGGTTAAGTGATTGACTGATGCGCTACTTGTCGCTGGCTCGATTCCCGTACGGAACAAATATTTGTATTACCTACAAGTAGTTTTTCCGAGTCTGAATGTTGGCGGCGAGAGAATTTTCATCCTAAAATGTAAATGTGTGTGCATAAACTGTATAATTAAACCACTTTTATCTCAAAACCAAAAATTAGGTCAAAAAGTAATTTATCTAATAACTGTTTTCTTAACACCCCATCCCCATTTTAATTCGTTTAAAACATTATTATTTGCGACAAAGTTCACAAATAAATTCAACTTGGCAATTTGTATGCAAACTCGGCTGACAAAACTTCTTAATTTTGTTATTCTTGTTTATTATTTATTACTTTTCGTTAAATTATATCATAAATTCCATTTTGTCTTTGAATAAAACTGTATTGATGTATGATTTCTGATTTGGGGTAGGTAGCTAATTGTATTTTGTTTATTAGAACTTATAAAACGGAGTCACTTCAACTGTCTGTCCGTGCATAATTTCCGAACTACTGCACTAAATTAATAATATAATTCTTTATTATTGTACTATTCGTTTTTATCAGAACAAGATTTGTATAGTAAGAAAGTATTCGAAAAATCCTCCGAGAACCCACTGAAATATCAGGAATTCGTGCTTTTACAGGTCCAAAAAAAAAAAACATGCACAACTGTCTAGAAACATCTATCTCAGGCCTACTAAATAGTTTGAGCCCTATTCTTAAATAGGGCAATTTCGTTGCGAGTAAGGGCAAAAAGTTTACCGTTCCAAGTCTTTGAGGGCACGCGAAATTGCCCTGTGATTATCATGTTTAGCTCTCATGAGGTAGTTGGTAAATTGTGCGAGATATGGAGTTGTTTAAGACTGCCTCTGGACAGAATTTCTTTTGCACTAACTATCTTTCGCGATTTTACTCGCTTTCCTGGAGAAATAAGCTAGTTGACAGGATCAATAAATTACAAAATATACTTAGGCCGCAGTTACGATGTTTAAATAAAAGAAACATATTTTTTTTAAACAATGATAGTCAATAGTCACACGCAGAGAAATGTCTGGCTACCCATACGAGAAATTCTGGTTGCAACCGTGACAGCAAGTCTCACTAGTTGACTTTACAACATTTCTAGTAAAAAAACAAACAAGAAAAGTGAGTGTATAAAAACGTGGGAATATAGACTAAGTAAGTAGTAGAGATAACAAGGACTTAGTATTTATTACTAGAAATGTTGTAAAGTCAACTAGTGAGTCTCGCTGTCACGGTTGCAACCAGAAGTTCTCGTATACATTTCTCTGCGTGCATAAAACACTATACAATTAAAACCACGAAATGAAAAATACAAAAGTTCGGTTCTATGGATGGATGATTGTAACTCAATTGCACCAGAACGCCCAACGGCTGAATAAATCTTGGTGAAAAGTACAGAAATAGGTTATAGAATAACACATAGTATACCTTTCATCCCGATATGACGTTCCTGTAGAAAAATTTTCGCATAACACAACTAGTAGCACACATATAAAACTGACCCATATTTACACAGCACAATAAAACTAGCAAAATCTCCCATTTTTAAGACCCACACGTCTTACTCACAAGTGGCTTGTACGACCCTTAATAGCAGGGTCTTTAGTACGGCTACACTTGTCATTCTGCTCACCAATATGAGATTACGAGCTTGAAGATAACTGGGACAGTCCTTAACTTCGTTTATGTCATGTCTTCATGGAATAACAATGGATATGTGAGATAAAAAAGGAGGTTCTAAATAAATTTCTATACATTTTATGTTGCTTATAATAATATAATAATAATATTCCACAACTATCACACAACGCCATCTAGTCCCAAGCTAAGCAGAGCTTGTGTTATGGGTACTAGACAACTGATAAACATACTTATATATTTCTAAATACATACTTACATATTATGGATAAAATTACACCCAGACACAGAACAAATGATCGTGCTCATCACACAAACATTGGTCCTGGGTGGGAATCGAACCCAGCCACGACCTCCGGCATAGCAGTCAGGGTCACTAACCACTAGACCAACAGGCCTGTCTATATTATAGACTTACCACCGTCAAAATTCCTGAAATAGTTGTTACGTTTACTTCTAAATCGTTAATCATGAAAGTATTTTGGGTTGATTTAGATTCTAAGCCCTCACTTATTAAAGTTCTCGTATAAATTATGTTATAATGGCAATTATGAATTGTTGGTATTCAGGTAAATTGTTCAATAAATTATTTGTTCTGTGTTGTTTTGAAAAGGGTCAATCGTGTACATCTGATTAGGGCTAAGATTTGGGAGCATTAGAAATTCTTTATTAATTATGACTTAGTCTAAATACAAAAGCAATTTAATAGCATTGGTAGACTAGAGGCAATTAGTACTATAGATATTTATATATAGGATTCAATTCCCAGGCTTAAATCAAGTAATCTTGGATATTTCCATGAATATTATTTATTTTAATTTGTACGTGGAAATAAAATCACCCACTAAAACATATATCAAATTGAAATATTAATAGCGGAAAATTCAATTATTTGATTTAATAAATATGTCTAGTATTTAGTTTATGCTCAAAAAGCAAAAATTGTTTAAAAATTTTACCTAAATACCAAAAATTTGTTTAAATTGCACCGGGCGGTGTAAACTTTCAAGAATGAAACCTAGCCTACTTCACATCACCTTCAGATCTAAGACCAAGATTACACAAACATCCATTCTACCCATCAAGCCGCTTGAATGCTTTAAAATCACCGCTTCATTCAGCTGTTGGCTAAACAAACTAAAATCTTACACATTCAACTCTTTCGCTGAGGTTCCACGCAAACATGGGAAGCGGCTGCGATTTAGCGCTTTTGAGATCAAAAGAGGGCGGGGTGACAACTTTAAGATGGCGGTTGGGATAGTCCTTTTTCTTTTCAAAAAGTTCTTTAAGCTATTGCATAGCTTTTGTCGCGGGCTCTGAGCCAGGCGCGGCGCGGCGACCGAATTCCCAAAAACCTAACGAAAAAGCCTAAGGAAAATACCTGACACCATGCATCGTCTAACGTCGTTTCAGTTCGGGAGACTTCGGCAATCGTAAAAATATCCGTCATAAAGACAATTTACTTTTTCTTACTGATTCTAAACGGGCAGCTACAAAAGAAGTTTTCACAATGAAAGCTCCTCCACAGACGTGCTCATAAAGGTACGGACAGACGTGCTCATTACTAGCACGAAAGCATGCTTTTATTGAGCAAGGGGCAATTTTATTGAGGGAGAGGGAGAGAGAGAGGGAGAGGGAGGAGGAGGAGAACGTTTCTTGACGTTTCACTTGATTGACGTGGCTGACCATAGCCTAATTAGTACAGTGATAAATAAAATAAATAAATAATTATAATTGCATAAGATGATAAAAAATGCAATGCAATAGCTTTATCGCGGCAGCACCCGAGTGCCACTTACTTTTTAAGCTATTGCATAGCTTTTATCGCAGGCTCTGAGCGCGGCGCGGCGCGAGAATCTTAACGAAAAAACCTAAGGAAAAAACCCAAGGAAAATACCTGACACCGTCGTCTAACGTCGTTTCAGTTCGAGAGACTTTGGCAATCATAAAGGTACGGACAGACGTGCTCATTACAAGCACGAAAGCATGCTTTTATTGAGGGAGAGGGAGAGGGAGGAGAATGTTTTTTGACGTTATACTTGATTGACGTGGCTGACCAAAGCCTAATTAGTACAGTAATAAATATAATAAATAAATAATTATAATTGCTTAAGTTGATAAAAAATGCTATGCAATAGCTTTTTTTTTTCCGTGTGGGAATCGTTCCGGGGATACACAACACAGTAGTCAATCGTTCAGCCACTAAGTCAATAATCTTGGTGAAAGGCCTGTTGGTCTAGTGGTTAGTGACCCTGACTGCTATGCCGGAGGTCGTGGGTTCGATTCCCACCCAGGACAAATGTTTGTGTGATGAGCATGATCATTTGTTCTGTGTCTGGGTGTAATTTGTCTATAATATGTATGTATTTAGAAATATATAAGTATGTTTATCAGTTGTCTAGTACCCATAACACAAGCTCTGCTTAGCTTGGGACTAGATGGCGTTGTGTGATAGAGTCTGGCCAACGAAAGCTGTCCACAACCTATTTTCTAAACTTTTGATATGGCAATGTTTTTGGACTGTCAATATTGTCAAATCACTGAACTTTCATATAGGTGAAACATCTTGATACATTTGCACTTATTTACAAAATAATACAACTTTTTCACGGTTTTTCTATTTTTTAAGTAATAATAACGGTGAAGACGAGGAAACAAAACTATACAGTATCAGGTGTAGAGTACTTAGAATCCGATTTTGATTATGACTCCTAACCCCTGTATTGTGTTGATTTAACTATTGTAACTTAACCTTGTCAAAGGTAACTATTCCCTCAAATAAAAGTTTAGTAAAACACTTTTTTTTTTATTCAACCTTTCGATATAATTATGTCGTGCCAGGAAAGTTGAGATGTAGACTTCAATGCATGCAGAAGTTAAAAATACCATATCCTGGATTTGTTAGGGCATTATTTGATAATATTTTTATGGTTGTAATCTAACAATATGAAATACTGATATAAATAATATCGCTTATTGGTCTTGAATAATAACAACTATCAACTCCGTTTTGGTAGCGTGTAGCCGGGGTTGTCATGCCTTGATTTTTTTGAATTTCCCGCTCTTTTGCGTGGACAGCTTTCGTTGGCCAGACTCTAGTGGTGGAATATTATTTATTATTATTATAATCCTAAATTTTATCCTTTTAATTTAAATTCTACAACAAAAATGTTGAAGAACCTTCAAAATTAGCTACTTGACCTGATAACGGAGCCAATTGTTATTCCCTTACAAAATGAAATATTTAAGAAGCAAATCGATGTAAAATCTCCTTCCACTTAACTCCTTCAAGTTAAGTGCTGATGGAAATGTGAAAGGGTTCTGAGAGCTGATGGAGTCATTATAATACCTTTTGTTCAGTCCCAATTTATTTCATTTGTTGTTAGATTTATAAAGATTAAAATTGTTGTAAATTTATGTATGTTTTAACTCAAGACATGGTTGGTTCATGTGATAATTAACACAATCAGCAATAGTGGAAAGTCTCACAAAATATTACCCAAAAATATGGTCACCATAAAAAAACCCTTTCTATGACCACGTTTATTTACACACAACAACCTTGAGAACCCTACAAAATTTTTAATTTTAAGCCAACATCTCCGGTGTCCGACATTTCTTTACACAAAAGCTGGTGACTCTAAGACACTCGTTGCAAAACATTTGGGTCTCGTCTCGCTCGGAGCATGTTTTTGTCTTTGATACCTCACGCAACACTTCACTTTTAGTCTCTTTGGGAATAGTTAGTGCAATCTCTCGAAAAAGGAATGGTAAATGAGGCGGTTTAATGAGGTCAGTGAGCCAAAATTTGGTCGATCTACATGTGCCCATTGAGGCGTTTGAGAAATAAACCGCGTCTTACCACAAAACAAAAAAAAACCGGCCAAGTGCGAGTTGGACTCGCCCATGAAGGGTTCCGTAGCAGCAAGCATAGATTAGAGATATAATTATATTGAGATTAGTAAGTAATATACACAAACAATAAAAATAACTTTGTTTTTCATAGTATTTGTATGAATGGCAAAGTTATATTTGCGGTTTTTGAAAATGTACTATATCTCAAAAACTGCTAACTGTATCTCATCCAAACCAAATTTCGTTGGTAGTTTTGGTTGAGGTCTACAATATATATTTTTTTTAGTTTTATCATTCTCTTATTTTAGAAGTTACGGGGGGGGGGACACACTTTTTACCACTTTGGAAGTGTCTCTCGCGCAAACTGTTCAGTTTAGAAAAAAATGATGTTAGTAACCTCAATATCATTTTTAAAGACCTATTCATAGATATCCCACACGTATGGGTTCGGTGAAAAAATTTTTTTTGAGTTTCAATTCTAAGTATGGCGGGCACCCCCAAAATTTGTTTTGTTTTGATTTTTGTGTGAAAATCCTAATGCGGTTCACATAATACATCTTTCTACCAAGTTTCAACAGGATAGCTCTAATACTTTCGACAAAAAGTGGCTGTGACATACACGGACAGACAGACAGACAGACAGACAGACAGACAGACAGACATGACGAATCTATAAAGGTTCCGTTTTTGCCATTTGGCTACGGAACCCTAAAAAGAAAAACACTGAAAAAAGTGTAATTGCAAAACGGCCCTTATATCAACGTGAAACATTTTGACGTTGACAGTTTTTTAGACAAGTGTTCAACAGAAGTTCAACTTTTTTTGTGGTAAGATGGAAAATGTTTTGATTTTGAATACTATTTGCCAGTTAGTATATCCGATTGTCGTTCAATCCATGTAAAGTACTGGTCCTGTAAAACTGGAATGGAATCTGGCTCACGATAATTAAGAAAAGGCAGAAGCAACTGATGATGAGTTAGTAAGCCTACAGACTACACATCAAAGTACCTCAATCTATCAAATTTCTTTAATAGATTTCCAACCTTATCACGATAGTGGAAGGTTAATGTTCGATTGGTTTTGATAGATTCGGGTAGGTTGAACTGCTGGCGTCTGTACTAAGTTATAAGTCTTAGGTAAAAGTTCCTAGTGTGGGGAAACGTTTTTTTTAATTAACAAAATACGTGTTGCACTCGGGGACTGCCGCGATAAAGCTATTGCATAGCATTTTTTATCAACTTATGCCATTATAATTATTTATTTTAGTTTTTAAATGTAGTGTGCATAATGTATAGTTTTTTTTTATATTAATGATTATGTAATAGTTACTTTGTAGTTTGCATCTTGTATTATTATTTAATGAATAAAGTTTAATATATTTATTACTGTACTAATTAGGTTATGGTCAGCCACGTCAATCAAGTGAATCGTCAAGAAACGTTCTCCTCCTCCATCCTCTCCCTCTCCCTCTCCCTTTCCATCGCCCTCTCCCTCAATAAAATTGCCCCTTGCTCAATAAAAGCATGCTTTCGTGTTAGTAATGAGCACGTCTGTCCGTACCTTTATGAGCACGTCTGTTCGTACCTTTATGATTGCCGAAGTCTCCCGAACTGAAACGACGTTAGACGATGCGTGGTGTCAGGTAATTTCCTTAGGTTTTTTCGTTAGGTTTTTGGGAATTTCTTGTTTCGGTCGCCGCGCCGCGCCGCGCTCAGAGCCCGCGATAAAAGCTATGCAATAGCTTAAAAATCATGTACTATAAGCAACAGAATAACCTACCTCAAAAATTTGGAAACTGGACGCACTATAAGCTCCACTCTTGTTAGGCATTATTATTTTCATTAAAGAAAATACCTACCTGTTGTGGGTCGTAAGTACTTAGAAACGAGAACCAATTAGTGGTCCATTGTGGGAGGATATGAGAGGCAATTAACAAACTATTCTTTGATAAGAGGACTCGGTAAACTAGAGGGTTTTACCCAAAAGAGGAGTCCTTACGTCTTTGTGGAGATGTTGAATTTTGACGAAGTGTGTCGGAAATTTATTTCAAAGAGATTTTTATTAAATTATGTGATATTTTATGTGCACCTTACGTGTTTTTTTATTTATTAAAAACATTAGTGAGGTATGGAAGTAGAAATTGTTAAATCCTGAATAGTTCGTCATGGAAAAACTTTGCTCGAGCAGGAAATCGAATTCAGGAACTCTCATCGAAACAAGCGTGAATTACCATAAAAATACCCTTAAATATCCCATATTACATACGTATTCCATAAACCGTTGTAACATAGATTAGAGCAGTAATAAATCTTCTTTATAAGCACATGGGGTACCGCAAGGGCGGCCACTCGGTATCCTCGTATCCGTTCATAATTTATTAGATTATATCCACCGGAGTGAGATTAAAAATGTGCAGGGAATTTATTGCTAATTGTTTGTTAGTGAATTAAGTGGGAAAGTGGGGGGTTTTATTCAATAGCTGGCCATACAAGGAAGCAGTCAGTATCGATCTCGTGGCTAAAATAATTACAGCCTGTGCGGCTGTATTTAGCCACGAGTTCCTGTCAGACTCCTACGGCCTAAAAACCACGGTGTTCCTTCAATAGCCCTTTAGCCCAGGACCACAGTTACCTGATGAGACAGTCCAGCGACAAAACTGCACTGTAGTTCAAAAAAAAAATTAAAAAAAAACCGGCCAAGTGCGAGTTGGACTCGCCCATGAAGGGTTCCGTAGCAGCAAGCATAGATTAGAGATATAATTATATTGAGATTAGTAAGTAATATACACAAACAATAAAAATAACTTTGTTTTTCATAGTATTTGTATGAATGGCAAAGTTATATTTGCGGTTTTTGAAAATGTAAAATTTCAAAAACTGCTAACTGTATCCCATCCAAACCAATTTTCGTTGGTAGTTTTGGTTGAGGTCTACATTATATAAATTTTTTTTAGTTTTATCATTCTCTTATTTTAGAAGTTACGGGGGGGGGGGGGGGGACACACTTTTTACCACTTTGGAAGTGTCTCTCGCGCAAACTGTTCAGTTTAGAAAAAAACCGGCCAAGAGCGAGTCGGACTCGCCCATAAAGGGTTCCGTAGCAGCAAGTAATAACATACTATAAAAGTTCTTGTAGTTGGTTCCAACTTTGAAAGGTTTACGATTTATGACGTATTAAAAAAAAACTTGAGAGGTGTCAAGGCACGTCGAAAATCGCTATGAACCTGTTAAAAAGGTTCAAGCGATTTTACTACCCCACTCCACTCCGCTCCACTCCGTTCCACTCCGCTCCACTCCGCTCCACTCCACTCCACTCCGCTCCACTCCACTCCACTCCGCTCCGCTCCACTCCACTCCACTCCGCTCCACTCCACTCCACTCCACTCCACTCCACTCCGCTCCACTCCACTCCACTCCACTCCGCTCCACTCCACTCCACTCCGCTCCACTCCACTCCACTCCGCTCCACTCCACTCCACTCCGCTCCACTCCACTCCACTCCGCACCACTCCGCTCCACTCCACTCCACTCCGCTCCACTCCACTCCGCTCCACTCCACTCCACTCCGCTCCACTCCCTTCCACTCCACTCCACTCCGCTCCACTCCACTCCACTCCACTCCACTCCGCTCCACTCCACTCCACTCCGCTCCACTCCACTCCACTCCGCTCCACTCCACTCCACTCCGCTCCACTCCACTCCACTCCACTGCACTGCACTCCACTCCACTGCACTCCACTCCACTCCACTACCTATTATAGCTGTAAAAATGAAGTTGACAAACTTACATTTGCAGTTGTTCTCCGATACATTTTGTTTAGGAAAATGTTATCCCAGTACGTTTTATAAGTTGGTCAACTATTACTCGTAAACTTGTAAAGCCCACTTAGTCATGATAATTTTCTTTTAAACTTCGTTATATATACTACTATTGTAAATTTTTTCACACCCCCAAACATAACCGTTTTGCTGGTAGAGGGGGGGGGACACTCGAGTAGGGCAAAAATTAGCACTTTAAAGCTTAATATTTCACAAACGAATCTTTTTATCAAAAAATTGTTGATGGAAACTACCAATATTTTTTAAAGGCCTATTTAATGATACCCCACACTAAGGGGTACGCGAGAAAAAAAAAAACATCCCCGCTTTACGTGTACAGGAGGTACCCTAAAAAAAATTATTTTACGAGATTTTATTTTACCACTTTTTTGACGCAACAAATCCGTATATTTACACCAAATTACAGCTTTCTAGTGCTGGGCGTCTCTGAGCTAAGCTGCGGACAGACGGACGGACGGACGGACGGACATGGCGAAACTATAAGGGTTCCTTGTTGACTACGGAACCCTAAAAAATGATGTTAGTAACCTCAATATCATTTTTAAAGACCTATTCATAGATACCCCACACACGTATGGGTTTGGTGAAAAAATTTTTTTTTGAGTTTCAATTCTAAGTATGGGGGGCACCCCCAAAATTTGTTTTGTTTTGATTTTTGTGTGAAAATCCTAATGCGGTTCACATAATACATCTTTCTACCAAGTTTCAACAGGATAGCTCTTATACTTTCGACAAAAAGTGGCTGTGACATACACGGACAGACAGACAGACAGACATGACGAATCTATAAGGGTTCCGTTTTTGCCATTTGGCTACGGAACCCTAAAAATGATGATCTGATCAAAAATATAGCTATGTAGTGTTGTTTACAACAACCTCACTTTCCTGATGCCTAACCACATAACATGTCGTAAATAATGTTGTAAATTACAGTCGCTGGTCAAATTGTGGTGTGTCGAATTAGTTAGTGCCGTGTTTTGTTGTGTGTGATAGCACATCGCAATCATAGTTATTGTGATTGCGTTTGCAACGCGTCAATGGAATTGTGGTTGCGGACGCACATGGCCGCCGAATGAGTTGGGACATGTTTTCGACCAGTAACAAGATTTCCTAAATATCAGACGCCCCTTAATATTAGGTACGTCATCAGTGGCGGGCCTAGGGTTTCAAAATAAGGCAAGCCCAATAAAATTTAAACCGATTTCAAAAAAAGAAAGTTCAGTTTTCGACTGAGTATGTAGGTACCTACGTATGTATCATCGCAATTTTCTCATAAACTACTGGTTAGGTACAATAAATTAAAAGTGAATTCAAAGTTATGGTAAGTAGTTGCTTGTTTTGTAACAGGACTAACAGGTTACAGACAAAAAAAAAACAAAACAGAAAGTTACAAAACGAAAGTTAAAAAATAGCTAGATAGAATGTAATAAGGAATTTAAATAAATTATTTATATTCTAATTGGAATCGTCTATCTTTCTTAAGTAATGATTTAATTACACCAGAGTAAAATGTTGGTGATCGTTTTAATTCTACCAACAACTGTTTTTCAATAGCTAAAATCGTATCCCCGTCCCAGTTCTGTGGGTTGTCGCACAGATCAGAAAACAACTCAAAGTTTACTTTTTTGTTCAAAAACCGTGTTTACGACTCGCGACATGTATGTCCAATGAATTTTTTGCTGCAATGAGTATCGTAAAAAGCAGCTCGTTTTGTACTATTACTAAAAAAATTACACAAAGCCTGAAGGGCTGAAAAAAATAAACTAACCTCTTGAATTCTATTGCATGATTTATACACATATGAAATATTCTTTTATGCGATTTACTAGTCTGAGAAATACCTACACAGATTAGGCGTCTGCGTCGGGAAGAAATAAACTGTTTTTTTTTTTCTGAGCAAAGTTTAAAGATTTTACCTTATCTTCGCCAATCAAAACTTGAACGCATTTTAAATCCTCACAAGGTACAATTACCTCCATTGTTGCAGGTAAGTCACCAAAACAAGAGAAAATCTAACAAAACACACAAAAAAACTTTAACAACAAAGCTTTCCCCACTCAAGCAAATGAAACTGAAGTGAGCTACTTACGCAGAGTAACAGTGTTGTCATTTAGGCAAAAAAAGTCGCCAGGTATATGAACAATCTAGCGAGATGTCGCATTTTTTTTATTTTTAAGATATTGCTTGAATATTTAATTTCGTTATTTTAAAAAGTCGCTAGTTCTTGTTGTTGCTAAATCTTAAAAAAGTCTCCAAACTCGTTAAAAATCTCCAAGATCTCACAACGTCGCTAAAACGGCAACACTGCAGATTTGGCAAGGTGACAAAGTCACGCTTACGCGTGCAACTTCATACGCATGCACGGCTTAAATCTTCCATACTGATCGATTTGTAGACGCACAAGGTTGTAACTCGTTATACGGCACAACGCTTTAGGCGCGAAAGGGACAGAGATAGTATTTGAAAGCCCGGTAAAAGCCGGTACGTGTAAGCGAGATAGCTATATATAGATGTTGCAAATACGAAACTGCGCGCGAACAATTGCGATGTAAAGTGTGTGGCGTGGATAGTTTGTGTTATTTTGATAACAATTAAGCGCGCGAACTTTTAAATAGTTCGGGTTTGATTATGATTCTCTGTCGAGCATTTTTAATAAGGCATGCCGGGCTTTTGGGCTTGTATGAAGGAACCGCCACTGTACGTCATCATTACACACCAAACCTAAGTACGTGTTCAGATGGCGCGAAATTTATGCGTTTGTCGCGCGTCAAGCCGTTTCCGTACCGGATAGACGGACGGCCGGCTAATGTACGGCCCGCCGGATAATTTACGAGTCACACACGATTTGCCGGCTTAATTATATATGTTGTGGTCGCATAATTAGTGTGTTAAGTGCTTTATAAAGTCATTAGAGTTTTTTTCGACGTTTTTGCGCCGCTTTGATGGAATCTCTGTGACTTGGTTTTCATTATCAGTAGTTAGCGCAAAAGTCAATCGCTGAGCTACTGCCCTTCGTGTTGCGGGTTTGGTTCCCACCCTTAACCCGGTTTTTATGGCCTTCGTATCTGGCTGTTTGCGTATGTGAATTTGTTTTTTATTAATGCACCCACGATAAAGGTGTAAATTATAGTGTAATATAATAATACCTATAGTATTAAAAAAGTATCCAAGAATAATGATCATCATCATTTGCCTTTTCTCAATTATCTTGAGGTTAATTTCCAGTCAAAGTCAGTTAAATTTAATTAAACCTGTTAAAGGTTAATTATTGTAAAGAAAATTAACAATTAAACACTTCTACAGACTCTCAGTATTACTTTAATGTCACTATTAGTTAACCTAACAGCAAAGGGTTAAAAATGGACAAAGAAAAGATTAACAATGTATTGAAATCCACGATTTACATTGTTAATCTTTTTGACAACGTTTAGGGGTTGAACATGGACGAGGATAGACATTTCGGGGGTAAAACATGGTTAGTCCATGTTTCATGTGTCCAGTTCATACCATTGTTACGCACCTGTGACGAGTGTCAATTGTTTGATTTACAAGGAAAGCTTGTGTCAACCTGCTTTTCGAGGCACGGAAGAAACTCACTATGTAATGGTGGTCGGCTGACCGCCATTCGGTGGATGGCTATCCACCGAATGACCTAGGCATACACTGTTTAACGTTGAAGATAGACTAGATATTTAGCTTCGAGCTTCTCCTTCATGAACGTCTAAAATATAGACCATGTAATCTCTTGAAAACCTTTCCATTTTACATTTTATAAAATTTCAATACAACACAGCAGCCGTTTGAAATGTTCACACAATATATCTTGAGTAACATATTCTGACAGAATGCTCCAATATATCATGGCACATGTTACCGAGATATTTGTTCAAAGAGAAATCCTTTAAAATGTTGTTTTAATCTTGTTTATGGAACCTTTGGAGAGGTTTAAAGGTAAGTTTAGACAGGAGGAATAGAACAAAATTGAGTTTTTTGTAACCAAAATGCAAGGTAACGAAATAAAGACCCGCCGCGGGAGACGTCCACACTCCACAGCAACGGACGTCGTAGGACGTTCTCCGGCCATCGTAGGCGCGGGCATGTGGACGGCGAGTAATGGGCGACTCGCTGTCCGATCATGGACCATCCTCGGATGATCGTGTTCCACGCGCGCCTCAAAGAGTTGCCAGCATAATGACGGGGCCCACTTAGAGGGCCAAAGCCTGCCGGAGTCACGGGACTAACGAGCTACTGTGACCCCGGAACGTAAAGGGCTGTTGGAGGACACCGTGCATTTTAGTCAGTACAAGTCTGACAGTCCCTCCTGCCCTGCCCTGGGTGGGAGGACTCATTTGATGATTTTACCACGATAAAAAAAGCTATGATTTCCTGCTACGTTTATGCCAAGCAAGGCATCAGTGTAATACTGGACTTTATTTACTTTATTATAAAATAAAATATTTGTACAAATTACCCATGTTTGCAAAGAAAGAAATGATTTGATTTCATCAACATACGAGTAACATGTGAAGACATAAAGCATGGACCCTTACCAAAAGTAAAATAATACTGCCACACTCTAGAAAGAGAGAAAATCCTTTGTTTGATCAGCTACCTCTTTTCAGTATAATAATGTCAGGGAAGACAAATTGATTTTTGAAAAAGAGTAAATGATTGTGACCCTAAGAACCAAAGACTATTCTAGTTCTACGCTCAGACAGTCTAAACCCAACTTAAAAGAATAGATAATTTGATTGTACTGTTTGAACAGCTAGAACTTCGTACGTGACTCAGTTGTTGAGCTCCATTTTTGACTAACTAGTCTCCAACTTGTAACAAATTAGAGAAGCTTGCGTTGTTCCTTCAATTTCTAGAAATCTTTTCTGCTTGGAGCGTGATAAAGTTTGATATTTTCTTTTTTTGTATGAGGAATTGAGGTTGTAACCACCCTCTGGTGCCAGAATTAAGTTTTGAGACCTCTCTCGCTTTATTCTCCCTGCTCATATTAGTCTTAGCGTGATGTTTCATAAAGCTGTCAGCAATCTGACGGGCCCCCTTTAGAGGGTTAACACACGAGTAACCGTGACCCTGGAACGTAAAGGGCTATTGAAGGATTACCGTGGATTTTAGTCAGTACAAGTCTGACAGTCCTACCCGTCCTGCCCGGGGTGGGAGGACTCATTTGATGATTTTATCACGCCAAAAAAAGGCTAACTTCCATTTTGTACTTTCTAAACCATTTTCCCTCCTAAGAGGTCCTCTCCTGCCGGGGTCGCGGGACTTATCTCATTACCGTGACCCCGGATCATAAAGGGCTATTGAAGGACACCGTGGATTTTAGTCAGTACAAGTCTGACAGTCCCTCCCGCCCTGCCCGTGGTGGGAGGACTCATTTGATGATTTTACCACGATAAAAAAAAAAGAGGTCCTCTCCTAATATACTCCATACCTCGACATACCACAATAGCAAGTTCCACGTCCACCCCACAACTCTACACAATACATTTCCTCTATGGACGGACACCGGTGGCAATTCATCAAGCCTTCATAGTGTCCGTGACAGATCGATGTTGCAATTTCCGCCCGCTAGGTGGCGCATGGAGCCTTTTTGTTTTGAATTTAGAACGCGTATGAATTGATAGATGACCAATGGGAGACAGGTTTTGTGTGATTGGATAATTTGTCTTTCGAATGTTCTTTTTTCAGTATTTTTAGGGTAGTTGTAGAATTTTGTGTGTTGTTTTTGGTTTTAATGTTTTTTTTTCTGTTTTTGTTACAGGTAAGTGCTGTTTTATGGTTCTCAGTATTATGCAAAAAAATGAATTTCACGGTTGGTAAGTATTTTTTTCTTTCTTTCAAAGTAATCAAGGTTTTTAATAAAAGACAGTGTTCTTTCATAAGATAATTCTTTGTGCATTTTACATGTAAATGTAAAGGTTTGGATGGTTATTTAGATGGATGCTTTGAAATAAACTAGGATATATTTTCATCATCAGCCTATAAATGTTCCCACTGTTGGGACACAGGCTTCCTCTCTGTGAGAGGGAGTGTGCCATAATCCACCACGCGGGCCCAGTGCGGGTTGGTAGATGTCACATGTCTTCGAACTTTTGCTTCTAAGACATGCCGGTTTCCTCACGATGTTTTCCTTCACCGTTTTGAGAGCAGTGGTGATGAAATAAATTACAAAAAGTTATGCGCCTGGCTGGGTTCGAACCCACAACCTACTACTCGTAAGTCAGGGTCGATATCACTGGGCTACCAGTGTTATGTTCGAGGCATAATTTTGACTGCAACACAGGCAAAGACGCTGTCAAAACCTAGTGTAATCTAAAATCATAACACAGAGAGCCCTCTATCTCCGATTCCGTGCCGTCCAGGTCATCATTGTATATTGTACGCCATTATAGTCTTTATGACCACACAAATAGTATCGCTATGTTCATTAAAGTCCCGTGGACAACTAACTAACCTGTTACTGCTACAATGTTGCTTTTAATTAAACGGATGCCATGTTTATAATATAGTGGAAGTTAAATATTAATGATGGAGAGATTTAAATAGCTTCATCTAAATAAATAAATAAATGCACATCGGTCTTTGAAAAGAGATGGCTTGCTAGTTTTGGCTTGAAAGAGTGTTGTCTCTGTCGCATGACGCTCCAACCAATCACAACGTACGACGAACCAGTGAATTTTTTATTTATCTTCTTCACAATCTTTTATTAAAATATTTCAATTGTGAAAAAATCTTTTCTCCTCTGAATATCTTCAGAAGTCGTGTCCAAACTAAAAATAAAGAATATATGATAAGTTCCCAATTTACCTACATTATCCCATAGTAAAACTAAACGGAAACTGTAGTAACAATAGTCACAGAAACTTCGGGAATTCGGGAATAGTAAAACTTTCTGTCTGTTTTCGACCGGACGGATATTCCGGATAGTGGAAGCGGCGTCACGGATCGTGGGGGCTTTAGCAGTGGAAGGGTTGAATTGTGACAAATAGTTTGTATTGTATTGATTTTTCGACTGTTGGACTTAGTTGTATTGGTAGAATGAATCTTCATCATCAACATCGTCATATCAGCCGTGCACGGGCATACGGATGGCGAGTACTTCGTTACTCGTGGACCATGCCCGGGTCGAACGGCGCGTTGTATTCCACGCGCGCCTCAAAGAGTCGGCAATAATTATGATGGGCCCTCTAAGGGGGGGGGGGGGCTTAGAGGGCCAAAACCTGCCGGGGTCGCGAGACTGTAGCATCAGGTAACAGTGACCCTGGAACGTAAAGGGCTATTTAAGGATCACCGTGGTGGATCATTTTACTCTGTGCATGTCTGACAGTACCTCTCGTCCCGCCCGCACTGGGTGGGAGTGGGTGGGAGGACTCATTTGATGAGTTTAACAAGATATTTTTCAACAAGATTCTTTCTTCTTTCTTTCTAATAACTAGTTACTCCATATAATTATATTTGGCAGGCTCTTGTCTTCTCGCGCTGAAATTGGCAGCCTGATGGCACTATCTTGGCACTAGTGTGTACCTGTTGGATTTGCTTAGGTCTGTAAGTGAAATTACGGGTTTAAGGGCTTTAAATCTTACCAAACGGAGGGAAAAGTTTGAATCTAACTTCGAGAGAAAATGTCCTGAATTTTACGGTTTTTTTTTGGTTTTCATAACGGGACAGCAACAATCAATGCAAGGAGCGCAAAACGAATGCCTATTTATTAAGCATAATAAACATGTGTCGCAACTGCAGCGTAGAAAAATGTTTTTTTTTTAACGAAATAACCGAATAAACCACGATCTTCGGAAGTTATTGAAAAATAAAGATATTTATCGTCCCAAACAAGGGTGAGTAGGACCAGGGGGGGTATTACAACGTCTGAAAACCAGGCTTATTCCTGTGAGTGAACGAAATGGTGCTAGACGACTTGTATAGCTCTGTCACTTTCACTCGCCGAAACAAGCCTGGTTTCACAACAAATCGCCTTCGATTTGTTCGATACTTCCAGATTTTCCTTTCCTTGAATGGAACCTCAAGCAGCCACCTCCTTCTGCGAAGCAGTAATACTAGCGAAGGAGGAGGTGGAATGCGTTAGGGGAGGCAATCCTCCATCTCACACAATTGGAGTTGTTGGTAACAAAAACAGCCAGTTTCTTTACCAACAGCTGAAGTCAAGTAATGGTAAAGAAAAAGTAAATACTTTCACATTTTGTGGCCGATTTAACGCCAAAACAAACCTTTTCAGTAGGAAAGCATTTCCAGGAAGAAACTACGTAACTCCCTAACCCGGATCAAGTCAAGTTACCGAAAAACTAAAGTATCGGTTAACTGCAACCGTACAACAGTTAAGTAAACAGGATTAAGTTGATCCGGTAAGTGAGGATTTAAGCAACTTACTGACTTGAAGCTAAATATTGCCACCTCAGGCCTTTTGTGGTCTGAATCCGGAATTGTGTGGTATTTATTTAAAGATGTCTTGACTGCTTTTGTTGGTTCGATGGTCGAAATTGCTTCTGCTTATTAAGAAGTTTCGGGTTCATTTCCTTGGTTGTGTAAGGTTTTTTGGGGCCAATCTTTGTTGTTAGACTTAATTTAATCTGGCTTTGGATTCAATGTGATTGAAGTCTGGGTTTCCACACGATGTTTTCCTTCACCTATATTAGTGATGTCTATACTAATACATAAGTATTATAAAGAGGAAAGATTTGATTATGTTTGTTGGTGCAGTGGTTGAGAGATTGGACTGCTGCGTTGCGTGTCGCGGGTTCGATTCCCGCACGGAGCAAATAATTGCATGTTCGGGTCTGGGTGTTTGTGTATGTAAGTTTATATGTTTGTAAACGTAAAGTGAGGTAACGTTTAAAAAAAATAATAGGCTCCGAAACAACTGGACTGATTTCAAAAATTCTTTTACCAGTTGAAAGCTACTTTGGTCATGAGTGACATAGTCAATAAGGTTGAGCGGACGAAGCCGCTGACAAAAGCTAGACTAAGATAAAATTACAGTCGAACCTGGATAAGCGAAAACTGGATAAGTGAGAAAACTCTATAAGCGACAATAATGGTCAGGTCCTGTCATTTTTATTCCGAATACCTCTATGAGTGACAGTGTAAGAACCTCTTTTAGAGAGAGTAATTTTTCACATCTAGACCTCTGTAAGTGACAGTTTTTTCCTTTAGACCTCTTTAAGCGAGACTATTTACAATAATATTTCAATACACATCCCCAAACTCGCAACTCTAGTTTACTCTAGGTACTTAAAGCCAAACCATATCCTTATTTGTAAATTGTTTTCGATGGAATTACAAACGGCTGCAGCGCACATGTGCGCTTGTCCCTACCTGATATCTTCAACATTTAGTTCCAGTGTTTTTCGACTTTTGTTAACCTCTATAAATGAGAGTAAACACACAACACAGTAAACACTCAAACCTTCGTAAGTGACAAACCCTTATAAGCGAGAATAACATTCAGGTCCTTTGGATTCTCGCTTACTTAGGTTCGACTGTACAAGTACCTACATATTGGTGCATTATACCTGTCTGTTTGAACTGTCAGTACTACCCTCCTTTCTACTTTCTTCACACCCTCAAAAAGGGCGGGAAAAAGTTGCAGGGTCGGCAACGTATGACGGGGCCGCCTTAGTATTACGGGGCCCTCTTAGAGGGCCGAAGCTTGCCGAGGTCGCGGGACTAACGAGCTACCGTGACCCCGGAACGAACACCGTGTATTTTAGTCAGTACAAGTCTGACAGTATGGGTGGGAGGACTCATTCGATGATTAACCACGTAAAAAAAAAGGGTCGGTAACGTACGATACCTCTGTCGCTGCAGGCCCATATGCTACGGTGACGTCTCTTTAACAGGCGGACCTTATGCCTGTTTATCACCCTTAAGTATCGTAGTAAAAAAATCTACAATAGAAGAAGCATACAAAAAGACCTACCTTCAGCAAAACCAACAGCAAATTCAAAAACATTTCCGAACGACTCATTATCCTAAATTTTAAAAAGTTAATTCGAACGTTCCAAAAAGTTTTTTAACCGTCCATTCGTCCTAAAGTTGCCAGCTTGCGGTCAACGCAAACTTTTAAGTCCGCGTTAAGTTGTTTTAAGCCGAGTAATACACTGACTTCCAGTTAGGCAGTGTGGTTTATACGGTTTATTTTGATTTTCGAATGAACGGAATGAGTTGGGAATGGTTTTTCATGGATTTGAGAGGTTTTTGAAGTTTTAATTCCTTTCTTTTTGTATAATGAATGATATTACTCGTTTACGACGCGTAGGCCACTAGGTGGACTGACGACATCGTGAGGGTCGCGGGCAACCGATGGATGCAATTGGTGAATTGTCGTTCAGCGTTGCGGTCTAAGGGGGAGGCCTATGTTCAGCAGTGGACGTCTTCCGGCTGATGATGATGATACAACGAGCTGGAGATGTTGAGTTTGAGCTACGAGCTAAATTTGATCATAGCGGCCTCCGTTGTCTGAGTAGCTTAGTGTTGTAAGCTTTGGGCCTTCTAATAACTCTTAAAGGGTCATTGTACTAATATAATTGTAAACAAATATATTGCTATCTTCTTATTCCCTATAATATTTTGATGATTTACAAATGCTGGGAAAACTGTTTTATTGTGATTTCACGATTGGTCAATTGGTCCCATTGTAAAAGATGGACTTTTACTACGGGACCAATCGTGAAAACACATATTAAAGTAATAAGGGACAAACATTACCATTAATTAGACAAAATCCAAACTGGGCTGCTAAGAAAAGCATTACTGGCCTTCAAATTGATTTATTGTTATTTATTAATTAGCTTGCATTGTCCCACTTCTGGGCAAAGGTCTCCCTCCATTCCTTCCAATGTTCACCTCCTTCCAATTCTCAAGGAAGACATCCAGTTCGTTCCGCCATCTCCTTCAAGATCTTCCGCGACACCGCGTCGCTGTTTCGGGACACCAATATAAAACTTGATAAGAATAAAAGAAGTAAAATATTCATTTACTTTAATCGAGATCGAGATTCTGAGTGTGAGGTGCGGTAGCCTATTTGGTAAGGCGTCTAGAGTACTAATCCAGAAGACTCGGGTTCGAATCCCACTCACAGCTGATTTTTCTTTTCCTCTAAAATCATCTTTACTTAAAATTCATTCACAATCCTCCATAAAACTTTATGGTATCATTTATAATAAGCGGAACTATAAAATTAATTTTGACAGATGTTCCAACAAGGGTTTGGGCAAGTTTCGACCCTTAAATTCGATTGTTATTAAAGGAAATAATATCACAAAACGTGACGATGACTCGGACATCTTGATAACATCTTTGTTTAATTCTGCCTCGGTAAGGTAGCTGTTCCATTGCTAAAGCGGGAGCGATTTCATTATTATTTAACATAGTCTCGCCGCTGACATCATGTCGCCTGATGGTACCTAAGCATTGATGTGGTTTTCCTACTCCTCCACTATTCTTTTATGATTAATTTCGTTGCAGGATCCAAGACAGGTAAATTCATTCTCCGGGATTTGTCGAACTTCATTGTCTCGGCGCTTTTTTGGTGGTTGCCACTGTTGATTCTGGCTTCAGGAGTTGCAGTGCTTTGGGAATAGGGTGGTAGGTTTATTCCAAGAAAAATAAAGCATAGATGTGGTCGATTCATTTTCACCCTCTTCAAACGTATAAATAGAATGTAAAGATTAGCAGGAGACGTTTTGTAGTGCCTGCATATCCATGGATCAAAGGTGACATGAGTATGTGATGTGAATAGTAACTTTATTAATAACACCACACTTACTTGCCTATACACCGCCTTTTTCTCGTGGTGGTATGGTATTACATGGGAACTACAGAACGCCACCTGATTCTTTAGATTAGACAAATAACAAACGATAAACGACAAGGCTTTCTGCAATCTTTGATAGATATTCAACTTAATTCTTTAGGGCTTATAGTTGGAGATCTATTAAAGACTATGGTAAGAAGTTAGCGATTTGTCTAGGCCCTCTCTGTTATGATCCTTACAAAATATAAATGGGATATCATTTCGACTCGCCTACGATCATACGTCTTCGGTCCTGACCTTTTTGAACATTTTCACCAATTAGATCAGTGTGGGTTCTCCAAGGGCGTTACCACTGGCTCTACTCATTCTCGCTAATAAACAACGGTAGGACTGATCCCTAAATTCAGCAACAAGTTTCAACCAAAACATTGTTTTAGATGAAATCTCCACCTACCTAAACAGAGTAAACAAACGAGTACCCGCAAACTTACACCAGAAAGTCTGTTGCGCCCTCACGTACCGTACGTGATCCGAACGAGATTTAAATTTAGAACACGAATCCGATCGAAATTCAAATCGGGACACCCTATTGGATTATGGACGACCAATCGTGTAGCTTGGTTGCGTGTGTTCGATGTTACGAAGGCTTTGGTTTAACGGTATTTTTCGAAGTTCGAACGTTTATTTTCTTACTTTCTTTTGTATTTGAATATTGTGTCTGTTAACAGTGCCTTTAAATTGTTAAAAACGCTTTTTTTCTGCCAAAGTATAAACGATCAAACTATAATTGACAAACATGTCAGATTTGACAAACAAGTTGATCGTGTACTGCGCTCTGGAATCAAAATTATATTCTAAAACTTCATCACACACGACAATCCAAAACTCAAGTTACATAATCGACAAAATGGCCGTCAAATTGTCATAATACCCTCAATTGACGTTCCACAGTTTAACGTCAACGTCTGACGTGACCGTCGCGGCACGTGTGACGTGACGCTAATGCACAATGCACACAAACGTTGTTAGTGTGTCAGTGTTGTCGATCATTTTGATGAAGGTAGTTTGAAGCCTTTGATTATATAATGTCTAGATGGAGCGTCGCCCTACAATCGTATCAAAGAAAACGAGTCAACATTTTCAAGTATGTGTGCGTCCAGGCGTCGTTTTGCACTATGCGTCTATGTCTCTATGTGCATAAATAATTATACCAGCTACTACCATTTTCCCATAAATCACATTAAAAAATAGACTTATTAAATAAGATAAGTTTTAGGTGTATGTATGTAGTGTTATGTGTATGTATGTAGTGTTATGTGAGCCAATAGTTGGTTGACACTTTTTGACACGTTTGCGCGCACTTGACGCTCCATCTAGACATTATATAATCAAAGTTTGAAGCTACAATTAGGTTTAATTTGTTAAACAGAGCGCTTGCTTTGTAAAATAGTAACAAAAAGTACGTGTCAAGTTTTTCCGGTAATTAACTTTTGCTCTCATATTTATGGGAGCTTGTAATATTTGCTGGTTCAGTCTTCACGATTAACCTGTGCTTGTCACGGTCTGTACGAACCGAGTTTCCTCAGTACCTACCTCAGAATGCAGCACGTTTAGGTGAACAGTATATAGGCTTCTTCTGGGTAAGCTCGCTCCATCGTCGACCTTGTCTTAGTCATTCCTGACCTAGACTAAGGTCAAGACCAAGAGCAAACATATTTTACATAAAAACTTGAGAGGTGTCAAGGGACACCCGGATGGAACGAAGTTACTGTATACTCTCAACAAAAATAATCGTCGCGACACCACACTGTTCAATGCGAAATAGAAAGAGGAAACGAAAATATCTGGCTTGCTTTCTATAAGAGAAAGAGAGAGAGATAGACAGAGCAACATGCGCAGGCCGCACGGCTTATAATAGCTTACTATAGCAAAAAGTGTCGTTACAACTTTTCGTCTTAATTTTTTCCGTCTAGCCCCCTTTTGCAACGCTCGATAAGGAACTTCGTTCCAAAAAAAACTATCATTAATTTATTGTCGCCCGGGTCGATGGTAAGACCACACGTGGTCCGCGTCGTGTTTCAAAGGGCTGTCAGTAATCTAACAGGGCACCCAAAGAGGGCCAAACTCTGCCGGGATTGCGGAACGCAAAGGGCTATTGAAGGAACACCGAGGGTTTTAGTCAGTACGAGGGAGGACTCATTAGATGATCTTACTTCGTAAAAAATATCATTTGAAGATCTTTGGCAGTCGTTACAGGTAGTTAGTAGCGTCTTACCTAGGGGTATCGTAATTACCACTTTTAACTGTGTTATGCAGATTAAATAGATGAGAGGTATTTTTAGGACAGGCCTGTTGGTCTAGTGGTTAGTGACCCTGACTGCTATGCCGGAGGTCGTGGGTTCGTTTCCCACCCAGGACAAATGTTTGTGTGATGAGCACGATCATTTGTTCTGTGTCTGGGTGTAATTTATCTAAATTTTTTATGTATTTAGAAATATATAAGTATGTTTATCAGTTGTCTAGTACCCATAACACAAGCTCTGCTTAGCTTGGGACTAGATGTTGTGTGATAGTTGTGGAATATTATTATTATTTTATTGCGTCTGGTTAAGCTGGAAGCCGACCCTCACAGAGTTGAGAAAAGACTCATATCAGCAGATAATGATTCTTATAGGCCACAGGCCTATAAGAATCATTATCTGCTAGGTTAGTACAGAAAAAAAGGTTTACCAAAGTAAACTGAAGTGTATTTTCACCACCCAAGCCTAGCAACACCAATAGTTCACCAATCATATTTCAAACACTTTCAGTCAAGTAAAATATATTTCATATATTTCAGACTTTCAGCAACCGTTTGATGTTCCCGTCAGTTTTGACTGACAGTAATGCCTGTCTGATTGTAAATGTACACGTTTGATACTTTATACCTTTTCATGAAATGTGTTAGGATTTGTGACGCTGAAATGGATTGTCGTGTTCACAGTTATTTATGACTGAAAGGGCTCACGTTTTGTTATTGATGATTTATTGTGAAACAATTTTCAAAGACTGAGTTAGTCTGGGAATTATTCATAGCTAATTGAGGGAGTTAGTGCTGTGACTGAGTGATTTGGGACATAGATAGATAGAATATCTTTTTTTTTTTTATTCCACAACTATCACACAACGCTTTCTAGTCCCAAGCTAAGCAGAGCTTGTGTTATGGGTACTAGACAACTGATAAACATACTTAAATATTTCTAAATACATAAATATTACAGATAAATTACACCCAGACACAGAACAAATGATCGTGCTCATCACAGTAACATTTGTCCTGGGTGGGAATCGAACCCACGACCTCCGGCATAGCAGTCAGGGTCACTAACCACTAGACCAACAGGCCTGAATATCTTTATATTAAAGTATTAAAAGACGGCATGATTGGCGCAGTGAAAGATCAACTGCTTCGCAGCGCATCGCGGGTTCGAACCCCGCACGGAACAAATATTTGTATGATCTGCTAGCGTTCACGCAGAGAAATGTCTGGCTACCTATACGAGAACTTCGGGTTGCAACCGTGACAGCAAGACTCACTAGTTGACTTTACAACATTTCTAGTAATAAGTACTAAGTAAGTAGCAGAGATAACAAGGACTTAGTATTTATTACTAGAAATGTTGTAAACTCAACTAGTAAGTCTTGCTGTCACGGTTGCAACCAGAAGTTCTCGTATACATTTCTCTGCGTGTTGCTGTAGTTGTTACGGGCCTGGGTGTTTTTGTAGGTATGTCTATTTCTATGTTCATAAACGCACCCACGATTCAGGAGAAATTCCAAAGGTAGGGTAACGATTTTTTGAAAGAAAGAATCATGAAGAAACAGATTACGTCTGTCCGTAAGCGCATAACTTTCGATCGACTGCACACATTGGAACACAATAAAACTAACGTCACAAGTAACCAAACCCGGTAATATATTCCAAAGATATCCAAAATGATCTATACCCGGATATCCCTCGTGAGCATAATGCATCGCCATCCGATAGCGCATGCATTAACCCTAATGCATTCTAAATAACGTCGCGACGGTTTGCTGTGCATTAGCTTAAAGGAAGCATTGTGGTGTTGGACAGTTAACGAGACATGTGCCAATTTATCAATTGACGGTAGTTTGAAAATGTCACAGAGTTAACTGTTGCTAGTAGTTTTGTTCTGTTTCGTTTTGTCATGTTGATTGGCAGATTTACAGTCGTTTCACCTCATCATCAATATTTTCTTCTTGGTATCACCCACTGCTGGCTATAAGGCTTCCCCATTTTTTGCCATATGTCTTGCTTTTGTGCGTCTCTCGTCCATTTCATCCCTGCGATCGTGACGATATCGTCAATCCAACTTGCTTTTGGGCAGCCCTGGTTTCTTTGGCCGAACCTTGGTCACCATTCGGTCAAAATCTTATTACATCTGCTATCTCCGCGTCTAGCCAGATGCCCTGCCGAACTCCACTTTATATAAAATAGTAAAATTAAAGCCGATACGCTACATATTTACTAATTTTATAAAAATAATAGCCAAAAGACTTTCTCAACTAAAACTATTGAGCGTCCATGTACCTTTACAAACATACATCTAGATGGAAAATTAATAATCCTCAAAGCAAAACAGTTGTTAGTAGTCTATAAATAAGATATAGTTACCAACATAAACCTGAAGCTACACGTGCCGTTATCTAGTCGATCAACACCCACTCCGTTGCAGAAATAGAATACATTTTATGAAATAGTACTGCACTACCCACCTTCGTTTTAATGATAGAAATGCTGGTGCTCTGTTTTATAACATTATTCCGTTTATAATATGAAATGGTGTATCCTTTGTCTTAATATCATATAAAACAAAGTGAGATTTGAAACTTTAGATGTTATCTAGTGCAGCGCCGAAATATGGAACACTCGAAAGCTTAAATATAAATAAACTTCATTTCGGTAAAATCTTCCCAAAAAATTAAACATTGTGAAAAATTTTACAGCCATTTCGTAATACTATTAAGCACCCATCTCCAAAAGCGTCGACGCACCACATCCGTATCGTGAGCCAATAAATTAAAAGTTAATTAACGGAAAACCTCATAAAAGAGCATAGTTTTCACACTCAATAATAAAATGTGGCAGGTAATTAATATAGGAAATACGATGTCAAAAGCCAACGTGCAGTTGTGAAGGCAAAACAATTTGCCCGCCGATGCGTGTCGGTTTGACATTTAATTATTGCAGAGGGTAAGATGAATTGGCGCCCAGCGTGGGACCGGCAAAATGGAGGGTAGTTTTCTTTTTTTCTTTGTTTCGATTTGACGCTGTTTGATGTGTGAAGAATGAATGTGTTTTTTGTTATTGATATATAAATAAAATATTACACCTTGTAATCCCCGAAGGATTAGGTAGGTAGAGTATACCTAATTTTGCCAGTTATGTTTCAGTCTCGGGATATATGTAGTTTATATTTCAATGCAATTCAGAAAAAGCACACTAAAGTTTTCCAAGCTTAGTTTTAGGTGGTCACGGGATTTAACGAATTACCGTGACCCTGGAACGTAAAGGGCTATTGAAGGACACCGTGGATTTTAGTCAGTAGGAGTCTGACAGTCCCTCCCGCTCCGCCCTGTTTGGGAGGACTCATTTGACGAATTTACCACGATAAAAAAAAAGCTTTGTTTTGATTTAGCTAAAAAAATGTGTAATTAGTCCTGGTTTCTAATCTAATTTCGAACCAGCTCCATAACAACACTCGTATCATATTTCACTGATCGTCCAAAGGCATAATAACAAATAATAAGGTACTTACACAGTTTGTTCAATGAAATATATGATCTAATTTGTCCAATTCCTTTCATTCGATAAATTAGTTACCGACTAGTATTTCAGCAATTCTACGTGTTTCTATTTATATCCTAACTAATCACAAAGGCTGAATCAAGCTTAGTATTTCACAGAGAGCGAGCTCTGTTAAATCAACCATGTATAATAGAATCGGGAAAGCCATCAAATAGAGAATCTATTTTATGTCGATTCGTACTGGTTTGACGTTTAATTATTGCAACACGCAAGATGAATTGGCGCCCAACGCGGGACCGACGCATTGTTTTTGCGGGAGTAGAAATTATAATTTGTTTAGAATAGTATATTTTTGTCATTAATGTATTCATTTTCTTGTTTGTTTTTATAACAAAGAGGAAATAAGACTTACGGGTTATCTCCTTTATAAGTCTTCAATTCAGCTACTGATAGGTAATGTATAGTTTCCATTGCTGGGTCTTGCTAGATGATGGAAGTTTCTTCAGCTGTCTACACACCGAAGCCCGTCAGCACAAGCCGGCGGGCAAGGCCGGCCAATCAATCAACGTGCCACAGTAATTATACTGAACACCACGTGGGCAATACCGCGGACATAAGCCAGTTAGTGAATAAAACGGTATCTTTTAAAAAAAACCTTTCGCAAATACCCTCAAAAGGAACGAGAAAATCCTAAGTACAACAGGATTTCGTATCGGAAACAAGGCCGGCACAAGATAGGAAGCTCCAAATCCGATTAAAACAAAGCTCTCAATGCAACCGATATCGATTGGTTGTGTTTGTTGTAATGTATGTCACTTAGCTTGTGGATGTGGATGTAGAAATACGTGCTAGTTTAAGCAGAGTTGGTTTTGCAGTCACAAACGTGACCGCTGAATATGAGGTCCTATGTTTGATTCTAAGGTCGGGCAGTGTTATTAGGCTTTTTCATTTAGGATTTATCAGTTGCAACTATGGAATCTGGATTTATGGCAAAAGGAATGGGAGTAGAGTGTGACTGATTGATGTAAAGAGGGTCGCTTTCTTTAACACGGGATTTTAATGTAACTGGTGAAATGTGGGTAGTACAGCCCTGCCCAATTTTTTTGTATAATTAGTTAACATGGCATTCCAAATTTATCAGGGTCTCAATTTGGAGAGTTTTAACGACTCTGCTATATTTAATTTAACTGTACATATTCCTTATTTAAATAAACAAACTCAAACTAAACATCCACAAACACTAGCTCCCACATTATAACTGAAAATCCTTAACTAAACCAGAGATTCCCAGTTAAAACAACGCAAACGGATATACATAAAACATGACCGGATAGCGAGAGGATTTAAATTCAATTTACTGTAAGTTCGACTACCCACTTTCTGTGCCACTTATATTTAGGTTAGGAATGCACTCGCTGTTGAATTTAGCAGATGAATTTGTCTTAGCAACTGTAATCTTCTTTGCTCTGGCAACATTCTTCGGATTGGCTGAAGTTAGTTTCGCTAAGAAAGCAGTTAGTTCAAGTGCGTGATTGCTTTATTTGTGGCTGACTGTTTTTGCTTCTTCAACGGAATGTGTTTCTTAACGAAATGTAGCTGTGTTTAGAAGTATTTCTTTCTATCAAGTAATCTTAGTACTTAATGTAAAGAGAGCTTGTGTAGATTTTGGTTTCTATAGGTAATAAAGCATTATTTCAATGAAATGATTGTCTTTCCATAATTATGCCTCTTGTATGCCATGAAGAAAATTTTTCGTCCGCTTCATATTAACAGCAAGATCTGATAGCACTTTCCTAACTATTGCGTTATTTTCTAGTCGAATCGTTTCACTATCTATCTGACCTCCACAACCAGACAGATTGTCAGAATTTCAGACTTCCGACGTACCAAAAGGACTGCAAAAGACACTAGAATTTTATAATATTCTCAAAAAGTTCCGACACTTTTTAAGCCGTTAGCATAAAAACCAGGCCACATGTAGTACCTATGAAAAGAAAACTAAAAAGAATGCTTTCTACTCAAACACGGCTAGCATGCATGCATAAAACATGTAAAAGGGTGGACGGACGTTCCCGGATACTTTAAATCCGATTACCGACTACCCACATACTGAGGTTCTTGTTTCTGGACTATGCTGTAGCCATTGATTGCTTATTTCCTGTTCCTTTTGATGGATTACGGAAGGGTTTTGGTACTTTTTGATCCGTTGAAAGTGAACCTATTTGTTTTGTTGTTTGATATGTTTTTGATGGTAGTTTGTGAAAAACTTTAATTTTAATAGCAGTTTAGTTTTTGAACTTGATAGAACTGTACTGGGGTCTTCGCGATACACATTAAAAGTACTTGCTTCTGCCAGTGAATTTGCCCTCCCCCTCCAGGGTCCCATTTATTTGTGTATCAAAGTTCATCGAAATCAGGCCTGGCAGGACTGTCTTTTACGGACACCGTTGCCCTAAAATGCAAAGGACAATCGAAGGAAGACGGTGGATTTTTAGTCCGTAATAGTCTGACAGTCTCTTCCACATCACCCAGGGCATTTGATGATTTTATAGAGCATAAGAAAGATATTTGCAAGTTAAAGTGGCAATGGGCAGGCCACATCGCTCGTGGAACTGATAACCGATGGGGAAGAAAAGTTCTCGAGTCGCGACCACGGACCGGAAGACGCAGCGTAGGTAGGCCTCCCACTAGGTGGACCGACGACATCGTGAGGGTCGCGGGCAACCGATGGATGGTGGTGAATTGTCGTTCGGCATGGCGGTCTAAGGAAGAGGTCTATGTTCAGCAGTGGATGTCTTCCGGCTGATGATGATGATGAATTATGAAGAAAGATATGAAAAAGAAATTCATACTATAAGACTTGCTCGATAAATCACATTTACCCGCTCTCTCAGCTTAAATCAAATTAGTCTCGTTTTGCAACTACCCTCATATGTTATGAATCTAGGTATCTTCGTAACCGATGTAATTAGTATTGATTTTCCTTTATCTTGTAGGTATTTTTCTCAGACTTTCAGATATATTTATTCCTTTTCAAGTTGGAAATCAGATCGCTATGTCTTGTATAATTTTTATCTTAAGTGTTAATATTATGTTACTCATTTATATTTCTTGTCTTTGCAGGTATGTTTCATGTGGTTTTACGGAAATCTTCGATCGTGAGTAGAGTGTAGGAAATCATTGCTTAGACATTAATTTTATTAATTGAATTTATTTTATTATTTTACTTACAAAAAAAAAACTATCTTTCTCTTTTTGTGGTTCTGCTTGGTGTGAAAGAACCCTGATATCACGAATGTTTAATGGTTTTTCAAAGAAATATACAAAATGAATATCTTTTTGTGTAACATAAAAAATCAATTATAAATGGAAAAATCCATAGTGAAATTAGATTTTACACGATCTATTACTTAGTCTTTGCACTTGCTCAAAATTATTTTAGAAATTCAAAACAGTACTGGAAACTGCATATTACTTTTCTTATAAAAACTTAATGCTATGTCTTCAAACAAATGTACAACAGTTTCCCAAAATCTTCTCCCATTTCAACTTGACGCTCCTCAATGCAAGAACTCTCGTATGAAATTCATGAAAGCAATTTCCCCGTAGCGAACAACCAGACCCGTTTCAAGAGAAAACAGATAAGACACTCTATCTGTACTGTCTTAAGTTTCTAATTAAATTTACATCACCCTGTTATCTTGGTGCATATCTGATGCAGTCGTGTAAGGTCTTATTTCGTGCACAATAGAGCTCTTTTTCTATTGTTTCGCGACGTTTAGTTATTTTCGGGTAGTGGTATAAGGGTAGGGTTGTATTGCGCATTGCTGCGAATTAATTTATTAATATTTTAGGATATAATTTGTAGTGTAAAATGAGTTTTGGAGGTGATGTGAGTTTCCTTGGGCAATTTGGAGGAAGACCTGATTTCGATTTAACTGGTTTTGTTTAAGTAAATTCTCTTTTGTCTCGTTTGTTGATATCGTTTATTTGAAAAAAAAAATTCGAAACAATTACATTATGCAATTTTTAAATTTTTATTTTACAACTGGCAAAGATTATTTGAGATGTAAACAACTGTCTTCTACCGGAGCTGGGTTTTTATTTCTATTGAGCCTGATTTTTCTTCTTTTTTTATTTGACCTGATTCAGTAAGCAACATCAAAACATTAAAACTTTCGCATTTGCTAATAAGCAAGATATGTATAATTTTACGCCTCCGCTTGTACTGTGACCCGTCCCTATGAGAGATAGCGGATCTAAGTTAGCTACAAGTAGTTTATTTTACTTGATTCAAGTTTGCAGTTGTCACTTCTTCAATGACATGCAATGCATTTGTTTAGTTGTATATTTGACAACTATTTGAAGGCAGTTATGGAATTCCTGAGTCCTTGTGACGTCATGACGTCTGTAAAATTATACCGATCGAGTGACGTTTTGTGATTTTTAGGAACGTTGTGTCTTCGTCTTTGGTTCACGTACCAAAATAAAAAATACTGGTCAAATATTTTTAAGCTATTGCATAGCTTTTATCGCAGGCTCTGAGCGCGGCGCGGCGCGGCGACCGAATCAAGAATTTTCCAAAAACCTAACGAAAAAACCTAAGGAAAATACCTGACCCCACGCATCGTCTAACATCGTTTCAGTTCGGGAGACTTCGGCAATCATAAAAATATCCGTCATAAAAACAATTTACTTTTTCTTACTGATTCTAAACGGCCAGCTACAAAAGGAGTTTTCACAATGAAACCTACTTATAAAATTCTCCTACAACAAAGAAATTCTTTATTACAGTAGTGCACCACAAACATTTTAAATAAATTATATTCTCGTTAAATATACGCGGTAGGCGAATTTATTCTTTTAAAATAAAAAAAAATGTTATGCAATAGCTTCACCGCGGCAGTCTCCGAGTGCCACATGTATTTTTTTGTTATTCTTTCTTTCGGACTACTGATTTTTTTAGTATAATACCCTATTGTTTGTATACTCTATTACTACAAGGTACACCACTGTCTACCCCTTCGGGGATTACAGGCGTGTTGTTATGTTATTTATGCGTCTTCATTACAAGTGATATGGAGATGGAAATTAATGATGCACATGTGTATCTGTTTATAAATTAACTAGTTTCATACCACGGTGTTGCTTGAATTTCAAACTGGGATAACTATTATCCTATGTGTTAGTTTAGGATATAAATGATGACAAACCATAAATAAAGTTGAAAAATTAATTGAATAATATCAAACTAGCTCTTGGCCGCGGTTTCCCCCTCTCTGTACCCTATAAACATCTCCAGGGTTCCTTCAAAATCAGCAGGATACCGCGGCACTGGACGACAAAGGGCACTTAGAGATTTTTGCTCCTGCCAGTTTTTTCCCCATTTATCAAAACAGCAATTGCATTCAAAACCTAACTGAAAACAAATGACAACAGACTTAAAAAAAATCCTCTAAAATACGATTATTAATTCGAGTAAGTAAAAAAATGACATTTCCAATGTTCCTGGTTTGTTTCATTTTGTATGTATCAGTGACAGTTGCACTTGTCATTTTACTGACTCGAATTAATAATCAAACTATAGCAGTATTTTTATTTCTCAGTAACAACCCTTTAAAAGACAATATTATATCAAGATCTTTTACAACCTCCTTTATTTCTGTCATAACTGCACTGGAAGTCTACTCTAGACGTATGTGTGTTATTAAACTAAGACCTGGCATAGCTATTTGGCCAGTGGAAAAAGGAACTGTCGCATAGAGTACGGAACGCTTCGAGGTGCTAAATATAAAAAACAAATATATACAACCGTTTGTTGAGTCCGAATAGAGTACCTATTATCTAGTAAATTAGTTTCAGGGATTAATATTCTATTGGAGAGGGGGATTTGCTGTATTCTAATTCGTCAATCCCAATTTCCGATCCCATTTCTTTTAGGTACTATTGGTGGATCCCATTCCTATTTTGTAATCTTAAGAAGAAAAGGGGTTTATATATACTTTTACCAAAGGTTCTTAAAGCTGGTACACCAGCGGCGGGCGGGAACAGCTAAAACAGTTCGGCCAGCAGGAAATACCAGCAAAATAAAAATGAATTCATTCCCATATGACCAGTGATAAAAATATGCAAACAAATTCAGTGTCATAAGGTACTTCAAATGCATTCGGGTGAAGAAAAGAAAAAAGGAAATAAAAGGCTGAATGAATCTAAATGGCATAGAGTTGTTTATCCTTGGTTCTATAACGTTTCCGTATGATAATTTTTGTCATCTGTGCAGGTGAAGACGCTGACAAAACCAGGTTCAGGTTCCAGGTTTTCATCATTGTGAACATACAGAAAACTACAAATATTAAAAGTACCGTATCTAGCTACTAATGGCACAGAATACTTAATAGTACGTACAGAAGTCATACTCCCAAAAAAAATTAAACAAATGTAAAATCTATGCATGAGAGAATAAAGTACATTTTAACTGGCAGCCGTACCGCCCACCTACTTTTATAACAGCCTAAACTTCCCGTGCGCAAGCAAAAATGTACTGAATGGTTACGCCCGAGAGTTTATTTTGGTTTATCTGACGCCAACGACATTAAAAGGTTACTATGGGTCAAGCTCAATAGGGTTGCAACTTGCGAGTTTACGCACAAATAGGTAGGTACCTATGCGTATTTTATGCATTTGTTAAATTACATTATTACCATAAATACCCATGTTCTTCAAGGAATTTTGTATTTATCATCACGGCACCTTACGTTATCTTTTCTACCTATTATTGTTATATTTTTGAAAATGACATCTTACAAAAAAGAAGAATAATATTTAAAAGATTGTTATCGTCTATGGCAAAATAGCCAGTCCTTATCATTTTGCACTCAACCTAGTAACCGACCAATTACTATCACATACAGTCACAGGCCCCGCGTTGCGGTTTCGTGTCTTTGCAGGTAGGTAAAAAAGTCGCGCAGCGAATTACGATCGCTGACCTTGAATACGTAGTGTGGCCATTTTCTGAGTTTGAACGTGCTTAAACAACAACGCAAACATCTTTCCACTTTCTACCGATCTTAATTCTTAGTACTCAGCTTAAGGTGAGTGAGAGTGATGTCAGGTTTGATATTCGTCTTTTTATCTAGGTCGTCTAGTAGGCCCACCCCCCCCCCCCCCTCCCTAGTATCTCGCCTCATTTCCAAACTTGTAACCTACCTAATCATGATCAGTTAAGCCCATACTTCACAAGCAGGTAGATAATTTTGTTGATCATTTTTAAATATGTACTATTTTTTTTTTCTTCATAATAATATTGTGTTATTAATTTCCCAAAAGCACCAAAAGCAAGAAACTTTGCGTAACTACACGTAACGTAACAAAAATATTAAGGAGACGGAGCGCGTGCGTAACGGGTGGCGCGTGACAGCCGTAGTGAATGGGCCACGACAAAATGGCCCCGCAACTACTTGCAGTTTTATGCCTACTCCGCGGAGTGAGACAGGCCTGCTAATGGTTCTGTGCTCTGTGTAATGTCCACTAGTTTATTGTATAGATTACAACGAGTGATGTCAAATGTTCTGTGGTGCTCTGGTCGCAGTTTTCACGAGTACTGGCTTTCATATTGTGGTGCTGTGTTAAATAATGGTATTGTGGCTTTCTGCTGTATGTCATAGGTTTAGGCTGAATTAAGTTATGTTTAAGTTTCGGAAACGTCCGAAGGTATTATCACAGTGCCAGTGGTTACATGGATATAAGACGGCGAATTGCCTCTTCGTATACAGAGCGACGCAAGTCTCCGTATTTTACGACTTTGGTATTCAGGCGACTATCACAATACAAATCCGTAAAGGTTCGATAGTGTCGCTAATAAGGATCAAATTCTTAATATGGAATTAATCTGAATGGTTTAAAAATACAGCGTGTGTTTTTTGTCCAAAATCAACAGGTTCGATTCCTGGTAAAGTGTATTGGATTTTCGAAAATCTAATGATGCAGTTTTAGTTTTCGTCAAAATCGGCCTCGAGACTCCTTTTAGTATTTTTCGATATTCCTTATAGTTTCGGATATAGCCATCCACGCCTTGTTGGAAAATTCACTCTGTATATTATTAAAAACTCACGCCATCGCCAGGGTTGCCAGTTAAAAAAAATTATATACCTCTCCAGGGGTTATCATCCCCTTTCCCTCCGAAAACAGATAATTAATCACATCTGCCTTCAACATTCGCGAAATCTACGATTTTTAATTTAAAGTTTTTTGTTAATACGGCCGTTTACCTTCACGGAAGGATTTAAGGGTTGAATAATTTTTGTGTACTTTTTCTACAAAAAAAAAAACTGGCAGAATTATTATTTAGTTTTAATACTAACTTATGTCAGCGGCTTTGTTCGTATTTAACTCGAAAAATATCCTAAGCGAATAGTAATACCATAGTACATGAAGCGGCCGCCTCCTTCTGCAAAGCAGTCATGCTAGCGCGAAGAGGAGGCGGCGGGACGCGAGGGAGAGGACAGCGTCCACCTCACGACCCAGCCGGCCACCGTAGGCGCGGTGAGTAATGGGTGACACGCCGTCTGATCAAAGACCATGCCCAGGTCGACGGTGCGTTGTGATCCACGCGCGCCTCAAAGAGCTGTCAGCAATCTGACGGGGTCCTCCTTTGAGGGCCAAAGCCTGCCGGGGTCGCGGGACTGTCTCATCAGGTAACCGTGACACTGGAACGTAAACGGCTATTGAACGATCACCTCAGATTTTAGTCCGTACAAGTCTGACAGTCGCTCCCGTCCTGCCCTGGGTGGGAGGACGTATTTGGTATTTGATGATTTACCACGATAAAAAATGACCTCCAGAGAAAGTAAAACAGCTGCCTCTGGGAACTGCAAACACCTAAGCTATAAATTTTTATCACCCCCATAATATCAGATCACGATCCAGTTTTCTCGAGATGGCAATCTTTTTACGACTGTGTCATAATAAAATCATCTTTATAGTTACAGTTCTAATGCTCATTATAGCGTGCGTTTATCGGCGGATAGCGCATTATATTCTTTTAATATCGATTAGTTTTATGTTCGGATTTATAGGTTCGATTAAGTTATACCATCTGGAATCTTTGGATTGAGGGAAAATATTCTATGATGGCGATATACGCCAAGGAACAATGACGTATTATACATATATAGACACGTCATGAACGAACATCGCGTCGCCTAAAAACGGCGAAAATACTAGAACTACTTATACGCGTGAAGAAAGAGAAAGAAAATATGACACCGTACGGCGGGATACCTGTTGCTAGAGGGAGACAAATATACATCTTAAGTTATGTCACAGGATAAGTAATAGTCAAACAAACGTAGCGTCGCGCGACAGGTTGGTGCGTAACTAAGCGCGATGTGGCCAATTGGCTTCATTTCATGTTGTCCAACGTATCTATAGTTTGTATATCATTGCCATGGAAGCTTGTTTATTTATTTTAATTTACGATTCTATCTCTCGTCCCGTTCATGACCTTGCCCACTGCCAGACTTGTACTGATTTAAATCCACGGTGATCCTTCAATAGCCCTTTACGTTCCAGGTTACCTGATGAGAGAGTCCCGCGACGCAGGCATCTACCATATCTGCTAAATTCACGAGCAATTTTCCACACACACAGACCATTTCTCGATAAGTATTGCCTCCAAACTTTTATCCCTCTTACACGTGAGGAGTGAATAGACATATCCTGGCAATATAGAATCACATCCTACGATACTAATATTACATGTAGAGAGGTCAAGCAATACCCTAACATGACTTGCATGAAGATATGAAGCATTTTGCGATGACGTGCCGATTTGTAAAGGAAAAAATTGGAGAAATTCGGGAGATTTTTTTCACCTGAAATTTTATAGAGGAAGGACGCTGAGACGAAAATTATTTCAGTGTGTCCTTGTAAATACGAAAACTTTGTCGTGTATTCATTTTTCAGTGATATTTGTGCCCTTAGATTATTGAATGTCTAGATTCATAGTAGGCCGAAAATAGAAGACAAATTATCCCCTCCGTTCAATTCCTATGTAAGACAAGTGAGGGCACGCCGCAATCGCGGTAAGACCCCTCTTTGAGGAGTGGCTGGATAGGCGTCACGGCGTCCTTACCTTCCGCCTGACGCAGGTTCTCACCTCACACGGATGATGAGGAAAGAAGAAATGTCTGGGTGTCACCACAGCGAGGATCGCTCGGAGGACACGGCGGAACATACGGTGCAGGACTGCCCCCGGAACGTAAAGAGCTATTGAAGGACACCGTGGATTTTAGTCAGTACGAGTCTGAAAGTCCCTCCAACTCTGCCCTGGGTGGGAGGACTCATTTGATGATTTCACCACGCAAAAAAAAAATGTGTATAAAAAGTGAATTCCAAGGAAAACATTTTAATGCGTGATATCACACAGTTATAAAAACTTGTGGCTTCAAGAAAAACGTTACGTTTTAAGCAATAACAGAAAATATTTGTTTGATCTACAAGTATATGTTTGTATATGTTTGTAAATGCACCCACGTTTTTTTAAAAAATTAAAAAAATAATCTAACACTAATTATGACCCAATTAATTTTACACCTGTTCTTCCTTGTTTAATCACAACAATCTATTCTCAGTGGTTGTCAAACTTTGCAACACACGACCCCATGATAACGTCACACTTGTCCCCTGTGACGTCACAACATAACCCCCACCGCGCGCCGCCATTTAATATTTATTGTCACCAATTTGATGTTAAATTGGCCGTGCGTATGATAAGGGGCTGTTGTGTATCGGAGATAGAATGGGTTGTGAAGGTGTGACATTGTTCATTGTTGTTGTTTGATGTCACCTTGTCTTTAGGGTGAATTATATTTGTTTATCTAAAGTTTCATACTCCTGAAACTTCACTTCTTCATCTATTCACAAACCTGACACAGTTTTTTAATAGATGCGTCCTCACACAGCGCGCAGCCTCGCAAGGCATTTTCCGCGCGAAGCAGCTCGGTTGGTGTGGACGTGTCTTGGGCGAGGCATGTGACAGCGCTGCCGCGGTCGAGCGATTAAGCGCCCGAGCCATCCAGTGTTCGGCTTTTGTTTTGCTCGCGTATATTGTTTCATACCTCGGTCGAAAATAATAGACGCGTCCTCACAGAGTGAGCCGCGTCGCTTGTCAGTTTCCTCGCGCAGCAAATGCCTCGCGCGCGCTCTGTGTGGACGCACCTAATGAACAGCATAACTAGTTATGTCGTCATACAAGTAAGCCAGTTGCGTACTACTACTAATTGTGAGTAAATTAAGTACATCCTAAAATAACTTCTGCCTACAAATTTGCACGCATTAAGTTTCTTATTTTAATTTAAACACATCCTATGACTAATGGCAAAAACTTTTATATATTGTCCTAAGGCTAGTTTTATTGAATCAAAATGGCAATTTTTATCAACACTGAATCTCTATGAGCTTTTAAATTAACCCTGCTTTGACTTTTTTAAAAAACCTATCTATTTAATTACCTCAGTTCCCCTTTGTTTTTCCAATACGTACATCCTAAATTAATGGGCCACGCTTTGAGAACCACAATTTATACCTACTTTAATTTTCTTTAAAAACGTTCGGAATCTAATTTCCACGCCAATGGTGCTAATATATTCTGAATATTAAAACGTATTTATCACTCTGATTCCGAACGCTACGGTTCTAATATTCTAAGGCTTGCTTCACACTTACCCCACAGTCCATAACCACACAAAACGTGGTCAAGCATTGGTAAGTAACCAAAGTGAGTAGTGTCGCAGGTGTTGTTGCGAACCAGGTTTTTATGCATTTTCAGTGTGGTATCGGCAAAATGTGGATGTTTTATAAGCATATCGACTGCATTGCGATTCTCAAACTTTGTTGTGGCAAGAAAAATTAACTTAGGAGTAGGATAAAATTTATCCAAGCCCGGTTGAGAAGGGCTTCGTGTACTGAATGTTACAGGTTCAAATCCTGACAGAAAGAAAGAAAAAACGTTTTTTGACACATACCATAAGTAATGCCATGTCATGTTGCTCGCAGTATTTTTTTTTTCTTTCCACAATTAAGTTTAAAAATGGCGATGTGGCCAATCGCTAGTTAACAGCGTCGTTGCTGTTTGCGTTGTGGTTGTGATGTGGCTGCGATATGGTCAGTATCACCCACGTGTTTGATAGTGCCGGCTAAATCTGGTCCGTGCATATTCTACTATTTATTACTTTCTATGAAAAAATATGCCCCAAGTGTTGTGGTTGTGGTATGTGTGAAACAATCCTTAGGTTTTTTCTTTTTTATTAGATTTCCTTTAAGGAATAATTTATCTGAAAAAACCTTATTAGGTATTCTAATGAGTGAAAATTGATTGGCAATTTATTGGAGCTGATATTTACAATGATTTTAGAATTAAAATGGTGATATATTTTTTTAAATAATGTTGGAGATTTTTCATTAATGTTGTTTAAATTAACGCAAAATCTATTCTTGGCTTAGAATATTTTTTGGAAATTGAAACCCGTTTTTAATCCCCTTTTTTGTTTCGTTGCTTCGGATCTCCATTCTGACTTCTCATTGGTGATTTCAGTAGCATCTTGACCAATTGCGGGGCCTTAGATCCTGTCTTAATAATCTAGCCTGATCTCGTGAGGTTTCGATCCCCATTCGATCCCTTCATAAATATGGATAGCGTCAATAAAATAAAACATGATAACCTGTTCAGCGATTTCACAGACCAATTTTGATGAATTCTTTACATAATTCGGCGGCAGTTTTTTTACATAATTTCGCTCGCTCAGTTATAGCCTATGTCATGCAAGACCAAAAAAGCTTTCAACTGACGAAAAAATTTTCTAAATCTGTCCAGTAGTTTTTGAGATATTCACTGCAAACGTACATACAAAAATACAAATCATTCCTTTTTATAATATTAGTGAAGATATACCTACTACGGTCACTACATTTTGAACTCGAAAGGGGAGAAACAGGGGGGGGGGGGAGTGAAACCACGAACGAAAGTTAGAATAGACCAGAGAAACTCCTTATAAGTCACCAGTCAGCTCAGTCTTAACGTATCTCTCCCACTTGTCACAAAACGTCGACTCATCTGCTACAAGACGAATGAGTGACACGACTTTTTACGCTATCTCCTTCAAAATTGCTTGGTAGTTCGTTGAAAATCGCTTGCTCAGCTCAAATGTGATTGATAGTACTCAATCAATCAGCTCGATTGACTCGCGTTAATGTTGAGAACGATTGACAATCATTGTGGTTTTAGGAATATTTATGTGGTTGCAGTTTTTTTTTTTTGTGGTAGAAAAATAGTGTGAAGGCAGCTTTGTGATTATTTTGAGTATGTATTCAAAGTTAAAGCATATTAATTAGAAGCAGTTTTGGTGGGCGATTAGCTTCTGCTCTGCTTGGCGCGTGTTCAAAAATATTTGTATAGCCTACAGATCCTAGTTAGTTGTTCCTGGTATGGGTATCTACATGTGAGTTTAAAAAAGTTGCTAAACGCACCCACGATACAGGAGAAATTGGTGGCACACAAGAACTAAACAAAACAACGTAACAAAAGTCATGTCGTATTTTTAGCGTTCCCTAAGATTTTTATGAGTTCAGCATCGTTGTTAAATAAATTCAAACAGATAAAAGTCGCTGCAAAAATGCAAGAACGATTTTATTTATCATCAGCCAGAATCATTCATATGTTTTTTTTTTACTCTCAGACAGAAACATTGCAACTACACTAACAAAACGAAAATAAAAAAGCGAATCTACTGTCATACAAAATGTTTTCATTCACTTTTATAAAAGCTTTCAAACTAACAACACGTACCTATTTACTACGAATGCAGTTGTACTCCGAAGAGTTTGTAAAATGTAATTTATATGGAACAAACGACAAATTATCACTTCGGCCGCGTATTCGGAGAGTTGCCAATACTGCTCAATTGCTTTTACGACATGTTGGATGAAAACGTGGAGTAGTGAATGAATGGAGTCATTGTTGTGCTAAAAACTGGATGAAATTAGTAACAATTACGATTGTAATCCCCGGAAGGTTATACAAAGGTGCCAGTTGCCAACTTGGTATAGATCTAGTTACCTACGTTGCTACTGAGAAATTCCTGAAGGAAAAACTGTGACATTAAAAACGTACCATCACCGCTTTTTAACTAAATTTTTTCAACCTCGTTGCTGGTACTGATTAATATCGTCCCTATTTTAGATTAAACGATCGAAAATCTCATGCAGTTCGTTACTAAAGGTCAGTTTCTTGGTTAAAAGTAATATTTAAGTAACATTTTGTCTGCGTAAAAAAAGGCAAAAACGTTTGTGTGCAACGCAAATGAATTTTCATTACTCATACTCTGAAAGTAGGTCATTATATATCTGATTAGACGTTTGAAAGTTATCCATTGCCGCCCTAGGGAAAATCGCTTTCAACTGACAGCTGCCAAATTTAAGAAAAAAAAACTAGTTCTATTTTGACATTTCTATTAAAACATTTTCAAATTTTTTATACAGCCACGAAATTACAGAGCGATTTAAAATTAAAATAACATAAAGTTAAGTATTAAGAATATAAATAATGACTTTAAAATAATTTAGTTTCAACTATTTCTCTAAAATATCACAGATTTCGATAAAATCTTTGCCATTTTTTAAATAATGAACGTGAAAAATCCTGGCTGTATAGCTGGACGACAACAGCACAAAAATTAAAAAAATAAAAAAAAACCGGCCAAGTGCGAGTTGGACTCGCGTGAAGAGGGTTCCGTACGATGTTACCTATCACGTTTTTTTTTAAATCTGACCCAAATTGGTACGCACAATATTGAGTGATTTACCATGTTCTTTTAATATCATGGACTTCTTATAGGTTTTCCTATAATCTATAAGTAGAAAACTAAATTCTGTATTTAAAAAAAAAAAATTAGGTTCAGTAGTTTCGGAGATAAGGGGGGGGGGGAATGGTCAAATTTCGTCTATTTTCTTGAATAACTTGGAAACTATTTATTTTAAAATTACAAAAAATATATATTTAAGATTGTCTCAACAAGACCTTTAATTTGATATGTCACACGATGCAGTTTTCACATTTTTTTTTAAATTTTCCCCTTCCCCCCAAAAATTACCTCCCATATACAGATATGGACTTCTTATAGGCTATCCTATAATCTATAAGTAGAAAACTAATTCCTGTATTTTTTTCAAAATTTTAGGTTCAGTAGTTTCGGAGATAAGGGGGGGGGAATGGTCAAGCTTCGTCTATTTTTTTTTGAATAACTTGGAATCCATTTATTTTAAAATTACAAGAAAAATACTTTTAAGTTTGTCTCAACAATACCTTTCATTTGATATGTCACACGATGCACTTTTCAAATATTTTTTTTTAAATTTTCCCCTTCCCCCCCCAAAAATTACCTCCCATATACAGATATGGACTTCTTATAGGTTATCCTATAATCTATAAGTAGAAAACTAATTCCGGTATTTTTTTCAAAATTTTAGGTGCAGTAGTTTCGGAGATAAGGGGGGGGGAATGGTCAAGCTTCGTCTATTTTTTTTTAATAACTTGGAAACCATTTATTTTAAAATTACAAAAAAAATACTTTTAAGTTTGTCTCAACAATACCTTTCATTTGATATGTCACACGATGCAGTTTTCAAATATTTTTTTTTAAATTTTCCCCTTCCTCCCCCAAAAATTACCTCCCATATACAGATATGGACTTCTTATAGGTTATCCTATAATCTATAAGTAGAAAACTAATTTCTGTATTTTTTTCAAAATTTTAGGTTCAGTAGTTTCGGAGATAAGGGGGGGGAATGGTCAAATTTTGTCTATTTTCTTGAATAACTTGGAAACTATTTATTTGAAAATTACAATAAAAATATATTTAAGATTGTCTCAACAAGACCTTTCATTTGGTATGTCACACGATGCAGATTTCAAATATATTTTTTTTAATTTTCCCCTTCCCCCCCAAAAATTACCTCCCATATACAGATATGGACTTCTTATAGGTTTTCCTATAATCTATAAGTAGAAATCTAATTACTGTATTTTTTTCAAAATTTTAGGTTCAGTAGTTTCGGAGATAAGAGGGGAGGGGGAATGGTCAAATTTCGTCTATTTTCTTGAATAACTTGGAAACTATTTATTTTAAAATTACAAAAAAATACATTTAAGATTGTCTCAACAAGACATTTCATTTGATATGTCACACGATGCAGTTTTCAATACTTTTTTTTTCATTTTCCCCTTCCCCCCCAAAAATTACCTCCCACATTCAGATTGCATCTATTCACGTCACACCTCTGTGCTTGGGTCACAGGAATTGATATGTGCACCAAATTTCAACCCAATAGGTCTAGTAAATTCGGAGCTAATTGACTGTAAGCGACAGACAGACGGACACACGAGTGATCCTATGAGGGTTCCGTTTTTGTATTCGGACGTACGGAACCCTAACAAGCGGTAAAGTGACAATCCGATCTACACTCATTTTTTCTTTAGCTAAAATTTATGTTGTTAATTTTACTTTCCTCGTATTCGTAATGAAAAGCACAGTGTTTACCTCGGGTAAATTACTTATTTAGTCCCTCGAACTATTAGCGCCCTCACTACGTTACGGGCGTCAAACCCAGTCTCGGGACGTAAATAAGTAACTTTCACGCCTTGGATAACAATGTACTATTAATGACCTTTATTTAACACGTTGAACGCCATGGCAGACACCATTTATCTGCCAGTGTGTATTCTCAGTGGGCTTCATGAAATATTAAAAAACAGTCAAAATTTGTTAACATATTTTTCCGGTTTAATTGTATGAAAAATGGGTATAATCTAATATGAAATAAATACAATAGCGAAAAATAGTAAATATAGAGAAAAAATAGCTGGCAGTCACCATTATCTGCCATGGCCCAGCCAAAGCACTATTCGTTATTTCAGTGGAGGGGGCCACGCGGGTCACCTTGTCAACCACCCCCCGCACCCGCGCGTAAGCGCTGCGCTTGCTCTCGCTACTACTCAGTGGCAAAAGTCGTACGCTAAAGTGCGGACCGTTTCGCGCGCTCTGTAATTTGTAATTATACCTACATACGTATTCAGTATTCGTTACTAATACTCCTACTATTACTAATAAACATGGAAGACTTGGATTTTGATATAACCGCTGAACATCTGATGCAACTGGACAATATTGAAATATCATTACTAAATAATAGTTTTATAATGCCGAGTTCAGATGACGAGTGTAGTGATATAATTCAACCCCTAAGACGAAAGTGCCGCCGAATTATATTATCAACTAGCGAAGACAGCGATGCCGAAAACGTTCCGCCCTGCCCCAGTAATAATACAAGCCCTTCGAACATCTGGACAGAGGTTCAAGGTAATCAACGCCGTATTATTCCGTTTACAGACATTTCTGGTCCCGCACCCCATATAAAGTGTATGCATGGAATGACTCCTGCGCAATGTTTTTCGCTTTTTTTGACTGATAACATATTGCAACTAATAGTCGATGCCACTAATGAATATGCAATTAAAGAAATAACACAATTACCTGAAGCTTCTAAATTTGCACGGGTTCGTAGATGGACACCCACTAACCCTGCTGAGTTGAAATGTTTTTTTGGCTTGATTTTATTTATGGGCTTGGTGAGGCTACCTAAATTAGCTGATTATTGGTGTAAGGACGACATGATTAGCCATCCATTTCCAAAGACCATTATGTCTCGTAATCGTTTCGAGCTGTTGCTGCAAATGTTACACTTTTCAGAAAATGACAATGAACATAAATCAGACCGACTGCATCGTGTCCGCAAGCTGTATGATGAAGTAAATAAAGTATTTCAGGAAAACTTTTCGCCAACAGAAAACCTGTGTATAGACGAAAGCATGGTCCCTTTCCGTGGGAGAATTATTTTCAGACAATACAATAAACAAAAGAGGCATAAATACGGGATTAAAGAATTTAAACTATGTACCATACCGGGCTATACTTATAAAGTAAAAGTATACGCGGGGAAAAATGATGATGTTCATAACACACCCACAAATGTTGTGATGTCTTTATGTGAAGATCGTTTTGAAAGAGGGCATACATTATTTACGGACAACTGGTACACAAGCATTACATTAGCCAGACAATTATTACAAAGAGAAATGCATCTCGTCGGCACCGTAAGAAAAAATCGTAAAGGTTTACCAAAAGAGGTCATTGATGCCAAACTTAAGCGTGGAGAGTATAAAGCTGCAGAGAGTAACGACGGAATAACGTGTTTAAAATGGAAGGACAAGAGGGATGTGTATGTTCTATCCACTAAACATACTGATCGATTTGTTAATATTCAACAGCGTGGGAAAACTATACGGAAGCCAAAAATAATTGTTGATTACAATATGGCAAAGGGTGCGGTAGACCTCTCTGATCAATTAGCGTCTTATTCGACTCCACTACGAAAATCTGTCAAATGGTATAAGAAGCTTGCCATTAATTTACTACTAAACACTACAGTGATAAATGCTCTAATTTTGTATCAGTCAGTCACAAAGAAAACTATTCAAATAGTAGATTTTAGAAAGGAAATTGTACAACAATTCTGCCAAACAGAGAGCGAGGAGTATCGACTTCGTGAGGTGCCTAAACGGTTGAAGCATCAATTGTCTAAAAAAGATGGCAAATCTAAAAGTACCCGACGTTTGTGCTCTGGATGCTATAAGCAAAATGTCATTTTGATGGGCCGACAATATGCTAGAAATAAAACCAAGAAAGTCAACACATTTTGTGAAACCTGCCCTTGTAAGCCGTTCATGTGTTTTGATTGTTTTAATAGATTACATAAAGTTTAGAACTTATGTCTATTTCATGGGCCGACAATATGCTAGAAATAAAACCAAGAAAGTCAGTATATTTTGTGAAACCTGCCCTTATAAGCCGTCCATGTGTTTTGATTGTTTTTTTTTTCATTTTTATTATGTATAATTAAGAAAGAAGTCATTTAATTTGTTTGATCTCCAATTTTAAGTCATAGCGTAGAGTACTGTATTTTTTATTTTATAATAAAGGTATTTTTCTAATATTTGGCATGCTTAATTTTATACCCCAATGATGTAAATAATTAAAATCATAACTGTATGACACAATTTATTTAACTAAAAGTCATCCGTATAAATGTTAAACCAGAAATGTCAGAGAAAAAATGTGTCGGGTCCGTCAGGTCCCAAATATCTCAAAGACTTGTAAGATTTTTGCCGCGCTAAGGCGCGAGGTTTGTTCTACAGCGCCCCGCGGGTCACTGCGAATAGCGTTCACAAACTTATTTATGTCTGCCAGCCCAGTAAAGACATTTTAACGCAGATCGTACTGGCAGTCAAACCGTGTCTGCCGCGGCCCGATGGACCCGGCTCATTGTCAGCCATACGGTGTCTGCCATGGCCCATAGGGCGAAGGCGTATTTTTTTTTGGGCGTTCAACGTGTTAATCTGTAAAACATCGGTAACGGTCTAATAAAAGTTAGCACTTTACTGATAAAACTTTAGCTGTTAATGAAGAAACTGGCTGTAAGAGAAAAGTACCTATGTGTCTGAGTACTTCATTAATTAGTTACTCTGTGGTATAAAACGCTCGAATTAATCCGACTGTAATGATATGTCGTATTTCAGGTTAATGATACGTTACGGTTAAGATCATTGTTATTTGCGTATTATTTTGCGATTTTAAGATTGTGGTTCGCCATTTTATTTTTGTTGGAGGTAATTTTGTGTCTATTTTGGGATCGTTAACATTATCGTGTGGGGTTGGACGTAGAGTTGTGTGGTTGTTACCAATGGCAACTTGTACTGTTGATCTACCAATGTTGAAAAATAGTTCTTTATTGACTGAGCAATAGAATAGAATAATCTATGTTACGAATTTTATTGCAATACATATTATGATGTTGCTAAAGTGGTGTAGACAACGCCTCCTTTCTGTAAGAGGAGGTGTGCTGTCCCAGCTATAATATAATATATTCCACAACTATCACACAACGCCATCTAGTCCCAAGCTAAGCAGAGCCTGTGTTATGGGTACTAGACAACTGATAAACATACTTATATATTTCTAAATACATACATATTATAGATAAATTACACCCAGACACAGAACAAATGATCGTGCTCATCACACAAACATTTTTCCTGGGTGGGAATCGAACCCACGACCTCCGGCATAGCAGTCAGGGTCACAAATCACTGAACCAACAGGCCTTAGCTATGAGAACGTGACGAACGAAAGGTAGCCAGCAACGGCAATAATATAAATAAAACTACTTTAATAAGCAAAATAAATTAAACTTAGCAATAAAAATCCCATCTTGTTTTGCAAGATTATATTCTTTCAAAGCTTCAACTAACAACATGCATCTAAGTTCTCACAAAGAAATAAAATTAATACTTAGATAAGTATAAAGTTGGAATAATACCTACTAGTTAGTACCCAAAGAAGAAAACTGTACATAAACAGAAGTATATTAATTGTGGTATTATGCCATTTAAACCTACCTTAGGTTTTCTTCTCGGAAACGTCTGTAAAGATTTTTAACCACCCATGGCTGGAGGACTCATTTGATGTTTGATTGAGATTGTTAAACTTCAAAAGAAGTTTACATGAGGTACTCAAATAGGCAATTTATTGTAAATTTAATAGTTAGTTTTAGTATTAGTAGGTTTTGAAAAATACTGGAAACGAATTTTTTTCTTTCGTTAAACCAATGCGCGTTTAAAAAGATATAAAGCATCAAAAATCTTGAGTGAGAGTGACGTCAGAACCAAGTAAAAACTGTACTGTGCTTGTGACGTTTTGGCAATTTTTGAAATATCCTGTTATCCAACACTGGGCCTTGAGCGGCCAAATCCTGGGCTAATCCAGGCGTGGTAAAGAATAAGCTAAAATCGAGATAACTAGTCAAACCAACAGCTATTTCCGGGCAATAAATTCCTCAAAAATAGCCCATATAAGCGCAGCTTTAGAAGCGAATGCGATGCAGCGTGACTCGAGTGCGCACTATATGTTTTTATAAAAGGAAGCGATGCGGCGTGAATCTTGAAATCCCATCCAAACCCTGTCTTGAAGCACAATAAACGTGCAGCTTATGGTTGAGCTGGTCTAAGTTATAGGTGATAGCGATTTAGACTTAAATTCGCTTGTGTTCCGTTAAATTAGTGCAGTGTTGTTTGTACCTTTAATTTCAGGGCGATACTTTCAAAGGTGCATTTCGGACAATAGAAATGGCAATGACAGCCTCAAGACTGGTAAAAATTGGTACAAAGATGAAAGCGACTCTGTTGACGGTAATGAGCTATATAATTCAAGACGAGGGAAAGCTAATATTTTTTCTTTTTAATATTTGTATTACTATGTGACCACGATAATAACGAAAACGTCGTCCATATGTCAAAAGTCACTTGAAAATTTAAAAGAAAAAAAAAGGCGAATTATTTCCTAATTATATTTATTGTGTAATCGTCTTGTAAAAATGTTATTTTCATATCATAATTGTCTTTTTATGTGGGCAAGAACAATATGGCGCCCTCACAGTTTCGTTCTTAACGTGGTCGCTATTCACCCGCTCCCGCCTCAGCCTATGACTTGAGCTACATTGATCTCACAAGAGGCGTTCTCTAATGTCACGCGGAGACTCGTTCATGGCTTCTGACAAGTTAGTGTGTTGTGATATGCACTGTTAGCTCGGGTTTTAGTGTTATTTTACTGTCCTAGAACTTTTCTAGCAGCTCAGTATTTTTGAAATGAAATCTGTAGGAGCTTAGCTTTTATTGTGGACGTAAATATTCAGAAGTTTATGAGGGACATTGAATTGGAATGAAAGAAAGAAAGAGAAAATCATTTATTATTCTAGACTCGTATAAAACAGGTTACTTGCAGTAGTCTTTGGAACAGAGCTGCCGATGATGATGATAAGCATAGTCAGCCTATAATGTTCCCACTGCTGGGACCTGGGACACAGATCACACAGGCCTCCTGTTTGTGAAGGAGTGGACTGAAATCAATGCGGCTGGTAATGACTATGAGACTTAGAACGGAATTTTCACCATGTTTACAATTTTCGGTGTGTCTGGGCACCGACTTAGTATCTATCCATCCTGTTTCAGTTCCAATGATAGTGTTAGTAACTAATTTTAGTAGAACCTAGTTTAAATACTAGCTTAATCCTGGTTACGCATTCGAAAAAAGAATCGTTAAATACTCAAATGATTGCAAACACAGACAGATTTGTCATCTTTTAGAAAAAATACATTCAGCTAATAAAAAAAAAACAAAAAAAAGTTTCACTTTATAATTCTCGATGACAAGCGCAACGTTAACCCTCTCAAATGCGCCGACATCGAACCTAACCCACGGCAACTAACGTTAACTCATCACATTCTAATCCTGACCACAGTCACACTTCCAAAAATAACATAATTACGAACACACGTGACAAGGGAAATCTTGTAATAACAGAAAACTAATCCGTGTCTCCTCGAGGCCTCAGTAAATCAGCCTGTGTAACACAGAATTGATCAGATGTACGACACACAGACTCGTACGAACGGCGATCTCAGACAAATGCCGATCGCGAGTACGCTTGCACTCGCTGTACGTGAAGCGTGTCTATGTGTGCGTGGAGATATCAAACAAATGCCGGTCGCGAGTACGCTTGCACTCGCTGTACGTGAAGCGTGTCTATATGTGCTTGGAGATATCAAACAAATGCCGGTCGCGAGTACGCTTGCACTCGCTGTACGTGAAGCGTGTCTATATGTGCTTGGAGATATCAAACAAATGCCGGTCGCGAGTACGCTTGCACTCGCTGTACGTGAAGCGTGTTTAAGTGTGCGTCGAGATATCAAACAAATGCCGGTCGCGAGTACGCTTGCACTCGCTGTACGTGAAGCGTGTCTATATGTGCTTGGAGATATCAAACAAATACTGGTCGCGAGTACGCTTGCACTCGCTGTACGTGAAGCGTGTTTAAGTGTGCGTGGAGATATCAAACAAATGCCGGTCGCGAGTACGCTTGCACTCGCTGTACGTGAAGCGTGTCTATATGTGCTTGGAGATATCAAACAAATGCCGGTCGCGAGTACGCTTGCACTCGCTGTACGTGAAGCGTGTTTAAGTGTGCGTGGAGATATCAAACAAATGCCGGTCGCGAGTACGCTTGCACTCGCTGTACGTGAAGCGTGTCTATATGTGCTTGGAGATATCAAACAAATACCGGTCGCGAGGGCGCTTGGACTCGCTGTACGTGAAGCGTGTCTATGTGTGCGTGGAGATATCAAACAAATGCCGGTCGCGAGTACGCTTGCACTCGCTGTACGTGAAGCGTGTTTAAGTGTGCGAGGAGATATCAAACAAATGCCGGTTGCGAGTGCGCTTGCACTCGCTGTACGTGAAGCGTGTCTATATGTGCGTGGAGATATCAAACAAATGCCGGTCGTGAGTACGCTTGCACTCGCTGTACGTGAAGCGTGCCTATGTGTGCGTGAAGATATCAAACGAATGTCGGCCGCGAGTGCGCTTGCACTTACTATACGTGAAGGTGCGTTTTTAGCTAGTTACACTGACTTGCCCTTCTGCATTATTCCGTTCACGAACTGTTGAAGCGTTCGTTTAAAAAGACATTTATATTTGTCGTCAGCTAACACGTATTGTAGTAAAGCAAGAAATACCGAGAAATATTTTGTACTGCCATCCGTTATAAGGTCGAAGAGACAAATGGTGTGGTGTTTCCGAGCTCGTGAGGTATTAAAAATGTTACAGCTGTTTTACAAGGACATAATGTTGTATGTGTTTTATTTAAAAACAATCCTTCATCAACATCATCATATTAGCCGTAAGACGTCCACTGTTGAACAAAGCCCTACCCTATAGATTACCAGTAGGTCCGTTTAGAAACGACTTGCATCTGGCGCAATCCTGTGGTCCTTGCCATATGCGGAGGTGTGGATGTTTGAAGTTTTTTTTTCTTTTTTTCTATCATGTCAAAGCAGCTGTACGTATCTAGATGAAATTGGAATCTATCTGGATGGAATAACACATAGTATACTGTAGAGGTTTTACTGTGAGAGCTAACCTCAAATACTCTTTATAAGCACTGGCTGAATCAAGTCGCTCAATGATATTTGACATATATTAAAAAAAAAGATGTAGAATTGTCCAATACGTCCTAGTGAAAAAATCAATTGTAAAAATTGTGCGTTGCATTGAATATATTTTTAATTATTAATATTCGTTTTTATTATAAGATCCTACGCCGATCCCCTCCTGCAATACCTATATGTATATATACACGCGGGTACAACCGCTGGTTACAGTTAGTATTTTGTGCGCTTATTAAATTGTGCGCTTGGGCATCGTTGTACAATTTATGATCCTTAGATTATCGGGTGTTCAGTGATTGCGGGAGTCGGATAGCGGTCTCTACATGTAATTTGATGGTACGTTTATGGTTGGAAAATAACGATATACTGTAGGATCTAGTAAAACTGAATCTGATCCAGACGTGATTGGACAATAGCTAAGATAGAATTTTATATTAAAAAAAACCGGCCAAGTGCGAGTTGGACTCGCCCATGAAGGGTTCCGTAGCAGCAAGCATAGATTAGAGATATAATTATATTGAGATTAGTAAGTAATATACACAAACAATAAAAATAACTTTGTTTTTCATAGTATTTGTATGAATGGCAAAGTTATATTTGCGGTTTTTGAAAATGAACTTAATCTCAAAAACTGCTAACTGTATCTCATCCAAACCAATTTTCGTTGGTAGTTTTGGTTGAGGTCTACATTATATATTTTTTTTAGTTTTATCATTCTCTTATTTTAGAAGTTACGGGGGGGGACACACTTTTTACCACTTTGGAAGTGTCTCTCGCGCAAACTGTTCAGTTTAGAAAAAAATGATGTTAGTAACCTCGATATCATTTTTAAAGACCTATTCATAGATACCCCACACGTATGGGTTTGGTGAAAAAAATTTTTTTGAGTTTCAATTCTAAGTATGGGGGGCACCCCCAAAATTTGTTTTGTTTTGATTTTTGTGTGAAAATCCTAATGCGGTTCACATAATACATCTTTCTACCAAGTTTCAACAGGATAGCTCTTAAACTTTCTACAAAAAGTGGCTGTGACATACACGGACAGACAGACAGACAGACAGACAGACATGACGAATCTATAAGGGTTCCGTTTTTGCCATTTGGCTACGGAACCCTAAAAAATGAAAGTTAAGAAAAAAAAAACAAAAAAGTTACTTTTACATTCCAACATCTAAACCATGACTTGCTGCGGTAACTGTGCTTGGATGATATCCATAGTACGGCATTATTGCCTCACATGATAAATCAACACAGGAAGCAATATTTGAAACAAAAAGCTTGTATCGATTAAAGTGAGAGTGTTCAATATGCGTATCGAGTGCGTATCAAACGAGCTCGTACTAAAATAGTTCACAATTAAACCAACAGCTATTTTTGACAACGACGAGAAACAGCCCGATGGTATGTGTGGTGCAAGTTATGAGCAATAAGATATTTTTTATTGTCTGTTAAGGTGCTCGGAGCATTCGCGTGTAATGTAAGATTGTAGATTTGACTTTGAGCACCACATTACAATACTAACTCCCTGACTGACGAGCATTCGTGTGTAATGTACGCGAACGCTCGTACGTAAGCGGTCCGCCGGACACATTACATTAACAGTTGAGGAGGAAAGGACCCACGTCTGGGCCAAGGCTTAGTTCCATTTCTCCCACCTTTTGGGAACCTGTGCCCTCCTTCCGGTTCGTATGGTGGCTGCTTTTACAAGAATTAGACATACATAATACACAAACAAGACCCGTAACAACTACTTGTAGGCATAAGGGGACACGATACGTGAAGTTTTAACTGCCTGTTGTCCCCGTTGCCCATATGTACGTAACGGGGACAACGGTAAGGGATTATATAACGTGTCGATGTCCCCGTTAACGGGGACAACGGGCATAGGGGAACAGTGTATAAGACGGGGACGCTAATAATCGCGAGGTATAATGGGGACATACACTCTTTAGGCATACTTAACACAACACTAATGTAGCGCAGGCGCCGTCAGGACGTCATTTGCAAGCGGTCATTAAGAAATGGCGTCCTGTTGGCGCTTGTGCTGCGTTAGTATTGTGTTAAGTTTGCCTTAAGTGTGTGATTTCCCATCATACCTCGCGTCCCGTCTTATACAATGTTCCCCTACACCATTTATTTTATGTATTTATTTGTTCCGTGTGTGAACAGGACCAGAGAAACGCAATAAACATTTTTTTCGGATCGTGTTCGAAACACAATACTGCGCTCCAAAACAAATGTAAATGACGTGGCTCAGAAGGCTGCCCAACTGAAATGGGACTAGGCAGGACATGTCTACCACATTCTGAACAGAAATGTGCTAAAATAATACGAAATTGTTACCCTGAGACATTGAGGCAAGTTGAGTGCAGATAGCGAAGGAGTTATGAAGCCGAATTTGATAGGTTCTATCAAAGCTGGAAGGAGGATGGTGAATTCGTAAGAAGTTGAAGGAGTCAAGCGAGATAGAGCGGTCTAAATAAAAGGCCGCCCTCTACACTTCTTCCAAACACGAATTCAAATTAATAAAACGCTACCCGCTCTCTCTTCTAACTTGTACCACAACCAAACCGATTGCGTTCATTGGATGCCCGAGACAAACGCCCAGTATACCGCGCCAACAATCAATCAGTGCGCATACGAACTCGTTTCCTGGTGTCCATCACACGCGTTACCATTCTTAAGTTCATCCCATTGAACTTACAGTTCTATTTAGTAAGTATGAAGGTTTAAATTTAGAAATAAACTGTGGTCTTTTCGGGTCAGAGCCCATTCGTCCCCTACAATTCGTCCCCCAGCATAAAAGTTGTGGATTCGGCCCCTATATAGGTACCCATTGGTCTCCTGGTGGGGGACCAATTAATATTTTAATAAAAAATATTATTTTTAAGGTGCCCATTCGTCCCCTCTAATAAAATACAATATAAGTTAAAGATTCGGCACCTATTCAGGTGCCTATTGGTCCCCTGAGATAAAATTAGCTATATTTTACATAAGAAACGGTTAACATAGTACACTTGTGAACAGTTTATTAACAGAATTAATTTAATAAATCATAACAGATCATTGAAAAAAGAGCTATGATGAATGATAATCCGTCATGATAATAATATAACCTGTCGATAGGCTTACGTTGTAAAATTGTCTCTCTACGAATGGCTTGTTAAAAAAACGGGTTACAAATAATAGATAAGGTACTTACTGTTTGTATGTTATGGCTGCCTATTGGTGGTGGTGGTGGTGACATATTGGTTCTTGAAAGTGACTGCGAATACGAGACTGTGTCTTTTGTCTTTTATTAAATGAAGTTCGCCTAACGAAATAAACAATACTGTTAATATAATAATAATAATATTTTTGACATAATTGAATCGAATTATCTCATTTTAATCCTGGAATATGATTAGTAGGGGAAAGGTGTACGAGATGATCCGTTGAGGGATGATGATCCTTTTATATTGCAACGAAGCCAGTAGCGTCATCTAGTTGTTTTTATTTTTTAAATGTAGTCCCCGATATTCTCCCGCCTCAGTCAAAAGTAATGGCGACGAAAGTGACAATCAAATTTTTTGAAAAAAAAAACAAATATTCCGTGACTTTGATCTAAGTTAAGGTTGACTTGAAGTCTATGTCTAATTTGTTCTAGGTAATTTATTGGTAGGCTGTTGTATTAGTTAGCTTTGTATAATGCTCTATTTTGTGTTTTGACAGCATGGTAGCAGTTGAAACCACATAGTTTAAGTTATCGAACATTGAATAAAAAAGTTTATGTTGGGGCAAGATGATTAAGTTACCAGTGTACAAGATGATCCCCACGGATCTTCTTGTACATTAGTAACATAGGTACCTACTATTTATAACAATTCGTATGTTATTATGTTTTAGTTTATGTATTTTTCTAATAAATATGACTTAATTTATATGAACTGCCTGCATATTATTAAAAATACTTTATTTTGTTTTAGACTGTGCCTCGTAATTATAAAAAAACCAAACGCGGGTTGTGGTCGGAAGACTCCATATTCTAAGCGCTCGATGCTGTTAAAAATGGCATGCCATATAGCACAGAAAGTAAAAAGTTTGGGGTGCCTGTAATGTCACTAAAAAGGCGAGCTAAAGTCAAAAATAAAGTGGCTGTCGGTACAATCAAATATTTAGGTGAAAAAATAAACCCAGATTATGCTTTAATTTAGGTAATTCTCTTCTTGGACACCGGGGTGTACAAGATGATCCCTTGACAACGTTTTAAAAATGTGTTTTTTAGTATTAAAACATCGTAAAACATTAAAATTTTGAGTATGACAACAATAAGATAAATAAATTTACTATGTATGTATATACGTATTTACATTTACGCTAAGTAGAATATCATTCGGGCACGCCGCAATCGCGGCGGTAAGACCCCTCTTTGAGGAGTGGCTGGATAGGAGTCACGGCGTCCTGACCTACCGCATGACGCAGGTCCTCACCGGACACGGAAGTTTCGGGAGGTACCTGTGTCTAAGGAGAAAGGAGGAAACGCCTGGGTGTCACCACTGCGAAGATCGCCCGGAGGACACAGTAGAGCATACGGTGCAAGACTGCCCAGCTTGGGCAGAGCACCGACGTGTCCTCACGGCGGCGATAGGCGGAGACCTCTCGCGCCCGGCATTGGTCGCGGCCATGCTGCGGGGCGAGACGGAGTGGGAAGCGGTCGCCTCCTTCTGCGAAGCAGTCATGCTCGCGAAGGAGGAGGCGGGCCGCGTGAGAGAGAGGACAGTGTCCTCCCTCCGCCCCACCCGCAGTGGTGGACGCCCACGGCGACGGACGTCGCCAGACGATCTCCGGCCACCGTAGGCGCGGGCATGCGGGCGGCGAGTAAAGGGCAACTCGCTGCCCGACCATGGACCATGCCCGGGTCGACGGCGCGTTGTGTTCCACGCGCGCCTCAAAGAGCGTCAGCATAATGACGGGGCCCCCTCTCTAGAGGGCCAAAGCCTGCCGGGGTCGCGGGACTTATACCATTACCGTGACCCCGGAACATAAAGGGCTATTGAAGGACACCGTGGATTTTAGTCAGTACAAGTCTGACAGTCCCTCCCGCCCTGCCCGGGGTGGGAGGACTCATTTGATGATTTTACCACGCAAAAAAAAAAAAAAAAAAAAAAAAAAAGTAGAATATCATTTGATCTACAAGCAATCTCCCTTAAGTGAATCATCTCGTACACCTTTCCCCTATTATTATTGATGGTAATTCACTTTATGGTGGAATACTACAGTCATATTTTGACTAAAAAGTCAAAACTAAATTATTTACTCCTAAATATGTATAGCAATTTTTTATCCGCAATTATTATTTTATCATATTAATGGATGTTATTATGTTTTTTGTATTCTAAGTGTTTCGTTTTAGCTCAATGTGGAGTCATTGTCACCCTTTTAATAAACAAAAATAATGAACGTTCTAACAGTAATTCTGTTTTGCTAACATTATTTTTTTATTTTACCCTTTTCTGCGCGACTGTACCAGGACTACCAAGCTGCAGTATACACATATACATGTACTTATATTAGAAGAATGAATAAAATTAAATATTCTTCAGGGGACGAATGGGCCCCTCAAAAGTTCCAGGAGACGAGTGGGCACAGGGTGCGAATCTTAGGGTACGAATGGGCTCTGACCCGTCTTTTCCATATCCTGTTCTGTTTTCGGCTCCTTATCAGCCTCGCCAAGGGCTCTTTGTTATTTAACGTGGCAAAATCATCAAATGAGTCCTCCTCCACCAGGGCAGGACGGGACGGATTGTCAGACTTGTACTGACTAAAATCCAGGGTATCCTTCAATAGCCTTTTCGTTCCGGGGCCACGGTTATCCGATACTTCCGCGACCCCGGCAGGTTTTGAACCTCTAAGGGGGTGCAATTCAAAGAGCTGTCAGCAATATGACTGCCCCGTTAGAATGCTGACAGCTCTTTGAAACGCGCGTGGAACACGACGCGCCGTCGACCCGGACATGGTAGGTTATCGGACAGCGAGTTGCCCATTACTCGCCGTTCGCCGCGCCAAGGGCTCGGCTGCTAATTCTCCGCCTCGAATGCAATAACAATCTTTCCCAACTTGTATTGAAATGTACGATAACGGTATTTGCTGTAAGTGTGGTCCCAGCAATACGAATATTTTTTCTGTTATTTAATTTTGCCTTTAGTTTAAATTTAATTAATTACGTGCTTGATCAAACACTAGCGGCCCGTCCCGGCTTCGCACTGGTGGCCTATGTAGTTTTTGAGTTTATTCATTACAAACATACACACACAAAAAATACAAATATTTCCTCTTTATAATACTAGTGTAGATAGAAACTCATATAGACAAACACCCAGACACTTAACAACTATGTACTTGTAGATCATACAAATATTTGTTCCGTGCGGGAATTAAACGCGTGGCATGCAGCGCAGCAATCTAGGTAATCGTTCAGCCACTACGCCAACTACGAGTATGTCGGATTAAAATCATAATATTTTGTTTCACATCGACCTCAATGGGACTTGTAAAACGTCGAAAAAAATGGCACGGTTCGCATTTGTCGTTTCCATGGAGAAGGACCGCGAGTCATGCTTGCGAAGGAGTAGGCAGGACGCGTGAGGGAGAGGACGGCGTCCACCTCTCGACCCAGCCACAGTAGGAGACGCCCACGGCAACGGACGTCGCAGGACGATTTTGGGCCACCGTAGGCGAGTGCATGCGGACTGCGAGTAATGGGCGACTCGCTGTCCAACCATGAACCATGCCCGGCGGCGCATCGTGTTCCACGCACAAAAAACTCCATGGTTACTATTTTAAAAAGTGTGTTTTTTTCAATGTTATTGCTACAGTTTGGTTACATAAACACGAGAGCAATCGTAGGCACATTAAGAAGAGGAAACCCCTCAAAATCTTCGAATCAAATAAAAAAAATATAAATAAAAATATCGTATCATAAGTCAAGCCACTTGAATTCTCGTCCAGAAACTCCGTCCTCAGAAAAAAATGTTCACAAAATTAATTACAATCTTGATCAATGGATCCCGGACTGATTGTTCGACGAAACTCCTCAACTCTATTGTCGTGGGCCCTTTATGTTCTTCTGTAATATATTACACGATAATGTCCACTAATGGGCATACGACTCAATGGGCCGAAGTTAGAATATTATGTATGTGATACATGCTTATTGAAGCATCTAAAAAGGATCTGTATTGGGAGTGAATAAGACTTATACTTGCTTGCACTATTGATATATGTAGCGGAGATAATTAAGGCGACAACTAGCGCTGGGAATTAATAATAATCTATCTCGGTTGCAATCTTGATTTCTATCTTTATCTGTAACCACTGAATTTGCCTATACGAGTCTAATCAGAAACAGTAATAAAAGAAAACGGAAACAGCCGCACACGCCGATCTTCCGGGTTAAGGCTGCGTTTCCACCAGAGATGTGCGAGGATGCATAGCGAGGGTTGTGTTTGTAAAGAACCAATAGAATCGCTTCATTTACCTCGCTTCGGTCAGCACAGCTCTGGTGGAAACGGTTCACTGGAGCTAGATTTTTGCGCATACAAAACCAGTGAGGGACGTGTGCGAGGGATGTGTCGCGACTTTGCGAGGGATGTGTGAGTGGGATGTGTGCGAGGGATGTGTTTTGTCTCCGCTCCCACTACACTGCACCCTCATAGACACATTTCACAGCTTCGCAACGCATCCTCGCACCACACATTAATGCGCATTTTCACAGCTCCTCTACACATCCTCGTAGGCACATTTTCATCGCACAGCTTTGGTGGAAACGCCCACACATTTTCACAGCTAGACATCCTCGCAACCTAAGCCGCGCTTGCCGAGGTCTGTTGATGGGTGTCCATCTGTCATAGCGAATTTCTCCCCGTCCCGATTGTCATTTTTAGTTCTACACTCTACTGTCAGAGACCTACTGTCAGAAGCTCTAAAAGTTTGATAACCAGTCTTACCATGGGGAGTATTTCCCGGTTACTGGGTTGTGGAGGTGCGATAGGCAGTCGCTCCATGTAAAATATTGATATTCAGCTGCATCTGGTCCGACTGGAAGCCGACCACAATATAGTTGGGAAAAGGCTAAGCAGATGATGATGACATGTGCCTAAACGGTTGTCATAGACCGTTTTACTCACGGATGCTATTATGTCCATTTCCCACTTCACACTTCCTTCCTCAAATATGTTTTGCCACTAAAAAATGCATGAGCACCCACCGGTGTGCCAGTTTCGACCCCACAGGATGAAAGTACTCCTAGCTAATTTATTTAACGACCGGCCGCGCCCGAGAAAAGTGTGTATTGTGTGTTTAATAATAATTTTGTTCAACCGTGCGGTTTAGGTGGGCACTTTTTTAGTGTACGACTAGAGGTTACGATTAGTCGTGAGTCGGGCTGGTTACGGTTCCAAAATTGCTTTTAGAGAACCGGGAATACCCGGTTATTACAAGGCATGTGTGGGAATGGGACCATGTCGCCTTGTGTTCATCTTATCCATGCATGTGTTCATTTATCAGCCCAGCCTTTTCCCAACAAAGCTGGAATCGACTTCAAGTGTAACTGGATGCAGATGAATTCCGCAGTATTTTATATATAGCGACTGCCTCTCTCCACAACCTTGTTTTTGGACATACGATGCCACTTATCAAGACTGATTGTGACTTTCGGGATTCTGAAAAATCCTGTCAAATATTGCCACCTACACACGAAGTTATAACTATTAAGAAAGAGCAATTAAATTGCGTTGCCATTTCAAAGACCGAGTTCTAATAACTGCAGCGATAGAAGAAAAACCTGTCATAATCAAAAAAATAATATTTCATTTTCTAATGAAATGGAATCGAATGAATGGTCAGAAAAGTGTCTACCTACTACCTACGCACGTCGTATATGACATCGCATCAAAATCGTATCGTCCACTCTAAAGGCCCTTATTCTTCCAGACCGCGGATTACCCTTAAATAATATAAAAGGATGCTTGATTCTGATTCGTTAGCAGGCCGTGGCTGAGGCCTAGCGAGCAAATACATAGCAAGAGCTGTGTGGAACACCCTGTATACAATATTTATGATTGTGTTCGCAAAATATTTGGTAGGTTTTCTTACCCCTTTGAACAACAACCGAGAAACTCGTGACTTAAACAAATGCGCAGGTTAAGCCGCGCTTGACACGGTTGGTCTGTGAGTGGGTGACCATCAATCATAGCCAGTTTCCTCCGTGCGGACATCATGTAAAGACGTTGATCCCGGCTGTCATTTGTACATCTTTGACGGTCGATACTATTTGTCAAAAGCTGGAAAGTTGGACAACAATCTGGTGTCACAGTTAATATAACGTCTCTGGGAACCCCATAAGCCTCTGATATGGTTTTGGACTTAATACAGACATAAGATTGATAAAATAAGTCCAGATTTCCTTTCAATATTTTAATTTTCATAATGAAATTAGTAAAACGAAGTCTTATCCACGTTGGAATGAAAAGTTGAACAGAAGGCTTCTAACCTGTCGTTCTTCGAATTGTACAAATGCCAGCACATCAACCTACCCCAATCTGTCAAATAAATAATCTTTAACAGATTTTCAACTTTCTTAAAAAAGCATAAGTTTTATATTCAATTGGAAATATTTGACAAAAGATGTAGGTTGACAATGCTAGCGTTTGCACCTAACCTTTTCTTCTCCAAGTTGTACACAATATATTTTGTATTGTAGGGTAGATCTATTTTATTCTATTCCGTATTTATGACGGTATCAATATTTAGTAGGCTTGCCAGGCCAATGAGGTGTTGTGTAGGATAATAAATCTAAATCCGACTTTAGTTTTTGTGTTACTATTTTATTTGGTGTGATTGACTACAGTTGTGATGGTCTGAAGGTTTAGCACCTCGCTTCTTATGTATGAGGTTGCGAGTTCAAATCTAGGCAAGTGTCAATGCGTCTTTTTCTAAAGTTATAAAGGTTAAGGTAAGGTTAGTCCGTATTTAATTTTTATGAGGTTTAGAAAGAAAGAAAAGAAAGAACGAAAATGACATTTATTGGTACAGACACGGGGCATACACAATAATAAATATGCAAAAAGTAGAATTAACAAGTGTTTTTTTTTTTAAGTAACCTAAATCCACTTGTTACACAATTGTTTGCCCCACGGCTGCTCCAAACAGGCCCAGTTCAGCATAAATGTCAGGCGACTAAGTGCCTGACGCTGGTTTTCAACTGGATCTGGTTGAGAAGTGGATGGACCTGGTTGAGAAGTGGGAACTTTTACGTTTACTAAAAAATAAACCTCGTAAGACCGTTTCCCTCTCCGTCTTGTTACAAAATGAGGTTTAACTAAAAACCCAGGTTTAAATCTCGTAAAACTACTGTTTACACAAACGTTATCACAAATCGTGGTTTTGTGATAAACCATGGTTAACAGTCGTAGCTGTCAAAGTATCAAAGTTTTTCATCATTTTTTTTCATTGTGTTGTTGATTTTATGTTATTTTCACCCAAAATGGATTAAAACTATCAAAAATCAAATCTACCAATTTAATGGGGAAGGCTGGTCAAAGCTAATTGTAGATGGCGCCACCATAGGTAAGTCCTAATGCGACCAATGAGGTAGTACTCTGCCCTGCCAAGCCAAAACACTGTAACCTACAAAAACCAGTTTTGAGATAATTGACAAAACATGTTTTTTATTAATATTTGCCCATATCAGAGGTAATTGGAGCATATTATATAATTTTGTGCATTTAATAGTTAGGTGCACATCTCTAGTATATAGCCGTATATATATTTTTTAAGTATTTTATTACAGAAAGAAGTTATTGCCACTAACTTGTGTTGACAAGACAATTATAAAATTTTAATGTACATCAAACAAGGCAAAACACTGTAAAACCGGATACAGTGTTTAATTTTTGTCTGACACTCTAAACTCATTATGCCAAAACACTATACACTGTATCCAAGCATACAGTTTTTTTAAGAGGATAGATGGAATGAATTGTAAACTATAGTATTTTTCACCTTAGTATGATTTCTGTGACACTTGTGAATGCAATAGCAATAAGTTAGATGAGTAATATCTGTCATTGTATATTACCTAGTCCTACTAACCTTTCCGGAAACCGGCTTGTTCGGGAGGCTGGTGGAAGTCATCAAACCTGCGTTCGAGACGGTTCGTAATGACTCTTGAGAACAGCTTGTATACATGGCTCAGAAGTGAGATTGGTCTGTTGTTCTTCAACAACCACACTCCTGTGCCATGCTTCTGGCGTAGTACCTTCGAGTATGACGGAATTAAATAACTTCTGGAGGACTAGAAGTACCGGTTTTCCACCCGCTCTCAGAAGTTCTGTTGTCATTCCGTCCTCACCCGGCGCTTTGTTATTCTTGAGCTGTTTATGAGCCATTCTAATCTCGTACAGGCTGATGTCCGGGATATCCTCAGTGTAGGGTCGACTGTTGACAGTGTACTGCCACTGGGTTGTCGTATTGATGTGCACTCGTATAACTGTCAGTAAAACCTCTCAAGCTCTCTCAGGATCTCCGGTTTCGTCGAAATGATGCTGCTGTTGTTAATCTTCAACTTTGTCATTTGGCTTTGCCCAATAGACGAATTCTAGCCCTGGTTCCGCTCGATTGCCTCTTTGATCCATGCCGCACTATAGGCACGCAGGCCACGTCGCATTGATTTAGAGATTCGTCTATTGAGTTTGCCATTCCGACATATCAGCTGAAAATTGCAGCGTCATCTCGGTCCGGTCTTGCATCAACTTGATGGTTCCGTTCGAGAGCTTTTGAGGCTTATTGCGGCACGGGGTCTTGAACTTGGACAGCTTGGACAGTTTTCACAAACCCATTGTTAATCTCGTCCACAGTTTCGCATTCGGTTAGGCACTGGAAGCGATTGTGCAGTTCGTGTTGGAAGTCTTCGGGGTTCTGGATGCGGGCAGGACCAGGTCGGAGCGTGGACTTTACCAGACGAGACCTTTCAAGCTTCACATTGATATTCAATGTGCCTCTGACGATTCGGGGATCGCTACAGGTTTTTACCTTTGCGATCACAGAGACATCACTGAATATTCGCTTCTTGGTCGTCATGATGAAATCAATCTCGTTTCTGGTAGTACCATCGGAGCTTACCCACGTCCACCTCCTGGATGGCCGCTTCTGGAAATTGGAGTTCATTAAATGGAGTTCTTCCTTTTCCATGAAGTCGACCAGTCGCTGGCCCCTATGGTTTCGCTGCCCATACCCAAATGGCAAATTCTTAACTCATCGTCATTCCGTGCGCCCACCTTCGCATTGAAGTCCCCCATAACAATGGTGAAGTATGTTTTGGAGGTATGTATGGCCTCGGATATCTCCTCATACAATGCCTCTACTACATCATCAGAATGTGTCGAGGTCGATGCATATACCTGTATGACCTTCAACGAATACCATTTGGTTATTCTGAGTATAAGGTATACTACCCTACTCGATACACTGTCGACTTTCATAACATTGGTGATGAGGGACCTGCGGACGAAAAATCCAACACCACCCTGGGATTTACGGTCTCCTTCCAGTAGAAGAGCATGTTGCCGGAATGTAGAACTTCGGATTTCAGATAATCCCAAGATATCCCAGCGCATTTTGCTCAATTCTCCCTCCGGTGGTAGCGGGGCATCTGCCGGGGATTCTTGTTGTTCACCCCCTGCTCCACCGTTACCCGATCCGCTACCCAGACCAGGAATAGCGGAGCTGCCGTGGACTGGGGGCCGTGTGCTATCGTTGTCAATCATAATGGGGGGGGGGGGGGGGGGTCACAGTGAGGTCACCGAAAGTTTACAAAGGACGCTGCTGCCCGTCCTTCGGTTGCTGGTCGCTGCTGGAAACAAATCACTCAGCGCGCGGAATTCGGAACACGACTAATATAAATAAAACTACTCGAAAGAGATAACAAGGAAGAGGAATAATAAAGGCACAGGAAAGTACGAGATAGCAATACTGTTGTCGATTCTGCTTCACTGGTTGAACAGTAAACGCGCGAACTGCATGCGGGCAGTGCAAAACACTGTATTTACCTACGTATGGGCAAAATGCGTGTAGTCTAATTCGCCAAAACACTGTATACTTTGTTACAGTATTTTTCTGTGTTTATGTCTTATTTTTTATGTAATACAGTGTTTTTTTGTTTGCTCTATCTTGCAAAAAAACCGTTGAAATGAAAATGTGATCGATCATAGGTAATAAACAGACTTTAAGAAACTGATTGGGCCTTGTTAAGCAAAAACACTGTAAGTCGACTTACAGTCTTTTGGATTGGCACGGCAGTACTATTTTGAAGTACCTATAATATTTGAGCCAATGACCATGCTTGGAACAAGCTATGCTAGCGCCATTAGTTCCCCAGTTGCCATCCCCATTGTTATTACACATAGTGATATTTGACGCTTGTTGGTAGGAACATCGATGGCTCAATTGGAAAGAGCGTCGGATGTACTAAATTCGGAGGTCGCAGGTTCAGATCCATTCACATTCAGACACATTCCATAGAAAATCGAAGAAACTTTTGTATTTGATTTGTGCTTAAACTTTTCGTTCCCCAACAACACTTCATACATTTCGTCAAACTCAAAGTTTATAATTTAATCAAAAAACGCCCTTATTTCTGCATAATTAGAGTCTGAAATTAATCACGTGACTTAAAGATCTCGTCCAACATTAATGCCGGGCCTATGGGATTGTTTTGATGGATAGGGTTGGGTACTACTGTGGGCGATTTTGTACAAACTTGTGTGACGGAAAGAAAGAATGAAAAGTATGTAAAGAAAGAAAATAATAAACAAAGCTTTTATTGTCAAAATGACCTTAGCTCAGCATAATGCCAGATGACAACACAAACTAACTGGCGATGATTTTTAAGTGACGTCCTAGAGATCAAATATATCCAACTCCTGTAGTCTCTGAAAAGTAGGTAATGATCAGAGACAAACTTAACATTTAATACATTTTTTTGTTAAAGATTTAGTAACTTTTTTACCTTTATTAGTACACACACTAGCAGCCTTACTACAAAAACTTAAACATCTGTTGAACACTTGTCTAAAAAAAGTGTGACTGCAAAACGGACCTTATTTCGACGACATAATCTGACATTTTTTTAGAAAAGTGTTTAACAGACGTTTAAAAGTTTTTGTGGTACGACGGTAGTTCTTTTAATTTTAAAATGTGGTTGTTGTGGTTTAAAGTGTGGTTGGCGCAGTGATTGTACAATTGGCTGCTGGATTGCGGATCAAAAAATCAATCCCCGCACGAAACAAATATTGCGTCAATTCTTACGGGTTTGGCTGTTAATCTATGAAAGTTTAAATGTTTGTAAACGCACCTAAAATGCAGGCAAAAATCATTATCCAGCCAAGTTACAAAATTAAAAATGTTAATGTCTTCTAGCGCCCGTCAAAGCTAACATGACGCTCTGAATACCTAAGTAAACTTTCACCGCCATTTAAACCATACACAACACATTTTAACCCACATGCAACTTTAATGAACTGTAAACCGAATCGACTAAAATCACGCTGGTACCTTCAGACCACAACCGATAGGTAATACTTTATGCACGGTGAACAAATTCTGGGGCTTGTCTTCTAGTAAATAAATTAAGGGGTGTTGTTTTAGCAACGCCCGTTTGACGGTTTGATTGACAGGTTTGCTTATAGAATAAGTTCAGAATTATTAATAGATAGTCTGGTGCTAGATAGCAATAAAATCGTGATGGCTCAGAGAGTTGAACACCTTTTGTCTCATGCAAAAGGTTGAAGTTTCAAACCTGTTTTACCTATTTCTATTTTCTAAGTTTATCTTGTAAAGCACTGACAAAGGTAAAGGAAAACATCGTGAGGCAACCTGGACTTTAATTCAAGTTCAAAGCCATATCAGAGGCCTATAGTGTTCCGAAAGGAGGCTAATTGACTCTAACAATGTGTTCTCATCCTCACGCGACAAAGAAAGAAAATATTCTTAGGTATCGCTACCTGCTTTCAATGGCACCTCGCCTTACCTCTCTAGGGACGTCTCCTAACACAAGTGAGTGGTTCCGTACGAGATTGCGTGTGCGTTTTATTATGTAGCTCCCGAGTCTCCGAGATAACTACTGTCGGGAACTACGCACGTTTGACCGTTTATAGTAGTTTTTACTAGTTCAACATATATGTCCATGTTTGATGCGAGATTTATGTGAAGTTTTACATGTTTTACGTGTTTTTTTTTAGAATGACACTAGCAAACCCGGCGAACTCCGTTTCGCCACCAGATGGATTCGTTTTATGTAACATTTTTTTTTTTCCTAAATATTCTTTGCTATAAACCTCACGGAGCCCGAGACCTTTCCAACGAATGCAAAACCGTGGAAATCGGTTCGTGCGTTCTGGAGTTATAGTGTCAGGAAGGAAAACCCGACTTATTTTTATATAGTAGATTAAAGACAATGTGATAGTTTAAGTTTTTTTTGGGCGTCGCTCTTTTTCTCGTGTGATGTGGTTACCTATTGTGTAAGAGTTAATTCAGCCAGCTCTGGGTACCCTACATGCCTCTGGCAAGTGAGGATGTGGACACTTTTGGTGTCTAGATTTAATTAAGCTTCCTCTGGGAACCCCACAGACTTCTGATATGACTTTAAACCTACATAATTATTGATGATGAATCAAGTACGTGTCGTAATCTACAAGTAACATCAATTAGAAATATTTCATTCATTTAGTTTCTATCAAGAAGATTTTTAATTATGCTAAAATGTTTAAGAAACGATTGCATGTAGCGGAGATGAGGATGTTGAGATGGATGTGTGGAGTGACAAGAATGGATAAAGTAAGGAATGCGTTTATAAAGTGGAAGTTTGAAAGTGGCGCCTGTTACAGAAAAAATGAAAGGGAATCGTCTATCTTGGTATGGACATGTGATGAGGAGGGATGACACCCATGTGACTAAGAGAGTGATGAGTATGAATGTTGATGGATGGCGAGGAAGAGGAAGGCCAAAGAAAAGATGGATGGATTGTCTAAGGAATGATATGAAAGAAAAAGGAGTAAATGATACTGTGACGTCTGATAGGGGAGAATGGAAGAAGAAAACGTGTTGCGCCGACCCCAAGTAGAATGGGATAAGGGCAGGAAGAAGAAGAAGAAGAAGTTTAAGAAACAAGATGTAAGAGAAAAATGAATTAGGAGTAGGCAGAAACTGAAACCACAGAGCTTTACCTGCTTGCATCCATACATAGTTTTCTATATTTTAAACATTGCCATGTGCACGGTTTTAGCCGTATAAATCTTTCTACGTGCTCTCATTGTCTTTTCTTCCTTTGACAAAATGCGTTTCTACGGTGAAACACTACGCGTGCTGGTCAACAAAACATACTGCTTTTCAAATCTCTAACCAAAGTAACAAACGAAATCTCTTTGTTGTGTTGTACGCCTCTTGTTATACAACGGTACAATAGTATTTACTGCACCCCTCCACTCCCCCCTTTAGCCCTATCTAGAGGGTGGTATCAAAAATTCAACCCCAAATGTAGGGGCAGCAAGAAGGTCGGATGTGTTTGCGAATTTAAACATCTGCCTTTTTGGGGATGATATCTAATATTAAGTTTGAGTTTTTGAGGAGTTTTTTGTTTATTTAGAACTCTAGACCAAAAAAAACTTGCTTGTTTTCAGTTACTTCGATATTTCCTGAAACATCGGTGAAAAAATACTGCTTACATTCTTTTTCCATTCTTATGATTCGATCCTTATCAATATTATAAATATGAAAGTATGGATGTTTGGATCTATAGTTGTTACTCATTTGTGTCAAAATGGCTGAACGGGTTTTTATGAAATTTGTAACAGTCTAGATTCTAGAATAACACAAGATATCTTTTATCCTGATATTACCATCCTGTGAAATAATTTTAGACAAACAACATGCGGGTGGAGCCGCAGCAAAAGAAATAAACTTTCATGCGTCTATTTCATAATTAATTCAAGCAATATTCTTGTGTATTTCGGTTATAAAACAGGAAATATCTTTATTAAACCCGACGCTAAAACGAAAAATAAATAAACAAAACGTAATACCCAATGTAACAGGTGACGCTGCTTATTTTAACATCGTAAATCTTTTACCTCCCACACGTCCGTACCGTACGACATCAATCCTAAAAATAAAAAACAAAAGCGATGCATTTCCCCTACTCCGCCGGCTTATGAGCTTGATAGCCTTACCTACCGTCTTTTTTCACGATTTTTTTTTCTCGTATCGTAGCTAAACGCCAGGTTAATCCTCTCTGAGACTGGAATAAATCGCAGCTTAGTTGCTTCTCAGTCTGTCTAGTTTTTTGCCTAGGATGGAACGACGTGAATGTGATTAGAGAAATCGAGTGGAAGATGGTATGCATCTCGTTTTAGCATATTTTAGAATGAGGAAAAAGGTCTTGGAAGAGTTATTGTTTTTTATCGGTCGGTTATTTATTCGACAGGCACTTCGATTTGTCGTATAATGAGGCCCTCGCTATAAAGATTTGTACTAATAATTTGTTTTCTATCTTTTCAGGTATGTATCCTGTTACAAAAAACTATGAGACACTGCGATTCGTAAGTAAAGCTTTCCGGTTCTAAATGTATCGTGAGTATTTACAGAAAGTCTAAAAAGACTAGAAAAATATCATCTGTCACCACTTTTCGACCTTTCAACATCCTGCTTCAAAAAAACGCACATCTCTCTCGCAAATATGCGACAGAAAATATAAATAAAACACTAAATGACAAATTGCAACCATCTGACCTGCCAAAATACACAGCGCAAGTATTTATTGCAATGGAAACGGTACTAAAATAGTATGCGTCTACGCATCGCTGTCCGTCAACGGCCGACGAGTGACGGAAATAGACGAACGATGACGCGACAGAAATAGTGGAACACGTGTCATTTGTCGCGAGGCGTTGTGAGTTGTCGCACGCGTCAGGCGGGCTCGCGACCTGTGAGTCATCTGGGTTGCCAGAGAATGGGGTTGTTAGTTTATTGTACGGATTTTAAAATATTGTACTATTTTGTGCATAGTTTGTTGATGTTTATTAATAAAAAAAATACTTTGAATAGAAATAACTGATTCTTAAATCTCAAATGAAATCAATAAAAATAATTCAACAGTTTTTCAAGAATGGTCTGAAGTAGTTTTATTCTATAACGTTAGAAATTAAAACGGGACACTTGCAACAGTGCCGAAATATCAGATACTTAAATAATAATCATGGTCTTGGTCAATGTCCCTCTAAATATTGTTTAGATTTTTTACTATTAAACTGAATAGTTGCTCAGTGATTCTAGACTCATTAAAAACGTACTCATGTTGGAATAAAATAAATGCAGTCATCTTTGTTTGATAAGGAGATACATTTTTCATAAGACGGCTACTAATAACTACTTTCAGAGACCCTATCACGTCTTTTCGAGTTTTTATGACGTAAATTGTAACATTGACATTAATTTGAAGGAAAAAATAATTCCTCGTTTGTACACTAGAGGCGCTTTGTAATTTTTCCATGCAATAAATATTTCAAGTAAGTACGCCATAAATAAAATACAAAAATCACTTGATAAGGCCTTTTTTTTTCTTGTTAAAATCATCAAATGAGTCCTCCCGCCCAGGGTGGAGTGGGAGGGACTGTCAGACTTGTACTGACTAAAATCCACGGTGATCCTTCAATAGCCCTTTACGTACCAGGGTCACGGTAACCAGGTGAGACAGTCCCGCGACCCCGGCAGGATGATAAGGCCTCTGTTCTAACTTGAACCTTGCCTGTAAGAATCGTGGTTTTCTCAAATATTAATGTCGATTGACCATAAAATACTGTAGTACGTGTAAATTGCGTTTGATTTCCTGTTTTACCGTAGTGGTAATGGCTTCGAAATGTTTAGTGGTGCAATAAAGATGAAAGTACAACCATTTGTAGGTAACTAAGATCATAACAAACAGTATGGGCTGGCAAGTAATTATAGGGGGAACATAATTCCTGTGTATTTCGATTGCTTTGGGGGCGAAAATAATACACAGATATTATAATAATTATGAACCAGTTTATAACCTATACGTATACGTATTTCTACTGAATCGTGGGTGCGTTCAATCAACATAACGTAAATTATAATGTGCAACAGCCAAACCCGGAACACTTGTGATCATACAAATGTTTGCTACTTGTAGGAATTGGACCCATGCTTATCTTATCGCTTAGGCGGTGTCCCGCGGGAGCGACGAAGACGAGGCGACGCGACGCGATTCGAACTATTTCAACTACTATTATTATTAAATATAACATTTCCTTCGTGATGCGTCGCGTCGTATTTTTCGCTCACGCAGGACACCGCCTTAGGCGCGTCGCTTACTGGTAAGTCGAGGCGACGTCGCGTCAGCGGCGGCGGCGGTGCGGCGTCGCAGCACGGGCGAAAATAGGTCTCTGTGTAGAGTCGAGGCGCAGGCGTAGGGCATGCACCCGGTTCTACCCGGTTCCGAAAAACCCGGGTATACCCGGGTATTGGAGTAAGTCTGTGGAACCGGTTCTGAGAGCGATGGAACCGGGTCGACCCGGTTCCGATAAGTATGTAATAATTTTGCATTCGCTGCATCGAATTGCTATGAATGCTGCCATGGGATGAAGGGAAGGCCCCATTGTAAGCTTTCATTAGGCGTAGCACACGCTTACAGTACTTTGGAGTGTTAGTACTATAAGAAAATGGTGAATATAATAATATTTTAGTTAAATTGTGCCGCTTTTAGTTAAAAGCTGCCAAAGAACGGGAACGCCGCAATCGCGGTGGTATGACCTCTCTTTTAGGAGTGGCTGGAGAGGCGCCACGTCGTCCTCACCTTCCACCTGACGCAGATCCTATGTTTGTTTCGGGAGGTTCCTGTGCCTGATCGGGCGGAAAAAAACGCCTGGGTGTCGAAATTGCAGGATCACCGAAGGACACGGTGGAGCATACGTTGCAAGTGTGCTCCACTTGGGCTGAGCACAGCTGTGTCCTCACGGAGGCCATAAGCGGCGGTGACCTCCCGCGCCCGGCATTGTTCGAAGCCATCTGCGGGGTGAGACGGGATGGGAAGGGGTCGGCTCCTTCTGTGAAGCAGTCATGCTAGCGAAGGAGGAAGTAAGCGACTTGGTGAGGGACAGGCAGGACAGCCCGGACTTCATGATCCAGCCGCTGTGGGAGACCTCCACGACAATGGACACGAGACAATTTCCGGCCACCGTAAGTGCAGGCATGCGGACGACCAGTACTGGGTGATTTGGCGTCCGATGATGGAGCATGCCCGAGTAGACGGCGTGCCGAGTTCTACGCACGCCTCAAAGACCTGTCAGAAATCTGACGGGGCTCCTCTTAGAAGGACAAAGCCTGCTGGGGTAACCGTGACTCCGGAACGTAAAAGGCTATTGAAGGATGCCTTGGATTTTAGTCAGTACGAGTCTGACAGTCCCTCTCGTCCTCATTTGATGATTTTACCACGTAAAAATAAAACTTCCAATGAATGAAGTGTAAGGCATATTACACAGCTTTCATTTGTCATTGCTTGCGATCTTTTTGGAATATATAGCGATAGTTTCAACTTAGCTACCAAATAATGAAGCGTATGGCACATCGTAAATTTTTATTTGGAATTGCTGAAGTTACTTTTGAAATATGTATTGGTTTTATAATAAAAAGTGAAAGTATTAACGTTATCACCGTTAAAAAGTTACGATTGGTTTCGATTCAACAGCCATAGAATGAGCTTTAAAAAAAATTTTGTAAGTTGTCTTTATTGTCACCATATATGCAGTTCTTAAAAATTAATGCTACTCGTATCTGGGTCAAAGTAGAGAGAAAATTGGAACTTAAAAAAATTTGAACTAGTTTTTTTTTTAAAAAACAAAAACTGTTAAAATATATAAAATAACTAATGAATCAGTGTTTGGATTGTCCCCAAGCCCTATTCACAATTAGCAGACGAATCCTAATCAAAAAGAAAAAGAAAACATTAAGTTCACTTGGAACCGGGTAGAACCGGGTAACCCGGTTCCTAACGCCTCCAGAACCGGTTCTGAAAATTCTGGAACCGGACCCGGTTTTGCATGCCCTACGCAGGCGGCTATGCTTCCTTCACATTTTATATCGTGTTTGGTTAATTGATAAATACAAGGATTTAATTGAACAATTTCAATGAGTTTTACGAGTACGTTGGTTTCAATATCGTCGCGCATATTTAAAACGCAGAATGGCGGTGGAGTCGTGGCTTGGGCACACTTGAGCGCCCCTCTCGCGCCTGCACCTCACCTCCGCCTCGCCTTCACCTCGTCCGCGCCGCAACTCTTGTATATGAGCGCACTGCCATTCATTTTTAAAGAAAACCTTGTTGCGGCGCGTCCGCGCCTCAACTGCACCTCGACTCTATATCGTGTGAGCGACGGACGTGCCTTAGCCACTGCTCCAACCGTCTCGACGATTGTTATAAAAGAAATAAAGAATAAATTAATGTGGCTGGTCGAAAATCATGATGGCGTTAAAATAGTCCGTTTTCATGTATTTTTGTGGATGCCAGTATTTTTTAGCATAACGGAAACTGGAATTTAAAAAAAAAATAAGGAAGGATTAAGTGTCATTCACGAAACGATCTTGCTACTTATTATCTGCCAAGCCTTTTCATCCAAGTTTGGGTTGGCTTCCAGTCAGTTTTAAATGTGTGGCCTATCTCGCCAAAAACCCTAAACACTACTACTAGCCACTACAAGGACTAGCCCAGATTAGCCACGCGTAGCAGTTTTGTAAATAAAATACAATCTAAAAGTTTGTACTCGCTGATAATTTAGTTTTTTGTTTGTAAGAAAATAAAAAAATCGGTTAAAGTTGTTTTAGACTCTACTCCTTTCAAATAATCATAAAAATAACTGATTAAATAAAAAATAAATACGTTTTGGGAGTTTCTACTCTAGCAACCCAGAACCTCACACACACATAACATATTCTTATAATGTCAACTTCAAACGTTTGGACACGCAGTCTCGCGCGGAATTTTACTAATTCCGAGTATTTTTAATTTTTCTACGCTTCTTTCTTTACGCTTTTTAATGACTACAGTTTAATGGTAGGTGGCATTTCTCCATGTATTTTACAATGTTTTTGTTATGTAAGCAGAGATTTTTCTTGTTATTATGGGTTGAGGTAAAAATTGAGTTTTTATTACGTGACGAACTTTAACCGATGTACCACAAAAACTTTAACCGACGTACCACAAAAACTTTAACCGACGTACCACAAAAACTTTGGAAAGTCTGTTGAACACTTGTCTAAAAAAATGTCGTTGAAATAAGGTCCGTTTTGCAGTAAAACTTTTTTTAGACAAGTGTTCAACAGATGTTTATAAAAGTTTTTGTAGTAAGGCTGCAGTTATTTATTTATTATCAATGATATTGTAGTAAAAATATCATTGTTTATTATATTTGAAAGATTGAAATAGTTGACATTTTATTTTTAGTCTTGCCCCACACTATGGTTGTCCTTTATCGTATAAGTAAAGAAACACACATTTAAATTCACATAAATGATATGAAAGAAAAAGGAGTAAATGACACTGTGAGTCTGTGACGTCTAACGGGGGAGAATGGAAGAAGAAAGAGTTTTCAGACAACGCTATGAAAAGTTATGCGTGATACATAAAAAAATACGTTTCAAATTGAGAACCTTCTGCTTTTTTTACGTCTTTTAAAAATAAGCTGACCTCTCAATACCCTACCTTTTATTAAAACAAATATATTAAATGTTATGAAAAATATCTAGTTTTAATTCCGCTACAAAAATCCAGGCTTCATGCAGGATGCAGTCCCACCCTCCCGCCCTCATGCATATGCACATGAAGCAAAGGTCCCACCCTCCCGCCCACATACATATGCATACGTGCAAGAAAAATGGAAAAAACATGCCATGCAATCAAACCTATACTCGACACGTGTTTCGCCCCTCCACGGGGCATCCTCAGGAGATGTTGACTCGACAAGCGCTCGGCCTCGAATGAGCCAGATTGACAGCTATCGCCTCTTTATATAGCGTCGTGATGACGCAATAACAACGTTCGATACAAACGTCACAAAGACGTCTGTGTCGATCTACCTGCAATCATACTTAAAAGAGGTGATGTAATTAAGTTTGTTTGTTCATTCAACAGTGTATAGTTATTATTATTATTATGTTTGGAGATTTCTAACTGCTCCAACACCTGATTCTATAATCTAAAACAAATATAGCCCGGGGATAGACTGCCATGCTGGTATCGATTGCAGCTATAACTGTGCTGTGTCTAGACTGCATGGCTCACTTACCGTGTAGGTCATTGGTGCAGTTGAAATGTTAGCTTAAGGCGCGGTGTTATCTCAATATTCCCAAAAATTGGTTTCTTAGAACGTCGAGTATGACGTAATGTAATAAAAATAAGCAACGCGAAAAATACAGTGAACAGAGAAGGGTATAAAGAAGAATTTAAACCGAACAGAATAATAAATAAGAGTTTGATATTCCCAATAAAAATTGGGAAGTTGTAGCACAAAAATAAACTTTGACGTCGAAGATCTCTGTATTTCCAGCGATAACAACAGTTTTTTTTTTTAAGAATTTAGTAGGTTTTCCATTTTTTTTAAACTTTAACCAAACCATTATTTAATTTTATGTCTATATTTTAAATAATCTAAAGAAAAGCAGTAAAATAAATGCCCATTCGCAGCTTACGTCACATTTCAACACAAATATCATTTTTTCAATTTTCAATCTTATTGACGCTCTATAGTGGTGACAACGTTTACGCGGTCATAAGCGATTAAAATCGTAGTCAGTCCGCGCCTTAAGCTATGAAGTTTTTGTGTAACGGGTTATATATCTTATTTTAGTTCTTTCGTTACTCTTTCGCGTATGTTTAAAGTTTCTACTTTTTAAGTATCAAGTTGCAGTTTGGATACTGGCTTAGTACTGGGTTAGACGTCGTATAGTAGGTAAATCACACAATAGTTGTTGGAGCGAGCCTAAACTATCTACCATTAATCGATTTTACTGAGTTTCTAAGTATTACAGTCCCTGACTACGACTTTCAAGGTTAACTACGCATAAAATATGTCAAATTACAGCCGTATTCTACCTCTCCATGATGGTCATCCATTCATGATTCACCTTGGCAACCACTGATTTACTTTTAAGATCAACCCAGACAGCTTATTTCATAAGCCATTCTGAATGCTCAACCTGCATACATTACCCAGCTTCAATGCCATTTCGCATTTTACGTAAGGTAAGTAAAGTTAATATGCAAAAGCTTTAAGAAATTCTCTTTTATCTACTTCTTTAAGCCCCAGATGGCGTTTGGCGTTCCCTATAACAGTTTCCAAGACAATTACTACGGAAACAGGAATGTAAGGTACCCTAAAAAGTGGGTCAATCATAAATTTTGAACACCGCTCTCATTTAAATGGTCATCCGAGCAGAAGTTTGGGAGGACCATCCCAACTTGAGACGTTAGCCAGCTCTTGAGATTGTTTAAGTCGGTATTCACAGATGCGTTTTTGAAGAACAGAAGGTTTACTCTGAACAGGAGACCTGCTGTAGTAGTAGTTCCACTGTTTCACAAGAGACAGAAATTTACAAATCGTCTAACGCCATCTCGTTTCCACAGTGGAACTGGGCCTGTAGCCATGTTACAAACGATAAACGCCAACGCTGAGTAGGCTTTAATAGATTTTCACCTTTATGTGCTTGGGTATAACGTTGAAGATCTAGTGAAGATTGTTTATCGTTTTCGATCTTTCCTGTCGCTAACGCTCAGAAATCTTAAATAGATTTTCAACTTTAGGCTCTAGACTATAAAGTTGAAAATCGATTGGGGAGTAACGAGCGTTTACGATTATCGTTTGCGACTTGTTGTGACTTGGCTAGGGGGGCTGCTCTCGCTTTAAGACGTCATGGTAGGCCACCTGGCCTTATAGCCAAACACCAGACGACAGGACGACAATCGTTATCGCTCAGCAGTCACTAAAACATTTTCAACTTTATATAGTAGCGCATAAAGTTGAAGATCTATTAAAGACTGCTGAGCGATAACGAACGAAAAAAATGAAAACGGTCTGTAAACTTCAATATATATATTTTCAACTTTACGCGGTGGGGTATAAAGTTGAAAGTGTATTAGTGACTGCTGAGCGATAACGATTGTCGTCTGCTGTCGTCTGCTGTTTGGCTATAGGGCCAGGTGTAGTTGTATACTCATATGTTAGTTCTAGGCAAGTGTGCTTCACCGTCGACCACTTCTTCGCTTACCACTGTCCCACTCCTGGGCAAACGCAAACAAATAAATTACCAAAGTATTTTTTTAAAGAAAGAAAGAAAAATAGTCAGCTTCATACTGCCCTTAAACTTCTGTATTATTGTTTACTGTGCCTGTGTGACAGCGCACTAACAAAGTAAAGCCGGGTTTAGACAAAAGCGGTTTTCTTAAGTTCAGTAACAACAAAGGTAGGAGTATAAAAGTTAAAAGGTAAGTGCTTGCGTCTCTCTCTAGTATTCTGTTAGTTTTGTTTGTTTTGTGTCTTTATTTGGGGAGGACTTTGTTAAAACGGGGTATCCTTTTGGGGAAAATATAAAATTCTATTGTTGGTAGTTTTCAACTGTAGGTGATCTTGACTTTTCATGCATTTTGGAAGCAATTAGTATTTTTAGAATTGAATATGAAGAAGATCCTTTTACTGCATTTACTTAAACGTACTATATATTAACACATTGAAAACCGTGACACTTATTAAACATTTTAACTACCCGCTATCGCGGGCAGCGGTGAGCAGTGGTGGCCCAGTGGTATCGGCCTCGACTTACGAGTTGTAGGTCGTAGGTTCGAACCCAGCCAGGCGCATTACTTTCAGTAATTTATTTCATCACCACTGCTCTCAAAACGGTGAAGGAAAACATCGTGAGGAAACCGGCATGTCCTAGAACCAAAAATTCGAAGACATGTGACATCTATCAACCCGCACTAGGCCCGCGTGGTGGATTATGGCCCACTCCCTCTCTCAGAGAGGAGGCCTGTGTCCCAACAGTGGGAACATTTATAGGCTGATGAATGAATGAATAAAACTACCCGCTTTAACTTTAAAAGTCAGGTAAAACACTTACAGCCTTACTACAAAAACTTAAACATCTGTTGAACACTTGTCTAAAAAAAGTGTGACTGCAAAACGGACCTTATTTCAACGACATAATCTGACATTTTTTTAGACAAGTGTTCAACGGACGTTTAAAAGTTTTTGTGGTACGACAGTTATTCTCTAGCTTAAACTTAGGTACCACAATATCCTCTCACTTTCCCTCGAGCCAAGTTACCAACAGATTATTATTCAGAAACCAGCGATACATCATCTTAGACACTTTACTCGGAGCTTTGAGAAACCTTAAGTAAATTACTGGAAGATTGAGAACTGGAGGTTGGGTACTGAAAGTTTTACATAGGTACAGTCAGCAATGACGACACATGGCTGAGCGTTCGACTGCTGCGCAGCGTATCGGGGTTTGATTCTCGCACGGAAAAAATATTTGTCTGACCTACAAGTAGATGTTACGGGTCTGGGTGTTTTTGTATGGTGAGTTTCTATGGTTGTAAACGCATCACGATTCAGGAGTAATTCTTAGCGTGGAGCAACGTTTTATACAACAACAAAAAAAATCTTTTCTGTGAAAGTTACAGCCGTTTCAATACCAAATACCTATCACAAGTCATTTCCTTTAATTATACAGCTTAAACCAGAACTCTACCACATACACCATCTACTTATAATATTATAAAGAGGAAAGATTTGATTGTTTGTTTGTTTGAATTGAATAGGCTCCGAAACTCCTTGACCGATTTGAAAAATTGTTTCACTGTTGAGAAGCTACACTATCCCCGGTGAACATAGGCTATATTAAATTTTCAAAAAGTTAGGTAACCATACTAAAACTCCAATAATTTAACCCAACTCATACTAAAAATATCTTCAGGCGTATACTGATTACCCAAAAATGTACTAGGACTGCATAAATTCAAGGTGGTATTTTAACAGTTCTGTCCCAACATACAAGTTTTGGGCAAAATCTATTTATGATAAAAGTACTAGGCTTGCATGAAATTAAGGTGGTATTTAAATCTGTACTAATATTATTGTAATACCCGTGTGAAGCCGGGGCGAGCTGCTAGTCTACTATAAAACACACCATCTGCGTCCACACGACCATGAACAAACAAACTGATATAATAACTTCTAGTGTACACATAAAACCTTCATGCTTTGTCTATGGTGTGGAACATAAACTAGTGGGGAACTAAGGCTTGTGTTGCGGACGCCACATCCGTAGTCCGGAGTCCGGAGTCCGGAGGCCGGAGTCTGCAGTCGTTTCCCGACAAACTTGCTTAGTGGAAAATTGTAGTTTGTGAGGTTATGTCGCTGTAAGCCACGCCGATGGGAAAGTATTTATGCATAAAGTTTTGTTAGTCTATGAAAACTGTGGGCTTGTAAGTGCCGAAATATTTGATTAAGCTAAGAACTTTCTCGAAAATGCGTGTTATTTCGTAAGTGTTAAAGTAAGGGAACAGTGTATAAGACGGAGACACGAGGTATGATAGGAAATCATTCACTTAAGGCAAATTTAACACAATACTAACGTAGCGCAAGTACCAACAGGACGCCATTTGTTAATGGCCGCTTGCAAATGTCGTCCTGACGGCTCTTGGGCTACGTTCAGGGTTGGCATGTTTAAAACAAGTTGTTTTAAAACACCTGTTTTAAACAGTGTTTAATACAGTTTGAAATTAAACAGTGTTTTTAGGGTTCCGTAGCCAAATGGCAAAAACGGAACCCTTATAGATTCGTCATGTCTGTCTGTCTGTCTGTCTGTCTGTCTGTCCGTGTATGTCACAGCCACTTTTTGTCGAAAGTATAAGAGCTATCCTTTTGAAACTTGGTAGAAAGATGTATTATGTGAACCGCATTAGGATTTTCACACAAAAATCAAAACAAAACAAATTTTGGGGGTGCCCCCCATACTTAGAATTGAAACTCAAAAAAAAATTTTTCACCAAACCCATACGTGTGGGGTATCTATGAATAGGTCTTTAAAAATGATATTGAGGTTACTAACATCATTTTTTTCTAAACTGAACAGTTTGCGCGAGAGACACTTCCAAAGTGGTAAAAAGTGTGTCCCCCCCCCCGTAACTTCTAAAATAAGAGAATGATAAAACTAAAAAAAATATATAATGTAGACCTCAACCAAAACTACCAACGAAAATTGGTTTGGATGAGATACAGTTAGCAGTTTTTGAGATATAGTACATTTTCAAAAACCGCAAATATAACTTTGCCATTCATACAAATACTATGAAAAACAAAGTTATTTTTATTGTTTGTGTATATTACTTACTAATCTCAATATAATTATATCTCTAATCTATGCTTGCTGCTACGGAACCCTTCATGGGCGAGTCCAACTCGCACTTGGCCGGTTTTTTACTTTTTTTATTACACGTTTTAACTACTTTTCATAGGGGATGAATGCCTGTAAAATGAAAAGAAATTAATATTTAGGGGTCTTAATAGCTTGACATTAAATAATTTGAGTGTATGCCCCTGCTATGTCACATTTTTTCACTTTTATTGGCATTGTAATGAAATAATACTTCAAAACATTAGAAAAAAACAGTAGATGTATTTTTCCATTGATATTTTTTTGTAAATATTTTATTACAAACAGCGAATTTGAAAAGATCTAGTCTAGAAATGAAACATATAATTTATTTACAAGTTAAGACGTCAACCCATAGTCGAATTAATTTAAAAAATGACCGAAACTAAAAAAAAAACAAAAAAAACGCTTGTTTAAAACAATTTGAACAGTTTGTTTTATAGAATTAAAAAAAAAACTGTTTTTTTTCCAACCCTGGCTACGTTAGTGTTGTGTTAAGTTAGCCTTAAGTGTGTGTCTTATACACTGTTCCCCTACAAGTATTTGAGTATTAGCTGTTGCCCGCGAATTCGTAAGCAAACAGTCGAACACGCGTAGTCTTCGAGGGCCTGTCCAACCAGGGTCCACGTCTCTGAAACACAAAGGGCAACCATACAGATTCCGCTGCTTCACGGCGCGAGGACTCATTTGATGATTTATAAAAATCCTCAAAGGTTCAATAATTAAAATCCTACCTTTCCATAAAATTTGAAGGGAAATCTAAATTTTGCATGAAACGTCTTTTGTCGTATAACGTCGATTAACTTCAAACAGCAGAGAATTTGATTAGAAAAATCTAAATTAAACGTAGACCAAGTCGCTGGCAAAAGCAAGTGCACAATAAACTGTGTTGTTGACATGTCTAGTATATCGGAAGCCGGGGCCTCGTCCGGCCGCACTCCTCAAACTTACACATTGGAAAATTACAGTTTGTGCTCGTGGTTACGGCACGGAGGCTGTTGTACAACGAGAGTATGTGTTCTATAGATTTAAACATTATACAGGGTCTTTCTTTTAAATTGGCCAAAAGGGAGAAATCTTTTAAATTGGCCATAAGAGATACGGGAAAAGTTTCTTAGGAACCTTTACCTCTTTTTGATGTTGACAATTTTGGCGTTTTTATTTTTTTTGGTCAAGTGTGAGTTGTCCACAGAAATGGGTGAAATTGGCCAAAATATTTTTTGATGCCGTTCGACTCTGTTTCATGTAAGGATCATTTTGTTGTATCGGAAGAAAAAAATCGGGACGGCGGAAGTTGGTCAAATGTTGGATGTGAATTTTTTCCTTTTGGCAAATTTAAAAGAAATACCCTGTATAGTTTCTAGTTTTACGTTTATTTCAACGAGTTCTAGGGTGGGTTCATATCTGACGGAACATCCGTCGCGGATCATCGGTCGCGGAACGCCAGAACAGACAACTGTATAGAAAAACCGTTTTCCGATAATTGACCGTTCAAATTCCGACGGATGTTCCGTCAGATATGAACATAGCTTTAATGTGTAGGTAACTAATAGCGGCCATACACCATACTGCCTATCGTACAATCGGCATGACGATCGATTTGATCAAATTGGCAGTTCGTCCATATACACCATACACCATACTGCCTATCGTACAATCGGCATGACGATCGATTTGATCAAACTTCAAATCGGCAGCAGTGATGCCAACTTAGCAACTTTATAGCTAGATCTAGCTATTATTCGGTGACCGACAGCTACAATTTTATAAAACTTGTGGCTTAACTTTTTAGCTACTTTTTTACAGACTTGTTTTTTTACCGATTTATCCCACTAGTGGAATCAGTTGGTAATACAAGTGAAGGTCGGAAAACATTTGCAAATCGTTAATCAAATGTTTTCCGACCTTCAAGAGATTTTCGACTTTATTGACATTTATGCAAACACCGGATTGTAATGAAGGAGCAATGTTAGCTAACGAGAATGTGAGAAAAAACAAACTAAATTTTGAATGTCAATAAGGTCAAAAATCGCTTGAACCTGTTTTTTGAACTTGCTTAACGATAGCAAGTCAAAAAAAGGTTCAGGCGAATTTCGACCCTCCATTCAATTCCACTCCACTCCACTCCGCTCCGCTCCACTCCCCTCCACTCCACTCCACTCCCCTCCACTCCACTCCACTCCCCTCCACTCCACTCCACTCCCCTCCACTCCACTCCCCTCCACTCCCCTCCACTCCACTCCCCTCCACTCCACTCCACTCCCCTCCACTCCACTCCCCGCCACTCCACTCCACTCCCCTCCACTCCACTCCACTCCCCTCCACTCCACTCCACTCCACTCCACTCCCCTCCACTCCACACCACTCCACTCCCCTCCACTCCCCTCCACTCCACTCCCCTCCCCTCCACTCCACTCCACTCCCCTCCACTCCCCTCCACTCCCCTCCACTCCCCTCCACTCCCCTCCACTCCCCTCCACTCCACTCCACTCCCCTCCACTCCACTCCACTCCCCTCCACTCCACTCCATTACAGTCCAGTCCATTACAGTCCAGTCCATTCCATTCCATTCCATGGTAATACACACATTACCCTCCTTTGCGTCGCGCAGTATGTAAAAAGTGTCGTTACAATTTTTTCCGCCTAGCCCCCTTTCGCAACGCGCCATAAGGAACTTCGTTCCAAAAAAATAAACGTTTCGAATTGAGAACCTCCTCCTTTTTTTTACGTCGGTTAAAAAGTAGCTACCGAATATTAGCTAGATCTAGCTTTAAAGTTGCTAAGTTGGTATCACTGCTGCCGATTTGAAGTTTGATCATTCCGATTTAATCAAATCGATTTGATCAAATCGATTTGATCAAATTGGCATGATCAAATCGGCATGATCATGCCAATTTGATGGATTCCACGCCCACACACGGTCAAATCTAACTAATCAAATCGGCAGCGTCATGCCGATTGTACGATAGGCAGTATGGTGTATGGCCGCTATAATGAAGGATCAATGCAGGTTCGAATGTTGAGTTTCGAATGAATGACTGCTGGCAAGATCCGACAATTGCCTTGACGTGAAGTGTCACATTGATGTCCACAGAAATAAAGGCAATAGATTTTAAAATGATACCAACGTGAGAAATAACTCTGCTAAATATTGCTAAGCTAACACTAAAGCTATTGTCAAACAGACAGGCGAAGCGAATGCGATCCGAATCCTATCGTATAGAAAAGCGAAAGCGGTCCGATAGTCTATGTGACAGGCTTCAAACAATTCCATACATTACAAACAAAAACGCTTCGCTTCGGGTTCGCTTCGCTTGTCTGTTTGACAATACGAGTAGCATAAAGGAAAAGACATGTCTCAACTTTTTTTTGCTTGCAAGCGAGGTGAAATGAATTTTATTTATGCAAGTAGGTTTAGAAAACACTTTTACATTTCATTTACAAACTAGATGAGGCCGGTAGAACGGAAGCGAGAATCAGACTCATACTGACTAATACCCACCCGGTTTCTACAATTTCGTTCCAGGACTACGAACAAACCTATCCTGCAACCCTATAGTATGAAAAACACATCAGGAATGTGCAACTTAAAAAGTCATAAAAAAATCCATGTGGCACTCGGAGACTGCCCCGGTGAAGCTATTGCATCACATTTTTTTTTAAAGAAAAAAATCGCCTACTGCGCATATTTTTTTTTTTTTTTTTTAGGGTGGCAAAATCATCAAATGAGTCCTCCCGCCCTGGGTGGGGCGGGAGGGACTGTCAGACTCTTACTGACTAAAATCCACCCGTGTTCCGTCGGATGCCCTTTACGTTCCGGGGCCACGGTATCCTGGATTAAGAAAAATCCGCGACCCCGGCAGGCATTTGGCCCCATAAGGGGCCCCGTCGGTGACGCGTGAAACACGACGCGCCACCGACCCGGGCTTGGTCCTTGGTCGGACGGCGAGCATACCCATTACTCACCGTCCGCAAGCCCGCTCCGCCGCTGTGCCCTCTGCTGTTCAGAGGGACACGCGTTGGAGCGTCCACCCGACAGGCTATTTGCATACGGGCAAAGAAACCCCTTAGGCACACAGTGCCTAAGGAGAGTTTTTGCCCGCATCCCAGGGCGCACCGGCCCGAAAAACTGGTCTTCCCCCCGGACTTATCCGAGAGGGAACTCCAGTCCACGGGCGCACGTGGAGGTTTCCTGTCTTAGCACCCCTACTGCGTATATTTAACGAGAATATAATTTATTTAAAAAACTTTTTCAAAAAAAAATGTAACCGCCTTCAAAAACAACCATAAAAAAACCGGCCAAGTGCGAGTTGGACTCGCCCATGAAGGGTTCCGTAGCAGCAAGCATAGATTAGAGATATAATTATATTGAGATTAGTAAGTAATATACACCAACAATAAAAATAACTTTGTTTTTCATAGTATTTGTATGAATGGCAAAGTTATATTTGCGGTTTTTGAAAATGTACTATATCTCAAAAACTGCTAACTGTATCTCATCCAAACCAATTTTCGTTGGTAGTTTTGGTTGAGGTCTACATTATATATTTTTTTTAGTTTTATCATTCTCTTATTTTAGAAGTTACGGGGGGGGGGACACACTTTTTACCACTTTGGAAGTGTCTCTCGCGCAAACTGTTCAGTTTAGATGAAGATGAATGATGTTAGTAACCTCAATATCATTTTTAAAGACCTATTCATAGATACCTCACACGTATGGGTTTGGTGAAAAAAATTTTTTTGAGTTTCAATTCTAAGTATGGGGGGCACCCCCAAAATTTGTTTTGTTTTGATTTTTGTTGAAAATCCTAATGCGGTTCACATGATACATCTTTCTACCAAGTTTCAACAGGATAGCTCTTATACTTTCGACAAAAAGTGGCTGTGACATACACGGACAGACAGACAGACATGACGAATCTATAAGGGTTCCGTTTTTGCCATTTGGCTACGGAACCCTAAAAACGGTAAAAAAACCTACAAAATAACTTTTCTTTCAGAAGTCGGTGTCTTTGTTTTCTTTATTTCATTGACTTTTTTTTGCCACCGACTTCCGAAAGAAAAGTTATTTTGTAGGTTTTTTTACCGTTTTTTATGGTTGTTTTTGAAGGCGGTTACATTTTTTTTTGAAAAAGTTTTTATTTTACTCTTTTTAGTTTAAATATTCAACCCGAATTCTTGTCAAATACAACATGTGCACTAGAATTTTGTAATCCATAACACCGGTAATAACATCGCTCATGTACACAATAAGCTAATAAAATTCCCTATCTCAAAAACTACTGAACCGATTTTGATGAAACTTGCAATATTCCCTAAGTTAAATGATACCTAGTACAACAAAAAAAGAATTACTTAAATCGGACTTGTAGTTCCAGAGATATGTGAACTCAAACTAAATCAGTCGATGCCTACTCCTTACTGTTAAGGAGTTCTACCTTCCATCATCAGCTCAGCTACATGAAATTATGATTATATGGCAAGTACTTAAATTATTTCATAAAATTTGCGAAAAATGGTATGTCGGCCTATAAAATTCGAGGGTTGCCCTCGATTTCTCCAGGATCCAATCATCAGATCCCAACTTGGTGACTATGGGACCACCTCAGAAGTACCTCCTTTCGAACATAAAAAGAATTTTAAAAATCGGACCACAATTGGCGGAGTAATCGCGTAACAAATATACAAAAAAAAAAAAAAAAAGAAAAAAGAAAAAAAAAACATACCGTCGAATTGATAACCTCCTCCTTTTTGAAGTCGGTTAAAAATGTTTGTGGTGCACTATTGTAATAAAGAACTGCTTTGTTGTAGGAGAATTTTATAAGTAGGTTTCATTATGAAAACTCCTTTTGTAGCTGGCCGTTTAGAATCAGTAAGAAAAAGTAAATTGTCTTTATGACGGATATTTTTACGATTGCCGAAATCTCCCGAACTGAAACGACGTTAGACGATGCTTGGTGTAAGGTATTTTCCTTAGGTTTTTGGGAATTACTTGATTCGGTCGCCGCGCCGCGCCGCGCTCAGAGCCCGCGATAAAAGCTATGCAATAGCTTAAAAACAATCAGCCAGGGATTATAGCATACTTGCTCTAAACAAGGTTTAAAATGAAAAATGCGATTATGTATTTGCATCGTTAAAAATGCATAAGCTATAAAGATTTTAATAGCTATCTGAAATATAAAACAATTTTTTGTATAGACAAAATATACTGACTGAATATTTTGAGATGATATGGGACGCTTTTAAGCTTAAACTGAAACTATGAAAAATGTTTTCGAATAACCTGGATTTCGGAGCTTTGAGCATCATTAAGTATTTTTCATCAGTCATCCGCTTCAGGTATTAAATCACATAGCTGCTAAATTTACTTATTTTTTAAACTGTCAATTTATAAAGTTTTGCTTTTTAATCTTGTTTCAGGATTTATAATTTTGCCTGAAGACATTCCATTTTTTATTATGGAAAAAACGCGTTGTTAATAATTAAATATTTACGATTTTTTCCCCATGTGAAAGATTCTTGTCACAACCACTCCGTTTATTAAGGAATTAATCTAATGACCTCCAAGATTGAATTTTCAATTATCATCATTGTCGTCTTCCTGCCGGCTGCCCTTATCCCAAACTTCTTAGGGCCAAACACGCTTTCTTCTTCCATACTCCCCCTATCAGACGTCACGTCATCTTTTACTCGTACTATCCATTATTCTTTTCATATCATTCCAGAGTAAAGTCGAACTTCGAATTTTAAAATTTCATACACATTTTTATATCTAACCAGCCATCAAATGCTAAATGGCTGGCCGAATTCGGGAGCCACAGGATTTTTATTACAGTTCGGGTTTTATCGTTTATAGTCGGGTGATTTCGGACGTCTCCGGACGTCTGAGTATTCAATATGTGTAGAAACCGCATGGGAATTGACGATTTCGATTCTATCGTAGGTTCGTTTTTAAGACGTATTTTGACGTTCAATGTAGGACATCTTGTGATTTATTTAGGCACTTGGTCACGATTTTGAAATAAGGGACGTAAAATAATTTCTTGTTTCAACATAGGGCTGCTTTGAAGGTGGCGCCTTTAACAGAATAGTTGAAAGTCACTCATCTGCTTTGGTAAGGAGTGATGAAAAACATTTCACTAAAAGATGATGAGTATGAACGTTGTCTGATGAAGAGGGAGACTTCCTCTTCCTCTCCAAAGTAAAGATGGATGGTGAGGAATTCAATTGAAGAGGATTTGAGGAACGGCCGTAGCCACACTAATTCAATTCCAGTTGTAAACCAAAGTTGGGTTGGTTTTTTTGTTGATTAGGTTCTATTGTTAGTACACAGTGGCAACGCGCATTTTGAGCTCGCTAAATGTACGCTTCAAAAACACCAACGCATTTAAAAGTGTCCAATGTGTAATAAATAAACGCGCTGGCTGCACAGACTAACAGCGCTTAGTGTCTAAACACACTATGCCGAAGTTACGCGACCGAAGTTCGGCACAATTACGCCTGCAATGCTATTTGAATTACTGACGACACACTATGCCGAAATTACGTCGCGTCATAGCGTACAGCGTAACTTCGGTCGAGCGTAAGTTCAGCGGCAACTTGTTCTGTGACCACACATTATACGCGACCGAAGTTCGGTTCGATTACCGACGAAGATCCGGGGGCGGGGAGCAGCCAGGGAGCCGCCCGCGCCACCAATGCCGAATTTCAGCCGCGTAAGTTCGGCACTTATGGTGTGTCATATCAGCCAAATACGTCGGAACGTGAAATCAGCCGCCGAACTTCGGTCGCGTAACTTCGGCATAGTGTGTTTAGACACGTACAGTTACTAAAATAGACATTTGTGTGCACTTGCGGCATCTGTAAAATAGGTAAATGAATTTTCTTTCTGTCTAGCCTCATTCCGAATTCAATCCCCAAAGAAACGCCAAAACGAATCGGACTTGCATAATTTCCTAATTATCATAAAATTTCCCTTTTATTTTGAAATCAAGGAGTTATAATGAAGAATTAGGGGCATAAAAGTTATCTGTAACTTTGGAACTTAGCCCTCCCACAATTTAAGAGTTGTCGTTAACAGCACTTGGCATTGAGACAGAACTCTAAAGGGTCCGAATTACGATTTGATATTGTTTCGGAACCGACCCTTAAGGTTGATTTAAGGGATTTTAGACTTAGTATGTTAAAGTTAGGGTTGGTTTTCGAATGTTGGAGGTTGTAAGTGTCTGAAACAGGATCTAGTTGTGGTTTTAGGCTTCCTAAATTAAGTTACGTTTGATATTTGAATAGTGTTGTAATAATACCATTTATGTTTTAAAAGTTCTGTGTGTGAAGGCCTTTGAGGGATTCTTGCTTTATTTATTGATCTTCAAGGGGCTCGCCACTTTTTTATTCATCATCATCAGCCTATAATGTTCCCACTGCTGGGACACAAGCCTCCTCTCTGTGAGAGAAAGAGTGGGCCATAATCCACCACGCGGGCCCAGTGCGGATTGGTAGATGTCACATATCTTCGAATTTTTGGTTCTAGGACATGCCGGTTTCCTCACGATGTTTTCCTTCACCGTTTTGAGAGCAGTGGCGATGAAAATAAATTACACAAAGTAATGCGCCTGGCGGGGTTCGAACCCACGACCTACAACTCGTAAGTCAGGACCGATACCACTGGGCCACTGCTCTTCATATAAATATAACTTTTTTATTATCTTGGTAAAATCATCGGGAGGGACTATCAGACTTGTACTCACTAAAATCCACGGTGATCTTTCAATAGACCTTTACGCGGCAGGGTCACGTTTTCCTGATAAAACAGTGCCGTGACCCTGGCAGGCTTTAGCCCTCTAAGGGGGCACCGTCAGGTTGCTGACAGCTCTTTGAGGCGCGCGTGGAACACGGCGCGCTGTGGACCCGGTCATGGTCCATGAACAGACGGCGAGTCACCCATTACTCGCCATCCGTATGCCCGCGCCCGTGTCTTCGCTTAACAATTAATAAAATCAAAGAAAAAGTCAACTACAATTCTGTCAGTTTTCTTAACAATTCAGTTTGAAGTAATTCATTTTAGTCCGAGAAAGACGCTCCACTAATTATGCACTCTTAATTGGAGGAACACTGCAGATGACGTTATGTAAGAAGACAGTTAAATGCCTTCATTGTATTTGTTTTACTGGGCTACAGTTTTATTTCAAGTTTTTTTTTTATGAAAATGGGCAAAAACATGGTGTTTTTAAACACACACTAGTTGACCCGGCAAACTTCTTACCGCCTATTTGATTTCTGAATGTCTTTTAAATATAATTGAAAACAAAATTGTTGCTTTTACTATAGCTACCTTCTATACACCGTGTTCTTCACGTTATCCATAAACTTTAGCAAATACTTCTATGGCTTTTACAAATCAAATCCAACAAAGGAAGTAGTACTTAAAAAGGCTTCGTTACAAAGATATTTGTAATTTCATTTAATGAAATTTAATTGAGCTATGCAGTGAGAAAGTATCTTAATTTGAAATCTATCAAATACTATTTGCATTTCATTTGTTTCAGCCCGCCAAATGTTATGAATGACGTTGCCAATTCGGATAAAGAGGCATGCATATCGGGTTATTTACGTCTAGGTATTTAGTTTGTATGAAAATTAACAAAAAATAAAAAATAAGAATTTATTAATGTGTCCATAATGAAAAATGCTTACTTCCGTGGTTTGAACATCTGGTCGAAGTTTATGTATATCGTCCGGAACACGGTGTATAATAGAAAAATAAAAACTTAAAAAAAAAAAGAACCGACTTCAAATCAAACACAAAAAAAATTTAAAGTACCTAACTTTTCTTTCGGAAGTCGATGGCTTTGTTTTTTATTTCATTGAATAATGCTACCGACTTCCAAAAGTAAAGTTATTTTAAACTTTTTTGTGTTTGATTTGAAGTCGGTTCTTTTTTTTAAGTTTTTATTTACCCTTTTTAGTTCAGATATTCAACAAAAATCTTCGTATTAATCGGCGTCTTTAGAAATCCAAGTCAGTAACAAAAACGGATCTATGCGGTCAACGTCACGAGATATCGAAATTGTTATGTACTAAAACCTTCCCTAGAATGTAAGAAATACTTTTGTGAAAACCGCATCAAAATCGGTATCATACAATCGACTGAAAATCTACAACCCATGTAGACATAAAACTCCCTATCTCAAAAACTACTGAATCGATTTTGATAAAACTTGCAGTGTACCCTAAGTTGGACAATACCTAGTACAACAAAAAAAGAATGACTTAAATCGGACTTGTAGTTCCGGTAATTTAGGTGTAGGTAATTGTCATAGATTGTAGTTATATTTTGTAATGTTGTGTAAATTGTTTAATATTTTGTTCTAATCTAAGTAGTAATAGACTTTAAGTAAGTTATAGTTACCTATATGTAATAAATAAACTAAGCAATTGTGTTAATGTTCTATATAATTCTCTAATGTTAAATATTGTTAAAAGTATTATATCCATGTAGTAATTTAAGAACACTACGCCTGTGATACAGGTTTAACCTAGTACAGGCATTGAATTTTGTAGTATTATCATTAATTCAGAGCCTTTTGTTATTTTAGTAATCTTAATTTGAATAAAAATATTTGAATATTTGAATTTGAATATGCGAACACAAACATAAAAACATACATACATACACTTTTGAAATTTGGCACATTTTTCAGACGCTGATATAGACTAACATATATGAAAACTGGGCAGTTCTGGAAATATTACACACATACGGGTCGAATTGATAACCTCCTTTTTTTTGAAGTCGGTAAAAATGGATCGCTAAATGTGTTGCTAAGTGCAAAACTTGAAAACGGCAGGATCGATTCGGATAATTCTTTTTATAATATTCCTTGAAGTACGAGGATGGTACTTACGGAGAGAAATTTAAAAAAAAATGCATGTATAAGCCTACAAACAACTTTTCTAGTAGATTAGGAAATTCATGAGGAAGGTTCAGTTGTATTATTTGTTAAGGTTTTATGTAAATTGGATGAAATATGACGAAAATAGTTGAAAATGTCGGAAAAAGGAGCTCTTATTGAAAACTCTGTCTAATTCTTTATAAAGATATAACAAAAAAAATGGCATACTATGCTTTGCTACCCGTGCGAAGCCCAGTTGGTCGCTAGTATAATATGTATAATCAAACAAAAATAATAAAATTGTAAATATCAAATTCTAAAATAGTCAAAACCACACCCGCGTTACCTAATCACTACAAATGAAGACACAAACATACATACAAACACGGCACACGACAAAAACACATGTAACATTATGTCACTCTAATCCACGCAACACTTGCTTTGCAAACGCATTTCATAATTACCCCGTCAACAGATGTTGCAATGACAAACTTGAAAATGTCACTTTAAAATCTAAAATTGTTTGAGATTATCTCTTAAAACCAAAGGGATAAGGTTTGAAGAAGATTTGGGCGAATTTAGCAATTAAAATTGTAAAATTTCGAAGAATCTTTTGATTTACGCATCTGTGACCTATGTTTTGACGTTCACGAAGCTAGCTATGCGTCAACCGATTGTGATTTACGATTACAAATTCTAATAAATTTAGTGTAAACGATTTTGAGCTTTATTTTAGTAGAAATTAGAAATTTTAGGGCTGTAAAATAAATTGTAACATTTTTTTTTTACCGTGATGAAAGATTTTTTGTAATAAGGAAGACAAATGGATCCTTTACTTAAATGTTAAGTAGTCATAAGTCGTAATAGAAGTTATAAGCCGAAATTCCGTAATCTGCGTTTTCCTTGTGAAATATGGGGTAAAAAGATTTTTTTGAAGTAGCATACCAACTGTTACAATGGAGAGAGATTTTATTAAAAATTCACACGAAATGTTTTTTTTTTCTTGTACTAAAGAACTTCTTATTTGGAGTTTTGCCATTAGTCGAAATAAGCAAATTGTCACGTTTCTGCTTTAAAATTGTGCAAGATTACACAAGAAGGATAAAATTAAAATAATTAAACTACACACATCAAAAGTGTCTAGGGATCAACATACACCGTGACTTTTTAGTCGTCTTACAAAAGCAGCCCAGTTCATGTATCCAATGACCAGAACACGTTTATAATAAAAAAATATGTATTTAAGAGATTTGAAAAATTTAATAATAAAACTTTAATTGGTTATTATGACACAAGGCGTAGTTAGAAACGCCCTTGTCTCATAGAAAATGGAAATTGAATGATCTACCCGACTCATAAAACATTTTAACAGGGTGTTGACGACTAAAAAGTCACGGTGTATATTTTTGCAATAACTTTTCTCCTGATTGATATTAATTAAAATTTTCTTTAAGGATTCATCAAATAAAGTGTTTTCGTTTGTCACAGTAACGATAAACCAAGTCACCTTTGCATTAATAAAGAAATTTGCCATTTTTCTAATAAAGGGATTTTTGACATTTGAACCACTAACACAAAAGTTCGAAAAAAAGACTGAAATAAACAATTAATAATCCGTGTTTCTACCGCGAACACTAACAACACAAGAACATCGGTTTGGCATACTCAAAATGAGTTCATCCAAATCACGCTGTGGAATGGCCGCCCATGTTCGTTGCAACAACAAAAAAAGGTCTTCTTGCGACTGGATACCCTCCATATTCGGCAGAGCTCTTCTCTGTAGCATAATTATCCCATGCATGCTCAATCGGATTCAAGTCTGGCGACTGAGCAGGCCAGGGCAGGACATTGATGTTAGCTGCGGCGAGAGTCTGTCTTACAACTCTTGCGGTGTGCGGTCGTGCATTATCATGCATCAACTGAAATAAGGGACCGATTTGCACTTGTAGAGGAACGATGACGTCTGATACAATCGTCTCAGCATAAATTTGAGCGTTGAGGTTGCCTCGGATCCAAATCAACTCAGTTCTTCCGCCGATCCAAATACCCGCCCATACCATGATGGTTCCACCACTATAAGGATGGACTTCCTGGCAGGATTTTAATCGCTGTTGGCGTCCAGGGGTTCTCCAGTGTCGTATACGTCTTGTATCCGGTCTCATACCGAAACGAGACTCATCAGAAAAGCACACGAAACGCCATTGTTCTTCTGCCCAATTTCTGTGTTCAAGAGCCCATTGATATCGAATCCTACGATTGTGCATTGCTATAGGTGGTACCCGTAGCGGTCTTCGGGAATGAAGGTTCACTTCATGCAAGCGGTTTCTGACTGTTTGGTCGCTAATTAAGTTCCCTGAAGAGTGATGAAGCCTCACGGCTAACATCATGGCGGTTATTGTTGGAGCTCTTCGAGTTAAGATTTGAATGTATCGGTCTTGTCTCCGTGTGGTGCAGCGATACCGTCCTCCATGGCGCTCAGCCACGGTACCAGTGCTTCGGTAACGTGTCCAAAGTCGACTGATAACACTCTGACTTGTATTCAGAGCTAAAGCCACAGTACGTTGCCGGGAACCAGCTTCTATCATTCCCACGGCTCTGAGCATTTCTTCCCTGCTTAAATGACGTCGCCGCTCCATAATAACGTTGGTTTTAATCAGTAGTAGGGAAACAGTAGCACTAATAATGTCTTCAATGCGTTGTATGTTTTTATAGGGAAAATATTGACAGCTGATTTTCATCTTTTACTCGAATTTGATTCACAGTTCCTGATTCAAATTATGAAATGCACCAAAAAGGATCCATATAAATTTATAAAATCATAAATTTATTACAAAGCCACATCTCAATCTCAAGAAATCCGCATAAAAATGCTTGATCCCTAGACACTTTTGATGTGTGTACTTTAACGAAATCATGCTTCGTTATTATCACGACACGACAATATAATTATTAAAATGCGTCCTGTTCTTTGAATGGCCTGACTAGGGCCGCGGTAATTCTTCGAAAAATCCCGTAAAATGAAGTTAAATTTTCCAATTACCTAATACCTGGCCCGGCCACGTCTGCCACATGCCCAATTAGCTGTGGGCCAAAATGCCCATTTTGTGGAGCTCGGACACAGCCAGAAGGCGTCGCGGCAGACCTCGTAGAAGATGGCGGGATGAGCTGGACAAAACCAACGACTAGTGGTCCACTTTGGCCCTGGATTGTGAAAACTGGAAGTCATGGGGAGAGGCATTTGCCCAGCAGTAGAATGAAGAAGGCTTAGTGTCTTGTTTTAAACCCCAAGTTGTAATTCATGGTCGCGGGACTTATACCATTACCGTGACCCCGGGACATAAAGGGCTACTGAAGGACACCGTGGATTTTAGTCAGTACAAGTCTGACAGTCCCTCCCGCCCTGCCCGGGGTGGGAGGACTCATTTGATGATTTTACCACGATAAAAAAAGTTGTAATTCATCGAATCTGCGAGCAGTTGTAGCCTTCTTAACAGCTCGACATACAAGTTGTAGGTCGTAACCAGAGGTGCATTTGTTACATTTTGTGTAATTTGCCAACCCGCACTGGGCCGGGTGGTGGATCACAGCAGCCCAGTCCCTCTCACAGAGTGAAGGCCTGTGTCCTAGCAATGAGAACATTTTATACCGATAATGCACATGCTTTGATTCATCACCGGGGTCTTATACTATAGTAAAATTAATATTAAATTTGTCAAAAATGGTAGCACTTTCTTTGCCAACCGTTTTAACATAAGGTATACCTTTACAGCCTAATACAAGCGTGCTCTATCTTCGTCTTGAAAACGTTTTCCATTTCACATTTACCTCCATCCGACCCTTTCCATATACGACCTAAATTAATTCGTCGTAAGAAGAGCAGTTTCAGCGTCGTATCATAAAATAGACACAATTTACCGGTAAATTAGGTTTCGTTTAGAAATGCAGAGCGTGGTTTTCTCGTCCTACCCTCAAGGGATCAAAGTAGTGCACTAGGATGAAAAATGTTACTATTCTTTTCTTTGAAGTAGGTACAATGCTTTTTCTGTTTAAGATGAAATACAGTTGTAAAATACAGGATGAATTACATATTTTAAAATAAGTGTAATGTATTTACAAGAACAAAATCCTGAAACTTAAGGAGGTTAGAGAATCGCGGAACTGGCTAAGTAGGATACCGTGGACCTGGAACGCAAAAGGCAGTAGTAAGTGTAACAGGGGGGATTATTAGTCAGTAAGAGTCTGAAAACAAAGGACGGACTCTGAAAGATACAGCTCTTTCAGTTTCAATTAACTAGTAAATTAGTTTTCGTTTAGGAATATGAGCATGGTTTTCTCATCCTACCCTCGGGAGATCAAAGTAGTGCACTAGGATGAAAAATGTGATTGTTTTTTTCTTCCTTCTTTTGCGAAGCCAGTGAAAATAAAATAAAAAGTGGTAGTTTTTTATTTTACAAAGTTTAGTTATTTTATATTTAAACTAGTGGCCCGTCCCAGCTTCGCACGGGTATATTAAGAACCGCTCGTCCGATTTTGTGCAAACTTCACATAAAGCATCTACTATAAATAGTTCAAACAAAGCCTAAACATTTGATTTGGATAGGTGAGCCCGTTCTTAAGTTATAACATTACAACGAAAAGTGGCATTGATTTTTTATATATGTCGAAGAATCGATATCAGAAGGGGCGCGATATCGGAAATAACACTCACAAAACCTTCGTTAACACTTTTAATTACTTGCTAACACACACTGACTACAAAATAATCAAGGATGTCCGAGATATGGCTCGATTAAAAACTTAGGAACGCGGGAAGATTATCGTGGACGACGTGGCGTGACCAAGATGTCTACACAGCTTGACGGACCGATTCAAAGTGTTCACTACTTCACTCAACTGTCCGTCTAAGTGGCTACCCCACACAGGTTTGCCAACATATCTGTCAACGTCAGTACTTGTCAACGTCGAATACCTGATCAAACTTCCGAATCGATATTCGACTCGACTATTCGCTCGGTGTTGCCATTACTCCACGCTAAGCATCCCCAAGTTTAATAACTTGGCATTCCTAAACGTTATCTGTCAAATCTAACTTCATAGTTCCTCCAATGAGAGACAGATGGCGTTATTCTAAATTAACACTAATCAATAAAGATTCTAAATTGTGCTTCTGTTTTGATTCCTCGGCAATGACAATAGATGGCGTTATTCTGAATTATTGTGCTTCTGTGTTGGTTCTGCGACACGGCCATTCTGACAATTCACACGTCCTCGTGTGTGACATCTGGAATGAGAGAAAATTCTCGAACAGTAACCATTCTAACCGTTCGGCCATTCCTGACCCAAATGGAAAAAGGGAATTCTCATCAAAATAATTACAGGGTCTAATGAAAATCACAACAAACTCTTACTCTCAAAGCTGACATGTGGAACAACACCCATACTCATTCAAGTAATAGGAAACTCATCAAAATATTGCAGTGCTCATACTCTGACCTTCATCCGGTCTTCATCATCACACATAACCTCCATCCGGTTACAAACACAACACCATCAAGATAATCATTTAGAGCCTTTATCAAAACAATTCTTAAAGTAGGTTTGTTCAACATGTTACCTTATTTTTCCTATAACGTTACAGATTATAAATTCCATAAAGAAAAATATCACATGAACTACTCAAAGTCAAACACAAAAGACAATACAATTTAGACTGACCGAAAATCCCAGAGGAATCAAGTACCTTTGCAATTGTATCATCACAATGCAGCAATCTTACAATCAAAACAGTAGGAATCAAATTCGAGGCCTGTGGCTAACACTAGCCCCACCAACAAACCTCTGTTTGTTGCACACCGTTCAACATGAACGCACAATACACGGCCTCCGACAGTGCCATTCGCACACCGCGCATCCATGGACACCAGGATGTCAAAAATTTTCGGAAATACGGACTGGCTAAGAAATGGCTACTGGTACGGTCTGACCAGCCGATCTAAGATTCCACACTATCATTCAACTCAACACCTCTACTTAAAAATTGTACTTGAACCTCAGGCATTCTCCCTCAAATCCACAGCACTTAGCCAGCACCATGCATCACTACTTACCCAGCAGTGTAAATCACTGAAGTACTTAACCAGTACTTAACATTGTAGCGCTTAACCAGCGTTACAAATCTTATCACTTACCCAGTGATAATAATAACGCTTAACCAGCAATATCAACCCACTAACGCTTAACCAGCGAAAGCACACATCATAACACGCACTAGCGATTCAACAGTTAGCTGCTGAATTTACGTTGGTTTTCGCTTAACCAGCTCAGCCAACGCAATCCGCCTAACCAGCGATTACACTACTAACGCTTAACCAGCGATAGTCGACATAACTCGCTTAACCAGCGATTCAACAGCCAACGCCCAACCAGCGGAAGCACACATTATGACACGCTTAACCAGCGATTCAACAGTTAGCTGCTGAATTTACGTTGGCTTTCGCTTAACCAGCTCAGCCAACGCAATCCGCTTAACCAGCGATTACACTACTAACGCTTAACCAGCGATAGTCGACATAACTCGCTTTCCCAGCGATTCAACAACTAACGCTTAACCAGCGATTTAACAGCTAACGCTTAACCAACAATATTAACCCACTAACGCTTAACCAGCGAAAGCACACATCATAACACGCACCAGCGATTCAACAGTTAGCTGCCGAATTTACGTTGGTTTTCGCTTAACCAGCTCAGCCAACGCAATCCGCTTAACCAGCGATTACACTACTAACGCTTAACCAGCGATAGTCGACGTAATTCGCTTTACCAGCGATTCAACAGCCAACGCCCAACCAGCGAAAGCACACATTATGACACGCTTAACCAGCGATTCAACAGTTAGCTGCTGAATTTACGTTGGTTTTCGCTTAACCAGCTCAGCCAACGCAATCCGCTTAACCAGCGATTACACTACTAACGCTTAACCAGCGATAGTCGACATAACTCGCTTTACCAGCAATTCAACAGCTAACGCTTAATCAGCGAAAGCCCACACTAACACACTTAACCAGAGATTATACTACTAGCGCTTAACCAGCGATAGTCAACATAACTCGCTTAACCAGCGATAAAACAGCCAACGCTTAACCAGCGAAAGACCACATCATAACACGCTTAACCAGCGAGTCAACAGCTAACGCTTAACCAGCGAAAGCCCAAGTAATCCGCTTAACCAGCGATTACACTACTAACGCTTAACCAGCGATAGTCGACATAACTTGCTTAACCAGCGATAAAACAGCCAACGCTTAACCAGCGAAAGACCAGATCATAACACGCTTAACCAGCGAGTCAACAGCTAACGCTTAACCAGCGAAAGCCCAAGTAATCCGCTTAACCAGCGATTACACTACTAACGCTTAACCAGCGATAGTCAACATAAAGAACACAAGGCACCAGAGTCGTAAACAAAATGAAAATTGCTCACCGGATAGGGTCCCAGTTGACGCGCTCAGGAGGCACAGGTCAACCCTCTTTTCATTAATAGGCTTTGATGACCCGGAGTCGGAGCTGCTCCTCTCACTGTGCCGCGGCCGGTAAAACACTTCAGAGGCTTCACAGCACTTTTCAGGGGCATCGCGATCATCGCTAGGTAGCTTTCTCTTCATAAAAGAAACCGCTTGCAGCTCTTGTTGTAGCTGGCCACGTGTCTGGATATCCCACTGAAACACAAAACAGTCCACGACAGAATATTGTTTCACTCGGTCATTCCTGACCAAACTCTAGATTCAGTTCGTCGGCGAAAATAAGGAAATTCCAGAACTCTACTGTATCATTAAAACCTTCAATTAAATGAAACATCGGGAAAAGGTAATTGAAAATACAACAATCAGAACCCTAGGCCACTAACAATTACCCTAGGCCACTAAAAACCCTAGACCACTAACTACTAACCTAGGCCACTAACAATTACCCTAGGCCACTAAAAACCCTAGGCCACTAATAACAATCCAAGGCACTAACAACTACTCTAGGCCACTAACAACTACCCTAGGCCACTAACAACCCTAGGCCACTAACAACTACCCTAGGCCACTAACAACTACCCTAGGCCACTAACATCCACCCTAGGCCACTAACAACTATCCTAGGCCACTGACAACGCTAGGCCACTAACAACTACCCTAGGCCACTAACAGTTACCCTAGGCTACTAACAACTACCCTAGGCCACTAACAACTACCCTAGGCCACTAACAGTTACCCTAGGCTACTAACAACTACCCTAGGCCACTAACAACTACCCTAGGCCATGTACCACAGTCGTTTGAATCAACCTTCACACGGTCGCACACAACTCTACGTTCGTCTACTGACATCCTATACAGTTGCCGCTGCACTGAGCTGGCCTGTAGTCTCTCGCGCAGTAGACAGAACGGTAATGAAAAACTTAGAAAATTAAGCCGTCACGATAACAGTTAAATCCAATTGAAATGCGTTGTCACTATTATGCCTCACTGAATTTACACAAAGGACTTTCGTTAACTTAAAAGCTCAGTTGCCATGCAAACATGTCGGCATGTTTACAGAAAAACTCTGATTTAAAATCTCGCTACCTAACATGACATCAAATTGCAAATGATTGTCGGGCAAAAAATGTAACAAAATTTCAAGAGGATGATCACCCGTTAATCACTGCACAACATAAAATCTGTTCTGGACTGAATACTCGTGTCTGACCTATACCAGTCATAGCAACAACATTACAAACACGTTTACCATAAAATTTCGATGCAAAACTTTCTTTAACCAACGAGCATTCAGCACCAGAATCGTAAGTAAAAATGAAACAATTCACCTGTGTTGTATCCTGCCTGATGGTGGTTGCACAACTCAGACATCGACGCGTCGCGTCGCGCCGTGCCGTCGACTGATCCGCTGCCACAGCCGCCACCACTGCTCGTACAGCGCACGGCTATGCGACCTGGCTTGTCACATTTGAAACACACCAAGGTCTTCGATGCCGGCTGCTGCGTCACTTCGCTCGATGATGCTGTAGGTGTTGTAGGTGTTCCCTTCGTGTCCATCAGCTTACTTCTTAAATTCGGTCCATGTCATCCCAGGAAACGACATGGTAGATAGCCAGATAGAAGCTCCTCACTTCAAGCCGCGGCTTATAGCGACCATAAGCGGGGCGCCATGTTGGTATTAGTCCATCAAGCACATCTCTTCAGTCGTCACCCAAGCACGTGCATCCATATCTTGTTTCTCAGGATCGAAATCCGGTAAACGAAAGCGTCGTCACATGGCTTTATTAGGTGTTTTCACGGCTTGAATCAGTGTCAGAAAATTGCGGTTTTGTTGTTCCAACAAACGCATCCATTTTTCGTCACTATAGTCTTTATTTCGAACACGTGGGTCGTCTTGGTCCATATCCCGCTTCTGATGTCGAAGAATCGATATCAGAAGGGGCGCGATATCGGAAATAACACTCACAAAACCTTCGTTAACACTTTTAATTACTTGCTAACACACACTGACTACAAAATAATCAAGGATGTCCGAGATATGGCTCGATTAAAAACTTAGGAACGCGGGAAGATTATCGTGGACGACGTGGCGTGACCAAGATGTCTACACAGCTTGACGGACCGATTCAAAGTGTTCACTACTTCACTCAACTGTCCGTCTAAGTGGCTACCCCACACAGGTTTGCCAACATATCTGTCAACGTCAGTACTTGTCAACGTCGAATACCTGATCAAACTTCCGAATCGATATTCGACTCGACTATTCGCTCGGTGTTGCCATTACTCCACGCTAAGCATCCCCAAGTTTAATAACTTGGCATTCCTAAACGTTATCTGTCAAATCTAACTTCATAGTTCCTCCAATGAGAGACAGATGGCGTTATTCTAAATTAACACTAATCAATAAAGATTCTAAATTGCGTTTCTGTTTTGATTCCACACTAACGATAATAGATGGCGTTATTCTAAATTAACAATAATCCATAGAGATTCCAAATTGTGCTTCTGTTTTGATTCCTCGGCAATGACAATAGATGGCGTTATTCTGAATTATTGTGCTTCTGTGTTGGTTCTGCGACATATATTAGACTAGCTTCTGCCCGCGACTTCGTACGCGGATCCTGTTGCTTAAGCCAGCGACCCAGGGTCGTCAAAATCGAAGATCTGATAAGTCTGATGTCCAATTTCAAGAGCCCGGGTAAAAAAATAAATGGGAGTTTTGGCCTGTAGAGTCAAATTTTTATTCATATTTATATTATACTAGCTTCTGCCCGCGACTTCGTACACGGATCCTGTTGCTTTTGCCAGCGACAACGCGGTCGTCAAAATCGAAGATCTGAAACGTCTGATGTCAAATTCTAAGAGCCCGTGGAAGGGAAAACCACTGGATGCGGGAGACAATTCGAAACTTCCATGACTCCCACCCAGGGCAGAGCGGGAGGGACTTTCAGATTCATACTGACTAAAATCCACGGTTCCTTCAATAGCCCTTTACGTTCCGGGGTCACGGTAAATCGTAAGTCCCACGACCGCGGCAGGTTTTTGCCATCTTAAGGGGGGCCCCGTCATAATGCTGACACTCTTTGAGGCGCGCGTGGAACACAACGCGCCGTCGACCCGGGCATGGTCCAAGGTTGGACAGCGAGTCACCCATTACTCGCCGCCCGCATGCCCGAGCCTACGGTGGCTGGAGATCGTCTGCCGACGTCCGTCACCGTAGGCGTCTACCACTGCGGCTGGGGTGGAGGGAGGTGCGCCTCCTCCTTCCATAGCATGACAGCTTCGCAGAAGGAGGCGACCGCTTCCCACTCCGTCTCGCCCCGCAGCATGACCTCGACTAATGCCGGGCGCGAGAGGTCTCCGTCTATCGCCGCCGTGAGGACACGGCGGTGCCCTGCTAACAGCGGGGCTGTCCTGCACCGTATGCTCCACCGTGTTCTCCGGGCGATCCTCGCAGTGGCGACACCCAGGCGTTTCTTCGTCGTATGGTTGTATTGAATTTATGCAGTTCTAGTACATTTTTTGGGTATTCAGTATTCACCGAAATACTTTTTTAGCATTGAAGACCGGTGGGCGCTGGGCGGCATGAACATAATTAGGTATTCTTCATGTTTTCCTAGCAGTTTTTGTTCAGGATCCCTTATTCAATTTCGGCACCAACACCTTCTTCGTGATCATGTTACTATTATTATGCACGTCTCACGGAAACAGGATAAAAATTTGATCGTCTTGGTGGCGGCATGGCATTGATAATTATGATAATATCGGCACAATAAGCTTAGAAATTCAATACAAACACATCGACCGGTCAATTGATGTTTTGGTTGATACATTTTTCATTTTGCTGTCATTCCATGTCAGTTGCGTTTTATTATAGCACATTTTATGTCACGTCCCACGGAAACGGGAAAAAGCAAAAAAAAAAAAAAAACGGTAAAAAGTATCCTATATGTTTCTCCTGGTTCTAAGCTACCTCCCCACCAATTTTCAGCCAAATCGGTTTAGCCGTTCTTGAGTTATAAATAGTGTAACTAACACGACTTTCTTTTATATACAGTGTGTCCGGACACGAGTTAGCGATACTTGAAGGGAATATTATAGACTCATTTTCATCGACAAAACTGCTTTTAAAAAATTCTTACTCCAACACCTCGCGAATGGCGGCTATTTTAGTTTTTTGATTTGTCGAACTGGGGTATGTACAATAAAATACAAATATCTTTGAATCCAAGAGACCTACATACATGCAAATGACTTTATTGCAAAGTTAAATGTTAAGGCTTTTCAAAAACTTGCTAAAGTTTTCTAAATAATATGAAGAAAGAACCAAAAAACGTGGGCAAACACGAAATTGTACACAAAAATTACTGAATATTTTCACATTTTATACTCTAGCACGAAAAGTACCCCGGTATTTTGCTTAAGTGTTTGCATTAAATTAAAAGTATTTGAGTTAGGCTGTAAAATGGTATTAAAATTATTTCTCTACGTTAAGTATTTTAGGAGTTATTCTCACTTGAATATAACCCTTCTTTAGCTCATCTACCACCAATGTTACAGAAGCTGCATTCTTTGGGCGAGCTAAACCGTTTCAGGTTTTAACGTAAATTTATGAGCTGAGATTATTAACCACCATGTAAATGATCCCAACGAATCACCATTCAACTGAAATAATACATTTTTTTTTTTACTTTATGAAATCGGTTTCTTTGAATAAATTAAAAAAATGGGCCATTTCAAGTTATGGGTGATTCGTTGGGATCATTTACATAATGCCAGCTCATAAATTTACACTGAAACGATTTAGCTCGCCCAAAGAATGCGACACCTGTAATATTGGGGTACAGTCAGCATCAAAAGTCGATGACCACATTCAGATTTTCAAAATCACTGTACATTATAATCACCCATAAGTCGCTCAACAAGATAGGCGCCAGTATTGAATGAACACCATTAAAGTTCAAAATTAACTGAACACAACTCTTCAAAGGTCACTGAACACCATTTTGTCAAAAATTGCTGATTGTTGTATTATCCGAAAACATCATTACATTCAGTTTTACAAAAGTCACTGAACAATATAAAATACTTGTTTTAGTTATCTAGTGCAATCACGGCAACGTCCAAAAATAACTCAACATCATAAATAACAAAAGTCACTGAACAATATAAAATGCTTGTTTTAGTTATCTAGTGCAATCACGGCAACGTCCAAAAATAACTCAACATCATAAATAAAAGTCACTGAACAATATAAAATACTTGTTTTAGTTATCTAGTGCAATCACGGCAACGTCCAAAAATAACTCAACATCATAAATAACAAAAGTCACTGAACAATATAAAATGCTTGTTTTAGTTATCTAGTGCAATCACGGCAACGTCCAAAAATAACTCAACATCATAAATAACAAAAGTCACTGAACAATATAAAATACTTGTTTTAGTTATCTAGTGCAATCACGGCAACGTCCAAAAATAACTCAACATCATAAATAACAAAAGTCACTGAACAATATAAAATGCTTGTTTTAGTTTCCTACTGCAAAACGTCCAAAATAACTGAACATCATAAATAACAAAAGTTACTATACTATCTTCAGAGTTATACTGGGTGTAAGGGACAGCCCTCCGCAAACTTTCAGGGCTTGCTCAGTAGACGAAACTGAACAATCTTCCACAATTTTTTTTTTCAGGAAATGAAAAAAAAAATCAGCCTCAACATAGAAAATTATAAACTTGATTGGACAGTTTGTATGGAGAGGCTGATTTTTTTATTAAGTATTTTTTAATCTAAGGTAACAATATACTAATGTTTAAAGTTACACAAATTCCGCTGTCTTTGAGAAACATAGTTATGTGTGGGTAGTGGGTATTTGAAGAACTGTTTACTTTTGTTTAAAAAAACGTTAAAAAAAAATGAAAGGGAATCGTCTGTCTTGGTATGGACATGTGATGAGGAGGTATGAGACTCATGTGAGATGAGTATGAATGTTGATGGATGGAGAGGAAGGCCCTTTGGCCTTAAAAGATGGATGGATTCTCTAAGGAATGATATGAATGAAAATGCGTAGGAATGTAAGAAAAAAACGTGTCGCACCGATCCCAAGTAAAATAGGATAAGGGCAGAAACATAGTGATCATGTGCAGTAATATGAATATTTAATGACATTGTAATGATTATTATTTATCACTCTATTCAAAGGTCTACACCCGATTCAAAGTAATAATTAAGTAGAATTAATATTCGTTTTACATTCAAGAGTAAACAGTTCTTCAATACCCATTACCCACACATAACTATGTTTCCCAAAGACAGCGGAATTTGTGTAACTTTAAACATTGGTATATTGTTACCTTTTTTTTTTTTTTTGGGGTGGCAAAATCATCAAATGAGTCCTCCCGCCCTGGGTGGGGCGGAAGGGACCGTCAGACTCTTACTGACTAAAATCCACCCGTGTTCCTTCGGATGCCCTTTACGTTCCGGGGCCACGGTATCCTGGATTAAGAAAAATCCGCGACCCCAGCAGGCATTTGGCCCCATAAGGGGCCCCGTCGGTGACGCGTGAAACACGACGCGCCACCGACCCGGGCTTGGTCCTTGGTCGGACGGCGAGCATACCCATTACTCACCGTCCGCAAGCCCGCTCCGCCGCTGTGCCCTCTGCTATTCAGAGGGACACGCGTTGGAGCCTCCACCCGACAGGCTATTCGCATACGGGCAAAGAGACCCCTTAGGCACAGTGCCTAAGAAGAGTTTTTGCCCGCATCCCAGGGCGCACCGGCCCGAAAAACTGGTCTTCCCCCCGGACGTATCCGAGAGGGAACTCCAGTCCACGGGCGAACGTGGAGGTTTCCTGTCTTAGCACCCCGTATATTGTTACCTTAGATTAAAAAATACTTAATAAAAAAAATCAGCCTCTCCATACAAACTGTCCAATCAAGTTTATAATTCTCTATGGTGAGGCTGATTTTATTTTCATTTCCTGAAAAAAAAAATTGTGGAAGATTGTTCAGTTTCGTCTACTGAGCAAGCCCTGAAAGTTTGCGGAGGGCTGTCCCTTACACCCAGTATAACTCTGAAGATAGTATAGTAACTTTTGTTATTTATCACATTGCACATGAATCACATGAATTGAAAGTCACATGAATTGTTGGTTCTAGGACATGCCAGTTTTCTCACGATGTTTTCCTTCACCGTTTTGAGAGCAGTGGTGATGAAATAAATTACACAAAGTAATGCGCCTGGCTGGATTCGAACCCACGACCTACAACTCGTAAGTCGGGGCCGATACCACTGGGCCACCACTGCCTTTGTTATTTATGATGTTCAGTTATTTTTGGACGTTTTGCAGTAGGAAACTAAAACAAGCATTTTATATTGTTCAGTGACTTTTGTTATTTATGATGTTGAGTTATTTTTGGACGTTGCCGTGATTGCACTAGATAACTAAAACAAGTATTTTATATTGTTCAGTGACTTTTGTTATTTATGATGTTGAGTTATTTTTGGACGTTGCCGTGATTGCACTAGATAACTAAAACAAGCATTTTATATTGTTCAGTGACTTTTGTTATTTATGATGTTGAGTTATTTTTGGACGTTGCCGTGATTGCACTAGATAACTAAAACAAGTATTTTATATTGTTCAGTGACTTTTGTTATTTATGATGTTGAGTTATTTTTGGACGTTGCCGTGATTGCACTAGATAACTAAAACAAGCATTCTATATTGTTCAGTGACTTTTGTTATTTATGATGTTGAGTTATTTTTGGACGTTGCCGTGATTGCACTAGATAACTAAAACAAGCATTTTATATTGTTCAGTGACTTTTGTTATTTATGATGTTGAGTTATTTTTGGACGTTGCCGTGATTGCACTAGATAACTAAAACAAGTATTTTATATTGTTCAGTGACTTTTGTAAAACTGAATGTAATGATGTTTTCGGATAATACAACAATCAGCAATTTTTGACAAAATGGTGTTCAGTGACCTTTGAAGAGTTGTGTTCAGTTAATTTTGAACTTTAATGGTGTTCATTCAATACTGGCGCCTATCTTGTTGAGCGATTTATGGGTGATTATAATGTACAGTGATTTTGAAAATCTGAATGTGGTCATCGACTTTTGATGCTGACTGTACATTCGCTAAGGAAGGGTTATGTTCAAGTAAGAATAACTCCTAAAGTACTTGACGTAGAGAAATAATTTTAATACCATTTTATAGCCTAACTCAAATACTTTTAAATTAATGCAAATACCTAAGCAAAATGCCGGGATACTTTTCGTGCTAGAGTATAAAATGTGAAAATATTCAGTAATTTTTGTGTACAATTTCGTGTTTGCCCACGTTTTTTGGTTCTTTCTACATAATATTTAGAAAACTTTTGCAAGTTTTTGAAAAGCCTTAACATTTAACTTTGCAATAAAGTCATTTGCATGTATGTCGGTCTCTTGGATTCAAAGATATTTGTATTTTATTGTACATACCCCAGTTCGACAAATCAAAAAACCAAAATGGCCGCCATTCGCGAGGTGTTGGAGTAAGAATTGTTTTTTAAAGCAGTTTTGTCGATGAAAATGAGTCTATAATATTCCCTTCAAGTATCGCTAACTCGTGTCCGGACACACTGTATATAGATTCATCGTCATCAAAAATTAGTTCTAAACTGTTACCGCTGAAGGAGTATTCCCAGCGTGCGTGGAGGTATTCCCAGCTTATGTTGTTTTAAAATTATACAGTGAAATTAGTGATAGCTTTGATTTCCACATCAGGTGTTCCAGATCTTTAATTTTATACGTCAACAGAGAGTGCTTATCACGCTGAACATCTTTGCTAAGACGTCATTCCTATATATGTTGTGGTGTAGCTGGGCTCTTGGTGTTCTACATCAGGTGTTCCAGATCTTCAATTTTTATACTGCAACAACAGAGAGTGCTTATCAGGCTGAACAATTCTTGCTAAGACGTCATTCCTGTAAATGTTATAGTGTAGCAGGGCTCTTGGTGTTCCACATCAGATGTTCCAGATCTTCAATTTCTATACGGCAACAGAAAGTGCTTATCAGGCTGAACAACTCTTGCTAAGACGTCATTACTGTTTATGTTATAGTGTAGCTGGGCTCTTGGAGTTCCACGTCAGGTGTTCCAGATCTTCAAATTTATTCTCTCAGCAGAAAATGCTCATCACGTGGAACAATTTTTGCTTTGGCACCATTTTTGCATCTCTTATAGTTTAGCTGGTCTGTCGCAGTTCTGCACCAGGTGTTCAAGTTTTCAATATAAATTATAGCCTATATGTTGGCCACACTTAATACCTATACAACAAAAAAAGAATCATTCAAATCCGTCCAGTACTTTTTGAGTTTATCCCGGACATACATACAGACAAACAGACAAAAATTCTAAAAACTATATTTTTGGCTTCAGTATCGATTGTAGATCACACCCCAAGTATTCTTTTAAAAAAATATTCAATGTACAGTTTTGACTTTCCTACCATTTTATTATATGTATAGATAAGGTGAGTACTTATCTAGAATTCATTGAATTTGTCGGTAAATTAAACTTTATGACTGTAGATACAAGTAATCTTGACAGATATTTTTTCTTGTTAAGTACAGATATAAATATAATAATAAAGAAAGTCCTTTTCATATACGGCCCAAATTAGTTTCTATGTAAGTAGAGCAGTTTCACTATCGTATCTGTATCATATCATAGAATAGACACATTTTACCGGTACATTGGACATTCGTTCAGAAATATGCAGAAATCCGTACTCAAAGAGGATCAGAGTGGTGAGGGAAAGTAGTGGACAATATTGTGAAAACCGTAAAATTTGAGGATTTCAGAGAATATTTCCTTTTATTGATAAACTTTTGACAGTCAAAAGCTCGAAAGTCTGACGACCAGTCTTACCATGGGGTATCATAATACCCAGTAACTGGGTTGTGGAGATCCGATAGGCGATCGCTCCATGTAAAATACTGATATTCAGTTGGGTCTGGTTCGACTGGAAGCCGACCACAATATAGTTGGGAAAAGACTAGGCCGATGATGATGATGATGATACAGTGTGTCCGGACTCGAGTTAGCGATACTTGAAGGGAATATTATAGACTCATTTTCATCGACAAAACTGCTTTTAAAATAATTCTTACTCCAACACCTCGCGAATGGCGGCCATTTTAGTTTTTTGATTTGTCGAACTGGGGTATGTACAATAAAATGCAAATATCTTTGAATCCAAGAGACCTACATACATGTAAATGACTTAATCGCAAAGTTAAATGTTAAGGCTTTTCAAAAACTTGCAAAAGTTTTCTAAATAATATGTAGAAAGAACCAAAAAACGTGGGCAAACATGAAATTGTACACAAAAATTACTGAATATTTTCACATTTTATACTCTAGCTCGAAAAGTACCCCTGTATTTTGCTTAGGTGTTTGCATTAAATTAAAAGTATTTGAGTCAGGCTATAAAATTATATCAAAATTATCACTCTACGTTAAGTATTTTAGGAGTTATTCTCACTTGAACATAACCCTTCCTTAGCGCATGTACCACCAATGTTACAGAAACTGCATTCTTTGGGCGAGCTAAACCGTTTCAACGTGAATTTATGAGCTGGCCTTATCACCAATAAACTGAAATAATACATTTTTTGTTTAATTTATGAAAAAAATTTATTGAATAAATTAAAAAAATGGGCCATTTCAGTTTATGTGTGATTCGTTGGGATCATTTATATGGTGGTTAATAATGCCAGCTCATACATTTACACTGAAACGATTTAGCTCGCCCAAAGAATGCGACACCTGTAATATTGGGGTACATTCGCTAAGGAAGGGTTATGTTCAAGTAAGAATAACTCCTAAAGTACTTGACGTAGAGAAATAATTTTGATACAATTTTATAGCCTAACTCAAATACTTTTAATTTAATGCAAACACCTAAGCAAAATACAGGGGTACTTTTCGAGCTAGAGTATAAAATGTGAAAATATTCAGTAATTTTTGTGTACAATTTCGTGTTTGCCCACGTTTTTTGGTTCTTTTTACATATTATTTAGAAAACTTTTGCAAGTTTTTGAAAAGCCTTAACATTTAACTTTGCAATAAAGTCATTTGCATGCATGTAGGTCTCTTGGATTTAAAGATATTTGCATTTTATTGTACATACCCGAGTTTGACAAATCAAAAAACTAAAATGGCCGCCATTCGCGAGGTGTTGGAGTAAGAATTTTTTTAAAAGCAGTTTTGTCGATGAAAATGAATCTATAATCTCCCCTTCAAGTATCGCTAACTCGTGTCCGGACACACTGTATAATTAGTTTTGATTCTTATGACAAAATTATGGAATTTCTCCTGTATCGTGGGTGCGTTCACAAACATATAAACTCACATACACAAACACCCAGACCCGGAACAATTAATTAATTCATACAAATATTTGTTTCGTGCGAGAATTAAACCTCTTAGCAACACGCAGCTTAGCAATCAATCGTATATAATTTTATTTTTTAAAGTTTTAATAGAGGAATCAGTTTTAAAATATAATAACCGCACAGTGTGTACAATCCAGTTCAGGAATTAATAAAAAACTTCGGAGGGTTTAGCAAGGTACCTTGTAAACTAAAAGAAAATACTAATCCTCTATGACAATAATAACAAAAAAATAATTAAAAAGTAATCCACTACCTAATTTTCCAAAAATTCTAACGAAAAGTACAATCAACAACAAAATATTTAAACGCAACATTTTATTTATTTATTTATCACACTTTACCGGGCTCTGCGCGCAGGGCGAGCGTAGTGCGTGAATTTTTTAATCGCACGAAATGAAACAATGGTACTGTGAGAACGAAACTGGCCGGCCCCACGAAAATGTTTGAAATATTCATAAGCCACCACCGATGCTGAAATTGTTCCCTGATTGCGAAGGAATGGGATAATGTGTGCCTTTTATGTTTTGTTTTCGAGTGTGATTGTTGGAATCTCGATTAAAGAAACAAACAAGTTTTCTCTTTCGTCTTAGATTAATACAAGCCAGTAATACCTTTTTATCGTAAAATAAATGTAAGGTAAAATCATCAAATGAGTCCGCCCAGGGGCGGGATTTGCGGAACAATCAGATTCGTACTGATTAAAATCCGGTGATCCTTCAATAGCCCTTTACGTTACAGGGTCACGGTTTTTTTTTTTTTTTCCTAGCCTGCTCTGTCCCACTCCTGGACAAAGGCCTCCCTCCACTCCTTCCATCTTTCACGACACTTTGCTTCCTCCTTCCAGTTCGGGCAGAATCTGTCTAGTTCGTCCCGCCATCTCCTGCGTGGTCTGCCACGACCTCGCCTCACTGTCTCAGGGCACCAGTTACGGTTACCAGGTTAAAAACAAAAGGCCTCATTCTTCTTCTTAGCGTGTCGATGGCAAATATTGTGTTTGTGTCGTTATGTCATATTATTATGATTGGCCCAAAATTCGGCCACGCGAACCCCGCTCACTGATGCAGCCATAAGATCGTCCAGTGTACAGGTTACAGGGCATGCGGCACAGGACAAAAGGTGGATCATTGTCTGTGGAGATACGCCACATAAACACTTCAGGTCCGAACCGTCCGTGAATCCCCATCTGTGGAGATTATCCTTGCTACGACCGACTTGGGTTCGCAGTCTATTAAGAGATTTCAAAAAAGGCCTCATATTGCTTCTCGACTAGATTGCGGCCGAAAGCAAATTCAAAGCAAAAAAAAAAAGAAATTGAAAGAAATCCTTTACCTTACTAAATCCTGGTATATTTCCTTAATGCCACCATAGATAACTATAAGGGTAAAAGATGACATAAAACATAAAACCCACTTCAAAGGTAGAAAATGGCGACATTATCCTGACTAACATCGCAGATTACTCCAAATATGTCTTAGTTAATTTAAGAGTTGCCTTAAAGATATCTGAGGGAAACGTTACCTTTCCATAGATAGGATAAAGAAGGTATTCATGTTGTTAGAGAGGTTTGTAAGAATATTATTTAGCAGTTTTCTTGCTGACTGTACTATTTATCATCATGTTTTTTTTTTCTTTTTAATGAAAGCTCTTTTATTTTAATGTACCAAAATTCTGTTTTGATACAAACTTAACTTTAATTTGAAAATAATATTTTAAAATAAAAGTACTATTGAGTAAAGATCGCATCAAGTGGCGTTATGGTTTTCTGCCAATCCGTATGAGTAAAGTTAAGTTTTTATGTATTCTTGATAGACATGGTCAATGTCCTTTGGAAGAACGTAAAAATATTCAGAAATACACTACATGTCAATCAATAAAATATTATTTCAGTAAGACTTACTTGTAACACGATTCAATTAATTATAAACACGTACAACCGAAAAAATGAGGCAAAGAAAAATCCTCATATATTTTTAACACCCGACGAAAACACGAACGAAAGAGTAACTAAACTGAACACGTTAATAATTAATACATAAATTAGGACTTAGCTTACCTCTCGGCCACGACCTATGCGTTCAAGCGAGTTGCGACAACGACAGCTGAAAAAGAAGTTGTTAAATAGCATGCTGCGTTTGATTCGATCCCACTTTTAAACTTGCTGTCTCTTCCAACGAAACATATACCAAGTTCCCAATTAGCAGGCAGCGTGCCTTTTTATTCGCAAATCATCAAATGAGTTTTCCCGCTCTGGATGGTATGGGAGGGACTATCACAGTTAACTGTGGTTATAGTCTAATAGTAGATCAGTTCCCTCGTTCCAAGGTGGTAACCCATTAAGATATCCTCGCGACCCCTGCAGGTGTTTGGTCCTATCGAACCCCAGCAAGTCTCTCATAGTTCCTTAAAGCGCGCGTAGAATACAAGGCGGTCTCGACTCGGGCTTCGTCTTTATCTGACGGTAAGGATCGGTACTCATTGCTCGCCGTCCGCAAGATACGGTGACACGTGGCGTAGACGCAAGTCTCATCGCCCGAGGACGTGAATAAGCCCTTTAATGCTAAGAATGACCCAAACATTAGGGGTGGTAATTCGCAGTAATTTGAAGTAATCAAGTTTCGTACAACCTTTACCGCGAATGTAAAAGCAGGTGGGGGTACGTAATGAGCTAATTTGCGCCCTTATTTTTTATTCATTTCGGCGAAACTGAAATTGCAAAGGGCTGAAATTGTTTGTTTTGTTAGTTGGCAACATTAGGTACCCTAACCTACATTATTAAATGAAAAAAAAATGTTACAGCTAAATTATACCATAGAAACAGAAAATTGCAACTGTCATATAAATAAACAGTTTTTTAAGCTATTGCATAGCTTTTATCGCGGGCTCTGAGCGCGGCGCGGCGACCGAATCAAAAAAATTCCAAAAACCTAACGAAAAAACCTAACTAAAATACCTGACACCACGAAAGGTCTAACATTGTTTCAGTTCGGGAGACTTCGGCAATCATAAAAATATCCGTCATAAAAACAGTTTACTTTTTACTGATTCTAAACGGCCAACTACAAAAGGAGTTTTAATGAAACCCACTTATAAAATTCTCCTACAACAAAGAAGTTCTTTATTAGTGCACCACAAACATTTTAAATAAATTATATTCTCGTTAAATATACGTGGAAGGCGATTTTATTCATTTAAAATAAATAAAATAATAATTATGCAATAGCTTCACCGCGGCAGTCTCCGAGTGCCAGATGTATTTTTTTAATTGGCACAGTTGTTATTGAATTTATTCATTACAAACATACACACACAAATACAACTTTCCTCTTTGTAATAGTACCTAGATTAGTGTAGATAACGGTTTTACGACTTACGACATGAAAACTGTCGTCAAACTAGAAAATGTTTTTCATTGAGCGAGAAAAATTACATAATAAAAAGAAACATACGAAAATTAGAGGAACTCCAATAAAATAACCCCTAAAAACATATTGCCATACAAAAAATATAAAAACAACCAAAAAGAAAACTAAGTTTCATACAAGTGAATCAATTTGGCACAGTCGCAGCTAACCTGTAGAGTCTGTGTACCGACAGCAAATTAACTTAAGTGCTACGAACCAATTGAATTTTATTTGCTGATTTTACTAGCAACATATTTTTGTGGGAAATTCGACTTTATTGCTACGTAATATAGGCACTATCAGTATAAAAAGTTTTTTTAAAACACAAAAATGTAGGTACCTCTATCCTATAGTTTTATCTTTTATTTTTGTGAAAGCTGTGAGCCATTTATATCATCTGATTTTTTTTGTTTGCCTTTGTGTAACGGATTTCAGTGGTTTTAACAAACGTATTGTTTAAATTCCGAAACTGAAACAATTGTTTTGAATGTGATCCCGTTTTGCTTACTGTTTTAAAAAAAAATGTGAAACTTACATTTGTTTTTACTACGAATACATTATTTGTGGTTTTAAACGTGAATAAATAGTTATAACATACGGCTTCGCACGCATTTAAGAAATGTTTGTTCACATTAAAAAAACACCCGAGTCTTTTCCATATTGTAAACAGAAAAGTAGCAAAATAATATTATTTATTTCCTGGATTTACTCACACTCACTCGTCACATTACTAAAAACGCAAAAAAAATAAAAAAAATAACCGTTTTCTTTTTTTTTTGCAAACCGTACAATTTGTACGTAAAGCCTCACTGTATATTTCTTTGATCTCAATATTTGTTATTTTCAAACTCCGTCAAGTGCGGGCTCTCCAACCGCTATTTTCTTTCAGTATTAAATTTTTTACGCTTTTGAAGTATTCTGAAGTAACTTGATAATGTTACCAGACTTCGACAATAAATGGATTGACTTCCAAGTCAAGCTACTGTAGCTACACAAGCATATAATTTTTTTTAAACGTGGTAAAATCATCAAATAACGACGAGTCCTCCCACCCAGGGCACGGCAAGAGGGATTGTCAGACTCGTACTGACTAAAATCTACGGTGTCCTTCAATAGCCCTTTACGTTCCGGGGTCACGGTAATTAGTTAGTCACGCAACCCCGGCAGACTTTGGCCCTCTACAGGGGGGCCCTGTCATAATGCTGATACTCTTTGAGGCGCGCGCGGAACACAACGCGCCGTCGACCCGGGCATGGTACATGGTCAGACAGCGAGTCACGTATTATTTCGCCGCGCGACGCGGGACTGTCTCATCGAACACAACGAATTGTCTCCGGTACATAAAGGGCTATTGAAGGACACCGTGGATTTTAATCAGTACTAGTCTGGCAGTCCCTCCTACCCTGCCCTGGGTGGGAGGACTCATTCGATGATTTTACCGCGTAAAATAAAAAAACATGAGTCTATCAGCTTCATCTATACAATAGTGCAGAGTCTGCAGTTTCATCCCCCTTAGCGAAACGGTATCATCTCGCCTCCCCAACACTACGTCAATATTACTTGAGATGTGTAGGGTGACCATGAGCAGGCGGAATGGTTGCATTTCTCTCTAGGTCTGGAAGTGTTACGTTCAACATAATTTTCGTCATGATAAACAAAGTGTATCTATCCTATAAAATTTTAATTAATTTTATTATTGCACGAAGCACTAACCAACCATAACGAAGAACAAATCAGCGACAAACGTAACATAGGTAGTGTGTGATAGAGATGTCGCTCTACAAAGTCGAAACTAGTCGATTATCTCTTTCTAAAGGATGTGCAACACATTAATAATAGACTAGGTACTTATTTCTTTACAATTTATACTGAGTATCGACGTACGTGGTAGATGACCGAAGAAAAGAGTCACTATTTTTTTCTAGTATTTTATAAATCACCATGCTCAGTGACGAAATAAATCTTTCTACGTTATCATCATCATCATCATATCAGCCGTAAGACGTCCACTGCTGAACATAGGCCTCCCCTTTAGACTTCCAATAGGACCGGTTGTAAGCGGCCTGCATCCAGCGTGATCCTGTAGCCTTCATAAGATCGTCTGCCCACCTTGTGGGTGGACGTCCTACGGCCATCAGTTCTGCGTGCTATATGGCCTGCCCACTGCCATTTCAACTAGCTAATTCGTTGGGCTATGTCGGTAACTTTGGTTCGTCTACGAATCTCCTCATTTCTGAGTCGATCGCGCAGAGAGGCTCCAAGCATAGCCCTCTCCATAGCTCGTTGGACTATACTGAGCTTACTAATAGAAACATATTAACGTAGAAACATAGTCCTTTACTAAGGACTACGTTTCTACGTTATATCATTCTGATAATTCTTCCGTCCACAAAACCCGTGTCCTGTGTATTGCTACGCATGCTCTAAATATCTGTACTACATTTGGAATCTTCCAGCATTTTTCCCTCGTCATGGTCATCCTAGCTAGCAAGCCACCTGTGAAAAAAAAATGGCGGCTCGTCTTTCAGACGTCGGCTCGTTTTTCATTCGCCCACTTGAGCTCGAAAGCAAATATGCATTAAATATATCGATTTTGTTAACTCTCGTGTGTGAATAGGAATGCTCCGTGGAAAGTTGATTACTGATACTATTTCGGCTATGATTTTGGAAGATAGATGAAAAACAAAATTGTAAGACATATTTATTTGTATTTATGGGTCTGTGGTTCGCGAGGTCGAGGACTGAGGGATGCGCGACTACTGAGATAGAGGTCCTAGGTTCTATTCCCAGTAAGGTTTAGAACCGGGAAATCCTGGTTCCGAAAATCCTGCGATTTCCCGGTTCCTTGAAGGTACAGTGTCGAAAATCGTGGTTTCCAAAAAGATCCGATTTCGATTACAGTTCTCAGGTTGTGCAGTCTTGCAGGATATTTCATAAGTAATTTCTCAGCAAGCACTGAAGCTGGATTTCGGGCCTGTTTGGTGGCAATAGGGTATTCCTCTATTACAAGGAATTTGAAGAAAAAAACTGGCTAATAGTGGGCGTACTATTTATTGGTTGGTAAAATCATCAAAAATGAGTCGTCCCGCCCTGAGCGGAGGCGGAAGGGTCTGTCAGACGGCTGTGTAGGCACAGTGGTTGAGCGATTACACTGCTGCGCTGCGTGTCTCGGGTACGATTCCCGCATGGTACAAATACCGGCACGGTTCTTGAGCGCTCGGCGTAAGAGTCGCTTCGCTTTGCGCATCGAACACTTATCGACAAATGAAACGCACAATAAAACAAATAAACGCACAAAACAACGATAGAACGGGCCAATCACTACACTTTCCCCGCCCCGTTCCTCACTTCATCTACCAAAGGGACCTAATATCTTACTTCTGCGCAGGTAAAGGTCAGCGCTCAAGATCCATGCCGGTATCTGTACAAATATTTCTATGACCTACACAGAGTTGTTCCGGGTCTGGGTGTTTGTATATGTGTGTTTCTATGTTTGTAAACGCACCCACGACACAGGAGTTCCTATTGAGTGGCAATTTTTTTTTTACTAGAAAAACACCCTATTCCTTTAATTGCCATTTGCGTTCCGGGGTCCGTTACCTTTACAGACCGGTCCAGCTACCGCGCCTAACCCATATATATAGCTGACATGTTAGTTTATGTAATGTAGTCTATCCCATCATGATTTTGACAAAGTCTAGAGTTCGATTCCCGGGCGGCTGTCAGTTAGACACACTATTAACAAACTATCATCAAGTTCAAAGTTAGGTAGCTATCCTCGAAGGTGTGGGTTCATTCCCGATGCATTGTGTTATTGACAGTCCGTTAACTAACGTGTAGTTAACTAGTTAATCTGTAGTTAATCAAGACTGGTTTGCGGGTAGTTTGAGCTGTTTAGTTGTTCATAGATTTGGAGTATGATGAACAAAGTGAATCCTAATTAAAACAAATAAAAATGGCGCTGTGTTCGGCTTTCATTGTTGCTTGATATTAAGATGGCAAATCTTAATATCTGAATAAGGTTATTTCAACATTTCTTAGCAGAGCTTTACAAAAAAATGCCATTTTAACGACTTGTAAACTTATAATTATAAGATCGCAGCCTCGCCCGCATGTATCTTAAAAATACCTCACAGGAACGCAATACGGGGATAAAAAGTATCCTATTTGTTGACTCTAAACTATACATATGTGAGCCAGTCCCACATTGGGCGCCAACTATACAGGGTGTAAGAGACATCGACGCACAAACGAATACAATGGGTCCAGGACATGATTCTGGACCCCCCCGTGTTGGAATTTTTCGTCGGTTTTTTCCTATTTTTATAAGTTTGTTTTTTTTTTTGTTTAATAGTGGGCCGCGCTTAAAGTACTACAGGTACTGTGGTACTGGGCACAGTATTTAGGTATACGATGACCTTTCATTATAAACATCTAAGAAGACACCATTTCTAGTTTTTTTTACAAAAACTTTTTGAAAATTAGGAAAAATCCGACGAAAAATTCCAACACGGGGGGTCCAGAATCACGTACTGGACCCATGGTATCCGTTTGTGCGTCGATGTCTCTTACACCCTGTATTTTCATTGAAATTTGTTCCGCCGTTCTTCCGTTAATTGAGTTCCAAACATCTAGCCATGCATCCAAACTTTCACATTCATCCTACTAATATTATAAACGTGTTAATGTTTGTTATTTTCACGCAAAAACTACTGAACAGATTTTGATGGGTACACAGATAGTTTACAACCACATAGGATTTTATGTAGGAGTTTTTATCACGATTTTAGGTTCTCATGGCATAATTTTAGGTTCCCATGGCATAATTTTAGGTTCCCATAGCATAATTTTCGAGTTGTAGTAAGCGAAGCCGTAACAGCTAGTAACATATACATAGGATTGCCTTCCTAAAGAAAAACCTCAGTAGAAAAAAATATTACCTAATAAAATAAATTATTCACTACAGTCTAATTAAATTGAATTCGTAACTCCTACTAAAAACAAACTTTTACCTCACACCTAAAAACGTGCAAAAAATCCCGAATACCCGAAAACCATTTTAATTCCTCGGAATTCCCATAAATATTTCTGTGTGTAAGATAGCGAATTAAAAATTAATACTTGCCCGTCTAAAAAATACGTTAGGGGCATCCCGTTGAGGGTTTTAATTATTACAACCCCCGAGTCGAGGGGTGAAAATTAATTATTACAATAAGCTTTGTGTTATATGTTATTCTATGGAGGGTATTTTTGTTTTTGTTGTAAAGTTTTTTTAGGGTAGTTAGTGAAAACCCTTGAAGTGCTTCGGTACGTAGGAGTTCGCAAATGGGTGACTTGTCGTCCGATCATGGATTATGCCCGGGTCGACGCGCGCTTCATAGAGCTGTCAGCAATCTGACGGGGCCCCTTTTAGAGGGCCAAAGCCTGCCGGGGCCGCGGGACGTAAAGGACTATTGAAGAACATCGTGGATTTTAGACAGTACAAGCCTGACAGTCCCTCCCGCCCCACCTCGGGTGGGAGGACTCATTTGATGATTTTACCAAAAAAATTCTTTGCTTCATCCATCCATCCGTCATTTCCTTTGTACGGTGCATCCACACCGCCGGTAACATTTGTAGCTCAACGTTTCCAAATGTTGCTCGGTAACATCCGCCAACAAAATGTTACTAAGTGTTCGTGTTACTGTAAGTCGAGTAACGTTGCTCAACATTCGGTAACATCCGCCAACATGTTACTAAGTGTTGACGTGGTCGAGTAACGTTGCTCACCGTTCGGTAACAATGTTACCCCCATTATCTAACAATGTTGCCGATTGTCGAGCAACGTTACTCGACATACAGTAATACGGCAACATTTGTTGTCGGATGTTACTGCGGTGTGGATGAGTAACAATCAACAAATAGTAACAAGGAGCCACAAAAGTTACCGAATGTTGCCGAATGTTACCGTGTTGCCTTTTGTTGCTCCACAAATGTTACCGGCGGTGTGGATGCACCGGTATTCCTCCATCTTCAAAACTTAACTTCGTAACATAAGCAAGAAACATGTCTTGTTTATTCAACAATATGCATTCATATGCAGACAATTTTATATACAGGAGCAATCTCGTTCCTTTGCACTCAGCATTCGGACGAAATTGTTTCGGACACTTGAAGTTTTAAAACTTCTTTGCTTTTCAGGAATGAATTGTGTTTTAAAGTTGGATGTGTTTTTGTTGGAACGAAGATTTTGTGATTTTATCTGGAATTTTCTGGAATCCTTACTAATTTTATAATATGTAAAAGTAACTTTCTTTTATAAAAACATTGCCTTACACTTGGATTTTCATCATTTCTCATGTGTCGTGGGTGCGTTTATAAACATATAAACTCAAATATACAAACGCCAAGACCCGCCAAAGAAGTAATTCTAGGTCAAGCTAATATTTGTTCCGTGCGGGGATCGAACCCGTGACACGCAGCGCAGCAGTCCAATCGCTCAACCACTGCGCCAGCCGAAACCATGTTTTATTTTTGAATAGACACAGAATAGACTCAAATGCTCCTCAAGAAAATTGAATCTACTCATCTCATCGATCTCTCAACCTCTCCCGAGTAGAATAATTTATGTTATCAATGGGGGATTGATAACATAATTTATTCTGTATCAGCAAATATTTTAGGAGCTCTTCGGCATTTTTTCTCCCAAATCAACATGGTTGATTGAATTTTGTCGAGTCAAAAGCTTAGAGAAGTTACCGTTGTTGGTTCGGCCAAAATTATTGACACACCCAAGAAAATATTTTTTTGGATTGGTCATTTTTTAAGCCTTCAAAGTATGCTTCGAGATGTAAACAAACATGATAAAATCGTAATGATTTGTTCTTCAGCTTGACATAGTGCTCAAACACACTGCGAGCCTAGCGCGGTGGCGGCGGCGGACGCGATAATATTGAACGTATGAAATCGCCGCTCGTGGCCATACTGAAGTGACTAAGGCGGGCGCCTAGCGCGATGGCTACAAGCGATTTTGCGAGCCTAGGCGTTGCTAGGCAACAACAGATATAACGGCTTATAGTCAGCGCCATCTAGTTATCAGGACATGCACTAAAATACTACCGTAAGAGGTAAGTATTTGTAAATATTTAAATCATTTTTACTGTACTTGACTAGAGTCATTAGAATGGTTAATAATTTACTTGTATACAATCTTAAACAACCTATAAAACATTTTAAAATGAAATTCTTTAAACAATTATAGAAACTACTTTGTACCACCGGTTTGCAACATCTGAAGTCGCCGCTACAAAAATAAACGCTTGATCAGCAGTGTGGACACAGGTCGCGCCCGCCGCCGCGCCCGCCGCTGCGCCCGCCACCGCGCACGCTGCTGCCGTCGCGCTAGGCTACCAGTGTGGACACACACATAGTCGGACAAAAAAGGTTTTATAGAAACCCTAGCAAATATAAAAAAGAACCGGCTTCTTTCTAATATTTTTTTTTAATATTAAAACTACCGCCGCGCGCGCCGTCTAATGTCAAATGCAAAATGTTATTACGGCCGCCAGTGTACGGCGATTTCAATTCCAACAAGTGGGTAGCGATATTGCGCCCCCACTGTATGTACACTGCCGTGCATTGTAAAGTAGTGATAGGTTTTATATTGGTTCTGCTGGATATTTTAGCTTTTTTCTTTGTTGTTTCAAAATAAATCTATTTATTTACCCTTGGTCCCGCCTGTCATTTGTAGATTTTTGACAGTCGTTACTGTTAGTCAGAAGCTCGAAATTCTGATAACCAGTATTGCCAAGCGGTATAGTTTTACCCAGTTACTGGGTTGTTGCGGTCAGATAGGCAGACGCTCCATGTAAAATACTAATATTAAACTTCATTCGCTTCGATTGGGAGCCTTTCCTAATATACATGAGAAAAGGCTAAACAGATGATGAGTACACGCAGAGAATGTCTGGTTGCAACCGTGACAGCAAGACTCACTAGTTGACTTTAAAACATTTCTAGTAATAAATACTAAGTAAGTAGTAGAGATAACAAGGACTTAGTATTTATTACTAGAAATGTTGTAAAGTCAACTAGTGAGTCTTGCTGTCACGATTGCAACCAGAAGTTCTCGCATACATTTCTCTGCGTGTAAGGATTCGTTTCCACAGAGCATTAATTTTCAGTACCGTTTTTACGGATCCGTAATACTGTCTTGTCTTGTGAACTCGCTCAATACAACGACACGTCATCGCCGAATAAAAACGTATACGATAAACCGATCATGTATAATGGACCTCTGTGTGTTCGAGCACTAAGTTGATATAATTATCTCTTCGAACCCGTGTCTTGTGTGCACTTCGCTACGTCGTGATGCAACACATCTCACGCTATTGTTGGCATTATAAACTAATTCTCATGCCTGACATATACAGGCGGAGATAGTAAGGGTCCGTTCACACCGAGACGCGACGCGACGTGACGCGACGATAGAAAGAATGAAAAAATATTTATAAAACTCATCAACTCTACGATGATGGTAATGAAGTTAGGTTTTGAGTCGCTGTTGAAATGTACGTGTGGCGCCGTAGAGCGTCGCTTCATCGGTGAAATCTTTTCGTGTAGTAAATAAAGTTAGATTTTGAGTCGCTCTATTAAAAGGGGCGCGCAGCGTCGCGTCTCGGAGAAATGCTTAATATCTTTACGTGTTGTAAAAAAAAGTGAGATTTTGAGTCGCTCTATTGAAATGTATGCGCAGCGTCGCGTCTCAGTCTGAATTAACCCTTAACAATAGTCTCGCTCAATATCCTTCGCGAACGTTAGAATAGATTGACATTTCATTTTACGACTTTCATCAGACGCAGCAATCAAGAAGTTGTAAATTAATTTCATTACTCACTTGTCTAAACACTTAATCAATCTTATTAATTTTATTACTCTCTGATAGTGACGGATATTTACGACTGTAATGCTAATGTTATAAGGTTTATTATTGGCCTCGATATTAGTTAGTTTAGTGCTAATTAATGATAGATATCACAACGGGTTAGATACCTCACTCATCATTGTCGTCTTTTCTGGATTTGATTGCCTAAGCGGGAAAGTACTTATTGGGTTTTTCCATCAAAATTCCGAGTCTACATCAGCTGTATCCAGTTGTTGGCAATAGACTTGCCCATATACATGGAACTTGCAGAAAAAAGAAACACTACAAAAATATGGGTGTACTATTAGCTACACCACTGCCAAATCCGGAGGGGATTACATGCGTGGTTTTATGTAATTTTCGACTTGTTTCATTAATAAATTAATACGTTTTACTTTACTATTTCTACGGCCAGACAATGTCCGTCTTACTATAAAAAAGTTAAACATCTGTTGAAAACTTGCCTAAAAAAACTGCCAACACTGATATAAGGGTCATTTTGCAGTTACACTTTTTAGACAAGTGTTTCACAGATGTTTAATTTTTGTGGTATGTATGACGGTAAATGTTAAAGCACAAATATTGTTGCTTCTAGCCAAGATGAACACACAGCCAGTTATTTACCTACAATTTTATGTAAAATGTATGTACTATTGTAAAAAAGAGAAATGGAGCAAACAAGTGACAATCTGGTACCCAAGAGATGCCGTTAGGACTCGAGGTCGCAAAAAGAGAAGATGGGAGGATGACCTGAAAATGACTTTGGGTCCGCTCTGGACAAGAGTGGCGACAGACAGACAACAGTGGAAAGAGTTGGAGGAGGCCTTTGCCGCAAGGCACACCGAACTGAGAGACCTTTTATAATATAATGTGTATAATGCTTTTAACTAGCTATTAATCTATTTATTTAAGTAAAATTTATGTTTGTAAATGAAAAACTGTCATGGTTCGGTAATAAAGGTTTTATTATTATGTACTATTGGTGTATTTATATAAAGGCTATTATTAAAAATATTTTGAAACCCTAAAACCTTAAAAAAATGTTTCCAATTTTCTTTAGCCGAGTGGCGAGACGAACTTGATAAAACCAATGACCAGTGGTCCACTTTGGCCCTGAATCGTGAAAATTGGAAGTCATGGGGAGAGGCCTTTGCCCAGCAGTGGGATGATGTAGGCTAGCAGTATCAGTATCAGTAGAGTACTGTGTTGTAGGTAAGTTAAATGTGTTATGTTTTCTAACGTTTATTTTCTGTTTGTTACAGGACGTTATACACACAATCAGCACACCGCACGGACAAGTACAGAGAATCGTCGTATTTAAGAAAAACGGAGTACAAGCCATGGTTGAATATCCTTTTCAATAGTATTTAAATAATAGTAGCTTTAAGTGATTCGAGAGGTAAGAGAGAATTATTTCAAGAATGCAGGGACTGAAGTATGTATAAATGAAAACTGATATTTAAATTATTATGAAATATTATTCGTTTATTCTAGGTATATCTTCGTAAGATTTAAATGAAATAAAAAAATACATGTCGTGAAACCAGCATCAATCATTAAACAGCACTTTTTTTTTCGTTTGAGTATGTGGCCAGCCATCACTGGTGTCAATTAATTACGTCTCTGGGAACCCCACAGGCTTCTACCAGAAACTCAAAAAAACATTAACAGTAAGCTGTGTTTTATCAGAATAAAATAACGGTACAATGTTTCGATTTGACTTTTTGCCTCGCGTATGACTTATATGTCATTGCAATAAAGAAAGAAAAAAAATTAGTTAGCCCTGGAACTTCCGAAGAAGTATAAAAAAGAGTCCAATTCATCAGTACAAACAAATATAAACCAAACCTGCGGTTCGTACCAATTACATACAATATAGGAAGTGTGTTTATATTCAATCTCTTCCGCTGAACGAAACGAATACATTAAAATAAGAATCATTTATTTTTCTTTACGTTGCTCCCGGTTTCACTGCTAGCGGAATTGTATAAGCGGAGCGTAAGGCTGCGTTTCCACTGAGGCGGAGCGGAGTGCGATTCACCAATCACAAGGCTTGAAATCCACTCTCTCCTATCTCACTCTTCTCCACTCAAGCAATGTGATTGGTGAATCGCACTCCGCTCCGCTCCGCCTCAGTGGAAACGCAGCCTAAGTATGTACACATCATCTGCCTGCCTTTTCCCAACTTTGTTGGGAAGATTTCCAGTTTAACCGGGTCCAGCTAATTATCAGTATTTTATAAATAGTGACTGCCTGTCTGACTTTAACAACTTCGTAATTGAATGATACGATATCCATTCGTAAGATTGGTTGTCAGAATTTTGAGCTTCTGACTAACAGTAACGACTGTTAAAGATTCCACTGACGACACGACTGAGAAACTAGAACCAACAGCTTTACGTGATTTCTGAGCAACGGAGGAGATTCTTGCTTTGCGTTATGGCCACATATCCATAGACCAACCTCGACAAATTTATCCTTAAAGACGAACCTGGAGCGGCAGTTATTATTTAGCCAAGAATTTCTACTCAATAATTATGTACTGTGGGTCTAAAATTGTCTAGCCAGGTACGAGTATCCCTCAGGGCCCTTCCGACCATTAAAATGTAACCTGCCTACTTTCTTTACACCCACGACACCACGCAGGCGATACTTCTGGTCTAACACAGGCTACGGTGACCGCTTTCTATTAAGCGAGCCGTATGCTTGCTTGTCCCCTTTTTTCCTGAAACAAATGGCGTCCGCTCCGCTATCCGCTCTCGCAGGCACCTCGCCCTCAATCTAGAGAAGCGCCACAACTCGCGGCGCTCCCCATTCTGGTAACCGTAAAACTTCACATAAATAAACACATAGTCGGGATATATTCCATTTCAGTACTCGTTTAGTAGAGCAATACTTTAGAATTTTATGATTATTTGAATGCATGTGAAGAGTGCAACCATGTAGCAAGCTTATATTTGATACTAAGTTTCTTTCTGGCCGCGACTTCGTCCGCGAAGATTTTTTTGGAACGAAGTTCCTTATGGCGCGTTGCGAAAGGGCCCCGGGGGCTAGGCGGAAAAAATTATCACGACACTTTTTACCGACTGTGCGACGCAAAGGAGGGTAATGTGTGTATTACCATGGAATGGAATGGAATGGAGTGGAGTGGAGTGGGGTGGAGTGGGGTAGTTGGTGTGGAGTGGGGTGGAGGAGTGTAGTGTAGTGTAGTGGAGTGGAGGGTCGAAAATCACCTGAACCTTTTTTTAACTTGCTATCGTTAAGCAAGTTGAAAAAACAGGTTCAAGCTATTTTCGACCTTATTGACATTTAAAATTTTGTTTGTTTTTTCTCACATTCTCGTTAGCTAACATTGCTCCTTCATTAAAATCCGGTGCTTGCATAAATGTCAATAAGGTCGAAAATCGCTTGAAGGTCGGAACATTTGCTTATCGTTAAGCAAATGTTTTCCGACCTTCACTTGTATTACCAACTGATTCCCACCAGTAGGATAAATCGGTAAAAAAACAAGACAACCATTTTAATTCGGTCGCATTGGACAGTGTGGTGTCGCGACGATTATTTTTGTTGAGTGTATACAGTAACTTCGTTCCATCCGGGTGTCCCTTGACACCTCTCAAGTTTTTTTTAAACGTTTCTCTAGGAATTTCTCCTGTGTCGTGGGTGCGTTTACAAACATAAAAACTACCAAACACCCAGACCAGGAGGACTTGCAGATCATACAAATATTTCTTCCGTGTGGGGATCAAACCGGCGATACGCTGCACAGCCGATCGTTCAGCCACTGTGCCAAAGATAGCTTATTTTTCTATATCTGTAACCACATAAAAAGACCACAAATATAAAACACGTTAGTTACGTTTTCTTCAGTAGTAAAACTTACTGAACCAAACATACATAAAGATTTTTATTAGTTAAACATCTTTCAGTGTTTGTTTTGCTTTCAACTGTAATGTCAGAAACTGTTGAACTGTTTATGATTAAGATCCTCCAGTTGATATTGAGCTGTCAAATAGAAAATTGTATATGTCAGGAAAAAAGTAAAAAAAAGAACTAATACTTCACAATCGTCATCTGCAGTCTTTTCCCAATTATGTTCTGAATTAAAGTGGCAGTCAGGACCATCCGCTTGCATATAGAGCGACTAAGTTTTTCCCGCGGATTTGCGCCCGTTAATTTAGAATTTCACTATCAATTATTCTGATCATAGTTACAACTGGCGCCTGCTTCCATCAAATGAACTTTATCTTCGTGACAGTACTCTTTTCTGGAATGAAGAGTACCCTATGTCCTTGTTTGTACATCTGGCAACGTAGATGCAAAATTTCAGGATAATCGTTTTAGTGGTTTGGGCGTGAAGAAGTAACAAAGAAACTTTTACATTATTATAATATTAGGAATAGTTGGGCAAAGAAGCAGTCCTCTCATCTCTATAAATAGTATAAATAAAGTTTCAGTAATATTATATAACACTAGCTGACCCGGCAAACGTTGTTTTGCCATAAAAAAAAAGAAATTAAAAATTTTGTTTGAAAAATAAAAAATAAATTTAGGGGTGGACTACCCCTAACATTTAGGGGGATGAAAAATAGATGTTGGCCGATTCTCATAGATACCGGATAAGCACAAAAAATTTCATCAAAATCGGTCAAGCCGTTTCGGAGGAGTATGGCAACGAAAACTGTGACACGAGAATTTTATATATATAACATGTAACATTTACGACATTCTGTTATTACATGTTTTATGTTCGAACATGATAGTTTATGGCGCATTCCGCGGTAAAAAATATGGTGTTTTAATTAGTGATTAAGTTCTTGGTGTACCTAAATGAGTTGTTCTTAGTATACTTTGTAAGTTTATATTAAGGAAATCAGGAAAATATATGCATCATAGTATCTACAGGGTGGCCCAAAGAGAAATGCACTTTTGAAAAATCAAGCTAATATAAACTGTACAATTTTATAGAACTCTTAATGACGTCGTTGACGGATACAGCATTCTTTCGATCAGGCAATTCAATTTGTAAAAGAAATCGTTACAGTTTCCATGTGTGTGCATTGCAGTGAAATTCTTTCTGGGCCATCCCGTATTTAATGTATTACGAGGAATAAGTGAAAAAAGATTCCAAAGGTACATACTATCGAATAAAAACTATATCTTTCACTTCGTTGGTTTGTTTTCTTCATAATAAGGGTTGTCATACATTGTCTATGTTAACACCTTAGTAAAGCTTAAATTTTTTGTATTATTGTTATAAAAAGGGGTGGTTTACAGTGGTCAAGCAACAATGATTCGAAACCGCTGATAGAGCGCGGTGATCGATACTCGTAAGCATACAAGAGGTATAGTGATTCATATATTTATACTGCTTTGATGATTAAGTATATCGGAATGCTGGGCTGTGAAAAAGATGAATGAGAAACGATTGCATGTAGCGGAGATGAGGATGTTGAGATGGATGTGTGGAGTGACAAGAATGGATAAAGTAAGGAATGAGTTTATAAGGGGAAGTTTGAAAGTGGCGCCGGTTACAGAAAAAATGAAAGGGAATCGTCTATCTTGGTATGGACATGTGATGAGGAGGGATGACACCCATGTGACTAAGAGAGTGATGAGTATTTTAAATGTTGATGGATGGAGAGGAAGAGGAAGCCCAAAGAAAAGATGGATGGATTGTCTAAGGAATGATATGAATGAAAAAGGAGTAAATGATACTGTGACCTCTGATAGAGAAGAAAGGAAGAAGAAAACGTGTTGCGCCGACCCCAAGTAGAATGGGATAAGGGCCGGAAGAAGAAGAAGATGATTAAGTAGGAACACCTATGTTTAAAAGTAGGAAAAATACAGGCAGATCGATAAAAAATATATATAATGTTCTGATGTTATGAAAACCATAAAAAACTCATCGTGAAACAGATGGAATAATACTATGCTAATAAAACAGTCAATGACTGCAAGTAATATAATAAAAATATCATCGTTTTCAAGATGTCTATTATAACCGTGACTAATGTCTGCTTTTCAGAACTATTTCAATGTGAAAAATATTTCTATGTGATGCGCCCGAGTGCCTTTGCTAACGCAACGGGTCGAGTTCGAATTTCAAAGCGCTGTCAGTTTGGCAAAATGGCCGATTTCATTTATTTGACATTTATTTTATGCTTCACTTCTCGCGACGGAATCAGTTTTCTTACAAGTTGTGAACTAGTGTGATTATTAGTTCGGTTTTTATGTAATAAGGTATTTGACAGGAAACAAAATACACTCTTACACACACGAATATACCTACACTCTTGACCTAATCAACTCTTTAGGTGAAGTTTTATTAATAGATAACAATACAATAGTAAATTAATTAAACCTAAATATTTACCAAACAAAAAACTGTACATAAAACCAATAACTAAATTAAACTATTACATATTTAGCATCGAAAAATTTATCCTCAACGCTGTCAGCTGGTAATGTGCCCAAGAGACTGGCGGCGTTGCCTCTTTGTATGGCTAAGCTTAACCTCATCATCATCATCAGCTTATAAATGTTAAAATGTTCCCACTGCTGGGACACAGGCCTCCTCTCTGTGAGAGGGAGTGGGCCGTAATCTACCACGCGGGCCCAGTGCGGATTGGTAGATGTCACATGTCTTCGAATTTTTGGTTCTAGGACATGCCGGTTTCCTCACGATGTTTTCCTTCACCGTTTTGAGAGCAGTGGTGTTGAAATAAATTACACAAAGTAATGCGCCTGACGGGGTTCGAACCCACGACCTACTACTCGTAAGTCGAGGCCGATACCACTTGGCCACCACTGCTCTCTTAACCTCTTACCAAGCCAAATCAATTATTTTGATTCTAAATAAGCTTTATTAGTAGGTTTACGAGCTAATAAGAACGTTTTCGCGGAAAAAACTGTAAAACCAAAAAATATCGTTTGAAAATCACTCACACAACATATTCTTTCTTTCTACTCTCTTTCTAAATTACATCCGACAGTTTTAAAACTTTTTTCAATAATATAAATAAACGGAAGACTAAATCTATATGACTTATAGTCGAAATTGTCACGATTCAGAAAAAAAATTGTATGAGTTATTGAAAACATGTGGGTGTTTTGACTGGGCGCTTATCACACCATAGTGTAACGACAATTAACACAAAAAATATTTGCTGTTTATCATCATTATCTTCCAGCTTGCATTATCTTTCTTATTCTACCACGATACTCTTTCCTGAAAACATTCAGAAGATCTATCCGAAATATGGTGTCATATTTTTTTTTTTGCATTTTATTATTGACTATAAAGAAAAATAATGTAGGAAAATTATATTGAACAACTTTCTGCTTAGGATCAAGATCACAAATGCAAAAAATACTGCTGTTCATAGATCACCTGTCCCAGAAAAATCTTCAATACCCTTTCAATTTAGCAACTTAAAATCATCGTCCAAAAACACAAATGAAAACCGTCATTCCCACAATAAGGCTGCGTTTCTACCAGAGATGTGTGATGGAAATGTGTCGTGCGACAGTGGCGTAGGGTAAATATTCTTGAAAGTGAAGCCGGACCAAAACGTGAATTCCAGTAACTATAGCTTTGGCCTAATTTTAGCCTTTTTAGTTTAAATATTCAACTCAAATTCTTGTCAAATACATATTTTTCTTACATCAATCAAGCTCAAACACAAGGTAGCTGCTGTGAATCGTTGAGGAGTTTCCTCAACTGTCACTCGGCTCTATCATCAGATATTATTCTCCAGACCTTTATTAAATTGTAGTGCTTTGAAATACTTAATGAAAAAACTTACAAACATACTACTCGCCCCTACGATTTATGAAAGTTTTACTCGATTTCTCTGGTTTCCGTTATCAAACCCTGATTTCCTTATCACGAACCTTACTTTTGAACTATCTTCTTTTCAACAAAAAAAAACATCAAAATCGGTTCATTAATGACGAAGTTATCCCGCGAACAAACATAGAAAAAAAACAATAAATAATGATTATTACACGGACGAATCGAGTAACCTTTTTCATTCAGAGTATTAAACATGGTGCACGGTTACAAATTAAATAATAAATATTTTCTCAAAAGCTTATACTAATCGCCTACAGATCTTAACACCGCGATTCAGGATCGTGACGTAATTGCACAACGCCATCTAGTTGAAAACTTCGAAACTAGCATGACACTGTTTTACTGTGACCGCTTATCAAACAATACCATTGAACTGAAATAACCTTGTTGTTACTGCACTAACTACGCAAAACTTATCAATTTTAACAATAACACCAAATCAAATGCAAATGGACAGGTGAAAACAATAAATACAATACTATTAATAAACGCGAATCAAAACTAATGTGAATCTGTCATCCAAATAATATTTTTTGACGCCCTTTGAATGTTTTTTTTTTTTTGTTTTGTACATACTACTGCGCGTATTTATAGTTTGTATATAATTTTAGTATTGTAGTATTTATACACACATCAAAAGTGTCTAGGGATCAAGCATTTTTATGCGGATTTCTTGAGATTGAGATGTGGCTTTGTAATAAATTTATGATTTTATAAATTTATATGGATCCTTTTTGGTGCATTTCATAATTTGAATCAGGAACTGTGAATCAAATTCGAGTAAAAGATGAAAATCAGCTGTCAATATTTTCCCTATAAAAACATACAACGCATTGAAGACATTATTAGTGCTACTGTTTCCCTACTACTGATTAAAACCAACGTTATTATGGAGCGGCGACGTCATTTAAGCAGGGAAGAAATGCTCAGAGCCGTGGGAATGATAGAAGCTGGTTCCCGGCAACGTACTGTGGCTTTAGCTCTGAATACAAGTCAGAGTGTTATCAGTCGACTTTGGACACGTTACCGAAGCACTGGTACCGTGGCTGAGCGCCATGGAGGACGGTATCGCTGCACCACACGGAGACAAGACCGATACATTCAAATCTTAACTCGAAGAGCTCCAACAATAACCGCCATGATGTTAGCCGTGAGGCTTCATCACTCTTCAGGGAACTTAATTAGCGACCAAACAGTCAGAAACCGCTTGCATGAAGTGAACCTTCATTCCCGAAGACCGCTACGGGTACCACCTATAGCAATGCACAATCGTAGGATTCGATATCAATGGGCTCTTGAACACAGAAATTGGGCAGAAGAACAATGGCGTTTCGTGTGCTTTTCTGATGAGTCTCGTTTCGGTATGAGACCGGATACAAGACGTATACGACACTGGAGAACCCCTGGACGCCAACAGCGATTAAAATCCTGCCAGGAAGTCCATCCTTATAGTGGTGGAACCATCATGGTATGGGCGGGTATTTGGATCGGCGGAAGAACTGAGTTGATTTGGATCAGAGGCAACCTCAACGCTCAAATTTATGCTGAGACGATTGTATCAGACGTCATCGTTCCTCTACAAGTGCAAATCGGTCCCTTATTTCAGTTAATGCATGATAATGCACGACCGCACACCGCAAGAGTTGTAAGACAGACTCTCGCCGCAGCTAACATCAATGTCCTGCCCTGGCCTGCTCAGTCGCCAGACTTGAATCCGATTGAGCATGCATGGGATATGCTACAGAGAAGAGCTCTGCCGAATATGGAGGGTATCCAGTCGCAAGAAGACCTTTTTTTTGTTGTTGCAACGAACATGGGCGGCCATTCCACAGCGTGATTTGGATGAACTCATTTTGAGTATGCCAAACCGATGTTCTTGTGTTGTTAGTGTTCGCGGTAGAAACACGGATTATTAATTGTTTAAGTTACCCAATAAAATTTTAAAGAAAACTGTTATTTCAGTCTTTTTTTCGAACTTTTGTGTTAGTGGTTCAAATGTCAAAAATCCCTTTATTAGGAAAATGGCAAATTTCTTTATTAATGCAAAGGTGACTTGGTTTATCGTTACTGTGACAAACGAAAACACTTTATTTGATGAATCCTTAAAGAAAATTTTAATTAATATCAATCAGGAGAAAAGTTATTGCAAAAATATATGTTGATCCCTAGACACTTTTGATGTGTGTATTAGTATTAATATGTAAAATAAAGTTAAGTATTTGACCTATATGTCACTAATAATTTGTAAATAAAGTAATTTTGAGTCAAAGTAAAATAGAAATCAAAATTAAATAATACTATCTAAATGAATTACGAAGTCCAGTATCATTCCATCTCGTTCTGACGTACGCATTTCATATCTCTGTCCTTATAATAAGCCGGAGACATTCGGCTTCCCAACGTCCTTTATTTAGCGGTGTTACGTAGCGTCGAGCTCACGATCGCTACAAGAGGAAGGATTCCTGTTTTGCCTTACGGCTTGCCTGTTTTGCGCGAGTTGAAATTGCACGGAAAAAAATGGTGTTTATTTATTTCTTTAATTTTTATTTTCTTAAGTAAATGTTTATTATTTCTTTGATTGTTAGTTTTAGTGTTTTTCTTTGATTGTTATTTTCACAAGCAATGTAACTTAGTAAATAATTAATTTGTCTAAATGATAAATGAAAATCATTTATATTAGTATTTGCTATATTTCGAAAGTGAAGCCGATAGGAATCGGCATGTTAGGGGCCTTCGGGCCTGTCGTGCGAGGATGTCTAGCTGCTGTGCTGTGAAAATGTGTGGGCGTTTCCACCAAAGCTGTGCGATGAAAATGTGCCTACGAGAATGTGTAGCGGAGCTGTAAAAATACGCATTAATGTGTAGTGCGAGGATGCGTTGCGAAGCTATGAAATGGGTCGACGGGGTTGCGGTAACAAACTCCGTTTATGGACTGGCTGGTACAGTATGCGCAAACCTCGCAACACACTCTTCTCAACACATATTCCTCGCAACACATCCCTCGTACACATCCCTCGTAGACATCTCTCGCAACACATCCCTCGCACACATTCCTCGTACACATCCCTCGCACACATCCTTCCTTTGTTTTGTGTGTACAAAAATCTAGTTCCGCTGAGCCGTTTCCACCAGAGCTGTGCTGACCGAGGCGAGGTAAATGAAGTGATTCTATTGGTTCTTTAAAAGCACATTCCTCGCTACACATCCTCGCACATCTCTGGTGGAAACGCAGCCTAAATGTTGTAGTTTTATTTTTATTTTCCAGACAATTTGTAATGTTTACAAACAACTTTGTTAGAAAACATGTATTTTCCATTACAATAACCTCTGAGGTTGTTAACCACATCTGATTTATGAAACACAAGTTCGTTAGCGTTTGATTAATGACATGTTACAGTAATAACATGTTGTAACATTTGTAAAGCCATGTTACGCATTAGTGTAATACAAGGAATGTTATTAGTTGACACAAGGCCGTGCAACGACCTACGCAATTATGTTTTTTTGAAAGCAAATTTTTTATTAAATTTTTACCTAGAGTTTTTTTTTTTTTATTTTCAACATTTTTGACAACAAATTTTTACCAACGAATAATGATAATTATATTATATTTAGTATATAGTTTCGTTAGGGCCTTTGCTCAAGTGTGGGACGGAAAAGTTGAAATAAAAAAGGAAAGATAAATAATTTCATAGTTTAATTTAACTATCTAAAAACAGTGAAATAAATATTTTGCCGTTGCGACACATTTTATTCCGCTGATTAAAAATAGTGAATTGCTAGATCTAGAAAATTATAAAAATTATAAAAAAAAACGTGTTATTGATAACCGAATTTTATTTACAAACAAATACGTTTGCAATCAAGCCATGTAACTTATTAGTGTTATACAAGGAACTTCATTAGTTGACACCTACGCGGTTGTAAATCATGATAGAATTGTATTTTTAATTAATAGCTCACATTAATAATAAATAATACCTTTTTCCCGAGTGTAGACGATTTTCGGACACTTTTCTTTTTGGTTTATGTTTGATATATATAATATAATAGTTGATATATATAATAGTTGTGATATTGATTTTTTACTTTTAATCGGTTTAAGGATTTTCTTACAGCTTTAAAGGTCGTCTCTTTCTGTTCAGGTTTTTCTGAAATATTTCTATACTTGAGAACTTGGCTTGACACGCTACCGCGTGTCTAGAAAAGCAATAATTATGGTAATCGTTTCTTATTTTGTGATAAAGAAAATCCATTACTGAAATATGACAGATTGTGGTAGCTTGATATGCTGGTGTCTTTACAACGATTAAAATTCGCAAATGGGGAAGGCCGGTCAAAGCTAATTGTAGATGGCGCCACCATAGCTAAGTCCTAATTCGACTAATGAGGTAGTACTATTTTGAAGTACGAGTATAAGATTTGAGCCAATTACGATGCTTGGAACAAGCTATACTAGCGCCATTAGTTCCCCAGTTGCTATCCCCATTATGGGAATATAAGAGTCGTTACTTTAGTTTTTAAATGTCGTTGCTCACGAGTGGGAGTGGGAAACAAAAGGCGACCAAAAACAAATGTCCAAATTAAAATCTTTACAGATTTAATTAATTCTCCCTAATCTTGAATTCGAACAACGGTTACGTGAAGAAGTATTAGTAATAAAATCTTTGTTTAATTACAGTTTCTGCATAATATTTTTTCCGAAGGGACTGTTATTCAAATTAGTTCGAAGTTTTCACACAAATTGAAATATAAGTAGCGACGTCTGTGATTCCGGGGTGTGAACTGTGTCATAAGCGGCAGCGATTAAAAAAAAAACGACGGGTTGCTCTCCGGGAGTGCCGGTAGAAGTGAAAACTTTTTATTACTGTGTTATATTTTGAAACAGGAGTGGTACAGATATGAAATTAACGAATTTCGTTACATCTTGTTAGTGTCGCACAGGTGTCACATCACAAATGTTTTCATATGTGCTCTATAGATGGCGTTGCACGATTAAAATGCAAGCTATCGTTTGCTTCTTCATTTTTACGTTTCTACGTGGTTCACGCTAAGAGCGATAGGTGGCGCTTATTTAAATTACGTCTTACGCTTTTTCGAACAGGGTCTCGTGACCCTGATGCGAGTTTTACATTTTTACCCATTACAAAAAAAAGTATACAACGCCGCTAAAGAAGTTTTCACTTCAAAAAACACTACAACGTGAATATTTTCCGTATCGTGTTAAGCTAGCTTTAGTTTTTTTAGGAGAATTATAATATGTATTGCTACGAAATTCATAAAAAGGTTTAGAATAATTTCATTGTCATTCATACTTAAAAAATAAAACTAAAGTGGCCTTTTTCATTTTGTGATAATTTACTTTGTGGATCTACCCCCAAGAGATTTCCACAAATAATAATTATAACAACATTATTAAGCGAACCGAAAATAGTAGCCCACATTATTATCATATTACATTAGCTGTACAGTGTACCTTCACTCTACATATTTAGATGTAACTAACTTCCATTAATTGGGTTTCCTCCACAAACAAGGTTAACCAGGCAACGCTGTGGCTATCAAATAAATTGATCTATCAGTTTAGTTTGCCATTTAGTGGTAATGGCCTAGGTTTAAACGGATTTGAAGCATAATACGGTGTTCATTTGGATACGAATGAGTGTATTTTTAGGTGCTTAGCGCTGGAAATCTATACGTCTACACTTATAATTCTGTTAGTGAAAAGTGATACAACTCGACTGCTTTCTTTACGCAAAAAAGGCACATCTAAAAAAAGCAAAATACAAAGAATAATAAGCCTTAAGTAGTAGTAGTGAGGTTTATTTTTCTTTGCATTTTTTTGCGCAGATGTGCCTTTTTTGCTTAAAGAAGGATGTCGAGTTGTATCACTTTTCACTAAGGGTACAGAATTATTATAAATCAGAAGAGTTTGTTTGTTTGAACGAGCTGATCTCAGGTACTACTAGTTGGAATTGATTTCTTTTTTGTGTCCGATAGTCCGTTTATCGAGGAAGACTATAGGCCATATAACTTCACGCTTAGATCAATAGGAGCTGAACAGCTGGTAAAACCGCGGGGCAAAGCTAGTTAATAATATAATATCTTGGTTTCAATCTTGCGCTCTAAAGTGATACAACTCGACTGCTTTCTTTACGCAAAAAAGGCACATCTGCTCAAAAAAATGCAAATAAAAATAAGCCTTAAGCACTAAGGGTACAGAATTATTATAAATCAGAAGAGTTTGTTTGGATGAACGAGCTGATCTCAGGTACTACTAGTTCGAATTGATTTTTTTTTTGTGTCCGATAGTCCGTTTGTCGAGGAAGACTATAGGCCATATAATTTCGCGCTTAGACCAATAGGAGCTGAACAGCTGGTAAAACCGCGGAGCAAAGCTAGTTAATAATATATCTCGGTTCCAATCTTGCGCTCTTTGTTAGTTGCCAATCCGCGTCCTACATCCGAGTGTTCCAGTCGTCAAAGAAAACGGTAATATTTGAACAAACCTATAGATAGCCGGAGAATTTAATGTTTGAGCAGATTAATCTTACGAATATTAAACTTTATATCAATGTATGGTTGTTAGTAACTCAATCACGCTAGAACAGCTGAACGAATCAGAATGAAACCTGGGACAAAAATCTATTGAATGTAGTCTGTAATAAATAGCAAATAGGTACAAAGAATTAAAAGGAGGAAAGAGTTTTTATTTATTTGTACCATTTTAAAACTTCAAACAAACGAAATGGTTTTAAGATTCCGCCTAAAAAATATTTTTACCCGCTACCGCTTATCACAACGATCCCACCCTTACCTTTATTACATAAAATGGCTTTAGCTCTGAAGATATTTGAATAATACCGATGTCTCTTCTACTTCATCGTCCAATAACATTATGAGAAACGTAATCCGATTTTAGTATCGTCAGACTTTTTCTTTCAGAGAGTAGACAAAAATAAAACGTCTTTTACAACAATACGGATAAAAATATAGTTTTTTCTACTTCTTAACAAAAGAGATAGAAAATATGGTTTTGTCTAGAACAGAATTTTTTTCCATACTCGATTGGGCCCGCATTGTCGTAGGTGTTTTAATTTGAATGTGTTTAATGATTGTTGCTGGTTTGGAAATGTAAAAATGGGCCAAATGACTTCCAGGGTTGTGGGGATGTCTCTAACTTACCGAAGCCCTGTTGCAAAAAGGGCTATTATAGAAACAGGGTGGGTTTTATTCATCATGAGTTTGAGAGTGCTTTTCATTCCACCCAGAAAGAGAGGTCTCATTTGTTGATTTCCTACTCCAAAAATTGAATCCTACGCTGAAAATGGGAATGCCCCAATTACATTGATATTCCAATTTAATTACTTTTGTAATTCTTGTACTTTTTATGTGTTTGTATTGTCAATTATTTCCATGTTATCACACAAACTATTTCCTTAACTCCTGGCCACAAATTTGAAAGTGTAGAATCAGCGACAAGAGCTAAAGAGGCGCTACACGGCTGCGACATATACTCCGGATGCTGCACACTCAAAATAGAGTTCGCAAAGGTGAGTCTAACTTATTTATATTTTTATATAGATGTAATAGCTTAAGAAGTTATAGCTAAAAGCAACTTATAAACCGTGACTTTTTAGTCGTCTTACAACGGCAGCCCAGTTTATGTATCCAATGACTAGGAAACGTTTATAATAAAAAAATGGTATTTAAGAGATTTAAAAATTTAATAATAAAATTTTAATTCGTTATTATGACGCAAGACGTAGTTAGAAACACCCTTGTCTCATAGAAAATGGAGATGGAATGATCTGCCCGACTATTGCGCTGGGTAGGTATACTCTACAGCTTGATACGTAAACATTTTAACAGGGTGTTGCACATTTCTAATGTACAGACGCCAGCACATCAAGCTACCACAATCTGTCAGATTTCTATAATAGATTTTCAACCTTATCACAACAATGGAAGGTTAATGTTTGATTGGTTAAATCTGACAGATTCGGGTAGGTTGACCTGCTGGTGTCTGTACCTTAATTAATTTCTAATAAAATTATTATTAACGATAAAAAAAAACTCGCCTAGAGGTACGAGTATTTTAGGATTACTTTTGTATTAAGACGACTAAAAAGTCACGGTGTATAAACTTATAGCGCCTGTGCGAAATACAGTTTATTAGTATAAAACACGGGTGCCACAATTGCTATGAGAATAATCGCAGGAAATTGATTTTTTAACAGATTTTTGCGCCTGGAGAGGTGTAAAAACCAACTAAATGATCTGACTAATTAATTTTCTCTCTCTTTAAATATTCAATTTTTTAGGTTTAAAGGTTTCGAAATGCCTGAAACACTTTTTTTAAACCAAAATAATCGCATCTTTAAATAACTACGTCTAGCTTCGTTCAAAACCACTTTTGTTTAGCCAGGTCAGGATTTCTGTGTTTAGGGAAAATCGAAGAAGTATTGAGCAAGTTTTTAGCGTGCCTCAAGCAGTTTTCCAAAATTTGAAGTAGCTCTTAGGGTATAAGAATAACCAGAGAGCCTAGGCAAGTGTCAAACGCATACCGTCGTACCACAAAAACTTTTAAACGTCTGTTGAACACTTGTCTAAAAAAATGTCAGATTATGGCGTTGAAATAGGTCCGTTTTGCAGTCACACTTTTTTTAGACTAGTGTTTAACAGATGTTTAAGCTTTTGTAGTAAGGCTGTTAAAGTTGAAAAATCGGTCTTTCGAAAAAAAGAAAACATAATAATCCCATCAGTAAATAATAAAAAAACCGGCCAAGTGCGAGTTGGACTCGCCCATGAAGGGTTCCGTAGCAGCAAGCATAGATTAGAGATATAATTATATTGAGATTAGTAAGTAATATACACAAACAATAAAAATAACTTTGTTTTTCATAGTATTTGTATGAATGGCAAAGTTATATTTGCAGTTTTTAAAATGTACTATATCTCAAAAACTGCTAACTGTATCTCATCCAAACCAAGTTTCGTTGGTAGTTTTGGTTGAGGTCTACATTATATATTTTTTTTAGTTTTATCATTCTCTTATTTTAGAAGTTACGGGGGGGGGGACACACTTTTTACTACTACTACAAACTGTTCAGTTTAGAAAAAAATGATGTTAGTAACCTCAATATCATTTTTAAAGACCTATTCATAGATACCCCACACGTATGGGTTTGGTGAAAAAATTTTTTTTGAGTTTCAATTCTAAGTATGGGGGGCACCCCCAAAATTTGTTTTGTTTTGATTTTTGTGTGAAAATCCTAATGCGGTTCACATAATACATCTTTCTACAAAGTTTCAACAGGATAGCTCTTATACTTTCGACAAAAAGTGACTGTGACATACACGGACAGATAGACAGACAGACAGACAGACATGACGAATCTATAAGGGTTCCGTTTTTGCCATTTGGCTACGGAACCCTAAAAAGTTATCGAGGCAATTATTTTTGCAATTTTTTTTTTTTCTCAAAGGACATCTTCAACGGCACGCACGTCTAGTCTCAGTAGAGGTAGCCACACAATTCCCGTCCATCGGTCAGTAACTCAATCCGTTAGGGGGCGCTAAGTGAGCTCTCAAGAACAAAACGTTTACCCCAGTGTAAAGTTACCACCACTTATAGGTATGACAAGTTTTCGGTGCTCTCACCCCAAAGATGTTGTGAAGTGACAATGATTGTGGTTGGATTACTTTTGTTTTTAAAAGGGGGTGAAGTTGAGGGGTTGTTCTTTCACCCCTCTTTGTAATAGTGGGCTTATTTAATGCAGTTATATTTGCATGCTGAATTTTCTTTAGAACGTTATAATTACATATTAATTTAATTATTGGGCGCTTTAATCAAATACAAAAACAATTTATGAAAGAATGGAATGGGATGTTGACAGCCTAAATATTGGAAAATTTAATTTGGCATCATCCTTAAAAACGTTACTTTATTAAATTTACGACTAATCGTTTCTTACTGTGAATTCAAAAGTACCGTCAAAAATAAAAAATCAGTTAACCACATTCCTTTTAAATACAATCAAATCCAATCAGAACTAACTGTCCGAAGCAGGAAGAACACACAAAAGTAACGGTGTTCCTGCAAATTTTGCTTATTCGCCCCTTTTCTCGGTGAGCGAGCGGGATATTCGCGCTCAAAATAAAAAAAAACAGGCCAAGTGCGAGTTGGACTCGCCCATGAAGGGTTCCGTAGCAGCAAGCATAGATTAGAGATATAATTATATTGAGATTAGTAAGTAATATACACAAACAATAAAAATAACTTTGTTTTTCATAGTATTTGTATGAATGGCAAAGTTATATTTGCGGTTTTTGAAAATGTACTATATCTCAAAAACTGCTAACTGTATCTCATCCAAACCAATTTTCGTTGGTAGTTTTGGTTGAGGTCTACATTATATATTTTTTTTAGTTTTATCATTCTCTTATTTTAGAAGTTACGGGGGGGGGGACACACTTTTTACCACTTTGGAAGTGTCTCTCGCGCAAACTGTTCAGTTTAGAAAAAAATTATGTTAGTAACCTCAATATCATTTTTAAAGACCTATTCATAGATACCCCACACGTATGGGTTTGGTGAATTTTTTTTTTTTGAGTTTCAATTCTAAGTATGGGGGGCACCCCCAAAATTTGTTTTGTTTTGATTTTTGTGTGAAAATCCTAATGCGGTTCACATAATACATCTTTCTACCAAGTTTCAACAGGATAGCTCTTATACTTTCGACAAAAAGTGGCTGTGACATACACGGACAGACAGACAGACAGACAGACAGACAGACAGACAGACATGACGAATCTATAAGGGTTCCGTTTTTGCCATTTGGCTACGGAACCCTAAAAAAGCATCGCCGTTGCAACGCCCCGTGTCCGTGTAGCGGTGGGACGGTATGATAGGGATGTTGAAGTGACCAGGCTATTAACGGGACTGTCCTGGTTTGTAGTAGGGATGCAATAATAACTCCCTCTAAAACTGTACGAAATAGCATGTGTCGTGGTTAAATTGGTACTGTGGCCTTAAGAGGAAACAGCAAGGGCTGGAGAATTGGAAAAGAGGTATTTGTAAAATCTATTGCTATCGCGCAACCCCAAGCCTTCCCCCGCAGAGCGCGATAGAGACAACACCAGCTTGGACCGAAAATACCTTATTAAATGGCACAAAATCAACGATTCGTAGTCCCCTGATTACTCCTCCAAAACTTAACCGATTTCACTACTTTTTTCTTTAAAAAATAAAGAAAGGCATTGGCCGTGTTCCTATGTTTTCCTTTTTTTATATAATTTCGTCAAATTTGTTTTCTGGATATTTGAACATAGCGGAAAATCTGGCCATTTTTTTTAGGATTTTGAATGTTCATATCTCTTTTAACAATTAATTTATAGAAAAAAGGAAAACATAGAGACATGCTAATAGTGGTCATAGATTTTTTGTAAAAAAATAATTGCTCTACTGGCATTATCCAGGGAGAAAACAGGGGACTACGTTTGTATGGAAAAACGGCCGTGCTGGTTCTACGCATCTCAAATTTAGGAATTTACTGTTTTGTATAAATTGACCAGCACTCTGAACTCATTAAATTTTTGCCCAAATTCAGAAACATATTGAAGAATTCGTTTTACTTATTGTTACTATTAGCCTGTGTCATCCCACTGCTGGGCAAAAGTCTGTCCCCATGATTTTCAACTATTACCTATGATTCAGGGGTTAAGCTTTTTTCTTTCTCATAACTTTTTGAGCATATCTTTAGCCAATCGCGTTCATAACAGTCAAGAATATCCCTATAATCGCTATCCTCACAGTCAACCTACCTACCCGTTAGGCAGGGTGCTTCATTTGACAGCATTGTTCGGAATAGCCTTCCCATCTTTTTATTCGATTTCATTTCTCCATAGGATAGGAAGGATCTGATGAAGTTTTTACATTCATTGTCGCTCCCGTTTGGTTTTTGACAATGGCGCTAACGGTAATTATGTTAGGGGTGAGTTACAGTTGATTCGGTGTTTAATTTTGTAGAGTTAGGGGTGAGTTACAGTTGATTTGGTGTTTAATTTTGTTGAGTTAGGGGTGAAAGTAGGGGTAGTAAATCTTACTTTTTGTACGTTTCTTTTTCTTCTATCCATACCATATCCCTCTAACCTTAGAAGTCTAATACGAAAACCTCTCCTCTTTTTGTTACGTAGCTGATACTGCCCCCCCTTTCCCCAATTCCACCCATGAACTCTATTCCCGCTCCAAACCATCCTTAAAAACGGATTTAATTCGAAATTCGAAACAGTATCGCATTGGACCACACAACAGTCCTATTTAGCCATTCAGAAAAATGAAGATCGCCGCAGTTTACAGACACGCGCCGGCGTTCCAATAAAAAAACGTCGTTCGCAATTCGAATTTCGAATGCGAGCTATTTGCTTGACAACCGTCGCACTGTTTGGACGTGTGTCGGGATTCTCAGGATCGAAATTTTCCGTTTAATTTCGTATTTTCATTTAAAATTGCATTTGTATTCGTTACAGAGTAAAGTTTCGGTTGAGTGGGTTTTTTCTTTTTTAATTGTAATGAACGCATACAGTTTCGGGTCTGTATCAATCGTATTTAATATTTTTTTTCCATTTAAATCACAATATTGGCCAAGTCTCTGCCTTTCATGGCGTCTAACCTGTTGTAACGAGTCGCTAAAAGCACTCCTATCTTCAAGTGGTTGGTGTAAGACGCGCACTCCTGTGGTGATAGGGTTGCCAACTGCCGTATGTACTTACGTACAGGGTTACCAATTAAAAATTTTGAAGTTTTGTTAGACACGGCTTTTCATTCAATTACTGAAAATTACTAAGTTGAATGGGTATCAATGAATGGCTAACTCTGCCTCATCTCTATCGATTTGCATACTATAACTCTATTTGCAACTGGAGCATGTTTTCACATTCTCATTTGATGGTTGGTGCCTTAATTTGTCTTAAAATGCTGCCATAAAATTTATAAAGTGATGCCAGAGATATGCAACATTTCAACTGAATAAAAAATAGGGGAGAAACAAATCATAATCGTCAGCCTACGTGACGCTACTGAAATACCTTTACAAAATAATTCAATAGCTGTACCCAAAAAACCGTGACTTGTAACTATTTTGATAAAAGATCTTAACAGCGGCGACTCAACACCTTTTAAATTGTAACAAAAAAAAAAACATAATAAAACTTTTTTGGCACGTGACAGCCCTTACAATCGATCTCTGGTTCCGTACACAACATAATAGGGTTCACAATGGACGCTAAACGTTCTATTATTGCGACACCCCACGTCTATGGGACACTTAATGCGATGTTTTTAGGGGGTGTAATAACCTATAGAGAATTACAATGTAAGTCAGGTGGGGGTCAAAAAAATTGTAGATAAACTATTCAAAATGGTGATTTATAAAGAAAACCGTTTACTTATACAAAATCGCTTTTTTTTCTTTTGCCGTTTTTGACAGTTGGCTATTGCTTGACAACCAATGAATTTTTTGACTGTTTAAAAAACACTGTGTTTCTTCCGTTGTCCATAGCGATCTAAAGCCGCGATGTTCATTTAAGACAGTCTCGTGACCCCGGTATAAGTTTGCCCCTTTATGAGCTGTCAGCAAACTCAAATAGGCCTTCTTGAGGCGCTCGTGGAACACGACGCGCCGTTGACTCACACCTCGTTCGTGATAGGAAGGCAAGCAGTGCCGTAACTAGATATCTATGCACCCTGTGCCAGCTTCATTAACTGGGACAGGCCTTTTGGTCTAGTGGTTAGTGACCCTAACTGCTATGCCGGAGGTCGTGGGTTCGATTCCCACCCAGGACAAATGTTTGTGTGATGAGCACGATCATTTGTTCTGTGTCTGGGTGTAATTTATCTATAATATGTATGTATTTAGAAATATCTAAGTATGTTTATCAGTTGTCTAGTACCCATAACACAAGCTCTGCTTAGCTTGGGACTAGATGGCGTTGTGTGATAGTTGTGGAATATTATTAATATTAATATTAACTGCGCCTTGGTCTGCCCAATTGTGGTTCTGGTTTGGCCATTTCTGCACCCCTACAGGGTTTGGGCCCTGTCCGTGGAAGCCGTTGGAAACCCCTGTTTTTGGTAGATACTGGTGGCAAGTTACCCATTACTCGTAGTCAACCTTTGGTGGTCGGAAATCGCCTCGCGATCCTAGTGCAATGATACCGATAATATTAGAGACTAGCGGCCCGTCCCGGTTTCGCACGGGTAGCCTATGTTACTCAGGGTGAATGTAGTTTTCTAACGGCGAAAAAAAATTTTAAAATCGGCTCAGTAGTTTTTGAGTTTATTCATTACAAACAAACACAGACACAAAAATACAAATCTTTCCTCTATATATTATTACTGTAGATTACAGTAGAGGTTCTTGGCAAAGAAGAAAAATTTACAAGGCACGTAAATAAAGCCTCGATAAAACTTTAATTTACTGCACGTATATTTAATACAACTTAAAATTCAGCTAGCATATAAAGTAAAAAGCGATAAGTAAACGGACGACATTTAAAACATGAAAAGCGGGTAGTACGAAAAAGTCGACTATTTAACATCCGATTAAGTTCAAATAAAAAAAAAGAGTCAGTTCGCCTCGGTCCGCGGACACGTAAGCTTGTCGGGGTGGTTTTGTAGGGTTCCGTGGCTCAAAATGAAAGGTGTTCATTATTTTTTCTTAAAAAAAACTTGCCAAACAAATATACTGTCAGAAATGAATAATGTCTCTATCTCAATCTGGATACTGTTTCATTTCTTTGGCTGTAACCAATCAAGGACGTAATTGCCAATTTTGATTTTGCTCGCTCCATCTAATTTCACATCTTTGCCTCTGGCTGCCTCTTAAATTAATAAATAAAATAAAATAAGCCCCCTTTTTTGTTCCAGAAAAAGCTCGGTGGATTTCGATAAATTAAGTAATAATAAATGTTTTTTAAAGATTAATGATAAAAAAAATCATAGCTGAAAAACTACATGGCTTTAAAATGTTAATTAATTTAATTTCTCTAAAACATACTTTAGAGTACCTAATCAAGATTTAATTTAGAAATAAAACTGTATTTGAAACTAAAAAGTGTGACTTGTGGTTTCAGAATTAAACAAACATTCGAAATTCCCTTAGACCTCTTTACATAATAAGTTAATCTAAACAGGCCTCACCTGTTTATTAAGAATTCATAAAAGTAACAAAGAAGGTTATAATTATAATTAACTTTCAAGTTTAATAAGGGTGAGCCTAAGCAATGACTGTATTTTTTGGTACCTACTTCTTCATTGTTTGTTTTTTAATAAACTTAGGTAAGTAATCACGTATTAAAGAAAGCATGCTAAATAAAATAATTATCATTGTAGGGTTGCGGGACTCATTTGATGATTTTCCAATCGTAAAAATATCTTTGTAATTAATTGGCGATATTTTCTTAAACCATTAAGGTTATTAAAAAACAAAAAAATAAACATTTAATTTATTGTCATACGGAACCTTCTAAAAAACATTTCGTCATTTTTCTTTCTACATACAAACGGGGCAGGAGTTAGGTAAATGTTAAAATTCTAAATGAACTCGAAAAATGTTGCCGACCTCTGCATACGAATAACTTATTTTCAGCTTTCACTCGTTTTTCAGTGGTCTGTTACTTTGTGACTGAAAGAATTAAAAGATTTGTACTGTTTTAAAAACAAAATTTCTGTCTTAACGGTAAAATGATAATCGCGACAAATAACAGTAGAATTAGATACTTTTAACGCAAAATAAATGTTTTTTTACCCGACTACGGCAAAGCCAAAAGGAGCCGGTATGTATGTATGTTTGTATGTTGGTCTGTTCCCTCATAACTTCTAAACTACTTATCACTACATGACAAATGGGGTGTCGTTAGAAGCGTCTCAGTTGTCCGCTGGTTATAGGGTAGGTGACGTGTCACCAAATCCAATATGGCGCCCTCTAGGGGATGTAAAGTCGTAACCGGAAAAAAAATTATTTTCGTTGCCGTTCACCTGCGGTTTTATCACACAATCTGTATTGGTTAGGTGGCATACGACCACGGCTAGCACAATATCGGTCAAATGAATATTGTTCTTGTTTTATACCTTTCAGTGCGCGTTTTTTTCGTAGTCGGGTTTTAGTTATTTTTTCCCACGTTTTTATACACTCACTTTTCTTGTTTGTTTGTTTGTTTATTTGTTTGTTTGTTTGTCGTTCCGGTTGGACTTTTGCAACTCAATTTTGAGGAACTTCCCGATAAGCTAGCAGGCTGAAATTTTGTGCACGCGTTGAGTTCTGATGACAATACATGACTAGCTAAGAAACGTCATCACAAATCCAATATGGCGGCCTCATCAAGATGGCGGACTGGCTGTTTGAAACCCACCCCCATGATATAGGTATCAAATAAAAGGGTTTGCTGTGAGGAATACGAAAAAAATAGTCACGTGACTTAAATCCAATATGGCGGACGTCCAAGATGATAGACTGGCTGTTTGAAATCCACCCCCATGATATGGGTATCAAATGAAAGGGTTTGCTGTGAGAAATGCGAAAAAAATAGTCATGTGACTTAAATATGGCCAATATGGCGGACGTCCAAGATGGCGGACAGGCTTTAAGGTACTTCCCGATAAGCTAGCAGGCTGAAATTTTCAGGGTAGCTTCAAACCCGATGAACAATGATAAAAATAATAAAATAATTAATAGATTTAAAAAATCTAAAAACCCACGTTTTTAAATGTCCTAAAAATAAGAAAATAACCCTACGGGGTTGAGAGAGGGGCCACTCAAAACGTGGGGGCGTATATTTGTAAGTTACACCCGCGATCTATACACGTCATGTAAATATATATCCCATAAATAATTCCTTAAATAATATACGCCCCCACGTTTTGAGTGGCCCCTCTCTCAACCCCGTAGGGTTATTTTCTTATTTTTAGGACATTTAAAAACGTGGGTTTTTAGATTTTCTTATTTGAGTAATTATATTGTTTCCCCTGAAAACCGCTACCATGTTTTAATTTTTTTTCTGAAGTCCCAGATTTCTAAATAACAAAATACCCACATTGGATAGTAAATTTCTAATTAAACGATTTTTGATATAATCATAAGTGCGACTGATAAGCATGGGACTCGGGTTCGGTTTTCTGGTTTGGACAAAGTGTTATTGAGTTCTTCAATTAGAAATTTCTCAGCCATGGAGGATGGTAATTGGCTCGCACCCTGTTAGATGGACTCAAACATAACTAGCGAAATATGGCTATAAGTTTTTTTTTTGCTGGGTAAAATCATCAAATGAGTTCTCCCACCCCGGGCAGGGCGGGAGGGACTGTCAGACTTGTACTGACTAAAATCCACGGTGTCCTTCGGTAGCCCTTTGTGTACCGGAGTCGCGGTATACGTATGTCCCGCGACCCCGGCAAGGCTATGGACCCCGGAAAGGCAAGGTTATGAATATGGCTATAATAGTAGGTACAACTCTGCCCAACTCTTCTAATATTCCAGTCGTGATATTATGTCTTTAAAACCTTTGTAGTTTACTGTAATCATTATTTCCCAGAATTTGATCCTTATTAGCAACACTATCGAATGGTGTAATAATACAGGGTGTGATTTTATCTCCAAAATCAACGGGTTTGATTCCTGGCCAGGATTATTGAATTTTCTAAAATCCAATGATGCAGTTTTACTTTTCGTCAAAATCGGCCTCGAGACTCCTTTTAACGTTTTTCGATATTCCTCCTAGTTTCGGATATAGCCATCCACGCCCAGTTGAAAAATTCAACCTGTATTTAAGCATATAGCACAAATAAGCACAGGAAAACCACATAGTATGTTTATACCATAAAGCGAAAACATCACAACAAAGCGTCTATTCTCCCATATATAGCGATATACAGTACGGAGCAAGCCATTTACCTCTCAAGCGGTGGAGTGCAAAGTACCTCTCGCGGTAAGCGCGGGATTGTCTCAGCCTTTGTCAGGGCAATCGGATGCACGCGGGGGATGCGTTAGACATGGAATGTGGAACTGAGCTCGTTTTTTTTTTGTATGTTTTTTTTTTAAGTTGGATATGGAAGGATGTTTTGGTTGCTGTGTCTTGAAGTTGCGTTGCTTAAATGATGAGGGTTCTACTGTGAAAATTACAACCTTAGAGGATCATAATTCAGTGTTTGTTCTATAGTTAATTTAGTTCATTTTCATGAGTACTGTCCATCCACCCATAATAAGTGTTCTTGTAGGGGTGAGCCTAATGTCCTCAATCGAGCACAAATCCAGACTCCGTGACTGCTACTGAGAAATGCCTGATGGAAAATCCCAGTCATGAGTTCGAACTGATGCCCTACCTAGGAATCGAAGTCAAGACTGCTTACGACCACTAAACCATCGAGACTATCTAATATATAAAATTCTCGTGTCACAGTTTTCGTTGCCATACTCCTCCGAAACGGCTTGACCGATTTTGATGAAATTTTTTGTGCTTATCCGGTATCTATGAGAATCGGCCAACATCTATTTTTCATCCCCCTAAATGTTAGGGGTAATCCACCCCTAAATTTTTTTATTTATTTTTAGACAAAATTTTTAATTTCTATTTTTATGGCAAAACAACGTTTGCCGGGTCAGCTAGTTATATTTAAAATTCAAACTTTTCAAATTATTCGCGACTTATTGGCGATGTTCAAAAGTAAACCTCATTTCGTATTGCGTCGCGTCGCAGGCCACGCAACGTGAAACATAAAACAATAAAAGTTGTTCCGAATAATCCCATGCGTAGCAAGCCAACCGTTTCTATAGTTTCTGGCAAGTTATCAGTCTGAGGCCGTAGAGTAAGCGTTTTTAAAAATTCCTTTGTTTTTACAACATTTTTTTGAACCCCTCCTGGGCAACGCCTTTGGGTCGCGCCACGATTGTTACTCAAAGGACTTCGTTTCTAAGAGCTCACAACGCCCTTTTTTATGGTACTGATGTGTGTGATGATTGGCGAATCGGACTCGAGACACAACCCACCCAATATAGCCGTTTTCACATTAGAATTTTTGTTTCATTTATAGGCCCATGGTGCTCGGTTCGGGTTGGTCGTTTCCATGGAGAAGAACCGGCAAGAAACTCCATGGTTATAATGATTACGACACTAGTGTATTGTCAGCTCAGACGAAAATAATATCCTTCTATAATGACGAGACGATACCGGCCAATGTAACTAATTCTTGCCCGCTCTTGTTGTCGGACGCCGATATCGGTATGACAATCATGTTGGTGTTGATATCTTCGATACAATTGACACAATGTGACAGCTTTCACAAAAAATTTATGAAGCTAACAATCCCATGGTATTGTGTAAACGTATAATGTGAAAACTTTTGAAATTCATTGCAAAACAACCAAGCTTTTCATAATTCCATCAAAACCCGCCTCCGTCACTACTCCCGCTGATTCTATGGCCCCAAACAATAAGGGTCGGTGCCAGTAAACGACACAAGATGCGATATATTGAAATAACTTGCATTGCGATACAAAACTACCCTACTCTTGTCTTTGTATGAATGCTATGGGTGTAGTAGGGGTGCGTTTTGAAAAGATTAAAACGCCTTTCCATTTAACTGTTTATTAATGACGGTCTTTTCTTTAGATGTCGCGTTCTATTTCTGATTCATCGTCTTCGTGGCCTTATCCCATTTTACTTGTGGTCGGTGCAACACGGTTTTTTTCTTCCATTCTCCACTATCAGACGTCACAGTATCATTTACTCCTTTTTCATTCATATCATTCCTTAGACAATCCATCATCTTCTTTGGCCTTCCTCGTCCTCTCCATCCATCAACATTCATACTCATCACTCTCTTAGTCACGTGAGTCTCATCCCTCCTCATCACATGTCCATACCAAGACAGACGATTCCCTTTCATTTTTTTCTGTAACAGGCGTCACTTTCAAACTTCCCCTTATAAACTCATTCCTTACTTTATGCATTCTTGTCACTCCACACATCCATCTCAACATCCTCATCTCTGCTACATGCAATCATTTCTCATCCATCTCACAGCCCAGCATTCCGATCCATACAATACGATAGGTATAATCACGGATTTGTATATTTTGTTCTTTAACTTAAGACGTAACGTCATCATATTTTTTTTCTTTAATATCATTTCTCACACAATCCATCCATCTCTTCTTTGACCTTCTTCCATTAACATTTATTTTTATTTCATCCTGAGTCGCAGGACTCTTCAGCAAGATACTGCGGTCTTAGTACGTAAAGGGACATGGTGGATTTTTAGTCAGAAACCCCCCTTATTAATAAACGTGGGCTAAAGTTACGCCAAGGTTAATCCTTAAAAAATGTATGGTTAATCCGAAGATTAACCTTGGCGTAACTTTAGTCCGCGTTTATTAATAAGGGGGTAAGAGTCTGGTATTCCCTTCCTATTCAGTCAGGGCAGGGGGGACTCATTTGATGATTTTGACATCCCGAGTAAAAAGGCGACCTCTCCGATAGATGGAAGAAGGTCATCATGGAAGTCCGCTGTCCACAATTTGATCGGACGTTAACATGTCCTTATTATATTTGTTATTTTAACTTAGAAGTTTATATTAAAATTTTCTTTTGTCTTTTTGCAGCCTGAAAGATTGAACGTGTTCAAAAATGACCAGGATAGCTGGGATTACACATGTGAGTAACTTTTTTTATTGTTTTTACAGGTACCGACAAAAAATAATACACGTCGACCTTCTGATAAAGATAACTGGCTAGTTTTGGATTCGTTGTCTCCGTCGCACACTACTATGTTATGTGCGCTACTGGTTCGTCGTTCGTTATGGTTGGTTCGTGCTTTGTGCGAGAGAGATAGCGCTCTACGAAGCCCAAAACTAGCCGATTATATCATTGTATCTTTGTTGCTCGAGGGTACAACGCCAGAAGCATGGAACAAGAGCGTGGTGGTTCTATTCTTCAAGAAGGGTGACAACACCTTATTGAAGAATTACAGACCCATCTCGCTCTTGAGCCATGTTTATAAGTTGTTTTCGAGGGTCATCACGAACCGTCTCGACCGCAGGTTTGATGACTTCCAGCCTCCCGAACAAGCCGGTTTCCGAAAAGGCTACAGTACCATAGACCACATACACACGCTGCGGCAAGTTATACAGAAGACCGAAGAGTATAACTTGCCCTTATGTTTAGCGTTTGTGGACTATGAGAAAGCCTTTGATTCGGTGGAGACATGGGCAGTGCTTGAATCTCTCCAACGATGCCGGATTGACTATCGGTACATCGAAGTGCTTAGGTGCTTATACAATAATGCCACTATGTCGGTCCGAGTACAGGAGCAGAGTTCGAAGGCGATTCCTTTGAAAAGAGGCGTAAGACAGGGAGATGTGATATCTCCGAAACTGTTTACTGCCACTTTGGAAAACGCCTTCAAGCTCCTGGAATGGAAAGGACTCGGCATCAATATTAATGGCGAGTATATCACCCACCTTCGATTTGCCGACGATATTGTTGTCATGGCAAAATCTATGGAAGATCTCAGCACGATGCTCGGTGACCTCAATCGAGTTTCCCAACAGGTGGGTCTTAAAATGAACATGGACAAGACAAAGGTAATGTGCAATGGCCATGTTGTGCCCACCCCATTGTCGGTTGGGAACTCGGTTCTAGAAGTTGTTGACTCGTATGTCTACCTGGGACAAACTGTCGCACTAGGTAGGTCCAACTTCAAGAAGGAGGTCAACCGCCGAATCCAACTCGGCTGGGCAGCGTTCGGGAAACTGCGTAACGTTTTCTCGTCCAAAATACCTCAGTGCCTCAAGTCGAAAGTTTTCGACCAATGTGTGTTACCAGTGATGACGTATGGTGCCGAAACGTGGTCCTTTACCGTAGGCCTCATTAGTAAGCTCAGTATAGTCCAACGAGCTATGGAGAGGGCTATGCTTGGAGTCTCTCTGCGCGATCGACTCAGAAATGAGGAGATTCGTAGACGAACCAAAGTAACCGACATAGCCCAACGAATTAGCAAGTTGAAATGGCAGTGGGCAGGCCACATAGCACGCAGAACTGATGGCCGATGGGGCCGTAAGGTTCTCGAATGGAGACCACGCACCGGCAAGCGCAGCGTAGGACGTCCACCCACTAGGTGGGCAGACGATCTTATGAAGGCCACAGGATCACGCTGGATGCAGGCCGCTTACAACCGGTCCTATTGGAAGTCTAAAGGGGAGGCCTATGTTCAGCAGTGGACGTCTTACGGCTGATATGATGATGATGATGATGATGATCTTTGTAAAGGTCGATATGTAATATTTATTGACGGTACATGTACAGTCAGTGTCCCTTATTACATGACCCGTCTTACACCGCAGAAATAAATGAAGCTGGGTAAGTAACGCTGGCCATTGACTGTACTATTAGTTTTGTATTGAGATTAGACCGATGTCGCTTCTTCTATTTAAGTCAATTAATTTTAACACTTGATATAAATTGTGGGGTTGCCACATTAAAAATTATACGACAAGATAATTCAGAAAATTAAATTGAAGAGCGATTCGGTTACGTAGCTGTGTGAATTAAAGTATTTTTTAAATATCTGTGTGTCGTATTTTTAACCTAAGTAGGTATATGTATTTTTTTAAATAGGCGTGTCTTCACTACCGACACTGTTTCGCCAGCCAAAAATACTACAATGAACATACGCTATCACATCTTTAACATCCCATTAAATCCACATTTCACGTACTCTAAGTAGGTCTTTTGCCAAAAACTGAACATTAGTCTGGGTGGGTGCTAAAAATGATGTATGGTATTGTACTATGGTGCCGCACTGCAGGGTAACGCATTCTGGCGTTTGTGCATTGGGTTGTGCGTAGATAACTGTTTAGCGGTTTTTTGCCATTGTCCTTTGTCCGATATCTGCTTATGGCGACTTTTTATTTAGAAATAAAAAAGGAAATTATGAGAAGTGTATTTAAAAAAATGGTTTAGTCAACGTTATTCATATGAATTGAATGAATGGCCATGAATTTATTAAAATAAAACATGTAAATACATACTATAATGATTTAAATCTTAATAAATTCACTGATGCGAAGATAAGACATGTCCGAGATTTTTTTACAAATGTCCGGCTTTTTAAATTTTGGTATAGTAACCCTAGGCGTAGGTATGTTTTTCTATCTTTTAATATTATAATAATTGGTATGCTTCTCGGGTAGTTAGTTACAATTATAAGACTTTTTAAAGCATGTGAGCTTTTTTTGCATGAAAATCGATGTCAATGTTATTTATCCAAACATTACATTATTTACACTTTTTGAAACTGTACTGTACATACATTTATCAAATATTAATTATAATTGTATTAATTGCTAAAATAATCTATAGACATAATTTTTATCATTCAATTACGAGTTCTTTAATGTAATTAAAAAAATAAATACCCTAGTTTAAGTTAAGACATAATTTGAAAATATTATGGTCTTTAAAACGTTATATCCTGACCGTCGTCTGTTTTAAACCACTGGAGCTTGAACCACTTTAAAACCAAGATCTAAGGACCCATTAATTTCAATTCAAGACCAAAATAATTACCCAACCGTAAAATCAATTTCTCCATTAAAATAGGGAGTCTGTTTCATTTAAATATTAAAGGAAACCAACTTAAAACTCTAACAAAAGGCGGTTAGAACGTCTAAAAGGCTCCTTTTTATATGCAAAAGAACCGGATTTATCCGGTTCCAGCCAGTTCTGAGTAACAACAAGTAACCGTCTCGAATAGCGACGCCATTTTTAAATTCTAAAGTCTGAATTAAAAGTTTATTTTTTATTACAAAAGGCGGCAGCTTGGTCCGTTGTTGCGTTCTTAATTTAAATTTGACGTTTCTGGATTTTTCTTTTTTAATTTCTTATGGTGATTTGACAGTTTTGGAAATGTAGGGAAAAGGGTGGGTCGACAGCTTGTGGATGTCAAATTCAGGAGAACGGTTTCTATATTATTAACCACTAGCTGTGCCCGCGACTTCGTTCGCGTGGATGTCGGAACTTAACAATGTAATTTTTTAGTGCTTCTTTATTAACAACATTAGCTGTAAACCATCATTCTGGAGCATACATAAATATGCGTACGTAAATCATCAAATGAGTCCCCACCCAGGGCAGGGAAAGAGGGATTGTCAGACTTGTACTGATTAAAATCCTCGATGTCCTATAAATCCTATAATAGGCCTTTACGTTTCGGGGTCAAGGTAATTCGATAGTTCCGCGACCCCGGCAGGCTTTGGCCTTCTAAGGGGGGGACCGTCATTGTGATGACACATTGAGGCGCGTGTTGAACACAACGCGCCGTCGACCCAGGCATACTCGCCGCCCGCATGCTCGTGCAAGTGAAAAATCTACGTTTAAATGCCTCTGGAACCTGAGTAGTATGGGCGTACTCCGGAGCCTGCCCGTTCCTGCCTTTACCGGCGCTGGCAGCCCCAGAAACAGGTCGTACCTATACGTGACCCATCGTATCCCATCGTATCTCATCGTATCTCATCGTATCCCATTATATCCCATCGTATCACATCGTATCCCATCGTATCTCATCCTATCCCATCGTATCTCATCCTATCCCATCCTATCCAATCATATCCCACCGTATGCCATCGTATCCCATCGTATCCAATCATATCCCATCGTATCCTATCGTATCCCATCGTATCCCATCGTATCCCATCGTATCCCATCGTATCCCATCGTATCCCATCCTATCCCATCCTATCCCATCCTATCCCATTGTATCCCATCGTATCTCATCGTATCCCATCGTATCCCATGCTATCCCATCCTATCCTATCCTATCCCATCCTATCCCATATTATCCCATCGTATCCCATCCTATCCCATGCTATCCCATCCTATCCCATCCTATCTCATCCTATCCCATCCTATCCCATCCTATCCCATCCTATCCCATCCTATCCCATCCTGTCCCATCCTGTCCCATCCTATCCCATCCTATCCCATCCTATCCGATTCCTTTAAATCGCTTTAATTAATTTACATTTTTTGTTTGTAAGGTGTAAACTGATTACGATGAAATAAAAAACATAATGTTACTTCAATTCAACACCTCTATTCCAGGTTTTTTTTAACGCCATCTACCGTATTATCGTTGGTTCTAGATCGCGCTACTGAACTGCGCGTCTCGGTGTGAACTGTGAACTGACCGTAATATTTTACTTCTGGATCACTTTAAATTCAAATATCTTTTGATAGACTGAACCGATTGCAATGAAACAAAAACTAAATGTTACTTCAAGTTACGCTAAATCGTTGTGTATAAAAATTATCTACATTGATTTCGTACATTTTACGTGATGCCCGAATAACCAAACATACAAACAGACAAACAGATAAACAGACAAACAGACAAAAATTCTAAAATTGCTGGAAATGGGTTCTATTGGTTGTCCTTTAACATCCTGGCTATATTTTTTTTATTTTTTTTTAATGTACAAAAATTTCTTTTCTACAGTTTTATTATATGTATAGATAGAAGATGTTTATCTCAGTACCAAAATCCATTGAAATCGGTTCAAATGGTTTAGGCCTCAAAGCAAACAAACTCACTTTCGTATTTTTTTTCTCCCACAATTCATAAAGACAAACAGCCAAACCCGAAACAACTACGAGTATCTAACAGCCAACAAAAATATTTGTTCCGTGAGAGAATCGAACCCGCGACACCGTAGTTGCAGCAGTCGATCGCTCAGCTACTGCGCCAACCGAACTGCCTCTGTAAAATACAATACAAAATAGAGCATAGAAAATTAAGTACTGTACTCATGGAAATAGGGCATCTAATCAAATTGTCACACATCTGATGAGTTATGACCTTCTTGCATACCTCGTTAGCACTGGGTGGATAGATCATTAATGCACGAACTATCGGATATCGAATGCGGTTCGAATCGACATTGGCGGAACATTGATCAATGTTATTGCTAATGATTTATTTATATGCTGTCCAAAGAAGATAATATGGAGTCGGAATATCGAGTTAATTGATGACAAATCTATTTTATTTTTCTTGGTAAAATCATCCAGTGAGTGCCTTCCAATCCCACCTTGGGCCTATTAGGGGACTGTCAGATCTGTACTGACTAAAACGGTGACTCCACGGTGTTCCTTCAATAGCCCTTTACTTTCGAGGGTCACGGGTACCTGATAAGACAGTCTCGCAACCCACGCATGTGTTTAGCCCTCTAGGCCCCCCATACACCTGCCGGGGTTGCAAGATGCGACGCGCCGTCGACTCGGGTATGGCCCATGATCGGACGGCGAGTCACACTCACAACCTTGTCGCTGTGAGCGGTGACTTAAAGCGGGGTGGCGAGCGGAAAGCGCAAATATGGAAATGTTTGTGAATTCGCGTACTTACAAAGTAATTAATGTCTTCTTAGCGCCGTCCGCCGCTCAACTTAGACCAAAGTCGTGAACTGGCTGTAATCCTTATAGAGAAAAAAATTAGGGGACCCGAGTGCAAATGCTCTAAAAGCATTTTATATTGCCATTCTCAACCGCTTAACTTACGACCAAAAATAAATGAGCAATAAAGTATACAACAATGAATTTCCTTTTCTAACGAGGAGTAACATGGCTAAGGAAATTGCGATCGCCTCGTCGTTTAGAGAAAGTCGCCCGCAGCGACCTCTGGCTCACGACAATGAGTACAATAAATATTTGTGCAGAAGGTCCACTGTTTCTTTTATCTGCTTAGCCTTTTTCGAACTAAGTACTAATGTTAGGATCGGATGCAGCTGAATTGCGATTTCCAGCCACCGTAGGCGCGGGTTTGCGGACGGCAAGTAATGGGGTAGGTCGCCGTCCGACCAAAGAATGTGCCCTTCGAAAAATGTAAACTTCTCAAAATAGTATTCCTCAAAATTAGTGTGAATATTATCACAATGGGTCAAAATAAAAAAAAATAAAACTCGGTAACAATTAATTTTGTGGGCACCCCGAGGTAGGTACTTTAAACCCTGCAGACATAAGTAGGAATCCCGCTCAGCGGGGCTCCGTCAACTACGCCTTGTCTTGGCTTATTTTTGGTACATTTTCTGATCAGCCAATTTAATTGATTTGTAGCTGACTTTTTTTTTTTTTTTTTTATCGTGGTAAAATCATCAAATGAGTCCTCCCACCCCGGGCAGGGCGGGAGGGACTGTCAGACTTGTACTGACTAAAATCCACGGTGTCCTTCAATAGCCCTTTATATTCCGGGGTCACGGTAATGAGATAAGTCCCGCGACCCCGGCAGGCTTCGGCCCTCTAGAGGGGGGCCCCGTCATCTTGCTGACGCTCTTTGAGGCGCGCGTGGAACACAACGCGCCGTCGACCCGGGCATGGTCCATGGTCGGGCAGCGAGTTGCCCTTTACTCGCCGCCCGCATGCCCGCGCCTACGGTGGCCGGAGATCGTCTTGCGACGTCCGTCGCCGTGGGTGTCCACCACTGCGGGTGGGGCGGAGGGAGGACATTGTCCTCTCCCTCACGCGGCCCGCCTCCTCCTTCGCGAGCATGACTGCTTCGCAGAAGGAGGCGACCGCTTCCCACTCCGTCTCGCCCCGCAGCATGGCCGCAACCAATGCCGGGCGCGAGAGGTCTCCGCCTATCGCCGCCGTGAGGACACGTCGGTGCTCTGCCCAAGCTGGGCAGTCTTGCACCGTATGCTCTACTGTGTCCTCCGGGCGATCTTCGCAGTGGTGACACCCAGGCGTTTCCTCCTTTCTCCTTAGACACAGGTACCTCCCGAAACTTCCGTGTCCGGTGAGGACCTGCGTCATGCGGTAGGTCAGGATGCCGTGACTCCTATCCAGCCACTCCTCAAAGAGGGGTCTTACCGCCGCGGATTTTTAGCTGACTTAGTAATTTTGTGACCAATGTAGTTTTTTAGAGTTCAATAATGCTATTACATAGAAACCGCTATAAATAGCACCTCTTTTTAGGGTTCCGTAGCCAAATGGCAAAAACGGAACCCTTATAGATTCGTCATGTCTGTCTGTCTGTCTGTCCGTCCGTATGTCACAGCCACTTTTTGTCGAAAGTATAAGAGCTATCCTGTTGAAACTTGTTAGGTAGATGTATTATGTGAACCGCATTAGGATTTTTACACAAAAATAAAAACAAAACAAAGGAGACAATTTTTTTTGTTTGGAGAATAGGCCCACCACAGATTGTGGCGTATAGCAATGAAATGCACGTTGGTTTATTCCTTATAATCTCTAGATTACAGTGGTAATATGAGCAAAACTTTATGTAACCGGAATACTGTGAATTACTACAGTCAAAACATGACTCTCGTAATAACCTAAAATCTCACAAGAGCTATTGTCTAATGAGTGGATAGGTCTCCTTGGTATTATAAGTCAAAATAGTGCACTTTTCAATAATATATAGGTAGTAAAGTATAAAACAAAGTCACGTCTGTACTACGTGATAGATTTTGATGTGATTTACACGATTTGATAAACTTATTCATGAAAATGGATTAGATGTAGGTATTCATTTCGAAATAGCGCGGCTTTTGCCGGCCAATAATGTAGATTTACAATAATAAGGTGATGTGTTATAAGCTGGTTGTGTAAGGAGAAAAAAAAACACATTATAGGTACGTCACAAGAGGTATTTATTACTGTTCATCATCATCATTTTCAAAGTCATCTCTTAAAAGCAGTATTTCATCGCAAAGATGCAGGTGGCTCAACCTCATCTTGATGCCGCGCCCAAGATAAATACCACACTATACACATCACATGTGCACAGCAGCCAACAGTGCGTCTGCCCACTAAACAATTACAACAGTATCCAGCAAGAGCAGCTCTAGTACTAGTAATTGATGGGGTGGTGTCAACTAATCAGTAATCTTTCCTTTAACAGTATAGGTACTAAGAACCTAGATGTATTTTCACATAACCTAAATATACAGTGGCGGGAAGTAGAAGCAGCACGCTTGTAATTAGACATAGTTATTGTTGGTACTCCTCTGTGTATAGCAGGTGTAGTAACAGCCATAGGCATAGGAGGTGGTTGTGGGATGTTACTGCTGTTTTCAATATCCAATGGCTGTATTTCCATATCCCTGATTTCATCCTGTTGCCTGTTTCTACGCACAGCTCGGGAAGCTCTCAGCCAACAAGCCATACAGACTTGTTCTAAACGTTCCACCTGAAAAAATAGATCATTAGTATTGCAAATAAAGTCTATCTTAATATATTTTGTTAATAGAAATCTTTATTGCAGTGTTGTGCTAATGTAGTGTTTAAGTGTGTTTGTTTTTTCTTTACTATGTTAGTGACAGACCAGATCCATACTTGGGCAAAGGCATGGTACGAGTTAGCTAAAAAAATGCAGAAAGTTCAGATAGGTAACCAAATATAATAAATAGGTATTTGAAATGAAATATTATATAAGTACATTATATTAGGTATTTTAAAATTACAATTTTAATATTACCTGGTGCAACGGTATCCACTGTAAAATAATATTCCTTTCTACAGCGTCAACATGAACAGCATGTGTTTGGTGTGCTCTTAAAATTGAAGAACCACATGAGATGCAAATATTCCTATGTCCGAATCTTCTCACTGTATGGCCAGTTTGAATACATTCTTGCAATATCATGAAGCAGTTTTCACAAACGGCATCTAGTGGGTGTAACTGAAAAAAAAAGGTAAGCAAGTTACATTGGTGAAAGAGGTGGATGTGGGGTCAGACTTTGAACTCACAACAAGCATAAATAGTATGGAGAGCTCAACGTGCGGCATTGGAATGTGTTCCTCCCAGAAATGGCTGGGTGGGTGACATAAACACTCACCTCGCGAGAAATCCACATACACACAAGTTGGCGCACGTCTGCAGCTGCCTCGGACAGTAACTGTTGTCGCACATTCCGTTGAAACCGAGCTGCACAATTGATACAACGGCTTTGTGGATTATGCACTGTATCTACAGATGCCATTTTCATAAAATCTTTCGAATAAAAATATGAAAAGAACAGAAGAACTAAACTATTGCAGGAAATTGTCCAAAGAGTACCTACGTTTTAGGTTGTCTGTCAAACTGTTTGAAACTGGACCACAGAGTATCTGCAGCGGGCTAATAATTACGTTTCGTTCCACGGTGATTTTTAAAGTACGTTAATTGATATATTATGACGTGATAACCGTTAATAACAGCATTAAAAAAACAAGTTCACTGTACCAATTAATTATTACCTATTTAAACGTATTTAAAGACGATGTTATTACCGCTGCGCACCGTAGTAACATTTGTTTTCACGTTAAAATAAACCTAAAAACGCTCCTAAACACGCATTTTTTGTCGTAACACATTTTTACTATTATTTCATTATTCCGGTTACATTTCTATATAATTTCTGGTCCGTTAATTATAATAAGATGATCACTTTTTTCATGTGCAATATCATTAATAAACGTTACCGTTTAACAGTGGGCCCAAAAAAAATTGTCTCCTTTTGGGGGTGAAACTCAAAAATTTTTTTTTTCACCAAACCCATACCTACGTGCGGGGTATCTATGGATAGGTCTTTAAAAATGATATTGAGGTTACTAATATAATTTTTTCTAAACTGAATAGTTTGCATGTGAGACACTTCCAAAGTGGTAAAATGTGTCCCCCCCCCCTGTAACTTCTAAAATAAGAGAATGATAAGACTGAAAAAAATACATAATGTATACCTCAACAAAAACTACCAACGAAAATTGGTTTGGATGAGATACAGTTAGAAGTTTTTGAGATATAGTACATTTTCAAAAACCGCAAATATAACTTTGCCGTTCATACAAACACTATGAAAAACAAAGTTATTTTTATTGTTTGTGTATATTACTTACTAATCTCAATATAATTATATCTCTAATCTATGCTTGCTACTACGGAACCCTTCATGGGCGAGTCCAACTTGCACTTGGCCGGTTTTTATTACTTAGCAGGGGTCGGATACTAATTTTCCATGAGTTGGTCTTCTGCAATATCCTATAATGTAATACATTATCTTTAGAAACGTGAAGCTTGGTTGCTTAGAGTCGGATGCTAAGTAGAGAGAGGCAGTCAGCTGATTATTATTTAGATTAGCGGTGTGGGTAAATATTTTAAAACTGCTTTAAGGTTTGATTCCTAGGTCGGACCTGAAGAGTTTGACAGAAACGGAATCCAATAGTACATAGTAACATTTTGATTTTTACTTCTCTCGCTACTTACAACCTTTTTTCCCTTTCAAGTTTTTGACAAAAAGAGGGTACTATAATCTATATACTAGAATACATTAAATACGGTAAAACGGTTTTTAAAGATCCTGCTGTTCTAAACTAGTATTTTTTCCGTAAATTCGTCGGTGTCAATCTATGTTTGTAAATGCACCCACGATACAAGAGAAATTTCTAGCGTGAGGTAATGTTAAAAAAAAATACATGTGGCACTCGGAGACTGCCGCGGTGAAGCTATTGCATTTTTTTAAGTAAAAATTATCGCCTACCGCGAATATTTAATTAACGAGAATATCATTTATTTAAAATGTTTGTGGTGCACTACTGTAATAAAGAACTGCTTTGTTTTTGTAGGATTTTTTATGTAAGGTTTCATTGTGAAAATTACTTTTGTAGCTGGCCGTTTAGAATCAGTAAGAAAAAGTACCTAAATTGTTTTTATGACGGATATTTTTATGATTGCCGAAGTCTCCCGAACTGAAACGATGTTAGACGATGCGTCATCATCATCATCATCATCATCTCAGCCAAAGGACGTCCACTGCTGAACATAGGCCTCCCCTTTAGATCTCCAGACGATGCGTGGTGTCAGGTATTTTCCTTAGGTTTTTTCGTTAGGTTTTTGGGAATTTCTTGCTTCGGTCGCCGCGCCGCGCCGCGCTCAGAGCCCGCGATAAAAGCTATGCAATAGCTTAAAAACAATCAGTAATTAGGAGCCTTAAAAACCCAAGTTATTAATATAATAACATACTATATTACCACTTAATTACCGATATTTTCAAAAACCTACAGTAGCTGTCTCTTATAAGCAAGAATTCTTCTTAAAAAACTCTTGAAAAACATGATAATTAATCATACCCTTTGTTCAATGCAGAAAATCGTTCACAAATACTCGGAGTTTTTGCTATTAATCATTCGGATGGACTCAAAACTTAATAGCTTGGACGGTAATGACTAAAATGCTTTTAGTGCAAAATGGTATTAAGATGAAACTGTAATTAAGAAATGAGTTCCGTAGGTAAGATTGTGAAATTGGAAAATCTTGGGTGTCGATAAGGTGCTTGGCCATTTATTGATTGATTCTTGTTTAGTGGTTTTTTTTTTTTATCGTGGTAAAATCATCAAATGAGTCCTCCCACCCCGGGCAGGGCGGGAGGGACTGTCAGACTTGTACTGACTAAAATCCACGGTGTCCTTCAATAGCCCTTTATATTCCGGGGTCACGATAATGAGATAAGTCCCGCGACCCCGGCAGGCTTCGGCCCTCTAGAGGTGGGCCCCGTCATCTTGCTGACGCTCTTTGAGGCGCGCGTGGAACACAACGCGCCGTCGACCCGGGCATGGTCCATGGTCGGGCAGCGAGTTGCCCTTTACTCGCCGCCCGCATGCCCGCGCCTACGGTGGCCGGAGATCGTCTTGCGACGTCCGTCGCTCGCCGTGGGTGTAAACCACTGCGGGTGGGGCGGAGGGAGGACATTGTCCTCTCCCTCACGCGGCCCGCCTCCTCCTTCGCGAGCATGACTGCTTCGCAGAAGGAGGCGACCGCTTCCCACTCCGTCTCGCCCCGCAGCATGGCCGCAACCAATGCCGGGCGCGAGAGGTCTCCGCCTATCGCCGCCGTGAGGACACGTCGGTGCTCTGCCCAAGCGGGGCAGTCTTGCACCGTATGCTCTACTGTGTCCTCCGGGCGATATTCGCAGTGGTGACACCCAGGTTTAGTGGTTTAGACGAAAATAGCTATTTGGCATTTAATAATTACAAGCTTATGCCAGTGACGCTGCCTGCATTGAGTTAATCGATTGTCCCAGAGGATACTTTGATAAAAAGTGTTACATGTATGAATCTCGAAAATAATCTATCTCTGTACCAAATGTCGTTAAAAATCCGTTTTGATATGATTGAGTATCAAAGATCCATCAAAATGTTAGCATTTATAAAATGAAATACTTAGTAAGGACTATTAGTAGTAATTAAATAGTAATGTCCGTGGTTTCGCTAGCCCACTGTGCTCCCCATTTCTGCTCCACAGAAATCAAATCTTCAGGCTCTGTGTTAGAATTCATCAAAATCGATTTAGTCTCTTTAGACATGAGAGCGTAACAAATAAATTCACTATCCTGTTTGCAATATTAGATAGGATTAGCATTTTAGTTTGGCGAGTCAACTCCGTGACATATTGCCCTACCAAAATGGACCATTAAAAAGTATAATTTCTGAAACGACTAACAAATGGAATGGTTTTAAATGAAAAAGATAGATTTGAATAGCCCTTTCTTCAAACTAAAAATGCAGACCTTTTGCCTTACCAACCACCAAAACAAAATGCCAACTTTTTCAATAAAATCGTTGAAAAATTTCATCCTAATACATAAAACAGGAGGCTTTTAACTCTAGTATGCGGGACCCTAAAAATCTCAGTGGGGAGTGCCAAATGTTGATGCATTTTGCATAAATTTCCAGTCCACGTGAATTTTAAAGCACTTATTGGGCCGCCTTCCATTCGGACTGTGGTAATCGTATTTTTTTCCACATTGATAAATGAAATTTTTGAACGGATGGAATATGGAACGTATTGTCCCTGTTTTTGTTGGTTATTCGGTCTTTTGGAATAGTAAATAAAGTTTATTTTGCAGGGTAATTAAGTCATATAATGTATCTCTGTGTGTGTTTCCTAAACAGTGTCTAACGTAATTTGTTGTGGTTTTCAATATCATTTACTGAATTTTTTCGTAGAGGCACGGTAATGTAGAGGTTTAACCGTATAACGGTATAGGATATTAATAAAATCATGTAACATATACGGAAAAGCATGTTGACAGAATCAATAAGCAAAAAATTGTCCGTAAATAAAAGTTTTGAAATATTATGGATATGTATTTTGTCATTTGTTGAATAAATGCATATTTACAGAAATATAACGCATGTAAATTCTTTTGCGTTTCACGACACGACGTCGCGTCGTAGAAATCTACGATGAGCATCGTTACAGTGGGGTGTTGTTTTAGTTAATTCCTAAAAATGGACCGCTCTAGACGCATTCTGTTCCATAGTACGGGACGCTGCTCGACTATGGTAATTAAATGATTGACTTCAATACCATCCGTCATCTTTAAATTTCGCAGGATTGTATCGCGAGTCACAACGTCATATCGTGCATCGACACGTTACGACGTCGTGTCGTAGATTTCCACGACGCGACGTCGTATCGTGTTTATGCGTGGGAGCCCTAATTGAATCAAGAACAGAACTGTATGAAGACATCCCCAAGTCCCCACACATGGAGCTCCTACATCTAATTCCCACACGAGTTCGTTTTGCACAAAAGGAATTGTGTTAGTTGAAGTGAATTGTGTTAGGAGCTCCGCTCGCACTGATTTTATTACCGACTATCATCACACATCACATTACATCAGCCTATAGTGTTCCCACTGCTGGGACACAGGCCTCCTCTCTGTGAGAGGGAGTGGGCCATAATCCACCACGCGGGCCCAGTGCGGGTTGGTAGATGTCACATGTCTTTGAATTTTTGGTTCTAGAACATGCCGGTTTCCTCACGATGTTTTCCTTCACCGTTTTGAGAGCAGTGGTGATGAAATAAATTACACAAAGTAATGCGCCTGGTGGGGTTAGAACCCACGACCTACAACTCGTAAGTCGGGACCGATACCACTGGGCCACCACTGCTCGTCACCGACTACTCTCACCGACTACTCGTTGCCGACTATCGATAGCGACTAGTTTGGTAGTTATTTAATTGTTTATCAAGACGAAGGAAGCGTGTATAAAGAAGCTAGTTGTTGGCACCAAGTTGCAGGTGAAATAGACCCATCTTCATTGTACTCTCGTACAAGACTTGTAATAGGTTGAGACTTGACAGCTTTGCCAGCTTCCTAATACAACTTTTAGCTGTACAAATCCGTACGAACCTGTTTCTTTATAAAAGCACCCGAACGCAGGTTATATTAGAAACTTATAGAACTCAAATAGAGTTAGCAGGATATTCAATCAAAATCGCTAGCAAGGTAGCAAGAGATACATCATCTGCCTAATCTTGTCCCAACTGTGTTGGAGGCTGGAAAGGATATACTTTCCGAATTGTCCCATTAAAATTTTATCGAAATCGGACTAGCAATTTTTGAAAAATCAACAAAAATCATCAAAAACCTAAAAAGTTTTCAACATTGTCTACACCGATTACTCCGAGGTTTCTGGTCCGATTTCGATGATTCTTTTTTTGTTCGATACAGTATATCTGCCATTTGGTCCCATAAAATTTTCATTTAGTTTGGTGCAGTAGTTTTCATTTTTAGCTCATTGTGTAAGAGTACATACATGGGCGATGTTATTACCGGTGCTACGGATTACAATATTTTAGCGTACATGTAAGAAAATTATGTATTTGACAATGATTTGGGTTGAATATTGAAACTAAAAAGGATAAAATAAAAAACTAAAAAAAAAATGTAACCGACTTCCCACAAAAAAGTTCAAAATAACCTACAAAAAAACTTTTCTTTCGAAAGACGGTGACAAAAAGTCAATGAAATAAAAAAGAAAGTCACCGACTTTCGAAAGAAAAGTTTTTTTGTGCGTTATTTTGAACTTTTTGTGAGAAGTCGGTTACATTTTTTTTTTAAGTTTTTTATACTAGATGTAGATGTTACTTGGAGCAACTGCAAGTCTGACTTCCTCATCCCTTAAAATTACATCACTCCCATAGTCCCTTGACGTTTCCGTAGTTACACCCATATTTCGTCAGGGTTAAGTTCCCACTGCACACAAACAATCGGTCACAATCCAGAGTCCGTGGCAGCTACTGAGGAGGTCCTAATGGAAAACCCCAGTAACAATGCCCGACATGGGAATCAAACTCGGGGCCTTATGCTAAGAAGTCTCGCTTGTGACTATTTGACCAACGAGGCAATTGACTAGGTACTCATCGAATTTTCTAGAATTTTTCAAAAACACGAAAATTGCCAATAAATCACTAGAAACTCAAATACAACGAAAAGTAAATTCATCAATAGAAATAGCTTTTTAAAAAAAATCTCAAAATTTTAATGCACTCCTATTAAAGCGACAACTTTAGCAATTTTGGAATCAAACGGAAAGTTTATCAAAAGAAATTCGACTTTGCTGCGGAAGATTTTATGTTCGGAATGAAAAGTTATTTTCGATGCAATAAAATCCACTTGGAGGCAATATACTTGGATTCGTTTTAAAGGTACAACTTTGTGTAAACTTACTATTGGTTTGTGAGTGGTGTAGATACACGGACTGACGAATATAATTTGAACTAGGAATTCTTAGCGTGCTTTCAAAGTAGAATATAGTCCGCCATTTTAAAATTAATTGGTCATATCATTTAATAATCCGGCTTCATTTACAGTTTCTTCGTTCCGTACCTCTCTAATAGCCATTTCACTAGACATCTCCTTACTAATTCTTCCCTTTTTCTCGTCATCTATCTTCTATTCTTTCTTATGTCCAGCCATTGTTTCTGGGGTCAACAACCCACTATCTGACCGCAAATATTACGTCTGTAATTAAAAAAAAATAACTTTATTTTGCTTTTTTGTCAGACTATAATTATCTATTTTTGTTGTAAAAGAAAATATATGAATTACGAACTACCCATTTTTAAATTTCACAAAACAAATGTAACTGTGACTTTTAAAACCCAATTCCCTAATGCACCTTCACATTAGACACAGAAGTAAGTAAAATAAAACCGCAATACCTAATCTCAGTGTGCACATCTCCTAAGTCGGGCTTGGCTCGACTCACGGCGGATGTAAGAAACCCCTCGTGGATCGTTAGACCAGTCATTTCAGTAATACCAACAAAATAAAAACGTAGATACAGAAATCCGACTGCAGAAAAAGCAGATAAAAGACAGAAAAAGTTGAGCATGACTGTAGAAACGGCTATAAAAGTAAGGAAGGTAGTCTAAAAAAACGATGTATGGTCTGGGGATGATGATGATGATGGGTGAGTTTAGATGAACGTGGCCCTACATAGCGTGACGATGGCAATATTAATTGAGTCGAGTTTGATGCCTGCGGAAGCGTCCATCGGTGTATGTCATGACAGGACACTGAGGAGACAATGTGTCTAGAAAGAGGACACTGAGATGACGACTAATATCAAACTAGCAAAAGATGTTGTAAAAATGCCGGCAGCACGTTTCTATTTCAGCTATTGGTGATGGGTAATGATCCGAGCACGTTCTCTCGTCGCAATTTGGGCGCACTTCTCTCAGCTTTAAGTGCTGTAAATATCGTAAGATTATCGTGTGAATAGCCAAAACGGCTTTTTGAATAATACGATCTTTTATACGACTGTTTTTCGATCCATAGTCGAGAGAGTAATTGCTTATACGATCTCTTTGCTAGTTGAGTGGGTACAGACGACTGACACGCCAAACCCAAGCGAATGACAGTTGCAAGTCTGTTGGCACTCGCTGTGTCTGTGTAAGTTTTTAGTCGTTATATGAAATCTACCTTCTGGTCTTTTGTAGTATTGTTTTATGTACCGATAGATTACAGAAAGTACCCTCGCTCCAACAAATTTAATGTATGATGAATTTTATAGATCGAAAAAATCTTGGCGCCCAAATGGGACTGGTTTTTTTTAACTTACTATATTATTGCATAAAACAATAAAAGCAAAAATATATACTGAAAGTCAGTTTTCAATTTGTTTTACTTGTCATTATCGTTTAAGAGACTATAAAAGGCTGTATTGTCTACTCTTCCAATGCCTTTTTAAACCTCTATTGACGATTCTGATTCGTCATTTCCGTCACGGATCGTTACAGCATTCATAATATCATTAGGTGAATTATTGCCTGGTAAGGCAGCTTCTTCTACAAGTCTGTAGGATAATGGTCATTTTTGTTTCAGTAGATGCTATATTGGCGCCCAACGTGGGACGCCTTAATGTGGATGCATATTTGTTTGTGAAGTGACACTTACATATATATACTATATACATACATATGTATACTTACATATATCTTTATATTTCTCATAAGCAACAATTTATCAGAATGTATCCTGAAAGGTCAAATGAAAGATATTAATTAGAGTCTTAATAAGATAAAGCAGATTACAGGGGAAGGCTGTAATATTCGTAATTACGAGTTGAAGAAGGTTCTAGCAAAGCTTTTACGCTAATTTGCAATAGCGTCCTTTTATAAAAGTAGTTACCATTCCTTATCCGAAACTCGAAACAGATGCGACCATATCTGACAGTTTTTTCACTATTCCGGTTGCTTTAACTAAGGTTCGAATTTTTACAACGTAAAAATCTCAAACTACCCACCAGACTAAAGTGACTTTAATAGCTCGAGGTAAGTTCCCAAGTAAGATAAAATAACTGAAATGCTTCAACGTTTAAAAAGCTGTGATATTAATTCAAATTCCACTTGAATTATAACTTCCAGCTTTCTTTCATTATTTCTGCGCGAGAGAATTTATAATTCAAAGAGAAATATTCTTTATGGTAAATTATAACAAGGGTATTTTTAAGTTATAGTTTCTTTTTTCAATTGACAACATTTTGTCTAAAATTTAAATGACCTTTAGTAATTTTCGAGGCATTATTATGACCCTGGAGACCTTATAAGCACATATGTATACGGTTGGCTTCTATAACTTCTGCCTACCCGCAAATAAACATTATTACCTTGACATTCCAGCTTTAAAATTCTCAAACTACCTTCCCTACAAATATTAATAGTACCTACAATAAATTCAGGCAGTTCGGAGTGCAGAACAAATATTTTGATCATGCATCCGTTAGTAGGTAAGTATTGGGGGTTTCGGATCAACCGGAGATCCGAACCCCCCAATACTTACTCTATTCAAATTGATGTTTATTCTATTATTTGAAATGTTTTGCTCTAGCAAGATGTTTATGACATTGTTTAATTATATTTGGTTGTTAGAATACATTCTTTCAATAAGTAGTTAAGTCAATGCTATGACGGAGATGCGTGTATTAATTATATATTCGTTTCCTTTGACAGCATTCAAGTAAAAACATTTAGGATAGTGTATAGCATGTTGCATCCAAGGATCGTCATAAATCTCCCAATCTTCTATGATACCCCCACATGAGAAACATGCCGCTTTATCATTAATACTATTTCCACAATAAAAGAATCCAGCGTCGGCCATTTCCATCACTAATCTTTTCTTCGAATTCGTTGTCCCCCAGTAGGAACGAAATGAAAATTCACGCATTTTAAGTGAGTTATACATATTATATCGAGGTTTGTATTCATTATGAAACATTTTCTAATTTATTTAATCCACTGACACGGATAATTATAAACTTATAATGAGTTAGCTCCGCTATTGTTAGCAACTTATATGTAATTGAAAAGGATAGGGAGGGGATATAAAATTCTAGATATAATTTTGTCTTAAATAAAATTAAACAAGTAAATAATTATTTTAAAAATTTATTTTCAAAGCACCACTTATTCAAACATAATACATTCTTTAAGGCACAAACAGAGTCATGATAAATACAATTATATTATTATATATCTTCAGAATGTTTATAGTGATCATACAAACTTATCAAACTAGGACAACCTTTATCTTCTAAATTGAATATTTTACTATTACTATTTTCTAAAATGTGCTTTAACCACAAAACCTTTTCTGAACCTTTGACATAGATACACATATTTCTTAAAATATTTAGAATCAAAGTCTGATAATTCGAATAGGGCACAAAACCTTCATTCCAATGTATCTTTCTGTTACGTTCAAGCCAACTAACTTGCTTTTTTTCTGATTTCGTTAATTCTTTAAATGGAAATGGTGACTTAATTAAAAACACTTGTAGTTTTTTATCACACATTATAGCAATTTCTTTTATTATAAATTCATTTGCTTCTGTTTTAAAGCCCTGAATATCTACAATAGCAATCATGATACCCTTCGCACAATGTTACTAAGAGGTTTGTATTCCACAAGTCGATCGTTTATAATCAAACAATATGCAGTCGTCTTATCTGGTATTGGCGTAGAACATTCAATTTCCAACCTCACGTCTACTGGACCTGTTTTAAGACTGTCGTTTTGTCTTGAGCAGTCTAAAATAAAGAGAGGGGCTTTTTCTTTAAACGTCGTTAAGTCAAGCAATGGGTCTACTGGACAGTTGTAATACGACTGACGAAATTTTACAAACATTTCATATAATATACTATATTTGTTTTCAGAAAATTTTAAGTTTAAAGGTTCATATGGATAATATAGTGAATTTAAAAAGAGCGTTACGTTAGTTACTTCACAATGATCGAATACTGAACTGTCTTTAGTTTTATTATTTATCCTATTAGTTTGTAAGCAAAAAATTACATATCTAGGTTTTTCCAATTGTGAAGCAGTTTTAACTGACCAAGAATGCTTCGTGGTTTTAGGCAGTAATGGATACTCATATAAATCCCAATTTCTAAAAGCCATCTGAATAGGTTTATCTCTTTCTAGATGCTTTAAAAGTGTTAGTCGTTCTCGATCTGATACTTTTATATGCGGTACTCTCCATTGAACTCTGTGTATATCTATTTGAAAATGAACAGTATCATCAGAAAGAATAACGCTATTTAAGTTAGTGTTACCTCTATTCAATATAAGTTCATGTTTACAATTTATCACAATTTTATTGTAATCCTCCGCAAACCCTAAAACTTTATTAAGTGGTATTACAGCACTAAAATTACCATCACTTTGAAGTCCATCTAAATTCCATCCCCATAGGGCGGCAACTTTACATTCTGCTTCATTTAATGAAATGTATGATTTTATTGTTGACGTTATTCCTGAGTTTTTTATGCGGTCTATTTCAATACCATTTATTTCGTATCTGATGTCTTGAAACAAAGACAAAACAGAGTTATTAGTGAATGTAACAGCTTTCTTGATCGGATTCCCATCTTTACCGAACAGCTTTGCTTGTCCTTCAATATAAATTGAACTGGCCGATGGTAACACGTATATGTCTTGCTGGTGGATGGGAATTCTGATTTCATCGTTTTCTCTAAAGCTGGTATTGTAGGGATTGTAAGAATGGACTTCGTAACTTTCGATCGAAGTGTCGAAGTGTGGTGATTCAGTAATCTGTAGTATATTCATATTTTAAACCCAAGAGCTTTAAGGAAATCTTTATTTACTTTAGTCAATTTCTTTACGTTTTTCTTACGTCGTTGCACCTTAGCAATCGTTGAAGAACTAAGATGTTTTTCACTGACTTGGGTGTTTTTATAATGAATTATCATTTTGTTTTTCTTAAATGAAGACGCAGCTGAATATGTTCTTCGCCAAAGTTAATACAGTGACCAAATTGATCTACAATCCTAACAGATATCGAAGAAATTATAGTTTTGTTCACTGGAAAATAAATAATATTTTGCGGTATTTCTATGCACCGATGCCCTGGATGAGTATCAGACACAAATTCGTGAATAAAATGAGTTGATAATCCGTTGCAGTATGATCCGTTCACAAGATCACATTCGATTCTGATCGCAAACAGATTGCTGTTAATGCTAGAAATATTTGGTCTGGAATTTATTACTGAAAAGTATAGCAAACCACACTCGTATTGATCTGATAAATGCAGTGGTGGATGAAAGTATGAGGTCAACTCCGATTTATTACCCGAGATGGTAACCGTAGTAGACATGCTTCGACACTGAACTTTTTTCTTAGATGCTGCTTATTTTATTCCTTCACTATACCAAAAATTCTTCAAAAACTTTAAACAAAGGTGTCCGCAATTAAAAGGGTGATCACGCTGAATATTGTCATAATTATAGTGTACTTTGGATCCCAAGTATTTTATAAATTCCTTCGGAGGCTTAAGATTTCCGTAACTATCAAAATACTCAATATAATCGTTGTATTTGGCATAGGCTACCCAATGAGAACCAGGATTATTAGAGCTATCTAAATTTATAACTCCACATTCTTTTTTAAAAGGGTGTTTAGGGAGCTTATCTCTCATAAAGACACCTCTGAAATAGGGAATGTTATTTCCATACTTCAAAATGTCTAAATTAGTCAAGGCTCGTTTGGGTAGCCGATATCTTAGTTTTTTTCTTTTGATACAAATATTCCGAGCCCATCTTTATGTGGTTTAAGATGTAGTCCTTTTCCGATACAGAGAGCTTCCATCTTTTCATTGTGTCTCTTCGATTCGGTCAATAACTTTTTAGCCATTTTAAATTCATTAATGGTTTTAGCAATACCAGCTGCACCACCTGCTAAAGCTCCTACCGCTGATAATCCCGCAAAAATCGGGATCAAAGGCAATACTCCACCAGTTTTTGGTATAGGAATAACACGAGGAAGTTTAATGGATGAATCATCAGTTAATTCTCTGGCAGCGGCCATAGCTAATTTTATTGCCACTTTCTTGCATTTTGGTTTTAATTTTTTAATATGTCTCTTCGTTTTGCTGATAACATTTTTAAATTTATTTGTTAACCCTTTTCCACTTTTAATTTTAGGAGAACACTTTTTGCTATCCTTTTTTAGACCAAATCCAGTTTTAATTTTTGTTGACATAGCGCTGCTCACTAAGTGCGCTGCTAGTTTTTCCCCAACGCTTGCATCTGAGGCAAGTGCTCGTTCTTTAGCCATATTTAATAAAACTAAATCTGCCTGGTGACGATCTTTTAGGTTGGAAGACTTATGATAGGCTATGTCGTGTTGTTTGCAATATTCGTCTAATTTATTAACACCTTTATCTCCACGTGTAAGCCTTTTAATTAATTTAGTGCCAGGCCCACAATAATTGTATCCAGGTAAATGTAATTCAAATGGTAAATGATTTATAATCCAATTGAGAAGACTACTCTCTTCAATACACATTATAAGACTGATACATTTTGGAAAGAACATTTAATAAATATTCGATTTATCAATCCAACTGTTTTCAGAAGAAGGCAAACCTAACCATTTTACTAAAACTCTGTCTCCTTTTCTTTTAAGAACTTTCTCAACAAGATATAAATTAGGATTTTTCGTCTTTTGAAGCTCTTGTTCATAAAATGCACCTAAAATGGGTTGACCTCTGATTGTATCTTCTATTAAGTAGGTAATAGGATTTGTATTTTGTATCTTTCGAATTTTAAATATTTCTGTAGACCAGTTGGGAGTGTAACCTTTTTCAAATGTTCCTTTATACTTACTGATACGCACATAATCACCAATTTTATACTTGCTTCTAATATTATTATTTTTTACCAATCTTGAATATCTCTCTAATATTCGTTTTTTGTTGATGTTATTCACATTAGCGGGAACTTCATCAATTGTTCGATGATAAGTGTGATTGTATTTGTTAATAACATTATTAAGCATGCTGTCTATCCAATTGTAGCTGCCTCTTAAACTAAATTCCTTATAGACTTTCGATTTCAATGTCCTGATAAATCGCTCAACTATTGAAGCCTTTTTTGTTGAGAAGGTTGAATAATGATTAATGTGATAAGTTTGCATAAGCTTTTGAAACAGATTATTGTAAAATTCTGTTCCTTTATCCGTTTGTAGATTTTTAGGAACACGCCCTTTATTCAATAATTTCTTAAAAGAATTACATACATCATCTTTGGTTTTACTTTTTAGAGGAAAAGTCCAAGCATATTTCGAAAATGTATCAATAATAGCAAGAATAAATCTGTAATTTTTATTTTGCTTTGAAATTGATTGCATATCGATTAAGTCTGCTTGCCACAGGTCATCGATATCTTTCATGATAACACATCTGCGTGGAAAGTTCACCCTCGCATTTTTATGAATTTCATTTACCACGTCGATTTTGCTCATATTCACAATTCAGTGCATTTGTTTTGAATCTGTCTATAATACTGAAAGAAAATTTTATGGTGGTGAGTATTTATTCTTTAATTATGTCAGCTTCTTTCAATTCTTCAACGATCGATAATATTTCATTATCATGATTTGTGTTGCCAGCATCTCTGGAAGCAACTAATAGTTTCAATCTCTCAACAAGTTCGTTAGGGTCATCCCAATATACCAAGTCAGTGTTATTTTTGTATTTCTTTAGAGTTGGTAAGCTTCCTCCAGTGTGAAAAATTTCATTTAATGATTCGGAAAATAATGGTTTGATTACTTCACGATATTTTATTCCCTTATCGCCTCTTATTTGTCCACCAGGATTAAAATCTCTCTTATGAGCATTTGTATAATGCAGCATGTCTTTGTAGACAAGTCTATCTTTACTCGATATTAATTTTAAATCAGGCTTTCTTCGAAGTAAAAGTTCCTTCAAGCCTGGGGTTAAATTATAGGATTTATCACCAACTTTAATTAAAATGACACTGTCGTCATTCAAACTATCGATTTTAGAAAATGAGACTATAGAATTACCCATTAGCAATGTTTTGTTTACACTTCTTATTCCAAACGGTATATTTACACCGTCATAAATATCATGGATATCACGACCCTCTAGAGACATTTCTAAATCATCTAATATTTCTTTTGTAGGAGACTTTTTAAGTACTGGTGCAGACTTTAGTTTTGGATCGTAGCAGTCCTCAAACTTTGTGGATGAGCTAGTATTAATGTCACCCAATTCGATATCTGCAGAATCAGTGAATTTTGTATTTTCCAAACGTTTAATTTTTTCCATAGTTATGTTCGAATCAACTAGAGTTTTAAGGGGATCTGTGACAGGTTTTAGCATTTTATCGAATGACATGTCCATAGAGTGTTCCTGGTCCTTCATTTGTTTTATTTTGTTCTTTATAGAGTCTACAGACTTCATTAATTCTATTTTAATATTTTTTTCCATGTTTTACCAATTATAAGAACTGCATTCAACTAAAGAACAAGTTATACTGAATTGATTTTGTATTATTAATTACTTATATGTGTGTATAAACAGTCAGTCAAAATTAAAAAAACATATCAAAATTCTGTCTGTATCTTCCATTATTTAATGACGATTCTTTATTTATAAGTAGGAAATTATAAGGTTTACTCCAAACAGTTTGACAAATGTTTTTGAACTCTTTCCATTGTAAATCAGAACTGACATGCTCCTCATAAATATGCTTTAAATTCACATCATCTTGTTTGAATATAATAAGAAAATTAGCATTGTCGCGTAGCAATTGCTTCGGTATTTTAGAATAGGTTTGAGACAAATAGAAACAATCTATTTGTTTATGCCTACCCATGCAGAAATAATTGCGGATATTTATCTGATTTTCACAAGCAACATCATCAAATATAAATACAGAATTTGTTAAAGCTTCACTCGGAGAAATTACATCTTTGTCATTATTGAACTCGTAAAAGTTAATCTGTGGCACTCTTTTTAATACTTCGACCAAGAAACGGTATTTTGGTTGAAAAGAAGTTTTAGAGTAAAGATAAAGATTTTTAAATTTGAGTCCATTTTCATGCAGCAGTAAACTAATCATAACATTCGTTTTACCACAGTTTGATGGACCACATATTATACAGCGAATAGTATTTGGTAGTAAAGCGCTATGTCTGATGTGGTGAACAGAGTCACTTAACCTTATATTATTAACATTGAGAGATACGGGTTGTTTGATCAACCTCATAGTGCATATTAATCTTATTTCCGCCTAACGTACACTTATATACTCATTACTACACCTAAACATAGAACAAGCATGAACTTAAAATTTGATGATAACGTTTAGGAAGTTGAATAAGTTTGAATAAAAGTCCATTTGTTGAGGAATACTAAAGGTTAAATAACTTTTGTCCTTCTTATTTTTAATATGGGTAGGTAGTGTATTTTTCAAAGTTTTTACTTAGAAGGTAGGTACTTATGAAATAAAACAATATAATATAATGATATACGTATTTATTTACAAACTTAATAATAGTTGTCTAATTCTAATATATATAATTCTATAATTATTTACAATACAACTTTATAGTGACCCCAGGGAAGTGTTTCAATGTGGTTTGAGAGAACATATCTTTTATCATCATTTCTATTCATCACCAGTTTGTTTACTTGTTGTGAATACAGAACGTGTTTAATTGACCGAATTAAATTCATTTTACACACTTTCGTTTTATTATTAAATAATGTCTTATTGTAATGTGACATCTTTAGTCTTTTTGTTACAGAATTTGAGATACCTTTTGCTTTATTTATCTGAATTTTAGAAGCTAACAAACAATAAAGTTTTGCTCTTAAACCAGTAAATTCCTTAATCACGTCTCCACCCAATTCGTCTTTAAATAATCCAGGTACTTTTGCATTTAGTCGTGGAATCAAATAGGGATTATCTAAGTCATAATTACTCGTGTCAAATTCTTTTAAATTATTTTTGATATCATTATAAATATCTTTCGTATGAATTAAATAAAGCAAGCTATCGGTATCGGTGTAACAAAGTCTCATGTTATTCATATATTCGTCTTTCATTTTATAATGATACTGATAAAGATGCAACTTTGCATATTCTAAAACCGTAAAGCCGATATATATTGGTTTATCAAGCATGATTTTTTCGGGTTTTAGTTGAATAGCTATAAAGTTTTCAGAAAATATAGAAACACATTTCAAACTAGGTTTGCAAATTAGTTTTTCAGCGCCAAGTTGTTTATTAGTAGCATTATCTGTATCTCTCCATTTTGTCACTAATTTAATATCTACTTGTTTACGTTTATTCTCAATCGTTTTGCCGAAAATAGAATTATTCAAAAGTTTAAAAAAGTCCTTCTCGAATGTAGTTTTAGATGCTTGGCGTAGACTAGTATTTAAATCAATATATTTTTTTAGATATTCTTCTTGCTTAAATGTAAGAATACGATGTATTTTTCTCAGAACAAGGCCACGTCTCAAACATTCCTTTAAATGAGTATAATGAATTACATAATTAAATTTATTATATAAATTTGCTATAAGTTTAGGTGTCTTTCCCCCAGGGGGTATAAATTTTTCTGGAGCGAAAGGTAAATCACTATGAAAATCATGTATGTTATCAGGATATTCGAGATCTACCTCTAATATAAACCCGTAGTCACTGTCATCTGACACATTCATTATATCAAAACAATTTAATTCCTTCTGATTTAGAAATCTAAACTCTGAAATAGGCATTTTTTTAGTCATGGCGTAACCGTATAAATTATTACAGTCAAGATATATCAAATAGCTAGATGGTTCTAAATCATTGAATTCCGGCAAATAAATGTTATTAGCTTTTGCATGACGTAGCGAGCATTGTGCCAGTCCGCCACGTATGCCCTTTTCTAACATTTGATATATATCTAAGTCGTCAATTAAGTCAAGCTCAACATGTGTATAAAGTAACATAGCATCCCAACTCAAACTAGGTGCTGTTATGTAGTATGCAGGGTCTAATTTATAATATTTTAAACTTAGGTTGCGAAAATTTTCGAATACATCACACAATATTAAAACATCACATTTCAGATATAAATCAGTATACTCGCCAATAGTATTAGTATTAAATTCGTTCCATACAGTTTTTGCATGATTAAACTCTTTATCCGAAATGTGCTCCATTTTCATTGTATTATAAAAATATTTTTTTTCCGGTAGTTTAGTTTCTTCATACTTTTCCCACGTGTCAATATAATCATAAGGATAAATACCCTTACTTCTGAGCAAATGAATGTTTTCATTATTGAATTCCTTTGACAAATGAACAAAATCATGATCTGATAAGCTTTTTCCCAAAGCATCTAAACTTGAGCTTAAAAACTGGAATGAATCTATAAACTTTATTTGAATGGGACGTTTGTCATTATCGTTACGTATGTATTTAGTAATAGTCAAATATTTTTCTTTAGATTTAGGTATAATTTTAATATGTCCTTCATATTTTACTAATTCTTTTAGAAACAGATGAGAATCATAATTCGATAAGTTATGGAAAATTATAGGTATGAAGGGGCACACTCTAAACATTAAGTTGCAATGTGCATGTGCAGCGCCTCTATATTTGCCTGAGATATGATCGTGATCACATACTTTATCATCAAACAGTAATTGATCACAAATGTGACAAGTATTAGTATTGTTATATATGATGTGCTCTTGCTCCGTTAAAGGTGTCATCTTTTTTTTATTCGACAATAGTTTAGTTATTTTCTTCACATCATCTATTAATCTATTAACAAATACTTCAACACAATCCGGACCTCTGTATGTAACAAATTTATTTTGACTTGAATCGTGTGAACAACATATATAATATCCGAAACATGAAGGTTGATGTTTCTTTAAATTATACGTTTTTTCAGTCATTTTTTCATCACAATTTAACAATAGGCTTTCAAAGTCTGCGTAAATCACGTAGTTGATCTTTTGTTTTCTTTCATAATTTTTAAAACCGAGTTTAGTATTTTTCTCTGGTAAGACTGATAAAACTTTAGAACAAATATGAGATTTATATTTTGTTTCGGTGCTATAATATTGTAAACATGATTCACATAGGAAAAAGTTGCCTTTATGACTTGTAATCTGTCGTCGTACTAATCGTGCCAAATTTTTAATTAGACAATAATGATATTTACCTTTCCTCTCAAAGTATAGCAAATTTATATGAGTAGTTTTTCTGTTATCTGTTAAATATAGAGGGCCAATCACAGTTTCACCCTTAGTGTCTAGTCCATAAACATTTATACTTAAGTTATTATTTTTTTCAAATGTTTTTATGTCTTCATATGAAACTGGGAACGACATTTCTTTGATATTAAATACAGAACTATAGTGTGGATACGATGTGGCTCGACTTACATTTAACTTACTAGGATATAGAGCAGCTACAACACTCCACAAAAAGCAATAATTATCATTGTTTTGTATATTAATACAACTCCTTGTATTTTTTATTTTTGTTGGTAATTCTAAATATGTCCCTCCTCTCAAGGGATTATATTTATTAATGTTGATTTCAAGATGACATAATGAGAGATAAGACCATCCAGATTCTTTGTGCTCGAATTCTGACATTTTACAAATTAGAAGTTCAATTACATTCGTGTACATGTCATTAAATTTCGTATTATTACAAACAATTTCATATTTCGTATTAAATGATTTCAATTGTTGCTCACTTGTTTTTAAAAGCATAAAGTAAGCAAACAATTCGAAATTTATCTTGATACAATTATGTTTTATCAAGGACATATCTATGAGTTTCAGGATATCGTTTTTATTCTGACACAAGAATGCTTCAGGAGTGTTGTATATAACACCTTGTGCAGGATTTAAACGATATGTTACGATTCTGTTTTTGAATGCACTTGAAATTATGTAAATATTATCAAATTCAGTTCGTAATAAACTATTACATTTATGAATATTCGTTCTCAAATGATATCTGATTTGTTTTTGCGGTATTTTAATAAGACATTTATCACATTCTATTAATTCTGGATTATTATTGTATTGTCTCCGTTGAGTAGACGAGGGTTGTACTGTAAATAAAACAAAAATATCATTTGCTTACATGTCTACATATATTAAAGTGGTTATACATTTTTATAGTATGATTATAAAATTAATAATAAATTTCATGTTTAAGAAATATAGTGTAGGTGTACATGAATAGGTATAATATTTATTATCTACATAAGATCTGATCAGATTAATAATAAGCACTGACAAAATCCATAGGGCAGTGTTTAAATTCTTGCCGGGTTTTGTTTATAAATTCTTTTAAATGTTGCCATGCAAGCGTCCCGTCATCAGTTCGATTTTTTACAGTTATGATCGAATGCCTCCAACGATTTATAGGAGCTATACGTTCAATTTCTCCACAATCGTAAATTTTTAATTCGACATAATATCTCCCTAACTTTTTATCATCACTTTGCCTAGACAAGCCATTTGCTACTCGACGGGTGTAATATGAAAGCAGCGGTGGTATTTTTTTACCCTGAGTGCTTCCAACGGTTTCCTCTTCCCGATCATCATCGCTGTCTGTACCAAAAAGTTCATATGATGTAGGCTTCACGGAAGAAGAAATGGGGTGGATTGTTGTTTTCCTCCTCTTCTTTTTATCATCTACTTTCAATGTTTGTCCCTCCGTGAGCCTTTTCACAGGTGCCGATGATTGTCCCTCCGTTAGTCTCTTCGCAGGCACCGTTGATTTAGATGATCCTGATGCCTTCTGCTGCTGCGGCAGCTCAGCTTCCTCGTCCGATGAGAAGAGACGACTTGCTGTTTGCCTCGACCTGAAAAGATAAGACACCGTTGTAATTAACGGGAACAGAAAAGGACATATTGAAACACTAGCTGGATGATCAATATGAGAATAAGTGTAGTCATTTAAGGACAGAATTGAAAGATTGCTTGTTATTTCATTAAGTTAATTAAATAAATATACATGAAATAAGTGAAATGAATACAACTAATTAATGAAATGAGTAAATAGAACGAATAGATGAAATGAATAAATAAAAAGAATAGATGAAATGAATAAATGGAAAGAAAATATGACATGATTGAATAGAGAGAATAGATGAAATGAATAAATGGAAAGAATAGATGACATGATTGAATAGAGAGAATAGATGAAATGAATGAACAGAACGAATAGATGAAATGAATGAATATATAAAATGAATGAATAGATTAAATGAATGAATATAATTAATTGCTGAAATGAGTAAATAGAACCAATATAAAAATGAATTAAACGAAAAAAATATAAATTATAAACATTAAAAATTAAGTGAAATAATGCGAAATACTTACATTTCGAGTCTTGATAAGGTTTTCTTGATATATACTTGGTGAAGAAATTTAGGAGCACTGAGACTTCCTGAAGGATATTGTGGTCTGGTTTGTTGGAGATGCGTTTATATAGGTTTGAAATCGCGTCACGCATATCCAAATTTGTAAATTGCTGACATACGAAATATCCTATTTACAGTTGTAAACAAAATATACTAGTTACTAATCATTTAAGGATTGTTTAATATGACTTAGAATTATACTACACAAATACCGCGACTTCACTTGTCGTAGAAATGCTAAACATACATTTACTTACACATATTTAACAACAACGAACATACAAATATTCCGAGACCATAATCAATATAGTGACATACCTTTAGAATCAATGATCGCAGAACACTGTCAGCATTTTATCCAAATACGTTTGGTTTCATTAAGGTGATGATACACTGACACTCACATTGTAAATAAATCACATACTTTTTCTATTAAATGTATGCACACGGTGTTACATTCTGTACGATGTAAAAAGACCCTAAATGCTATTAATACATACATATTAGTTCCTATGGATTTGCTTGTACATATATTTTAATATTATTAATTAATGTTATAAATTATTAAATTGTATTTGGTTAGTTTAACGGTATACCTTCTATGCTAGAGATATATACATAATTACAGGTTCCTCTAGATTTGTTTATAATTTAAACATTATTAATTAATGTTAAAAATTATTAAAATTGTAATCAGTAAGAATGTTAAAACAAACAAACATTGTCTGATCTCATGTTTCGCTATTTTATTTCAATATCAAATTAAAACACTTTAAAGAAAGTAGTTATATATAAAATCGAGACCAATAAAACATCATTTAATTTCTCCATTTCCTCGGATGTGCTCCTGTTAAAAGTACAATGTCGGTAAGTTTATTCAATTAAATAATTTAGGTATTTGTTTTAATAACTTATAATTAGAATTACAAGATTTTTTCTATTTCAGATACCGAGCTGGGCTTACTCACCGATGTCCCCTCCATTAATGATAAACCCTGACATAGTTGAAAACGTCGTTAATTACTTGGATGAGGAGGAACGAGCGAACAATGTTGATAACAAACAGTTGTTAAGTTTTTACAAAACTGTGTCAGCCGGCTCTAAAGTAATTCGGATTGAGGTCTATAATGCAAATCAATTTGAAAGCATTGAAAACTCCGTATGTCAGTGCAGTGCTGAAATATGTTTTCAGCATATTGTGAAGAATATTTATACTGACAGCATTTACTTGAGAGTGAAGGATATGCTACATTATTTGAACAATACTTTTTACCAGTCGCTGTAGAACAAGAATTAAGTGTATCTATTCATTTAATTTACTTATACTTATTTTATTTGTATTATGAATCTGAAATAAATCATAACTACTTATTCATTGGAAAGCGTTTTATTTAATTTATCTAAATCTTAAAACCGGTTTAAAAAGTTTATAACATCATCTTCATCATAATTATTGTACATGGAAACATAATAATAACATGAAGCTGCAAGGCACATTCAGACTCATGAAGGTACCTACAGCAGAAGTTCTATATAAGGCGGCATTCGAGAATATTATGCGCGCATTTATCCATCTGAATTGGAATGCGCTGAATAGACCATATTGTGAATCATTTAAAACTAAAAACACAGATGAATAATTGAAAGGATGTTATGTTATTCTGATATTACACGCTAGATGTATTAGTAGATATTAAGTTCTTAAATTCTAATAGAAAAGCATACGTAAATTATCATTTTGAATATAGCTCCTAGAACAAATCATTTCAAATAATAGAATAAACATCAATTTGAATAGAGTAAGTATTGGGGGGTTCGGATCTCCGGTTGATCCGAAACCCCCAATACTTACCTACTTCCGTTCTATGATATTCGGTAAACAAGACGCTTGCCAAGTGTTCTAGATACGAGTCTACCTATGCTCCGACCTAGGAAATATATTCAGGCTGATGATATTATAACTGGATTATGTTTCTGTCTTCAAGCAGTGTCGGCATGACGGTTGGGATTTAAATTGTCTCGTTAGTTGTTAATCAAGTGTGTTTAGAATTAATTTCTTGTGCTATTGTTTCTTAGATGGTTGCGGCTTTCAAAACTTCACATTCACATCTGTAATCTCTGAAGGGAACAAAAGTGTACCTAGTAGTAGACCTACATTTCGCCGGTTATGTTTAAGTCCCTTGTAATAAAGGCAAGCCTATTGCCATCAAATACTGTCGCTACTACTGACAAATGAGAAACTCAACCTGGGCATTAAATCTTAAGATTTCAATGCTCAGCAGTTAAGAGTGTCAGATTTGTGAGCTCAGTAGACTGTCAAAGATCAACAGCGTATTTTCTGAGGTCCGAAGACTTCACTTATGGTCCCACCCATGTTTATATTTAGACTGTTTCGAAAATGAAACTCTGAAAAAAAAAACTATTCAAACAAAAGCGAAATGTAGGCTACATTTTGCGTCCACATTTGTTGAAAGACACTTTTTCATTCTCAATTCCTTGATGAGTGTCCCTCATATTCCAACTTCGCAGGAAAGCTGTTACTCTAAAGATAAGAGCCATGCGTTCATTAATTAAACTTAATTAGAATTCCCTCTCTTCTTAAAGAAGAAAGTAATACTATACCCCGAAATGATTAATTACGAGAGGGTAGTTAGCGGAATTAATGCGCTGCGTTGAATATTTAACTTGTTTTATAACACTTACCGTATATTGGATAATTTAATACTGAAAACTACTAGTTTTTATCCGCGGTTTCTATCGTCTCCTTTCCTGTATATGGTATAACCCTCTCCAGGGTCTCATCCAACTCTGTACCAGAATTCACATAAGCCCAGATGTTTACGTGTAACAAATACACAAACAAACCCACGTTCCTTCATTGCCCCTTGCATTCCAGAGCCGTGGTTGTTTAACGGTTACAGCTTATCTCCTAGAAATATATTTTTCACCAAGCAAGGATCATAAGCAGTAATTTACATAAAATATCTTGTCTGGATAAACCTTAAAACATGGCAAGATAAACCAAGCGTATTTCCGACGCCATTTTGGAATTATTCCAACGACTTCAAGATTTGAGTTTCTTCATTTTGGTTATGCTTCTTTGCAAGTACTTGTTAATTCTTTTTGAGTATTTTTTTTTGACATTTTAAAAGAATTGATATAGTATTTTACTCGAAGCAAAAGTAGGATTTTAATGAATATATCGGCACTGTGATTTTTATAAAACAGAGAGAGAGTTCGATTCCCGCATTGAAAAAATAAGTATATAATCTACAAGTGGGCTATCTCACGACACAGGAGAAATTCCTATTGTAGGTAATTTTTGAAGGGAGAGCAAAGCTGCGGGCAATATATTATTTATTTGAGTAAATTTTAAAACAATAATGTCTTTAACATACAATTGGCGCCATATTAATACCAAACCACAAACGTTCATGAATGAATGAACAGCTATTCAAAAACTTCACAGGCCAACCATTCATCCATTCGATCAGTCCATGGCAACTGCAGAAACTTAATGAATAGGTTTCAATTCAATGAGATCTCATGCATGTTACTACCTCGTAGATCGTAGAGGGAAGGTGGCTTCGTGAACTAGGAAATTACTTGACCATCCTGAGGGTGTGGTCTTATTGAGAGCTGTTCACTTGTTTAGTAAGATGGTGGACTACTAACTGATAGATATAATAAATAATCTATACGGACCTTGTGGAAACTCGAACAAACTTGCGTGCGTGTTCAGGTCTTTTTGCCATATTTGAATCAAATATTTTCAGCTCACAATTTCGACCCATTAATATTAGAAGTAATTTTTACCCGTGGTGCTAGGTAACTGGGGTTCTCCCAGTTTTAATGCCCTTTTGTGCCTATTGGCCTTGTTCTGTTGTGTCTTCTGCTTGACATGGAGGGAAGTGGAAACGTATTTTCGTACTCCTCCACTATTTTTATCTGATTTTGGATACTATTGGCTGCTTAATCGCTTTCTCTTTTTTTAAGATGGTCCGTTTCATGCAGGTATTGGTTAGTCCAGTATCTAAGGGCCTTACTTATGAACATTGATTAGACGTTACTTATCTTAAATAGCTCTTAAGTCACTTGCCATCTCTATTCATTGAAATAGAAATGACAAGGACAGGTGATATTTAATCGGTAGCTAAGCAACACAAGTTTTTATAAGTAAGGGGGTAAGTGTCTAAGGTTTAAGTTTATAGCTGTCAATGGAACTACACCCTCCTTTGTGCGTTTCCCGCCAAACGGCTTAATGGCGGCCGTGACGTCACAAGGGGACGACTCGGAACTGCCATTTTGTTTTTTATGTAATGGCGGGCTATTGTTTTGTGTGAACTGTGAAGTGAGTGTGTATCTGGGTCATATGCAGTATTATGTGCCAGATGGTTTTAATTTTTTTGGTATTTATATTACAGCTCTTTTTTTAAGATAGGTACGTACCGCTTTAGAAGTTATTTCTTGTTATTTATCGCAATTTCATCTTAGCTACTCTTGTGCTAAGTTGTTTTTTAAATAAACTGCTCCATATTATGTCCTGTATCTTGGGTGCGTTTACAAATATTTAAACTCACATACTGAAACTGCCATACCCGGAACAACTACTTGTAGATCATCCAAATATTTGTTCCGGGAATTGAATTTGCGTCACGCAGCTCAGCAAGTCATAATGACTGCTCCCGCCGTGTCTGGATGGAAGGAACTATCAAGCTCGTACGGACTAAAACCTACCTATTTTTTCAATTGCCTTTTGCGTTCCAGGCTTGCGGTGACATTTTAAGCCATTCCGCAGGCGCCAACTGCTACCATATAATAAATAACCTTAGCTTTATATCAGAAAACAAATTTTAACAAAACCAAATAAGCTAAAATGGGTGTAGTACCCTAAATCTTTTACCATGTACCCACTTTCTTCAAAAGCAAGTAATTCGTAGGCAGTACGCACGGTTTCGGTAAGATAGTGACTCTTCGGAGCATCTGGTTAGGGAAGCAAGGGCCCTTAACTTAGAGGAAAGGGCTAAGATTACTCGAGTAATTTTTCTTGGTGTATAATTTAAGGATGTCGTAATATGAAAGACTAGCTTCTTATCGCAACTTCGATAGCGTGAAGTTTTTGATTTGCTAGACGTAAATTGCAAGGAGGAGGCTAACGTGTAAGTGAGAGGCATCCTCCACCTCGCGATTCAGCCGCTGCGGGAGACGGGCATGTGGGCGGCGAGAATTAGGTATTTGAATTTAGAAAAAAATGTTTCATTTTTAATTTAATTAGTAAGTCCACCACAAATAAGAACATTCGTAGAAGAGAAATAATCTTAATTCTTTTTTGATGATTAATTATGACCAATTTAAAAGTGAAAAAAATTGAACAAAATCGACGTGAACACAAACGTGCCCCAATTGCTCGCCTTGGACTTCACTATGACAAAGAATTTCCTTAGCACTGTGTCAACTGGCTTCTATAATAACGATTTCAAAGTTGGAACATGTACTATCGATGTATAGAATTGTCATAATGACGTCACACCACCCCGTCGGGCACTATCGGCGTGTTTTCGGCTCGGAGTTCAATTAATGATTTTGAATTTAATATAACTTCTTAATTAGAGCAAATAAAAAAAAAAACTAAAAACAGTTTGTTAGGAAATAAATATATGGTCTTTCCATTAAAGACTAAAAAAAAATCATTGAAAGGACCAATTGGATGACTGTCAGCAAAATGACGGGGAACTTAAAGGGCTGTTGAAGGATCACCATGAATTTTAGTCAGTACTGTGTCTGTACTATGTAGTATCTCCCGTCCCGCCCTGGGTGGGAGATATCATTTGACGATTTTACCACAATAAAAAAGGTGTACAGAAACGGACATATAGTATGGTGGTTGAAGAAATATTGTTCCCGAGAAAAAACAAAAAAAACGTTTTTATGATTGTTGATGAGGTGGCGCCATGTTGATTTGAAACTTGAATTATATTACTAGAAGTAGAGTACGACCCGAATTTATTATCTAATACAATATTAACTTAAACAAAACCGCAGGTAAAAGCCAGTAATTTATAGTAACAATCCTTTGTAGTACTTCCATTTGCAAGCATGTACGAGTATATCCCATTACACAATTTCTCTCTGAGAATGCATGTAGTAAGGGATAAATGGATGTGGAACATTCCCTTCCATATACGAAATACACGCTGATATTGCGATACACACTGCCGTGTAGGTAGTACACCTATAGAAGGCTCTTTCAGTAATATCGGGCCCTATTTGCCTTTGGACCCGCTACCCGCTACGAAAACTTCTACCCCATTTTTTTTCTTTTTTTCAATCGATATTTTGATATTTTCAAAATGAAAGTAAGTTTATAAAAAAAATAGTGAAAACCGTATGAAATGTTTTTTTCAATAGCAAAAGGTCGTGGCAAGCCACGTAGGAGATGGCGGGACAAACTGGACAAGTTCCGTCCGAACCGGAAGGAGGACGCTCAATATCGCGAAAAATGGAAGGAGTGGAGGAATTCCTTTCCCCAGGAGTGGGACAGAGCAGGATAATAAAATAAAAAATAAAAGCTATGCAATAGCTTAAAAGCATATCCTGAGAAAATCTCTAGAACTCATTCAAAGAAAACTATCCAGATTAAGATAAAGAAGTGTTAACGAAAATTGCAAACCTTTACATAAACAGAATTTTAATATTCTTTGTCTTAAAAGAATTTGGACTAAAGCCAGCATTACCTTCAAGTTTTGAACAATAACTGGATAAATCAATGGATGTTTGTGCCAAGACTTCCTCGATTCATTTCATGCAATTTCTTTAATTAGTAATAGATAAAATACTTCCTCAAAAATTAGTTGTTAAAGTCACAAAGTCGCAAATCATACAAATACCGGCAAATACCGTATGGCTAGAATATATCTTTACTATTTTTTTAGTAAAAACTGCCAGCCAAGTTAAGTCTTAAAATTCCACACTGTTTTTGCCTAACTGTGGCAAGACCCAATAGAAGGGTGTTTGAGTTGTGTGTATCTCTGTTTCTTTAATCTCTCGTCACCATAATCATATGGTTTTAAGCTCGGAAATATGAATTTTCAAACTACATAACGTGATTTTTATGTTGAAAACTTGTTTTTGTAAATAATGATTTCGCTTTTCAATCGGGATTTCCAATACACTTTTTACATTGACGGTTTTTAGTATGGTTTTTCTTTTTTTAAAACATATAGTAAAGTGTAGCAATCAACTTATGTAGATTCACTTTCGCATTTATAATATTACTTAGGCTAGTTGGCCAAAAATGTTATCCATTCTTCCTGCCCGTATGTCCACTTTGTTAGTATTCACAACGTAACCGAGGAGGTCGATATTGACTTCACTATCCTCAATATTTTATTCAATTATATAGCGGGAACCCTTCTCTGTTGTTTTCTAGCAACACTCGAGATTTGCTCCGTAAATAAACCTTAATTAATTAATAGCCTTAGAGGTAGAGAACTCCAAAATAGAAGGTGTAATGTGAAATGAAGGTAGTTGGAGAATATTGGATTTTGGAGGGTAGTTTTGTTGTTCAATGGAATTTTCTTGGGAGGAAAACTTTTATAATCTCAGAAGGTTTAGACAAAGGTGTACTTAGTAATACACCCCTGTAGCTTTTCTTGAATTGGATTGGTCAGTTATATTACCTACAGTTTGGAATAATTAATATGATAGTTTTTCGTTATGCAACATCTGTATGTTTTTTTTTTCTGAACGGTAAATCCGAATAAGGAAAAATATTCTTCATTTTTTTTTCATAATTATTAAAATTTCAACGAATCACAAACCCGATTGATTAATTTGTCTTGCATTTCTGTTAAATCATCAATTTTTGCTGTAGTTAACATAAGGCAAGGTTTCGTTTGGTGCTGTTCAAGGTGAATTTTAAAGAACTGTGTAATAACTGTCACTTAAAAATAAAATATCGAGCTACCGTCACATTACAAATGTACGAACAGTAAGAATAAAATGCTCTGTAATTGTTTGCTCAGAAGCACAGTAATTAACACACGTGAGAAGCAACAGAAAGGGGTGGGAAAGCGTTGCCTTTTAATTAAAATTAAATTGTATATGTATATACAAATATAACTAGAAGGAAATTGGCGAAGCGTTATTGGCGCCCAGCGTGGGACCTCTCGATTGTAAAATTATTTTAAGTTTGAATGAATATTTTTCCGTTTTTTAACTAAAAGCCTCTTTTAAATATTTTTTTATGAGGAGGTAGTTAACAAGTTTCAGATTTTTATCCAAATAAAAAAAGGCGTCAGGATGTGAAAGTTGACACTGGATGAAATTTAGCTCAGAATTGCCTAGACTAATACATATTTTACGCTTTATCCCGGTAGTAACGATTCCACAGAACAATGATTCCCGAACGTCACGCGGACGAAGCCGCGGGCATGAATTAGTGTTTTACCAATTTACCTCTTTAACGTCTTTAGAAAAAAGTTTGAAGTATCGTAAAAACAGCTGTTGTTTTATTATTTAAATAGGCCTCATCAGCGCCATCAGCGTCCATCCTTATAAAAAAAACAACTCTTCAATAATGAAGCGAGGCAGCCTTATTAAAACTTATAATGAAACAACGCCTTGAATCTACGCGTTTTTTGCAAGAAAACTTTGAATGAAAGTTGAAAAAATAAATCAACACTGTTTTTCCTGCTTTTAAAATGGAGGGATAAGTTGAGGGTATTTACTGCGTAACGTGTGCCGTAGATTTATTTTGAATCAAATTACGCATGTTTCACACTGGATGCAGGCCGCTCACAACCGGTCCTATTGGAAGTCTAAAGGGGAGGCCTATGTTCAGCAGTGGACGTCTTACGGCTGATATGATGGTGATGACGCATGTTTCATGGATCTATGCAGTTGCCACCTTTACAGCAATGCTAATACGATAGGTAGTTTATTTTAATAGCCTTTCTGTGTTCCACTGTTTACTTTCGCATAATTCAAAGTGCGTTTGCACAAATGAAGTCTTTTCTTAAGAAATCTTAAACACACATAATTATTAAATAGCATCATTTTATGATCTGCTTAGTCTTTTACAAATTTTTTTGTGAAGTCGGTCGCTAGAGTCGGTTATTGTGTAATCTTTAGGGTGGGTTCATATCTGACGGAACATCCGTCGCGGATCATCGGTCGCGGAACGCCAGAACAGACAAATGTACCTATAGAAAAACACTTGAACGTTCACACTTGACGCACAAACGGATCATCAGTTGAGTGTGAACGGTCAATTGTTTTTCTATACATTTGTCTGCTCTGGCGTTCCGCGACCGACAATACGCGACGGATATTCCGACAAATATGAACCCACCCTTAAACGCACTTATAAAATAAATTACGGAAAAAAAAGTTTCTAAACTGTCGCTTGCTCTTTTTAAAACATCGTGCACAAAAGATTAAAGTAGACGAATTAATAAACGGGAAAAATATTTGCATAATCATGACTTATACGAGTAATATCCTTCTCTCTCTTTCACTCTCCTCCCTTAGAAGTTTCTAATAATTTCTAAAGGGGGGACCAGCCAACTACCTCGACATTCAATTGTAAACCTAACACAACTCTGCAGAATCCTGATTTCCCCACGGGTAGGAATCGAATCCTGGCCGATTGTACTGCCTCCAATCCTTGCATAAGCATATTGAAAAGGATCATATAGGGGTCATGAGGAGCAAAAATAAATGTGCATGGCTATTTTTGTAGGTTTAGCAAATGCTATACCTGCTCAGCAAGCCTAGATTTCCCGAAGGGTTAGACAAAGATGGCGAGGTACTGTCAACTTCGAAAATCTCAATCATACTTAGGACCTTGACATACGAATAAATGCAAATGGTGACGCACATCGTTACCTGTCTGCGTCAAAAATGTCATCGTGACAACTAACACGGTGTGACTAAGTCTAAAAGTGTTCAGAACGCAGCCTACAACAGTCCAACGCCTTGATACGGAGACATAAGGCTCTTCGTAATTAGTGGTCCCTCGAGCCGGATTCAAAGAAAAATATGATTGATACTTGACTACCCAGAGAGCATGTGCCCTCTCCGCGTACGTCCAAAAGGTTTTTTTATTGTTTTGGGACAAACTCAAAACAACAGCTCTTTTCCCAATTCCAACTGCAACTCCTGAAAGCCAGAATCAACAGTGGCAAACACCAGAAAAGCGCCGAGACAATGAAGCTCGACGTGTCCCGGAGAATGAATTTACCTGTCTTGGATCCTGCAACGAAATTAATCAGAAAATAATAGTGGAGGAGTGAGAACGTCCATGAGCATGTGAAGCGCCAACATAATAATACCCGCTTTACATTCAACAATATTGTAAAAGTCCCCAGTTTTTTTTTTAATCGCGTATCTTTCCCCACTTCAAAGCAAGTCCGATAAGACACTCAATTTATATTCATTACAGGCGACCCCTGAGGGTGCGTTACCTCATTTCCTAATGGTATTATTTATTTGAGGTCAACCCCATGCGACAATGTTGTAACTCGACCCCTCGTCACTTTTTAAGGGTTAAGTGTAGAGAATTATTGTTTTCTTAGGACCATTGGGCTTGTGTATGTCTTGGGGTTTTTTGGAAAGGTTTTTTGTCATTTATGTGGTAATTTAATGAAGAATTAATAATAATAATATTCCACAACTATCACACAACGCCATCTAGTCCCAAGCTAAGCAGAGCTTGTGTTATGGGTACTAGACAACTGATAAACATACTTATATATTTCTAAATACATACATATTATAGATAAATTACACCCAGACACAGATAAAATTCGTATCCATTCATTACAACGAGGGATAATAAGCATGTTGATAGTATCAAAAAATTGCAAAAATTTGTCCGTCAATAAGAGTTTTGAACAATCGTGGATAATTATTTTTTTGTTGAATTTAAGCATGTTTACAAAGATATAACGCAGCAAAATTCGAAAGTGGGGTCTTGTGACATCAGAAGCAAGTGAAAACTGTACTTGCTTTTGACGTATTGGCAATTTTAAAAGTATGGTATCTTCGTGAATATTGGTTTACGTAACCAAAGACAAAATGCGTGTCAATTATTTTTTTATAATTTAGCTGACTGACTTGAGATTTTTTTGTCAGATACCTTATTTATGACCGCAGTCTTCAAGGTAAAGTCACGTTTACTTGAGAAGGTCTTTTGATGGGTGACCATGACCATCCATCGCATACTGAGTTTCCTCCATGTCTCTGAAAGAACTTTAAACCGTTGTTCTCAGCTGTCAATTGCAGAGCTTCGACAGTCTCTGCAGGGATTCTGCAACCATTCACCGACGACCGGTTCATCATTGGACGTTTGGCCGACAGGACGATTCATTTATGGCCGTTTCACCGATAGACTCTTTCACCTTTGGACTTTTCGCCGATAGGATGATTCATTTATGCCCGGTTCATCGATAGAACCTTTCACCTAGGGACTTTTCGCCGACAGGACGATTCGTTTATATCCGTCTCATCAATAGACTCTTTCAACAAAGGCCTTTTTGCTGACACGACGGATAACCTATAACTCTTTAAACTCTTTTAAACTATCTTCATCATCGAAAAGTCCGTTGTTGAAAGAGTATTGATAAACATCAGATCAGGTTATCCAGTATTGGGTTATCTGAAATTATGTTTTTTTTTAACACATGTCATGTAAAAGCAAATTCACTTCTACCCTACAGCTTAACTCAGTCACGTAACAGCTCGTGCCATCTCTCAAGGCAGCAGAAACAAGCTGCATACAAGATGCTGTTCGAATATATCGTGAGTCAATCTGCAGCAGTTCTCAAAGTCACGTATTATATTATGAGGGTAGCGGGAGAAAATATTCGCCATCGGGAGGAAATCTAGGGCTGTCAGCATTTGCAAGGTTAGTTTTTAGGGTGGCAACTTTTTTAAGCGTGCTAATATGAGACTAAGCCGTCACGGTCGGCTATGTAATGCTCGTTCGGGTAAACTCGGGTTGAATCGACTATGGGAGCGAGCGAGGTATATGTAGTCAACGCTTCTCTCTTGCAAGTAAAGTTTTTGTATGTTGGCCTTCATTCTCCAAAATAAAATTGCAATCATTTTGCATATTTCATATCCTGAAATGAAAAAATCCAGTTTCCAACCGATGTGATTATGTAAATCTTAAATTGATCTCTCTGATTAAGATCAGTTGTGTGACAACCCTATTTTTTACGTGTAAAGTAAATGCCGTCACCTGAATCCATAACATGTCACTTAAGGAACAAGTAACGATTGATTTCTATCTACCCTCCGTTGACACTAAATGTAGGGTAAGCAAAAAAAACTGTCAGTTAAGTCACTTTCAATTTAGAATTATTAAGTTTTTTTTTTATTTGGTGCTTCTGCAGTGGTTTACTAAATAATAAGATTTTTATTGGAAAAAGGAGGAAATGGCGTGTCTCACGCCGGGAAATTCGCACCTGTCAATTGTCAAGGATGTATCATGTCATAGGATAAATTCGCGAAAGCCATTGAGTGGGCCAGTTCTTTGTTAATAGTCAAGATATCAAAATGCCACTATTCTCTAAAACATTGGCATTCAGCAGAATTTAATTACAGTGGAAATTAAGTCCGTTCAGAAAAGGCCAGACAAATGAAGACAATCTTCATGTTATTTATTTTTCTTATTGTCTATCTCTATCGTTCATATTCGCCATCATTTTACATAGCTTCAAGTTACACTTACGGTATACCGACGATAAAAATTGGGTCATTTGTAGAGACAGCAAAAAAATGGGGTGTCGTGTTACACTGATACTTTATTGTATCTGCTAGGTATTCAATCTATCTGATATCGGATATTACTTCGTAATGATTTTGTTTGGTTTATTCTTTTTTTTTTTTTTTCTCTCTTCGTCCATGATTGGACAGGCGAAGGTCATAGACCATACTGCCTCTTGGTTTATTCTATTGGATGAAATTTTGACAGCTGTCATTATTTGAGATGTCAAAATTCTAATTTGAGATTAGAATTAAGTATTTTTCGTGTAAGGAACTCGTTTTCAACTCTCGAGACCCCGATAGGAACATAAAAAGTACAGTATATTAAATGTTATGAAAATTATTTTGTTTTAATTTCGCGAGACACAAAATCCAGGCTTGGATGCAGGATGCAGTATCCTTCTCACCCTCATGCATGCACATGCACCCCATATCTTTCATAACATGGATTCCCGCAAAGTAACGCCTGATTCTATAATTTATTTTAAGTTAATAATTAAAAAAACGAATGATCTCTCCAACATCTCCGAAAATCCCGATCTAACCCTCCACCAAACAGAGCTCTTGAATATAAATTAACTCGGATCTAACTGACCCCACTACAATGTTATCTCAACCGAAACCGATTGATAGAACATGAAGGGTTAGGCAACAAATAGCTCGGCGTTAACTCGAGTGAGGTAGGAAATAGCCCCAGCGTTTGACAGGTTGAGAGCTCTTGTTACCTCTTAGGGTTAAAACGAGTTCGTGTACGTAAATAAAAATGGACGTTGAGGATTTTTTTGGGATTTAAATTATAGGAATTTGTATGAGGTGATTGCTGACAAGTAATCAAGAAGTTCGAGACATTTTTTTACTTGTGAATTTTTAATTATAAAACGGGCTTTGTAAATGCTGTTTCGTTGCTTGTCGTAATTTCGCATGTTTAAATTATTTAGTAGTTTAATAACATTTTTCCAAATAAATAAAGACACATTAAAAACATCACTACTCAAAACTAAATCGTGGAATTTTATCACAAAAAATAATATTGGTATTTTTTCTTTAATCATCAATCAGCCTGTGATGTTTCCACTGCTGAAATTGGTTCTATGGGACCCAAATATATAGAGCAAAATAAGTCCCAGCTTACTCTTAGCTCAGACTCTCTTCAATCGAAAATGAACCTTACTGTTCTTACGAGTATTCGTAGCTTGGTCACAAGGAATATGCAATTTAACTTAATTAATAAGGTCTATTTTCGAATGAAGCGTTACCAGCTAAAATTGAGCTAAGACTAAGTTCAAGACTGGCAGTCGTACCACAAAAAGATAAACACCTGTTGAACACTTGTCTAAAAAAAGTGTAACTGCAAAACGACCCTTATATCAACGTCGAATGCCGTTTTGCAATTTTCAGTTTTTTAGACAAGTGTTCAACAAATGTTTAACTTTTTTGTAGTAAGACGATGGGTGTTTAGTTTTTATTCCCACGTTTTTATACACTCACTTTTCTTGTTTGTTTGTTTATTTGTTTGTTTGTTTGTCGTTCCGGTTGGACTTTTGCAACTCCATTTTGAGGCACTTCCCGATAAGCTAGCAGGCTGAAATTTTGTACACGCTTTGAGTTCTGATGACAATACATGACTAGCTAAGAAACGTCATAACAAATCCAATATGGCGGCCTCCCCAAGATGGCGGACTGGCTGTTTGAAACCCACCCCCATGATATGGGTATCAAATGAAAGGGTTTGCTGTCAGGAATACGAAAAAAATAGTCACGGGACTTAAATCCAATATGGCGGACGTCTAAGATGGCAGACAGGCTATTTGAAATGCACCCTTGTGATATGGATATCAAATGAAAGGGTTTGCTATCAGAAGTACGAAAAAAATAGTCACGTGACTTAAATCCAATATGGCGGACGTCCAAGATGGTAGACTGGCTGTTTGAAATCCACCCCCGTGATATGGGTATCAAATGAAAGGGTTTGCTGTCAGGAATACTTCTGCTAGGCTAGGCTATTAATCCAATATGGCGGACGTCCAAGATGGCGGACAGGCTTTGAGGCACTTCCCGATAAGCTAGCAGGCTGAAATTTTCAGGGTAGCTTCAAACCCGATGAACAATGATAAAAATAATAAAATAATTAATAGATTTAAAAAATCTAAAAACCCACGTTTTTAAATGTCCTAAAAAGAAGAAAATAACCCTACGGGGCTGAGAGAGGGGGCACTCAAAACGTGGGGGCGTATCTTTGCAAGTTACACCTATGATCTCACGTCATGTAAATATATCCCATAAATAATGCCTTATATAATATACGCCCCCACGTTTTGAGTGCCCCCTCTCTCAGCCCCGTAGGGTTATTTTCTTCTTTTTAGGACATTTAAAAACGTGGGTTTTTAGATTTTTTAAATCTATTAATTTTTTTTTGATAAGGTTCCAACGATTTTACACTTAACAGTATACATAATTAAATTTAGCAGGTCATGAAATACAGATTCAATGGCTACAGCAACTCTGGTACGTACTCTTTACAATTAACATTTTATTAGTTTCACAATTTCAGTAGATTTTCAAAACTTTTTAGAAACTACAATCCTTTCTATACCGATGAATATGAAAGATTTGTCGAGATTGCGAAAAATCTTGAGTTGACTCCAGATGCTGAAAAAATCCACGTAACTTTTATGTCAACATTGTAAAATTCAATGAAACTGACATAATAAAACACTTTTGCAATTATTGAAGTTAAGGCTGGTTTCAGATCGGGCGTTTAAAAAAACGCCCGAAAACGCGGTTGCGTCCCAATGTTTTTGTGGGTTTATAATATGTTTATTAAGGGCTACATTTTTTACCTGGTACAGCCTAAATTATTTGTCATAAAATGCTTCAAATGACAATTTATTAAGTTTAAAAAAATATATATTCTCTATCCACTATACCATTTTATATACTGCTAACATACATATGTACACTCTCCGAAAATTCCAAGTTGACCGCTATGTAATCGCGGGTAAGAAAAAAAACAGCATGATATTTTATTAACCGCGATTTTTATAATAATTTTTAAAGTTTAATTGCAGATTAGTTGTCATTACACTAGTATTTCTTTTCAGCTACCTCTTTCAGCTTTTTAACTAATCATTTAGATACATTTTAAGTACAAATCTGCTATTGAACTTTTTTATCTAACATGAGCGACTAAAATTACTTTTCGACAGAGCCGCGCGGTCGCGACTGCGTTGAAAAACGTTGCGCGACAAATAAACGCAGCGATTAGCGGTCAGCTTCCAACTTCGACTGTACTACCTCAGCTTATGATATTAATGTTATTATATTAATAATATCTTTCATGCACATATAAAGACTAATGACAAACACACTCTAAAAAAAAAGATTTATTTAAATTTTACATTTTGTATATCGTTTTGATCACCGAACAAACAGACAGAGAAATCAAAAAACACAGACACATTTGTCTCTCAATCACGATATACAACTTCGAGAAAAAAAAAACCTTTTTTTATGTTTATTTTTTTGTAGCTTTTTTTCTGTAATAAAATTGGCATGCACCGTTAACGCTACGCGTGGTGACCATAGATAACTTTTTGTTGAGTTTTTTGAGAGAGAAATAAAGAGTGTGTTCGTCTTTTATATGTGCAGGAAAGGCACTGGTGTGGGTTGTCGGTTGCCGACTGCGGACACATCCCATTACCACGGTAAGTCTTAGTTTTAGTTTTTTTTTCGTTGCTTGATTTTCAAACATGAATTTTAATTTAAAACAATATTTCAGTTAAAACAAATCCCGCCTTACTACAAAAAGATAAACATCTGTTGAACGCATGTCTAAAAAAGTGTAACTGCAAAACGACCCGCATATCAACGAGAAATGTCATTTTTGACGTTGATAGTTTTTTTAGACAAATGTTCAACAGTTGTTTATCTTTCTTGTGGTAAAGCGGATCGTGTTTAGTTTTAAATTAAAATTCATAAGTGTTTTATAGATTTCCGCTATTATGTTACTATAAGGGCAAGGTCGAACTCACATTGGTAAAACATGCAAAACGAAACATGCACGCCGCTCATAAACGCTGCGGTTGACAACTAATGTTCGTGAATTAGTATTCGTTTACCAATGTGGCCAAAGCCTAATGGCCTGTTCACTTGCCGCTGTAAACGGTGATTTAACGCGGGCCACGAGCGGTACGATCAAAAAATGTATAGAAATCATTGAAACACGCCACGATGCGCCGCCTGTGGCGAATGCGCGTACTTACAAAGTAACCAATGTCATTCGCACCGCCCGCCGCTCCGCTTATCGCTTATACCAAAGTCGTGAACGGGCCGTAATATACTGTCATCAAGCGATCAACGAAACTGTAGAAATAATTGAACAACACGATCAGTTCAAGCTAAACTGTCAGTTTCCCGGATCGTTGCTTCAATTTCAGTTGGTCGCCTGCAGGTCCGTGCATTTTTGATAATGTTTGTAGATTGTTGCACCATTTATGTTATTGATGATGTTTTTGCGTCTTTGTTGGCAAAAGGAATTGTCGTAGCAAAATATTTGCATCTTTAGTTTCCGAAGAGAGGTAGTACCACACTCAGGTTACTTCGCCATTTTTGTTAAAGCCGCTTTCACGGTGCATGGAAGCCGTATTAATAGTAGATACTTTTTCTTTTATAGTGGTTTAATCATCGAATGACTCCTCCCACCCATACTGTCAGACTTACATCACATCATCAGCCTATAATGTTCCCACTGCTGGGACACAGGCCTCATCTCTGTGAGAGGGAGTGGGCCATAATCCACCACGCGGGCCCAGTGCGGGTTGGTAGATGACACAATGTCTTCGAATTTTTGGTTCTAGGACATGCCGGTTTCCTCACGATGTTTTCCTTCACCGTTTTGAGAGCAGTGGTGATGAAATAAATTACAAAAAGTAATGCGCCTGGCGGGGTTCGAACCCACGACCTACAACTCGTAAGTCGGGACCGATACCACTGGGCCACCACTGCTCTACTAAAATCTACGCTGACCCTTCAATAGGTCTTTACGTTCCAGGATCACGGTTAGGTCAGGGGCCCGATAGTAGGTACACTTACATTTCGTCAGTTACATTTTAAGTCCCATCTAGAAGAGGCGAGCCACACTGAGTGGCTGCTACTGACAAATTTCTGATTGAAAAACCCAATAGCACTTTACCCGGCACGGGAATCAAACCTAAAACTTCTTGCTTAACCGTCCCATTTACAACTACTAGACTCTCGAAACAGTCGCTTAATAGAAAAAAAATTGACCAATTGCTTATCGACCCAGACATAAACTTTAATTGAAAACCATTACAATCTTATATCGAACGTAATCACCACAGTAATTTCCATGTATTTTCAGCCATAAGGACAGACACGTGGTATTAACTTACACTAAATTATGCATGAAGGCGATGCATAGAACACTCCTTTCAAATGACACAGTAGGAAAATCTGCAGAAGTTTCACTATTTTAGAAGTTGTGGAATCTGGTCGATCCGATCCGATCTGGCTTACCCGAATTCAATGCGACGCGCGTCGTGGTGGCTCTGTCTAAAACGCGTTTGCCTATGACGTTTAATCGGTTTCCATTGAAGAGAGCTAGAGAATAACTCATCATCATCATCAGCCGGAAAACGTTCATTAGATTGCCACACCGAACGACAATCCGATGTCGATGTCGGTTCACCTAGTGGGAGGCCTGTCTACGCTGCGTCTTACAGATCATGGTCGCCACTCGAGAACTTTTCTTCCCCATCAGTTATCAGTTCTACGAGCGATGTGGCCTGCCTATTGCCATTTCGACTTGCTATTTAAGAGCTATGTCGATGACGGGTTCTTCGACGAATATCCTCGTCTCAGATTTTATAGCATAGCATAGCTCTCCGTGGTTCTTTAGCCTCTCTAAAAGGCTAGCAGTTTTGTTACCGTCTCAGATTTAAAGACCTTAGTCTTCAGATACTGTGGGGCTTCCGATGCGAAGAATTCACGTTATTCTCCGAAGAGCAAACTTTCTCCAAGCCTTTAAACCTCTCCTTCTGCGAAGCAGTAATGCTCGCGAAGGAGGAGGCGGGCCGCGTGAGAGAGAGGACAGTGTCCTCCCTCCGCCCCAACCGCAGTGGTGGACGCCCACGGCGACGGACGTCGCAAGACAATCTCCGGCCACCGTAGGCGCGGGCATGCGGGCGGCGAGTAAAGGGCAACTCGCTGCCCGACCATGGACCATGCCCGGGTCGACGGCGCGTTGTGTTCCACGCGCGCCTCAAAGAGCGTCAGCAAGATGACGGGGCCCCCCTCTAGAGGGCCAAAGCCTGCCGGGGTCGCGGGACTTATCTCATTACCGTGACCCCGGAACATAAAGGGCTATCGAAGGACACCGTGGATTTTAGTCAGTACAAGTCTGACAGTCCCTCCCGCCCTGCCCGGGGTGGGAGGACTCATTTGATGATTTTACCACGATAAAAAAAAAAAAAAAAAAAAGCCTTTAAACCTTCTGCCAACCCTTCATCCATTTACATCACAGAAGGCCACGTCCAAACATAGATTGTATCGATTGCTATCGAATTGAATTAGTTATTACGACCACTGTATCAGCTACTGGCCCGATGTATCGACGGCCCGTTGGACGGGCAGTTTCTGCCGACTCGGTCTTCTACAATGTCTACTATGAAAGACCTCATATACCAATCTGGAGGTTGACGCAATTCGTTTGGATATCCCCTTCTGGTTTGAGAGTGGAAATTGAAGTTGATCAAGAGATCTTGCGTGAGTTTTTATTCTTCATCATCTATGCAGCCAGGATTTGCGCTCTCCTAGATTTGGGTAGCCCTTTCTTCTGGGAATCTTCTCGGTTGCTTGCGTCCTTCATCCAACTGTTTCTCACAATAATAAATAATTTTATAACTACCTGACTAAAGAATAGAGTCTTTATTTGCGTGAAATATGATACATTAGGGTGTTAAAATTAAAAAGAAAATATCAAAACAAGCCGTACTTTATGCATTGCAAATTTTTTCTTATTATAACGTAAATAAGGATCATTGTAGGCAGTACAACCACGACTCTACCCCTCCGCGGTGCTTGCGCTTGCGATTTTTTTGTATTGGCTCAAAGTAACTTAAATATCCTGAACGGTTTGTGCGCGTGTATTTGTACAATACTATGTTTGACGTGAAAAACGCGCGACTGAAACGCAGCGGTTGTGTCAGAAACGCGTGTACTGTATACGCCCTTACCGCTTTGTTTTAGATGCATTCTTTTTTTGAAAGCATGTTTGCATGTGTTGCTTAGCAACTTATTAATGTGTTATTCTATTTTCATACCATGTCATCCAGATTCTTTAAAAATAATCTCTATGTGATTTTAAATCTTGTGAAAAATTTAAACTTGAATAACGTTTTCAAAAAAAAAAGTGCATAGTAATTTGAGAATTACTAAGCACTTTTTTTTAAAGTGCATAGTAATTTGAGAATCGAAATAGTTTTCAATGCCTAGTAAATTAAATGCAAACTTTTGTTCAGATCGCACTCAAACGTTTATTTCCGAAAACTTTTTGAGTATTCGAATTCATTAAGCATTGGAAACCTTTCATGCTGACATCAATTTGCTTTTAGCTAAGATATTTTCATATAGCTTTGTTCCGTGTTATATTTAAGGATTTAATTTGAAAGAGTTTCATGAAAACTCTTTAATGGATAAAGTTTTAGAGCGATATATACGATTAGATACTAACAAACGTGCGCTTTGCTACCGCGCGTTGTTTCGTGAACCAAACAAAGCGCGCGCTTGAAATCACCCAATGTGTATTTTTGATTTGATCATAGGATGTCATTATTTAGATGAGGTTTTCATTTTGACAGCTTCTATCAGTCATATAAAAAATCTAGTCTTTCTTTTGGTTTTGGTCATAGGTCTCAGCCATCATTCAATCTTCTGAGAACCTAACCCTGGAATCCAAGAGTTCCTAAAAATGGAACAGGTATTTTCTTTGGCCTGCGTACCCTCATATCTGCAACTTTAAGGAAGACGTTATGGATGCTACTGGTAATCCCAAACATACACCTAAGTCCTGGGCTGACAAAGTTCAGATTGCCATCGACCACAAAGAAGAAAACAGGTCTAAGTAAGCTCCTCTTTGTCAAAACCTGCTATCAGAAACAGCATAGCCTTTGAAAAAGTATGCGGATTCCAGTGTAGCAAGATTCACCTAAAACCAGTATGTTAACATTATTATTTTATTTTTTCGTCGTTGTCAGACCAAAAGCTGGAGAAACACTTTGTGGTCTGTGGTCTGCATTTATAGCAGGGCCTGGTTGCTTCAGTCCTATTAGTGTATGAGAGTACTTAAAAGTGTGCTTGAAGAAAAAGCATCTTGACAAAGACCAAGTAATTTCATTTGGGCTAAATGAAACTGTCCTATGTCTACTAAATGGGTTAGAAGAAAAAGTATTAAACCACTGGTTTGGACCCTTCAAAACAGGAATCTGGCAAGACAGTCTTGCATTACTGTTTAACTGGTATGAGCACCCCTAGGACAGCCTTTAAATGTCTTCAAAGAAAACCGGGCAGTGTTCAAATGTCCCCGAAGAAGTTCAACCAGCTTTTGGTCTACCATCGACCCCCTGCTTCGACTGCTCCTGCATCCGCATCCTGTCCCTGCTACAGTATGTTATGGTAACAGATATTTATGGTTATTTCTCCATTGTTTCCAGTATCAGATGACATGCCGCCCGTACAGAGAAGCGCGCCGCTCCTTCAGTCACCACAGTACACCGGTGGCAGGCCACAGCCTTACAGTAAGTAGAATTTGGCAGAAAATCTCTCTCTTTCATGGGTATACCCGAAATCTTGCAACCAGCTTTTCTTTCTTCCATGGTTATAGTTAACAGTACCCTATCTGGATGTACCAATCTATCTGGATGTGAACAAGTCGCAAACGATAATCGTAAACGCTCGGTACACCCCAATAGATTTTCAACTTTATAGCCTAGAGCGTAAAGTTGAAAATCTATTTAAAATTTTCTGAGCGTTAGCGACAGGAAAGATCGAAAACGATAAGCAATCTTCACTAGATCTTCAACGTTATACCCAAGCATAAAGTTGAAAATCTATTAAAGCCTACTCAGCGTTTGTGTTTATCGTTTGTAACGCTACAGGTCCTGGTTAGATAGTGTACTTACTACCTCGGTCTACCCATAAAAGAAAGAGATTTATAGGTAGAAGAAACAGATGGATGGACCGTCTGAAGAAAAATCATTATAAAATGACATCTGTTGAAGTACTCAAAGAGTTGATTTTCTTCTTCACTCCTTCTGTTAAGTTTTGAATTTGTTGACGATACCCTCTCTATCGTAAGTATATTTAAATTTATTTACCATGGAAGAGAGAATGGTCGATAACATCCGATTGTAAGTCGTTTTGTGACTCCGAATTGTGTGGTAGTTCGTGACTGCCAATTTTTTTACACTGTGATGTTCTGTGTCGACATTTTTTTCCCAGAATAGTGAAAGGTAAGTTTTCTGTTGATAAATTTAGCTAAAATCATGGTTTCCAAAACGCAAACTAATGTCGTAGAACTTTTTCAACTACTCAAGGGTATGTATAAGATATTCAACAATAAGTTTGAGGTGGAAACAAAATATGTGTTTATTTACCATTAAATAGTGGACGAGACAGTCAAGAAGTAACCAAAGTTCTTTAAAATAAAAACTAAAATGACACTGTTAACATTTTTAACCGTTGGTAGGTCCAGTCACACACACTTATTGATACACGTGGCAATATTTCATAACCTGCCCTTTCTAACAAATCAAAAAACAAATAGGTTATTTGACTGAAAAATCTGATTCTGCAACCATTCACCGACCGGTTCATCATTGGACGTTTCGCCGACAGGACGATTCATTTATGGCCGTTTCACCGATAGACTCTTTCACCTTTGGACTTTTCGCCGATAGGACGATTCATTTATGTCCGGTTCATCGATAGAACTTTTCACCTAGAGACTTTTCGCCGACAGGACGATTCATTTATATCCGTCTCATCAATAAGACTCTTTCAACAAAACGGACTTTTTTCTATACCATCAGTTAGTTCTCAGAAGATACGACACTTTTAAAGGCGCTCCCTCACCACGAGCATTCACCTGTAATGTAACGTTACATTTCATCAGTGGGGGAGAACAATCGAGCATCACAATGCGCACCTTGACATCTATACTAAACTAGCAAACCCGGCGAACTCCGTTTCGCCACCAGATGGCTTCGTTTTATGTAACATTTCGTTTGGTGATTAAAAGAAGAAGAAAAAAAATTTTTTTTCCTGAATTTTCTTTGCTATAAACCTCACGGAGCCCGAGACCTTTCCAACGAATGCAAAACCGGAAATCGGTTCGTGCGTTCTGAAGTTATAGCGTCAGGAAGGAAAACCCGACTTATTTTTATATAGTAAATGTACGCGAATGCTCGTCAGTCAAGGCGGTAGTATTGTAACGTAATGCTCAAAGTCGAATCTATAATGTTACATTACACGCGAAAGCTCCCGGTGAGGGAGCGCCTTAAAATTGGCTAAACGTCACAAGCAAGTACAGTTTTTACTTGCAATTGACGTCACGAGCCCCCACTCTCCTATTTTGACGCTATCTCGGAAAATATTCATTGATTTTACAGAAGAAAAATAACGTGTCCATTATTTATCAAAATTCTAAATGGCACACTAATAAGAGTTGCAATTTATTGATTGCTGTCAAATACTGCATTTCTACTGCAATTCCATAAAAAACAATGAGCTAGTCTATCACAAAGTTTCAGAAGAATAAGAGGTCAACTTACACTGGTTCGTTTCAACTGAGGACCAGACAAAACTATCCTTACGAACAAGTTTCGGGAATGTCGAACTAGTTTCGAACTCAGACGTGGCCATAATCAAGAGCTTTTCAAACGACGGACTGCCGAAATTATCTCCAATAGTTTTCTAGGTTCATAGATTTCACATCGTATGTGGTTGCTGTAATATCAAATTAGGCTTGGTCACGCTGTTAGACTTTGGGTTTTTGAAAATTTTAGCATTCCAACTCATAATGAGGATAAACTCGCCATCGAAATTTTACATGACTGTTCTGTCAGATTTGACAGCTGACAGTGACATTTGAGTGGAATTGACATTGAATTGACATTTGTCTTTAGAATCCAAGTGTAAGCGTACATCCCGGTTTCAAAGCTGTTTCCTCCCGGATTCCCAGGTTAGGAGGTTTTCCCAATGAGCTACAATATGGGGCTCTTCAAGAAGAGCGTGAATAAGTTTCTGAATAGTCACAAAACGCAGGCGATACCTTTGGTATTGTAGGTGCGTATAGGCTATGGTCACCGCTTTCCATAGACGGGCCGTTTGCTTGTTTGTCACAAACATGAGAAGAAAGAAAAAAAGAAAAAGACTCCATGTCCTTGTCAAATCCTTTACAAGCGTTGCTTAACTTTGCTCACCCGAAAAGAGTTGCAACCATGTGACGGCTAACTCTACCAACCACCACAAGCGCTCACACGCAGAGTAATGTCTGGCTACCTATACGAGAACTTCTGGTTGCAACCGTGACAGCAAGACTCACTAGTTGACTTTACAACATTTCTAGTAATAAATACTAAGTAGTAGAGATAACAAGGACTTACTCTTTATTACTAGAAATGTTGTAAAGTCAACTAGTGAGTCTTGCTGTCACGGTTGCAACCAGAAGTTCTCGTATACATTTCTCTGCGTGCACTGGTCAATTCAAATTGCCTTATTTGATTCCACTTCTCTTTACACATTTCTGTTGCCTTTCATGATAAAAAAATCCCTTGACTACATATAGAACTATAAAAACTAGCATCAATTTTAAACCACCCTCGGGCTCATTCGGCAGAATGTCCTGAAAACTGTGACAATCTCGTCACAAGTTAGACGATTTGAAAAACTTTTCAGTGCTTTTCACAACTCAATTCTGGTAAATAGTTAGAAAAGGTGCGCTTCATACGGTTTTTGAAACTCATTTTCATGTGAGAAAGTGAAATATGTTTCGTCATTATATTTTGATGTGGTAGGTTATATTAAATTGGGGCCCCAAATGAGGTCCTAAGCCTGCTTCGGTCACGGAACTGTCCAAACGGGAAACCGTGACCCTGGAACGTAAAGGGCTATTGAAGGAACCAAAATTTATTGATGTTTAAAAAACAAAAAATACGTATTATTTTTCAGTGCCCTAAGTAACTGACTTAATACATTTTCAATTTATTATATAATGCTATTATCATGCTTATTAGCCCGGCCAAGTTAACCAAAAATAGGGTTAAAAATGCAGAATAATCTAATATCTTGCATGCGCCATTTTGTCGTCAAACCTCGAACAATGAATCCTGAAATGAATGAGCTATCAAACCTAAGTTCTCTTTCATCGCGTTAGGACAGGTCACAATGTAAGCGAATTGACAATTGCGAAAGCAGAATGATATTTACTTACGTTATTTGATTTAGTGGTTTGGCAAGACTTCTTATAGCTAGTACTAGCATCGGCCATGGCTTTGTTCGCCCCTTCTTCTTTTGCAAGCCTAATTGAGTTATGTCTCAAAAGCATAGTTAAACTTTTAATCTTTTTTTTTTCTCTTTTGCCCAATCATAATAGGTTGGGGAAAAAGTTTCTTCGCATTTTTTAAGAAAATTCAAAACATTTTTTAATAAAGTTTATTTACATTTAACTAAAGTATGTAGGTACCATTTTGTTCGATAACTTTTTGCCATGATCCCATTGCTATAGAAATTTTGGGACTTCTGGTCAAAATACCGCGACAAGTGGTTTTGGCAGTCCTCTCGTGATGTTAACCTGACACTGCCTAAACAATTCTGAAGAGACCGAAACAGGTGGAAATCTGAAGGTGCAAGGTCAGGACTATACGGCGGATGCATTAACACCTCCCAGCCAAACTCTCTTAATTTTTGTTGGGTGGCTAAAGATGTGTGAGGTCTAGCGTTATCATGATGAAAAACCACACCCCTTCTGTTGATTAATTCTGGCCGCTTTCTTTCAACTTCTTGCTTTAGTCTCATCAGTTGTTCGCAGTAGAGTCCAGAATCGATGGTCCTGCCTGGTGGTAACAGCTCATAATGAATAATGCCCTTCCAATCCCACCACACACACAGCATCACCTTGATGCGAGTTAACCCGGGTTTCGCCACAGTCTGTGAAGCCTGACCGGCCTTTGACCACGACCTTTTTCGCACGTTCTTGTCATACGTGATCCACTTTTCATCACCAGGTATTCACTTTCTTCAAAAATGGTTCGGTTTCATTACGTCGTAATAAAGAATCACAAATGAGTACACGGTTCATTAGGTTTCTTTCAGTGAGCTCGTGAGGTACCCAAATGTCGAGCTTTTTTGTGTACCCAGTTTTTTTCAAATGCGCCAAAACTGTTTTGTGGTCAATTTCCAGTTCTTCAGCTACATCGTAACTACTGGTATGCCGATCTTGCTCCACTTTTTCAAAAATGGCATCCATTTTATCCGTAATAGGGCGACCAGAGCGACTTGCATCTTTGACATCAAAATTTCCGGATTGAAAACGCTTAAACCAAATTTGTGCTACTTTCACAGACACTACACTAGGTCCATAAACATCGCAAATTTTTTTCGCGGCTTGCGTTGCATTATTACCTTTTTTGTAGTAAAATTTTAAAATGTATCGAATTTCTTCATTAGATTCACTCATCTTGATGGTACGAAAAACAAATGAAAATCACACATTTTCCTAATTTGAATTTGGAATTATGTTCTTTAAAATTTAAACTTTCAATGATACCAAAACCAGCCAGATACAAATAGTATAGGCAAAGAGATTTTATTACAAGTTCATACATACTATAATGCGAAAAGACTTTTTCCCCAACCTAATATTTGGCAAGATAAAACTGATCTTGAAAACAAAAATTCTCTGCAGAGCAAAAAAGAAAGAAAGAAATTAAATGAATGAAAACAGTAAGATAATATAAATTGTGTCCCTTTTTTTTGGTTGGTAAAATAATTAAATGAGTCCTGAGCCCTGGGTGGAGTGGAAGAGGCTGTCAAACTCTTGCTGACTAAAACTTCAGCTGCCCTTTACATTCCAGGGACCTGGTGTCCTTTAAAGACGATTCCGCGATCCGTAATTGTGTGTACAACGGCTGCGTTCCATTAACCATTGATTTTTTTAATCTATCCTAATTTTTGGTTGATAATATCGCTTCCTCTCCCGCTTACGCTTCAAGTGTAGCCGGTCCTCTCTCCCAAATATCCACGTCCAGTAATCCCACTGCTCAGAAAGTGTCTGAATCCATCGATGCTCCCGGCTCCGAGTTTAAAGCTTCTAATTCACCGCGGTTCTGTTTCAAATGCTCAACTTTCAACGGGTTGATTCTGGCCTGGTTTTGAGTACCAGAGCTTTACGATTGAATTGATGATTAAATTCTAGATTTGTTTTAGAAGTTAAGATACAAATAATCATTGATTTATTATTTAAATTAAGTCTGAAACTATCATAATAGGTTCACGTAATCTTCATTCATTCCTTATAAACAGAAACAGTATAAGGCTGCTTTTCCACCAGAGATGCGCTATGTAGCTGTGCTGCGAGGATGTAAAAGCTGAGCTACGAAACTGTGTGACCGTTTCCACTGATGCTACGCTATGTAGCTGTGCTGTGAAGATGGGTAGCTGCGCTACGAAGATTCGCTGTCACAAGGTAGCTGCGCTGTGAAGATGCGCCGCCACAAGGTAGCTGCGCTATGAAGATGCGTAGCTGCGCTACGAAGATGTGCTGTCACATGGTAGCTGCGCTATGAAGATGCGTAGCTGCGCTACGAAGATGTGCTGTCACAAGGTAGCTGCGCTACGAAGATGTGCTGTCACAAGGTAGCTGCGCTATGAAGATGCGTAGCTGCGCTACGAAGATGTGCTGTCACATGGTAGCTGCGCTATGAAGATGCGTAGCTGCGCTACGAAGATGTGCTGTCACAAGGTAGCTGCGCTACGTTTTGTGCTGTCACAAGGTAGCTGCGCTATGAAGATGCGCCGCCACAAGGTAGCTGCGCTATGAAGATGCGCAGCTCGAGCTATGCGATGTATCGATACTAGGGAAAACGACCCATAGCACGCATCCACAGCACGAAGCCATAGCACGCAGCCACAGCACGCAGCCATAGCACGCATCCTTACATATAAAAACACACATCTTAGTTGAATCCGTTTCCACCAGTGCTGTGCTATGTAAACCAGTGAATATGATTGGTGGATATCAAACGCATCCGCAGCAACGTAGCATAGCGCATCTTTGGTGGAAAAGCAGCCTTAATGTGGTTTCTTTTTAACGTATTATTAAAGTTTGCCCCTTTGTAGGTACACAAGGCGACGCAAGTTTCCAATACCTTACGAGTTTAGTATCCAGGTGACAATCACAATACAAATCCATAAAGATTCGTAAACAGGCACGCGTCAGTAAATGCAAAGGGCCAGACGCCTAACATAACGAGGGTTAAACCGCGGGCAAATGCTAGTATAATATAAATTCAGGTTTCCTACCTTTTTTTTTTTTTGGGTTGCAAAATCATCAAATGAGTCCTCCCGCCCTGGGTGGGGCGGAAGGGACTGTCAGACTCTTACTGACTAAAATCCACCCGTGTTCCTTTGGATGCCCTTTACGTTCCGGGGCCACGGTATCCTGGATTAAGAAAAATCCGCGACCCCGGCAGGCATTTGGCCCCATAAGGGGCCCCGTCAGTGACGCGTGAAACACGACGCGTCTACAACCCGGGCTTGGTACTTGGTCGGACGGCGAGCTTACCCATTACTCACCGTCCGCAAGCCCGCTCCGCCGCTGTGCCCTCTGCTATTCAAAGGGACACGCGTTGGAGCGTCCACCCGACAGGCTATTTGCATACGGGCAAAGAGACCCCTTAGGCACACAGTGCCTAAAAGAGTTTTTTCCCGCATCCCAGGGTGCACCGGCCCGAAAAACTGGTCTTCCCCCCGGACGTATCCGAGAGGGAACTCCAGTCCACGGACGCACGTGGAGGTTTCCTGTCTTAGCACCCCAGGTTTCCTACCTTATCGATATGTCAGTGATGTCCAAGCTAAACTAAGAAGGCTCGATGCTCCTTCCCTGTTGATTATGTCTCCTGCACTATTACTCGTATGTATTTTAATTCTAACATTTCGAAATCAGCCAAAAGCGAAAAAGGCTAAAAATTTTCACAGTTTTTGAATCTTTTCTACAATTCCAGTACAATATGTATGGTGTAAGAACAAAACCAAACAAAGTGTCGCGAAAAAATGCATGAAAATATGTACACAAAATATTTGTGAACGTTCATATGCGACAAGAGTGCTAAAATTGTAAAATGTGCAGGTTTTGCATAAAATATGTATCGTAATTTATTCATCTTTTTGGTAGGGAATTCTTTCTGGTCGAAATATTTATTTGTAATGTTTGATAAAACTATTATAAATGCGAAAGAAGGGATGCCTGGATATTTGTTAGTTTTTAACCGACTTCACAAAAAGGAGGAGGTTCTCAATTCGGTCGGTATGTTTTTTTTTTTTTTATGTATGTACACCGATTACTCCGAGGTTTCTGGTCCGATTAGTGTAATTCTGTTTTCGTTCGATGCAGTATACTTGCAGTTTGGTCCCATAAAAATTTCATCCAATTTGGTTCAGTACTTTTTATTTTGTGAGCATTTTTATTGATGGATGATGTGATGATCTTTACTTTTTTGAGTGTTTGTTACGCGATTACTCCGCCAATTGTGGACCGATTTTCAAAATTCTTTTTTTCTTGTACGAGGAGTAGTTCACTTTAGGGAACACTGCAAGTTTCATCAAAATCGGTTCAGCAGTTTTTGATAGGGAATTTTTTTAAAAAAAGATTGTCTAATTGATATAGGATATTTTTAATCCCAAGCATTACATTTCTGTGAATAACATAATGTTGCCCTACTCTAGGAAATTCTTCTCTGTCCTGTCCTTTAAACTCACATACACGAACAGACAAACCTGGAACAACTACTTGTAGGTCATACAAATATTTGTTCCGGTGGGGAATCGAACACACGACATGGAGCGCATCAGTCGACCACTTAACCACTGCGTCAAACTTGCGATATTAATCAAAAATCTTTTTTTTTTTTAATTACAAAACCGTGACTGACATTGAATAAACCTACCCAATTTTTATAAAAACATCATTTCCAGGAAGATACAAAAATATTAAACCTTGAAAAACACCCATACATATTTAATCCCTAAAATAAAGACGGAAAATATCCTAAAAACTCAAAGTATCATGAAATAAGATAATCTTCCTGTTACACTATAAAAATATCGTAATATTCTCGCTTGAAAACATGGAGTTTAGAACAGAATTGAAAAAAATGCTCATGCATAAAAAATTGGATCACGTGTTCGTAAATGAAGCGTTTGGAATAAAAGCGAAATTTATTTTAAACGATTCAGAAATGATTCTGATGCCCGAACTCTGCTAGGAAATTGAATTCAAAACCGTACGTTTTGGGAGATTAAAAAGGTATCGAATGATTCTATCTGTGGTTGAGATTTTCATTCCAAAAGGTTTGTAAATTAATTAGTAGCATTGAAAAGTTAAATTATGTGAAAAGCGGCTTATTATAGCTTTATTCTTATTTTTTTGCGCTTTTCTGTTCTATACTGAATTGTTGACAAAAATTGTAGGTAACTCTGAATTTTCCTCTCGTACTAAAAGTTATTTCATATACACAGTTGATTTAAAACTGCTATTTTCTCGCACCTATTCTTGAAGTTATAGTGCAATAATGCTAGCATTCGCTAGTCAAATATTTATTCCGTCAAGTAACCAGTTATGAAATAAAGAAAATAACTTTAACCTGAACATCGCATTAACCCAACAATTTAAATTTCAACTGACTATTTTTTCACCTTGTTTTATACGATGTGAAAATAGTTGTTGAAGAAAGAAACTTATAAAAAAGGCCAACTAAAAGAAAAACATCAAAATGAGGTTCAATAAAAAGAAACACAGTCATTTAAAATAGAGAAAGTGAAAAGCGACCGCCCTCGTTGAAATCCGGCGACGAAATGGGAGGTACGCTAGGTACCGTCGGGAATTGCAATAACGCCCAGGGTTGCAAGACGATAAAATTTAAATGCCGCAGTGTTGCTGGCAATACCGTTGACTGTAACTGTTGAACATGATATTGCAGCGTGTATTTTGGTGGAAATTAGATTCTATGGTAACTGAACTGTGTGGTTTGTTTTCTAACTATATGCATATGTGTATTCTCTAAACAGCTTGTCAGACATACCTGTTTTCACAGTACTTTTACTAACTGATATTATAGCTATTTTATTGTTGTATTTGTCATCTTACAAGTCAACCTAGAGGAGATTGTGTGCTGGCTTGACAGACAATCTTCTGGAGTATCTTGAATCTAAGGCTTCCAACCAGGTCGCGGGACTTATCTCATTACCGTGACCCCGGGACATAAAGGGCTATTGAAGGACACCGTGGATTTTAGTCAGTACAAGTCTGACAGTCCCTCCCGCCCTGCCCGGGGTGGGAGGACTCATTTGATGATTTTACCACGATAAAAAAAAAGGCTTCCAACCAGGAGTCAGGCAAAGAGTGTTATTGGGATTTTCTTAAAGATTTAATCAGTAGCAGCCACGGAGCCCATACTTGGGCCCCGTTTATAGCAATATACTAGCGAAATGTCGGTCTACCATTAGATACATCGAAGCTTAACGTTTCAGGAATTATAATAATACTGGCGTGACCTTATGTCATATCCATCCTTATCAAATTTGGCGCGTTTCAACCATTCGCAAACGAAAAATATATAGGTTATTTATTTATTTTTTTTGCATCATTGACTACCCTCTTTGTTATATATTTTTTTCCTTTCAATCAAACGTTTTTTAGAAGATATCGCTATATCGCGTACCCTTAGAATTAACAGTATTGTTAAACTTTGTATTCATTTTCGTGTACCATATGTATATAATTTTTTACCTATATTCAATCTTTACCTATTTACATACTAGGAAGTACCTACCTATTTTATCAATCTTTAGATAAAAAATTATCCGTACCATGTAACCACCACCATACATACTACAAAATGCACACAAAAATCGATACGTGGCAACCATGGCATGTACTGACGTACACCGGTGTTGCTAGCTCTAAATAATTCATAAACTGCCAGCCGCGTTCGTGTAGCGTGCCCTCAAAGATTTTCTTGTGTGTGTACTATACTCGAACGTAGATACTTGTATAATGCGTTGCGATGAAGATATTTTTGTGTTAGGTATCACGGGACTGTCTCTTCAGGTAACCGTGTCCCTGGAACATAAAGGGCTATCGAAGGATCACCGTGGGTTTTAGCCAGTACAAGTCTGACAGTCCCACCTTTCCCGCCCTGGGTGGTAGGACTCATTTGAATTTCAAAATACCCTTCACATTATTTTAATATTAAGACTTCTACATTCGAGCATGAGCAGTCTCGCGATGACTCACTAATTCGTAATACCTCATATATTCGTAATACGAGTACCTATGCACGAAGTTGGGAATTCAAAGCCAGGCAAGTATCATTGATATGTCCATTCCGAGATCATCATGGAAATCAGTCATCATGAGGAAACCAGCCCCCCTAGCCAAGTCACAACAAGTCGCAAACGATAATCGTAAACGCTCGGTGCTCCCCATTAGATTTTCAACTTTATAGCCGAGAGCCTAAAGTTGAAAATATATTTAAGATTTCTGAGCGTTAGCGACAGGAAAGATCGAAAACGATAAGCAATCTTCACTAGATCTTCAACGTTATAGCCAAGCACATAAAGTTGAAAATCTATTAAAGCCTACTTAGCGTTTGCGTTTATCGTTTGTAACATGGCTACAGGTCCTGGACTTATATTATAATCAATATCTAAAGTCATTGGGATAAAGTCTAAAGCCAGAGGGTTATAGGGTTCCCAGAGGAGGATTGATTTACTCTGACACGAAAGGGTGGCACACCCTCACACGAAAATGAGACTACAAAAACAAGACAAACAAAAATAAATCTCTGTTGGAATGAAAAATTCAATACTGTATCTCGTCTTATTCTTTCTCTGACAGTTGAACAGACAGATACCCCTGTTTCATTTAGGAACAGCGCAGACTGAGCAATACAATTCTTAAGCTGTTGTTCATTGATAAACAAGTAAGTCATTTAAAAAACTATGTTTATTATTAAAAAAATACGTACGATAGACAAAGAACTCGTCAAGACGAATCAAACGAGTCTAAACTCGATGGGTTTGCAGCGTTTCATTACAGAGTTCCTATAGCCACCTTCCAGCTCCATCATTAGATCAGCTCCATGTCATCATAATATTGCATTGTCACGAGATATACACATACGTGCAAAATTTCAGCTCAATCGGAAACCGGGAAGTGGATCAAATTTAACTTACAAGATTTGATAACAGTCAATGGTACAGGTGAAAATAAATAAAAGGTTTGTAAACATGCTCGAGAATTGGTGCTCTATCTACGCTGACCCTTATGTGAGCCTCGTTTAACACGACGCCACTAAAATAGAGGATGAATGCAACGTTTTACCTTCACACCTGCCTGTGTACTGCTTAAAAATTTATGGGAACATTCTCACCCCTTTTTCACAACGTGTAAAGACTAGCTGCGGGACTGTTAGCAAGGTTACCGTGACCCTGGAATGTAAAGGGCAATTGAAAGAACAGGGTGGATTTTAGTTAGTAAGTCTGACAGAATGAAATGGCTGTGGCCGTCTCATATTTTTATCTGAACTCATATTTATTTTAAAGGCTGAAATCCAAAATGTCTCTTTAAACGCGGCTGAAATTGAAAAATATTATTCCTGAAAAACATTCTGTTTCCAATGCATTTTATTATTCTCATACCTGAAATATTGCGTTTTTATTTTTAAACTGTTCAAAAGAATCATTATATGATGGTGCTTTTAAATATTTTTATCTATGGCTGCCAGAATTTACGCCAGTCAATTTTTCGAAATAAACATGAAAATCCTATCATCTCTTGCGAACTGTTGACTCATCTTCTTGTTCATATCTTATTCTATTAGATCCATCTCACCTCACAGCCTCAGAATCCTGTCACAACTTTCGGAGAAATACAAAAGTGGTGTTATGTTGGTGTATGTAAGTGGTGGTATGGTGTTCAGATGCGACCGCGACCGCTGTACCACGGGGAAGCATGACGGTGGCGGGGTACTTATAGCCGTTTTACGCACTTTACGACCAACTAGTATTTTGGCGCGCCCCTCTCACCCCGATATTGAACACGTCATGGTACAGCTGCCGCATCACACTTTGATGAACTGCTCGATGTAATTAATGCTGGTGGTACTGATACATATTACATTACAGGCGATTATAACTTACCGGGCATTAACTGGCTGGATAGTAGTGGATGTAAATATGTTGTGCCACAACCGACCGATAATTTGAGCTGCCATCTATGCAACTTTATCTCACTAACTAACATTTTTCAATATAACACGCTGAGGAATAACTTAGGGCGTATACTGGATTTGTTTTTGTCTAACGTTGACTGTGAGCTTAAGACATGTACACCAATTCTACCGATTGATGTTCACCATCCGCCTTTCTCGATATTAACATCACTTAATACGAAATTTATACCAATGAAACGGCACTTATCTACGAGACATAATTTCTTTAAAGCTAACTATGAACTGATCAATAATGAGTTGAGTACATTGAACTGGAATCAATTGTTTTACGGCCTTTCTGCTGAACAATCTGTTAACATTTTTTACAATCAAATCTATAGTATAATAAAAAGGCATACTCCGTTATCCCGTCTCAGGAATTCACGTTTTCCTCTGTGGTTTTCCCCCTCGCTCATCCGCATTTTTAGAAACAAAGAAAAAGCTTGGCTTAAATGGAAAACATATGGTAATGCATCGGACTTTGAAAGTTTTTCGACTCATCGTAAACGTTTTAAAACTGAATGTGTCAAATGTTTTGAAAAATACATGAAATCGGTTGAAGATAGTATTCCGCTTAGCGTTAAACATTTCTGGACTTACGTAAAAAATAGGAGGGGCAGGGTGGAAATCCCAGCGAACATGTTTCTTGAAAATCTTAACTCCAATAATCCAACTGAAATATGTAACATGTTTTCTAATTTTTTCACATCTGTTTATGAACCCACAAATTTCAACCCCGCGACGTGGCAGTCAACTAATACATACGCAGATAATGCGCCCTGTATTTCAGACATCTACTTGCCATTAGATGTAGTACACAAAGCGATAATGCAATTAGACTTAAACAAGGGCCCTGGTCCCGACAGTGTCCCACCGGTCTTCTTAAAGAAGACGGCTGAAACTATAGTACTTCCAATTTATATTATATTTAATAAATGTTTACGTGAAGGCATCTTTCCAGACATTTGGAAACGGGCTCATATCACACCGGTATTTAAGAGTGGTGATAAAAGTAATATACAAAATTATCGCCCTATATCTATACTCTCCACCTTGTCGAGGCTTTTTGAGAGTCTTGTACATAGCAAAATTTATCCTCACATTCACAACCTCATTATTGGTGAGCAGCATGGGTTTGTTAAACGACGTTCGACGAACACTAATCTTATGTTATTTACAGATTTCTTATTCAAATCCATGGATGAACACGTTCAAGTTGATGCTGTGTACACGGATTTTCGGAAGGCTTTCGACAAGGTGGATCACAAACTGCTTTTAGATAAAATTGCTTACAACGGAATCCGTGGCAATTTGTTACGATGGTTCATGGCGTACATTTACAATAGAACGCAAAAGGTAGTCATTAATGGTTTCCAATCAAGCTCAATCATTGTCACCTCCGGTGTGCCCCAGGGCTCAATAATGGGACCCCTACTCTTTATTTTGTTTGTCAATGATATTAAGAGCTGCTTCATTAATTCTAGATTTCTAATGTACGCTGATGACATCAAAATTTACAAGTCGTGTAAAAGCAGATATGATTGCCTGCTCTTGCAGGAGGATCTTGATAGACTCTCTCAATATTGTTCGCATAACAAGCTTCAGCTTAGTTTACCCAAATGCAATTCAATCTCTTTTACAAAAAACAAAAACATTATAAACTTTAATTACAGTCTTTATGGTTCTAGTCTTCGAAAAGTTGACCACATTCGTGATCTCGGTGTCGAGATGGACTCGAAATTGCACTTCGATCTTCATATTGAAAATATCGTCAATAAAGCATTTCGTATGTTTGGTTTCGTCTTGCGTTCTTCAAATGATTTCAAAAGACCATCTACTTTCTTACTTCTATACAAAGCTTTGGTTCGTTCCCAACTGGAATTCGCAGTACCTATTTGGAGTCCCATTTATAATGTTTATATAAAAAGAATAGAAATGGTTCAAAAGAAGTTTTTACGTGTTATGCACTACAGATGTATCAAATCTAAATTACCATACAGTCAATTATTGACGCGCTATAAAATGCAAAGCTTGGAGTCTAGACGCCACTTACTGATGGCTATGATGCTTCATGGTCTGTGTAATAATAGGTTCGATTGTCCTGATATCACCAATAACCTATGTTATATTGTACCTAGAACCGTTATGCGTCGAGAGGCGCGCGAGCCCCGACTTTTCCACACCGCAAGGTGCAGGACCAATGCTGGTGAACGGGCGCCTCTTCGACGTATTGTCGATATTTACAACACCCACTTTATTGATTTGGATATCTTTGCGCTCACGCACCTGAAGTTTAAAAAAATGGCCATTGAATTATTACAATAACCAATTTTATATCCACTGTATAATTATATTAAAAACAAGTATTTTTTAAATATAATTAACGCACGCTCAAACCTATCTTTGTTACCATTATTTCGCGGACATTGGTGTGGGTTACACGTTTACTTAGTTTATAATTCTATTCTGTTATACTTATAATGCAATGTGTAACTGTTTAATGTCCCAATAAAGAAAAATAAAAAAAAATAAAATAAAATGTTACGAACAAATAAAATATTGTCCTCATATTCCAAAATAACACAACACAATCTCATCCGTAATTACACCAACAATAAACACAACATTGACATTAGCGAGAACATTAAAATACATATTATTATATTACACTTTGGCTATATGCGTCAACCACGCGTAAAACGAACGCTTTTAAACAATTACCCTCGTAATGGCACCCCTTAAAATGTTTATTGATATCCGTTAATGGGGTTAATGTGAAATATAAAATGCATTAATGTGGCTTTTAAATATTTTCAGTGCTTCGGTGGTGAACTTTTTCGTTTTTACGTTCGCTTTTTATGCAAGTAAAAAGTAAATAAAGGCAGAATTGGTCTGCAAAGCTTCCATTTATTTGGTAACTTTGTTACTATTACAACTGTAATCAACAATCTACACAACGACACATCTTGACTGGACAACAAACTACATTCCTAACCTTCTTCAGACACTTTTACTAAAAATAAACACCTCAAGGACAACACACTTCAAAAATACACTCGGACGAAACCACCAAAGACTTGGATTGATATCCCGGCTCGTCGACAGATGCATCGACACAAGCTCCGGCTTCCACCAGATCCTGCAGTGAGGACTCTTGCAGCCAACACAGTCAGCATTCCTGCGAACACTCGCAGAACGGTGTGTATAGACCCTGGTTGGACCTAAAACCCGTTTGGATGTATAAAACAACCTAACTTTCCCGTTGAACTTACACGAATGTGATTTAGACGTAATGTCGTCTATGTTGATGACAGCATGATGTGTAGAGCGGACTTTTGTGCGCGGAGGTTCTGTTAGAGCATGTTGAATGGACGTGACGGACCTTCGTGTACGGAAGTTTATATGATTAGCAGACTTATTTGTTTTTTTTTTATTTAGTACAGATTTATACCTTTTCCTATAATCTTCTACTGTATTAAAAAAAATCCATCGAATATTAAAACCAATGACATAGCTTTATTCAAATGAGTCTGTTATTCTGTTAGATACTAAAATTTTGTGCTAGTACTAATGTTGTTATCCCGATAATATATTTCTGTGTTCACCAAAATGTAACAGCGACACTGTACTTGAGAATGTTCTGAATCTACTTATCACAATTTCTGATATACAAACGTGGACATAAACAAGTTTTAATATATTTATCGTATAATTAATATTAAGTATACATTTAAGTTTTACATTCATACATATTAAGATACTATACAGTTACTTAATTACATTAATTATTTGTGTTTGACTATATTCTTCGTTAGTAACTTTTACGTAGTAAAGAGATTTTATACGAAAAGCTGCTTTTCCATGCTTTGACATAAAATATTTATTTTTTATTACACCAATCATAAAAAAAAAATTTCAACGTCCTGAGGAAACATCGGTTTCTTTTTACAAAAACACTTGCAGTATTTTCCTCCCAAATCATATATTTCTTAGCTACGTAAAATCATAGACATTAGTACAAATGACTTACATACATAGCTTAAACATTACATATAAATGATTGTCAAACATCTATACAATAAAATACATTTGATTCCTACACTCGACTTTCATTCGGAACCTGTCCTGCATGTTGATAGCACCGTGTGTTATAGACGAATGGCACAGCATTTTGATCGCACTCTTGTGAAAGAAGATTTGTGTTCCTTCTTAGTTTTAAGACTGTCATGGTTGTGTTGGTATCCATATGACTCCTCCTATCCTCTGTGGAGCGGGATGTCAGGATCTTAAGATTCGATCTGGCCATGCGATCTGATCGAAGGCAATCTCTGTAAAGGCAGAACGTGATGCGAACTGACGCCGGCAGTGAGAAATCACATATGGACATCTAGGGATCGCATCGCCAGATCGCCAGAACGGATCGCGCTCTGTCGGTAAAGGCCTGTAGTGTAATCGCCGTTTGCATTACAGGTTTGCGGTATACTCTTAATTGGCCCTGGCCCCGTAAGACATTTGGCCTTATCGGGCACTTTATTATGTTTATTTCATCACAACTCCTCTCATAATGGTGGAGGACGAAGGGTTGTATTAGAACCAAAAATTTTAAGACATGTGACATCTACCATCTCGCACTGGGACCGCGTATCGAATACAGCTCACTTTCTCTCCCAGAGAGAGAGGAGGCCAGAGATCCATTAGCAGAAGCGTTCAATAAATCTAGACAGAATTTATGTTCGGCTAGATAATGTTTACTGCACTCGTCATGAGCTTCAATTCATGCCGTGCCATGATTAGCCGTTGTAATATCGTCCCTATAAGAAGGGAGATGATCGTCCGAAAGAAAGTTAGCTGCAAAAATGTTGTAGTATAAATTATTGATATTCTTTTTTAACCTATATGTAACATTTCTGTTAACAAAGCTCGTCATTTTAGAAGGATTTACCAAAGCGGTAGATTTATTACTCAGAAACCTCGTATTTTCTTATATTTTACTCCAAAGACAATTCAGCATTATCTCACGCCACAGTTTGCATATTAAAGCATTTTTTTCTGAATTCTCCACAGATATGGACTACGGTAGCGGCGGGCCCCCGCCACCAGGGATGATGAAAGATCGACACGGTCCACCACCTCCACATCATCCGGTAATTATATCACACTCTTCGTAGCTTTAGTTATTTAGATAAATATTTGTCTTCTTCTTCTTCCACACGATTATCTACATTTCTTACTCGTTTCTCCTTTAGAGGCGGGTCTTTCCTCTGCTGGCAGAAATTTCGATAGAAATAAGCAGTACCTTTATACTTTAGAATTGAACCAATGTAATTTTCCTTTCTTTATTATTGTGTAGGGGAACAATGTATAAGACGCTAATAATCGCGAGGTATAATGGGGACATACACTTTTTAGGCATAATTAACACAACACTAATGTAGAGCAAGCGCCATCAGGACGTCATTTATATTGCAAGCGGCCATTAAGAAATGGCGTCCTGTTGGCGCTTGTGCTACGTTAGTATTGTGTTAAGTTTGCCTTAAGTGTGTGATTTCCCATCATACCTCGCGTCCCCGTCTTATACACTGTTCCCCTACATAGTCAAATAAATAAAAAAACATTGAATTCCACCATAACCTACTAATCGCGACCATGAGCTGTAACCGCTTCTGATCGTTGATTGATACAATGACGAGGTAATTAATAGTGTGTTAGTTACCTCATCTTTCATCATCATTACAGCCTGGGAACACACGGGTCTCTCATCTATTTGTCCCGTGGTCTTTACGAAATCGTCAACCCAACGGGCTTATGTGTGTACCTAGTTTTTTTATTCTTATCTTTGCCACCATTCGGTCAAAACCTTAAGGTGCCGCGGTTCGCACACGAGACCGCGACAGGAGACCGCGACACTACTTAACACTAAGCAATGTATGAGCGGCAGTTCGCGAGCGAGACAGCGACAGGAGACAGATAAGGTAGCAATCTCCGGTCGCGGTCTCCGGTCGCTGTCTCCTGTCGCGGTCTCGCGAACCGGCACCTTTACTCTCTACTCTTCTACCTCCGCGTCTAGTAGATCCCCTGCTCAACTCTCTTCTCTCTCCTTGAGGCGTATCACCCTATCCCTGACATTAGATGTTAGAGCAAATGTGATTCTTCATGCAATTTACAGTTTAACTAAAAGTAACAAAAAAAACTTTTTAAAAAAAAGTACCGACTTCAAAACAAATACAAAAAAGTTTAAAATAACTTTTCTTTCGGAAGTCGGTGGCAATAGTCAATGACACAACAAAACAAAGCCACCGACTTCCGAAAGAAAAGTTATTTTAAACTTTTTTGTATTTGTTTTGAAGTCGGTACTTTTTTTTAAAAAGTTTTTATTTTACCCTTTTTAGTTTATTTATTACATATTCAACCCAAATTCTAGTAAAATACAAAATTTTTCTTACATATGCACTAATCTTGTAATCCGTCACAACATAAAAAAATCCATATCTCTAAAACTACTGAACCGATTTTGATGAAACTTGCAGTGTACCCTAAGTTGAACAATACCTAGTACAACAAAAAAAGAATTACTTAAATCGAACTTATAGTTCCGGAGATATGCGTGCACAAACATAAAAACATACATACATACATACATACACTTATGAAATTTGGCACATTTGTTCAGACGCTGATATAGACTAACATATATGAAAACTGGGCAGTTCTGAGAATATTACATACATACATACATACACTTATGAAATTTGGCACATTTGTTCAGACGCTGATATAGACTAACATATATGAAAACTGGGCAGTTCTGATAATATTACATACATACGGGTCGAATTGATAACCTCCTTTTTTTTGAAGTCGGTAAAAACAGAAGTCGCGTCGTAATATCCCCAAAAAATCGTAGGGAACATTTTTACACAACACAAAACGTTACTTTGGCTGTTACTTTTAATATAGAAATTGGCCGTTAACTTGCTTTTCGAAGCGTAGAAAGGGGATCCCATCATAATTAATACGATACTTAAGAAAACATGTCTCTTTGACTTTGAGCAAACATGGGGAATTCAAAATTTAAATAATTTCCGCAGCAGCAATAAATTATATCTTTTTTATCGTGATCAATTAAGAAAATTGAAATGGGCCTGTTGACGCCAATAAAATGATTCGCGTTCTATAATGATATCAATTAAATTGAACCAATACCATTTCGATATTAATCACATACAATTTGCCATGGTATATCGAGAATTGAGAAGAAAATTATTCAATTACGTCGTTTATAAAGAAACCCTTTGCTATTAATTAACTGTCCACAAATATTTTTAATGAGAAATTCCTAGTGAAAAACCCAATAACACTGAATAATAAATAGAATTTTTCAATTTGAACCAGTAGTTCTTAAGATTACCAAGATCAAACAAACAAGCTCTTCATCTTCATCATAATCATCATCAGCCGGAAGACGTCCACTGCTGAACATAGGCCTCCCCCTTAGACCGCCACGCTGAACGACAATTCGCCACTTGCATCCATCCGCTTCCCGCGACTCTCACGATATCGTTGGTCCACCTAGTGGGAGGCCTGCTTACGCTGCGTCTTCTGGTCCGTGGTCGCCACTCGAGAACTTTTTTCCCCATCGGTTATCAGTTCTACGAGTGACGTGGTTTGCCCATTACCACTTCAACTTGCTTTTACGAGCTATATCGGTTTTCCGAATTTTATCCCGCAAAGAAACTCCGAGCATAGCTCTTTCCATTGCTCGTTGAGTGACTCTTAGTCTCTCTAAAAGGCCAGCAGTCAAAGACCACGTTTTAGAGCCATATGTACTGGTTAAACACCCTTGTGTTAAGACATTGTGGGATTCTCGATGAAAAGACACTGTAGTGTACTAATATTGTAAACTTCGACAAAGAGGCAACTCGGATGGGCAGCATTTGGGAAGCTACGTTTAACGTAGCTTCCCAAACGCTACCCATCCGAGTTGGATTCATAGAGTGTCCTCTTTGTCAAAGTTTACAATATTAGTACAGATAATTAATCTAAACAGTACCCTTAGCACGAGTTTTCACTCTTTTACTTTACAGCGTCTTTTCAGTATTTACAGCGTTTCTTGTATGAAAAAATGGAACAGCGCCTCTGGTGTGCGAAGAAGGAACTAATTTTGTCCTTGAAAATTGTCAATTTGAAATTGTCAAAGTTCCAGTTTACTTTACGTCTCAAATACTGAAAACTCGTGCTAAGGGTACTGATGATAATAATGATGTTATTCTTCAATTTTTCAGCGTGACGGTCGCGGTTACGGACCTGAAGGTTATGGCGGTGAGGGTTTCGTCCCGCCCCCGCCCATGCATCACCCCAACATGCCCCCACAGAACCAGGTAATTATAACCCCATTGGGGGTGAACACGTAGAAATATACAGATGATTTTTAATGTCCCCTGTATGTTCTTAACATACAATTTAAATTTTAATTTATTAGCAACTTCACCTATTTTAAACCGTTATGCATGATTTTATTTCTATGTTTGAAAGAACTGGAATCTATATTCACATACACCTGCCAATAAACTCTCTCATGTAATTAAACTCGTTTTTCAAAGTTCTTCAAATGATTCCTCTTTATTGCCAGGTTCCTGTATTTTCTTGCATTGTCCGATTTCCCTGTGCCATCCGATTTCTTTTATTGTCCGATTTCCCTGTGCCATCCGATTTCTTGTATTGTCCGATTTCCCTGTGCCATCCGATTTCCTTGTGCCATCCGATTTCTTGTATTGTCCGATTTCCTTGTGCCCTCCGATTTCTTGTATTGTCCGATTTCCCTGTGCCATCCGATTTCTTGTATTGTCCGATTTCCCTGTGCCATCTGATTTCTTGTATTAAAACAGATATGCTGCTGGGCATTTTGTTTCGTATCTTCTTTTCTTATCTCTCATCAGCTAAACAAAAATGTCTGATATTATTTTTTAATAGTTTTTTTTCCATATTAATAAACAGTTTTTTTAATTGCTTTTTTATAAGAAAGACAAAAGAGCTGAAAAAAGAAACTGTCAAAATAAAATAGCTGTTTGTGAAATACTCGAGTTAAGTTTTTGATTCCTGTATTGTTTCATTTCAATAAACATATCTTCTGATGCTACTAAAGTGTCCCCTGCTGCTGCAGGGCGGTCCTCCGCAGCAAGGCGCCGTGATGATGGTGTATGGACTGGATCCTCAGACCGTGAATGCGGACCGACTCTTCAACTTGTGCTGCCTTTACGGAAACGTTGTTAGAGTAAGTATCACTTTGCCTTAAACTAAACTTAGTTAAACTTGGCTGAAATAAACACAGTTAAACTTGCCTGAAATAAACTCGGTTAAACTTGGCTGAAGTACTCAGTTGAACTAAGCTAAATCTTAATTTAGGTCTACTCAGTAAACTAACTTAAGATTTAGGCACTTAACTTAGATAAACTTGACTAAAAGTAAACTTAGTAAAACTTGGTTGAACATAAACTCAGTTGACCGTAAACTCAGTTGGACATGCTAAGATAAAAACTCAGTTAAACTTGGCTTAACCAAAGTCAATTAAACTTAACTGAAACTAAATTCAGTAGAACTTACTTGAATTAAACTTAATTAAAGTAGCCTAAAAGAAAACTTAATTATCCTGTAAGTAAACGATCGAAATCATGATTCATGAAATTATGAGCTAGTAATAATTATGCTTACGATTTTGAAAACCGTCTTCTCTGACGTCCATACGTTCAATCTCCGTAACATTTCGTTTATGATGTTTTCAGATAAAATTCCTGAAGACTAAAGAAGGCACGGCAATGGTGCAGATGGGTGACGGCGTGTCCGTGGAGCGATGTGTGCAGAACCTCAACAACGTAACCGTTGGAGACTACACTTTGACCCTGGCGTGAGTCTCTCTTTAATTTTATTTTGACACACTAGGAATTCCCATCATGCTGGGTTGTGAAAAAGATGGATGAGAAACGATTGCATGTAGCGGAGATAAGGATGTTGAGATGGATGTGTGGAGTGACAAGAATGGATAAAGTTAGGAATGAGTTTAAAAGGGGAAGCTTGAAAGTGATGCCTGTTACAGAAAAAATGAAAGGGAATCGTCTATCTTGGTATGGACTTATGATGAGGAGGGATGACACTCACGTGACTAAGAGAGTGATGAGTATGAATGTTAATGGATGGAGAGGAAGAGGAAGACCAAAGAAAAGATGGATGGATTGTCTAAGGAATGATATGAATGAAAAAGGGGTAAATGATACTGTGACGTCTGATAGGGGAGAATGGACGAAAAAAAACGTGTTGAGAGAGACCCCAAGTAAAATGGGATAAGGGCAGGAAGATGATGATGATGATGAATTCCCATAATAAATGGGAGCATTTAACTCACTGAAGCACGTAAAGCCGTTGGTCCCGGCTGCCATTTGTAGATCTTTGACAGTCGTTACTATTAGTCAGAACTCTATAGTCTGACCACCAGTCTTACCGTGGGGTATCGTATTACCCAGTTACTGGGTTGTGGAAGTCGGATAGGCAGTCGCGCCATGTAAAATACTGATATTCAGCTGCATCTGGTTCGACTGGAAGCCAACCCCAATATAGTTGGGAAAAGGCTAGGCAGGTGATGATAAATAGGAATTTCCATAATATAGATAAGCTTGTGCTGAACGATATTTGGGAAGCTGCGTGATATCTTTGAATCCTCTGAGTAAGACCTGGGTCAATAACCCGTACATCCTACCCGTAATGAATTACGGTGTCGAGACGTGGACACTCACCACAGCAGGCTTGTTCGACAAATTCAAGGTCGCTCAGCGTGTAATGGAGACAGCTATGCTTGGGGTTTCTCTGGTGGATAGAATTCGTAACAAAGTCATTATTTGCGCATAGAATTAAGATGCTGAAGTGGAAGTGGTCCGACCATGTCTGCAGACGGACATACGGTTGATGGATGGACTAGACATGTGCTAAAGAGGCGTATGGGCAAATGTAGCGTGGGATGCAATGGATCGACGATTTGAAGAAGGTAGCTGGCAGCAAATGGATGCGGACTGTCCAATAACGGGATGGTTGGCGCTCTTTGAAGGAGACTTACTTTCAGTGAACAGCAAATTATACTAAGGAATTTCTCAGGGTGCTTTTACAAACATTCTTTTTGTTTTTATTGTTGACATGTCTCTACCCTCTGATGTCAGAGCTCAGAGTTAATTAAGCCGCTTCTGGAAAACCTACAAGCTTCTGAAATACTTTTTACTTTTATAAATCTGTCCTTACAATGTTTTCCTTCACCGATGCCATGAAAAAGACATCGGTACTCGCCCAGATTGGTAGCTAGCCTCGTTCAGGCTAGGTGTTAATTTCTGATCTGAAAACCTATTTCTCTTTTTTCAGTTTCTCAAAACAAGCGTACCTATCAGAGGTGATGAACCCGTACCCGCTGCCAGACAAGAGTCCCTCGTTCAAAGACTACGTCGGCAACAAGAACAACAGATTTTTGACCCCTGCCTCCATACACAAGAACAGAATACAGCCGCCTTCTAAGGTAAGTGTTTGCAGAGATGCAACAAATATTTGGCTACAATTTTCGGCTTACGGTGCAATATTTGGCCGAATACTGAATAGGAAAAGTTTTTGACGTGACAACGTCTTATAATTCGATGGAGCCGGCTGCACGCACGAGAAAACATGACGTCATGCGGCGTTACCTCGCTCTGAGGCGTTCCAATTTCCAATTGTTTATAGCAACATACGTGCAGTATTTTCTTATGACGTTGTCACGTTCAACTATCGTCAGTATACCGACTTTACAGGCAACCGATTTTTTACTTAATTGTTATTTTAAAAAAAAATACGATACCACGGGGTTTCTGTAACACCTTGTGGACGTATTTGTTGCTCTTACGCATTTCTGTGGCGATCGTGTTTTGTTTTTCATCTACCCATAGATAACAACGTGTTTTGTGTCATATGTCGTAGTGGTAAGGTTGATTTTCCCCTAAACATAACCGGCGAAATGTGGGTGTACTGCAAGGTACACCTTTGTGCCCTATATTTATTAAAGCTGTAACTCTTTGGTGGCAGGTGCTGCACTTCTTCAACACGCCCCCGGACGTGTCGGACGATCAGCTGCTGCAGGTGTTCAAGGACTACGGAGTCACCCCCCCTCACACCATCTCTAAGTTCCCGCTCAAGAGTGAGAGGTAAGACAACTATTGTGAGGCTACATTCATCAAAAGTTGAAGTCAAAGGCCCTCGCCCCCGACGACTTTGTAGCGATGCTGTCGCACGATTCGCAAACGCGCGACAGCATTGCTACTGACGCGCGTTGAACTCATTTGCATCGATGGAAACGCGCGACCGTGTTGGACGACATCAGGAAGAGAACGGTGAATCGCGTTTGCATCGTGGCAGAATGAGAGAGCATCTCGTTTGCGTCGATGGGAACGCGCGACAGCATCGCTACCAGAAGTCGTCGTGGTTGAGGGGCCAAATCATTAATTTCAATGAGGCCAACGAAGAGGCACTTTTGAACATCGACTATTAAAATTAAAGTAAATGGGTTGGGATTTGGTTTAAAAATAAGTAATGCACCTGGCTGGGTACGACCCACGACTTACAAAAGCCATTACCACTGAGCCACAAGTTTTAACCTTTTCTCTAATAAATTTTCAGATCATCATCAGGCCTTATGGAGTTCCAGAACATTTCGCAGTCTGTGATGGCGATAATGGCATGCAACCACGCGACTATCCAACATCCAGGTGAATATAAAGACTCACGACATTAACAGCCTTACTACAAAAACTTAAACATCTGTTGAACACTTGTCTAAAAAAAAGTGTGACTGGAAAACGGACCTTATTTCAACGTCATAATCTGACATTTTTTTAGACAAGTGTTCAACAGACGTTTCAAAGTTTTTGTGGTACGACGGTATGTTTTGTTAGCGACACTATCGAATAATTATAATGCCTGGCTAGGAATACTAATTTTTCAAATTTCAATGATGCAGTTTTCGTTTTAATCTTAGCCGGCCTCGAAACTCCTTAGAGTATTTTTCGCTATTATGATTAGTTTCGGATTTAGCCATCTAAACCCAAATTTTAGTCCGTATAGCCAAAAAAAGTGATAACTAGTTTTGCCCCGCGGTTTGGCCCTCTGGTCAGCTCCTATTTGCCATCTCTAGCGAATAAATGATTATATTCTTCTTCTTCCTGCCCTTATCCCATTCTACTTGGGGTCGGCGCAGCACGTTTTCTTCTTCCATTCTCCCCTATCAGACGTCACAGTATCATTTACTCCTTTTTCTTTCATATCATTCCTTAGACAATCCATCCATCTTTTCTTTGGCCTTCCTCTTCCTCTCAATCCATCAACATTCATACTCATCACTTTCTTAGTCACATGGGTGTCATCCCTCCTCATCACATGTCCATACCAAGACAGACGATTCCCTTTCATTTTTTCTGTAACAGGCGCCACTTTCAAACTTCCCCTTATAAACTCATTCCTTACTTTATCCATTCTATTGTATTCTATTCTACCGTGGTGATGATAGCCCATAAAAACCTTCCTCGATATATGGACTATCTATTTTTTTAATTCTAAGCCGTAGTTCCTACTCGTTAACTCAAACAAACTTTTCAGCTTTACAACATTACTATGCCAGTATTCTTCTAAAATATTCTGCTTAAACATTTTCAGGTGCAAAATTCCCGTTCGTAATGAAACTCTGCTTCTCATCCTCGCGGCAAATCGGACAGGGGAAGGGCCAAAACCTGAACAAGAGTCAAAATCAAAATCAGAACCAAGATCAAAATAACCAGAGACAAGGCCAAAACAATGGAATGGCCGAACATGAATACTAGTAAGAAATAAATTCACTAATGTATAGAAAAGAAATATCAAAGTGTTTAAAAAGACATGTACATTTTTTTCAAATGTGACGGACCAATGTTGTATCGGATTGATATTTTTAATTGGCAACCCTGGAGTTGTCATTGTGCATTAGTTTTCGTTGTTGGCAAGCCAAAGATTAAGTGTTACCAGCGTGGAAAAATAAATGTTAAGTTTATCGGTTATTCGTAGTTTATGCTGAAGTTTTTGTCTGCACAAAATAGTTAGGGGCAAATGTTTTAGTCAATGTTGATTCTCAATTTCGTAATCCTGCCATTTTTTTTTTGTTTTTTTTTTTTACTAAATTTTCTATTTATTGTTTGTAGTAGTATCGGCCTAGGACAGAACGTAGGCCTTTTCGAAATATGCTTTTTTTATTTTTCTAGTCAAAATTGTATCGCATAATATTTCAGACTGACCCGGTTTTGAGAGGTTTATTAAAATAATAATTTCCTATCGAAATGTCAATATTTCTCAATATTCGATAGTAGGGACCATAGACTTTAATATTGATCATCTCTATATTTGCTTGGGACTTAAAAAATTGTGTGTTCTGACAGGTGAGAAACAAATGTTTGATTTACCATCCAAGGCGATGTAATTATGAATGGTATAAAAAATGAATGTATGAGTCAAAAGCAAGAACATCTCAAATAAAAAAAAACCAAAACAATATTTTTTGTTTATGAAAAGGAATAAAAATGCAAACATTGAATCCGATTTTTTGTGTAGTATGCATTTCAGTCCTATTAGCTCAACGTGACTATAAAGGTGTAATAATTTTAAGGCCTAACGATACATAATTATATGTATACAGCATGTACCAAAACCACCCTTTGAATAAAACCACACCTTGTACAGTAGAGGATCAAAATTGGTTTGGATCACAAATTGCTAATAGATTTATGAACCTGACTGTACATACACAAAGTCACACTTTTTCTTTTTGAGGGGTAGACGCAAAATACAGAACGTTAAAATAATTGAGGAATTTTAAAAATATTTTAATTTTTCAACCTGTCTGAACACCGCACAAATAAATGCTTTACTTAAAAAAATCGTAAAAATCTAATATTTTATTTTATTTTTAAAGCTAAAAATATAGAGATAAATCAGCTTTTATACAGTCTTATTGGGTCATAATATAGCAACATGTTCGGAAAATTGATATCATTTTTTTTATAACATTAAAAAAATAAATTAGTGTTTTTTTATATAAAAAATAGGTTATCAAAGTAATAATTATAACCAGAGAGTATTTACGATTTCACAAAAGCATGCCCTTTCAAAGCCTTTTCTACTTTAATTATGACTAATAATATTAACTGTGCATTTGCGAACCATTTTCTAGAAACGAAAAGTTGCTATATTCCGACCTAAAAATTATTTTGATGAAAAAATATTCTCTATTCTTATAGTAAAAGATTGTACACATAATTTCCTAAAAGATAATTTTAAAGATTTTCTAAAGAATCCAAACTTTCTACTTAGTCAAAAATCTATGACAAAATGACTTTTTCTAAAAAAAATACCTTTTTTTTTTCAAAATGACACTGCTTTTCGTTCCTTGACTTTATCTAAGCCAAAAATAAAGCCAAAGTCTATTGAGAAAGTTAGAACTTAAATATAAAAAACATATGTATAGAAAATACTGTTGTATGTACATATGAGTGCTGTTAATAATATTTTGCATCGATCCGCTGTTGGACATAATATTGGAGAAAATGTATCTTTTGTCCACTAGATGACACTATTCTAAATAATTTTAAAGGAGTATTTAAGCAATCATTGTTAGTTAATTTTAAAAATATATATAACGCGTTTATTCACAAAATAAACTCCAAAATTTGTCCAGCAGTTTAGTTGTTATAAAAGTACAATCAGGTACTCAAGTGTCATGTTCAATAATAAATATATATAAATAATAAATAAATGAGTGGATATAAAAAGGCAGTGTTAAATGTTTAAGAAAATTTAATTAGTGTATTTTCCATTTTGAATTGTTAGCGCGAGATTTAATTTTGACTGTGTTTATGGTTTGTTTAATGGAACCGTCAATTATGAATTTATTTTAGTTCTTGAAATTATACTAAATGTTCTGCTTTTCCCGGTACACAACCCGTTATCTTCCCATATTCTTCTGTCACGCGTGTAGTTTCCACTCCAATATTTTCGCAGAACTACTAAATAATATCAACATGTTCTGTATCAAGTGTTGATTTTGACCAAAACACTCCGCATAAATAATATAAAACACAATAACGGTTTTCTAGTGAGATAAGCAGATAACATACAATCAGTTTTATGAAATTTACGAATGATATCATTTTTATGACTTTATTTAAGACCTGCATTTAAATCTCGCGCCGGCAAGTAGTAAAAATAGTTTATAAATGTATCTATTTGAGAGGAATGACATATCTTTGTGGATAATAAAAGCGTAATATGTGCTATGTCAATTTATAAACAGCTATATATATGTATACATGTAGATAATGTATTAGAGTATATCTCATGTACACTCGTGCACAACACCTTATATTTTTTGTGTGACAACACAATGCTTTTAAGCTTAATTATAATAGATTTGTACTTAAAATACGCTGATTTAGAATTGTAGAATAAAAATAAAATATTATTGTAAGGTTAAGCCTGTTGTGCCCGATTGTACAATCGCTTGTCTGATCGGAAATGTCAATTTCTTTTTAAGTTACGTCTAGCGTCCGTATGTGTATAATATGCTTCGAAATTACATATCACAGAGACAAATAATAAAATTAGAGAAAAATGTATAAAAAACACTTAATACTACATGTCTTTTTCACTTAGTCACAGTTTTTGCTCAATTTTTCGTTTTTTAATCTTTTTATTCTACTAATTTTTTATTTATTTTTATTTTCCTTTCTCTACTCATTGGTTGACAAAACATTCTGTTAGGTACTTAACATCTCACAGTTCGGCCCTAAAAGATGTTTTTATACGACTGCCCAAAAAGGTGTTGTTTTATAAACCCTTTTTCATTACATTGAGTTTTTTTTTTTCAAATTTTTTTAATACTAAACACACTTTGTACCTGGTCGTTATTCTGGCGAAATTAGTTGTAAAAATATAATGCCAGGTCTTTACGATGCTTTGAAATGGCCAAAATTTCTCTTGAACTCTAAGTGCCATAAAAAAATCTCATAAACAAAAAAAAACTATCCTAGAATCTTTTCCGGCCAGAACTGCAACTTCAATACATTCATTACTCACTAAAAACTATTTGCTTCTAGCTAACGGCGTGAGGGGCGCACACACACACACATATCAAGACGGATGGCACACACACACACTGGCACACCACTACGAGTGCGAAGGGGGGGGACTAAGGGGATTGCCGATAAAAAAAATACGAAAAATTCACCCACTCTCATTGAAATAACCAAATTCGACAGTTACCACACAAATTCGCAGGCGGGCGAATTTTTCGTGACGGCAATGTTATTAAAATAATTCCTTATTTTTACAATTTGTGATTTAGATCACTCTTATAAAGACATTAACAGTTAGTTTTTTAATATAATTTTAGACACAGTAACATGTTTTTTTTTTCATATTATTACACATAATTACATTTCCATGTTTTTTCTTTTAGTTTTTTTTTCTTTTTTTGTTTGGAGTGGAGCGGTACTCCATTGAATGCGTCTGCATTTTGATTGTGGACTTAGCGGTTTAGGTATTGATTAAGTAATATTCCCATTTAATTTGATTAATTAGACTTTAGTTACTTTTTATTTTAGCCGTGCTGTTTTCATCCTCAAAAAATGGACATAGAAATAATTGTGACGAGCAATGAAGACGGCACGGTTTCCCGTTTTAGTGAGGATTTGTAGTGAAAAAAATGATATTAGTTTGTGAGAAATGTTGAAAAAGTACTTAGTTTTCTTTCTTGTTCCCTTTTCTTGTACGCAAAAACGGACAAGGAAAAAAATGTCCGCGCGTATTTGTAATTTATCTAAAAAAAACTTGGTTGTTTTGTAAAACGTGACAGTTGTGAAATGTACAAGAAATAAAGAAACTGAGGTATATTATAGAAGAAATTTGTTTTATTTTTGGTTTTTATTAGACCACGCTTATGTGCTTGTTTCTTAAGTTTGCACCATTTTAGTTGGTAGTAGCGATCTATCCACCATTTTTTAAATGGTTTTAAGAACCAAAAGTATCTAAATGTAAGAAATAGTTTAGCACTCTTTAGGTTAGTAGTAAGTGTCATTGCAATGTCAATTATATTCGATTAGTGGAAAAAAACAGTAAAGTTTTCTAAAAATTTTTCTTAAAAAATATAGCGATGATTCGACATAAAATTTGAGTAATAAGCCTTGCACAAGGATTTAGAGTAATAAGGTCAGATGATGATATTGAAGACACCATAATCGCGCTGTTTGAAAAAAAAAACTTTTTTTGTTTTTGTGTCTAGGCATAGATGTTTGTATGGTGTGACCTTGTGGTAGCTCGTCTATATTACTGTTTATGATTAGAAAAAAAAAAACTTAGTCTCCTCTCATTTAAATTACTTTGCAAACCTTCTTAGTGAACTACTAATGTCAAATTACATAAACAGTCTTATAGCCAGCCTTCGACTAGTCCTAAATATATAGCTGAAGTAAATAAATGTTATCAGGTAAATAGATGCATATCTTTTTCTCTAGAAATATTTTCGAATGGAAAAAACTAAATGTTCTAGAATTAGGACCTCGATGTCGTGATAGCTTACCTTCTTTGTGTTGAATGTACAGAGAAAATATCTTTAAAAAAATGTTTTTTTTTTACATTGTCAATTTATTACATTTGTTGTTGTATTACTGACGAAATGACACTATTCTACTCAAATGAACGCTAAAATCAAATTACACACGTTGTAGACACTAAAATTGACTACGAAAAGCTAAATTAAATTATTAAATTAACGATAAAAAATTGTCTCTGGTCAGTTTTATTGTCTATTCGCGTAATTTCGCTAAACGATGCTTTGACAGAACACGAGAAACAGCACGGTGGCACATAGTGAATAAATTGTATTTTTTCTTTTCGTTTTTAGCCTACATTTTATTGGAATTAGGTCTTGTAGTTACATGATAAACATTAAAATACATGTCAACACAACAAATTCTTTCATTTCAAACACTACCACTGCAGAAAACATAACAACACAGGTTTTCAAACTGACTACGGACGAATTTCAAGTACTGAACGCGATTAACACTACTAAACGCGTTTAAGAACTATCAATGTAATAATAAATTACTCAAAAAATACAAATTAATAAACTATCCCTCATACCAGGACTTTCTACTGTGTCGTGGGTGCGTTTACAAATAAATGTAATCTCAAACTCACAAACACCCGGAAAACTACTCATATAAAGATCATACAAAATTTCTGCTTCGTGAGGGAATCGAACCCGAAACTGACAGACAGCTCTTGAACGCTATTTAGGAAATTTAATCGCATTCATTGATAACTGAGAAGTCCAATCTAAATGATTTTTATTTGGTTTGTAAAACTTGTGTTGATGACTGTACATCCTACTTACCTACCCACATGCCTGTCAAATCGATTATTCTTTTAATTTTCTTTAAAAAGAGTTTTGTATTTCTTTTTCATATTAAAAATGAACTATTTCTTAGACTTCTTGTCAAATAAAAGCTAAATTAAATCTCCCAAAATAATTTCAGACATAAATAAATAATTGAGACTTTAATAGCTCTTCGTAAAATTGGAGTTTCTATTTAATTTTATTTCATTTATAACTTTCTTTCTTGTAAATGCTTAATGACATAAAAATATAATTTACTAGCACATTATGCAATCAAAAAAATGAAATTGCTCAATTTCACTTGTACGAAATGAAATTCAATTCATTTCACACTATGTATTTATTGACCCAGTCTACAAATTCTACATACCTACCTGAGCTTACGCGACACGGATATTAATTACAATCTTAAACTGCATCAGTTTTTATTTATTAAAAAAATTTACAATCAGATCGAGTCAGATGTCTCGAAGACATACTAAGTCTGATTCGGGCAAGTCGCTACCTCACTCCGTTGCCCGCTGGTTTCGAATCCGGGGAGTAAAGCAGGGAATTTACTAGACGGACATGCCCACAATACCCTACACAGACACATCAGCTGCTTGTCTCAGTCTTAGCCAGGGTTTAGTTGTTACGATTCTCATCATGTGCCCGTGGAGACGAAATGAGATCGCGCGGACGAGCAATGGGCAAGTCTGTCAGACTGACTGCGTTGGTCTGACATTATCAAACATTGCACCTACCTACCTATAGTTGCGAAGTCGCCAAGTCGACAAGTCGCGGGCATGTCTGGAAACTTGCCCGCGGGCATATCCGAATAGTGATTTTCTGCTTAAGACTTGAGCGTTTGGTTCGGCTGTGCCTCGACAGTGGTCGGTTTTTAGAGGAACACAGATTTGCGGCGCCAAGAGTCAAGAGGCGCCATGGTATTCTTGGTTGGAATGCATACATAAGCAGGGATTCTAATTGGTACAATAAACGATTGTACCTAAGTCACTTTGAACGAAAATGCTAATAAAAATAAAACTGATGCAGTGCATTTTGTAACACATTCTTCAAAATGTCACAAAAATGCATTTCATTTTCGCACGACACCAAAAATTAATATAATTAAATGAAATTATTAATTAATGTATAAAATATTTTAAAGTATGGCGAGAAAAATATGTTGATATGTAAATAGTAAGTATGTTATTTTAAATTCGAAAAAAATATTAGTTTTTATTGTACATTTTTAGAATTATCAAAAGATTAATTATTATTATTATAGTGAGCTGCACTCAAGACGCAAGAAATTGTAAAATTGTATAGAAAACAATAAATAATGTTTTTGATTAAAATATAGTGTTATTTATTTATTTAAGAAAATGGAATACTTCTACTGACCTCATCCCCAAGTAGGGTTGCCAGACGGTCGGGAATTGGCGGGATTCTCCCGAATTTTTGTATGTCCTCCCGACTCCCGACAATGCAAATAATCTCCCGAAAAACAAGTTCGATAATTTTAAGTTCACATTTTCATCAAACGAAACTTGCAAACCACTTGGGCGCTTGGCGCAGAGCGAATTTAGTTGAAGAAAGGAGATTTCAGTAAGTAAGTAAAAATACTTGCATAATTAATGACAAGACAGTTTATGACTATAAACAATGAATTTAAACACGTTATAACAATCTATGATTTTACCTCCTGTTGTGTTTTGTGAGGTTTTGTTTTAAATACCTATGATATGTCTGTGTGTGCGTGAAGCTAACATTAAGTAAATTAATAAATGTTTTCATAACTATGTGATACTTATACTTTTTTATGTATGTTATTGAGATAGCGATTTTTAATTAAACATACCTAACTGACATATTTTATTATTTGGAAATAAACTAACAAGGTGCTTTAGCTCACGGGAATATACGAGACGGCCGGCCACCATGGCCTAGTGTTTAGAGGCCTTTTTTAAAGACTTTACTCTTTAATTTTTCTGTAATTTTAAATGATATTGATACCAACCATTTATACAGTGATTATTGTTCTTTAAAAGAAGTTTTTAGTTTAAATCGCCTTCCAGAAGAAAAAACAAAAATGACAAATGGGCATATTTTATAAAAAACTGCGTTGAAGTTAAAAATTTAACCAAAATTGTATGTTTTTATTTTCAATTCCAGTAAGTAACGCTTACTGCGAACGCGTTTTTAGTATACTTAATAACTTATACTCAAAAGAAAGGAACCGAATGAGCATGGATTTATTAAAGGCGGAATTAATAATTCGTTTGAATTTTGACGAAAATTGTTTAAATTTGAATAGCGATAAAGCTCAAAAGTTGTTAAACGCGATAAAAAAAATGACAAAAACTTATGACAAGAACAAAAACAATAAACATGCTCATTCGGTTCTTATCTTATGTGTCACAAATACCTACAATGTTTTTTTTTCTTATATCTACAGTGCAATGCAAAAATATGTTTGTTTACTATTATGTATAATTAATATTATTAACTTTTTTTTTTATTTCTCCCGACCAAAGCCCTAAAATCCCGAAAAATCGGTTATTGATCCCGATAACAGGAAGAATCGATCTGGCAACCCTATCCCCAAGTGGTTAAGAAAATAAACTTAATATCAGGTCAACCATAGACACAGGCAATGGACTGAGCAATACCTGCGTTAAATCGACATCTCGCTGGAAAGAGCGAAAGCGAATTTGCATCCATTTGAAGACAATTATTAGGTTACTAATAAATTATTATTATTCAGGGGTATTTAAAACGCCACTTTAGCAACATCTTAAAACAGTTAAAATAAAATTGGTCTTTATCCATTATCTACGGTATTGCTTGAGCAATAGAATACAATATTCTATTTTACGAATTTTAACTCAATGCATATTATGATTTTGCTAAAGACTATTAATTATTCTGTGCTAAAGTGGCCTTTTTAGATTTGCTGGCGACACAATCACGTAATTTCTTATATTACGATACGATAGGGCGACCGCTCAGTCCACTACAGTGGGGAAAACAAATGTCTAAATTCTAAACTATCAAATGATTAGTTGAGCATTGGGGATCCCTACTGCTCAACTATTCGCTGTTCAGAACCATTCACTTTGATAATCCGCTCACCAAGAGTATTTATTACAAAGGTAGTTCCATAGTTCTAACTAGATGGCGTTGTTCGCTAAATAGAAGTCGCTATTAAGATTCTCCGCCGTTAGTATAAGGTCCGTGAATATAGAGTTCATTTTCGTTGGCAAATAGATCAGTATACGGTATTGTGTTTTGTTTGATTTAACATTCAACCTTACTCGTATACACATAAACGTCAAAATCTAGTACGGATGACCAACCCGTGGCATCAGCTGCGTCCGGTACTAAACATTGGTCCTTCGAGCCGGATACATAAGAGTGATTTTTGAGTTCACGCGGCCCAGTCCGCTTTGCCCGGTACTCGCAGTGGATCGCTGCAGCAAGAGTACTTGGTCCTCCGCATCGGCAGCGGCAGCTCCTCCAGTGTTGTGGACGAGCTCAGCAGCAGCGGCAGGAAGGTGGTGACCAGAGGGTGCCACTTGCATCCAGATCAAACGGAAGGTGTTCGAATACGTCATCTCCGTAGTTCAACGTGTCGTCACAGAAGGACGTCACACCGACCAGTTCAACGTGTCATCAGAAGACTGACGTCACATCTACGAGTTCAACGTGTCGCCACCAGGGGCGCACCAGCATCATCGGATTGTGTGAGTGAAGTGCAAACTGTGAGTACAATTTATTTCATAGATCAAAGGAAGTTCATGTCAAGCAATTTTGAACTTTATTTCTTCCAAGAAATTAACTTAGAAATTATTTGAAGAATCTTGGACTTGTAGAATTTTAAGTAGATTTTAGGACTTAGAATAGTTTCTCAAAAAACGACGGAACGGGGAACCTATGCCCGATTTTCAACAGATTTTGGTTGTGTTTAAAACACTTGTAAAATTTTACGAATTTTTAGGACAGAATATTTTTGTCGAAACTGGACTTGTATTTTATTTCAAGTCAGTTTATTCTAGTTCAAAACAAAATTGTTTTTTAAAAACTTGTCAATTTGTGTTCATTAGTTTAGTTTAAGAATTGGGAATATTATTAAGTTTTATTTAAATTGTTTTGATTGTTAATAATTGTCTCAAACATGGAGGGATTAATTAACGTACTAAAACGCTCCCAAAGTGTTATTGTTAAAGGTTTAACAAATTTCAAAAAGAGTCCAAAAGATAGATTAACAATCGAATACATAGAAACCAAACAAGAATTGTTAGAAAAGGATTGGGATTCGTTTAAAGAAACCAATACCAAAATTTATCAAAACTTTAAAGCAGATGATATAGATCAAAAAGTGGTTGACATTTATGATGCAACCGAGGACACTTATGTTATGTATAAAAGTGTATTGAAAGCAACACTTAACCAAATTACTCCAAGGGAACCAGTACAACTCAGTGATGGTTCTCCAAATAGTTCATTTAAGTCGGCAAGTTCATTTGTAAAATTACCAAAGATCACCATTCCTATATTCTCGGGGAAATATGGAGAATGGACAACATTTCGTGATTTATTTATATCATTAGTCCATAAAAATGAATCATTAGATAATGTTCAAAAATTACACTATTTAAAAAGTCATCTTTCGGGTGAAGCTGATCAGTTGATACGGAATACACCAATAACAGATGCGAATTATAACCAATGCTGGGAATTATTAGACAAGCGGTACAGTAACAAAAAATATCTTGCAAATTGTATTCTAAAAAGGTTATTTGGTATAAAACGTATGCAATTTGAGTCAGCCACTTCCTTAAAAGAACTTTTAGACACCACCACTGATTGCTTAAATGCTTTGTCAAATTTAGGCATAAATGTGAGTACATGGGATGTTATCATAATACACATCGTGACGTTTAAGTTAGATGCTGAAACGCGCAAACAATGGGAAATAAGCGTCAGCATTTCTAATGATTTTCCTACCATAGATCAATTCAAGTTATTTATAGAACAACGTTTCCGAGCATTTGAGTTCATAGAACCAAAAAAAGGTTCAGGTCACCAAATCAACAATAACAGTTCGCCTAAGGCAATGCTTGCCACAAACTCATCATCACACATAAAATGTGAATTCTGTTCAGAAGATCACAAGCTTTGTTTTTGCAAAAAGTTTGTACAACAGTCGCTTGATGATAGACGCGAATTTGTACGTAACAACAGAATGTGTTTTAACTGTTTGGGAAGCAATCACACAGTTAAATTCTGTAAAAACGATACTAGTTGCAAAATTTGCCAAAAACGTCATCATTCGCTGTTGCATATTAAACAAGATCAAGACCCTGAAGCAATACCAGCTGCTGATAGTGCTAGTCCTTCGACTAGTGCTAATCAGATAGTTTCTTGCTTGTCGACTGGGAATGTACCCAAACCCAGACAAGTTTTGTTAGCCACTGCGCTAATAAATGCCGTGTCAAAGACGGGTAGAGATCAAACAGTTCGAGCCTTACTCGATCAAGGTTCGCAGGCTTGTTTTATTACAGAAGCAGCAGTTCAACGTCTTAACCTGAAAAAGATTCCTATACAAGGTTTCATTTTAGGATTAGGAGATAGTAGGTCAACCATGATAAAGTACATGGTAAAAGTAACGATAAAGTCTTGCATCGATTTCAATTTTAATTTAACTTTTAATGCTTACATTTTAAGCAAGATCACTTCTTACTTACCAGAGCGAAGCATAAGCAAGGATGCTTTCGATTGGTTGGAGGTCAACAATTTGTGTTTAGCAGATCCGGAGTTCAACACACCCAATAAAATCGATATTCTGTTGGGTGCAGATGTTTACACGAATATTATTCAGGAAGGTTTAGTTAAGAGTCCTTCAGGTAATTTAATAGCACAGAGCACTAGATTAGGTTGGGTCCTGTCAGGTACAGCGGGTCCTGAAAATAATAGTTCTAATAAAATTAATGTAATGCACTGTAAGATACAAGAAAATTATATTTTGAAAAAGCAAATTAATTCAAAAAAATATTACACTAGAGGATAAGAAATGCCATAAAATGTATAGTGAAACTACGAAGAGAGATAGCTTTGGTAGATATGTGGTCAAGTTACCGTTTTTAGACATAGATCCGCCTTGGAAGTCTAGAACTTCACAAGGCATTGGTAAATTGAGAGCATTAAAGAGAAAATTAGCAAAGAAAAAGAGTTCAAACAAAAATAAACATAATTAATAAACGAATATAAACAGTTAGGTCATAAGAGATGGGAAAAGTTAATAATATTAAGTTAAAGATCAACCAGGTTAAACAAGAAGAAATAGTAATGAGGTCAAAATAATAGAACAAAGAGATATAAAGGACAATGAATTAGAGCAAATAGATCAAAAAGAAGGGAACTTATAAGATCAAACTAGATAGAAAAAATAAAAAAATAATTGGGACTTACCTGGAACTGCAACGAAGATACCTACCACGTGGTGAATCTTCCGCTGCTGACGACTGCACCTATTACTAAAAAGATAATTAGTTCAGAGAAAGCTCAATTACTTGATACTATAATACACTAAGTTGGAGAGCTTCTAGTGTAGTTTGAGCAAAAATATTTATTCAAAGGTGATGTTAGTTATACTTACCGTAAAGAATTTTCACGAGTTAGCAAAGTTCAGATACCTCATTGGCTTGCAATTAAGTCGTACGACGATCTTGAGTTGCATGGCTTCAGTGAAGAAAAGTTCATATTTCGTTGTTGGTTGCTAAAAACCAGAGGAGTGCCCGTCAATCTTTGAGACGCCTTCAGACGGTTTGTGTCTAGGCGAGGTCACTGTTCTAAAATATCGAGCCAAAACTTGGAAACATTGTTTGTTTAAGAAAGACGATTTCCACCAAGACGTTTGTTGTTAGGTCAAATAGTAGAGAACCATCTCAGTGTTGGTAATATCACCCGTGTAGTCATATATTATACACTAAATCTTTTAATATTAAGAGGTCAATATCCAAACTTTGTATTTTTTACCAGTCGCAAATCAATGAATTTATGTATGTAATGTTTTAATTTTAAGATCTATTTTAGAAATGTTGAATTTTTATTAGGAATGTTTGTTTAGGAACCTAGTTATTTAAAATAGTTCAAAGTTTCAAATGTAAAAGGTGTTACATTTTATGTTCTTATGGTAGTACAATTTCTTTATTTCAAGTTTCAGATCAAAATTTAATACCGTTGAGTTTTTTATGTATATTATTGTTATTTTAAGAACTTAGTCAAATAGGTAGTTCAATGTATTCAAATGTGAGAGGTGTAACATGTTATGTTTTATTATAGTACAAATGCTTTATTTTAAGATGTTAGATTAAAACTTGAGTTCAAATGTATGTGAAGGTCAAATGGATTGTTAAAGAAGGACATTCCTTCAATAATGTCCTTGGTGGGCGGTATGTTCAGAACCATTCACTTTGATAATCCGCTCACCAAGAGTATTTATTACAAAGGTAGTTCCATAGTTCTAACTAGATGGCGTTGTTCGCTAAATAGAAGTCGCTATTAAGATTCTCCGCCGTTAGTATAAGGTCCGTGAATATAGAGTTCATTTTCGTTGGCAAATAGATCAGTATACGGTATTGTGTTTTGTTTGATTTAACATTCAACCTTACTCGTATACACATAAACGTCAAAATCTAGTACGGATGACCAACCCGTGGCATCAGCTGCGTCCGGTACTAAACAATGCAAAAATATGTTTGTTTACTATTATGTATAATTAATATTATTAACTTTTTTTTTTATTTCTCCCGACCAAAGCCCTAAAATCCCGAAAAATCGGTTATTGATCCCGATAACAGGAAGAATCGATCTGGCAACCCTATCCCCAAGTGGTTAAGAAAATAAACTTAATATCAGGTCAACCATAGACACAGGCAATGGACTGAGCAATACCTGCGTTAAATCGACATCTCGCTGGAAAGAGCGAAAGCGAATTTGCATCCATTTGAAGACAATTATTAGGTTACTAATAAATTATTATTATTCAGGGGTATTTAAAACGCCACTTTAGCAACATCTTAAAACAGTTAAAATAAAATTGGTCTTTATCCATTATCTACGGTATTGCTTGAGCAATAGAATACAATATTCTATTTTACGAATTTTAACTCAATGCATATTATGATTTTGCTAAAGACTATTAATTATTCTGTGCTAAAGTGGCCTTTTTAGATTTGCTGGCGACACAATCACGTAATTTCTTATATTACGATACGATAGGGCGACCGCTCAGTCCACTACAGTGGGGAAAACAAATGTCTAAATTCTAAACTATCAAATGATTAGTTGAGCATTGGGGATCCCTACTGCTCAACTATTCGCAGTTGAGCACTTACAGTTGAGCAGTGCTGACAAAGCGGAAAAAATTACGAATATTGCCGCTAAAATTCAACACACAGTAGCGCCAATGTGAACAGAAAACGAATTAAGCGGGTCGCCATCTTGTAAAATGTGTTGCCATGTAATTTCTAACTTGTTTTTTTTTATTTAACCTGTATTATCCCACTGCTGCTGGCTGCCTTCCACTCTTCTCTGTGTGCGGCTTTCTCCGGCCAATTTGTCATGAACGCTTCTAGGTCGTCACGCCAGCGTTTTCCAGGCCTGCAGCGACGCCCGTCCGGTACCACATCCGGCACCCACTGTGTAACGACCCTAGCCCATCGATCCTGATGCATTCTTTAGACATTACGTCTGTGGACATTACTATTGTTTAACCAGAAAGCTGTCTGAAGGGGCAAATAATAGTAATGTGCCATTTCGTAATTTACGCGATAACAAACTTAAATAATGGTAAGGCTCCCGGTTTCGATGATATTACTGTTGACCAATTAAAACACTTCAGACCAGTAGCTGTATCATGGATTCTGTCCCTTTTCAACTCGTGCCTGAAAGACTGTAAGATCCCTAGACTCTGGAGGCGTGCCAAGGTGATTGCTTTACTTAAGCCAGCTAAATGTCCAAAAGACCCAAAAAGCTACCGACCTATATCTCTTCTTTGTCATACATTCAAACTTTTTGAAAGACTTTTACTCAATCATCTTACGCCTTTAATCGAACCGAAACTTTTCCTCGAGCAAGCTGGCTTCAGGCCGGGAAAGTCGTGCACCAATCAGATCCAAAACCTGGCACAAGTCATTGAAGACGGTTTCGAGGCAAATAAAGTCACAGGTGTTGTATTTGTCGACCTTTCGGCAGCCTATGATACAGTCAACATCAAACGGCTTTTGTTCCAGATCTTCGATTTGTATACTTATGTCAACAGAAAGTGCTCATCAGGTTGACCAACACTTGCTAAGACGCCATCCCCTATTTATGTTATAGTGTAGCTGGGTGCTTGGCATTCTACAACAGGTGTACCAGATCTTCAGTTTTTATACGTCAACAGAGAATGCTCATTAGGCTTAACAACTCTTGCTAAGACGTCATTCCTGTATTTTTTATGGTGTAACTGGGTGCTTGGATTTCCACAACAGGTCTTCCAGATCTTCAATTTTTATACGTCAACAGAGAGTGCTCATCAGGCTGAACAACTGTTGCTAAGAGGTCATTCCTTTATATTTTATAGTGTAGCTGGGCTCTTGAAGTTCCACATCAGGTGTTCCAGAACTTCAATATTAATACGTCAAAAGAAAATGCTTATCAGGCTGTACAACTCTTGCTAACACGTCATTCCTGTATACGTTATAGTGTAGCTGGGCGCTTGGAATTCCAGAAAAGGTGTACCAGATCTTCAGTTTTTATACGTTAGCAGAGAATGCTCATCAGGCTGAACAACTCTTACTAAGACGTCATTTTTATTTATCTTATAGTGTAGCTGGGCTGTTGGAGTTCCACATTAGGTGTTCCAGATCTTCAATTTTCATAAGTCAAAAGAGAATGCTCATCAAGCTGAACAACTCTTGCTAAGACGTCATTCCTGTATATGTTATTTTGTAGCTGGGCGCTTGGAGTTCCACAGCAGGTGTTCCAGATCTTCAATATTTATACATCAACAGAGAATGCTATCAGGCTGAACAACTCATGCTAAGAAGTGATTCTTATAGTGTAGCTGGGCTCTTGGAGTTCCACATCAGGTGTTCCAGATCTTCAATTTTTATACGTCAACAGAAAGTGCTCATCAGGTTGACCAACTCTTCCTAAGACGTCATTGCTATTTATGTTATAGTTTCATCATTCTAGCTCAAAAAATGACAATACTTCCAGACAACCTTTCATCCCCCCTTTCTACCCCATAAAATTTCCGCAATAAAAAGTAGCCTATTTCCTTTCTCAGGCTCTAAACTATCTGTGTACCAAATTTCATTTAAATCGGTTCAGTAGTTTTAGCTGGAAAGCGAGACAGACAGTTACTTTCGCATTCATAATATTATTAGTATGGAAGTGTGAATAAAACTCATCATCAAGAGGTTCTTTCCGTTAGTCTTATTGAATGCTTATTTATTTACTAGTACTTGCCAGTGGCTTCGCCCGTGACTATCAAGTGGAAAGCTATCTCACGGAAACGTAATTACCGATATAAAACTATATCTTTGCTTAGTCGTTTTGGCGAGATTGAGTAAAAACATTTATTCATCCAAACTGTCGCATTCGCATCTATTATATTGCCAGACTGGCATAATAATATTTTTCAACGAGAAACGGAAATCCGAACATAATGTAGCGTATGTTCGGAGTTTCTTTGCGTGATAAATCCGGAACAAGGATATTCGCCGAAGAAACAGAGTCATCTACAAAGCTCTTAAAATTAGCAAGTTGAACTTGAAGTGGCAGGCCTCATCGCTCGTAAAACTGATAATTGATAAAGAAGAATACAGCAGGCCTCACACTAGGTGGACCCATGACATCGTGAAAGTCGCAGGCAACCGATGGATGCAAGTGATGTATTGTCGTTCCGCGTTGTTTTCTAAGGAGGAATCCTTTGTTCAGCATTGGACGTCTTCAGACTGATTATGATGTTGCTGTGAGCATGTGCGCCTCCGCTAGAAGGAGTAATTATGTTCTGTGATGTGCGCCAAACGCAAACGGCTTTTCACACAGACTATCAAGTCATTATTTTTCGGAATGACTGAACCTCAGACTGAACTGATTGTAATGAAACTTCACACGCATGAGTAAAATAAAATAAAAATAAAAAAATATCAGAGCATGATTAGTTTTGTTTAATCTCGAAAAATAATATTACCTAAAATGACTTCTTTTTAAAACTATCCTGCTGAGCGTTGAGTTTTCATCACTATCTGTTTTTTTTTCGCAATAGTCGAGTCAAGCAATGTAATAGAAAACAAACTCACCGGAAACATTTACAAAACGACACCTACTGGCGAGAAAATGAATCAAAATTATTAAAAACGTAATGGTGGCTGCAGGCAATCCGTTGCTGACAACATTAAATTTACAAAACCGTATGAAAACCTTCAAAAACTAATCTAATAGCCGAAGATTGTTGGAAAATTGGCCAGGTAAGTGGAATTTAAAGGATTTTACTATGATTTTCCGCTTTAAATAAGAATCTTTGATGTCTGGTGTAGCAAAATGGCTGCCATTTCACGCGAAATACCGATGGAGACGATTTTTTCTGTGAATAACTTGAATGTTTTGCGTGAATGGTGGCACTAGTTTTGAAATTATCGGCAACTGATAAAGATGTAAACATTGATAAAATGTTACTGATATCAGAAGAATTTGCATTTTTAGGTCAGTGCAATTACATAAGACGACAATGAGTGTCCCATTTTAGAAAAGATCAAAGTTTTTTCCCCAGTTGAATCGGAAAATCTTATTAAACTCTTATTTGATAAACTTTATTAACTTTGTTACAAGTTAGGACCGAAACTTAACTTGTAATATTAAAATTCAATATCTGGAGCTATAAAGCAGAATAATAAAACATTTACCAAGAAGTTATTATATGTTGTGAATAATAACAAAAATGGTGTTTAAAATAAAATAAAACATCACACCTACTTTACCAGAAGGTTTAGGCAGAGGAAGAAGTAACTGTAATAAATAAATAAGTAATATACATACATACAGTTTGCAAGCTATTCCATCACCAAAGCTAGAATCCTGACTCCAGCAGACGGTTACTGGGAAATGTGATGGAATCCCATTAATAATACAACACTTGCCTTACAAATTGCTGAGAGTTTGTTCTGCCCGTTTTCCTAACTAAAACACTAGGAAGTGGCGAAAGCCAGCCAAAGTTTGATGTGCAATCATTGACGTTGTTACCAGAAGATAAACATTTATTTATTGCTTTATTGTGTACATTTTGTTCTTTTAGAAAAAAACAGTTTTAGGCTCAACTATCCATGTAGTAATTTTCAGTGCAATTACTTAAAGATATTTTTTTTTTATCAATAAAAACTCATGCAGATTATATGTAGAATCCATTATCAACTAACCATTTTCCTTTTTTTTGGATGGTAAAATCATCAAATAAGTAATCCTGCCCTGGGTGGAGTGAGAAAGACTGTTGGACTCTTACTGACTAAAAATCCACACTGTTTCTTCTTTTCTCTTCAGTTGCTCTTTGCATTTCAGGGTCACGGTTACCTTTACAGATAGTCTCGCTACCCATTTAACATTTTCTATAATTTATAGGCATCTAATTTTTTAATTTGCCATGTACTACATGAGATTAACCGACTTATAAAATGGAGGAAGTTCTCCATTCCACTGTATTTTTTTTGTTAACTTTCTAAAGTAAGATTTTATATTTTTTTCAGCATGAACCAGTGTTGCTTCATCTGCAACACTAGGGCTGGCCTCTCACTAAGGAATGCTTCAAGTCTGTTTGATGAGCAAGTAAGTACTATTCAGAACAACAATAACCTCCATGGTCTTGCATAGAAGGCCTAAACCTAAGGAACATACATGCCACACATCAGTGCATTTACTATTAAGTTGATGTTTGTTCCTGATCTGTTTTTCTCTTCTTTCTAGTTTCTAGATACCTATCTATTTTAAACTCTAGAATAAAAAAACTTGTTTCATAGAAAACATTCTATGAAGATAGCGCAGCGCAAGAACCTACGTTACCTTGTATGTGGAATGTGGGACTGCAGCACCATATTTTTTGACAATTCAAAAGTGCCTATAACTACTTTACTTGAAATCAACACGAATCAATTTTGATTTTGAGTACAACTCGTCCCGCCAATGTTTTTAAGACTGCCTTGGCTGTGATGCCTGTCTTCAGGCATCGACTCAGTGGCCAACTGGCCACTCTAGCCCACCTGTCCTGGTAGTCCTGCAGGTGTGACCCACCTAGTACCACCTGCAACTCACTGATTAACCATTGACCATCCATAGACATTTTTATAAACATTTTATTTAATTTTTTCAGAATTTATTGCAGTCGGGCAAGAAACTAGCAGAGGTTGTGGGTGAAATTGTAGGCAAGTCCGTGGTGCAGAATAAAGTTCATACCAGTATATTATGTAAAAAATGCCTTAAAACATGCACAGAGTATGACAGCATTCAAGTCAGGTGAGATTTTATTTTTTTCTTTAGAACTAGAGATTACTCCTGTGTCGTGGGTGCGTTTACAAACATATAAATGCAAAAACACAAACACCCAGGCCTGGAACGACTACATGTAGGTCATACTAATATTAGATCCGTGGGGGAATCGAACCCGATATACGTTACGCAGCAGTCGAATCCTTAGCCGCTGCTCGATTGGAGCAGCGGCTAAGGATTCGACTGTCGTCTAAACTCCAATTTATGTTTCTAAGTACTTAACCAGCATTTTTTGTCAAAATTGTATACAAACTGTCACCATTGTGTTTTACAAACTGTCACCGATACATATTATTACCTTTTGAAAAAAAAAAGTTTATGATATTATTATCTTTTATCTTCTCTCTCTATTTGAAATATATTCCTATGTTGCTTTGGTATTTGTTTCATAAACTGAATAAATTTGTTATTCGTCGGATTTTTTTTTACTCTGATTTGTTACTGGCAGCTGGACCGTTTTTGAAAAATCTTTGTTTGGAAGGTATACTTTCCAAGTGGTCACCAGATCAAGATACGATTATAGGATCTTGGAAAATCGAGGGACCTCTTCTGGAAATCAAATCAACCGCCATTGCTGCTATCGCATATCCATATCTATGCATTGTTTTAATATGAAGCTTGCGGCCACTAAAAGGATAATAAAAAATAACATAATAAATTAAAAACTAACATCTAAATTCTTCTATTTTCAGATTACAAACAATAAAAGAAGATTTACTAGGACAATTCAAGGAATCTTTACCTCAGCATAATTTAGACTATGACAACTATGAGAAGAATGTATGTTCTCCACCGAAACCCATCCCTGTATTGGGGAAGAAACTTGTGTTGCCAGCATCTAAATTACAACCGATACCTCCAGACTTATTGCTCAAAGTGGGAAAATTAGCGTCTTTCTCCAAAGCTAATATGATTTTGCCACAAATTAAGGTAGGTTTAAAAAACAGTTTTATGATCTAATTTAAACCTACAAAATATACAGTGTATGATCGTCTGTCCACCCACGAGGTGGACAGATGGTCTTATGAAGACCACAGCATCGCACTGGATGCAGGCCGCTTCCAACCGGCTTTATTGGAAGTCTATAGGGGAGGCCTATGTTCAGCAGTGGACGTCTTACGTGCCTGATGATGATGATGAAGAAAAATACAAAAAAAAATTAATTGTTCCAACAGTTTTAGAGGACTATAAAAATTTAATGTATTTTTTTTTTGGTACATTTCTTTTTCAACCAAACTAATTCTTCACCTATACACCGTGTTCCGGACGATATACATAAACTTCGACCAGATGTTCAAACCACGGAAGTAAGCATTTTTCATTATGGACACATTAATAAATTCTTATTTTTTATTTTTTGTTAATTTTCATACAAACTAAATACCTAGACGTAAATAACCCGATATGCATGCCTCTTTATCCGAATTGGCAACGTCGTATTTTCATTCATAACATTTGGCGGGCTGAAACAAATGAAATGCAAATAGTATTTGATAGATTTCAAATTAAGATACTTTCTCACTGCATAGCTCAATTAAATTTCATTAATGAAATTACAAATATCTTTGTAACAAAGCCTTTTTAAGTACTACTTCCTTTGTTGGATTTGATTTGTAAAAGCCATAGAAGTATTTGCTAAAGTTTATGGATAACGTGAAGAACACGGTGTATAATATGTAATTAATAGATATACCTAATTTCATCTTTTCAGCCGACTACTGCCTCAACGTTAAACCTAAAAGTAACAGTAGGATCTTCAGTCTTGACACAAACAATAAAAACAACAAATAGTAAACCAGTAGAAAAACCAACATTAGACTCAAATTCGATCCTCACTTCACTCACAAACGCGTTGAAAGATGACCTAGAAAGTCTGGTGACGGTACAAAGTAATATGAACTCTATGAGCCCAAAGAATTCGATTTTGAGTTTCAATGTAGATTCTTTGCCTAAGGATTTTCTTTCTGGTGCTATTTTGAGGAAGATTGATGAAAAGGATGAGGAGTTTGAAAAGGGTGATGAAGCAAATGATGATCATCCGATGGAAATTGATGAAGGTATGTAACTAGTTATATTTAGAGACTAAGCTGTTCCTATTGGTCATAGTGTGATGTTATGTAGCCTATAGCCTTCCCCCAGTGGCGTGCCTAGAGTTTCAAAATAAGGCAAGCCCAATAAAATTTCAACCGATTTTTATATACAAATACACTGATCTATTAAATTTTCGTTTATGCGATTTACTATTCTGAGAAATACATAGATTAGGCGTCGGTTTTAATGAAGAAATTAACTGTTTTTTCTGAGAAAAGTTTAAAGATTTTACCTTATCTTCGCCAATCAAAACTTGAACGCATTTTAAATCCTCACAAGGTACAATTACCTCCATTGTTGTAGGTAAGTCACCAAAACAATTGTATCACTGAGATAATCTAATAAAACTCTTAAAAAACTTTAACACCAAAACTTTTCCCCATCAAGCAAATGAGACTGAAGTTAGTTGCACAAATACCGGCACGGTTCTTGAGCGCTCGGCGTAAGAGTGGGGATCGCTTTGCGCATTGTACACTTATCGACAAATGAAATGCACAATAAAACAAATAAAAACAAAACAACGAATCCCGAGTGGCGGCTATGACGCGATGCGCTACGGCACGCTACGCGGGCTAATCACTACACTTTCCCCGCCCCCTTCCTCACTTCATCTACCAAAGGGACCTAATAACTCACTTCTGCGCAGGTGAAGGTTAGCGCTCAAGATCCATGCCGGTAACTTGTACGCAGAGTTGCAGTGTTGTCATTTAGGCAAAAAAAAGTCGCCAGGTATATGAAAATTCTAGATAGATGTCGCAATTTTTTTTTATTTTTAAGATATTTTATTGTATTGTACAGTTCCTCAATTTTTAATATTACCCGAACAATGTTAAATTACCCACAAAAATATTATTTTCTGTGTTCATTGTTCAAAGTGTAAACATGTTTTTGAGATAAATTACGATTATTACATTGCTTGAATATTTAATTTCGTTATTTTAAAAAGTCGCTAGTTTTTATTGTTGCTAAATCTTAAAAAAAGTTTCCAAACACGTTAAAAATTTCCAAGATCTCACAACGTCGCTATAAAACAGCAACACTGCGTTGGCAAGGCGACACAAGAGGCATAAGGACCTGTATCCATTGCCGTTAATAAATTAAAAAAAAAGGCGACACAAGGTCACGCATACGCGTCCTTAAACAAGACTAGGCTGTATGGCTTTGTTCCTTTGCCTGCCTTTTGGCGAATTTTATAAACAACAACAGCATACGCTTCCAACTTCAGACGCATCAAGCCTGGCTTAAATGTTCCATACTGATCGATTTGTAGACGCACAAGGTTCTAACTCGTTATACGGCACATCGCTTTAGGTGCGAAAGAGACAGAGATAGTATTTGAAAGCCCGGTATAAGCCGGTACGTGTAAGCGAGATAGCTATATGTAGACGATGGCGACGCGATGTGTAGTAGTGTGCGTGACAGTGCGTGTGGCATAGGTACTAGGTAGATATTTTGTGTTATTTTGATAAGAATTAAGCGCGCGAACTTTTAAATAGTTCGGGTTTGATATTGAATCTCTATCGAGCATTTTAATTAAGGCATGCCGGGCTTTTGGGCTTATATGAAGGTACCGCCACTGCCTTCCCCAATAAATGGACTAACACAAAAATATTTAGAATTGGATCACTAGTCACGGAGATTACTCCCCTAGAAACAGACTTTGGCGGCACGGGTTCGATTCCCGCACGAAAAAAAATTTGTATGATCTGCTGTTCCAAGACTGTTTGTGTATGCGAGTTTAAATTATTTTATACCTTCTTTTGTGTCGTGGGTGCATCTAGGCTTGCCAGACCGCCGGGAAATCCGGGATTGTCCCGGAATCTTGCCTCTTGTCCCGTGTCCAGGAATTAGCGCTCATTGTCCCGGATTTTGAAAAGTTATTATTTTTTACCGACTTCAAAAAAAGGAGGTTATCAATTCGACCCGTATGTATGTAATATTATCAGAACTGCCCAGTTTTCATATATGTTAGTCTATATCAGCGTCTGAACAAATGTGCCAAATTTCATAAGTGTATGTATGTATGTAATGTATGTATGTATGTTTTTATGTTTGTGCACGCATATCTCCGGAACTATAAGTTCGATTTAAGTAATTCTTTTTTTGTTGTACTAGGTATTATTCAACTTAGGGTACACTGCAAGTTTCATCAAAATCGGTTCAGTAGATTTAGAGATATGGATTTTTTTGTGTTGTGACGGATTACAAGATTAGTGCATATGTAAGAAAATTTTGTATTTTACAAGAATTTGGGTTGAATATGTAATAAATAAACTAAAAAGGGTAAAATAAAAACTTTTTTTTAAAAAAGTACCGACTTCAAAACAAATACAAAAAAGCTTAAAATAACTTTTCTTTCGGAAGTCGGTGGCTTTGTTTTGTTATGTCATTGACTATTGCCACCGACTTCCGAAAGAAAAGTTATTTTAAGCTTTTTTGTATATGTTTTGAAGTCGGTACTTTTTTAAAAAAAAGTTTTTTTAACACAATAAACTAGCAACGAATGGAATGACATGGCTGCCGGTGAGCGAGTGCGGGAGGCGCGCGGGACGGGAGTGCGTGCAATAGTTTTACTTCACTCGCCCGCGTCCGCCGCCGCCGCCCCCTCTCTCTCGCCCGCGCCCGCTGTCACTCTTTCAGTTGTGTTTTGCTTAAAAAACTAATAAAAATGGCAAAATCCAGTGAAAAATATTTCAATAAATGATTTGATCCCGTTTTATTTAACATTATTATTTACGTTTCATCAGAAGAAGTTTTATTTTTATTAGAAGATACATAATTTGTTTGTACTGATTTCCTACCAAAGCTTTATAACAAAACATTATGTACCAAAAAGCAAGGTACCGATTGTTTTTTTAAGTTAGGAATTTATTGATATAAGATTTATTTAAGATACATAGTATCTTATTATTATTGTTTATTTTTCTTCAGTTTATTACTATTTCATTTGTAATTTAGTAATTGTCTACCAAAGTTTTAATTTACCAATTTAAGCTAATTACATACCTACAGCTAATAAAAGTATGTTTTTTGAAAAAATGGAATTTCATCTTTTAAATATAAATATGAATCCTTTGAAAATAAAAAAAATATATGATATTTTCTATTATGGCCACGACCCGACATTGTTTTTTTTTTTTTTTAGAACTGTCCCGGATTTGATAAGTTCCTATCTGGCAACCCTAGGTGCATCCCACGAGAGCCAAACATCGCTACGAACATTTTCATGATATCTAGCGAATGCTCTTTATCACAAATATTCGTTCATACTGTATTTGTTTTTACAGATTGTTTGTCTGTGGTTCCTGTGACGTCGGCGAATGGAAATATGGTACTACAAGTGGAAGGACTACAGGAGGTAACTTAAGCTTTACTTGTTTTTAGTTATCTTTAATTCATTTACAGACATAGTTTTTTAAATTTTTATTTATTTATTTATTTATTCTCAACAAAATCACATTTGTGTCGAACAGTGGTTATCCAGTACATACAAAAAAAGAACGAACACTACAATTGACATTGGTCCTAACATAAAACATAGTCAGTCAAATCTTAATAAGTCTTAATATTAATTATAATCATTTAGTCTTAATATTAATTATAATCATTTGTATTAAATTTAATTAAATTCAAAATAAAAATTATAGATGTATATAAGTAAAATTCACTAACATGCAAATTAATTGTAATTCAATTCAAAATAAAAATCAATTCAAAAATGTATATAAATAAAATTCATTAATATGCAATGTCAAAACGGAATGTTGATTTTATATAAGGTACTAAAGTCATTAAAAATACATCCTCTTCATTAAAATTAATAAATAAGAATAATAATATAATAATTTAAGTTCTTTGACGCCTAAGTGTCTCTATCCTTTTTGATTTTTTTAATTTTTTTATTTTAGTAATATTTTAGTTTTAATTTTGTATCTTTTGTAAATATTTAGTTGTGTACTTATACGTAATTTAGGAATATTGTACGTAATAATGTATATAAAATATTAAAAACAAAATTATTGACCTATAAAAAATAAAAATTTAAACATAAAAAAAAAATATTTTAATAAATTGAGATCCGCCACTGTGGGAGCAGGGTCCAAGCTACTGGTGTTTAGGGTGGAGCCCTGAGACAGGAACCTCCTCACAATCGAGCCGTATTGAGGAGTATTGGCTTTTCAATCAGGCCCTTGATCCAACTATCTAGGGAGAGCCTCGAAAGATGTTCGTCGAAGCTCTTTCCTATCAGGCCATTATCAGTAACGAGTACGACAATCGGCACAATAATAATAATAATTGGCTTGCCTTTATTGGCCGGTCAGAGTGAACACTGACGAGGAACAGACCTCCCGTCTCTTTCTTGCCTTAACTGGCTGGCTAGAGTGGAGATTCGCAAGAGTAAACGTGCTCGGAGGAAGGAAGCATTCCAGTGTTTGTAGGGATCGACCATACTTCCGGGCTCCTGGTCGATTCTGAGAACCGTGGAATACCTCTCCACTCCTCAAGCACCTCAGGATATGTTACCCCCTTGTCGCTACGTCACCTAGTGCTAGCGATATGTTTGGGGGCCCATTTGTTGAGTGTGCAAGCCACCCCCTGCCAAAATATCTATGTATACACCGTGTTCTTCACGTTATCCATAAACTTTAGCAAATACTTCTATGGCTTTTACAAATCAAATCCAACAAAGGAAGTAGTACTTAAAAAGGCTTCGTTACAAAGATATTTGTAATTTCATTTAATGAAATTTAATTGAGCTATGCAGTGAGAAAGTATCTTAATTTGAAATCTATCAAATACTATTTGCATTTCATTTGTTTCAGCCCGCCAAATGTTATGAATGACGTTGCCAATTCGGATAAAGAGGCATGCATATCGGGTTATTTACGTCTAGGTATTTAGTTTGTATGAAAATTAACAAAAAATAAAAAATAAGAATTTATTAATGTGTCCATAATGAAAAATGCTTACTTCCGTGGTTTGAACATCTGGTCGAAGTTTATGTATATCGTCCGGAACACGGTGTATAAAACATTGGTTAGGCAAGGGCCATAGTTTTTCCATAGTTATTATTTAACCAGTCCACCAAACCTACCAAACACCATAACCCTGTCTTTTGTTTCCCTAATCCGCAATAGTCCAACTCCAACCGGGGGTTGTCCTTGGGTATACTGGCATAGTACATACAGGGATAACCGCCGGTTAGAGCCTCATTTCATTTAAAAATGCGTAATGGGCCTCTGCAAGATGGCTTTGGCTCCTGGCACGCCCTTCAAAAGTCCGGGATCCCATGATCCCGAGATGTAATAGTACATTGTTATCCAAGGCGTGAAAGTTACTTATTTACGTCCCGAGACGGGGTTTGGCGCCCGTAACGTAGTGAGGGCGCTAATAGTTCGAGGGACTAAATAAGTAATTTACCCGAGGTAAACACTGTGTTTTTCATTACGAATACGAGGAAAGTAAAATTAACAACATAAATTTTAGCTAAAGAAAAAATGATGATGTAGATCGGATTGTCATTTTGCCGCTTGTTTTTTTTTTAATTTTTGTGCTGTGGTCGTCCAGCTATACAGCCAGGATTTTTCATGTTCATTATTTAAAAATTGGCAAAGATTTTGTCGAAATCTGTATTATTTTATAGACAAAGTTGAAACTAAATTATTTTAAAGTCATTATTTATATTCTAAATACCTAACTTTATGTTATTTTAATTTTAAATCGCTCTGTAATTTCGTGGCTGTATAAAAAGTTTGTACACGGTTCAATAGAAATGTCAAAATAGAACTAATTTTTTTTTCTTAAATTTGGCAGCTGTCAGTTGAAAGCGATTTTCCCTAGGGCGGCAATGGATAACTTTCAAACGGCTAATCAGACATGTAATGACCTACTTTCAGAGTATGAGTAATGAAAAAGACATTACAATGACCTACAACTTGTTGTTCCGGGTGTTTGTGTGTGTGAGTTTGTTGACGCACGAACGCTCCCTCAGTCCAACAACGCGGTCCAGCCAGCCAGGCTATGCAAACTGCCCCCCTCGAGGTAACATCCAAACGTTCACCTGCATGGTCCTAGAGTGGCTTGATCAGTATAATAATAATAATATTCCACAACTATCACACAACGCCATCTAGTCCCAAGCTAAGCAGAGCTTGTGTTATGGGTACTAGACAACTGTTAAACATACTTATATATTTCTAAATACATACATATTATAAATAAATTACACCCAGACACAGAACAAATGATAGCCGAGCTCAAATTTCACATGTTGACAACCTCGTGGTAGGTCGAGATATTTAATTGTTTATCTTTCTCGGCTTTTACAAAGTTCTCGTAATGCGGGAAGGTAACATCGATTATCATTATGCGGTGTGCTGATCTGTTCGCCAATTAGATTATCAAATATTATTTGATCCGTTTATTTTGTTTCTTTACATAATTCAAATTTAAGGAAAATAGAACGCTTTTAAATTAAATGTTATTCTTTTCAGTCTAAATCAGACCCAACACCGGCTGTCAGCGAGTACCTGAACTTGCCGTCACTGGACGGAGGTGATGAAGTGACGGACGCACAAAAGTACATCCTCGGCAAGCTGGAGATACTCAACGGAGGTGATGACGATGATGATGATGGTGAAGGACGTAAGTGGCACTATTATCTAGGTACTTTTTTTACGTGGTAATATCAACAAATGAGTCCTCCCACCCAGGGCAGGGCGGGAGGGACTGTCAGACTTGTACTGACTAAAATCCAAGGTATCCTTCAATAGCCCTTTACGTTCCGGGGTCACGGTATTCGTTAGTCCCGCGACCCCGGAGTAAAGTACCCTATTATATTTATTTATTTATTGATTACAGATACAATTGTAGTGGACAGCGAAAACGGTTCGATTCTCCGCATGGTCGCCGGACAAAAGTTCATCTACGAGGGGGGAGAGATATCACTGGTGATGCCCGAAGATGATGAGCAGCAGGACGGTGATGGTGATGGTGATCAACAGGACAACGGTGATAGTCAAGGTTGGTGATTAGGATTTGTGTTAGTTTCTCCCTGTTCCGTCTGTGGGCATTTGGAAATCTCTGCCATCTCAGGACTTTGATGGGAGGCGACGGAATGCAGAACGGGTGCGCGGTGTTGAATCGCACAATAGTGTAGTTTACTCCATAAATTAATTGAAAAACTATTTAGTCCGTCATTTTGAGTATTGAAAATAATTAACACGTATTTTTTGTGTTTTTAAATCGATGAATATTGACAAAGATTAAATGTTTCCAATTTCGGGTGTGGGGGATCTTGTGACGTCATAATGCCTGTAAAATTATATGTTTCCGTACCGGCCGAACGGGAATATATAATTTTTGGTTTACGTAACAAAATAAAAAATACGGATCACATATTTATTGAATACTAGCTGACCGGGCAAACTTCGTACCGCCTCACCTCTTAAACCTTCCCTGGACTTCCAGAAGTAATTCAAGACCAAAATTAGCCAAATCGGTCCAGCCGTTCTCGAGTTTTAGCGAGACTAACGAACAGCAATTGATTTTTATATAATATAGATAGACTAGCTGACCGGGCATACTTCGTACTGCCTCACCTTTTAAACCTTCCCTGGACTTCCAGAAATAATTCAATACCAAAATTAGCCAAATCGGTCCAGCCGTTCTCGAGTTTTAGCGAGACTAACGAACAGCAATTGATTTTTATATAATAGAGACTAGCTGACCGGGCAAACTTCGTACTGCCTCACCTTTTAAACCTTCCCTGGACTTCCAGAAATAATTCAATACCAAAATTAGCCAAATCGGTCCAGCCGTTCTCGAGTTTTAGCGAGACTAACGAACAGCAATTGATTTTTATATATAAGAGAAGAAGATAAAAAAAAGTTAGCTATCAAATTATTAATTGATTTCAGACTCTAATGACGAATCTCAGATCGAGTTACAAGTATCAGGCGATGAAGAAACTGCGAACGCTATTATTGCGGCCGCTCAGGAACAAGGTAAAATATTTTTATCCGACTTAGAGCCGATTTTTCAAAAGTCAGAACTTTTATCTGAGGAATAAAATTGGCGGTTTGATAGATAACTATAGAAAATATGTCAAACCGCTATTTTAATTCCTCAGATAAAAGTTATCTGACTATTGAAAAATCAGCCCTTAAAAAAAAGAAGTAGGTTATCAGTTCGACCTGTATGTTTGTCTGCGATTATCTCGTGTTTGGCTGAACCGATTTTGATGCGGTTTCCAGAGATGTATTCGTTACATTCTGGAGAAGGTTAGAACAATGACGGTTAATACGATTATTAATTTCAGTCAGTAAAATGACATTTCCAGTGTTCAGGTTTGTTTCATTTTGTTTGTATCAGTGAAGGTAGGAACAATGACGGAACGAACGGATATCCCGTGACGTTTGTACCGTTTTTTTTTAGATACCTAAAATACGATTATTAATTTCAGTCAGTAAAATGACATTTCCAGTGTTCAGGTTTGTTTCATTTTGTTTGTATCAGTGAAGGTAGGAACAATGACGGAACGAACGGATATCCCGTGACGTTTGTACCGTTTTTTTTAGATACCTAAAATACGATTATTAATTTCAGTCAGTAAAATGACATTTCCAGTGTTCAGGTTTGTTTCATTTTGTTTGTATCAGTGAAGGTAGGAACAATGACGGAACGAACGGATATCCCGTGACGTTTGTACCGTTTTTTTTTAGATACCTAAAATACGATTATTAATTTCAGTCAGTAAAATGACATTTCCAGTGTTCAGGTTTGTTTCATTTTGTTTGTATCAGTGACAGTTGCACTTGTCATTTTACTGACTCGAATAAATAATCAAACTATATAGTAGATATTTTTGTATACAAGCTTGTTTTTTTAATGTTCTTTTTTTTAATTATACCTTATTTTTCATCAGGAGGTGCCTTCATAAAGGTGGAATCAGGTGAGATGTACCGCGTGAAGTCAGTGTCGAGTGCTCACTCTGACAATGCGGTGCCACTACAGATGGTGACACATGAAGGAGACTTGTTCAAGTGTCTGCTTTGTGAGAAGAATGGTGAGTAATAGGGATGGGATGAGCGGTGAATCAACGAACTAGTTGAATCAACGAACTAGTTGAATCAACCGTTGATCTCCTGTCAACGTATTAACGTTAACTGTATATGAATCAACTAGTTGAACTCGTCAACGACGTTTATGAATTTAACTCGTTCGTCTCGTTGAATTAACGAGAACGCAAACGCAACGAGCTGAGCAATTTATAAAAGTTACGTTGAAAATAACGTCATAGAATACGAGTGAAGGTCATATCATACGATTTGAACTCTTATGTAACGGACGAAAGAGTTGATTTTCGAAATTTTTAATTTCAGAATAGGTATTCTATTAAGTCAGTCCTAAGCCAGAAGAGAAAGTATGAAGGGAAGTTCATCTTAGTAGAACCATCTATCAAACGTTTACCAATAAATGTACCTATGTACATTGAATAAAATTGTTTCTAAAATTGAAGGCGCAATCGTTGAATAAAAACCGTTCAACGAATCAACGGTTTACGTTGCAAGTTGACATTAGTAGTAAGTTAACTCTTTGACGAATTTAACTAGTTGATCAACCAGTTGACAAACGTAAATCAACGTTAACGCCCCATCCCTAGTAACTGAGTAGTATACAGGTTTATATGTTTCAACGACCATTTATATCTAGACGCCTCATGCACGATCTGACTAACGAAAATTTTCTGCCAAGTCGCTGAGGTACGACGTAAGCGAGGGGGACGGGGTACTGCGTTCTGATTGGTTAACTCAAGGTCAGTGCGACGAGGGGACTCACAGGAATGGTCGAAACTAATACGAACTTAAGACTTTTTTGCCTAATGTGTCGACAGACATCGGTCGCCTGTGATTAGGAGTCTAGATATAAATGGTCGTTGATATGTCTAGTCTATCTCTGATGTTTTTATTACGTATTTATTTTTCGTTTATATTATATTTTTATTTATTTCTTTTGACAGATGAAAACACTTCACTTGAAGATGCAGACACAATGATGCGTCATCTCAAGACACAACACGACGCCAGAATATACTTATGTCGGTTCTGTGGCGCCGTCATGAGGAAACGGACGGAATACGCCACGCATATAGGTATTTATATTTTACGTTGACGGCGCCTACAGTGGCCCAAAGTCGCCTCGCCACGTCCGTTGCCGTGGGCGTCTACTTCGACTGGGTAGTGAGGTGGACGCTGTCCTCTCCCTCCCGCGGCCCGCCTCCTCCTTCGCGAGCATGACTGCTTCGCAGAAGGAGGCGACCGCTTCCCACTCCGTCTCGCCCCGCAGCATGGCCTCGACCAATGCCGGGCGCGAGAGGTCTCCGCCTATCGCCGCCGTGAGGACACGTCGGTGCTCTGCCCAAGCTGGGCAGTCTTGTACTATGTGTGTTCTGGGTGATCCTGAGAGGATTGGAGAACGCTTGAAGAAGAAGCAATCTTCCTCCTCACATCTCAGCCACGTTTTAATTTACAATATTATGACCATAGGTCGGAATTAGGTTGACTTATGCATGTATTTACACTGATTTCATACAGCAAAAGAATAAAGTGGATATGCCCCAAATCCCAGAATTACTTTTAAAGAGCAGAAAAATCCAGTGATTTATTAAATAAAATGTTATTTAGTTTTACACAATTTATTTTATTATTATTTGTTACTGTTTTCACGAGATTGTCTATTAAAAATCGGGTAGATCCATATTAATATCAACATTTCGATGCATCCCCCAGCGTCCCACGCCCCGTCCACCGCTGGGACTCCCCGTCCCAGCCTGCACCGCTGTGCTACGTGCGGCAAGTGTTACAGCTCCCGAGCTCTGCTGGCTGAACATGACAACGTACACCGTGGGGCAAGGCCCTACGTGTGTACCAGCTGTGGGAAGGCCTTCGCATCTAAGTACACGCATCAGGCACATCTTAAGACTCATGCGGTGAGTATAAACACCAACAAATAACACCTACATAACAAAAGGTTTCATTTAAATTGGACAAGAAGGGTAAACCCAATGGTCGTTGGGTAAACCACATCCATGAGCGATACCAGAAATCTTTCTAGCGAATATGCTTGGACTTAGACCACGACCGACCTTAGTAATTATTTTTTTTTGAACTCTTTTAGAGGAGCCCCGCTTTGCAGGACTCCATCATTAACGGCACACTAGAAATTGGATTTATTACAATTCCTTCGCCCGCATCAGCCGAATTTGTTTATATATTGTCTTCTATGCTGATAACCGCGGGTTCGAACCCCAGAATAAAATAGGCAAAATTAAAGAATGTCCAAATTCCTAAGAAGAATTCCTAAGAAAGAAAATAGGTTTTTGTTTTATTGATTTTTCAGGGTGACCTCCATTATTTTTTCATTTTTTTTTTTGTATGTATTATTAATAGATTCACTATATGCATTATGTACCCAAGCTAAACTTTACAGGTACGACCGCGTCCCTTCAAATGCAGTCAATGCGGCAAATCGTTCCTTACACAGCAAAATCTAAATCAGCATGAAAAGACACATTCGGGAGTCAAAGATTTCGTCTGTAATATATGCAGTAAGTTCCTTTTCTTTTATCTTTAGTAGGACTAGCAGCCCGTTAATGTCGGTCTGTAACTCTAGTCTAAGTAGAGCGGCGGGTGGACGGCGCGAATATGACATAGCGTGTATTTAAACGCCTACCACAAAATTACCTATTTTAAAACCAAAAAACTTTTCGGAATGGATAAGTGCTCACCAAATTGTCTATCATAAAGTATTGTCGTTGTGTAAAATCGACATAAGCAGGGTCGATGAAGCCCTGCTTTGCGGGACTTCTATTTTTGTTTGCAGGTTTTAAAAGAACCTAACCAAACCGAACTTCGGGGTGTCTCTGAAATCTTGCTAAAGCGAGTTTTAGATTTGGTGAGCATTTATCCATTTTGGTGTATAAAAAGATTTTATTAATGAGCATTTAAATTGTAGCCTTATGACATTAGTTACTTTCTAAGTATGCGAATTCGCCACTGGCGGCACTTCGTGCCCCGCGCTAAGTCACTGTTCAAAGCGGCATAAAAACAAAAGGTCTAAAGCTAATTTTCGCAAATTTTTATTATCATCATCATCAGCCTATAAATGTTCCCACTGCCGGGACACAGGCCTCCTCTCTGTGAGAGGGAGTGGGCTGTAATCCACCTCGTGGGTCCAGTGCGGATTGGTGGATGTCACATGTCTTCGAATTTTTAGTTCTAGGACATGTCGGTTTCCACAAGATGTTTTCCTTCACCATTTTGAGAGCAGTGGAGATGAAATAAATTACACAAAGTAATGCTCTTGTCTAGGTTTGAACCCACGACCTACAACTCTTAAGCCACCACTCCGCTACAATAACTTTTTGTTTTCTATTTTTTAGATAAAGCGTTCAGTACACAACACAACTTGGAAGTCCACGGCGTGGTCCACTCCGGTAATAAGGCGTTCGTGTGTACTGTGTGTCAGAAGGCATTCGCCAGGATGGCTGAGCTCAGGGACCACACGCGGATACATACCGGTATGTACCAAGTGTTGAAAAATGGGAATAGACGCTACAATAATGGATATCCATCGACAAATACAAAAAAAGTTAAACTTTCCTTTTTTGGTATATACCTACCGTTTTTTTTTACGAGTAAAGGCGCTCCGGGAGTATTTGCGTTTAATGTAACATTATAGATTCGACTTTGAGCAATACATTACATTACTACCTCCCTGACTGACGAGCGTTTGCGTGTAATGTAACATTATATATTCTACTTTGGGCATTACATTATAGTACTACCTCCCTGACTGACGACCGTTCGCGTATAATGTAACATTATAGATTCGACTTTGAGCATTACATTACAGTTACAGTACTACCTCCCTGACTGACGAGCGTTCGCGTGTAATGTAATTTTATAGATTCGACTTTGAGCATTACATTAAAGTACCTGACTGACGAGCGTTTGCGTGTAATGTAACATTATAGATTCGACTTTGAGTATTGCATTACAGTACTACCTCCCTGACTGACGAGCGTTTGCGTGTAATGTAACATTATAGATTAGACTTTGAGCATTACATTACAGTACTACCTCCCTGACTGACGAGCGTTTGCGTGTAATGTAACATTATAGATTCGACTTTGAGCATTACATTACAGTTACAGTACTACCTCCCTGACTGACGAGCGTTTGCATGTAATGTAACATTATAGATTCGACTTTGAGCATTACATTACAGTACTACCTCCCTGATTGACGAGCGTTTGCGTGTAATGTAACATTATAGATTCGACTCTGAGCGTTACATTACAGTACTACCTCCCTGACATCTATACTAAATTTACGCGAATGTGACGAGCATTCGCGTTTTAGTATAGATTTGATACTTGTACGAGGTGCATTGTAAAACTCGATTTTCTTCCCTCACTGATGAAATGCTAGAATCTGTAACGTTACATAACAGGTGAATACTCGCGAAGAGGGAGCGCCTTAACAGTCTGTTAAAATCATATATTTTTTATTTTTATATTTTATATCTCATTTTTGTGACTAGCATAATTTCCTCTCTCCCTGTCACAGGCGAGCGTCCATTCGCATGTGACATTTGCGACGCGCGCTTCACTCAGCGCTCGAACCTGCACTCACACCGACGTGCCACTCACTTCGACGACAAGCGGTATCACTGTGAACAATGCCCCAAGAGGTTTAAGAGGAGAAGGTATGTACTTATGGAGTATACATCAGTTTCCCGCGACTCATCATCATCAGCCTATAATGTTCCCACTGCTGGGACACAGGCCTCCTCTCTGTGAGAGGGAGTGGGCCATAATACACCACAACCCCAGTGCGGGTTGGTGGATGTCACATGTCTTCGAATTTGATGGTTCTAGGACATGCCGGTTTCCTCACGATGTTTTCCTTCACCGTTTTAAGAGCAGTGGTGATGAAATAAATTACACAAAGTAATGCGCCAGCCTCAGAGATCACTGTCTCTTTTAAAGTCCAGACTGACCTGTTGGTCTAGTGGTTAGTGACCCTGACTGCTATGCCGGAGGTCGTGGGTTCGATTCCCACCCAGGACAAATGTTTGTGTGATGAGCATGATCATTTGCTCTGTGTCTGGGTGTAATTTATTTGTAACTAGCTGACTGGGCAAACTTCGTACCGCCTCACCTTTTAAACCTTCCCTGGACTTCCAGAAGTAATTCAAGACCAAAAGTAGCCAGATCGGTCCAGCCGTTCTCGAGTTTTAGCGAGACTAACGAACAGCAATTGATTTTTATATATAAGATATTTATGTATTTAGAAATGTATAAGGATGTTTATCAGTTGTCTAGTACCCATAACACAAGCTCTGCTTAGTTTGGGACTAGATGGCGTTGTGTGATAGTTGTGGAATATTATTATTATACTGTTCAAGCCATTCTAGGACCATGCAGGTGGACGATTGGATGTTACCTCGAGGGGGGCGGTTTGTATAGCTTAGCTGAATCGCGTCTTTCCTGGACCGCGTTGTTCGACTGAGGGAGCGTTCGTGCGTCAACAAACTCACACACACAAACACCCGGAACAACCAGTTTTTGGTCATTGTAATGTCTGTATCTGTCCTCAGATTGCTGGAGTACCACATAAAGGCGTCCCACACAGGTGAACGTCCTCTGAAGTGCGGCGTGTGTCAGCTGACCTTCGTGTACCCTGAACATTACAAGAAACATGTCCGCACGCACAGCGGGGAGAGACCCTACACCTGTGAGGTACATGATATTTATTTAAAAGGAGAACATTCACGCTCTATACATTTTTGGGCCTTTTTCTGAAAGTCCCCAGAACACAAAGGGCTATTGAAGGACACCGTGAATTTTAGTCAGTACGAGTCTGACAGTCCCTCCCGCCCTGCCTCGGGTGGGAGGACTCATTTGATGATTAAACCAAGATAAAAAATTTGAAAAGCGTCGTTTTTCCGTCAATTATCTAACAAGAAAAATACGAGTAAATATTTTTTGTCGGCTCTTCATTCGTTTGTATTTTTTATATGTTTGTACAAATACCGGCATGGATCTTGAGCGCTGACCTTCACCTGCGCAGAAGTGAGTTATTAGGTCCCTTTGGTAGATGAAGTGAGGAACGGGGGCGGGGAAAGTGTAGTGATTGGCCCGTTCTATCGTTGTTTGTACGTTTCATTTGTCGATAAGTGTACGATGCGCAAAGCGATCCCCACTCTTACGCCGAACGCTCAAGAACCGTGCCGATATTTGTAACATCATGTCTTACGACTAGGTGAACATTACAAAAGTGAACGTTAGGTGACGATGATTCTTTTTTTGTTCGATGTAGTTTATCATTCATTTAGCCCTATACAAAATTCTTAGGTTTGGTTTAGTAATTTCTATTTTATATGCATTTCTTATTGTGTACTTGGACGATATTCTTACCGGTACTACGGAATACGCATTTGACAACAATTTGGGTTGAATCTTAGAACTAAAAAGGGCAAAAAACTTGAAGTAAATCTTTTTTTTTTTGTATTTCCCACAGATCTGCGGCAAGTCGTTCAACTCCCGCGACAATCGCAACACACACCGCTTCGTGCACAGCGACAAGAAACCATACGAATGTGTCGCGTGCGGGGCCGGGTACATGAGGAAACAACTTTTGTACGCGCACATGAACACTAGCGTACGTATGTCACTGTATATTTCCATATATTTTTATGGCAAAATTAAACTGTGACGTCGTCATCATCTTGTTATTTACTAGATTTTCCCACCGGCTTCACCCGTTCATCCCCCCCCATATTACCTATGTCACTCAGAACCAAAGCAGCTTAAACTGGTGAAAGAAATTTTGAAATCGGTCCAGTAGTTTTTGAGTTTATTCGTTACAAACATGTGTCTACACACAAAAATACAAATCTTTCCTCTTTTTAATATTAGTGCGAATCTACATTAGTATTTCATATACACTGTAGACTGATAACAGAGCAACAAGAATCGTAACAGTTTTTTATTTAGAACTCAATAAAGTTTTTCGGGCCCAAAATAAAGAATTGAAAAAAAAAAAAATTGCGCTACGCTCGGGATTTCTACTCTAAAATCCTTCGCTCCACTCAGTATTCAGAAAACAGTTGCCTTTAGATAGTTGTTTTGCTCCCTTGGTAAATAATGTACAGTTTGACAGGCCTGTTGGTCTAGTGGTTAGTGACCCTGACTGCTATGCCGAAGGTCGTGGATTCGATTCCCACCCAGGACAAATGTTTGTGTGATGAGCACGATCATTTGTTCTGTGTATGGGTGTAATTTATCTATAATATGTATGTATTTAGAACTATATAAGTATGTTTATCAGTAGTCTAGTACCCATAGCACAAGCTCTGCTTAGCTTGGGACTAGATGGCGTTGTGTGATAGTTGTAGAATATATTATTTTATTTTAATTTTTTCTTTTACAGGGTCATTTGAACGGATCTATAGTTGTGAATCAACCTAGAGTTATCAAAGTTACTGAAGTAAGTCGATGTTTTTTATTTAAATATTATACTACTTTGAATGTTAAATTTTCATCTACTGTAAAATTAATCTGTAATACTTTAATTTCAGGGCACAAATCAACCAGTAGAAATTACTAACGTTGAAGCGAAGAATACTAAGTATGATTCGGTAAGGTTATTAACATACTTCTTATTAGGGTTCCGTACCCAAAAAAAGTAAAACGAGACCGTATTACTAAATCTCCGCTGACTGACATAGTTTTTTTTTTATGTTGCTCCACAAGGAATTTCTCTTGTATCGTGGGGTGTGTTTACAAACATATAAACTCACATACACAAACACCCAGAACCTACTTGTAGATCATACAAATATTTGTTCCGTGCGGGGATCGAACCCGTGACACGCTGCGCAGCAGTCTAATCGCTCAGCCACTGCACTAAGCGTGGGACGACAGTAAGAGTAAGGGACTTTACTCATGGCGCGACGCGATATCGTTAATCGAATTGCATCGATTAACGATATCGGTCAGATATCACACAAGCGTCCGGCCGAAGAAAATGTATGGACAATCGCTAGTGTTTGCTAATGGAGTCGGATGGATTGACGATATCGCTCACAGATCTGCTCGATATCGAATTGCATGTACGTCCTAATGACAATGCACATGATTCTGTGTTCGAAATTCGATTACGCAACTACTCGTCACTGGCGACATCTTTTGTCTTTTGTTTGCAGCGCTTTTATGTCGTAGTAGTAAGGTGGATTATCGTAGTTTAAGTTTCGGTCGAATTGCAACGTATCGCTCCATTAGTAAATACGTGCGACTTAAATCGGCAATCGACTCGATGTCGCACGAATCGCGTCGCGTCGCATCGCGCCATGAGTAAAGTCCCTTAGTTAAAAATTTTCACAGATGGTGTATTTCTGTTGCCGCTATAACAATAAGTACTAAAAAAAATATTTAAAGGCAAAAAACATGTATGGGAGAGACCCCATACAACAGACATGTTTTTTGCCGTTTTTATAGATAAATGATACGAGATCTTTCGATTTTTTATACTATACTTTCCCACCGTTGGGTTTCGGGACATACATATCTCAAGTGCAACCTAAATTGATACAGTAAGCTAGTTCTTAAATATTTCTTTGTCTTTCTAGATATTTGGAAGCAGTGAGTTGGAGGCGAGCGTCAATTCTGTCGGTAAATATTTCATTTTCACATATTAATCAGTTTTCTGAAATAAATACCGAGTACAACTTCTTCTTCTAAAGGTCGCCGGAAGACGCTGGATGCAGGTCGCTTCCAACCGGTATATGTGGAGATCTAAAGGGGAGGCCTATGTTCAGCAGTGGACGTCCTATGGCTGAGATGATGATGATGACAACTTCTTGATAATATTGAATTATTTCTAGGACTCTAGGCGATAAAAGTAATCTCCTTCTGCAAAAGTAATGCTAATGAAGGAGGAGACGGAATGAATGAGGGAGAGGACATCCTCCACCTCACGATTTGCCGCAGAAGATGCTTCGGTTTTTTTTTATGTTAATAACATCGAAATTAACAATGTTTTCAGTGAAAGCGGAAGAGGAAGTGAAACTAGAAGACGCCAAGTTCTACATAACAGAAGATAAGAAGTTAATATTACAAGATAGCGGTCAGTATATCAGCTGTAACTCTGCAGTTCAATTAGGAAAGAAGGTGTCAAAGACCTCCATTTGTCAACTGTCATCACCAGAGGTCGGAATTAGGTAGAGTTATTTTAGTACTTGCATCGAAATGTTGATATTAATATGGATCTTCCCGGGATTTCTATTAGACAATCTTGTGCGGAAAACAGTATTACAAATAAATAATAATAATAAAAACATCAGAGATAGATTAGACAAATAAATTGTGTAAAAGTAAATAATGTGTCATCAAAATCACCAATACAACCCTCCAAGTTCATAAAGCTTCAGGAACAAAAAAATAACATAAAAAGTCATTCCTGAAGCTTTATGAACTTAGAGCGTTGTATTGATGATTTTGTTGATTATAATTCTGTAACTACATACGTCTTACAGCCGCGATCAATATTTTAATCAACATACAACCTAGCACTGGCCTGCAAATTGCAAAAAACCCAAGAAATTTTGAATTTCACGGGCTACCCTGGAGCATCCACCTTAATAAATCGCGGGATTTTTCGCATTTTTAAAAGTAATTCCGGGATTTGGGTCGTATCCACTTTATTCTTTCGCTGTATGAATTCAGTGTAAGTATATAAATAACTACCAATTTCGACCTATGGTCATCACGTTTGATCCTTATTAGCGACACTATCAAATGGCAGAATTATATACAGGCTGTGTTTTTTTTTCCAAAATCAGTGGGTTCGATTCCTGGCCAGGATAATTGATTTTTCTAAAATCCAATGATGCAGTTTTAGTTTTCATCAAAATCAGCCTCGAGACTCCTTTCAGCATTTTTCGATATTCTTCATAGTTTCTGATATAGCCAGCCCAGTTGGAAAATTCACCATGTTTAAGCTTTTTTCTGCAGATGCTATAGAATTGTTTTTTTTTTTTTTGTTTTTCAGATAAAACAACTCTTAATCTTATACAAGACGGAGATGAACCGACGTTACTAACTATACGTAAGTTAATATTTTTAAACGCATTAATGCATGCGACGCGCATCGTAAAAATATTTTTGAGGACAGAAAAATTCAGCTGCGAGTGGGATTCGAACCCGAGTCTTCTGGATTAGTACTCCAGACGTCTTAGGCTGCTTTTCCACCAGAGATGCGCTATGCTACGTTGCTGCGGATGCGTTTGATATCCACCAATCACATTCATTGGTTTACATAGCACAGCACTGGTGGAAACAGATGCAACTAAGATGTGTTTTTTATATGTAATGTAAGGATGCGTGCTTTGGCTGCGTGCTGTGGCTGCGTGCTATCCTAGTATCGATACATCGCATAGCTCGAGCTGCGCATCTTCGTAGCGCAGCTACGCATCTTCATAGCGCAGCTACCTTGTGACAGCACATCTTCGTAGCGCAGCTACGCATCTTCATAGCGCAGCTACCTTGTGACAGCACATCTTCGTAGCGCAGCTACGCATCTTCATAGCGCAGCTACCTTGTGACAGCACATCTTCGTAGCGCAGCTACGCATCTTCATAGCGCAGCTACCTTGTGACAGCACATTTCGTAGCGCAGCTACGCATCTTCATAGCGCAGCTACCTTGTGACAGCACATCTTCGTAGCGCAGCTACGCATCTTCATAGCGCAGCTACCTTGTGACAGCACATCTTCGTAGCGCAGCTACGCATCTTCATAGCGCAGCTACCTTGTGACAGCACATCTTCGTAGCGCAGCTACGCATCTTCATAGCGCAGCTACCTTGTGACAGCACATCTTCGTAGCGCAGCTACGCATCTTCATAGCGCAGCTACCTTGTGACAGCACATCTTCGTAGCGCAGCTACGCATCTTCATAGCGCAGCTATCTTGTGACAGCACATCTTCGTAGCGCAGCTACGCATCTTCATAGCGCAGCTACCTTGTGACAGCACATCTTCGTAGCGCAGCTATGCATCTTCATAGCGCAGCTACCTTGTGACAGCACATCTTCGTAGCGCAGCTACGCATCTTCATAGCGCAGCTACCTTGTGACAGCACATCTTCGTAGCGCAGCTACGCATCTTCATAGCGCAGCTACCTTGTGACAGCACATCTTCGTAGCGCAGCTACGCATCTTCATAGCGCAGCTACCTTGTGATAGCACATCTTCGTAGCGCAGCTACGCATCTTCATAGCGCAGCTACCTTGTGACAGCACATCTTCGTAGCGCAGCTACGCATCTTTATGAAGATGATCTTTATGAGATGAAGGTAGCTGCGCTATGGCGCAGCTACCTTGTGGCGACGCATCTTTATAGCGCAGCTACCTTGTGACAGCGCATCTTCGTAGCGCAGCTACGCATCTTCATAGCGCAGCTACCTTGTGATAGCACATCTTCGTAGCGCAGCTACGCATCTTCATAGCGCAGCTACCTTGTGACAGCACATCTTCGTAGCGCAGCTACGCATCTTTATGAAGATGATCTTTATGAGATGAAGGTAGCTGCGCTATGGCGCAGCTACCTTGTGGCGACGCATCTTTATAGCGCAGCTACCTTGTGACAGCGCATCTTCGTAGCGCAGCTACGCATCTTCATAGCGCAGCTACCTTGTGATAGCACATCTTCGTAGCGCAGCTACGCATCTTCATAGCGCAGCTATCTTGTGACAGCACATCTTCGTAGCGCAGCTACGCATCTTCATAGCGCAGCTACCTTGTGACAGCACATCTTCGTAGCGCAGCTATGCATCTTCATAGCGCAGCTACCTTGTGACAGCACATCTTCGTAGCGCAGCTACGCATCTTCATAGCGCAGCTACCTTGTGACAGCACATCTTCGTAGCGCAGCTACGCATCTTCATAGCGCAGCTACCTTGTGACAGCACATCTTCGTAGCGCAGCTACGCATCTTCATAGCGCAGCTACCTTGTGATAGCACATCTTCGTAGCGCAGCTACGCATCTTCATAGCGCAGCTACCTTGTGACAGCACATCTTCGTAGCGCAGCTACGCATCTTTATGAAGATGATCTTTATGAGATGAAGGTAGCTGCGCTATGGCGCAGCTACCTTGTGGCGACGCATCTTTATAGCGCAGCTACCTTGTGACAGCGCATCTTCGTAGCGCAGCTACCCATCTTCATAGCACATCTTACCGCACAGCTACATAGCGTAGCATCAGTGGAAACGGTCACCCAGTTTCGTAGCTCAGCTTTTACATCCTCGCAGCACAGCTACATAGCGCATCTCTGGTGGAAAAGCAGCCTAACGTTGGTAAAGTGAAAACAAAGGACTTGTTGAGTGAGTTGCGATAGCCTAATAGGCTATTCGACAAAAAAAAAAAAAAAACTTTAGTCCGTCAGTAAGATTATCTAAAAATATTCGCCTCGTATTTTTTTTTTTGTATGACTGCCAAAATTGACGGAGATACTAACGCTTTAAAATTGGCAATACGTCACAATTTAGTACAATTTCTACTGAATTCTGACGTCACCAACCCCCACTCTCGAGTTTCGATGCGTTATATCTTGGTAAATGTTCATTGAATTTACAAAAGAAAAAACACGTGTCCGTTATTTCTCAAAACTCTAAATGCCGGACTAATTATAGTCCCCGCCAAATAAGTCTGAAATAAAATTCGTTGACCCCCGTGTACCAATGTATTCCAATATTTAAAAACGATAAGAAAAAATGTAAAGAAAGTGTCGTAACACGATCAAAACAAACGTATCTTAGTAAGAGGCAACCCTGACCGTATATTTTATTTTGAAGTTCGAACGCTGGTATTATGAAATTCGAACGATGCATTATTAGGATCAATGACCTTTATTCCAGACTTATCTGGCGGGGACTATAGATTTGTGATATATTAATACTGTCAAATAGCCTATTGGTAAGGCGCCTGGAGTACTTATTAGAGTGGGTTCAATTCCCACTCGCACCTGTTTTTTTCTTTTCTCGAAAATATCTATACGTAAGTTATATAAAACTAACTTTTGCCAGCGGCTTCGCCCGTTCATTTGTTTTTCTTTGAATTTTTTTTTTATTTTCCTGTAGACTAATTATATATTTTTTTGTTACTGTAGATAATATAGGAGAGAGAGCCGAGGGAACTATTCTAGAAGCAGTAGATGCTGATCAACTTGGAGAACAGACTGAGGTTAGTCATGTCTTTTTTTTTCTTTGGACTATTTTTCCACGTCCAAAATAAATTAAAACACTTCTCGGAAGCCCACAGCGCATTGCCAGGGTTTTTTAGACTTATACCGTCTTACCACAAAAATATAAACATCGTGAAATGTCGTTTAGTAGTTGACGGTTTTTTTTAGAAAAGTGTTCAACATATGTCTATCTTTCTTGTGGTAACACGGTTCTTGTTTATAAAAGTAGCGATGTGATTTTCTTAGGACGGTGAGTAATGGGTAGCTCGCCGTCCGACCAAGGACCAAGCCCGGGTCGGTGGCCCGTCGTGTCGTGTTTCGCGCGTGCCTTCGAGGAGTTGTCAGCAAACTGACGGGGCCTCTTATGGGGCCAAATGCCTGCTGGGGTCGCGGGTTTTTCTTAACACAGGATACCGTGGCCCCGGAACGTAAAGGGCATTCGAAGGAACACGGGTGGACTTTAGTCAGTAAGAGTCTGACAGTCCTTTCCGCCCCATCCAGGGCGGGAGGACTCATTTGATGATTTTACCACCTAAAAAAAAAAGCCTTATGTGCAGCGCTGCGCCAATGTCGGAAACCACAGTTTTGGCCTAAGAGCTACTTGAAATTTTGGGAAAGTGCTTGAAGCACACTAAAAACTTGCTCAATACTTAATTATCAATTATCACAGAAATGCAATGAACACGCTTAGCATGGCGCTGTAAAAACAGGAAGAAAAGACAAAATGACAGAAAGCAGAAATATTTTTACCGTTTTTAGCATGGAAATGTAACTCGTGACTGGTAAGCCCTCGACTTCGTCTCGGGCTTACATTCGTCTACTCGTTTGTAAAAACCAACTTACCGCACTAGTATCATAAATAACTATTACTATACACCATGATATTTTACAAATCGGAGCTTATGAGGAGCAGAAAGAGAGGTGGTTTTATTTCACCGATTCGTAGCCGGACGCTAGGGGCACGGCGATTGATATTTAGCCAAGCGCTTAAAAAGTTAAAGATGCGATTTTTTGGGTCTTTCAGGGTTGGTTTCATAGTAAAAATTGTTTATAACCATAAGTACTTTCAGCCCGTAAAAGTTTGTTATTGTTTTATAAATAACTAGCAAACCCGGCGAACTCCGTTTCGCCACCAGATGGCTTCGTTTTATGTAACATTTAGTTTTTTTTTCCCGAATTTTCTTTGCTATAAACCTCACGGAGCCCGAGACCTTTCGAACGAATGCAAAACCGTGGAAATCGGTTCGTGCGTTCTGGAGTTATAGCGTCAGGAAGGAAAACCCGACTTATTTTTTTATACATATAGTAGATTATCTTTAAACTTTTTCTTTATTTTTGGATTTCAGATAGTAGCGAATGATGAAAATGGCGGCATGGTGAGACTTATACAGATCAAGCTGCCCGATGGAAACAACGGATGGGTTGCCATCAACCGCTGAATAAAAAAAAGAAGAAATGTACAGACTTACGCTAGAAATAGGCCAATATACTAAAAAAACTGTAATTAGTCCGTCAGATTATAAAAAAAAATAGTCGACCTCTGTTTTTTTTTGGTTACATAAACCAAAATTGAAGAAAATACGACGCTTTCAAAATTCACAAAACGTCTTGCGGCTGGTGTCATTTTTAGTGCGTCTTGATGTCGCTAGCCGACACCGAGTTTTGATACGTTTTATCTTTGTGAATATTTACTGATTTAACAAAAAAAAATGTGACCCTTAATTCTGTAAACTCTAAATAACGGACTAGATTTGCAATTTACTAGTGCTGGAAACTACCCTATTATTAGTCTATCTCGGTTGCAATCTTGATCCCTATCTTTGTCTGTAACCAATCAGCGAAATTGCCTTTCTAGTCTTAAATATCAGAATCAGCCGTCAAAGTAAACGGATCGGGATTTGGATTGAGTTACAATATTAATTTAGGGCGTTAGCAATTATTGGGCATAAGTCTTAGTTGAAGATTATTTTTGTACTATAGTTCCCGCCAGATAAGTCTGGAATAAAGGTCATTGATCCTAATAATGCATCGTTCGAATTTCATAATACCAGCGTTCGAATTTCAAAATAAAATATAAGGTCAAGGTTGCCTCTTACTAAGATACGTTAGCTTTGATCGTGTTACGACACTTTCTTTACATTTTTTCCTATCGTTTTGAAATATTGGAATACATTGGTACACGGGGGTCAACGAATTTTATTCCAGACTTATTTGGCGGGGACTATAGTTATTACCAGCGGGTTTGCCCGGAATACCGGGATAAACAATAAAACACAATAATATTATTGCATGGCATTTATTTTATTGTTAGTAAGTTCGTATTATTGACGCAGAATTGTAAAATAATAATTATGACTTTAATTGTTTTGATAAAGACTGATACACTGTCGTTACACATGGAAAAACCCGTCTTCACTTTTGTCATTGTCAACGTAACCGTCACAGAAATTATCAAATTTATTTTTTGCTTTTCAGTTCGATCTTTCGTCGGTTTGATTTTTTGTTAAAAAGATATTATGACAAAATCAAATCTGTATTTTACAAAAACATTTCAGACGTCTGCGATGCTTTTTCAGTGAGATATCGGCGATAATATGTTTGTTCTAAAATAGAATCAGCTCCATAGATAGATATAGATTTTTTTCTATATTTTTACAATATCAATCTACTATTTCCCAAAATTTTAGGTCTCTGCGATGCGGACGCTTAGTTTTAAAGATCTCCATGGCCGCGTGGTTCGCCGCGTTTCAATGGCGCGACCACGTTCAAACCCTTATAACTTTTTAACCATTGATCCGACAAATTATGGTTTTTAGGAATCGATTTTTACATTACGTATACTTTATGAACTGTCAATAATATTGTAATTTATTAAATACAACTGTATAGATAGGATATTTTATTGTAAATAATGATTGGTGTATGTATTGTGCTATGGAATAAACTGATTTTTATATGAACCTAATCATTTGTTTTAATTTGATTAATGTAGTTAAACAAATCTTCAAGTGGTGTGTTATGGGGGGAGGGGAGAGTTAACGTGACCCTGGAACGTAAAAGACCAATAAAGGGAACACGGTTTAGATTACTGTCGTACCATAAAAACTTTTAAACGTCTGTTGAACACTTGTCTAAAAAAATGTCAGATTATGGCGTTGAAATAAGGTCCGTCTTGCAGTCACACTTTTTTAGACAAGTGTTCAACAGATGTTTAAGTTTTTGTAGTAAGGCTGTGTGTGTCTACCGCTAACCGGGAGCTGCCGGGAAGACTAATTTAAACGTTTGAAATTAATAAAATCTATCTCGGTTGCTTTAGCTTTATTGGGTTGGATCATTGTGTGTAATCAATCAACGGCCGAATTTGGTTATCATTATTTATTTAGATGTCCAATGAGAAGCAGCTGTCGAAAACAAAGCAACGGGGTTTTTTATCGTTCTTCTTCTTAGCGTGTCGATGGCAAATATTGTGTTTGTGTCGTTATGTCATATATTATGATTGGCCCAAAACTCGGCCACGCGAACCCCGTTCACCGATGCAGCCATAAGATCGTCCAGTGTACAGGTTACAGGGCATGCGGCACAGGACAAAAGGTGGATCATTGTCTGTGGAGATACGCCACATAAACACTTCAGGTCCGAACCGTCCGTGAATCCCCATCTGTGGAGATTATCCTTGCTACGACCGACTTGGGTTCGCAGTCTATTAAGAGATTTCCAAGTCGGCCACGCCAACGCGTTACCCGCCGGGAGGCTCTCAGAAGGCTCGATGAAGCCGTCAGGTGGTCTGAACAATTCCTGCCAAACTTCACATCTTGTTGTCGTTGAGGTGCTACTACCGACTGAACTATCTGGACTGACGCACCCAAAGAAGCTGTTACGGCTTTTAAGCCTCCGAGTCACTGAAACGTACCCGTACATTGGGTGTCGTGAGTCAGCTTGCAGCTTCGTCCTCTCAATTCGGCTGGCTGTAAGTCTTCTAACTTTTGGAGGCGCAATTCCCGTTAGTGGATATAGCTTTCGTACCGGGGTCGGTTTAAGGCAACCACTAACAATCCGATTCGTCTCATTTAGAGCTGTATCCACTAGGTTGGCGTGGGCAGAACGGTCCCATACTGGACAGGCATATTCACCAGCCGAAAAACAGCGCCATTGCAGTTGTTCGCAGGACTTGAGGGGACGCTCCCCATTGGGTGGATGTTTTTATCGTTGTAAAATCATCAAATGAGTCCTCCCACCCAGGGCGGGGCGGGAGACATTGCCAGACTTGTACCACTTGTACTGACTAAAATCCACGGTGATCCTTTAATAGCCCTTTACGTCTCAGGGTCACGATTACCTGTCGAGACAATCCCGCGACCCCGGCAGGCTGGCCCTCTCTAACGGGGGCCCCGTCAGATTACTGACTGCTCTTTGAGGCGCGCGTGAAAGGAACGGGATTTGGATTGAGATTGTATATTACTTTCGGGCGTTAGAAAGACGGAAACAGAGTTATTAGCATGCGCTGCCTTAAAAGTTGTATACATATAATTGAAAACAATGTATAATAATAATAATAATATTCCACAACTATCACACAACGCCATCTAGTCCCAAGCTAAGCAGAGCTTGTGTTATGGGTACTAGACAACTGATAAACATACTTATATATTTCTAAATACATACATATTATAGATAAATTACACCCAGACACAGAACAAATGATCGTGCTCATCACACAAACATTTGTCCTGGGTGGGAATCGAACCCACGACCTCCGGCATAGCAGTCAGGGTCACTAACCACTAGACCAACAGGCCAGTCAAAAATGTATGGCAAAAATGTCCGCTTTGAATAGTTCTACAATGAAGTCCGCAACACCATACTCGTATTTCTATCTTTTATATTTTAGTAGGAGTAGCGTTTATGAGTTAAGAAAAAGTATTTTTCGACGTACCTACTTACCTTTGGATTTGGACGATTTTTTAAACAACAAAATATGTGCCCGGGAGGACATGCGTCAGGTTGAAGGTGATGACGCTGTAGCGCCTCTCCAACCAATATATCCCTCTTTGAGGAGTGGTTACTCCTCAAAGAGGGATATATCGCCGCGCCCAGCCCGTCATATTTGTTTTGCAGTAATATTTAAAAACTGTGATATCTCCTAAGATATTCATTGAAATCAAATGATGTCAAGAGAATTTCGTTCAAAATTAAATGCTTGTGATGATTAACAAATTTATTTGGATAAGGATTAATATCATGTTAATGAAAATAGTTTCGCAAATAATGCATTATTTTAAAACAAATTTCATTTCCATAAAAAAGGTTATAGTGACTTAACCTTAAAAGATAGATATATGCTCTCGCGGACTTAATTTTAGGACTTTTTATGAGGAATAATTCCGTAATACATATTTTTTGCGTAACTCTAACCGTTTACGCAGCGCACGCAACGGAAGAATCTCGAAAAAGAATACCTTTTCCCGATTTTGAAACATTTTTCATTGCTGCTCCGCTCCTATTAGTAATAGCCTGATGTTAAATAGTCTATGTTACTCGCAGATAATGTAGCTTTCTAATGGTGAAAGAATTTTTAAAATCGGTCCAGTAGTTTTTGAGTTTATCCATTACAAACAAATAAAAATATAAAGTTTTCCTCTTTATAATATTAGTGTAGATTAAATATGCATCGACTTAACATTCTTCATTCATTTTAATAGATTCCCTATGAGACTAGAATTTTTCTATGTTTGTGTTAGAGAAGTTAGAATAGTTGAAAAATTTGATATTTAAAGATCATTTCACCCAAAGAAATATGTGCGTTGTTTATGTATTAAGAAAACACGCTAAAATGAGATGGAAAATAAATATAATCATATTGAAGGATTTTCAGAAATGCAATTTGGATATTTATCAAAAGAGAGAGACTTTTTTGGCGATATTTTTTTATACAGCACTGGTTTTCATAACTCTTTAAAAGTAACATAAATATAGTATGATGAAATAACATAATAATAATAATATATCCGCATGATGAGAACCTCGTGAAGGCAGAAAAGGATAAACAATTCAAGTATCTTGATCTGGCCCGCGAGGTTGTTGACATGTGGGACGTGAATACAGCAGTCATTGTGCCGATAGTCGTGTCTGCCAATGGCTTAATTGCCAAGAGCCTCGAACAACATCTGAGGAGGCTCTCGCTTGGCAGCTGGATCAGGCGCCTGATTCAGAAGGCAGTACTTTTGGACACGGCGCGTATTGTTAGGAGGTTCCTCTCTCAAGAGCCCTGACCACCGGCGGCCCGGACCCTGTTCCCGGTGCTGGTGGACTGCTATTTTTTATATTTTTAAATGTTTTTTATTTCTTTTTTGTAAAAATATTTAAAAATGTAATTTATAAGTAAAAAAGATGAATAAAGAGATAATATATTAACTAATTAAACAAGAAAAAAATTGAGATTATAAAGTGAAATAATGAAAATAGAAACACAGTTACGTTTGCCATACAAACTACTTTTTAAATGAATAAGTGAAAATTCTCAATCACGCAAAATCATAAGGATTTCGTATTATATTAAAATTAAAATATTTTGCTATTTGAGCTTGAATAGTATAACATACTCTCGAGTTGTCCAAAGCTGGGATACAGGCGTTTTTTCCGTGGGTCAAAACCCACGCTACGTTCCTTTAGTTTTGCTCAATAATTTAAATATAACATTATGCATTATAATGAGTAACAATATTCAGAAAAGATCATTCCCTAATTACTGTTCTCCGCGGTTTCACCCACTGCTCGGCTCCTATTGGTCCTAGCGTGATGTTATATAGCTTATAGCCTTCCTCGATAAATTGGCTATCCAACAAAAAAAAGATATTTTCAATTTGGACCATTAGTTCCTGAGATTTGCGCGTTCAAACAAACTAAATCTTTAGCTTTATAACTTGGTATATATTAAGGCTATATTTTCTACTTTGTATTCGTTTTCCTATGGCCTTGATATCGGCTTACCCTATATTGTTATGCTGCTTGAGGTACATAATCGGCGCAATAACAAAATGGGCTTAAATGTGGATGAGTGTTACTTATACAACTTGGCTCGGTTCCGTACCTGGAATTTAAAAAGAAAACATTTTGAAAAGGCGAAAAAAAGTAAGCAATGTTGAAATTAACTGAAAATAAAAACAATTAGATTCCATCTGTTATATCCAAAATACATATTTGGCCTTTTTTTAGGCTTTAATTAGACATCAGAGTTAAGTTTCACTTATAATACCACAAGAGCTTCAAAATTATCGGGTATTTTCCGATAGGTTCGTTGCAAACAAATGAAGGAGTCAAGTTTTTCAGGTTAAAAAATCACGAGCGCGAAGCGCGAGTGATTTTTCCTGAAAAACTTGACGACTTTATTTGTTTGCAGGGAACCTTGAGGGAAATGCCAGATAATTTTGAAGCTCGTGTGGTATTCAGGGGATTATTTTTCCGACCCATCTCCAATTTTCACAATTGAATTCAACCTGTCAGTTTGACGTGACTACCAGAGAAAATTTTCAAAAAATTATCAGTATAATACCATGTAGGTTGTACCACGTGACGTCGAATGGTGCAATTCTATTGGTCGATATTTGGGTCGGAAAAATAATCACCAAAAATATATACGTAACAAAAAAATATTTCCTATTAGACATTTTGAGACTTGGAAATTTTGAGGATTGGACATTTTGACACCATTGGACATTTTGCCCCTGAAAGTTAAATAAAATAAAACCATTAAAACACTTACGCATTCGTTCTCGAGACGTCTCTTGTATTGAATAAGAATTTATCTTCATTTTTCAGATATATCATTGAGGCTTCATATATACCATGGCCAGGACCGACAACCACCTGAAAAAACCCTTATATCAACGTGAAATATCGTTTTGACGATGACAGTTTTTTAAACAAGTGTTCAACAGGTGTTTATCTTGGGCATATTGAGGTATTTGACTAAAAACTTGACATACCTTCAATTGATAGTTTTCCTTCGATATCTTGGTATTGGCTCCGAATTTCCCGAGATATCCATCGCGATCCTTGCTGGACACGAAGGAAAGCATCTTACTGTTAGGTCTTTGAATCATCACCCACTGTACTTCGGTAAGGGTGCGAGGGAGGCATTTGGATCTGAAAGTTGAATCTTTAAATAGTATTACTTCACCATCATCATCATCAGCTGGAAGACGTCCACTGCTGAACATAGGCCTCCCCTTAGACCGCCACGACGAACGACAATTCGCCACTTGCATCCATCGGTTGCCCGCGACCCTCACGATGTCGTCGGTCCACCTAGTGGTCGCCTACCTACGCTGCGTCTTCCGGTCCGTGGCCACTCGAGAACTTTTTTCCCCATCGGTTGTCAGTTCTACGAGCGATGTGGCCTGCCCATTGCCACTTCAACTTGCAAATTTTATGAGCTATGTCGGTGACTCTGGTTCTTCGCCGAATATCCATGTTCCGGATTTTATCCCGCAAAGAAACTCCGAGCATAGCTCTTTCCATTGCTCGTTGAGTGACTCTTAGTCTCTCTAAAAGGTTAGCAGTCAGAGACCACGTTTCAGAGCCATATGTCATCCCTGGCAACACACACTGGTTAAACACCCTTGTCTTGAGACACTGTGGGATTTTCGATGAGAAGATATCACGTAGCTTCCCAAACGCTGCCCATCCGAGTTGGATTCTTCGGGCGATCTCTTTCTCGAAGTTGGACCTACCTAACTGAACAATCTGTCCAAGGTAAGTACAACTTCGAGAGTATCATTCCCAACCGTTACGGGTGCCACATGGACATTCTACATGACTTTCGTCTTGTCCATGTTCATTTTAAGGCCGACCCGTTGGGAAACGATACTGAGGTCGCTGAGCATAGCATTGAGGTGCTCCAACGATTCTGCCATGATGACTATATCATCGGCAAAACGAAGATGTATTCGCCATTGATGTTGATGCCGAATCCGTTCCATTCCAAGAGCTTGAAAACGTCCTCCAACGCGTTCTTCATGAACGCGTTGGAGGACGTTTCGGAGAAATAACGTCTCCCTGTCTCATGCCTTTCTGCAATTGGATTGGTTTCGTGCTCTCTTCCTGAAGTCGGATGAACATGGTGGCGTTTCTATACAAACACTTCAACACTTCGATATACCTATAGTCGATATGACATCGTTGGAGGGACTGCAATACTGCCCAGGTTTCGATTGAATCGAAGGCTTTTTCATAGTCCACAAACGCTAAACATAATGACCGATTATACTCCTCTCTCTTCTGTATAATCTGGCGGAGCGTGTGTATGTGGTCTATATTACTAAAACCTTTTCGGAAACCGGCTTGTTCGGGAGGCTGGAAGTCATCTAACCTGCGTTCGAGACGGTTCGTAATGACTCTCGAGAACAGCTTGTATACATGGCTCAGAAGTGAGATTGGCCTGTAGTTCAACAAGTTGTTGTCACCCTTTTTGAAGAAAAGAACAACCACACTCCTGTGCCATGCTTCTGGCGTAGTACCTTCGAGTATGACGGAATTAAATAACTTCTGGAGGACCAGGACGACCAGAAGTACCGGTTTTCCACCCGCTCTCAGAAGTTCTGTTGTGATTCCGTCTTCACCCGGCGCCTTGTTATTCTTTAGCTGTTTAAGAGCCATTCTAATCTCGTACAGGCTGATGTCTGGGATATCCTCAGTGTAGTGTCGAGTCAGTTTAGCTCTTGCGTCTCGAACTGTACCGACACTGGGTTGTCGTGTTGATGTGTACAACCGTCCGTAAAAAACCTCTCAAGCTCTCTCAGGATCTCCAGTTTCGTCGAAATGATGCTGCCGTCGTTAATCTTCAGCTTTGTCATTTGGCTTTGCCCAATAGACGAATTCTTTGCGAAAACTTTTGAGCCCTGGTTCCGCTCGATTGTCTCTTTGATCCGTGCCGCACTGTAGGCACGCAGGTCATGTCGCATTTATTTAGAGATTCGTCTATTGAGTTTGCCATATTCCGACATATCAGCTGAAGATTGCAGCCTCATCTCGGCCCGGTCTTGCATCAACTTGATGGTTCCGTTCGAGAGCTTTTGAGGCTTATTGCGTCGCGGGGTCTTAAAGAACTTGGACTCCACAGAAGCTTGGACAGTTTCCACCAACCCATTGTTAATCTCGTCAACAGTTTCGCATTCGTTTAGGCACTGGAAGCGATTGTGCAGTTCGAGTTGAAAGTCTTCGGGGTACTGGATGTGGGCAGGACCAGATTCGAATTTCGAGATGGCGCTAGACGACTTGTATAGCTCTGTCTCTTTCCCACAGCCAAAACAGGATCGCGTTAAGAGCTCGTGGTAAGGCCCCAGGTCGGAGCCTGGACTTCACCAGACGAGACCTTTCAAGCTTCACATTGATATTCAAGTCGATCTCATTTCTGGTAGTACCATCGGGGCTCATCCACGTCCACCTCCTGGATGGCCGCTTCTGGAAGTAGGAGTTCAATATATGAAGTTCTTCCTTTTCCATGAAGTCGACCAGTCGCTGGCCCCTATGGTTTCGCTGCCCATACTCAAATGGCCCCACTCTCAACTTCAGCCATTCCGTGCGCCCACCTTCGCGTTGAAGTCCATAACAACGGTGAAGTATGTTTCGGAGGTATGTATGGCTTCGGATATCTCCGCATACAATGCCTCTACTTCATCATCAGAATGTGTCGAGGTCGGCGCATATACCTGTATGACCTTCAACGAATACCGGTTGGTTATTCTGAGTATAAGGTATGCTACCCTACTCGACACACTGTCGACTTTCACAACGTTGTTGATGAGGGACCTGCGGACGAGAAATCCAACATCACCCTGGAATTTACGGTCTCCTTCCCGGTAAAAGAGTATGTTGCCGGAATCTAGAACTATTGTATCCTGACCCTCTCTTCGGATTTCAGATAGTCCCAAGATATCCCAGCGCATTTTGCTCAATTCTTCCTCCAGCTCGATAATCTTCTCATCGGTCCTCAGTGTGCGGATGTTGTGTGTTGCCAGGCAACTTCATGCAGCAAGTATAAAGTTGAAAGTCCAATGTCCAAATGTCATTGTTAGTAAAAATTACCTTTGTTCTTCGGTTAACTTGTTGATATAATTGATGAAGGCATCGACAGTTTTCCTGATCATCTCGTTGTCGGTCACGTTCTTCCAGTTGACGCATGCACACCAGTGGGGTTCGATTCCCGCTTCGCTACAAGACCTGTTCTTAGGAACCTGGAAAATGGTAGGAAAGGTTAATAAAAGGTTTTTTTTTAACATTGCCCCCCACACTAGGAATTTCTCATGTGTCGTGGATGCGTTTTCAAATATACAGGATGAATTTTTCAACTGGGCGTGGATGGCTATATCCGAAACTATGAGGAATATCGAAAACCGTTGAAAGGAGTCTCGAGGCAGATTTTGACGAAAACTAAAACTGCATCATTGGACTTTAGAAAAATCAATAACCCTGGCCAGGAATTGAACCCGCCAATTTTGGAAAAAATCCACCCTGAATATCGGCCATTTCCTTAAGTTTACCGTATAAGAACACACTTACCGGTTCTAAAAGAGTCATTCCTCTTGGAATATCAGCTCCAGTCACTTTGAAAGGGTTCATATACTCCGACCAATCAAGGACGTCCAATATAGTAGCATGAATATCGTGGGGCGTAGTCAGTAGATTCGCGTTCGCTTCTAATTGCGCCTGCACATCAGGACGCATGCGTTTCAGCTTTTCTGGCAAACGTATACTCATTAGAGGCAACCGTTCTTCTAATTTCCCTTGCAGAGTATCCCGGACTTCGGCGAATCTGTTGATGAACAAGATAAACATTTTTGAGGAGAGAAAAAAAAACAGCGTGTGGGAGTCGAACCCGCGTCTTATAGATAAGTACTCCAGAAGTCCAAACGCCTTACCAATTAAGCTAATGGCAATTAAAGATTCGGCTTTAAAATGTTTGGTTGCGATGGCCTTTTTGGTAAGGCGTCTGGAGCACTTGTCCAAGACTCGGTTTCGACTGGCGTTACTGCGTATAAATATGTGGCGACTTAACCCACATATGTCCCTACCAACCAATATAGGAACGTGTAATTAGATTGTAAATATGTATAATTAGATTGTAAATAGGTACCAATGTAAATAATTTTTGAGGCAGTGGGCCATAATAACCAGCGGGCATAGTGAGGATTGGTAGATGTCACATGTCTTCGAAATTTTAGTTCTAGGACATGCTGGTTTCCTCAAGATGTTTTCCTTCACCGTTTTAAGAGCAGTGGTGATGAAATAAATTACACAAAGTAATGCGCCTGGGTAGTCTCGAACCCACGACCTACAAATCCAAAGACGGAGCCGATACCATGTGGCCACAACTGCTCTAGCTATGTAGGTATTTATGGATTTATTAGACTTTCTCAGTCGAATAGCCTATTTTTCCTTTCTTACCTGGGTCCATGGTCTCCAAAGACGATGAGGAGCGTGTCCTCGAAGACTTTCCTCTTCTCCAAGGTCTGGAGAAGGCTCACCAGTGCATCATCAGCGACGGATATCATGTTGTCATTATGTGATATTTCTGCGACGAATGTAAAGCAAAAACGTTTGCCATCCAAACGTAGGAACTGTAGACAAAAGGTCAAAGGTCAAAATTATTTGGACGTACTATGCGATTTCAAGTACAAGTGAAAATCATCCTTACCATCATCTGCCTAGCCTTTTCCCAACTATATTGTGGTCGGCTTCCAGTCGAACCAGATGCAGCTGAATATTAGTATTTTACATGGAGCGACTGCCTATATATCGGACCTCCACAACCCAGTAACTGGGTAATACGATACCCCTTGGGAAGACTGGTTGTTAGACTTTTAGAGCTTCTAACTAATAGTAACGACTGTCAAAGATCTACAAATGACAGCCGGGACCAACGGCTTTACGTGCTTTCCGAGGCACGGAGGAAACTCGCTATGACAGATGGTCACCCATCCTCTTAATCCTTAACAAAGTAAAAAATAAATCTTGCACAAATACCTGATCAGTAATATTTATCATAATTTGGAATTGTGGCGTGTCCCCAACACAATATTTGGATTTCGGCATGTCCCATTTCCTGCCATTCTTCGACTCCTCAAGGTAGAATGATCGAAGGTAATGATCAGTTGGTTGGTGAAGGAATCCGTTGAATCGCCACTGGAACGTACCTATCCAAGGCATGTCTTCGAAGTATGCGGTGCGGTAGCTAGGAATAAAAACAAGTTAATTTAAAGTCATTTTTTTTTCTCAAAAGTGGAATTCCCTGCGGCCATCTGTATTTCCCGACAGCTATAACCTTGGGGTCTTCAAGTCAAGTGGAACAGATTACTTTACTACGAAAAACAAAACACTCGCTACAACGACGCAATGTCAATCGAATTGCATCATTAAGGCGGTTCACCCATTGAAGACGCGTCCCGCCGCGGTGCGCGGAGCGACAGATAACGCGTGCGGCGACGGAGGCGAAGATCTGCCTTAAGGTGCCGGTTCGCGCGCGACACTACTTAACATAGGCAATGACAAGTGTCGCGGTCTCCTGTCTCGGTCTCCCTGTCGCGGCGCGAACCGCCGCCTTTACAGTGGTGTAATCTGCTCCCCCGCACGGTGATCCAGATTACGACGACCTCGCGCTAAATAAACTCATGTGTTCACTGTGTTGTCGATCGTCGTGGAGAACTGACGAACTTATTCAATTTCAAGATGTTGCAGTTATATTGTCATTTTGGTTTTTGTATACAAGAATTAAAAGACACTGTCAGTTAGTTCTATGACTGACTTGGGCAGTTTATTATAAAAACGTTTACAACGAACTGTTTATAACGAACGACTTAAGTACTTGTCTTTGCTAGTCTGAATCTGGGTATCACAATTTCGTGTTTACGCCGTGTATTAACATTATGGAAATCGCTTCTAATCTTAAAATTTCCTAGGTTTTTTCGTACGTATAAAATACTCTCTAATAGGTAAAGTGACGGCAGTGTCAATATTTCGATTTCTTTGAATTTTTCTTTAAGTGACTCACCGGGACCTCTTTAAATATCGCACGGATTGCCCTCTTTTGTAATATAAAAACTGAATCTACGTCTGTAGCTGATCCCCACAGCAGAATCCCATACGACAATACTATGAAAGTAGGCAAAGTATACTAACCTTGTTGTGGCCGTATCAGTTAGCTGCTTTATTTTCCTTACAACGTACGCAGCGGAGCTTAATCTGCTCGAAAGAGTTCTAATGTGGGCGCCCCACTGTAATTTTGAATCAATAGTAATACCCAAGAATACAGTTTCCGCAATAGTATCAAGTTTTTTGCCGTCAAGTTTTAAATTTAGATCAACCTGCGGTACGTTTGGCAATGAAAACTTCAGACATTTTGTTTTGTTCGCATTCAGTAATAGATTGTTAGCTGCGAACCATTTCGAGAGAACAGCTAGACTTTCATTTACATGTAAGACATCCGTATCTTTTCTATCTACTTTAAAAATAAGCGATGTGTCATCGGCAAACAATATTATATCCAATACGTTAGCCATCATGTACGGAAGATCATTAATATAAACTAGAAAAAGAAAAGGGCCGAGAATTGACCCTTGAGGCACGCCCATTTTCACTAAAGACCCAGGGGACGTCGCCCCACTTACATTTACTTTTTGCTGCCTGTTGGATAAATAGGAAAGAACAAGACCAGCAGCTCGTCCACGAATTCCGTAATGGTGTAATTTACAAATGAGTGTATTGTGGTCAACGCAGTCGAACGCTTTTGAGAGGTCACAGAAAATGCCAATGGCATCCTAGGACCTCTCCCAGGATTCCAAAACGTGACTGATGAGTTTTACACCAGCGTCAGTCGTCGGTCTTCCTCTTGTGAACCCAAAACTGCTGACTATGCAGAATTCCATTTGAGTAGTAGTAAATCATGTTGGACCAGATGTTGAGACAGCATCTGGTCCAACATGATTTTTTCATAAATTTTAATCAATGTTGGAAGCACAGATATGGGCCTGTAATTCGCGATCATTCTTACATCCCGCTTTAAAAATTGGCACTACTTTGCTATGTTTCATTAAATGCCTGCCTGCCTTTGCGCAGATTGGCAGAATCTGCCTTCCCGCGCGCAGTTTCTGCCAATCTGCGCAGGGGCGCGGCGCAGTGTGTTGTGCAAGGCGTGATTTCTAAACAAATTGAGATATTTGCATACAAATCAAAATCTGCCATCCCGCGCTACGCGACGGGGTGCGGTGCAGTGGGTGGAGTGCCTAAGGCGTTCCCTCACCGCGAGCATTCACCTGTAATGTAACATAAAAGTGCACAATTTGATGCTCTATTATCTTCGAATGTTCGAATCTGTAACGTTACATTACAGGTGAATGCTCGCATGAACAACGTTAAGAGCTTCTGACTAACAGTAAAGACTGTCAAAGATCTACAAATGACAGCCGGGACCAACGGCGAAACTCGCTATGACAGATGGTCACCCATCCACAGACCAACCAAGCTCCCTAAGGTTTAAAAAAAAAGTCTTACCCATCTTTGGTAAGCTTGTAGAAGATGAAGGGCATGTTATCCAGAGTGCACTTGTTCTTAGCGGTCTTCCTGACATCGGGAAGCTCCAGCTCTGTCTTACCGGTCAGAATGGGGAATATAGCAGCCGAAGTACCATCCCCAACGATGTTGTATCTGGAAGTTATTTATCATTTTATTCTGACAGTGTTGAGGAGGAATTTAGTTTTATTGTAATATTGTAATGGTTAATTTTTTTTTTTATTAGAGGCCTAGAGGTCTAGAACAGATTGGATTTGGATTGAACAGATTGGCCTAGAGGTCCAGAACAGATTGGAGGTGTGGTGGCAAAGACTGGAGAACGTTGGCCTGAAATTGAGCAGAACCAAAACAGAGTATTTGTTTTGCGATTTTGGCGGTCTCTCCAGTCCTGTGCCCATTACTCTTGCAGGAACGCCCATACCAGTCTGTTCCGACTTTCGGTACCTCGGGTCGCTTGTCTAAGGAGACGGCGATGTAGACCGGGACATAACACACCGGATCAACTCGGGATGGATGAAATGGCGACAGGTCACCGGAACAACTTGCGACCCACGGATGCCCCTCAAGTTAAAGGGGAAAATATACAAATCCGTGATTAGACCTGTCGTATTGTATGGATCGGAATGCTGGGCTGTGAAAAAGATGGATGAGAAACGATTGCATGTAGCGGAGATGAGGATGTTGAGATGGATGTGTGGAGTGATAAAAATGGATAAAGTAAGGAATGAGTTTATAAGGGGAAGTTTGAAAGTGGCGCCTGTTACAGAAAAAATTAAAGGGAATCGTCTATCTTGGTATGGACATGTGATGAGGAGGGATGACACCCATGTGACTAAGAAAGTGATGAGTATGAATGTTGATGGATGGACGAGGAAGGCCAAAGAAAAGATGGATGGATTGTCTAAGGAATGATATGAAAGAAAAAGGAGTAAATGATACTGTGACGTCTGATAGGGGAGAATGGAAGAGGTACGTGTTGCGCCGACCCCAAATAGAATGGGATAAGGGCAGGAAGAAGAAGAAGATTTTTTTTTTATTATTAAAAAGTTGATTTATTATGACACAATTATTTATTATATTTATAGGAACAATTCGTAAAATTAAATCACAATTAAATAAGATTAAGAAAACGATTAAAATACAAAAACATTAAAAAAAAATATTACATCAACATTAATTTTTTTTTATGTTAATGTCTAATTAATAATTTTGTTTTAGGTTATAAATTTAATTCTTTTTTCTATTTCATTTATGTGTCCATGGAGTTTCTTGCCCTTTCTTCTCCATAGAGATCTATGCTTTGGAATTGGCATCTACAGTACTTTGACAGTTATTATATCTTGTGACTTGGGCTGTAGCATCATAATTATTTTAAATTATACTTTTACTAGCTTCTGCCCGCGACTTCGTATAGCTGGATGCTTGGAATTCTACAACAGGTGTTCCAGATCTTCAGTTTTTATACGTCAACAGAGAGTGCTCATCAGGCTGACAAATCTTGCTAAGACGTCATTCCTATATATCTTATAGTATAGCTGGGCTCTTGGAGTTCCACATCAGGTGTTCCAGAACTTCAATTTTCATACGTCAAAAGAAAATGCTCATCAGGCTGTACAACTCTTGCTAACACGTCATTCCTGTATTTTATATAGTGTAGCTCGGGCTGCGAGTTGCCCTTTACTCGCCGCCCGCATGCCCGCGCCTACGGTGGCCGGAGATCGTCCCGCGACGTCTGACGCCGTGGAGGTCTACCACTGTAAATGTCTTCCTTGGAGATGTTCGCTTGTTTTACATAGGAATCGAACGACCGGGATCTGGACTTTCCATAATCCTAAGATCATTTTATTTAAAATTGAAAACAGTATGCTGAGATGGTTCGGTCATTTTGAGAGAATGAGTGAAAGGCGACTAATGAAGGAGCGAGGAGCGAGGAGAAGCGGGAAGGGAAGGAGGAGACATCTTAGGAAGACCTACACTGACCTTATTGGTGAAGTGCTTCAGAAAGGCCGCGTGCGTAGTACTCGCCATCAGTGAGCTTGTATGACCAGATGTATCATCATCATCAGCATATCAATGTTCCCACTGCTGGTACACAGGCCTCCTCTTTAGAGAAGAGGGAGTTGGCCATAATCCACCACGCGGGCCCAGTGTGGGTTGGTGGATGTCACATGTCTTCGAATTTTTGGTTCTAGGACATGCCGGTTTCCTCACGATGTTTTCCTTCATGTTTTTTGAGAGCAGGGGTGAAGAAAGAAATTAAACAAAGTAATGCGCCTGGCTGGGTTTGAACCCATGACCTACACCTCGTAAGTCGAGGCCGATACCACTGGGCCACCACTGCTCCTGAAGTATGAATGTGCTTTATAATAATTAGTATATATTTATAATAAATATTTGCTATTATTTTAAAAAACTAGTAAACATGCTTTTAACACGCATCAAAAATTACATCTTCGTATTTCTCTCGTCGAACCTTATTGATTGATACCCATTGCATTTCGCATTATTTTCAGCAAACCCTTTCATTTTATACCTAAATCGTAGGGCTACATTTCAAATAGCCAATCCGCCGCCTTGGGACGGCCACCATGTTGGATTTAGCTCACGTGATATTTTTTTTCGTATCCCATTCAGCAAACCCTTTAATTTAATACCCATAACATGAGGGTGCATTTCAAACCGCCAGTCCGCCATCTTGGACGTCCGCCATATTGGATTTAAGTCACGTAACAATTTTTTTTCGTATTCCTGACAGCAAACCCTTTCATTTGATACCCATATCATAGGGGTGGATTTCAAATAGCCAGTCCCCCATCTTGGGGAGGCTGCCATATTGGATTTGTTATGACGCTTCTTAGCTAGTCATGTATTGTCTCCAGAAATCAGAGTGTGTGCAAAATTTCATCCTAATCGAAGACCGGGAAGTGGGTCAAATTAAGATTCCAAGATTATGACAAGTGAAGCTATATAAGCGTGTTAAAAAAATATACATACCCATTTAAAATAGTCGATTTGATGTGGTTCTTCAAGTGTCTATAACTTTTCGGCATTTTTCTTATGAAACCATTTTTTGAAGTGGAATCGAACCCGAATAGGAGTACATTGAGTGTGTCCTCTCGATTCGGTGGCGAATGAAATCGCGGCACTGATTTACGGAACCCTAAAGAAAAACCTTCCCAAGTGGAACTGAGAAAGCTGAAACAAAAAAGTAGTTGTAAAAAAAAGTAAAAAACCGGCCAAATGCGAGTCGGATTGGCGCACGAAGGATTCCGGTACCGTTATCTATAAAAATGGCAAAAAATCATGTCTCTTGTATGGGAGCCCCTTAAATTTTTATTTTATTCTGTTTTTAGTATTTGTTGTTATAGCGGTAACAGAAATATACCATCTGTGAAAATATCAGCGGTCTAACTATCACGGTTTATGAGATACAGCTTGGTGACTGACGCGTGACGGACAGACAGACGGAGTGCAGTCTTAGTTATAGCTTACCACCCGTTTACTTCCATTTCGATGGCACGGCTATTGCGTTTTTTGTTTTAAAGAAAAACCATACCAAGTTTTTGTAAAAAAAATGTAGGTTAAAGTCGATTCCCAACAAAATTATTATTTTGGGAATCAACTTTTGCATTTTGTCCGTCTGTCTATCTTTCTGTCCGTCTGGTACCAGGCTGTATCTTATTAACCGTGATAGTTAGACAGTCAGCAACATAATCAGAAATATTTTCATGTGAACTATCCCTATGTGCATTTGAGATTGTACATTAGTTTTGTGAATAAAAAAAAAATACGTGTGGCACTCAGGGACTGCCGCGGTAAAGCAATTGCATAGCATTTGTTATCAACTTATGCAATTATAATTATTTATTTATTATATTTATTACTGTACTAATTAGGCTATGGTCAGCCACGTCAATCAAGTGAAACGTCAAGAAACGTTCTCCTCCTCCTCCCTCTCACTCTCCCTCCCTCTACCTCTCCCTCTCACTCTCCCTCTCCCTCAATAAAATTGCCCCTTGCTCAATAATGCATGGTTTCGTGCTAGTAATGAGCACGTCTGTCCAAAACAAAAACTTTTAAACGTCTGTTTAACACTTGTCTAAAAATGTCAGATTATGGCGTTGAAATAAGGTCCGTTTTGCAGTCACACTTTTTTTAGGCAAGTGTTCAACAGATGTTTAAGTTTTTGTAGTAAGGCTGTTAGTGAATAGCTTATAAAAAAAAAACTTACTTATTTTCATGAGTCCCGGTACATTTTATTTTGACATGGTCGCTTGCATCCAATATGTAAGGCTCGGCGCCCTCTACTGCCGTTGGTTCGCCTACGTAGTACTTACTATCACTTACATGTATAATATCTTGATAGTTGCATACAATATCTTTGGTTGTTTTCAGTATTTCTTCGACTACCCTACATTCAGAGTGCTGGAAAAATTAAAATAAATTGTTATTGTTGCTGCCATTATCGTAAATTTCTTTCTTTTATCTTTTTTTAAACTTTGTCCTACACTAGGATATTCTCCTCTTGGGCAGAGCACCGACGTGTCCTCACGGCGGCGGCGGCGATAGGCGGAGACGGGGAGACCTCTCGCGCCCGGCATTGGTCGAGGCCATGCTGCGAGGCGAGACGAAGTGGGAAGCGGTCGCCTTCTTCTACGAAGCAGTCATGCTCGTGAAGGAGGAGGCGGGCCGCGTGAGGGAGAGTACAGCGTCCTCCCTCCACCCCAGCCGCAGTGGTAGACGCCCACGGCGTCGGACGTGGCAGACGATGTCCGGCGGCCACCGTAGGCGCGGGCATGCGGGCGGCGAGTAAAGGGCAACTCGCCACCCGACCATGGACCATGCCCGGGTCGACGGCGCGTTGTGTTCCACGCGCGCCTCAAAGAGTGTCAGCATGATGACGGGCCAAAGCCTGCCGGGGTCGCGGGACTTATCTCATTTCCGTGACCCCGGGACATAAAGGGCTATTGAAGGACACCGTGGATTTTAGTCAGTACTTGTACTGACAGTCCCTCCCGCCCTGCCCGGGTGGGAGGACTCATTTGATGATTTTACCACGCAAAAAAAAAAAAGGATATTCTCCTGTGTCGTGAGTGCGTTTACGTTTTTAAGTTAACTCACATCACAAATACCCAGACCCTGAACAACTATTTGCAGATCATACAAATATTATATATTATTTGGTCTGTGCGGGGATCGAACCCGCAACACGCTGCACAGCCAATGCGCCAAAGATGTCGTCATCAAATCAAATCAATTTATTAGTGTGACTTTTGGTACATTTTACATGAGATCTTAAAAATAGTTAAGTAGTTCAACAAAAATCTACCTTAAAGGTGTTACACTCTTTAACTTATCTCAGTAAAGGAATAATCAATAAAATTAAATAATAACAACCACAGAAATATTAAAAACAGAGAAGTGGCAAGGGGGCGTGTCGGTGAAGCCTTGGTGTTGAGCGTTTCGCTCAGCTATCACTTGTACTACTTTATTCTTGTTTTCCTATATTACTCCGACTGTATTGTTTTTGCATTAAATACATTGCTCTTTTACAACCACCTCAGTCTATCACTGAATGACTTGACAAGCAATGTAAAACTGACATAACGATACCTCACCAAGCCGTAATGTCGCATGGTGCGTCCGTTGTATTTGAGCGGGAGAGTCGTATCGTATCCGCCCCCCGTGTCGCGACAACACACAATGATAATTGTTTGTGTGAGTAAATTATACGGAAAAAGTACGCTGTAGTGTAAAGAATTAGGTTTATATTTAAATGACTGAGTTATCGATGGCGCGTGTGTGCAATTGTTCGTAGTATTGTGTTGACAGAATTGTGTGCGCAATATTAGCGTTATGGAGGATGTTTCTTACAAACAAGTGCGATCCGGGGTCCCGCAGGGTTCCCATTTTGGTCCAGTTTTGTTTCTGCTATTCGTAAATGACATCATTAGCAAAATCAATCACTGTGAAGCTTTGTTATTCGCTGACGACTTAAAAAATTACAAAAAGATTACGGGACCCGCGGACAGCGCGCTTGTTCAATGTGATCTAAAAAACATTGAAAACTGGTGCACAGCTAACAACATGACCTTAAACACCACCATTACATTACCATTTTCTAGACCCATTCTTCTTTATACAGCCTACCTTTGCGAATGGGTGTAGAATCAATCCCATTTCATCCCATTTCCTTAATTTTAATAATTATGCGACGTTTAAAAGTGCCTCTTTGATGGCCTAACTGAAATAAATGATTTGACTTTGACTTTGACACCCAAAAATGCTTCTTCATCCGTTTCTCTAGAAAAAAGTCATCTTTTCCAACCTCCTACACATTAAGCCACAAAGGGGAGGCCTATGTTCAGCAGTGGACGTCCTATGGCTGAGATGATGATGATGATGACACATTGTGCAACACAGTATTAACTCAGGTACGACAAGTGCGAGACCTTGGGGTTCTAGTCCACGACGAACTAAGTTTTAATCCGCACATCAGCGACGTTGTTAAAAAGTCGGCACAGATGCTGGGGTTCGTTAAACGCAACACTCGAGGCTTTCTACATTCATTCAACTGTTATAGACTTGGCCAATGTTCTTTTTAAATATGTCTGACATGAAGTGAAACCTATCTATCAATTTGCGTGCGTTTTATTTCAAAGTCAACATTCGAATTCGCATTCGCGAATATTGAAATTGAATATTCGCATCCGCATTCGCATTCGCGAATGTCAAAAATCAGACATTCGCAACATCAGTAGACTGGGGCAGCAAAACACGATTTTTTGCCGCCACACAAAAGTGTTTTTAGATGTAATCGCTTCAAAATTGATCATAGAAGGAACTGAAACTGCTATGCACCGATAAAATACAGTAGAAACCTTGCGGTGCCATTGCTCGAGGAGGTCTTTTTTTATTGGGACAATCCACTACACTATCCCCAAACCACTGCAACTCCTGAAAGTCAGAATCAACAGTGGCAACAACCAGTAAAGCGCCGAGACAATGAAGCTCGACGTGTCCCGGAGAATGAATTTACCTGAATCCTGCAATAAAATGAAACAAAAAAAAAATTGTGGAGGAGTAGGAAAAATACGTTTCTACTTCCCTCCATATCAAGCAGGAGACAGAAAAAAACAAGGCCGATAGGCACAAAGGACATTACAACTGGGAGAAGCCCAGTTGCCTAGCACCACGGGGAACAATACTACTAATATTAATGGGCCCTAAATTGTGAGCTGTTATATTTGATTCCAATATTAGGTATGGCAAAAACTCTTGAACGCACAGAAGTTTCGACTTTCTCTCGGGGAGGATTACTACATGGATTGGATTTAGAAAAAGAACAGGAGAAATAATATGACAATTATCTATACTTACAAAGCACTTCACCCAATCCTTCCCCGTGCATGTGACTGGTGGAAAATACTTGTCGAATTGCATAACCTCTTTTGCAAAGGGATTTAGCTGCGGAATTTCGCATCCACTCCCTTTATCTTCCATTAATGCTTCTTCGATCTTATGATCTATAAATCTGGCAGAGAGAGACTTAAATACAGTCTATGTTCGGGTACTTTTAATCGCTAAAGCCAGTGTCAAATAAATAGCGAACCGATAGCTTGGGGAAGCGTTTTTAATTTTTTTATGTTTGGTTCGGTATCGTATGAAACTGGCCGCATAGAAAAACGAACCAATACCACGGCGAGCCGAAAGGCGTGTGACGCAATGACGAATAAAAGGCGAGCGCACGAAGCGAGGCATCAGCGTGTTAGTTGTATTAGCTGACTTTATACACCAAACTTGAGTGAATGCCGTCTTCGAAGCGAGAACGACATCGCGACAATTTTATTGTGTTTATTTACAACCCGTGTCATTTAATTTGTCTACGCAAATTCTTCGCTTTTTCGCAAATAATAAATTACTATTAATTAAGCGCTTTATTAGCGTCATCAGAATCTGTTTCATTCCACATTTTAAACTAAAGTTCGCGTTCCACACAAGTTCGGTTCGCTGCGCCTAGATTAACAACGCCGCGTCTGATTCTTCACGTTTTCGGTTCGGTTCGATTCCCGGTTATGTTTGACATTGGTTTAAAGAACAGGGTATAAATATTTATTATTCCGATTGTTAGGGAAGACGTGAAGCGGGGCTCCGTCGAGCATTCATGGCAGGTGGTACAATAGTTTTTTCTTCCTGGTAAGTAATCTACCTTTCCTGGTAAGTACAGCTTGGCAAAAAACAGTAGAAAACCGGAGGCCGCCACTGTCCTCTCGCTACCAGCACCACGAATGATTTTATTTTATTTATTTTCACTTATTACGTTAGTTTTATGGCACAATAATAAATCTAACAAACCTGCGTCTTTGTTTACATCAAATATCAAATATTTTAAAACGTCGTCAGCAAATAAAAAGATTAGTTCCGTTTCAAGACGTTCTGGCAAAGCTGTACTTACCAAGAAGATTATATTTATGTCTCTTATTGAGTGGTATACAAAACGATTTTATATTCATTGATTGTTATGCTTATAGAAATTAGTCATTATAAAATTATGTCAATCGTTTATTATATTATCAGATTGTTACATCAAATAAATTTTTTTATTCAGTTGTTATCTCTTGTAAATATTAGACGTTTTGTAGTTATTATATCATATATTACTTACCCATTTTTTGTAATGTCAAAACTAACATTTATAACATCCATTACCATACCAAAAAAACAAAACATGCAAGATAAACTTACTACTAAATACTTACTCAATCACAGAGTTTCTGAAAAGACAAAACAAAATGGTAAGGAAAGATAATACAAAAGATAGGTAAAGAAAAATTATGAAGATTATTTGCAACACAATTTACTATGCAAAATTCTTAATAAACCGCGAGGCGCTTAACGCAAATTATATAATAGGCATATAGACAGCACCCATAAATAACACTAGGTACTCAACCCAACTTTTTATTTTATCTGAGGTCGCATTAAGTGATTAATTGATTATTATATTTATTTAACTGTTTTAAATACAGTATAGTGAAGGTTGTATTGTATGTATAGTTTGATTGAACATACAACTACTCTTGCTATGACGTCATTCCTATGTTTTCCCGTTAGTGTGGCAACAGTATTAGGGATTCATTTAATTCGAGGTTAAATAATAAATAATCATGTACCATCTTCCATTCATAGCATTTTTCAAATCTTTTCCTTTATTTCGTGCAAATGGATTTGATGGCTTTGGCCCTAACAGCCGCCATTTTGTACCAATCTTTGGGGCCACTCGCCGTACAAAAATATTCAAACCCCTTCATTTAATATAATAAATTATAGCATGCTTTTCATCATCTGCCTAGCCTTTTCCCAACTATGTTGTGGTCGGCTTCCAGTCAAACCTGATGCAGCTGAATATCAATATTTTACATGGAGCGACTGCCTATCGGAACTCCACAACCCAGTATCTGGGTAATACGATACCCCATGGTAAGACTGGTTGTCAGAGGCCTATGTTCAGCAGTGGACGTCCTATGGCCGAGATGATGATGATCCATCGGTTGCCCGCGACCCTCACGATGTCGTCGGTCTACCTAGTGGGAGGCCTGCCTACGCTGCGTCTTCCGGTCCGTGGTCGCCATGAGAGAACTTTTCTTCCCCATCGGTTGTCAGTTCTACGAGCGATGTGGCCTGCCCATTGCCACTTCAACTTGCAAATTTTATGAGGTATGTCGGTGACTCTGGTTCTTCGCCGAATATCCATGTTCCGGATTCTATCCCGCAAAGAAACTCCGAGCATAGCTCTTTCCATCGCTCGTTGAGTGACTGACTACATCAAGTTTGGTCAAAATACTTAGTTGTTGAGGTGGTTGTAGACTCTTAGTGAGAAATTCTATTTTTTCCTTTCCGTCATTACAAACTGACTATATAAATTGAGAGGTGTTAAAGTGTCTCGGCAAGAGTGCCTTTGTCTATGAGGTAAGGCCCTGATAAAAAATACAAGCCAGTTTTTTTGCAGATATGAGGGAAAATTAAAAAAAAAATCTTGCCGAATACTTACCTCCTTGTTACATTCAAAACGGGCTCAGGTTGTTCATTTAAAGATATATTATAATAAATTATACAGATTACACTAATTATAATAAACAGATTTCTTCTTGAACGATACCATCGTTTCGCAATTAATGTCATCTGAAAAAAAAAATATTATTAAAAAAAAAAACATAAAAATGCTATGAACTTGAAACGGTTCAACCAATTTTGTTAAAAGTACACCTGCTTTCAAATACAAAAACCGCACTTGTAATTTTTTTTTTCTTAATTGATGCAACGTCGCACAGTGGGGTAGGAACCCACAAACCATGGCAGAAATTCAAAAATTGAAAAGTTATTTAGGTAATCCAACTTGTAGCAGCTAAGTTAACCACATACAATGCAGTTTTAAATTTTTTAAATATATTTTAATGTACCCCCTTTGTCACTACGATACAGTTTATTTACGGCTTGTGAATTTATTATGGCAACCGCCCCCCCCCCCCTTTATTGAGCAAAATGCGCTGGGATATCTTGGGATTATCTACGAAAATACCATCTAAAAAAAAATGTCGCGTTGGGTGACCGCTTCAAATTAGTTATTGTCTAATTTTAACCGGTCCCCCAACGCGACGTATTTTTTTTATAATTATAAATACTTACATACTTTTTTTTTTTTTTTTAGCGTGGCAATATCATCAAATGAGTCCTCCCACCCCGGGCAGGGCGGGAGGGACTGTCAGACTTGTACTGACTATGTTCCGGGGGTCACGGTAATGAGATAAGTCCCGCGACCCCGGCAGGCTTTGGCCCTCTTGGGCGGGGCCCCGTCATCGTGCTGACGCTCTTTGAGGCGCGCGTGGAACACAACGCGCCGTCGACCCGGGCATGGTCCATGTCCGGGCGGCGAGTTGCCCTTTACTCGCCGCCCACATGCCCGCGCCTACGGTGGCCGGAGATCGTCTTGCGACGTCCGACGCCGTGGGCGTCTACCATTGCGGGTGGGGCGGAGGGAGGACGCTGTCCTCTCTCTCTCACGGCCCGCCTCCTCCTTAACGAGCATTACTGCTTCGCAGAAGGAGGCGACCGCTTCCCACTCCGTCTCGCCCCGCAGCATGGCCTCGACCAATGCCGGGCGCGAGAGGTCTCCGCCTATCGCTGCCGTGAGGACACGGCGGTGCTCTGCCCAAGCGGGGCAGTCTTGCACCGTATGCTCTACTGTGTCCTCCGGGCGATCTTCGCAATGGTGACACCCCGGCGTTTCTTCCTTCCCCATCCGACACAGGTACCTCCCGAAACATCCGTGTCCGGTGAGGACCTGCGTCATCCGATAGGTCAGGACGCCGTGACGCCTTTCCAGCCACTCCTCAAAGAGGGGTCTTACCGCCGCGATTGCGGCGTGCCCGAACCTCGGTTGCGACAGTCGTTCCCTCCATACTGCCCTGAGATCGCGCCAGACCTCTTCCCGCCGCGCCTCGACTTGTCGGGGCAGCGGGAATTCTCCCCGGCGCCGCGCCTCCACGCGCCACTCATAGACGCGCTGGAGGGCGGTCGCCTCCAGATCCCAGGGCAATAATCCGGCAAGGAGGTTGGCCGATTCGCCGGCGATCGTGCGATATCCTCGGATCATCCGGATAGCCATGACCCTCTGGCATGCGACCAGCCTCGCTGGTCGCGTCCGCATGCTCAGGGCCCACACGGGGGCCATGGACCGCACGATACCGGCGTACAACCTCCGGCAGGAGGCGTTTGGCCCGCTGAGGTTGGGCAGGAGTCGCCTGAGGGCGCCTGCTGCTCGGTTCAGCCTTGGGGCCAAACGCAGGAAGTGCTCCTTGAAGTTCCACCGGCCGTCGAGGACGAGTCCCAGGTACTTCATCGTCCTCCCGACGCCGATGCGAACCCCTCCCACCGTTCCGTTCCTCTGACCGTGGCGCGTTCAGACGGCCATGAAAACACATGGCCTCTGTTTTGTGGAGCGCCACGTCGAGTCCCAACTGCCGGATCCTTCCAACGACTGTCGCGACCGCTTGCGTCGCCAGGTCGGCCGCCGCCTGGTGCGACTCTCCCTCCGCCAGGACGAGCGTGTCGTCGGCGTAACATATTACGCTGACGCCGTTAGGGAGGTCGCCGCGCAGCACCCAATCGTATCCGATGTTCCACAGGGGCGGCCCCAAGACCGAACCCTGTGGAACACCGCACGACATCTCTCGCCGGTTCCACTCTCCCCGGTGACCGGGGTAGATGACGGCTCTGTCCGTCAGATAAGCCTCGACTATGCGACGGAGGTAGGTCGGCACCCGGTGATACCGGAGTGCCTCCCTGATGCAACTCCAGGGCAGGGTATAAATACATACTTGGGTACTTTAAGATTGAGTTTTTTTTAATTATTTTTTACTTTTTAAAGCGAACTTGGTTTTTGTGTCGGGGATTTTTTTAATTTTTAATTTATTTTTTAAATGGTTCTATAATAGCTAGTAATAATAATATCAAACATATTTTTGTCACTCACCTGGTTGTGGAAAATTAGAGCACAGACGACTTAGGCCACGTTTCCATTGACGCGGAGCTGGGCGGAGAGGAACGATGAAGAGCGGTGAAAAGTGGTCAGTCTTTGGCTGCGGTTCGACTGAGGCGAAGTGGGCAGAGCGGAGACAAGCTGTGCCGCGATTCACCAATCACATGGCTTGAATACACATGTGTCACATGGCCGCCCCGCTGTCCTCCACACAGCACCCCAATGCTCGTTGTCCTCCGTACCGCATCGCCTCGCTGTATTTTTATTATGAATATCCGCTCAGCTCTGCTCCACCCCACTCGTGCTGTTTTCATTGAAGTGGAGCGGAGATTTCTAACATAGTGATTGGTCAATTCGTGTACTCTTAGGAGTACACGAATTGAGCGGGGCGGAGAGGAGCTCAGGCTCCTCTCCGCCCCGCTCCGCGTCAGTGGGAACGCGGCCTTACATGCGGCGTTTTAAACAATGAGATTCACTATTATTGACGTTGTATGTAAATTTTTACAACGGATGTTTTAAGACTTATTATTTAAACATAAACATTCATAAACCGTATTCGAGATTGAGTTATTAGTAGATTTTCCCTTCCAAATGCGTGAAAACAAATCAATCAGAATTTTCTTTTTGACAGTGCTTTGACATCTAAGTTGGGCAGTTTACAAAGATAGCTACACATATTAAACTTCATGATTGTGAGATTTCAAAACCGTACTTTAAATATCTTCATAATTAACAAAACTTATAATTTGATATGTATTTTTAGATATTTGTTTAGCAATGTATTTTATTTGGGTTTCATTGAACTAAAAGGGTATTTTTGATCTGCAAAAGCGCCATCCACTAATGGAATGAAATACCAATCAACCTTTGTGGTTTTTTCACCTAATTACTGGGAGCGAATATTTTTGGTTTTATGTAATGCTCAATGGCACATCAATGGTAGAATAAACACTTTTGAATTCCATAATAGTGTGCACCTTTTCCGGATTAAGACAAACGATTCAAAATTTCCTTTTTTGCTGCAAACTCTTCTTCTTAGTCGTAACACTCTTGTCAGAGTGGTCGTGGTTGCGCAGACGAGGTACATGGAGGGATGTTCGGTGGGTCGTTGATTTTCCCGAGGACTGCTCTTTCAGCGATGTGCTTCCATTTTTGTCGGTTGAAGACGTTCCGAGTACATTGGACCATGGTAGACAGCTCAGTAGCCCTTTTTATTAGGTCAGACCGGCGAGTTGGTAATCGGCCTCGTAACCTCTTGCCTTCCACTTGGGCCTGAACCACCAGTCTTTCCGGCAATATTCCGGCCGCTGCCGATCGTTGCCATTTCGGTGTGGCTCGGCCCTAAAAGGTCATGAGATGCGGCACGTTCTCTAATGCTAGACATTTATAATCTATCACTGAGGTATATATATCTAGCTACGAGTATCTTCGGTTGGACCTTTGGCTGTAACCAATCTTCATCTACCTAGCCTCTTACCAACTATATTGGGGTCGACTTCCAGTCAAACCAGATGCAGCTGAATATCAGTATACTTTACATGGAGCGACTGACTATCGGACCTCCACAACCAAGTAACTGGGCAATACAATACCACATGTCTGTAACCAATAAACGACCGAATTTGGCTAAGTATCCGAGTCTTTAAAAAGCATTCAAAAACAAAGCATTGGGTTTTTTTTTTTGTCGCGGTAAAATCGTCATATGATCCTTCCTACCCTCACTGTCTACACTTGTAATGAACTAAAATCCACTGTAAACCTTCAATAGCCCTTTACGTTCCAAGACCACGGTTACCTGATGAGACAGTCCCGCGACCCCGGCAGGCTTTGAGTCTCGCGTGAAACGAACGGGGTATGGATTGAGATTGAATATTACTTTCAGGCGTTAGACGTGACGAAAGAATGATTCAATTGAAATACCTAACTCAAAAAGGGGATTGCAACGTTTTTTCTTATAATTGTATTATAAAAGAAACACAATTTTACTCTCAATCGTTTTCTTTAATTATCTACATAATAAATTTACAACTGGTTAATCATTTCAAATGTACAAATTTACGCTTTTTCACCGCCAATGCATGCATGCAACATATGAAAGTACCCGACGGTAAATAAACGTTAAGCCTCCTGCAGACACACGCGATTAATCGCGCTGCGACAACGAGTCAAGCTAATTTCCACTCTAAAAATACTGCGAATGGATCGCGACATGTCGCCCCGCGCGATTTATCGCGTGTGTCTGCAGGAGGCTTAAGGAGATCCCTTATAGCCAATTTCTTCATTAAAAGTAATAGCTAAAGAAATATGTTGTCTTGTGTAGGTAAATTACAAAGTTTTTTTGTGGATAATCTATTGAATATTAGATAAAGGCCCATTTATACACAATGTAAGAACTGGATGGATACAAGTTTTACTACATTGCGATATACGTTTTACTCAAAAAAACTAGCAGTCCAAAAAATAGATTATCAAAAAAAATATATATTTTATTTCACCCGTATTTTTTTTGTTACGTTTTCTTCTAAAAATCACAAAACGTCACTCGGTCGGTATAATTTTACAAGCGTTATGACGTCACAAGCCCCACTCCCGAATTTCGACACGTTCATTTACATTACAAAAAAAATACGAGTTCATTACTTTTAAGGCCGTGCGCTGCGTTAAACGGGCGTCCGTCGCGGGTGCCCGCGTGGCGTGCTGTTTCATATAATCTCATAGATCAGCGCAGCGTGCTGCGGCGGACCCGCCCCGCGGGCGACGAGTGTCCGTGTGACGGAGCACGCGAGCGGAGATGTTTCTAGGAAATCAGTGAGCGCCGTTGCGTTAAATTCTCCTCACAACAATCTAGACGTGACATATATTATACATGATATCGACTGTATACCCGCGCGATTAAATTGAACTGGCGGCGCTGCGAAAGGCGGGAGACCGTCGCGGGCGTCCGCGACGGGTTAAATTTGTCCGCGACGGTGCACGGCGCGGGTGCCCGCGACGGACGCCCGCTTAACGCAGCGCACGGCCTTAATACTCTGACGAACTAAACTGAATTTCAATTTATGCAGACTACCGTTTTCAGTTGATCGAATAAATACTGCAATTCGAAAGCAATTTGGAAATGTGGCTTAACGGCTCGTTCACAACTTCGGTCGAAGCGGTGAGCGGTGCAACGGGTGGCGAGAAAAAGACATTACATTTTTTTTGGGACAAACCTACCACACTATTCCCAAACCACTACAACTCCTGAGAGCCAGAATCAACAGTGGCAACCACCAGAAAAGCGCCGAGACAATGAAGCTCGACGTGTCCCGGAGAATGAATTTTACTGTCTTGGATCCTGCAACGAAATTAATCAGAAAAGAAAAGTGGAGGAGTAGGAAAAAAGTATGTTTCCACTTGTATTAATTATTATGTAAGTACGCGAATGAATTGGCTACTATACGCGCCTCGTGGCGTGTGTCAAACAGTTCTATACATTTGATATTACCGCTCGCCACCCCGCGCCAAGCCACCGCTCAAAGTGGCAATGTCTAACTAGTGTAACTTGCACGAATAAACATTTCATCAGTAATATTGTCAAGTAAAAGTTAATACTTAAAATAACTTCAGTTGATCTTGAAGAAACTGGCTATAAGTCTTGCTAAATCTCGATGTGATATAATAGGCTATTTGACAGTATCAATAAATTACAAATCTAATAAGTCCGTTATTTAGAGTTTTGAAAAATAACGGACACATATTTTTTTCTTATGTAAAATCAATGAATATTTACCAAGATATAACACATCAAGACAAGACTCGAGAGTGGGGGCTTGTGACGTCAGAATTCAGTAAAAAATGTACTATTTTGTGACGTATTGGCAATTTTGAAAGCATCATATCTCCGTCAATTTTGGTTTGCGTCAAAATAGAAAAAATACGGGTCAAATATTATTTGATAATCTAACTGACGGATTAATTAGAATTTTTTAAGCAAATAGCCTATTATGTATGTGTCTATCGAATAATATTTCAATTTAACTATTTATTTACAAAAAAATAAATTAATTAGTTTCAATTTAGGAGACTGGAATTAATTTAGACGCGATCAGCACATTAATTAAGCGCAACCGCACAACTAAAGATCGGCTCGACTTACGAGTTGTAGGTCGTGGATTCGAACCCAGCGAAGCGCATTACTTTGTGTAATTTATTTCATCACCACAGCTCTCAAAAAGGTGAAGGAAAACATCGTGAAGAAACCGGCATGTCCTAGAACTAAAAATTCGAAGACATGTGATATCTATCAACCCGTACTGGGCCCGCGTGGTGGATTATGGCCCACTCCCTCTCACAGAGAGGAGGCCTGTGTCCCAACTGTGGAAACATTTATAGGCTGATGATGAAATAACCAAAATATTTTTTTTGTTAGAAAAATTCTGATGCTTGATGAATGCACCCCGTATACTTTCAGAAATTATGAACCGGTAATTTTTACAATAAAAATTGTGACGATCCGTCAGAATTTTTCTTACAATGTGCGTCATTTAATATAAACTTTATGCAGCGAATGCCTTCCGGCGAACATCAGAATTTTTCTGAAGGAAATTTCTATCCTTATGCAGTCGCGCTTAAACGCATTCAAGAGCCGTTTATATATAAGCCTTATCATTAATTACTTAAAACGGCACATTTACATCTCAAATACGTTGTCTATTTTTTTCAGATTTAGTTATAATCAAACATAAAAAATATACAATACTGTATAACATACAATAATAATTATGCGAAATAGGCAAGTAATGACAAGTACTGGCAACACAATTATTTCGGTTCGCTCACACGTTTCTGCCTGTTTTTCTATAGAGTTGGATGAGGAGCGCTCAGTCTATGCTCTATTGGATTAATATCCATTTAAGCTGGGAATAAATAATATATCTCGGTTTCAATCTTGATCTTTATCCTTTCCACCAATCAACGACAGAATTCATCTGCCTAAACACAAACAGCCGTCAAAGAAAACGGATCGGGATTTGGATTGAGATAGAATATTAATATGGCGTGTTTGATTAGTAATTAATTTGCAAAGCTAGCACCGACACAGTATGAACACAAGAAATACATAAAAATCACATTTTACAAACAAAATCAAACAAGACAAATAAATACTGAATTACTGGAATTTAACCGAGTTTCAGACTTAAGAACTTAAATATTTAGTAAAATGTGAACATAACACGCAATAATCTATCTTAAACATTTTTAACTTAAAAAAAAAACTAAAATTCTTATCCTAGTTAGATCACAAACTTATCTAAGAAGAAGAATAAAATAGACAAGAATAAAAATATCAGTTGGTATGCCTGGAGCGAATTTAATATTTAATTGTAAGTTTTGCCAAAAGGAACCAACCCACATATTCAATTCAGTTAAATACGTTAAAATGTTTTAAATGTGTTTATAATAGTAACTAGTAATATAGGTTATTAATGCTTTTACCAACACCCTTTAATACTTCCAATACGTTATACATAAAAAAAAAAACTGAAATCATTACAAATTGAAAAATGGGACATCAATTTAATGTGGATTGGTTCATTTTGGCTCAAAAAGCAATTACTTTTATTTTAGAGACACATAGAGTATTAAGAAAGTTTCATAATTATAATGAGTTTCATTTATTAAACCTAAAGCGTGACATAAGAAGATTAATTTTCTTATTTTAAAATTACAGAAACTTACAGCCTTACTACAAAAACTTAAACATCTGTTGAACACTTGTCTAAAAAAAGTGTGACTGCAAAACGGACCTTATTTCAACGACATAATCTGACATTTTTTTAGACAAGTGTTCAACAGACGTTTAAAAGTTTTTGTGGTACGACAGTAAGTTTAAAAAAATTGCGCCATAATACTTCAATAAAATAAAATGCATTTTAAAAGAGAATACAAGAAAATACCACACATACCCCACTACGCATCTCAATTCTGTGAGCATTTCACATTTAGGGAGTATTAAATGAAAATCGTCCTTGCTACTACGATATAATGATGTAATTCGATTGATTTGACGTCGTCGTGGTGAGCGTGTTTTATTTTTCATCCACCCGTAGAAAACCACGTTTTAATATTATGTCATATGTCGTAGAGTTAAGGATGATTTCAGATCACTGACCTCTATAAATATTACCACTGGACAGGCTGCTGTCAAAGTGCTTTTGTGCCCGTTTGATATTCGCCATTTTGGCGCTGTCTGTCGTAGCGGGGGTTTTTGGTACTAAGACTAGTGATGTCGACATCAGGGAACAAATATCGATAACTCTCGTCAATAAGTGTTTAAAATAAATAAATGTATTATCATAATTACTTACTATATTATATATTAACAATTTACAAAACATTTACTAATCATTAGTAATTGCTTAACTTTGTGTAGGTAAATAGAATATTAAAAATAATGATTAAAATCTGACCTCAATAAAGACATTATGATATATTCATTTTCTTAAGTCAATGTTTTCCTTTTTTTGTTTTTAAACAGGCTAACGAAACTGAAACGTATTTACATTTCAGATCCTAATCACAAAACCTGCTATGTACCCCATACATGGGGTGCTAAGACAGGTAACCTCCACGTGCGTCCGTGGACTGGAGTTCCCTCTCGGATACGTCCGGGGGGAAGACCAGTTTTTCGGGCCGGTGCACCCTGGGATGCGGGCAAAAACTCTTCCTTAGGCACTGTGTGCCTAAGGGGGTTTCTTTGCCCGTATGCGAATAGCCTGTCGGGTGGAAGCTCCAATGCGTGTCCCTCTGATTAGCAGAGGGCACAGCAGCGGAGCGGGCTTGCGGACGGTGAGTAATGGGTAAGCTCGCCGTCCGACCAGGGACCAAGCCCGGGTCGGTGGCGTGTCGTGTTTCACGCGTCACCGACGGGGCCCCTTAAGGGGCCAAATGCCTGCCGGGGTCGCGGATTTTTTCTTAATCCAGGATGCCGTGGCCCCGGAACGTAAAGGGCATCCGAAGGAACACGGGTGGATTTTAGTCAGTAAGGGTCTGACAGTCCCTTCCGCCCCACCCAGGGCGGGAGGACTCATTTGATGATTTTGCCACCCTAAAAAAAAAAAAAAAAAAAAATGTACCCCATACATTGCTTCGATATCGATTCTCTCTCGCAGCCATTTGCAATTATACGTCATATACGTCATAATTAGTTCTGTGAACTCCCGCTAGTGGCGCTTCAAATAGGCACACTTTCAATAGCTGTCAAACGTATGGAACAGCCAGTCCAGTGGTAATTATAGAGGTCAGTGTTTCAGATGCACCCTATTCATGCGGGAACGCATGTGAGGTCGCATGTAACAAAAATATAGGAAAAAATTACTCAATACGTAACACTACAATCATTATATTACAAAATAAATATGCATCGACTTTACATTCTTCTACTAATAGATTCCCTATGCGACTAGATTTTTTCTATGTTTCTGTTAGAGAAGTTAGAAATAATTGTAAAATTTGATATTTCAAGATATCCAAAGAAATATGTGTGTTTATGAAATCCAAATAAATATAAATTATAAGATTTTTTCGAAATGCAATTTGGATATCACTACTTTAGCTGTCAAAATAGACTTTTTGGTGATATTTATTTATACAGCACTGGTTTTCATTAACATAAATATGATCAAATAACATAATAAACTAACTAATTACAAAAGAATTATTTGAGATTTAAAGTGAAATAATGAAAATAGAAATACACTTTTGCCATATAAACTATTTTTTAAATTAATAAGCGAAACTTCTCAATCACGCAAAACCATAAGGCCAGAAACGCACAGGCCGGTGGCTTGCTTAGTGCCTAGAGCCTAGCGAGTCACCTTAGTATAACGAACGTTCGAAAATGTTCGTGAACGGCCGCATTGCGCGCTTGACACCTAGCTAGTCGTCTAGCGCCGTTCACGAACATTTTAGATTGTTCGTGACTCGCTAGGCTCTAGGCGCTAAGCAAGCCACCGGCCTGTGCGTTTCCGGCCTAAGGACTTCATATTACATTAAAATTAAAATATTTTGAAGTTATATTTTTATACGCAATCACGCCTGCGTCGCGTCTTCGCAAAGATATTTTTAAAGAAACGAAAAATTCAGTTGCGAGCAGGGTTCGAACCTGCGTCTTCTGGATAGGTACTCCAGACGCCTTAACCACTAGGCCATCGCAACCACTACTCACAAAGCTGAATTTCTCGTTCCCTTGTTTTTTGAACGCTGTTTACACGTTGCGCCATCTATTGGTAGTGTATCAAACTACTTACCAACCAACATGTCTGATATTGCAATCAAATCAATGTTGTATTAGATAACGACTTCTAACCTAAAGTTATATTTTTATAAAATATTTTGGTATTTGAGCTTGAATAGATTTTATCATTTCTCTAAACAAATATAATGATTTGTAGGAACTTCAACATAGAGCCTATGCACACCACGCCGCGTTTGTAGCGATACAGACGCGATACAAACGCGCGTTTGATTATTTGTATCGCGACAACAAACTGCTCTGGGGGGGTATTACAACGTCTTAAAACCAGGCTTGTTCCAGCGAGTGAAAGTGACAGAGCTATACAAGTCGTCTAGCGCCATCTCGTTCATTCACAGGAATAAGCCTGGTTTTAAGACGTTGTAATACCCCCCCTGTTTGACAAAAGCGCGTCATCGACATAAATTGCCCAAAAGTTGGAAAGAGCAAACAATACCTCAATTAAAAAAAAAAAGAGTAAAATCGTTTTTAGCACAAAAATCACATTATAAAAGAATTGTTTAAGAATTTTTGAACGACTCCTTGTGATTAATTGTATGAATAAATTAAATAATGAATGTATAATTAAATTGTAATTAAATAATGAATGAATAATAATAATGTAAATGATGTAATTAGTAAATTTGTTTACTTTTAAAATCGAAATAATTTAATTTATGAAATTAATTATTGAATAAAAAAATATTGTATTATTAATTATTGTACCTAACATGTTTGCACGCCTTGAGAAAGGCAGACATGTCATGACTCACGCTTATTTAAGATCTTGCATGCATGTATTATTTTAATACACATGTTTAAGCAAATAAAATTTCTATTCTATTCTATCGACGCGCGTTTTAGAAACTCGCGTCGACGACGCGTTTAAAAAACGTGGTGTGCATAGGCTCTTAGTTGTCCAAAGCTGGGACATAGGCGTTTTTTCCGTGTTACAAAATCCACGCTACGTTCCTTTAGTTTCGCTCAATAATTTAAATATACCATCAAGCAATATAATGAGTAACAATATTCAGAAAAGATCATTTTTAATTACATAACTAGCTTTTTCCCACGGTTTCAGCCACTGCTCTTCTCCTACCAGTCGTAGCGTGATGTTCAATTTGGACCAGTAGTTCCCGAGATTAGCACGTTCAAACAAACAAACAAACTATAATATTATTATTAGTTTAGATTTGGTATCTATTAAGGCTATATTTTCTACTTTGTATTCGTTTTCCTATGGCCTGGATATCGGCTTACCCTACATCTTATGCTGCTTGAGGTACATAATCGGCGCAATAACAAAACGGGTTTAAATGTGGATGAGTATTACTTATACAACTTGGCTCGGTTCCGTACCTGGAATTTGAAAAGGAAACATTTTAAAAAGGCGAAAAAAATTAAGCAAATGTTGAAATAAACTGAAAAAAAAAATCCATCTGTTAATTTATCCAAAAATATTTGACCTCATTTTTTAAGCTATTGCATAGCTTTTATTACAGGCTCTGAGCGCGGCCGGCGCGGCGCGGCGACCGAATCAAGAAAAAATTCCCAAAAGAAAAATCCTAAGGAAATTTCCTGACCACATCTGACAGCACGCATCGTCTAACGTCGGTCGTTTCAGTTCGGGAGACTTCGGCAATCATAAAGGTACGGACAGACGTGCTCATTACTAGCACGAAAGCATGCTTTTATTGAGCAAGGGGCAATTTTATTGAGGGAGAGGGAGGAGAACGTTTCTTGACATTTCACTTGATTCACGTGGCTGACCATAGCCTTATTAGTACAGTAATAAATATAATAAATAAATAATTGCATAAGTTGATAAAAAATGCTATGCAATAGCTTTACCGCGGCAGTTCCCGAGTGCCACACGTATTTTTTTTCTAAGTTACAGAATATTCTCAATTCCGTCAGTATATATTTTTTAAATAGTGAATTAATATAATACGTCGTCGGTCGTGGTAAAATTTTCACTGTTTTCTGACGTCACGATCCCCAATTCCGAGTTTGATGCCAAAGATTCTAAATGCGAGTTCTTTCAAATAGAATGTATATTCAAAAAATAAAATAGTCTTCAATTACATGCATATGCAAATGTCCATAGGAAATGGACATTTTGAGACTTGTCCCTGAACGTTAAATGGGTACTTATCTAATTAGCAATTTTCATTAAATGTAGAATTTCAATATAAAGATAATTAAACCTACAAGTAAACACTACTAAAAACAATACATAAATTAAACCTAAATATTTACCAAATAAAAAAACCAATTAAGTAAATTACACTATTACAGAGCATCAAAAAACTCATCCTCAACGCTGTCAGCTGGTAATGTGCCCAAGAGACTGGCGGCGTTACCTCTTTGTATGGCTATACTTACCCTCTGACCAAGGTTAAAGCCAGCTCTTGGGTCACGGGAAGCGTCAATAAGTCTTTTCGAAATGTCTCTGAAGAGGCTGTGAGCACTCGGACCCCATGGCTCTATAGTTTCAACCCCAAACGGCTCAAAAATATAGTTACTACTTAGGTTACTATACAGGGTGTAATTAAACACATCACAAAGCCGTTAACTACGCATACTGTACATCTAACTAAGTAGCTTTACGCTAAAATTATCGCTGGGAACCGACTTTTATTTTTAGGTTTCAAAAAAAAAAAAATATTGCGCGCAATGTAAAGCAACGGGCTTCGTGTCGTTGTGTGCGTAGGCGGGCGGCTTGATGCACACAAGCGCGCCTATGCTGGAACGCGCTGTGATAAGAACGTATCGACGTGCGTGCGTAATTTTTTTTAGAAAAATCGAAAATTCAGGTAATGTTTGTTTGGAAAAAAGTTTTGTAATAATACTTAGAATACAATTTCGTAAAAAAAAAGTTTAAAAAAAATGCAACTTTGACCTTCAATATCTCGAGAACCCGTGGAGTCCCAGGTATGGTCTAAAAGAAAAAAATGATCCAAATAATGGGTAGAATACGTGGCTTTCGGCTTCGTTAAGTGTCTTCTTACAGAGAGAGGACAGAGTCCTCCCTCCGCCCCACCCGCGGTGGTTGGCGCCCACGGCGTCGGACGTCGCAAGACGATCTCCGGCCACCGTAGGCGCGGGCATGCGGGCGGCGAGTAAAGGGCAACTCGCCGCCCGACCATGGACCATGCCCGGGTCGACGGCGCGTTGTGTTCCACGCGCGCCTCAAAGAGCGTCAGCACGATGACGGGGCCCCGCCCAAGAGGGCCAAAGCCTGCCGGGGTCGCGGGACTTATCTCATTACCGTGACCCCGGAACACAAAGGGCTATTGAAGGACACCGTGGATTTTAGTCAGTACAAGTCTGACAGTCCCTCCCGCCCTGCCCGGGGTGGGAGGACTCATTTGATGATTTTACCACGAAAAAAAAAAAAAAAAAAGTGTCTTCTTACACCCGGTATTTACGCCGCTTGAGGTTTTCAGCAACCGCAGCAGCAGCGCCAGCAGAGCACGATGAACTTGGAAGATGGGATGGCGCAAGAGTATCGACATTAAATTAAATAAAATCATTAAAACACTTACGCATTCGTTCTCGAGACGTCTCTTGTGTTGATTAAGAATTTATCTTCATTTTTCAGATATATCATTGAGGCTTCATAAATACCATGGCCAGGACCGACTACCACCTGAAAAAAAAAAAGAAATTTCATGTAATTGATGAAGCATTTAGCAGCAAAATATATCACTAGTTATATTAATGCAAAAGTGGCTTCTCAATGTAAATGTTTGAATTGAGGAGCCACTTTGGATCTCGTAGTAATAGATGTACATTTTTTGAAAATTTTGCAGTATTTAGCAGCAACTGTGCATTATCGTCTAAAAATTTAGCTTTTGTAGCGCTAAAATGTAAGAAAATACAATACTTTTAGTATAGTTGGCTTCATTTAGAATGTTTTACGGAGTTAATGTGTCGCTAGATGATTCCATTTTAATTCGAAGCCGAAGCACTCAAAATCAGATAGTATCACACTTTATCGTTTCCAAAAATATTGTCAAGCAAAATTAACAAAGTTCCCGCCAAATCACTTTTTTAAATTTCTTTCATTTTTAAATCAGAGTTAGCAACAATCATTTTTTTAAATTTGGAACAAGTAGGATAGCAACGAATAATACGTACGTAAAAAAAAGTATTGATATCGGCTGGCTGAATAGAGCTAATCCATTGAGATTGGCACCTTTTGGTGCGATTAAAAAAAAAACTGTGCAATAATGACATTTCATACATTTTTATTGCTCTAAAGCAGGGTTTCTCAAAGTGGGGTTCGCGAACCCCCAGGGGCTCGCCATTCGACGGCAGGGGCTTCGCGAGTCGCGACAAAATTTACGTAATGGTGGCTTGATAACTGCCAGGCCTGCAGGCAACATATTTATTTGAGAGAGGGATTTCACACCAGATCATAATAAAAACTAAATACAGAAATCAACTTAATCAGATTTAAGGTAAAAGGTTAGGTTAGGTATCAACCTAATCAGATTTAAGGTAAAAATTGACCAAAATTACTTCTCAAATTGAATCCACTTTTGGCACTTTATTTGTTACCTTTAATTCAAATAAAAACCTTATTTTCTTCAACAGTCAGTTTTATTAGTATTTTCTTTGGGGGGGGGGGGTTAATTAGTTAGTTAGGGGTTCGCTGTCACCTGGAAATTTTAACAGGGGTTCGTGGAGCCGACCGTTTGAGAAACCCTGCTCTAAAGCATTAAAGACTCGCTTTGTACTGACTTTTTAGTGTGATTGTGATGAAATTAAAGCATAGTTGGAAGGAAAGTAAATTTTGTAGATGAACGCATTTCCTTTGGCTCCTCAATCCTTACGGACATCATAAACTTCACATACCTTCAATTGATAGTTTTCCTTCGATATCTTGGTGCTGGCTCCGAATTTCCCGAGATATCCATCGCTATCCTTGTTAGACACGAAGGAAAGCATCTTACTGTTAGGTCTTTGACTCATCACCCACTGTACTTCGGTAAGGGTGCGAGGGAGGCATTTGGATCTGAAAGTTGATGAAATCATCTTTACTTAGTATTATTTAGTTTAAAAAAAAACCGGCAAAATGCGTGTCGACTCGTGTTGGAAGCACAACAATTGTTTACATTAACCCAAAAAAAAAACTTGAGAGGTGTCAAGGGACACCCGGATGGAACGAAGTTACTGTATACACTCAACAAAAATAATCGTCGCGACACCGCATTGTTCAATGCGACCGAATTAAAATGGTTGTCTTGTTTTTTTATCGATTTATCCTACCTGGTGGGAATCAGTTGGACAAATCGGTAAAACAAGTGAAGGTCGGAAAACATTTGCTTAACGACAGCAAGTAAAAAAAGGTTCAAGAAATTTTCGACCCTCCACCCCGCTCCACCCCACTCCACTCCGCTCAACTCAACTCCGCTCCACTCCATTCCATTCTATTCCATTCCAGTTCATTCCATTCCACTCCACTCCACTCCATTCCATGGTAATACACACATTACCCTCCTTTGCGTCGCGCAGTCGGTAAAAAGTGTCGTGACAATTTTTTCCGTCTAGCCCCCTTTCGCAACGCGCGATAAGGAACTTCGTTCCAAAAATGTTCCCCCACACAAGGAATTTCTCCTGCATCGTGGGTGGGTAAACAGAAACTCACAAACACAAACACCCAGACCCGGAACAACTACTTGTAGGTCATACAAATATTTGTTCCGTGCGGGAATCGAACCCGCGACATGCTACGCAGGAGTCCAATCGCTCAGCCATTGCGCTAAACGATTTTTTTTCGAAAAATCTTATAGTTCGATATCTTCAAAACCAGTCAGTTTGGAGCCCATGTTGTTGGACATTGGACTTTCAACTTTATACTTACAGCATAAAGTTGAAAATCTTCGAAATACTCCAGACGCCTTTCCAATTAGGCTACCGCAACTCACACTCAGAAGTTGAAGCTTCTATTCCGTCGTTTGAACGTTCAACAGTAAGGCTTGGTAAAGCGGCTGGAGTAGAGAAAGATTTTCAACTTTATTCTGTAAGTATAAAGTCGAAAGTCCAATATCCAAATTTTGATGTCAGCTGTTGATAAAAATTACCTTTGTTCCTCGGTCAACTTGTTGATGTAATTGATGAAGGCATCGACAGTTTTCCTGACCATCTCGTTATCGGTCACGTTCTTCCAGTTGACGCATGCACACCAGTGGGGTTCGATTCCCGCTTCGCTACAAGACCTGTTCTTAGGAACCTGGAAAATGGTGAACAGGTTAAAAAAAAGGTTCTTTTAAACATTGCCCAACACTGAGAATTTTTCCTATGTCGTGGGTACGTTTACAAATATATAGAGTGAATTTTTCAACTGAGCGTGGATAGCTATATCCGAAACTATGAGGAATATCGAAAACCGTTGAAAGGAGTCTCGAGGCAGATTTTGACGAAAACTAAAACTGCATCATTGGACTTTAAAAAAATCAATAACCCTGGCCAGGAATCGAACCCGCCAATCTTGGAAAAAATCACACCCTGAATATCAGCCATTTCCTTGAGTTTACCGTATATTATTACTTCCCAGAATTTGTGTTTCGCTAACTTATTGGGTTGGGGGTTAAAATAAGAATACACTTACCGGTTCTAAAAGAGTCATTCCTCTTGGAATATCAGCTCCAGTCACTTTGAAAGGGTTCATATACTCCGACCAATCGAGCACGTCCAATATAGTAGCATGAATATCGTGGGGCGTAGTCAGTAGATTCGCGTTCGCTTCTAATTGCGCCTGCACATCAGGACGCATGCGTTTCAGTTTTTCTGGCAAACGTATACTCATTAGAGGCAACCGTTCTTCTAATTTCCCTTGCAGAGTATCCCGGACTTCGGCGAATCTGTTGATGAACAAGATAAAGATTTTTGAGGAGAGAAACAGAGATTTTGCTGCATGGCGATATTGCTGGCATTTGCCAGCAAAATCTACCCGAATGTTGAATGAAAGTTACCCGATGCTACAAATGAAGCATCGGGTAACTAAGGTAAAGTCTCTAACAGGGCAGGAAGTCCAATTTATAAAAATCCTTTCTTGAGATATTAGGGCTTTACGAATCTTGGCTGGAACTTCAATGATATAGTTACAGGTCGATGCAGCTTTCTTCCCGGATTTGTGGCTGAGCTTAACCATGGACAAATAGGTATCAAATGACATTTCCGGAAACTTGTCAGCTACGTTCTGCTCATACATACATTTAAGAACATCACTATCAGCCAACGAATTCGGCACTCCTATAACCGTGATCCGTGGTTGGCGCTTCTTGGGTTCATCGATGATAAGTCCAGATAACGACAGATGGATTTCGTCCACTGAACTGAACTGAACACTGAACACTGCCATTTGCGAGATGCCAGATCCTATTTTACGATGGTCCTGCGACCCAAGAGCAATTCAGCTCCTATATTTATAGTAAATGTAACTTTTTTATATTTATTCAGAGATAGGTTCGCGTTTGACTATTAAATCGCCTGATAGTAAGCTAAGTTGTGGTCGACGGTGAAGCGCGCTTGCCTAGAAGTAACCTGTTCACTCTTGACTATGTCATCATCAGCCTATAAATGTTCCCAATGCTGGGACACAGGCCTCCTCTCTGTGAGATGCAGTGGGCCATAATAACCAGCGGGCATAGTGAGGGTTGGTAGATGTCACATGTCTTCGAAATTTTAGTTCTAGGACATGCTGGTTTCCTCAAGATGTTTTCCTTCACCGTTTTAAGAGCAGTGGTGATGAAATAAAATACACAAAGTAATGCGCCTGGGTAGTTTCGAACCTACGACCTACAAATCTAAATTCGGAACCGATACCATGTGGCCACAACTGCTCTAGCTATGTATTTATGGATTAATCAGACTTTCTCAGTCGAATAGCCTATTTTTCCTTTCTTACCTGGGTCCATGGTCTCCAAAGACGATGAGGAGTGTGTCCTCGAAGACTTTCCTCTTCTCCAAGGTCTGAAGAAGGCTCACCAGTGCATCATCAGCGACGGATATCATGTTGTCATTATGCGATATTTCTGCGACGAATGTAAAGCAAAAACGTTTGCCATCCAAACGTAGGAACTGTAGACAAAAGGTCAAAGAACTATTGTTTAGATTTAAAACGGGATATTTACCATGTTTATTATTTGTTTTGAGTTTCCGATAGTAGTAGATAGGAGGAACGGATGAGTTCCTCCGTGATCATGGCGCTTGCAACAGTGCCGAAATATCGGAAACTCAAAACAAATAATAAACATGGTAAATATCCCGTTTTAAATCTAAACAATAGTTCTAGTGACCATGTCAGTCTAAAAATTTATAAAAGGTCAAAGGTCAAAAACAAGGTCAAAATTATTTGGACGTACTATGCGATTTCAACTACAAGTGCAAATCATCATTACCATCATCTGTCTAGCCTTTTCCCAACTGTATTGTGGTAGGCTTCCAGTCGAACCAGATGCAGCTGAATATCAGTATTTTTACATGGGGCGACTGCCTATCGGACCTCCACAACACAGTAACTGGGTAATACGATACCGCTTGGGAAGACTGGTTGTTAGACTTTTAGAGCTTCTGACTAATAGTAACGACTGTCTTGACTGATCTTTATCCACCAATGACAGCCGAGACCAACGGCTTTACGTGCTTTCCGAGGCACGGAGGAAACTCGCTATGACAGATGGTCACCCATCCTCTTAGTCCTTACAAAGTAAAAAATAAATCTTGCACTAATACCTGATCAGTAATATTTATCATAATTTGGAATTGTGGCGTGTCCCCAACACAATACTTGGATTTCGGCATGTCCCATTTCCTGCCATTCTTCGACTCTTCAAGGTAGAATGATCGAAGGTAATGATCAGTTGGTTGGTGAAGGAATCCGTTGAATCGCCACTGGAACGTACCTATCCAAGGCATGTCTTCGAAGTATGCGGTGCGGTAGCTAGGAATAAAAAAATAAAGTCATTTTTTTTTCTCAAAAGTGGAATTCCCTGCCGGCCTTCTGTATTTCCCGACAGCTATAACCTTGGGGTCTTCAAGTCAAGTGGAACAGGTTACTTTACTACGAAAAACAAAACACTGGCTACAACGACGCAAAGTCAATCGAATTGCATCATTAAGGCGGTTCACCCATTGAAGACGCGTCCCGCCGCGGTGCGCGGAGCGACAGACAACGCGCGCGGCGACGGAGGCGAAGATCTGCCTTACAGCGGTGTAATCTGCTCCCCCGCACGGTGATCCAGATTACGACGACCTCGTGCTAAATAAACTCATGTGTTCACTGTGTTGTCGATCGTCGTAGAGAATGGACGAACTTATTCAATTTCAAGATGTTGCAGTTATATTGTCATTTTGGTTTTTGTATACAAGAATTAAAAGACTCTGTCAGTTAGTTCTGTGACTGACTTGGGCAATTTATTATAAAAACGTATGCTGTTTATATAACGAACGACTTACTTGTCTTTGCTAGTCTGAATCTGGGTATCACAATTTCGTGTTTACTCCGTGTATTAATATTATGGAAATCGCTTCTAATCTTAAAATATCCTAGGATTTTTCGTACGTATAAAATACTCTCTAATATGTAAAGTGACGGCAGTGTCAATATTTCGAATTCATTAAATTTTTCTCAAAAGTGACTCACGGGGACCCATTTTAAATATCGCACGGATTACCCTCTTTTGTAATTTAAAAACTGAATCTACGTCTGCTGCTGATCCCCACAGCAGAATCCCATACGACATAATACTATGAAAGTAGGCAAAGTATACTAACCTTGCTGTGGCCGTATCAGTTAGCTGCCTTATTTTCCTTACCGCGTACGCAACCTTATGTGGGCGCCCCACTGTAATTTCGAATCAATCGTAATACCCAAGAATACAGTTTCCGCAATAGTATCAAGTTTTTTGCCGTCAAGTTTTAAATTTAGACCAACCTGTGGTACGTTTGGCAATGAAAACTTCAGACATTTTGTTTTGTTCGCATTCAGTAATAGATTGTTAGCTGCGAACCATTTCGAGAGAACAGCAAGACTTTCATTTACATGTAAGACATCCGTATCTTTTATATCTACTTTAAAAATAAGCGATGTGTCATCGGCAAACAATATTATATCCGATACGTTAGCCATCATGTACGGAAGATCATTAATATAAACTAGAAAAAGAAAAGGGCCGAGAATTGACCCTTGAGGCACGCCCATCTTCACTAAAGACCCAGAGGACGTCGCCCCACTTACATTTACTTTTTGCTGCCTGTTGGATAAATAGGAAAGAACAAGACCAGCAACTCGTCCACGAATTCCGTAATGGTGTAATTTACAAATGAGTGTATTGTGGTCAACGCAGTCGAACGCTTTTGAGAGGTCACAGAAAATGCCAATGGCATCCTGGGACTTCTCCCAGGATTCCAAAACGTGACTGATGAGTTTTACACCAGCGTCAGTCGTCGACCTACCTCTTGTGAACCCAAACTGCTGACTATGCAGAATTCCATTTGAGTTAAAGTGAGACAGCATCTGGTCCAACATGATTTTTTTCATAAATTTTACTCAATGCTGGAAGCACAGATATGGGCCTGTAATTCGCGGGATCATTCTTACATCCCGCTTTAAAAACTGGCACTACTTTGCTATGTTTCATTAAATGCCTGCCTGCCTTTGCGCAGATTGGCAGAATCTGCCTTCCCACGCGCAGTTTCTGCCAATCTGCGCAGGGGCGCGGGGCAGTGTGTTGTGCTAGGCGTCATTACTAAACAAATTGAGATATTTGCATACAAATAAAAATCTGCCACCCCGCGCTACGCGACGGGGTGAGGTGCAGTGGGTGGAGTGCCTAAGGCACTCCACCCACACACACTCCCTTTTCCCAACTAAATTGTGGACGGCTTCTAGTCAAACCAGATGCAGCTGAATATCCACGGAGCAGTTGCTCTCAGTGCCTTCATAATAATTAATAGTTATAATAATATGATAGTTTTGACTGTGTCACACACCACCCACATGTTCATTCTACCTTTGCTCTTTTACACTTCACTTTCCCACCACAAACACACTCCTCATCCATTACACTGTACACTTCACAAACATTACACTGCACGTGCACACTTCATACACATTACACTGCACACTTCTTATATACGTACTACACTGAACACATTACACGCGTTTCATGTCGGGCAACGACTCGAATATTTATAAAAAAAATCTTTATGTTGGTCATTTTGTATTTTGCTGTTTTGTTTTTATTGTTTTATGTTTCGTCTAATTATTTTTTCTCACCAATTCTTGAATTATTACTATTTTTTTTGTTTGGAGCCTTAAATTAGCTTTAGTTACATATCTTGTCAAAAATTTGTATTAAGTTCGAGGTGGGAGCCTGGGGATCCGTCACACAGGTTATCCTAGTATGGACGCCAGTCTCTCACAAAGGAACATAATATGCAAATTTCCTACTGTAATTTAGATTATAGGTATTCATTGTTGTACTGTGATCCTTTGTGTAGAGAGAAAATAAAGAAAATTATTATTATTATTAATATCAGTATTTTACATGGAGCGACTGCCTATCTGACCTCCACAACACAGTAACTGGGTTATACGATACCCCATGGTAAGACTGGTTGTCAGACTTTAGAGCTTCTGACTAAAGCCTCCTGCAGACACACGCGATTAATCGCGCTGCGATAACAAGCCAAGCTAATTTCCACTCTAAAAATACTGCGAATGGCCGCGACAGGTCGCCCCGCGCGATTTATCGCGTGTGTCTGCAGGAGGCTTAACAGTAACGACTGTCAAAGATCTACAAATGACAGCCGGGACCAACGGCTTTACGTGCTTTTCGAGGCACGGAGGAAACTCGCTATGACAGATGGTCACCCATCCACAGACCAATCAAGCTCCCTAAAGTTTTAAAAAAAAGTCTTACCCATCTTTGGTAAGCTTGTAGAAGATGAAGGGCATGTCATCCAGAGTGCCCTTGTTCTTAGCGGTCTTCCTGACATCGGGAAGCTCCAGCTCTGTCTTACCGGTCAGAATGGGGAATATAGCAGCCGAAGTACCATCCCCAACGATGTTGTATCTGGAAGTTATTTATCATTTTATTATGACAGTGTTGAGAAGAAATTTAGTTTTATTATAATATTGTAATGGTTAATTTTTTTATATTATTAAAAAGTTGATTTATTATGACACAATTATTTATTACATTTATAGGAAGACGATGGATGCAGGTCGCTTCCAACCGGTATATGTGGAGATCTAAAGGGGAGGCCTATGTTCAGCAGTGGACGTCCTATGGCTGAGATGATGATGATGATGATGATAGGAACAATTCGTAAAATTCAATCACGATTAAATTAGATAAAGAAAACGATTAAAAAATAGAAAAACAATATAAAATTAAAAATAAATTATTACACTAACATTAAAAAAAATATTTATAATTATTTTTATGTTAATGTTTAATTAATAATTTTGTTTTAGGTTATAAAAAATGTTTTTTCTATTTCATTTACTCGTATCTATGTGTCCATGGAGTTTTTTGCCCTTTCTTCTCCATAGAGATCTATGCTTTGGAATTGGTATCTACAGTACTTTCACAGTTTTTATGTCTTGTGACTGGGGCTGTAGCATCATAATTATTTTAAATTATACTTTTACTAGCTTCTGCCCGCGACTTCGTATAGCTGGATGCTTGGAATTCTACAACAGGTGTTCCAGATCTTCAGTTTTTATACGTCAAAAGAGAATGCTTATCAGGCTGAACAACTCTTGCTAACACGTCATTCCTGTATATGTTAAAGTGTAGCTGGGCTCTTGGAGTTCCACATCAGGTGTTCCAGAACTTCAATTTTCATACGTCAAAAGAAAATGCTCATCAGGCTGTACAACTTTTGCTAACACGTCATTCCTGTATTTTATATAGTGTAGCTCGGGCGGCGAGTTGTCCTTTACTCGCCGCCCGCATGCCCGCGCCTACGGTGGCCGGAGATCGTCCCGCGACGTCTGACGCCGTGGAGGTCTACCACTGTAAATGTCTTCCTTGGAGATGTTCGCTTGTTTTACATAGGAATCGAACGACCGGGATCTGGACTTTCCATAATCTAAGATCATTTTATTTAAAATTGAAAACAGTATGCTGAGATGGTTCGGTCATTTTGAGAGAATGAGTGAAAGGCGACTAATGAAGGAGCGAGGAGCGAGGAGAAGCGGGAAGGGAAGGAGGAGACATCTAAGGAAGACCTACACTGACCTTATTGGTGAAGTGCTTCTGAAAGGCCGGGTGTGTAGTACTCGCCATCGGTGAACTTGTATGACCAGATGTGTCATCATCATCAGCATCTAAATGTTCCCACTGCTGATACACAGGCCCCCTCTTAAGATAGGATGGAGTGGCCATAATCCACCACGCGGGCCCAGTGCGTGTTGGTGGATGTCACATGTCTTCGAATTTTTGGTTCTAGGACATGCCGGTTTCCTCACGATGTTTTCCTTCATGTTTTTGAGAGCAGGGATGAAGAAAGAAATTAAACAAAGTAATGCGCCTGGCTGGGTTTGAACCCATGACCTACACCTCGTAAGTCGAGGCCGATACCACTGGGCCACCACTGCTCCTGAAGTATGAATGTGCTTTATAATAATTAGTAGAGATTTATAGTAAAAAAATATACATACCCATTTAAAATAGTCGATTTGATGTGGTTCTTCAAGTGTCTGTAACTCTTCGGCATTTTCCTTATGAAACCATTCTTTGAAGTGGAATCGAACCCGAATAGGAGTACATTGAGTGTGTCCTCTCGATTCGGTGGCGAATGAAATCGCGGCACTGATTTACGGAACCCTAAAGAAAAACCTTCCCAAGTGGAACTGAGAAAGCTGAAACAAAAAAGTAGTTGTAAAAAAAGTAAAAAAACCGGCCAAGTGCGAGTCGAACTGGCACACGAAGGATTCCGTACCGTTATCTATAAAAACGGCAAAAATCATGTCTTTTAAAAGGGAGCCCCTTAAAATTTTATTTTATTCTGTTTTTAGTATTTATTGTTATCGCGGTAACAGAAATATCTCATCTGTGAAAATATCAGCTGTCTAACTATCACGGTTTATGAAATACAGCTTGGTGACTGACGCGTGACGGACAGACAGACGGACAGTGCAGTCTTAATAATAGCTAGGGCCACCCGTTTACTTCCATTTCGATGGCACGGCTATTGCGTTTTTTGTTTTAAATAAAAACCATAGGTACCAATTTTTTGTAAAAAAAATGTAAAAGTCGATTTCCAAAAAAATTTGATTTTGGGAATCAACTTTTGCATTTTGTCCGCTGTCCGTCTGTCTATCTTTTTGTCCGTCTGGCACCAGGCTGTACTTATCTCATTAACCGTGTAAAAATAGTTAGACAGTCAACAACATAATCAGAAATATTTCCATGTGAACTTTCCATGTGCATTTGAGATTGTACATCAGTTTTGTGAATAAAAAAAAATATGTGTGGCACTCGGGGACTGTCGCGGTAAAGCAATTGCATAGCATTTTTTATCAACTTATGCAATTCTAATTATTTATTTATTACTGTACTTAGACTATGGTCAGCCACGTCAATCAAGTGAAACGTAAAGAAACGTTCTCCTCCTCCTCCCTCTCCCTCTCCCTCAATAAAATTGCCCCTTGCTCAATAAATGCGTGTTTTCGTGCTAGTAATGAGCACGTCTGTCCAAAATGAATAGTGAATAGCTTATAAAAAAAACTTACTTATTTTCATGAGTCCCGGTACATTTTATTTTGACATGGTCGCTTGCATCCAATATGTAAGGCTCGGCGCCCTCTACTGCCGTGGGCTCGCCTACGTAGTACTTACTATCACTTACATGTATAATATCTTGATAGTTACATACAATATCTTTGGTTGTTTTCAGTATTTCTTCGACTACCCTACATTCAGAGTGCTGGAAAAATTAAAATAAATTGTTATTGTTGCTGCCATTATCGTAAATTTCTTTCTTTTGTCTTTTTTTTTAAACGTCTTACACTTGGATATTTTCCTGTGTCGTGGGTGCGTTTACGTTTGTAAGTTAACTCACACCACAAACACCCAGACCCGGAACAACTACTTGCAGATCATACAAATATTATAGATAAGGTGCTATATTATTATCTGCCACCGCTTTAATGGGAGATCGTATTGCGTGTATAGATTACAATAGTAAAGATAAATAATTGATTATTTGTCATATTTTTTTTTTCATACAAAAATAATTACGTATAAATTTGACTAGATTTATATTTTTTCGCATTCGCGAATATTGAATATTTGCATCCGCATTCGCATTCGCGAATGTCAAAAATCAGACATTCGCAACATCACTAGACTGGGGCAGCAAAAATCGATTTTTTGCCGCCACACAAAAGTGTTTTAGATGTAATCGCTTCAAAATTGATCCCAGAAGGAACTGAAACTGCTATGCACCGATAAAATACAGTAGAAACTGTTTGGCGCCGGACTCCGACAGGATGGTGGTTGACAGCCCCGGTGGCCCTGGGGAGGCCTAACACCGCCAGTGGACCGCTCAGACGTCACCGCAGGTTACAGGTACCTTGCGGTGGCATTGCTCGAGGAGGTCTTTTTTTATTAAGACAATCCACCACACTATTCCCAAACGACTGCAACTCCTGAAAGTCAGAATCAACAGTGACAACCACCAGAAAAGCGCCGAGACAATGAAGCTCGACGTGTCCCGGAGAATGAATTTACCTGGATCCTGCAATAAAATGAATCAGAAAAAAATTGTGGAGGAGTAGGAAAAAAACAAAGCAAGGCCAATAGGCACAAAGGACATTACAACTGGGATATGCCCGCAGTTGCCTTGCACCACGGGTAAAAATGACTACTAATATTAATGGGTCCTAAATTGTGAGCTGCTATATTTGATTCCAATATTAGGTATGGCAAGAACGCTTGAACGCACGGAAGTTTCGACTTTCGCTCGGGGAGGATTACTAGATGGATTGGATTTGGAATAAGAACAGGAGAAATAATATGACAATTATCTATACTTACAAAGCACTTCACCCAATCCTTCCCCGTGCATGTGACTGGTGGAAAATACTTGTCGAATTGCATCACCTCTTTTGCAAAGGGATTTAGCTGCGGAATTTCGCACCCACTCCCCTTTTCTTCCATTAATGCTTCTTCGATCTTATGATCTATAAATCTGGCAGAGAGAGACTTAAATACAGTCTATGTTCGGGTACTTTTAATCGCTAAAGCCAGTGTCAAATAAATAGCGAACCGATGGCATGGGGAAGCGTTTTTATATTTTTATGTTTGGTTCGGTATCGTTTGAAACTGGCCGCATAGAAAAGCGAACCCATACCACGGCGAACCGAAATGCGTGTGACGCAATGACGAATAAAAGGCGAGCGCGCGAAGCGAGGCATCAGCGTGTTAGTTGTATTAGCTGACTTTATACACCAAACTTGAGTGAATGCGGGCTTCGAAGCGAGAACGACACGCGACAATTGATAAACACAATTGTATTGTATTGTACAACCCGTGTCATTTAATTTGTCTACGCAAATTCTTCGCTTTTTCGCAAATAATAAATTACTATTAATTAAGCGCTTTATTAGCGTCATCAGAATCTGTTTCATTCCACATTTTAAACTAAAGTACGCGTTCCACACAAGTTCGGTTCGCTGCGCCTAGATTAACAACGCCGCGTCTGTTAAATTCTTCACGTTTTTGGTTCAGTTCGATTCGCGGTTATGTTTGACATTGGCTTAAAGAACAGGGTATAAATATTTATTATTCCGATTGTTAGGGAAGACGTGAAGCGGGGCTTCGTCGAGCATTCATGGCAGGAGGTACAATAGTTTTTTCTTCTTGGTAAGTAATCTACCTTTCCTGGTAAGTACTTACCAAGAAGAAAAAAACATTAGACCAAATAAGTTTTATGTCTCATCATATTGAGTGGTATGCAAAACGATTTTATATTCATTGATTGTTATGCTTATAGAAATTAGTCATTATAAAATTATGTCAATCGTTTGTTTAATTAACAGATCGTTATATCAAATAAAATTATTTATTCAGTTGTTATCTCTTGTAAATATTAGAGGTTTTGTAGTTATATCATAATATTACTTACCCATTTTTTGTAATGTCAAAACTAACATTTATAACATCCATTACCATACCAAAAAAACAAAACATGCAAGATAAACTTACTACTAAATACTTACTCAATCACAGAGTTTCTGAAAAGACAAAACAATATGGTAAGGAAAGATAATACAAAAGATAGGGAAAGAAAAATTATGAAGATTACTTGCAACACAATTTACTATGCAAAATTCTTAATAAACCGCGAGGCGCTTAACGCAAATTATATAATATGCATATAGACAGCACCCATAAATAACACTAGGTACTCAACCCAACTTTTTATTTTATCTGAGGTCGCATTAAGTGATTAATTGATTATTATATTTATTTAACTGTTTTAAATACAGTATAGTGAAGGTTGTATTGTATGTATAGTTTGATTGAACATACAACTACTCTTGCTATGACGTCATTCCTATATATGTTTTCCCGTTAGTGTGGCAACAGTATTAGGGATTCATTTAATTCGAGGTTAAATAATAAATAATCATGTACCATCTTCCATTCATAGCATTTTTCAAATCTTTTCCTTTATTTCGTGCAAATGGATTTGATGGCTTTGGCCCTAACAGCCGCCATTTTGTACCGATCTTTGGGGCCACTCGCCGTACAAAAATATTCAAACCCCTTCATTTAATATAATAAATTATAGCATGCTTTTCATCATCTGCCTAGCCTTTTCCCAACTATATTGTGGTCGCCGGTGGAACTTCAGGGAGCATTTCCTGAGTTTGGCCCCAAAGCTGAACCGGGCAGCAGCCGCCCTCAGGCGACTCCTGCCTAATCTCAGCGGGCCAAACGCCTCCTGCCGTAGGCTGTACGCCGGTGTCGTGCGGTCCATGGCCCTCTACGGGGCCCCAGTGTGGGCCCTGAGCATCCGGACGCGACCACTAAAGTTGGTCGCATGCCAGAGGGTCATGGCTATCCGAATGATCCGGGGATACCGCACGATCGCCGGCGAATCGGCCAACCTGCTTGCCGGATTACTGCCCTGGGATCTGGAGGCGACTGCCCTCCAGCGCGTCTATGAGTGGCGCGTGGAGGCGCAGCGCCGGGGAGAATTCCCGCTGCCCCGACAAGTCGAGGCGCGGCGGGAAGAGGTCCGGCGCGATCTCAGGGCAGTATGGAGGGGACGATTGTCGCAACCGACGGCCGGGCACGCCGCAATCGCGGCGGTAAGACCCCTCTTTGAGGAGTGGCTGGATAGGAGTCACGGCGTCCTGACCTACCGCATGACGCAGGTCCTCACCGGACACGGAAGTTTCGGGAGGTACCTGTGTCTAAGGAGAAAGGAGGAAACGCCTGGGTGTCACCACTGCGAAGATCGCCCGGAGGACACAGTAGAGCATACGGTGCAAGACTGCCCAGCTTGGGCAGAGCACCGACGTGTCCTCACGGCGGCGATAGGCGGAGACCTCTCGCGCCCGGCATTGGTTGCGGCCATGCTGCGGGGCGAGACGGAGTGGGAAGCGGTCGCCTCCTTCTGCGAAGCAGTAATGCTCGCGAAGGAGGAGGCGGGCCGCGTGAGAGAGAGGACAGTGTCCTCCCTCCGCCCCAACCGCAGTGGTGGACGCCCACGGCGACGGACGTCGCAAGACGATCTCCGGCCACCGTAGGCGCGGGCATGCGGGCGGCGAGTAAAGGGCAACTCGCTGCCCGACCATGGACCATGCCCGGGTCGACGGCGCGTTGTGTTCCACGCGCGCCTCAAAGAGCGTCAGCATAATGACGGGGCCCCCTCTCTAGAGGGCCAAAGCCTGCCGGGGTCGCGGGACTTATCTCATTACCGTGACCCCGGAACATAAAGGGCTATCGAAGGACACCGTGGATTTTAGTCAGTACAAGTCTGACAGTCCCTCCCGCCCTGCCCGGGGTGGGAGGACTCATTTGATGATTTTACCACGATAAAAAAAAAAAAAAAAACTATATTGTGGTCGGCTTCCAGTCAAACCTGATGCAGCTGGATATCAGTATTTTACATGGAGCGACTGCCTATCGGACCTCCACAACCCAGTATCTGGGTAATACGATACCCCATGGTAAGACTGGTTGTCAGAGGCCTATGTTCAGCAGTGGACGTCCTATGGCCGAGATGATGATGATCCATCGGTTGCCCGCGACCCTCACGATGTCGTCGGTCCACCTAGTGGGAGGCCTGCCTACGCTGCGTCTTCCGGTCCGTGGTCGCCATGAGAGAACTTTTCTTCCCCATCGGTTGTCAGTTCTACGAGCGATGTGGCCTGCCCATTGCCACTTCAAGTTGCAAATTTTACGAGCTATGTCGGTGACTCTGGTTCTTCGCCGAATATCCATGTTCCGGATTCTATCCCGCAAAGAAACTCCGAGCATAGCTCTTTCCATCGCTCGTTGAGTGACTGACTACATCAAGTTTGGTCAAAATACTTAGTTGTTGAGGTGGTTGTAGACTCTTGGTGAGAAATTCAATTTTTTCTTTTCCGTCATTACAAACTGACTAAATTGAGAGGTGTTAAAGTGTCTCGGCAAGAGTGCCTTTGTCTACGAGGTAAGGCCCAGATAAAAAATACAAGCCAAGTTTTTTGCAAATATGAGGGAAAATTAAAAAAAATCTTTCCGAATAGGTACTTACCTCCTTGTTACATTCAAAACGGGCTCACGTTGTTCATTTAAAGATATATTATAATAAATTATACAGATTACACTAATTATAATAAACAGATTTCTTCTTGAACGATACCATCGTTTCGCAATTAATGTCATCTGAAAAAAAAAATGTTATAAAAAAAAAACCATAACTATGCTATGAACTTGAAACGGTTCAACCAATTTTGTTAAAAGTACACCTGCTTTCAAATACAAAAACCGCACTTGTAATTTTTTTTTCTTTTAAAAGAAATTGATGCAACGTCGCACAGTGGGCATGCACGGCCCCCAGTCCCCGGAAGCTCCGCTATTCCTGGTCTGGGTAGCGGATCGGGTAACGGCGGAGCAGGGGGTGCTAAGAATCCCCGGCAGATGCCCCGCTACCACCCCCAACGGACTTTGGCCCTGGCAACACACAACATCCGCACACTGAGGACCGATGAGAAGATTATCGAGCTGGAGGAAGAATTGAGCAAAATGCGCTGGGATATCTTGGGATTATCTACGAAAAATCTATCTAAAAAAATACGTCGCGTTGGGGGACCGATTCAAATTATTTATTACTACTTTTTTCCGGTCCCCCAACGCGACGTATTTTCTTTTTAACCGACTTCAAAAAGGAGGAGGTTATCAATTCGACGGTATGTTTTTTTTTTGTTTTTTTTTTTTTTGTATATTTGTTACGCGATTACTCCGCCAATTGCGGACCGATTTTTAAAATTCTTTTTTTGTTCGAAAGGAGATACTTCTGAGGTGGTCCCATAGTCACCAAGTTGGGATCTGATGATTGGATCCTAGAGAAATCGAGGGCAACCCTCGAATTTTATAGGCCGACACACCTTTTTTCGCAAATTTTATGAAGTAATTTAAGTACTTGCGTATGGTAATTATAATGTCATGTAGCTGAGCTGATGATGGAAGGTAGAACTCCTTAATAGTAAGGAGTAGGCATCGACTGATTTAGTTTGAGTTCGCATATCTCTGGAACTACAAGTCCGATTTAAGTAATTCTTGTTTTGTTGTACTAGGTATCATTTAACTTAGGGAATATTGCAAGTTTCATCAAAATCGGTTCAGTAGTTTTTGAGATAGGGAATTTTATTAGCTTATTGTGTACATGCGCGATGTTATTACCGGTGTTATGGATTACAAAATTCTAGTGCACATGTTGACAAGAATTCGGGTTGAATATTTAAACTAAAAAGAGTAAAATAAAAACTTTTTCAAAAAAAATGTAACCGCCTTCAAAAATAACCATAAATAAAAAACGATAAAAAAACATACAAAATAACTTTTCTTTCGGAAGTCGGTGGCAAAAAAAAGACAATGAAATAAAGAAAACAAAGACACCGACTTCCGAAAGAAAAGTTATTTTGTAGGTTTTTTATCGTTTTTTATTTATTAATTATAAATACATACTTACGAGTAGGTACTTTACGATTGAGTTTTTTTAAAATTATTTTTTACTTTTTAAATCGAACTTGGTTTTTGTGTCGGGGATTTTTATAATTTTTAATTTATTTTTTAAATGGTTCTATAATAGCTAGTAATCATAATATCAAACATATTTTTGTCACTCACCTGGTTGTGGAAAATTAGAGCACAGACGACTTAGGCCGCGTTTCCACTGACGCGGAGCTGGGCGGAGAGGAGCGGTGAAGAGCGGTGAAAAGAGGTCACTCTTTGGCTGCGGTTCGACTGAGGAAAAGCGGGCAGAGCGGAGACAAGTGCCGCGATTCACCAATCACATGGCTTGAATACACATGTGTCACATGGCCGCCCCGCTGTCCTCCGCACAGCACCGCCCCACTGTCCTCCCCTCTGCAACCCAATGCTCGTTGTCCTCCGCACCGTATCGCCTCGCTGTATTTATATTATGAATATCCGCTCAGCTCTACTCCACCCCGCTCGTGCTGTTTCCATTGAAGTGGAGCGGAGATTTCGAGCATAGTGATTGGTCAATTCGTGCACTCCTAAGCCCCTCTCCGCCCCGCTCCGCGTCAGTGGAAACGCGGCCTTAATTAAACAATGAGATTCTCTATTATTCACGTTGTATGTACATTTTTACAACGGATGTTTTAAGGCTTATTATATAAACATAAACATTCATAAACCGTATTCGAGATTGAGTAATTAGTATTAGTAGATTTCCCCTTTCAAATGCGTGAAAACAAATCAAACAGAATTTTTCTTTTTGACAGTGCTTTGACATCTGACTTGGGCAGTTTACGAAGATAGCTACACATATTAAACTTCATGATTGTGAGATTTCAAAATCGTACTTTAAATTATAATATCTTCTTATTTAACAAAACTTATAATCTGATATGTATTTTTAGATATTTGTTTAGCAATGTACTAAAAGGGTATTTTTGATCTGCAAAAGCGCCATCTACTAATGGAATGAAATACCAATCAACCTTTGTGGTTTTTTCACCTAATTACTGGGAGCGAATATTGTTGGTTTTATGTAATGCTCAATGGCACATCAATGGTAGAATAAACACTTTCGACTTCCATAACAGTGTGCACCTGTTCCGGGTTAAGACATACGATTCAAAATTTCCTTTTTTGCGGCAAACGGTTCTTCTGCGAGCGGCGAGTAAAGGGCAACTCGCTGCCCGACTATGGACCATGCCCGGGTCGACGGCGCGTTGTGTTCCACGCGCGCCTCAAAGAGCGTCAGCATAATGACGGGGCCCCCTCTCTAGAGGGCCAAAGCCTGCCGGGGTCGCGGGAATTACCTCATTACCGTGACCCCGAAACATAAAGGGCTACTGAAGGACACCGTGGATTTCAGTCAGTACAAGTCTGACAGTCCCTCCCGCCCTGCCCGGGGTGGGAGAACTCATTTGATGATTTTACCACGCTAAAACAAAAAAAAAACTCTTCTTAGTCGTAACACTCTTGTCAGAGTGGCCGTGGTTGCGCAGACGAGGTACTCGTACATGGAGGGATGTTCGGTGGGTCGTTGATTTTCCCGAGGACTGCTCTTTCAGCGATGTGCTTCCATTTTTGTCGGTTGGAGACGTTCCGAGTACATTGGACCATGGTAGAATCAGTAGCTCTTTTTATTAGGTCAGACCGGCGAGGTGGTGATCGGCCTCGTAACCTCTTACCTTCCACTTGGCTCTGAACCACCAGTCTTTCCGGCAAACAGCTAACATTAAAACATCTGAAAATATTGGTTTCTGTTTTGGTGTCCGCATCCAACAGAAATAATTTTTAAGCGCTCTTTTGAAATTGACAGGTTGTGAGAGCAGTCTGTAGAGTGCGAGCGAGAGAACACGATAAGCGCCGCCATGTTATATTCCTTTCTTCAATGATCCGGGTTATATCTCACATACAAAACAGCCAGACCCGGAACAACTACCTGTAGGCCATGCATTAATATTTTCATCCCCCCATCTCGGAAAGAGTATTTTTACTCTTCGATATCTGAGCGCAAAAGCCGTTTTTGACCTCTAGAGGATAAAGTAAATTGAATTTAGAACATTGTGTGCACTAAAGAGTTGTACCAGTAATGGCGGCCGGTGACCACAACAGCTGATTGCTTGCAGTGGTGCCAACTTCACGTTCGAAGGTTGTCGTACCACATCAAATTTCAAAAATAGAATTTATTTCCTCGCTGTAGGTGTGAAAAAGCAGAGTACGCTCCTCGGGAGTAAAGCTGCCTTGTCTTGGGCTAACTTGAATCTTATTTTAAGAAAAAGGGGATTGCAACGTTTTTTTCTTATAAATGTATCATAAAAGAAACACAATTTTACTCTCAATCATTTTCTTTAATTACATACATAATAAAGGAGGTGTTTTTTTTTCGGCCCAAACATGTACCGAGGTACAAATTACTATTAAAATTCCTTCCAATAATTAGTATTTTTAGCAGTATTTAAAATCCTTCAATACTAGATAGAAGAAGAAATAAAAAAACACTACCTCGCAACGTAACTGCGTTCAAAGAAACGTTTACGACAGCATTTACGTCATTATTCTGAGGCATTTACGGCTGTCAATCTGTTTCATCTGTCAAAATCACGTCAAAATATGACATCGGTGTTTCAATATTTGACAGTAATATGACAAATGGATATCAACAACGAGTCAACAACAATAGAAAAAAAACTATCGGCCTAGGTCGGGAGCCCTGGCTTTTGGCCGGTAGATAACCAAACGCAAAACATAATACGAAATGTGAAATAAATGTATTTTTTTAATTCTTGTTCCCATGATTATTCACAAAAACTGAGTACTAGAAATAAAAACTTATCTGTAATACACAAATAAATTCTATAAAGTACATTTTTGGACTTTCACACGTTTATAAAATGAAGTAACGAAACGCATCATCGGAGACGTAAATCATGACATTGCCAGATTGAAATTCTTGGGTTGCAAGTTTTAACATCTTTGATCGAACATTTCTGGTGGTACAAATGCGCGAATAAATTCAACATATTTTTATTCAAAATCTACGATTTTTTTCCTATAATTTCGTACTTTTGTCCTTGAGGTACACGGTTGGGCCAATATTGTAGGGAAAAAAAAAACATCTCCTTTACAACTGGTTAATCATTTCGAATGTACAAATTTACGCTTTTTCACCGCTAATGCATGCAACATATGAAAACCGACGGTAAATAAACGTAAGGAGATCCCTTAGAGCCAATTTCTTCATTATAAGTAATAGCTAAAGAAATATGTTGTCTTGTAGGTAAATTACAAAGTTTTGTTGTGGCTAATCTATTGAACATTAGAAGACCTATTTATACAATGTAAGAACATGGATACAAGTTTTACTACATTGCGATATACGTTTTACTCAAAAAAACTAGCAGTCCAAAAAACAGATTATCAAAAAAACATAAATATTTTATTTTACCAGTATTTTTTTTTGTTACGTTTTCTTCTAAAAATCACAAAACGTCACTCAGTCGGTATAATTTTACAAGCGTTATAACGTCACAAGCCCCACTCCCGAATTTCGAAACGTTTTGTCTTTGTTATAGACTACAGGTCCATGTCCAAAATGGATTGGTCATATGAACCACCAGGTGACGTATATAGTACGATATAAGAGCATACATAAAATAATAAGATTCTGCACTATGCCGTCACTTGTAAACTGTCCAATTCACTCTTTTTCCGTGATTCGGGGGTTGCAACCCTCGATTTTTTCCACTTGTCGCATGATTTTTGTACGGCGTTGCGGAATAATGGATAGAAGATAGAAGCTGTATTGAAACAGTATGAAACTGCTGCCGTACAGAATGAAATGACCAAATTTACCCTGGAAATTGTCAGAAAATCAAAAAATTACCGGCTTTGCGGCACACCATTTTTTACGGCACTGCGCGCTTTCTTATTATTTTTCATGTATCTATCGATGATAAAAATGCCGTACAAAAATATAATGATTTGGTCATGTAGTCACTCTACCTGCACTTCTGAATTCTCACCAGCACTCAGTTGGACAGCTTACAAGTGACGGCATAGTGATGAATATTATTATTTTATGCTTTAATATCATCCTACGGCACCTGGTGGTTCATATATTACCCATCCATTTTGGACATGGGCCTGTAGTCTATTAATATTCATTTATTTACAAAAAAAAAATACGTGTTCATTACTTTTTGATACTTTGACGGACTAAACAGGATTTATTTATGCAGACTACCGTATTCAGTTGATCGAACAAATACTGCAATTCGAAAGCAATTTGGAAATGTGGCTTAACGGCTCGTTCACAACTTCGGTCTAAGCGGTGAGCGGTGCAACGGGTGGCAAGAAGAAGACATTACATTTTTTTTTGGGACAAGCCCACCACACTATTCCCAAACCACTGCAACTCCTAAGAGCCAGAATCAACAGTGGCAACCACCAGAAAAGCGCCGAGACAATGAAGCTCGACGTGTCCCGGAGAATGAATTTAACTGTCTTGGATCCTGCAACGAAATTAATCAGAAAAGAATAGTGGAGGAGTAGGAAAAAAATATGTTTCCAATGTACTTGTAAGTACGCGAATGAATACGCGCCTCGTGGCGTGTGTCAAACATTTTCATACATTTCATCTTACCACTCGCCACCCCGTGCCAAGCCACCGCTCAAAGTGGCAATATCTAACTAGCGTAACTTGCACGAAGAAACATTTCATCAGTAATATTTTCAAGTAAAAGTTAATACTTACTTAAAATAACTTCAGTTGATCTTGAAGAAACTGGCTATAAGTCTTGCTAAATCTCGATGTGATATAATAGGCTATTTGACAGTATCAATAAATTACAAATCTAATAAGTCCGTTATTTAGAGTTTTGAAAAATAACGGACACATATTTTTTCTTATGTACCTAAAATCAATGAATATTTACCAAGATATAACACATCAAGACTCTAGAGTGGGGGCTCGTGACGTCAGAATTCAGTTAAAAATGTACTAAATTGTGACGTTTTGGCAATTTTGAAAGCATCATATCTCCGTCAATTTTGGTTTGCGTAAAAAAAGAAAAAATAAGGGTCAAATATTATTTGATAATCTAACTGACGGATTAATTAGATTTTTTTAGTCAAATAGCCTATTATGTATGTATCGAATAATATTTCAACTTAACTATTTATTTACAAAAAATAATTTAATTAGTTTCAATTTAGGAGACTGGAATAATTTGAACGCGATCAGCACATTAATTAAGAGCAACCGCACAACTAAAAAGAATAGCCCAGTGGTATCGGCCCGACTTAAGAGTTGTAGGTCGTGGGTTCGAACCCAGCCAAGCGCATTACTTTGTGCAATTTATTTCATCACCACTGCTCTCAAAAAGGTGAAGGAAAACATCGTGAAGAAACCGGCATGTCCTAGAACTAAAAATTCGAAGACATGTGATATCTACCAATCCGCTCTGGGCCCGCGTGGTGGATTATGGCCCACTCCCTCTCACAGAGAGGAGGCCTGTGTCCCAACAGTGGAAACATTTATAGGCTGATGATGAGATAACCAAAATATTTTTTTGTTAGAAAAATTCTGATGCTTGATGAATGCACCCCATATCTTTCAGAAATTATGAACCGGTAATTTTTACAATAAAAATTGTGACGATCCGTTATAATTTTTCTTACAATGTGCGTCATTTAATATAAACTTTATGCAGCGAATGCCTTCCGGCGAACATCAGAATTTTTCTGAAGGAAATCTAACCGTATGCAGTCGCGCTTAAACGCATTCAAGAGCCGTTTATATATAAGCCTTATCATTAATTACTTAAAACGGCACATTTACATCTCAAATACGTTGTCTATTTTTTCAGATTTAATTATAATCAAACATAATAAATATACAATACTGTATAACATACAATAATAATTATGCGAAATAGGCAAGTAATGACAAGTACTGGCAACACAATTATTTCGGTTTGCTCACACGTTTCTGCCTGTTTTTCTATAGAGTTGGATGAGGAGCGCTCAGTCTATGCTCTATTGGATTAATATCCATTTAAGCTGGGAATAAATAATATAGGGTGTTAAAAAATCAACTGCAGGAATTTCGTGTGCGTACTCGGTATCAAAAACCAAGTACATTCCAAAAAAAGTTTTTTTTTTCCGAGCATTTAAAAAAAAAAAAATTTTTTTCAAAGTTATTACTTTTTTTTTCAAGTATTTTTCTTTTAGCCTATTAATATGCCCAATAAAAATAAGACATTTCTAAGTATTTCGATGAATTGCCAGTCCAAAGTCTGCAAAATGTGATGGGAAAGTTGGAATCAGCTGTGAACGTAGTACACACGGGTGAACGACCTCAAAAAGCAATCAAATTCATTAACATGGTCAAAAAAAAATGTTTTTTTTAAAAACATAAAAAAATTTTTTTTGGAATGTACTTGGTTTTTGATACCGAGTACGCACACGAAATTCCTGCAGTTGATTTTTTAACACCTTGTATTCTCGGTTTCAATCTTGATCTTTATCCTTTCCACCAATCAACGACAGAATTCATCTGCCTAAACACAAATAGCCGTCAAAGAAAACGGATCGGGATTTGGATTGAGATAGAATATTAATATGGCGTGTTTGATTAGTAATTAATTTGCAAAGCTAGCACCGACACAGTATGAACACAAGAAATAGATTAAAATCACATTTTACAAACAAAATCAAACAAGACAAATAAATACTGAATTACTGGAATTTAACCGAGTTTCAGACTTATGAAACTTAAATATTTAGTAAAATGTGAACATAACACGCAAAAAGCTATCTTAACCTTCTATTGGTGACGTGACGTCAATTTGACACCTTTTAACTAAAACCACTGAATATGTCTCGAACGACTGTTTCTCCACACTCGCACTTCTCAGTAGCTGCATTTAGCTCAGTTTGGCGTCCGATTTCACACAAATTGATCGTCACAAACGCATAGATGATGAGATATAGGATACCCGACGTCAATTTGACGTCACGTCACCAATACTGTCCGTAATTTATACTATTATCAAATTGTAGTTTTTCATTAAAAATTAATCCAAACGACGAAGATTACGAGTATTAACACTGAGATTTTAAAACAAAGTAGCAGTGATGAGTTGGAACTGAATCACTGAGTGGAATCTGATCGCAACACAGAAAGTGAGTAGAAACTCCAGAACTTGACATGGACTCCAAGGATGAGCCTCTTAAAGTAATTTGGAAAGCAATAGGCTTTTGTTGCTCTATAAGTCCCGCAAAAAAGAAAAAAAGAACATCACCTATACAAGTACCTCAAGAAGCCCGCCTTTATTGCCTTAAAAAAAGCGCTAGTTACCAAGATGAATCTTATTTTTTTTCTATTGTAGTAGTATGTTAAAACGTTTTTTTTTCGTTAATTATTTTAGTATCAATAAGAATAGAACGTTGGATTTCATTTTGTTTCATTTACTAAAATTTTATGTTGATTTATTTAAATTTCTACGAAAATACTAGCTGCATACTAATACTAAGTATGTGTGAATAATATACGTAAACTGTTCTATTATAATATATAAAAAGTGTTTATTTTATGAAAGTAAGATATCTACTTGTAAATAAAGCCATTTGTTTCATCCCCATGCAATTAGTCGTCCTGAAATTCGGCATTGAAGAAGTACGTCAAAATGACGGTACGTCACCAATACTGTTACTCAATTTCACATCACCAGTAGAAGGTTAAACATTTTTAACTTAAAAAAAAAACTAAAATACTTATCCTAGTTAGATCACAAACTTATCTAAGAAGAAGAATAAAATAGACAATAATAAAAATATCAGTTGGTATGCCTGGAGCGAATTTAATATATAATTGTAAGTTTTGCCAAAAGGAACCAACCCACATATTCAATTCAGTTAAATACGTTAAAATGTTTTAAATGTGTTTATAATAGTAACTAGTAATATAGGTTATTAATGCTTTTACCAACACCCTTTAATACTTCCAATAGGTTATTAAAAAAAAAACTAAAATCATCACAAATTGAAAAATGGGACATTAATTTAATGTGGATTGGTTCATTTTGGCTCAAAAAAGCACTTACTTTTATTTTCGAGAACATAGAGTATTAAGAAAGTTTCATAACTATAATGAATGAGTTTCAGTTATTAAACCTAAAGCGTGACATAAGAAGATTAATTTTCTTATTTTAAAATTACAGAAACTTACAGCCTTACTACAAAAACTTAAACATCTGTTGAACACTTGTCTAAAAAAAGTGTGACTGCAAAACGGACCTTATTTCAACGACATAATTTGACATTTTTTTAGACAAGTGTTCAACAGACGTTTAAAAGTTTTTGTGGTACGACAGTAAGTTTAAAAAAATTGCGCCATAATACTTCAATAAAATAAAATGCATTTTAAAAGAGAATACAAGAAAATACCACACATACCCAACTACGCATCTCAATTTTGTGAGCATTTCACATTTAGGGAGCATGTCCCATGACGACGCGATTCCTGCGATCTGCAATTTCTACTAACTAAAAATGAAAATCGTCCTTGCTACTACGATATAATGATGTAATTCGATTGACTTGACGTCGTCGTGGCGAGCGTGTTTTATTTTTCATCCACCCGTAGAAAACCACGTTTTAATATTATGTCATATGTCGTAGAGGTAAGGATGATTTCAGATCGCTGACCTCTATAATTATTACCACTGGACAGGCTGCTGTCAAAGTGCTTTTGTGCCCGTTTGATATTCGCCATTTTGGCGCTGTCTGTCGTAGCGGGGGTTTTTGGTACTAAGACTAGTGATGTCGACATCAGGGAACAAATATCGATAACTCTTGTTAATAAGTGTTTACAATAAATAAATGTATTATCATAATTACTTACTATATTATATTAACAATTTACTAATCATTAGTAATTGCTTAACTTTACGTAGGTAAATAGAATATTAAAAATAATGATTAAAATCTGACCTGAATAACGACATTATGATATATTCATTTTCTTAAGTCAATGTTTTTAATTTTTTTGTTAAACAGACGAACGAAACTGAAACGTATTTACATTTCAGATCCTAATCACAAAACCTGTTATGTACCCCATACATTGCTTCGAAATCGATAATTCGTTCACATTGTTTGGTACAGCCCTTCTCTCTCGCAGCCATTTGCAATTATACGTCATATACGTCATAATTAGTTCTGTGAACTCCCGCTAGTGGCGCTTCAAATAGGCACACTTTCAATAGCTGTCAAACGTATGGAACAGCCAATCCAGTGGTAATTATAGAGGTCAGTGTTTCAGATGCACACTATTCATGTGGGAACGCATGTTGTTATGTTAATTAACATGTAACAAAAATATAGGAAATAATTACTCAATAAGTAACACTACAATCATTATATTACAAAATAAATTAGCATCGACTTTACATTCTTCTACTAATAGATTCCCTATGAGACTAGATTTTTTTTCTATGTTTCTGTTAGAGAAGTTAGAAATAATTGTAAAATTTGATATTTCAAGATACCCAAAGAAATATGTGTGCGTTGTAATATGAAATCCAAATAAATATAAGATTTTTTCTAAATGCAATTTGGATATCACTACTTTAGCTGTCAAAATAGACTTTTTGGTGATATTTTTTTATACAGCACTGGTTTTCATTAACATAAATATGACCAAATAACTTATTATACTAATTACATAAGAATTATTTGAGATTTAAAGTGAAATAATGAAAATAGAAATACACTTACTTTTGCCATACAAACTAATTTTTAAATTAATAAGCGAAACTTCTCAATCACGCAAAACCATAAGGCCAGAAACGCACAGGCCGATGGCTTGCTTAGCGCCTAGAGCCTAGCGAGTCACCTTAGTATAACGAACGTTCGAAAATGTTCGTGAACGGCCGCATTGCGCGCTTGACACCTAGCTAGTTGTCAAGCGCCGTTCACGAACATTTTCGATTGTTCGTGACTCGCTAGGCTCTAGGCGCTAAGCAAGCCATCGGCCTGTGTGTTTCCGGCCTATTAAAATTAAAATATTTTGGTATTTGAGCTTGAATAGATTTTATCATTTCCCTAAACAAATCTAGCGATTTGTAGGAACTTCAACATAGAGCCTATGCACACCACGCCGCGTTTGTAGCGATACAGACGCGATGCAAACGCGCGTTTGATTCTTTGTATCGCGACAACAAACTGCTCTGGGGGGGTATTACAACGTCTTAAAACCAGGCTTGTTCCGGCGAGTGAAAGTGACAGAGCTATACAAGTCGTCTAGCGCCATCGCGTTCACTCGCTGGAATAAGCCTGGTTTTAAGACGTTGTAATACCCCCCCTGTTTGACAAAAGCGCGCCGTCGACATAAATTGCCCAAAAGTTGGAAAGAGCAAACAATACCTCAATTAAAAAAAAAAAACAATGAAATCGTTTTTAGCACAAAAATCATAATAAAAAAGAATTGTTAAAGAATTTTTGAACAACTCCTTGTGATTAATTGTATGAATAAATTAAATAATGAATGTATAATTAAATTGTAATTAAACAATGAATGGATAATAATAATGTAAATGATGTAATTAGTAAATTTGTTTAATTTTAAAATCGAAATAATTTAATTTATGAAATTAACTATTGAATAAAAAATATTGTATTATTAATTATTGTACCTAACATATTTGCACGCCTTGAGAAAGGCAGACATGTCATGACTCACGCTTATTTAAGATCTTGCATGCATGTATTATTTTAATTCTGTATGTATACACATGTTTAAGCAAATAAAATTCCTATTCTATTCTATCGACGCGCGTTTCTAAAACGCGCGTCGATAGAATCGACGGGGCGTTTAAAAAACGTGGTGTGCATAGGCTCTTAGTTGTCCAAAGCTGGGACACAGGCGTCTTTTCCTTGGGACAAAACCCACGCTACGTTCCTTTAGTTTCGCTCAATAATTTAAATATCCCCTTGTAAGCCACTGGGAAGTTTTCTTCCCACAACCTGTCATTAGTGTCAAATTTCGGAAAAGCCAACGGGAAGTTTTCTTCCCAAGTGACGGTTAAGAACTGTCACTTTGACAAGACAGACATTTGACAGGTCTGATATTATTGGATGTTTAGGCTTACCAGTGGATATACCATCAAGCAATATAATGAGTAACAATATTCAGAAAAGATCATTTTTAATTACATAACTAGCTTTTCCCCACGGTTTCAACCACTGCTCTTCTCCTACCAGTCGTAGCGTGATGTTTTGTAGCTTATAGCCTTCCTCGATAAATTGACTATCCAACACAATAAGATTTTTTCAATTTGGACCAGTAGTTCCCGAGATTAGCGCGTTCAAACAAACAAACAAACTATAATATTATTATTAGTATATAGATTTGGTATCTATTAAGGCTATATTTTCTACTTTGTATTCGTTTTCCTATGGCCTGGATAGCGGCTTACCCTAAATTCTTATGCTGCTTGAGGTACATAATCGGCGCAATAACAAAACGGGTTTAAATGTGGATGAGTATTACTTATACAACTTGGCTCGGTTCCGTACCTGGAATTTAAAAAGGAAACATTTTAAAAAGGTGAAAAAAGGTAAGCAAATGTTAAAATAAACTGAAAAAAAAAAAATTAAATATCTGTTAGATTTATCCAAAAATATTTGACCTCATTTTTTTTTCTAAGTTACAGAATACCGGGCACGCCGCAATCGCGGCGGTAAGACCCCTCTTTGAGGAGTGGCTGGATAGGCGTCACGGCGTCCTGACCTACCGCATGACGCAGGTCCTCACCGGAAACGGAAGTTTCGGAAGGTACCTGTGTCTAAGGAGAAAGGAGGAAACGCCTGGGTGTCACCACTGCGAAGATCGCCCGGAGGACACAGTAGAGCATACGGTGCAAGACTGCCCAGCTTGGGCAGAGCACCGACGTGTCCTCACGGCGGCGATAGGCGGAGACCTCTCGCGCCCGGCATTGGTTGCGGCCATGCTGCGGGGCGAGACGGAGTGGGAAGCGGTCGCCTCCTTCTGCGAAGCAGTAATGCTCGCGAAGGAGGAGGCGGGCCGCGTGAGAGAGAGGACAATGTCCTCCCTCCGCCCCACCCGCGGTGGTGGACGCCCACGGCGACGGACGTCGCAAGACGATCTCCGGCCACCGTAGGCGCGGGCATGCGGGCGGCGAGTAAAGGGCAACTCGCAGCCCGACCATGGACCATCCCCGGGTCGACGGCGCGTTGTGTTCCACGCGCGCCTCAAAGAGCGTCAGCATGATGACGGGGCCCCCTCTTTAGAGGGCCAAAGCCTGCTGGGGTCGCGGGACTTATACCATTACCGTGACCCCGGAACATAAAGGGCTATTGAAGGACACCGTGGATTTTAGTCAGTACAAGTCTGACAGTCCCTCCCGCCCTGCCCGGGGTGGGAGGACTCATTTGATGATTTTACCACGAAAAAAAAAAAAAAAAAAGTTACAGAATACCGGCGACGATAGGCGGAGACCTCTCGCGCCCGGCATTGGTCGAGGCCATGCTGCGGGGCGAGACGGAGTGGGAAGCGGTCGCCTCCTTCTGCGAAGCAATCATGCTCGCGAAGGAGGAGGCGGGCCGTGTGAGGGAGAGGACAATGTCCTCCCTCCGCCCCACCCGCGGTGGTGGACGCCCACGGCGACGGACGTCGCAAGACGATCTCCGGCCACCGTAGGCGCGGGCATGCGGGCGGCGAGTAAAGGGCAACTCGCTGCCCGACCATGGACCATGCCCGGGTCGACGGCGCGTTGTGTTTCACACGCGCCTCAAAGAGCGTCAGCATAATGACGGGGCCCCCTCTCTAGAGGGCGAAAGCCTGCCGGGGTCGCGGGACACACGTATACCGCGAACCCGGTATACAAAGGGCTACTGAAGGACACCGTGGATTTTAGTCAGTACAAGTCTGACAGTCCCTCCCACCTTGCCCTGGGTGGGAGGACTCATTTGATGATTTTACCACGATAAAAAGTTACAGAATACTGACGAAGATACGACCTTTTTAACCGGCTTCAAATAGAAGGCGGTTCTCAATTCCTTCAGTATATATTTTTTAAATAGTGAATTAATATAATACGTCGGTCGTGGTAAAATTTTAACTGTTTTCTGACATCACGATCCCCAATTCCGTGTTTGATGCCAAAGATCCTAAATGCGAGTTCTTTGAAATAGAATGTATATTCAAAAAATAAATTACATGCATATTTCCTATGGAAATTTTGAGACTTCTCCCTGAACGTTAAATGGGTACTTATCTAATTGGCAATTTTCATTAAATGTAGAATTTCAATATAAAGATAACAGTAATTAAACCAAAATATTTACTAAATAAAAAACTATAACATAAAACCAATTAAGTAAATTACACTATTATAGAGCATTGAAAAACTCATCCTCAACGCTGTCAGCTGGTAATGTGGCCAAGAGACTGGCGGCGTTGCCTCTTTGTATGGCTATACTTAGCCTCTGACCAAGGTAAAAGCCAGCTCTTGGGTCACGGGAAGCGTCAACAAGTCTTTTCGAAATGTCTCTGAAGAGGCTGTGAGCACTCGGACCCCATGGCCCTATAGTTTCAACCCCAAACGGCTCAAAAATATAGTTACTACTTAGGTTACTATACAGGGTGTAATTAAACACATCACAAAGCCGTTAACTACGCATACTGTACATCTAAGTAAGTAGCTTTACGCTAAAATTATCGCTGGGAACCGACTTTTATTTTTAGGTATAAAAAAATAATAATAATTTTATTGCGCGCAATGTAAAGCAACGGGCTTCGTGTCGTTGTGTGCGTAGGCGGGCGGCTTGACGCACACAAGCGTGCCTATGCTGGAACGTGCTGTGATAAGAACGTATCGACATGCGTGAGTATTTTTTTTTAGAAAAATCGAAAATTCAGGTAATGTTTGTTTAGAAAAAAGTTTTGTAATAATACTTAGAATTCGATTTCGTAAAAAAAGTTTTAAAAAATGCAACTTTGACCTTCAATATCTCGAGAACCCGTGGAGTCCCAGGTATGGTCTAAAAGAAAAAAAATATCCAAATAATGGGTAGAATACGTGGCTTTCGGCTTCGTTAAGTGTCTTCTTACACCCGGTATTTACGCCGCTTGAGGTTTTCAGCAACCGCAGCAGCAGCGCCAGCAGAGCACGATGAACTTGGAAGATGGGATGGCGCAAGACTATCGACATTAAATTAAATAAAACCATTAAAAACTTACGCATTCGTTCTCGAGACGTCTCTTGTATTTATTAAGAATTTATCTTCATTTTTCAGATATATCATTGAGGCTTCATAAATACCATGGCCAGGACCGACAACCACCTGAAAAAAAAGAAATTTCATGTAATTGATGAAGCATTTAGCAGCTAAATATTATATCACTAGTTATATTAATGCAAAAGTGGCTCCTCAATCTAAATGTCTGTATTGAGGAGCCACCTTGGATCTCGTAGTAATAGATGTACATTTTTGAAATTTTTGCAGCATTTAGCAGCAACTGCATATTACCGTCTAAAAATTTAGCTATTGAAGCTCTAAAATGTAAGAAAATACAATACTTTTAGTATGGTTCCTCAGTCTAACCCAAGAGGTGAGTTTCTATTGGATGCGAGCGATCAATTAATACAGGATGATTTTTTAGTCACCATCCAAATTTTGATAAATTAATCTTTGGTAAAAATAATTGAATACGTGTTTTTTCTTTTTGTATCACTCAATACAAAAATATTGAGATATCACGTCACAAAGTTTTCTATAAAAAGTCGATGAATCTGCACACCGCGCTGTGATGTGTCGCTCAGGTGTAGCGGGGCGGGGCGGGGGGTAAGCGGGGTGCGCTCTGCCCGTTTCATTGAATGTTTGCGCCGGCAAGTGTAGTATTATTAACGTTTAGCTTGGTGACCACGCAGAGCGGATAATTCTTATGAGAAAATTATTTAATATGATTTTATGTATCAATTTTTTTTCAAACATGGGGTCAGTGATTGATACCTAATGCCTAAAAAAATTTTGGACGGTGGTAAAAAAGTCTTCCTGTATATTCGACATAATGATCATTTAGCAGGTATTGTGTTTGTTTTTGCAGTATAGAAATAAAGCGCATCACACACGGTTAAGATACTGTAATGTTTTATCTTATGATACCATATCGCTCGCCATACTATTCAATGGACCGTCACACACGACGAAGATAATATATCTTTCATATTTTCGTATCGTAAGATAGAGAGCGTTATTTGTATCTTAAGATGTATAATATATCGTAAGATAACATCGTAAGATAACATCAGATATAAAATATATCGTAAGATGACATCTTAAGATATAAAATATATCGTAAGATAACATCTTATGATAAAATATTATAGTATCTTAGCCGTGTGTGATGCGCGTTAAATAGTAAAATAGTAGATTATTGCATCGAGCACAAAGTAATTTATTATTGCACCGAGTGCCTGATTTATAATTTGCTTTTCTTTCAACTATTACCTATAGGAATAGTAGATAAAAAAAGAAACTCATATCAAACAGTTAAAATAGAAGTTTCTATAACACTGTCGGCTTCATTTAGAATGTTTTCCGGAGTTAATGTGTCGCTAGATGATTCCATTTTAATTCGAAGCCGAAGCACTCAAAATCAGATAGTATCACACTTTATCGTTTCCAAAAATATTGTCAAGCAAAATTAACAAACTTCCCGCCAAATCACTTTTTTAAATTTCTTTCATTTTTAAATCAGAGTTAGCAACAATATTTTTTTTAAATTTGGAACAAGTAGGATAGCAACGAATAATACGTATGTAAAAAAAAGTATTGATATCGGCTGGCTGAATAGAGCTAATCCATTGAGATTGGCACCTTTTGGTGCGATTAAAAAAAAAAACTGTGCAATAATGACATTTCATACATTTTTATTGCTCTAAAGCAGGGTTTCTCAAAGTGGGGTTCGCGAACCCCCAGGGGTTCGCCATTCGACGGCAGGGGCTTCGCGAGTCGCGACAAAATTTACGTAATGGTGGCTTGATAACTGCCAGGCATGCAGGCAACATATTTATTTGAGAGTGGGATTTCACACCAGATCATAATAAAAACTAAATACAGAAATCAACTTAATCAGATTTAAGGTAAAAGGTTAGGTTAGGTATCAACCTAATCAGATTTAAGGTAAAAATTGACCTAAATTACTTCTCTAATTGAATCCACTTTTGGCACTTTATTTGTTACCTTTAATTCAAATAAAAACCTTATTTTCTTCAACAGTCAGTTTTATTAGTATTTTCTTTGGGGGGGGGGGGGTTAATTAGTTAGGGGTTCGCTGTCACCTGGAAATTTTAACAGGGGTTCGTGGAGCCGAAAGTTTGAGAAACCCTGCTCTAAAGCATTAAAGACTCGCTTTGTACTGACTTTTCAGTGTGATTGTGATGAAATTAAAGCATAGTTGGAAGGAAAGTAAATTTTGTAGATGAACGCATTTCCTTTGGCTCCTCAATCCTTACGGACATCATAAACTTCACATACCTTCAATTGATAGTTTTCCTTCGATATCTTGGTGCTGGCTCCGAATTTCCCGAGATATCCATCGCTATCCTTGTTGGACACGAAGGAAAGCATCTTACTGTTAGGTCTTTGACTCATCACCCACTGTACTTCGGTAAGGGTGCGAGGGAGGCATTTGGATCTGAAAGTTGATGAAATCATCTTTACTTAGTATTACTTAGTTAAAAAAAAAACCGGCGAAATGCGTGTCCGACTCGTGTTGGAAGCACAACAATTGTTTACATTACAACAAAAAAAAACTTGAGAGGTGTCAAGGGACACCCGGATGGAACGAAGTTACTGTATACACTCAACAAAAATAATCGTCGCGACACCACAGCACACTGTTCAATGTGACCGAATTAAAATGGTTGTCTTGTTTTTTTACCGATTTATCCTACCTGGTGGGAATCAGTTGGACAAATCGGTAAAACAAGTGAAGGTCGGAAAATATTTGCTTAACGACAGCAAGTAAAAAAATGGTTCAAGCGATTTTCGACCCTCCACCCCGCTCCACTCCGCTCTACTCCATTCCATTATATTCCACTCCATTCCATGGTAATTCACACATTACCCTCCTTTGCGTCGCGCAGTCGGTAAAATGTCGTGACAATTTTTTCCGCCTAGCCCCCTTTCAACGCGCGATAAGGAACTTCGTTCCAAAAATGTTCCCCCACACTAGGAATTTCTCCTGCATTGTGGGTGGGTAAACAGAAACTCACAAACACAAACACCCAGACCCGGAACAACTACTTGTAGGTCATACAAATATTTGTTCCGTGCGGGAATCGAACCCGCGACATGCTACGCAGGAGTCCAATCGCTCAGCCATTGCGCTAAACGATTTTTTTTCGAAAAATCTTATAGTTCGATATCTTCAAAACCAGTCAGTTTGGAGCCCATGTTGTTGGACATTGGACTTTCAACTTTATACTTACAGCATAAAGTTGAAAATCTTCGAAATACTCCAGACGCCTTTCCAATTAGGCTACCGCAACTCACACTCAGAAGTTGAAGCTTCTATTCCGTCGTTTGAACGTTCAACAGTAAGGCTTGGTAAAGCGGCTGGAGTAGAGAAAGATTTTCAACTTTATTCTGTAAGTATAAAGTCGAAAGTCCAATATCCAAATTTTGATGTCAGCTGTTGATAAAAATTACCTTTGTTCCTCGGTCAACTTGTTAATGTAATTGATGAAGGCATCGACAGTTTTCCTGACCATCTCGTTGTCGGTCACGTTCTTCCAGTTGACGCATGCACACCAGTGGGGTTCGATGCCCGCTTCGCTACAAGACCTGTTCTTAGGAACCTGGAAAATGGTAGGAAAGGTTAATAAAAGGTTTTTTTAAACTTTGCTCCCAACACTAGGATTTTTTCCTGTGATGTGTCGTGGATGCGTTTACAAATATACAGGGTGAATTTTTCAACTGGGCGTGGATGGCTATATCTAAACTATGAGGAATATCGAAAACCGTTGAAAGGAGTCTCGAGGCCGATTTTGACGAAAAGTAAAACTGCATCATTAGACTTTAGAAAAATCAATAATCTTGGCCGGAAATCGAACCCGCCGAGTTTGGAAAGAAATCACACCCTGTTTATCAGCTATTTCCTTAAGCTTACCGTAGGTATATGATTACTTCCCAGAATTTGATCCTTATTAGCAATCCTATCGAATGGTGTAATAATACAAGGTGTGATTTTTTTTCACACGGTGAACTAACCCATGGCAGGACGGCACGGACTGTCAGACTTGTACTGACTAAAATCCACGGTGTCCTTCATTAGCCCTTTACGTTCCCGGGCCACGGTTACTCGATAGCCGTCGACCCGGGCATGTGCGTGTTCGGACAGCGAGTCGCTCATTACTACACGTCCACATGGCCGGAAATCGTCCTGGGACGTCCGTTGCCATGGGCATCTTCCGAGGCGGCTGGGTCGTGAGGTGGACGCTGTCCTCTCCCTCACGCGTCCCGCCTCCTCCTTCGCTAACTTTATTGGGTTAGGTTTTAAAATGAGAACACAATTACCGGTTCCAGAAGTGTCATTCCTCTTGGAAAATCAGCTCCAGTCACTTTGAAAGGGTTCATATACTCCGACCAATCGAGCACGTCCAATATAGTAGCATGAATATCGTGGGGCGTAGTCAGTAGATTCGCGTTCGCTTCTAATTGCGCCTGCACATCAGGACGTATGCGTTTCAGCTTTTCTGGCAAACGTATACTCATTAGAGGCAACCGTTCCTCTAATTTCCCTTGCAGAGTATCCCGGACTTTGGCAAACCTGGTAATGAATAAGAATTACTAGCTAAAAACAAAGTACTGGACAAGATGAATCAAACGAGTCTAAAATCCACGGTGTCCTGCAATAGCCCTTTACGTTCCGGGGCCACGGTTACCCGACAGTGCCGCGACCCCGCGGCCCTCTAAGGGGGCCCCCGTCATTTTATCAGTCATCTGTCAAGCATTCTTGGTTTAGTTCGTGAAGGGTGTGAAACAAAAAAATCATCATTTATAGGGTGGTTTTTATACAAAAACCCACCACGGAAGCATCCGGGTACTAGGGCCCTCGCGCCCGGTCGCTCAAACCGTCGGGACGAGAGCTGAAGGCGGATCGGTGCGGGCATATACAACGACAACAAGCCGCTGATTGCTCCTGCACTCGCTTAGGTGCCGATTCACCCTCATCTCGCGCCAATAATCCCGATAATGTTGAGATCGGGCGCGGGGCACCCGGATGCTGGCCAGTCGACCGCGTCCACGTCGCGACAGCGCTCTCCCGAGGAGGAGGCGCAGCTATTGTACGCGACGCTCAACGAGTATCTCTTGCTCGAGCACAAGGCGCAGCCTAAACTGTGTCTGCCTGCTGAATCTGAGAATGGAGAGGTGACGACGGGAGCCCGCGACGGCGCGGCTCACGTGCTGAGATGTCTTAAAGTATGGTTCGACCTGCCAGCCGACGTTCTGATCAATGCTATCATCAACATTTTGTTCATTTTGGTGTACAATAATAGTGGATTAGTAGCCAAGGGCTGTAAGGCATCAATTGCAGCCCGAGATATTTAGGCGCACGAGCGCAGCGAGGGCGCCTATAGTTCGAGGGTGCAATTGATGCCTTACACCCGAGCTAACTACTCTGCTTTACATCTCGATTGTAGAAAAAACCGGCATTACAAGAATAAAACAGTAATTATAAAAACAAACAATATTTAAAGTAAAAGTTTTCTATTCCCGCCTTTTTTCATCTTTCTTTTTATTTATTTTTTTCAAGAACGAAATTGAGCTTCGCCGTTCGATATTTAAAATTGATGACTACTATAAGTACTCATACGAAGACAAGGCTGAATAGCGAAGCGACCTCTTTTGTCATTGGGCTGAATGCATGATGTCTATTGCCAGTATGATGGTTAGATGTACGCGAACTTTTTGAAAGAGCGAAGAGTTTTTTTTTAAATTACTTACCGCCCTAGGGCTTTTCTAGCTACATTATTACCCTAGAGCGCTAATTGGTTACCTAAAAGCCCCATTTGGGGGTAATAAGGACCTACTTACCGAATATGAGAGATGTAAAATATATTCTATTCTCTTCAATACTTAGATTAGTTAGAAGTACGGAAAATATGCAATTCTTCAGTACCTTGAGTCATAGCATTACTTTTATGAGAAAAGAGCGACACGCATTATGTTATGTCGTAGATAAATAAATAAATCAGCTCTTCAATTAACAGCCTAGCCGATTCCTTGCGGCCTATATTTATCTTTAAAAAAAAAACAGGCGAGATTATTAGAACAGATTATGCGACGGACGGACGGTTGCTGAGCGAATCGACTGCTGCGCAATGTGTCGCGGGTCCGAGCTCCGCACGAAAAAAATATTTCGGGTCTAGGTGTTCGTGAGTTTCTATGCTTGTAAACGCACGACTTACCTCTATAAATATTACCACTGGACAGGCTGCTGTCAAAGTGATTTTGTGCCCGATTGATATTCGCCATTTTGGCGCTGTCTGTCGTAGCGGGGGTTTTTGGTACTAAGACTAGTGATGTCGACATCAGGGAACAAATATCGATAACTCTCGTTAACAAGTGTTTACAATAAATAAATGTATTATCATAATTACTTACTATATTATATTAACAATTTACAAAACACTAATCACTAGTAATTGCTTAACTTTGTGTAGGTAAATAGAATATTAAAAATAATGATTAAAATCTGACCGACGACATTATAATATATTCATTTTCTTCAGTCAATGTTTTTCACTTTTTTTTTAAACAGACTAACGAAACTGAAACGTATTTACGTTTCAGATCCTAATCACAAAACCTGCTATGTACCCCATAAACTGCTTCGATATCGATATTTCGTTCACATTGTTTGGTACAGCCCTTCTCTCTCGCAGCCATTTGCAATTATACGTCATAATTAGTTCTGTGAACTCCCGCTAGTGGCGCTTCAAATAGGCATACTTTCAATATCTGTCAAACGTATGGAACAGCCAGTCCAGTGGTAATTATAGAGGTCAGTGAAACGCACCCAAGACACAAAAAGAAATTCCTAGCGTGAGGCAATGAATTTAAAAAAAAAATCTTAAATAATAATACTTAATTTACAAAACGATGTAGTCTAGAAATGAAACATAGTATGGTACGAGTACTTCCAAAGTAACTCGAATTAATTTAAAAAGAAGCTTCTTTTTGTACCTACGTGGTAAAATCATCAAATGTGTCCTCCCACCCACTACCGACTAAATTCCACGGGGTCCTTCAATAGCCCTTTACATTCCGGGACCACGGTAACCTGAAAATACAATCCCGCGACCCAGGCATGCGACATGCCCTTAAGTAAAAAAAAACACGTTTTAAACAATTTGAACTATTTAATTCATAAAAAAATACTCTGCCAAACCCATTGTTTAAGTTACGCAGGCGTAATGGTATGATCTAAACAATTTTAAGAGCTTGATAAGAATAAGAGGGCTTTGTTATTCATAAGGTCTTATCAACTGTTAGTGGCATAAATTCACGTTGTGTATTTCTTAGAAAATATTGCGTTCAACAACTAATGTTTATAACTTCCTTGTGTACTTACAGTATAAGCGACCAAGTGGCAGCCCATGAAATACAAATCTTGACTTTTTTGCAACATACTTTCACAACATACTTTTCCATAATGTTTCTCAATAAATGAAGTATCCAACACAAAAATATATATATTTTTTTTTAATTTGAACAAACAGCTTTGTAAATCACGTACCTAGTAACTATTAAGTAATTATGTGATATTAACATAGAAGTAAAGATTGGGGATTCCCCAGGTCAGACTAGATAGAGCGTAGTTTAGACTTGGGATGCCCCGATATTCGTTTGAGTCTCGCGCATTATCTATTAGTTGATGGTATAGCATATATTTAGTGCCTATATAGAGAGATATTATACAGGGTGTTAGGGACATCGACGCACAAACGGATACCATGGGTCCAGGACATGATTCTGGACCCCCGTGTTGTTTTTTATTTTTAAAAGTTTTTTCTTTAATAGTGAGCCGCGCTTAAAGTACTATAGGTACTGTGGTACTGGACACAGTATTTAGGTATACGATGACCGTTCATTATAAAATTTATAAACATCTAAGAAGACACCATTTCTAGTTTCTATTACATTGCTACTTTTAGTCATCATCATCATCATCAGCCTATAAATGTTTCCACTGCTGGGACACAGGCCTCCTCTCTGTGAGGGAGTGGGCCATAATCCACCACGCGGGCCCAGTGCGGGTTGGTGGATGTCACATGTCTTCGAATTTTTGGTTCTAGGACATGCCGGTTTCCTCATGACGTTTTGAGAGTAGTGGTGATGAAATAAATTACACAAAGTAATACGCCTGGCTGGGTTCGAACCCTCGACCTACAACTCGTAAGGGCGATACCACTTGGCCACCAACCACTGCTCATTTTGATTTGCTTGCATAAAATAAAAGTTAGGCTTCCCTTAAGATAAGCATAGCTTTCTTACAAAATAATATAAACCAATTTACATATTGTACATACAAAGTATACAAGTACTTTTTTTTATCGTGGTAAAATCATCAAATGAGTCCTCCCACCCCGGGCAGGACGGGAGGGACTGTAAGACTTGTACTGACTAAAATCCACGGTGTCCTTCAATAGCCCTTTATGTTCCGGGGTCACGGTAATGAGATAAGTCCCGCGACCCCGGCAAGCTTTGGCCCTCTAGAGAGGGGGCCCCGTCATAAGTATACAAGTACTTGAGTAGGAAATAAGGGACAATCCCTTATTGTATGCCACGTGTATTTATGCTGCAGGCATGCTGTAGTTTTGGTCAATGTTCCAAATTTCTAATTAGTACGAGTACCTTTTCTCGAAACCGTCTTAAGTTTGCAATGTGCGTGGTTACGGGGGCGAAAAATCGACATAACTAGGTCCCATGTCTAGGAATGATGATGAGCAGTGGTGGCTCAGTGGTATCGGCCTCGACTTACGATTAGTAGGTCGTGGGTTCAAACTCCGTCAGGCGCATTACTTTGTGTAATTTATTTCAACACCACTGCTCTCAAAACGGTGAAGGAAAACATCGTGAGGAAACCGGCATGTCCTAGAACCAAAAATTCGAAGACATGTGACATCTACCAATCCGCACTGGGCCCGCGTGGTAGATTACGGCCCACTCCCTCTCACAGAGAGGAGGCCTGTGTCCCAGCAGTGGGAACATTTATAGGCTGATGATGATGATGTCTAGGAAAAATCGTTTTCTCCGTATTTCTTTACGTAAATAGATTTGCCCGTACAATATGTTTCCTATTTTTGCCGTTGTTTGTGTATCCATGGTCGATTAGTTTAAGCGTTGCCCATTGTCTTGGTGACCGTGGGTTCATACCCCTGATTAGGTCAGCAGAACGAGAACACCTGGAAATAATCTGACTGACCTTTACAATTCTGCTATCCTACTAATCCTAATTCCTACTTTTTTTTTATCGTGGTGAAATCATCAAATGAGTCCTCCCACCCAAGCCAGGGCAGGAGGGACTGTCAGACTTGTACTGACTAAAATCCACGGTGTCCTTCATTAGCCCTTTACGTTCCCGGGTCACGGTAATGGTATAAGTCCCGCGACCCCGGCAGGCTTTGGCCCTCTAGAGGGGGGTCCCGTCATCTTGTTGACGCTCTTTGAGGCGCCGACCCCGGCATGGTCCATGGTCGAGCGGCGAGTTGCCCATTATTTTAATTCCTACTTAGGTATATTATAAACGTGAAAGTTTGTTTGAATAGGTGGACGTTTCTTACTCTTTCACGCAAAAACCACTGCACGGATTTGGATGGAATTTGCTACACAGATAGTTAATAACCTGGATTAACACATAGGATAGTCTTTATCCCGATATTATGATCGAGTTGTAGCAGGCGGAGCCGCTGGCAACAGCTAGTATCATATAAATCTCCGGTAGTTATTGGTCATCATAACTTCATCCATAATTGCACATACAAAACCCTCAGTTTCGCCAAAGAGGTCCCCGGTTCATAGCCAGGCTACAGACGCTGACAAGTCCATATCAGGCCCATGTAGGGTCTGGAAAAAAAAATAAACACTACTATTTGAGAAAAAAATAATGACAAAGCAAACTAATAGGATTTCATTTTTTATGATTTTCCAGAGATAAAAAAAATGCAAAGTTAACCGTCGATGAGTTTTTAGACAAAACTAGAAATGTCTTAATTATAATTTGACTGTAATCATCATTAAGATATCAGTATATAAGGAGCGGACAAGGAGTCATTGCCTACTTACTACATTGAGTTAGAATGTAGGCCCTACGTTCTAACTCAAAAAATCAAGGTTTAAGTACTTTTACTGTGCCCTATTTTTGTTTAAAAGAAAAAGAAGACTTTATTCTGTAAGTACCTATGTTAATTTGATATCAGTGATTCTTTTAAATACGCTTAAAAATTTCAATAAATTGAAAATCTGTTAGCTCTGTCAGAGTGATAAATAAAATAAATACTTGTCGAATTGAGAACTTCCTCCTTTTTTTCGCGAGTAAAATAATGGATTTAATAAATAAATAAATATTGGACAAAGATAAAATGCATCTAAACTCGAGGAGGGGGCTCTGATTTCAGAACGCACTAAAAATATATCAAGGCTTGACGTAATGTGACTTTTGATCAGGGTCGAAAAAAAAACAGTTTTTTTTTTTTTATAAAACTGTTCAAATCGTTTTAAAAAACCGGCCAAGTGTGAGTTATACTCGCCCATGAAGGGTTCCGTAGTGTCAAGCATAGATTAGGGATATAATTATATTGAGATTAGTAAGAAATATACACAAACAATAAAAATAACTTTGTTTTTCATAGTGTTTGTATGAATGGCAAAGTTATATTTGCGGTTTTTGAAAAATGTACTATATCTAAAAAACTGCTAACTGTATCTCATCCAAACCAATTTTCGTTGGTAGTGTTGGTTCAGGTCTACATTATATATATTTTTTTAGTTTTATCATTCTCTTATTTTAGAAGTTACGGGGGGGGGGAACACACTTTTTACCACTTTGGAAGTGTCTCTCGCGCAAACTGTTCAGTTTAGAAAAAAATGATGTTAGTAACCTCAATATCATTTTTAAAGACCTATTCATAGATACCCCACACGTATGGGTTTGGTGAAAAAATTTTTTTTGAGTTTCAATTCTAAGTATGGGGGGCACCCCCAAAATTTGTTTTGTTTTGATTTTTGTGTGAAAATCCTAATGCGGTTCACATAATACATCTTTCTACCAAGTTTCAACAGGATAGCTCTTATACTTTCGACAAAAAGTGGCTGTGACATACACGGACAGACAGACAGACATGACGAATCTATAAGGGTTCCGTTTTTGCCATTTGGCTACGGAACCCTAAAAAGTGTTTTTTTGTTTTTTTAGTTTGGTCATTTTTTTTTTCAAATTAATTCGACTATGGGTCGACGTCTTAACTTATAAATAAATTATAATTATGTTTAATTTCTAGACTAGATGACTAGATCTCAAATTCGCTGTTTGTAATGAAATATTTACAAAACATTATCATTATTAAATTGTAAATATTTTTGTCCATCAATTATTTCCATAAACAATTTATTTATTTAATGAAAAAAAAAAAACATTTAGGTAGTTAATTATTTGGTCAAGTGTGAGATGCATTTTTTTTAATTTTTTTTTTAATTTAATGGTGATTAGCGTCGCGTTGACATGATAAATTATGATTAAAACAATTACATGTTTATGTATGTTTAACAAGTTTTTCATAAAGCAATTACTTTAACTCAATGCGCACGGTTGGCGCAGTGGCCGAGTGATCGACTGCTGCGCTGTGTGTCGCGGGTTCGATTCCCGCACGGAACAAATATTTGCACGAACTGGAAACAGTTGTTTTGGGTCTCAGTGTGTGTGAGTTTAAATGTTGGTAAACAAACCCACGACACAGTAGAAATTCCTAGTGTGGGGCAACGTTTTATATATTTGAAAAAATAATTAACTTTAAATATACGTTTATTTTTAGGACATTTATTGTATTAATTTTTTTTACGAATTTCTTTCCAACTCCTCCGAATTGAAAACTACATTTTGTTTTCGTTTCACAAAAAAATATCACTTTTTTGTTTCAGAAATCAAAATGAGGATCTACCAGTACCCGAGAATAGTCCACGAATCAGCAACGGAAGTTTCTCTAAAAAACTGTAAAGTCGTTATAAACGGACAGAATTATTTCCACAATATATATGAAAATCAAAGGATACCTTTCATCTTTGGCTGCGAAACCGACAAATATGCTAAACATTTGAAGGAGCACATTGAAATGTTTAATGAGGCTAATGTAACATGCTACATCGTTTTCAAAGGCGGTGACACGGATATCAAGAAAAAACTTGAAAAATTTCAACGTTTATACTTCGATGTGAACGCCAAATGCGAATTTATACCACCTGTGTTAATGAAAGATGCAACCATCCAAGTGATACGTCAAATGGATTTAAAGTACGCTTTTTGCGTCGCGGAAGCTAAGGATGACTGCGTGGCATTAGCTCAAAAACTGAACTGTCCTATCATTAGCAATGATATTGAATTCTCCTTCAGAAAAGTCCCCTACATACCATCCCCAACAATAAAATTCGACAGCAGAACGAAATCAATCAGATGTCGCCAGCACAAACTTCAAGATTTTCTTCAAAAGCATTCTCTAACTGAAGAGAAAATCGCAATTTTTGCAACTTTAACCGACACAACAGTATTTCCATTAAATTTTTTCGACTCACTGTTAAAAAAATGGCGAGTAACAAATGAAAATAATTACAGGCAATTAAAATATCTAATGAAATGGCTTTCGAAGCATACCGAGCAAGAAGCGAGAGACGAAATTTCTAGAAGCCTTCATGAAGAAAACCAAGACAAATTTTGGTTAAATTGTCAGAAAGTTTTAACAAATATGCGGAAGGTGGAAGGCGGGTATGTTACTGAATATCTTCTTAATTCTAACATCCCGATAGTAAGGCAGGATCCTGAATGGTTTGAGAAAGGAGTAGTTTGTAAGCACGTGCCTCCAATATACATCAACTTATACAAATCCAAAGTAATTGAAGGAAATTGGGTGATTTTAGATAAAGATTCTGAAAACATCTCCCTACCTCTAGATATAATAAAATACGCATACAACTTGCTAACAAATTTCAAAGGAGATATAATAAGAGTGTACCAGGATAACAATAGTTATGAAGAGGTTAATACTGGAGATACAAATGTTCGGCGACCGAGGTACGAATGTCAGGTGTCTGTTTTTGAAAACGGGTGGGATGACTTGAAGAGTTTGAAGCTATTCGAGCACTTTTTATATCAAAATGGTTTAGATATAGAGGCTTTAACTGAATTTCCAGCAGAACGCGTTGTGTTATTCGTAGCTTTAGTATATTTCGCTCGAAAGAAGAGATTGGAAGGTAAAGATGTAACGAGGGAAGTTTTTGCGGTTCTATTAACATTTTTCGTGCTAGATTCCGAAGATTTTTTTGAAATTGAAGGAACTAACATTTGTAAGTATTACAAATGTGGCAATGTTAAACGAATCTTCGATGGGAAAGCGTTGAATACGTTTATGGAACTGCAGTATTGTATTCAACATATGAATTATTTGAATACTCTATGCGGTTCGCCTTATGAATGTACTGAGTACAGTACGACATATAATGGTACATTTGTTTTTAATTTATTCTGTGATATGAAGGATAAACAAATAAATACCTTTGTAGAAGAGATATTTCACGATAATCCAATACTTTTGACTACTGCGCTCATGTTAATTCAAGATTTCCGAAAACTTTTAAAGTAAAAGTAATTTACTTGTTTTTTATATATTTTATTGTTGTTACATTTCCAAAGATTTTGTATTAATACCGTAAAACCATGCAACTTTGCCCATAAATTTAAAAAATAAATGCTTAATTGATGATATTTTGGAAAATTTTAATAAATTGATTATTGTTTCGGTGCCACATAATACTATATACTCATGTCTCGATACACAAAACTAAAAATAGTAAAAAGAAAGCATATTTATTAGTGAAAATAACAATTATAGGTGCTGGGCAAAAAATCTTATACAATTGGTAACTTTGCCCACATTACAGATCTCCGTTACTATGAACTTTATCACTATTCGAAAAGGACTGAATGAAAAATACTGAGCAATGCAATAATGTATTAAATTATACACCAAATATTCACATTCCTTGACCCTTAAAAATGAGTGGGCAAAGTCAAAAAGCCTTCTAGAACATTTTTCGTACAAAATGGCGATTGTTCAAGGGTTGTCACCATTGACAATACTTAACTATTTAATATTTTTAGTGTGGAATATTATTTTTTATATATAATGATTAATAAATTAAAAAGGGAAATAATATAACATCATTTTTTACATAATATGCTTTATTTGTAAAGTGTTCAAAAACTAAAAAAAAAAAACTAATAAAAAGTATGTACATATCTCGGTTTTTACTGACTTCAAAAAAAAGTAGGTTTACAATGCGACCCGTATGTATGTAATATTTCCAGAACTACCCAGTTTTCATATATGTTAGTCTTTAATAGCGTCTGAACAAATGTGCCAAATTTCAAAATGTATGTATGTTTGTTATTATGTTTGTGTTCGCATATCTCCGGAACTAGAAGTTCGATTTAAGTAATTCGTTTTTTGTTACACTAGATATTGTCCAACTTAGGGTACACTGCAATTTTCATCAAAATCGGTTTAGTAGTTTTTGAGATAGGGAGTTTTTTGCCTACTTGGGTTGTATATTTTCAAAGTCGATTGTATGTTTGGTCGCGATTATCACGCGTTTGGTTCAACCGATTTTGATGCGGTTTTCACAAAAGTATTTGTTACATTGTATTCTATGGAAGGTTTTAGTATATAACAATCATGAATATCTCATGACGTTGACTGCATAGATCCGTTTTTGTTGCTGTCTTGGATTAAATATTTCTAAAGACGCCGATTATACAAAGATTTTTGTTGAGTATCTGAACTAAAAAGGGTAAAATGAAAACTATTTAAAAAAAAAGTTTTATGAATTTTATCGCGGTAGCGGTAAAAAAAGAGTACCTAGGTAGTTTGATTTCGATGTAAATACATATAGTTTTTAAGAACCTAAAACCCATCAACAAGAAACTTTAAAACACAGTCAGGATTTGGAAGAAACGAGCCCTCGTATCTTCTAAATCCCGACTGTGTTTTTAAACTTTATGGGCCTTACTTATAAACATTGATTAGACGTTACTTATCTTAAATAGCTCTTAAGTCACTTGCCATCTCTATTCATTAATATAGAAATGACAAGGACAGGTGATATTTAATCGGTAGCTAAGCAACACAAGTTTTTATAAGTAAGGGGGAAAATGTTTACCAACATAATAACTGTTCATCAAATCCGAACCTTCCTTTTTTTACTCGGTTAAAAAATGTCTCTCAGGTGACAACCCTAGTGAAAAAGAAACGTTGGGCAATGTTGTCAACGATATCAAAAAAATATGCTTGCGACTTTGCCCACCGTTATATTTTACGATTATATGACGCATTTAGCGAAGAAAGCTAGTCTATATTATTCATTTCCAATGTAATAACGGATGTATAAAAATTACTTACCTGCGATAACTCCAAGTAGCACTTCTCGAAAAAGTTTTTTCAAAAGTTTTTGCCCGCAAAAAAACACCCTAACTTCAACGACGTCTGACAGACAACTGAAGCAACATCTGTGACAGTGCGTCACACAGTGTTGCCAGAAAAATGATGAATTTTTTACCATAGACAAAATGTTCTTACTAACTATAGACAAATTTGGTATGTATTAAGTTTTTTAAAAAATACACAACTGGGCAAAGTCATATGTCGAGGGCAAAGTTGCCATGTTTTACGGTAGGTATTTTTTTTTAAATTTTCGTTTTGTTTCTTGTAATTTTTTATAGATTTTAAGATGTTTATAAATATTGTAACTGTAATATAAATGACTCATATCATAGTTTTAAAAATTAATTGTAATTAACAACAAGGACAGTAGGAAATAAATGAACTAAATTTAAATTTATTGTTTTATTTTTATTATTTTTTGTGAGTGAAAAGCATCAACTGGCTCTTACCACCCTAGGTGGCGCGGAAAGTACAGTCAGACTCTTAATAAAAATCCACTCCGTTCCTTCAATAGGCTTTTGCGTTCCAGGGTCCCGATTACCTCTACAGACGGTCCTGCGATCCAAGAGCAATTCTGCTCCAATATATATAGTGAATCTAACTTTTTTATATTTATTCAGAGATAGGTTCGTGTTTGACCACTATCTCGCCTGATGTTAAGCGAAGATGTGGTCGACGGTGAACCACGCTTGTCTAGAAGTAACCTGTTCACTCTTGACTTGAAGACCCCAAGGTGGGGTGCTACGACAGGAAACCTCCATTTGCACCCGTGGACTGGAGTTCCCTCTCGGATACGTCCGGGGGGAAGACCAGTTTTTCGGGCCGGTGCACCCTGGGATGCGGGCAAAAACTCTTCCTTAGGCACACAGTGCCTAAGGGGTCTCTTTGCCCGTATGCGAATAGCCTGTCGGGTGGAAGCTCCAACGCGTGTCCCTCTGAATAGCAGAGGGCACAGCGGCGGAGCGGGCTTGCGGACGGTGAGTAATGGGTAAGCTCGCCGTCCGACCAAGGACCAAGCCCGGGTCGGTGGCGCGTCGTGTCGTGTTTCGCGCGTGCCTTCCGGGAGTTGTCAGCAAACAGACGGGGCCCCTTATGGGGCCAAATGCCTGCTGGGGTCGCGGGTTTTTCTTAACACAGGATACCGTGGCCCCGGAACGTAAAGGGCATCCGAAGGAATACGGGTGGATTTTAGTCAGTAAGAGTCTGACAGTCCCTTCCGCCCCATCCAGGGCGGGAGGACTCATTTGATGATTTTACCACCTAAAAAAAAGACCCCAAGGTTGTAGCTATGTTATCATCAGCCAATAAATGTTCCCACTGCTGGGACACAGACCTCCTCTCTGTGGCCATAATAACCAGCGGGCCCAGTGCGGATTGGTAGATGTCACATGTCTTCGAATTTTTGGTTCTAGAACATGCCGGATTCCTCACGATGTTTTCATACACCGTTTTGAGAGCAGTGGTGTTGTAATGAATTACACAAAGTAATGCGCCTGGCTGGATTCCAACCCACCACCTACGACTGGTAAGTATAGCTATGTATTTACGGATTAATCAGACTTTCTTAGTCAAATAGCCACAGGTATAGGATATATACCTAGATAACATAAGAGCAACTACTTCGCGTGCCAAAAATCCGTGCTAGCTTACGACCAAAAATCATAAGTGGCCATTTTCGCGCTCGTCTAAATCGGTATATCGTTAGTTGGACGTCAGTTTTAATATTAAAATGGTTAATTGTGCTGTGGGACGAGGAGGACGGGGGAGTTTTTGTGACGTCATAACAGACAGTCAAAAAATGGCACGCTTGGTTTTCATACTATCTCTATCTGTGCAAATAGCCTATTCTTTTTTTCTTACCTCGGTCCATGGTCTCCAAAGACGATGAGGAGTGTGTCCTCGAAGAGGTTCCTTTTCTCCAAGGTCTGAAGAAGGCTCACCATTGCATCATCAGCGACGGATATCATGCTGTCATCATGTGTGATGTCCGCGACGAATGTGAAGCAGAAACGTTTGCCATCCAAACGCAGGAACTGTAGTGAGAAGGTCAAAGGTCAAAAACAAGGCCATAATTATTTGGACTATGCGGTCCAACTAAGAAGGAGAGTGTCTTTGGTTTTCATCTGTCAACTGACACTTCAAAAGTACGGTTACCAAAAGAATTACATTGAACAAATTAATTTTCAATTTTATATCAAGTTTTAGGTCGGTGCGTTTGCCAATAAAAAATGCTTATAGGTAAATTGAATTTTAAAATCAAATCGTGACCAATTTTATTAATTACAGATTAAACTATCAGCTTAAACTACTATTATTGTGAGTTTAGTTTTATTAAATAACTAGCTTTTGCACGCGGCTGCGCTTGCGTTAATTTAGAATTTGAGAAACAATTTGGATCGTGTAAGTGGCGCCATCTGGAATATAAAAGTTACTGTTGTTTTTCTCGACAACAACTCTCTTCTGTGTTTCGGGATTAAAGATACCATAATGTTCGTATCTGTACTCCTGACAACAGGGGCGTAGCTACCGCCGTATCTGCCGTATCAATTATACGGGGCCCCCGGGCCACAGGGGCCCCCAACGTGTGTAAACAACACAGAAAAAATATCAAAAACTTTAATATATCTATGGTAAACAAAAATTAATAAAAAGTTATTTACTTTTACACAATTTATTTGTCTAATCTATCTCTGGTGTTTTTATTATTATAATTTGTACGTAATACTGTTTTAAGCACGAGATTGTCTATTTGAAATCCCGGGAAGATCCATATTTGGATGCAAGTATTAAAATAACTCTACCTAATTCCGACTTTTTTTTTGATGACCCTTGTGCAATTTTTTGTTTATAATAGGTTGGGGAAAAAGTTTCTTCGCATTTTTTAAGAAAATTCAAAACATTTTTTAATAAAGTTTATTTACATTTAACTAAAGTATGTAGGTACCATTTTGTTCGATAACTTTTTGCCATCTTGTAGGTAGGGACATGATCCCATTGCTATAGAAATTTTGGGACTTCTGGTCAAAATACCGCGACAAGTGGTTTTGGCAGTCCTCTCGTGATGTTAACCTGACACTGCCTAAAGAATTCTGAAGAGACCGAAACAGGTGGAAATCTGAAGGTGCAAGGTCAGGACTATACGGCGGATGCATTAACACCTCCCAGCCAAACTCTCTGAATTTTTGTTGGGTGGCTAAAGATGTGTGAGGTCTAGCGTTATCATGATGAAAAACCACACCCCTTCTGTTGATTAATTCCGGCCGCTTTCTTTCAACTTCTTGCTTTAATCTCATCAGTTGTTCGCAGTAGAGTTCAGAATCGATGGTCCTGCCTGGTGGTAACAGCTCATAATGAATAGTGCCCTTCCAATCCCACCACACACACAGCATCACCTTGTTGCGAGTTAACCCGGGTTTCGCCACAGTCTGTGAAGCCTGACCGGCCTTTGACCAAGACCTTTTTCGCACGTTCTTGTCATACGTGATCCACTTTTCATCACCAGTTATCAGCTTCTTCAAAAATGGTTCGGTTTCATTACGTCGTAATAAAGAATCACAAATGAGTACACGGTTCATTAGGTTTCTTTCAGTGAGCTCGTGAGGTACCCAAATGTCGAGCTTTTTTGTGTACCCAGTTTTTTTCAAATGCGCCAAAACTGTTTTGTGGTCAATTTCCAGTTCTTCAGCTACGTCGTAACTACTGGTATGCCGATCTTGCTCCACTTTTTCAAAATTGGCATCCATTTTATCCGTAATAGGGCGACCAGAGCGACGTGCATCTTTGACATCAAAATTTCCGGATTGAAAACGCTTAAACCAAATTTGTGCTACTCTCACAGACACTACACTAGGTCCATAAACATCGCAAATTTTTTTCGCGGCTTGCGTTGCATTTTTACCTTTTTTGTAGTAAAATTTTAAAATGTATCGAATTTCTTCATTAGATTCACTCATCTTGATGATACAAAAAACAAATGAAAATCACACATTTTCCTAATTTGAATTTGGAATTATGTTCTTTAAAATTTAAACTTTCAATGATACCAAAACCAGCCAGATACAAATAGTATAGCCAAAGAGATTTTATTACAAGTTCATACATACTATAATGCGAAAAGACTTTTTCCCCAACCTAATATTTCGGCTTAGCTACAGAGAAATGCATTTTTTTCTTGAGTGATAAATCTTTACCCTACCTAAGGGGCCCCCAAACAAATTTTTATACGGGCACGCTACGCCACTGCCTGACAACTTATATGTAAAATTTCAGGACGATCGGTTCAGTTGGTATTTATTTTTTACTTGTTTACATTTTTTTTTCGTATTGTTTTTGTGTTTGTTTTGTCTCCTCTTAACTTTTTTATTTTATCTTACAATGTTTTAATTTTACAGTTATTAACTACCGTACACAAAAGTTATTTTTAATTATTATGTAGGTACGAGTACCTTTCGCTAATATGTATTGTCGGCGACGAGACCCACGTAGGGACACGAGGTGCAAGTAGTGGAAGGAGCGCCTCCATAGTGACAGTGTTGTGAAAGTGAAATTGTGTATGTCGGCGGCGAGACCCACGCAGGGACAAGGGGTGCAAGTAGTGGGAGGACTTTTGCCGTTGTACAGTATAGTTTGTAAGGAATTTTGTAAGGTGATTTTCTAATTGGAATTAATTATGTTTATGTTTATTGTACATTTATAATTCTTATTAGATTATCTTTGTCATTCATATTAGATTCTAGTTAGATAAGTTTCTTTTATGAAAATTGGAAAAAGTTTGAAATTTCTTAGATAATTACGTAACTTGAAAACTCACTTTTTTGTTTATGCATGTACGTTAATTAAAGTGTTAAAAAGGGTTGTATTTCATTGTAAAAATAGGTTTACAAGTTGTTTCATGAAGATCGGTCCAGTAGTTTTCAAGTTATTGCGATTTTTGTAAAGTGAAAATTTTGTTCCTATGTAACTTTGACTATTTTTGTTCTAGGAAATTTTTTGTATGTTAATGTATGTATAAAACAATTAGATTAGGTTAAAGTAGAGATAGAAAGGATTCTAATGATGTATAATACATAGCTGTAAGGTTGAAATTTAATGAAAATAAAGGCTACGAAAGTTTCGGTCTTAGCAAAAATGTAAGGAAAAATGGGCTCAAAATACGAGGGCCTCTATAAGGTAACAACGGCCGGTATAAAAGCCGGAACGAACGCCGGCACTGCGTCAGTCGCAGCCGAGCCACCGAAGAGGAAACAACACTAGAAAAAAGAAGACCGAAGCCTTCAAGATTTGAACTCTAGTGCAGTGTTTTATTCCGTTGCCCGTGGTCCCAGCCCCAGTATTATTTCTGAAGTCGTCAAACGTTACGCATTCAGGGGTGCGTGGGTACGTGCGTCACCAGCAACGCAAGGCACGTGCGTACAAAGGGACACAGGGGGCACGTCGAAAAAGTTTTCCGTTCCTCCCCTCTCCCTCATTCGGCGGAGCACCGTTGGTCATCCCGGTCCGTCCGCCACAAGTTTTTGGTCCTTCGTGAACCGGATCCCTGTTGGAAGGTGGTGCCAGAAGAGGTACCCAGAAGAGTACCAGAAGAGTACAGAAGATAAGAAGATTGCAAGATGCCCGTCACCAGGTCTCAGAAGGATGCTCCCTCACGTCCCTCGTCACGTCCTTCCGTTAAGGACGCGGCTGAAGAAGGTTCAGGGACAGAAGGGGTCACGTCTGCGTCAGCGTCATCGGGTACAGCAACCACGTCGGGTACAGCGACTACGTCGGGCACGAACACTTCTTCAGGCACAACGACTACAGAGGGGACCACGGCAACGGAATCCACGAAGACTACGGTTGCGACCACCACCACAGCGGCTTCAGAGAGCAAGAAGGGAACAGAAGCCACCCGTAAGGAGACGACAAAGAAGACCCCAGATCAGGCCCCGGCTGAGGAGGTGTATGGGTCAAGAACCACTCTTAAGCCGATGGGGGTCAGTCGTCGCACCAGGTCAGTGAAGACAACGAGCACCTCGGCCAGAAGACGCGAGCTGGAAGCCAGAGAAGAATTAGCACGTCTGGAGCTGAAGCAAGCACAGGCTGCGGCCAAGCTAGCGCGCGTCAGGTTGGAGCTGGCACAGTATGAAGATGAGGACTCCGTTGATGAAGATCAGGAAGATCGAACAGCACAGGTCCAGAACTGGATCGAAACGTCGGTACTAAATGAAGACGTACCAGAACAAACCGAGCTACGAGGTCAACGCCCCCCCGAGGACCCGAAGAAAGTCAAAGCCGAAGAGAACTCGGCAACCAAGGGAGCTACGATCGAAATTCAAGCGCTAGCGTCGGTGTTAAAGGAAGCTCTTACCACAAGGGAAGGACCAGCGTCGCAGCCCAAGTACATCCACGAGTTACCGTTCTTCGACGGCAGCAGCAGCGAGTGGCTGGCCTTCAAAGTAGTCTATGAAGATACGGCGCCAATGTTTAACGACGTTCAAAACATGGCAAGACTAAGAAGAGCATTGAAAGGAAACGCAAGGGAAGCCATCAAGAGCTTATTATATTCGGAAGCATCTCCACTGGAAGTGATGCAAGCTCTTCGAAGAAGATACGGGAGGCCGGACGCACTAGTGTTGGCGGAACTGGAAAAGATCAAGACATTGCCGAAGATATCAGAGAATCCCAAGGACATATGCATCTTCGCAAGTCAAATCAACAATAGCGTGGCGGCCATCAGAGGATTGAAGAAACCCCAGTATCTACATTCGCCGGAAATGGTGAAACAGATTATCGAGAAGATGCCAACGGTCCTGAAGTTCCGCTGGTACGACTTCACTGCAGCATCAGAAGAAGGCGAGTTCTCCAACCTGACATTGGTGTCCAAGTTCCTGAACATAGAAGCAGACAAGTGTGGAGCCTTCGCTACAATAGAAGAGAAGAGCGGGTTCAAGAGGACTCATCGACAGGCGGCGCATTCTACGAAAGAAAAGGAAAGGAGCTCGAACTCGAAGCAACAAGAGAAGACTTGCCCTATGTGTGAGGGCGAACACTTCCTCGTCGAGTGTCAGAAGTTCAAGAACGCGTCGGTCCAAGATCGGTGGGCAACAGTGAAGAAAAGTCGCGTCTGTTTCAAGTGTCTTCAGGGGAAACATAGGAAGGAGAGCTGCAGGAAGCCATCGTGCAAGGAGTGCAAGCGGTGGCATCATCATCTGCTGCACGTCGAGTCGGAAGAAAGGAAACCCGAAGACAAGAAAGAAGATAAGGAACCACAAGAAGGAACAAGTGTCGCCGCATCAGTGAACGCGGTCAACAGTACGAGGGCGTACTTGAAGATAGTTCCTGTGGAAGTCTTCGGGTCAAAAGGATCCAAGAAGATACTGGCCCTCATGGACGAAGGGTCAACAGTGTCACTGCTGGACGAGAAGATAGCGAAAGAGGTCGGCGCTAAAGGAAACACGGAAGAACTGGTCATCGAGACAGTAGGAGGCAAGCTACTGAAGAAGAAGGACTCTCAGACATTAGACCTGATCGTGAAAGGTGTTCATCAGGGAAGCAAGAAGACATTAAAGAGGGTCCGAACCATCGACGAGTTGAAGCTTGCGCCGCAGTTCTTAGACAAGAAGAGGATTGAAGATTGTAAACACTTGAAGAAGATCGCCGACTCTCTCTATTATACAGGGGAGTCACCACAGCTACTCATCGGGCAAGACAACTGGGAGCTGATCGTGACTCGAGAAATAAGAAGAGGCAAACCAGGGGAACCAGTCGCATCGAGAACAGGACTCGGCTGGGTGCTACACGGGTTGGATAGCAGCGGAGGCACGAAGCCAGTACACTTCCTGAACACGTGTCTTCATATCAACACGGCTGAAGAAGAGATGCATCAAGCCATCAAGGAACACTTCGCCATTGAAGCACTAGGGGTGTTACCAAGAAGACCCACCACTGACTCAGAGGGAAGAGCACTCGCCATCCTGGAGAAGACCTGCAGAAGACTGGAAGATGGTCGATTCGAAGCTGGGCTCCTGTGGAAGAATAAAGAGGAGCAGATGCCGGAGAGCTACACTTCTGCACGGAACCGATTAATAAACATCGAGAGGAAGATTGACAAGGATCCTCAGCTGAAGGCAGAGTATAGCAAACAAATCCAGCACCTAATCGACAGCAAGTATGCAGAAGAAGCCCCTGATGGACCAGAAGATAACAAGAAGACATGGTACCTGCCTCATTTCGCCGTGGTACATCCACTAAAGAAGAAGATACGGATCGTCTTCGACGCGGCAGCCAAGTCAAAAGGAAGAAGCCTCAACGACGCTCTGCTGCCTGGGCCAGACCTACTGCAGTCTCTGTTCGGCGTGCTACTGCGGTTTCGACAAGGACCACTCGCGGTGGCGGCCGACATCAAGGAGATGTTCCTACAAGTTCGCATCAGGCCAGAAGATAGAGACAGCCTACGGTTCCTGTGGCGAGGAGAAGATCGCAACGTGCTACCAAAGAAGTATAGGATGACATCCGTTATCTTCGGTGCAACATCGTCACCAAGCACAGCGATCTACGTCAAGAACCGGAACGCGGCGGACTACAAGGAGCAATATCCAGAGGCTACAAGGGCGATCGAGCTGAACCATTACATGGACGACTATCTCCATAGTTTCCATTCAGAAGAGGACTTCAGAAGAGTCACAGCTCAAGTGGACTTCATACACAAAAAGGCGGGCTTCGAACTCAGAGGTTGGGCATCAAACCAGCCTAAGCTGCTGCAGGAAGTGAAGACTGACACCACAGAAAAGACAGAAGTAGACCTCGGCGAGAAAGAAGAGAAGACTTTGGGCCTGCGTTGGTTCACAAAAAGGGACTCCATCGGCTTCAGGGCAAACCTACGTAACACACCAGAAGAGATCATCAAAGGGTTCCAGGTGCCCACGAAGAGAGAAGTCACCAGCGCAGTGATGTCGACCTTCGACCCATTGGGGTTGGCGTCACCAATTCTCGTCCAAGGAAAGAAGCTGCTTCAGAACGTGTGGAGAAGCGGCGTCGGTTGGGACGACGAGATAGAAGAAAGGGACTATGAAACATGGAAAACTTACCTGGAGAAGATGAAGTTGCTCCGAGATCTTCACATACCAAGGTGTCTGGCGCCACATCGCACCGAGGGGGAGCTGCATACATTCACCGATGCAAGCGAGACAGCGTACGCAGCCACAGTCTACTGGAGGACAGAAGAACCAAGCGGCACCTATCACGTCAGCTTGGTGGCAGCGAAGGTCAGAGTCACACCTCTGAAGCCAGTGTCAATTCCGAGACTCGAGCTGCAGGCGGCACTCCTGGGAAGCAGACTAGCGCACTCCGTGGAAGAAGAGATGGACCTGAAGGTGGTGAAGAAGACTTATTGGACAGACTCCAGCATCGTGCTCTCGTGGATCAAGACGGACCCGAGAACATTCAAGACATTCGTGGCTCATCGCTTGGCAGAGATTGAAGACCTGACCAAACCTCAAGAGTGGAGATGGGTACCTACGGCGAAGAACCCAACAGACGACGCGACGCGCGACGTACCAGAAGATTTTGACTGTAATCACCGATGGTTCACCGGGCCTGACTTCCTACGAAGAGATGAAGTTCACTGGCCGGCACCGAGGACCTTTAAGAAGGAAACCACCGGTGAAGAAAGGTTAACGGACGTCGTAGCGGCTGCAAGCGCCACGTATCCCGTACCAGATCCTGAAAGGTTTTCGTCGTGGAAGAGACTATGGCGTGCTACAGCGAGAGTACTGCAGTTCATCCAACTCTGCAGAACAAAGGAAAAGGTCAACGTCAGCAAGGAAGATCCAACATGGAGAGCGACAGAAAGGAAGAAGACGATAACAGCCGAGAAGCGACATCAGTCTTCGAAGAACGCCGAGAAGAAGTACCTGCCATTGGACGCCGTACTACTAGAGCAAGCCGAAATTCTATTGCTAAAAAGAAGCCAAGAGAAAAGCTTCAGAGAAGACATCAGGTGTCTACAGCAAGGAAAGCAACTAGAAGGCAGTAGCAAGTTGAAGAAGCTCGACGTAGTGCTGGAAGAGGGTCTTCTACGGCTGAAAGGGAGAATCGACGCGATACAGGGTGTGAGCAGAGACTACAAGCGACCCATCGTGCTCGACAGCAAGGAAAGGACAACACGACTCGTCATAGAAGAATACCACTGCCGCTTCAATCACGGCAATCACGCGACGGTCATGAACGAAATAAGGCAACGCTTCTGGGTGCTGGGACTGAGGTCAGCGGTCAAGACAGTTCAGCATCAATGCCAATGGTGCAAGACGAAGAGGGCAACGCCACAAGAACTCCCGATGGGCAACTTACCGGTAGAAAGGCTAATGCACGGCAGCTTTCCATTCACGTGCACCGGCGTAGATTACTTCGGCCCGCTGACAGTCACCGTGGGAAGACGTCACGAGAAAAGGTGGGGCGCTCTATTTACATGCCTAACCACAAGGGCTGTACACATAGAGCTCGCTCCCTCACTCTCCACGGACAGCATGATCATGGCGCTACGAAGATTCGCTGCGAGAAGAGGAATGCCGAAGACAATCTATAGTGATAACGGGACCAACTTCGTCGGCGCTAACCACGAACTGAAAGAAGCGCTAGAGAACATGAAGCAAGAAGACCTCACCTCAGAAGCAGAGAAGATCGGCGTGCAGTGGAAGTTCATCCCTCCTGGTGCGCCAAACATGGGCGGCGCATGGGAGCGTCTGGTGCGATCAATCAAAACCGCACTGGGCGCCACACTCAACGAGCAACATCCACGAGAGGAGGTCCTACATACCCTCCTCCTGGAGGCCGAGCACATAGTCAACTCTCGGCCTCTCACCCACCTCTCCGAGAATCCTGAAGAAGAAGCACTCACGCCCAACCATTTCCTTATTGGGCGTTCCTGCGGCGCGGCGAGGATCGGCAGCTTCACCGACAACGAGCTCGTGGGCAGACACACCTGGAAGGCTGCGCAGCGACTTGCCGATCACTTCTGGCAACGCTGGCTGCGCGAGTACCTGCCCACTCTGCTGCCAAGGAAGACGTCGGGAAGGAGCGACGCTGCTGATCTACGCGTCGGGGACGTCGTGCTCATCGTCGACCGCAGCCTACCGAGATGCACCTGGCCACGCGGCAGAATCCAGCGGGTGTATCCGGGACCAGACGGGCGGACAAGAGTCGTCGACGTCGAGACCAGAGGAGGAGTGCTACGGAGACCGAGTTCGAGAGTGGTGCTGCTGGTGCCGGGAGTGTCGCCGAGCCAGGAAGATGGTGCGACGCACGAGGGGGAGACTGTCGGCGACGAGACCCACGTAGGGACACGAGGTGCAAGTAGTGGAAGGAGCGCCTCCATAGTGACAGTGTTGTGAAAGTGAAATTGTGTATGTCGGCGGCGAGACCCACGCAGGGACAAGGGGTGCAAGTAGTGGGAGGACTTTTGCCGTTGTACAGTATAGTTTGTAAGGAATTTTGTAAGGTGATTTTCTAATTGGAATTAATTATGTTTATGTTTATTGTACATTTATAATTCTTATTAGATTATCTTTGTCATTCATATTAGATTCTAGTTAGATAAGTTTCTTTTATGAAAATTGGAAAAAGTTTGAAATTTCTTAGATAATTACGTAACTTGAAAACTCACTTTTTTGTTTATGCATGTACGTTAATTAAAGTGTTAAAAAGGGTTGTATTTCATTGTAAAAATAGGTTTACAAGTTGTTTCATGAAGATCGGTCCAGTAGTTTTCAAGTTATTGCGATTTTTGTAAAGTGAAAATTTTGTTCCTATGTAACTTTGACTATTTTTGTTCTAGGAAATTTTTTGTATGTTAATGTATGTATAAAACAATTAGATTAGGTTAAAGTAGAGATAGAAAGGATTCTAATGATGTATAATACATAGCTGTAAGGTTGAAATTTAATGAAAATAAAGGCTACGAAAGTTTCGGTCTTAGCAAAAATGTAAGGAAAAATGGGCTCAAAATACGAGGGCCTCTATAAGGTAACAACGGCCGGTATAAAAGCCGGAACGAACGCCGGCACTGCGTCAGTCGCAGCCGAGCCACCGAAGAGGAAACAACACTAGAAAAAAGAAGACCGAAGCCTTCAAGATTTGAACTCTAGTGCAGTGTTTTATTCCGTTGCCCGTGGTCCCAGCCCCAGTATTATTTCTGAAGTCGTCAAACGTTACGCATTCAGGGGTGCGTGGGTACGTGCGTCACCAGCAACGCAAGGCACGTGCGTACAAAGGGACACAGGGGGCACGTCGAAAAAGTTTTCCGTTCCTCCCCTCTCCCTCATTCGGCGGAGCACCGTTGGTCATCCCGGTCCGTCCGCCACATGTATAGCTTTTTTTTATATAGCTTCTTTTTACTCCAGAATTGTGAATGCGAGAACATTGTTGGTTGTGTAAATTCCCAGATGCCCATTTTACCTTTATTACGTATATATTATTACATATTTTTTTATTTTATTTTATTATTATTATTTTTTTGTTTAGCTTTTGGTAAGAAGTTACCTCTTCTTATCGTGCCTACGATGTTCTCTCGTGTTTATGTTTATCAAACTGTAACAATGACATTGTAAAAGCAAATATTTTAAAAGAGTAACCATGGAGTTTCTTGCCGGTTCTTCTCCATGGAAACGACTAACCCGAACCGTGCCATTTTTTTTTTTCTTCTGGACGTTTTGTAAGTGCCCATTGAGGCCTACGTAAAATAAAATATTTTGATTTTGAGTTTGAGCGTGAAAAGGTAAAAAACAAACATACTCGCATTTATAATATTAGTTTAGATTAATAACATAGTTTGCATAGGATGCCCTTGTTTGAGCGATGGTTAACGAAATGGAACGTACGTTAGCATTGCTCTTCCCCCTTTTGCATATCGCGTGATACCTAAAAAACTGCTTATTATTTGAAACGTGTTTTATATCGTACAGGTAAGGTTGATTTTCAGTTGTAGTTGGAATCGGTCGAATCGCGTCGCAACGCGCCATGGGTAAACTTCCTAATAGTAACGACTGTCAAAGAGCTACAAATGACAGCCGGGACGCGTATTGCCAAACTGTATGCTGACCCGGACACCCAGTCTGTACTGAACTACGTCGTGCTCATTGAAATCACAAACAAATTGGAGCAAAGTACATACGACCTCAGAGCATTCTGATAGTATGCACTTTGCTCGCTTGTATGTAAAGCAAACTGTGACACGCGAATATCGCGAGTATCGATTGATTATTATTTTTTACGGCCCCGGAAAATATTTTTCGAGACATTAATGAAGAAAAATGGCTCGACTGAGACCTGCTTCGCGGGGCCGCCTTCTTGATTAGTAGTAATTAGTTATTTGACCTAGGAATGCAAGAGCGAGCGAAGCGAGCTCAGGACCTTGGGGCACCCCGACACGGACAGGTTAGGTTAGAAGCTTGATTGCTGCTGGACGTCTGGACTAGTATGTATTTTGCTCTAGTATTTTAAAGCAAAATGTATTTTGATTCAGACACTCTCTGAATAAGTATACAGTTTGCTCTTCAACTACAAAGGCAAACTGCGATCGAACTCAGAGCAACCCCGGTCAGCATACAGTTTGGCAATACGCAGCCGGGACCAACGGCTTTACGTGCTTTCCGAGGCACGGAGGAAACTCGCTATGACAGATGATCACCCATCCTCTTAATCCTTAACAAAGTAAAAAATAAATCTTGCACAAATACCTGATCAGTAATATTCATCATCATTTGGTATTGGGGCGTGTCCCCAACACAATACTTGGATTTCGGCATGCCCCATTTCTTGCCATTCCTCGACTCCTCAAGGTAGAATGATCGTAGGTAATGATCAGCTGGTTGGTGAAGGAATCCGTTGAATCGGTACTGGAACGTACCTATCCAAGGCATGTCTTCGAAGTATGCGGTGCGGTAGCTAGAAATTAAAACAAGTTAAATTAAATAACCGTCTTCAAATTTTTTTCTCAAAAGTGGAATTCCTTGTCGGCGGCATCTGTATTTTCCGGAGAGCAGTGGTGGCCCAGTGGTATCGGCCCCGACTTACGAGTTGCAGGTCGTGGGATCGAACCCCGCCAAGCGCATTACTTTGTGTAATTTATTTCATCACCACTGCTCTCAAAACGGTGAAGGAAAACATCGTGAGGAAACCGGCATGTCCTAGAACCAAAAATTCGAAGATATGTGACATCTACCAATCCGCACTGGGACCGCGTGGTGGATTATGGCCCACTCCCTCTCTATATCGGGGTCGGCTTTTAGTCAAACCAGATGCAGCTGAATATCAGTATTTTACATGGAGCGACTACCAATCGGACCTCCACAGCCCAGTAATTATGTAATACGATAACCCATGGTAAGACTGGTTGTCAGACTTTAGAGCTTCTGACTAACAGTAACGACTGTCAAAGATCTACAAATGACAGCCGGGACCAACGGCTTTACGTGCTTTTCGAGGCACGGAGGAAACTCGCTATGACAGATGGTCACCCATCCACAGACCAACCAAGCTTCCTTAGGTTTAAAAAAAAGTCTTACCCATCTTTGGTAAGCTTGTAGAAGATGAAGGGCATGTCATCCAGAGTGCCCTTGTTCTTAGCGGTCTTCCTGACATCGGGAAGCTCCAGCTCTGTCTTACCGGTCAGAATGGGGAAGAGAGCAGCCGGAGTACCATCCCCAACGATGTTGTATCTGGAATTTATGTATTTATTTTATTATGCCAGCGTTGAGGATAAATTAATTTCGGGAAATTTTCAATGCTTTGTTATATTTTTATTTTAGTCTTTAAATTTGTAATGGTTAATTTTGTTTTGAGGACAGCGTCCTCCCTTCACCCCAGCCGCAGTGGTAGACGCCCACGGCGACGAACGCCGCAAGACGATCTCCGGCCACCGTAGGCGCGGGCATGCGGGCGGCGAGTAACGGGCGACTCGCTGTCCGACCATGAACCATGCTCGGGTCGACGGCACGTTCCACGCGCGCCTTAAAGAGTGTCAACATTATGTCGGTGCCCCCCTTTAGAGGGCCAAAGCCTGCCGGGGTCGCGGGACTCACGATTTACCGTGACCCCGGAACGTTAATGGCTATTGAAGGACACCGTAGATTTTAATCAGTACAAGTTTGAAAGTTTCTCCCGCTCTGCCCTGGGTGGGAGGACTCATTTGATGATTTTACCACGCTAAAAAAAGGTGAAGAATGAAGAAACGATTTACGAATGTGCTTTATAAATATTAGTGTAGATTTATAAAAAAATATATAAATACCCATTTAAAATAGTCGCTTTGATGTGGTCCTTCAAGTGTCTGTAACTCTTCGGCATTTTCCGTATGAAACCGTTCTTTGACGTGGAATCGAACCCAAATATGAGTACATTAAGTGTATCCTCCCGATTCGGTGGCGGACGAAATCGCGGCACTGACTTGCGGAACCCTAAGGAATAGCCTACCCAAGTGGAACTGAGAAGGCTGAAACAAAAAAAAATGTAGTTAAAAAAAATGGCTCAGTGCGCGTCGGACCGGGCAGGCCGCAATCGCGGCGGTAAGACCCGTCTTTGAGGAGTGGCTGGATAGGAGTCACGGCGTCCTGACCTACCACATGACGCAGGTCCTCACCGGACACGGAAGTTTCAGGAGGTATCTGTATCGGATAAGGTGGGAAGAAAAGCCTGGGTGTCACCACTGCGAGGATCGCCCGGAGGACACGGTGACACGGCGCTTAGGCAGAGCACCGCCGTGTCCTCACGACGGATGGGCGGCGAACTCTCGCGCCCGGCATTGGTCGAGGCCATGATGCGGGGCGAGACGGAGTGCGAAGCAGTCGCCTCCTTCTACGAAGCAGTCATGGTCGCGAAGGAGGAGGCGGGCCGCGTGAGGGAGAGGACAGCGTCGTCCCTCCGCCCCAGCCGCAGTGGTAGACGCTCGCGGCGACGGACGTCGCAAGACGATCTCCGGCCACCGTAGGCACGGGCATGCGGGCGGCGAGTAATGGGCAACTCACTGCCCGACCATGGACCATGCCCGGGTCGACGGCGCGTTGTGGCCCACGCGCGCCTCAGAGTGTCAGCAAAATGACGGGGCCCCCTCTTTAGAGGGCCAAAGCCTGCCGGGGTAGCTAGACTAACGAATTATCGTGACCCCGGAACGTAAGGGGCTATTGAAGGACACCGTGGATTTTAGTCAGTACGAGTCTGACAGTCCCTCCCGCCCTGCCCGGGATGGGAGGACGCATTTGATGATTTTACCACGCAAAAAAAATGTCATCACACATCAGTTTTGTGAATAAAATAAAAAAACTTACTTATTTTCATGAGTCCCGGTACATTTTATTTTGACATGGTCGCTTGCATCCAATATGTACGGTTCGGCGCCCTCTACTGCCGTTGGTTCGCCTAAGTAGTGTTTATTATCACTTACATGTATAATATCTTGATAGTTGCATACAATATCTTTGGTTGTTTTCAGTATTTCTTCGACTACCCTACATTCAGAGTGCTGGAAAATTTTAAAAAATCTTAAAAAAAAACTTTGCTCCACACTAGGATTTTCTCGTGAACGTGACGTGGGGTTTCAAGTACCCTGCGGTGCCTTGGCTCGGGCAAGACTACTACATGGATTAGATTTGGAATAAGAACAGGAGAATAATTATTATGTCCTTTCTTTGGTATTGTTCGTCGTGTCGTTGATCTCATTTTGTTCTGAGTCGAGCTACACGATAACCGACAAATGCTTGCACTGACTGGACAGGTCCACTCAAATCTGTGTGGTTCTTTCCTCAAAAGACCATCTCAGACACCCGCATGGTCCTTGTATGACTTGAGCAAAACAATGTCTGGACTTTAAGAGAGTGACCTCTGAGTTTATTTCGGCTGTTTCTTCTCAGAGTAGTCAGGTACGAAACACCGGCCTCATCTAGCTTTAAAAATATTGGTTGTGACGTGTAAAGGTAAGCGTTCACAGGTCCGCATCGCACGTAACGGATTTTAGTTTGCCTTGTATAAAAACTCATACAACAGCATCCACTGATGTCATGCCATGTCATGAGTTATTAGGATTTTATTTCTATTTATTTTATATGTTATAATATTGTTTAGTTTATTTTATTTGTATATATGTAATAGTATTAAAAAGCATAGTATTATGTATATTTTTTTTTATTTTTAGTTTGTTTAGCTTTTTTTTTTACTAGTTTTTTTATTGTTATTATAATTATTATTATTTTTTGTACCCTACCACAGTGTTGTCTTACACCCAAAGGTTGACTGGTAGAGAATGCCTTGTGGCATTAAGTCCGCCTATGTACCATGAATTTGTACATGAAGTATAAATAAATAAATAAAAATCGTACGGACGGCTCATCGGCAATGCCTACATGCGATGCGTACCGATGACGTCATACGGAATGCCGATCAGTGGACGCGCCCCGCGCGCTCGCTCCGCATCGTCGGCATAACGACTTCTTCATCGCTTTCCTCAATTCTCACAAACACTTTCCGCACGTACGATCACTACAAATCCGAATGAAGGTGGCATCGGCAATCCGATTGCTGCAACGACCATTTATATCTAGACGCCTCATGCACGATCCGACTAACGAAAATTTTCTGCCAAGTCGCTGAGGTACGACGTAAGCGAGGGGGACGGGGTTACTGCGTTCTGATTGGCTAACTCAAGGTCAGTGCGACGAGGGGACTCACTGAGTGGTCGAAACTAATACGAACTTAAGACTTTTATGCCTAATGTGTTGACAGACATCGGTCGCCTGTGATTAGGAGTCTAGATATAAATGGTCGTTGGATTGCTGATACTCGCGTCGGCAATCCGATCGCTGCCGATACAGTGGACGCAGTCTAATTAATCCGTTTGATGCGATGCGTCCGATACGTGCGATACGGACCTGTGGACGCTTACCTTAAAAGTGTTTTTTATAACCAACTTACAAAATAAATATCATTAATGATAATTATCTGTACCTACTTACATAGCATTTCACCCAATCCTTCCCCATACATTTTACTGGAGGAAAAAACTTGTCGAATTGCATCACCTCTTTTGCAAAGGGATCTAGCTGCGGTATCTCGCATCCACTCCCCTTATCTTCCTTTAAAGCTTCTTCGATCTTATGCTCTATATATCTGGCAGAGAGAGACTTATATACAGTGTATATTAAGGTGCTATCAATCCACAGAAATATTAAAAACAGGAGAAGTGGCAAGGGGGCGTGTCGGTGAAGCCGTGGTGTTGAGCGGTTCGCTCATATATTACTCCGACTGTATTGTTTTTGCATTAAATACATTGCTCTTTTACAACCACCTCAGTCTATCACTGAGTGACTTGACAAGCAATGTAAAACTGACATAACGATACCTCACCAAGCCGTAATGTCGCATGGTGCGTCCGTTGTATTTGAGCGGGAGAGTCGTATCCGCCCCCCGTGTCGCGACACGGGAGGCACACACACAATGATAATTGTTTGTGTGAGTAAATTATACGAAAAAAGTACCTACGCTGTAGTGTAAAGAATTAGGTTTATATTTAAATGACTGAGTTATCGATGGCGCGTGTGTGCAATTGTTCGTAGTATTGTTTTGACAGAATTGTGTGCGCGATATTAGCGTTATGGAGGGGCAATTGTGGCTTCATCGGATTTCTATACATTTTGAATTCTACGCCATATCTCCTTCTTTAATATATCTATCAGTTTCAAATTAACAGCGAACCGATAGCATGGGGAAAGCGTTTTTTTAAATGTTTGGTTCGGTATTGGTTGAATTCGCATAGAAAAGCGAACAAGCCACGGCGAACCGAAAGGCGTGTGATGCCATGACGACTAAAAGGCGCGAAGCGGGGCATGCGCGAGTTAGTTGTATTAGCTGACGAGCTGCGAAGCGAGAACGACACGCGACAATATTACAACCCCTATCATTTGCATTGTGTACCCAAATTCTTAAGGGCGCTTATTCTGAAAGTTGGCAACGTCGCACATAGTTGTCAAATATTAACAAGTTTTAATTAAATTAGCAATGTTACTGAATGGAAATAAGAAATATGGCTCTGTAGTGCACCAAAACATTGGTATAGGAATGCAATAATTAATAACGTAACACCTTATTTATAGTTTTAAATGTATAAAACGAATTTGGAAACTTTCCAAATGGCTTTTTGTCACCTGAAACGGTTACAACATCAAATTCAGTGTTTTAATTGCATTCCTATATCAATGTTATATGGCTCTCCATATTTCTTATTTTCATACAGTGAAATTGCCAAATTAATTAAAACTTGTAAATATTTGACAGCTATTTGCGACGTTGCCAACTTTCAGAATATGCGCTCTTAACTATTTCTTAAAGAATTAATAACTTATACGCACTTTATTAGCACATTTTTAAACTAAAGTTCGCGTTCCACAAAAGTTCGCGTTCCACAAAAGTTCGGTTCGTTGCACCTAGTTTAACAAATCCGCGTGTTAACAATTTTTACGTTTTCGGTTCGATTCGGTTCGCGGTTAATTTTGGCACTGGCTTAAGGAACAGAACATTAATAAGTATTCCGATTGTTAGGACAGATACACCGTTACCTATACGTACTACCTATCGTTACCTATACCGTACCTACCGTTTTACCACAAAAAAGTTAAACAACTGTTGATCACTTGCCTTAAAAAAACTGTCAACGTCAAAACGACATTTCACGTTGATATAAGTTTTGCAGTAACATTTTTTTATAGACAAGCGTTCAACATACCTATATTATGTTTATTTTTTTGTGGTAAGACGGACATTGTTATAGTACGATAGAAATTATAATACAAGAGTGTTTTATATAGAAACGAGATTAAACATTTTAAATGTGTGCGTAACGCTCACTGACAGGGTTGAAAAAAAAGTTTTTATTTACTTAATTATATAAAACAAACAATTCAAATTATTTTAAACAAGTGTTTTTTTTTGTTGTTTTTTTTTAGTTTTCCCTCATTATTTTAAATTAATTCGACTAGTGGATCGACGTCTTAACGTATATACACCGTGTTCTTCACGTTATCCATAAACTTTAGCAAATACTTCTATGGCTTTTACAAATCAAATCCAACAAAGGAAGTAGTACTTAAAAAGGCTTCGTTACAAAGATATTTGTAATTTCATTTAATGAAATTTAATTGAGCTATGCAGTGAGAAAGTATCTTAATTTGGCCTATGTTGCCGCTTAGTGCAATTAAAATGATAAATCTATCAAATACTATTTGCATTTCATTTGTTTCAGCCCGCCAAATGTTATGAATGAAAATACGACGTTGCCAATTCGGATAAAGAGGCATGCATATCGGGTTATTTACGTCTAGGTATTTAGTTTGTATGAAAATTAACAAAAAATAAAAAATAAGAATTTATTAATGTGTCCATAATGAAAAATGCTTACTTCCGTGGTTTGAACATCTGTTCGAAGTTTATGTATATCGTCCGGAACACGGTGTATAAATTATATGTTTCATTTCAAGACTAGATCTTTTCAAATTCGCCGTTTGTAATGAAATATTTACAAAATATTATCAATGAAAAAAAAACAGCAAATGTTTTTTTTTTTTCCATTGATTATGTCATGTTTCAAGTATTAATTCATTAAAATGCAAATAAAAAATGTGACATAGCAAGGGCATACACTCAAATGAACTCTTGAATATTAATTTGTTTTCATTTTACATGCATTCATCCGCCATGAAAAGTAGTTAGAAACGTGTAATAAAAAACACTGTTTAAACAGGTGTTTTAAAACAACTTGTTTTAAACATGCCTAACCTGCTAAAAACGCTACGTTTTGTTTCGAACATTGAATCTAGACATTTAAAAAAATATCTTAAGATTTTTCGTCACAAAAAACAGATTGCTTATTAAACAGAAGCAACATAACAAGTGCAGGTCGGCTAGCACGGCACGCTAGTATAAATGACATTATCGGTCGTGCCACAGAATACTTAATAGTACTACAGAAGTCCCACTCCAAAAAAAAATTAAAGAAATGTAAAATCTATGTACGAGAGAATAAAGTACATTTTAACTGGCAGCCGTACCGCCCACCTACTTTTATAATAGCCTAAACTTCCCGTGCGCAAGCAAAAATGTACTGAATGATTACGCGCGAGAGTTTATTTTGGTTTATCTGACGCCAAGGACATTAAAAGGTTACTATGGGTCAAGCCCAATAGGGTTGCGACTTGCGAGTTTAGGCACAAATAGGTAGGAACCTATGCGTATTTTATGCATTTGTTAAATTACTTTTTGTCATCGATTACTACATACCTACATTATTGATTGTTAGCACAGAATGTTAAAAGTAGGTACCTGCGGCACCTTACGTGAGGAATGATATTTTTAATAATATTATCTTTTCTACCTATTATTGTTATATTTTTGAACATTACGTCTTACAAAAAAAAAAGAAAAATATTTAAAAGATTTTTATCGTTTATGGCAAAATAGCCAGTCCTTATTATTTTGCACTCAACCTAGTAACCGACCAATTACTATCGCATACTGTCACAGGCCCCGCGTTGCGTGTCTTTGTAGGTAGGTAAAAAAGTCGCGCAGCGAATTACGATAGCTGACCTTGAATGCGTAGTGTGGCCATTTTCTGAGTTAGAACTTTTAAACAACAACGCAAACATCTTTCTACTTCTACCGATCTTAATTCCTAGTACTCAGCTTAAGGTGAGTGAGAGTGTCGTCTTTTTATCTTGGTCGTCTAGTAGGCTCACCCCCCCCCTCCACTTAGTATCTCGCCTCATTTCCAAACTTGTAACCTACCTAATCATGATTAATTAAACCCATACTTCACAAGCAGGGAGATAATTTTGTTCATCATTACTAAATATGTAAGTACTTTATTTTTTTTCTTCATAATAATATTGTTTTATTAATTTCCCAAAAGCACCTAAAGCAAGAAACTTGTGCGTAACTACACGTAACGTAACAAAAATATTAAGGAGACGGAGCGCGTGCACAACGGGTGGCGCGTGGCAGCCGTAGTGAATGGGCCACGACATAATGGCCCCGCAACTACTTGCAGTTTTATGCCTACACCGCGGAGTGAGACAGGCCTGGTCGTGCTCTTGTCACCGCCGGGGTGCCAGCCGTCTTAGAACCCAGTGGCTTGGCACGCGACGATGGGATGACTATAATGCCATGGAAGTTGGGTAGACCTTTGGTGTGGGATGCAACATGTGTCGACACCCTTGCGTCATCCCATCTTCCTGGTACTACATGCTGTGCTGGTGCGGCTGCTGCAAGTGCCGAAAACCTCAAACGGCGCAAATACAATGGCTTATGGGCACTTTCCCCATTGACAGCGTTGTGGATGAATTTTTTGACGCCATATTTTTTTTTTTTTTGTAAATATTTTAGTTTTATTTTTAGTTTTTAAAGGTAGTGTGCACATATAGGGTTTTTTTACAATTAAATTATGTAAGAATTCCTAGTAGGTATATTATTATTTCTAAAGTTAATAAATATGAAGTACATAATACAGTAATCTTGGTATCATAAATCTACTAGTTTTTTCCGTGAGTAAGCTCGCCCTCCTCCCTTTTTTTACTGTCTCTAAGGATCAATCTATCATGACATGTGATGAGGAGGGATGACACCCATGTGACTAAGAGAGTGATGAGTATGAATGTTGATGGATGGAGAGGAAGAGGAAGGCCAAATAAAAGATGGATGGATTGTCTAAGGAATGATACGAAAGAAAAATGAGTAAATGATACTGTGACGTCTGATAGGGGAGAATGGAAGAAGAAATCGTGTTGCGCCGACCCCAAGTAGAATGGGATAAGGGCAGGAAGAAGAAGAAAGGATTAATCTATTTACACAAAAACTCATGAAAATCGGTTCAGCGGTTTAGACGTGAAAGCGTAGTTAATGAACAAAGAGTTAGTACAGCCGTTAGTGCCACGTTGACATTTCCTGCCAATTCGGATCCTATTGCCATGGATATTTCTATCATATTGCCATATTCTCCATAAAGAGAGAATAAACTATTTCAGGATCGTCATTTCTTTTCTTACATTTCCAAAGACTATCTGTGCCTAACATATTTTTTCTCTTTCTAGAAAGTAGGTAGGGCAATTTTAGGCAGTAAATGCTCAGTCCATGCAATGGTAATCTTTTTTTAAATCCTATACATATTACTTATATGTATACTTCGCTCCATAACTCACTGGCTAATTCTAAAAGCAAAACAAATAATTACTACATGATTTTAATTAGAATGTGTGCCAAATCGGTTTTAGCTGCCCTAAAACGTGATAAGGCAAACGAAGGCACGCAAGAGATGAATTAATTTTCATTTAAATGGAAATTGGTGCCTTTAAGTGTTAAAGTCAAATGACGACTGACGCCCGAAATTAATGTTTAATTACAATCCAAACACCGTGCGTTTAAAAAAAAAATAAGATTTAAAAAAAGTTTAACTAATTACTGATAAAACAACTCGCCATGACACATGATAAGACGTCACTTTTTTGATACAGTTTAGAGTAATTATAAAGTAATATGAAGTTATTTTTTTTAATGTCAAAAGTGTTATATAACATGCATTACCATACAAAATAAAACATGCAAGACAAACTTACTACTAACTACTTACCCGATCACAGAGTTTCTGAAAAGTTAAAACAAAATGGTAAGGAAAGATAATACAAAAGATCAGAAAAGAAAAAATTACGAAGATTACTTGCAACACAATTTACTATGCAACATTCGAATCTTTACCGCGAGCATTCACCTGTAATGTAACGTTACAGATTCAAACATTTCATTAGTGATGGAAGACAATCGAGCATCACCATGATCACCTTGTATCAAATCTACACTAAACTAGCGACCCGTCCCGGCTTCGCACGAGTGAAGTGTTAAAGATTTAAAAAAAATCGTCCATAAGAACCTAGTCCTGATGGTTACAAACACAACAAAAAAAGAATTATCCAAATCGGTCCAGCCGTTTTCAAGTTATGGGCAACACATTTAGCGATCCATTTTTTATATTAAAGAAGATAGATGTACGCGAATGCTCGTCAGTCAGGGAGGTAGTACTGTAATGTAATGCTCAAAGTCGAATCTATAATGTTACATTACACGCGAATGCTCCCGGTGAGGGAGCGCCTTAAAGTACATTTGCTTTTGTCACAGACCTAATAGGCATGTAGACAGCACAAATAAATAATTGCAATTACGTTTAAAATAATAACCGACTTCTAAAACAACAAAAAAAGTAGAAAATAAATTTTCTTTCGGAAGTCGGTGACTTGTTTTTCATTTCACTGACTTTTGTGCCACCGATTTATTTTTCGAGTAACTCCCTTTTTGAAGTCGGTAAAAAAATATGGAGAATTTTTTTTTAATCAATTTATATATTTACATAGATACATCACATAAGTAGCTAGTTGTGCTGCAAATAATCTGTATCCTACTTAAAAAGATATCATGCCTCGAGCAATCATGCGCGTTACAACCATAGAGTAGTTATTATTCTATGTCAAAGAGCATAGACTGAGCAATACCTGCATGAAATTTACCACTCTCCAGAAAGAGAGAGAGAGCTATTCCACAGAAAATATTATTCAAAGACAACAACTGGCAACACAGCACTTTGTCTCGCTCACACATTTCTGCTTGTTTTTACAGATGGATAGGAAACGCTCAGTCCATGCTCCATGTCAATGGTTTACATCTGATATATCGTCGTTTAAGTTCAAATATGAAAAAAAAAATGGCGCTGTTTCAATAAGAAAGAAGCAACGTCCAATAATCTAACTTTGATATGTACCAACAAAACATGGTATTGTAAAAGAATTTAGTCTCGTTGGACTATCTAAACATACTCGGCCGTGGAACGCAAAGGGTAACTGAAAAAACAGTTTGGTTTTTAGTCAGTCTGACAGTCCCTTCAGCTATACGATGACGATTATTTACTAAGATTTTCCTAAGTTAAAAATAAATGATCTTTGCATGTTTTCAATGAAGATTTTTTGCACTCATTTGTCAAATAGCTAGGATTATTTTTGACCTAAATTATGTTAGAACTTAAGCGACGATATTTAAATATTTAAAATACTTCAAAACACGCCAAGTGACTGATAATAAAATTACAGTCACTGTATCGGAAATAAGGGTTCCGTTTTTGCCATTTGGCTACGGAACCCTAAAAATGACCTACTAGTTATATCATTAGTATAATGAACTCCAATCAGGCAAATAATAATGAATGCACATGCATTTACATCAATAAAACAGTTGTTTCGGTATGCGATGAACAATTTAAATGCTAGACTGTGCCGGGCGCGAAGCGTGACGTACCTACTTAGCTTACGAGACGCGGACGAGACGCGTTCGGGACGCGGATGAGACGCGGATGTGATGCAAACGACACACGGATTCAACAAAAAACATTTTTTTTTATGAAAAAAAAATACACCGTTTCGACGTCCATTCTATGACATTGTTTTTTGTCTATTTTGAACTTATTTCGAAAATTCTGTTGATATTCGTATGACAAAACCAGCTGTGGGTGTATATGTATGGACACCCATGAAACCAGCTATACTTTTTTTTTTTAGCGTGGTAAAATCATCAAATGAGTCCTCCCGCCCTGGGTGGGGCGGAAGGGACTGTCATACTCTTACTGACTAAGATCCACCCGTGTTCCTTCGGATGCCCTTTACGTTCCGGGGCCACGGTATCCTGGATTAAGAAAAATCCGCGACCCCAGCAGGCATTTGGCCCCATAAGGGGCCCCGTCGGTGACGCGTGAAACACGACGCGCCACCGACCCGGGCTTGGTCCTTGGTCGGACGGCGAGCATGCCCATTACTCACCGTCCGCAAGCCCGCTCCGCCGCTGTGCCCTCTGCTATCCAGAGGGACACGCGTTGGAGCGTCCACCCGACAGGCTATTCGCATACGGGCAAAGAGACCCCTTAGGCATACAGTGCCTAAGGAAGAGTTTTTGCCCGCATCCCAGGGTGCACCGGCCCGAAAAACTGGTCTTCCCCCCGGACGTATCCGAGAGGGAACTCCAGTCCACGGGCGCACGTGGAGGTTTCCTGTCTTAGCACCCCAAATCAGCTATACTTGGGAAGATTAAGAATAGACAGTACTGACAGTGCCTAAAGTCCCTATAAATTAGTGGAATAGGAGGCAACGAACACGGTTCGAATGCGGCACGGTTTAGCATAAAATCATCCCTTTTTTATTCGGGGGCCACACTAAAAACAGGGCCACATTAACGGGATATGCCGTTAATTATCGCGATGATGGACATTCATACGAACATTTCAAGTCTTACTATAAATAAACATCTGTTGAACGCTTGTCTAAAAAAATGTAACTGCAAAACGACCCTTATTAAATAACAACGTGAATTGTCGTTTTGACGTTGACAGTTTTATTTGACAAGTGTTCGAAAGACGTTTAACTTTTTTGTAAGTCTAGTATCGTGAAAATTATCGGCATTTCCCTTAAGTGTGGCCCCCGCATTAGAAACATTCTTTTCCGAAACGTATTAAACCAAAAGCAATAAAATATTAAAAGTACGACAAGGTACACCAATATCATTATCAGAATAACCGACGTAAATTGTTGAGTGATACAATTTTCGGGTACACCAGGGCGGCGGATGAGTGAACGAGATGGCGCTAGACGAGTTGTATAGTTCTGTCACTTTCACTCGCCGGAACAAGCCTGGTTTTAAGACGTTGTAATACCCCCCTGGATACTTCTGTGACCGTGAGCCGTTCACTTATTATTTGAGCGCGCACATAACAAGACTTAGTTCAGTGAAAATGTTCGCGCACTAATATGTTGCAAACATGTTTTACTTATCAGTAAGAATTTCTCGGTTTATAAATACGGAAGATGTCTCTTCTGTGACGTAATTTAGAAGAGGCAGAATGAAATGGCGCCTGGTAATAGAAAAAAATCAAGGGAATCATCTGTCTTGTGAGGACATGTGATGATTGACACGCATGTGACTAAGAGAGTGATGGGTATGAATGTTGATGGATAGAGAGGAAGAGGAAAGCCAAAGAAAAGATGGATGAATTGTCTTGTCAGTAAATGATACTGTGACGTCTGATAGGGGAGAATGGAAGAAGAAAACGTGTTGCGCCGACCACAAGTAGAATGGGATAAGGGCAGGAAGAAGAAGGTAGGCCACCAGAATCCAAGTTGGATAATAATTATCTAATTGTCCCTTCACAAATTGAACAAGCAACATAATTATGTCATAAATGCGAGAGACAGAGCGTTATGAAATAATGGTGTTCCAATCGTACTAAAAAAGCAATTAATATTAGAAGAAAGAAAATGAAGCAAAATTAGTAATACCAGCATGGATTATTTTTTTTAGCCTTTGGTGCAAACTGAAATGTCTATTTGAAACAAAGTCTTTTTTTTATTATTTGTTTTCAGATGTTTCATTTTGTGGAAAAAAATACAAATGGACGGGTGGTCTTCATTTTTTTTTAAATCGCGAATCGATTTTTCAAATAATTACCTAACCTATTAAGTATGAATGAGCAGAAGATTGACATCCATATAAATAATTAAAGTCCCTCATACCTCATGGTATAAGAATCACCCCATGTATATCCCTTGACTTTTTATAGTTTTTAAAATCATTGAGAAAACGTGACATAACCAACTTAAAAAAAGACTATCTCGAGGTGTTTTTCTGCTACTAAATCCAATGATATATAAAATGGCACTCTAAAATGGCAACTAAAAATGAAGCCAATTGGCCACATTGCGCGTAGTTTCGTCTCCCTCCCGCCGTACGGTGTCATATTTTCTTTCTCTTTCTTCACGCGTATAAGTAGTTCTAGTATTGTCGCCGTTTTTAATCGCCGCGATGTTCGTTCATGGCGTGTCTATATATAATACGTCATTGACTAAATCTCCATGGGTTTACTTTAATCAAAGTTAGAAAGCTAATTATTTCATGCACAAGAGTACAATCCATGAAGATTTTTTTTCATGAGGAGTCCTAAATTATTCTTATGGATGTCACTATCTGACCACACTAAAGTTTTATGACATATGACGGTAATGTATGAAAATATATTCAATGTAATATTCGTATTTATGTTAAATCATCTTTGTAATGTTCGAGAGATAATAATGACACTGATATCTCTTTCAATTCGCACCAAAGACAATTTTTTCAAGAAAAACACACCAATTCCTTACCTGTCTGTTTGATTAACACCTTTAAATATATATTTTTTACCCACAACCGAGCTGCTAGTATTACCAGTCATATTGAAGCTTACAATTCTAGACAGAAAAGAAAAGAAATAAAAACAAACACAGAAAAGAAAAATAAAAACAGTACTACTGGGAGGTAGGATTCAGCGTTTTCAGTTTTGCAGTGTAAATACAGAAAAAATCAATTTTTCAATAACCTTTATTGTTATTAATCATCTATTTGTTTCGGAAATTTGCGCTTAAATAGTTGGAATTTTTCACTTTTACACAGCAAAACTGATAACCCTTAAATAAAGAAAGAAAAAAAACAGAAAAGAAATAGAAAAGCCATACTACGGGGAGGTAAGGGTCAGCCCTTAAGAACCCATATGAGTTTTGCAGTCTAAAAAAGTTATTAATCGCCTTTTTAAGTTGGAAATTTGCGTTGAAATAGTTAGAATTTTCTACTTTTACACCGCAAAACTGATAACCCTTAAATAAAGAAAAAAACAAGCACAGAAAGGAAATAGAAAAACCATACTACTACTACGGACGTAAGGCTCAGCCCAAGCATTTTGAACCTTATTGGCATAGTGCATGGTTGCTTTTGCTTTCAAATCAATTTGACCTAAAGGGTCCAACGCTTCGGGACCTTACATAGATAATAAAGGTTAATAGAGGAGGCCTGACGACTTTGGTATCCATTGACGCGTGTCTGTGTACCAACCCTTTATGGATTTGTATTGTGATAGTCACCTGAATACCAAAGTCTTAAGGTATCGGAGACTTGTGTCGCCTAGTGTACGAAGGGCCTTACTAGGTATTGTGTGACATGCATACATTTGTTTTTATAATTATTATAAACTCATAATCGGTTGTCAAAATTTATAATATTAAATAAAGGGGAAAACTAATTAGAACAAAAACTAATTAAAAAACTAATAAAACCCTTTGCACGAAAAAAAAGAAACAAAGAATAGAAAAATGCTATGAATGAAAGATGGTACATGATTATTTAACCTCGAATTAAATAAACCCCTAACGCTGGGGCCACATTAACGGGAAATGCCGTTAATTATCACGATGATGGACGTTAATACGATAACTGTCTTACTACAAAAAAAGTTAAAGATCTGTTGAACACTTGTCTAAAAAAAAACTGTCAACTGCAAAATGGCATTTGACATTGATATAAGGGTCGTTTTGCAGTTGCACTTTTTAGACAAGTGTTCAATAGATCTTTAATTTTTTGTGATACAACGGTTGTTTATTGTTTATTTATACAATTTTACTACAGATTTACATTTATATTGTACCACTAGCTGATCCGGTAAACTTCGTGATACCTCACCTTTTAAACCTTCCCTGGACTTTCACAAATAACTCAAGACCAAAATTAGCCAAATCCGTCCAGCCGTTCTCGAGTTTTAGCGAGACTAACGAACAGTAATTGATTTTTATATATAAGAAGACTAGCTGACCGGGCAAACTTCGTACCGCCTCACCTTTTAAACCTTCCCTGGACTTCCACAAATAAATTCAAAACCAAAATTAGCCAAATCGGCCCAGCCGTTCTCGAGTTTTAGCGAGACTAACGAACAGCAATTGATTTTTATATATAAGATTAAGATACAGATATGATTTGTATTGGTACTCACATTCGCTACAAGAACACTCTTTAATCAGTGACAAACATAGGTCGAATTAGTCTATTATTATGAAAATTAACGGCATTTCCCGTTAGTGTGCCCCCCGCATTACTGAGTAGTTTTCCCTTAACCATACTTGACCAAATCCAAATGAGAAAAACGCTTAAGGTAGCTGATAAAAGAATAGAAAACATAAGCAACTACATTTAAATCCCGGGCTCTAAGCGATGTTCATAGGATAGCCAAAGCAGTTTTGTATGTATAGTTTGATTGTTGAAAATAATACCTCGTGGCAGTTTTTTTTATGCCAACGGCAAGAGGTTTTTGCCAACCTGCTCAATTGCATTGTTTCATCTCGCGTTTATATTTTTTCTTTCAGGAAAATAACCCGAACCACAAAATTACTAACTCACAAATTTTAGAACTCGGCAACATTTTTAGTTTTGGGGGCACCTCGAGGTTCGGTTTGATTATGTTTATTTAAACCCCGACAGAAATAGGTCGACTACGCCTTGGCCTGGCCTATTTTTTTTGAACATTATCTGATCAATCAATTTGTTTGATTCGTGGCTGACTTAGTAATTTTGTTGCTACTGTTTTTTGGTGGACAATAATGCTATTAAATAGAGTCGCTTTAAATAGCACCCTTTATTATTTTCAACCGATATCATTTTATGGGGAAATCATTCATGTGCAAGGCCAACTCGCACTTGTACGATTTTTTATTTTATTTTATCGATTCAGAATAACAAGGATTCGGCGCTATGGGAAATTTCAAACGGTACCGCCGCAGCTGTTGGCAATGTCAAACGGTGCCGTCACCGCTGTGTGAATTTCGCAACTGATGCAAACCGCTTTTGCTGCTTTTATACAGCAATTTTGCGACAGTTAAAGTAGTATACATAGTATTTTTATTTTAAGGATATTCCTTGGTTTGTAAACTACATCAAATTTTGTCAAAATAGTTGTTAAGGTGATTGTACACTCTTGGCGAGACACTCCGAGACACTGATGGGCTACGTGAGATAAATGATTTAATTTTGAAATTAATCTTGCATTTTTTTCCTTTCCGTCATTAGTAACTGGCTAAATTGAGAAGTCTAAAAGTGTCTCGGTAAGAGTGTATCGCCACCTTAATAATGTCTACGAGGTAAGGCCCAGTAAAAAAAAAAACTTTTAGGTATTTTTTGCTAATATCGGAGAAAATAAAATAAAATCTTGCCGAATACTTACCTCCTTGTTATATCCAAATCGGGCTCGCGGGGCAAATTATCATAAGAAATATAATAAATTATACAAATTACACTTATTATAATTATAATAAACTGATTTCTTCTTGAACGATACCATCGTTTCACCATTACTGTCATCTGAAAGAAAAAGAAAATTAGTTATTAAAAAAAAACCACATGAAAAATGTCACCGAATTTGTTTAAAGTACACCTGCTTTCAAATTTTAAAAAAAATACTGTGTTGATTGTTTAAGAGCGCTTATTCTGAAAGTTGGCAACGTCGTAAATAGTTGTCAAATATTAGCAAGTTTTAATTAATTTAGCAATATTACTGTATGGAAATAAGAAATATGGCTCTGTAGTGCACTAAAACATTGATAAGGGAGTGCAATAAGTAATATCGTAACAACAAATAAATAGTTTTAGATGTAAAAAAAGTATTTGGAAACCTTCCAAATGTCTTCTAGAAACCTGAAACGGTGACAACATCAAATTCAGTGTTTTAATTGCATTCCTATATCAATGTTTTAGTGCACTACAGAGCCTTATTTCTTATTTTCATACAGTAAATTAACTAAATTAATTAAAACTTGTAAATATTTGACAGCTATTTGCGACGTTGCCAACTTTCTGGTTATACGCCCTTAAGAGCGTAGCTCTACACAATTTATAACGCCCGATTATTTGCATAGAGGTTAAAAAAACATTAGCCAGCTTATCACAAAAATATATTTTGAACGCTAGTCTAAAAATAGTGTAATTGCAAAACGTGATAATATCAATGTGAAATGTTGTTTTGACATTGACATTTTTTTTAGACAAGTGTTACTAGACGTTTAATTTTTTAGTGGTAAAACGGAAAATGGTAAGAGGCGTTGAAAATTCGTGGCTAAATAATTACAGCTGCACAGGCAGATCTTCCGGGTTAAGCCGGCTTACCGAGGTTGGTCTGTGGATGGGTAACCATCTGTCATAGCGGGCTTCCTCCGTGCCTCGGAAAGCACGTAAAGCCGTTGGTTCTGGCTGTCATTTGTAGATCTTGGGCTAAAAGAACCCTGGCACAGCCAGAAGGCGTCGCGGCAGACCTTGTAGAAGATGGCGGGATGATCTTGACAGAACCAATGACCACTTTGGTCATGGATCGTGAAAACTGGAAGTCATGGGGAGTGGCCTTTGCCCAGCAGTGGGATGTCGGCTAGCAGTATGAGTATCAGTAAATGAATAATTAGATTTTTTGGTACACAAGCTTATAGTGAGCATAAATGATGTAAGATTTATCATGAAACATGGTGTTGTTGCATAGGTTTTTTTAGTAGGCAATTTGATAGCATCAATTAATTGGAAATTTAATTAGTCCGACAGCTAGAGTTTTGAAAAATAATGGATACGTATTTTTTCTTTTATTAAATCAATCATTGATCAATCATGTCTGTCAAAAATTCAATCATAAACCTAACGGATTAATTCGATTTACTCAGTAAAAAACCCAATTTTATAGCTTGGTTGATAAACTTTAATGAGTTAGCGGTAGAGCTACGATCGAACATACTTTTAAACAACATACATACACGAACTTACGCCTACTTCCCAATGGGGGTAGGCAGAAATACATGTATGTATCACGAAAAATCATAAAGTTATAAGCTTAGCTTGTTATGTTACCTGGTTGTCCGTTCAAAAAAAAGGTATTTTCGCGGTATACGCGCTCAATCCGCGCTTTCTATATCGTACATTTATTGATAAGCAGTTTGGCCTACCTAACTGTACACTGATTGTATTTTAAATAACTGGTGATAAAAATTAATTAAAATATTTTTGGAACAAAATACAACATGGTGTATAATTCTAGGAATCGATTCAGTTACTGATTTTGAATAAACTACATTCAGGTTAAGCATAACTAAAAATAATGTTGTATAACTTTAACACGGTAAAAAAACATTCATCATCATCATCATCTCAGCCATAGGACGTCCACTGCTGAACATAGGCCTCCCCTTTAGATCTCCACAATACCGGTTGGAAGCGACCTGCATCCAGCGTCTTCCGGCGACCTTTATAAGGTCGTCTGTCCATCTTGTTGATGGACGTCCTACGCTGCGCTTGCTAGTCCGTGGTCTCCACTCTAGTACTTTTCGACCCCAACGGCCATCTGCTCTGCGAGCAATATGCTGCTCTGCCCATTGCCACTTCAGCTTGCTAATCCGGTGAGCTATATCGGTGACTTTAGTTCGTCTACGGATCTCCTCATTTTCGGATTCGACCACGTAGAGAAACACCAAAGAAACACCGAGCATAGCCCTCTCCACAGCTGCTCGTTGAGCGACTTTGAGCTTTGAGACATGGCCATTCGCTAGGGTACCTACCCTAGCGAATAACTCAAGGCAAAAAACTCCATAAATACTGACTCTTCAAAAATGTTTCACAATTTTTTCATATCACCAATTTAAAAATAAATGTAAAAGCCCAGAAAGTCTAGACCAATATTATTTAAAGCGTAAAAAAAAACAATAATTATGCTCAGCTTGTCATTGGACAAGCGTGATAATTATTATGATGTCTATATTATCGTGTCAATGGGCGTCAATGTTGAATGATATACGCCAAACTGATAAAAGTTTGTATGAGGGTCAATGAATGACAGAGAGGATCAGAAAACCAAAGGATGTATTCTGATCGAACACAGTTCACTACATTAAATATTATAAAAAAACAAAGTCCTATGTCGCGTCTGTCTGTTCCAGATAAACTCAAAACCGGCCAAGTGCGAGTTGGACTCGCCCATGAAGGGTTCCGTAGTAGCAAGCAAAGATTAGGGATATAATTATATTGAGATTAGTAAGTAATATACACAAACAATAAAAATAACTTTGTTTTTCATAGTGTTTGTATGAATGGCAAAGTTATATTTGCGGTTTTTGAAAATGTACTATATCTCAAAAACTGCTAACTGTGTGTCATCCAAACCAATTTTCGTTGGTAGTTTTTGTTGAGGTCTACATTATATTTTTTTAGTTTTATCATTCTCTTATTTTAGAAGTTACGGGGGGGACACACATTTTACCACTTTGGAAGTGTCTCTCGTGCAAACTGTTCAGTTTAGAAAAAAATGATATTGGTAACCTCAATATAATTTTTAAAGACCTATCCATAGATACCCCACACGTAGGGGTTTGGTGAAAAAAAAATTTTGAGTTTCAATTCTAAGTATGGGAGGCACCCCCAAAATTTGTTTTGTTTTATATTTTTGTGTAAAAATGCTAATGCGATTCACATATTACATCTAGAGTCTGGCCAACGAAAGCTGTCCACGCAAAAGAGCGGGAAATTCAAAAAAATCAAGGCATGACAACCCCGGCTACACGCTGCCAAAACGGAGTTGATACTTGATATTATTCAAGACCAATAAGGGATATTATTTATATCAGTATTTCATATTGTTAGATTACAACCATAAAAATATTATCAAATAATGCCCTAGCAAATCCAGGATATGGTATTTTTAACTTCTGCATGCATTGAAGTCTACATCTCAACTTTCCTGGCACGACATATTATATCGAAAGGTTGAATAAAAAAAAGTGTTTTACTTAACGTTTATTTGAGGGAATAGTTACCTTTGACAAGGTTAAGTTACAATAGTTAAATCAACACAACACAGGGGTTACGAGTCATAATCGAAATCGGATTCTAAGTACTCTACACCTGATACTGTATAGTTTTGTTTCCTCGTCTTCGCCGTTAGTATTACTTAAAAAATAGAAAAACCGTGAAAAAAATTGTATTATTTTGTAAATAAATGCAAATGTATCAAGATGTTTCACCTATATGAAAGTTCAGTGATTTGACAATATTGACAGTCCAAAAACATTGCCATATCAAAAGTTTAGAAAATAGGTTGTGGACAGCTTTCGTTGGCCAGACTCTACCTACCGAGTTTCAACAGGATAGCTCTTATACTTTCGACAAAAAGTGGCTGTGACATACGGACGGACAGACAGACAGACATGACGAATCTATAAGGGTTCCGTTTTTCTTTTTGCCATTTGGCTACGGAACCCTAAAAACGACTGTACCGATTCTCATGCGTGGTAGCGTTTACAAAATATATTAAAACTCACACACACAAACACTCAGAACAGAAGCGTAATAACTAATAATTGCAAGTCATACAAATATTTGTTCCGTGCGGGATTCGAATCCGCGACACGCAGAAGTCGATCGCTCAGCCACTGCGCCTACCCTGTCGTCAAATCTGTGGTTTTTTTTTCTATTAGAAAGCTATATTGTTCTGGAGTCGAACCAGATGCAGCTGATTATCAGTATTTTACATGGAGCGACTGCCTATCGGACCTCCACAACACAGTAATTGGGTACTACGATACCCCATGGCAAGACTGGTTGTCAAAGACTAACAGTAACGACTGTCAAAGATCTACAAATGACAGCCGAGACCAACGGCTTTACGTGCTTTCTGAGGCACGGAGGAAACTCGCTATGTAATTAGTCCGACTTTTAGATTATTCAAAAATAAGGGACACGTATTTTTTTATATGTAAATTAGACAAAAAATGACAAAGATATAGCCTATTAAAGTTACGTGTGAGGTCACGCCGCGTGGCATTTTTTCGCGCGGGGTGACGTCACACGTAACTTTAATGGGCTATGTCTTTGATATTTTTTGTTTAATCGAAAAAAGAAAAAATAAGGGTCGAATATTTTTTTTATAATCTAAAATACGGACTAAATAGAATGTAATTATTTTGACCCTGGAAACTACCCTATGGTCGACCCTCGCGTCACACGACGCGACGCCCTCTGTATTCTCTACGACGCACCAGGGCATCGCGACGCACAGTTTGGGAACCCCTGCTATAGACTATATAACATTACGCTACAACAAATAGGAGCCGAGCAGCGGGGGTAACATTGTAGGGAGCAGCTAGTCTATGACTATTTACAAATATGAAACGCATCATAACTCGAGAGTGACGTCGAGAGCACGTGACGTCAGAAACCAGTAAAATTTTACTAGGTTAGGTTGAGACGTATTGCCAATTTTAAAACGCGTCGTATGGCTGTGACATGCGGACGGCCAGACAGACGGACAGACAGACATGACGAATCTATAAGGGTTTCGTTTTTTGCCATTTGGCTACGGAAACCTAAACATTAAACATTTATTGAATGACTCTGGCGGTTGAGAGTATGTCATGCTCACTCAAAAGTCTCGCTGATGGTGGCGTGTGTCTCGGATCATTTAGTTCCCTTCAAAATGGTTGAGGCTGAATGGTGCTGATATATGTGTCATGTTCGTGAACGGGCGCTGTCAGTTGGGACTGGTCATCTCTTAGCTGCCACGGTCTATTTTAATTATTAATACTTAACTTTATTTTTGAATTGTCTTTTTTATTTTTACTATGGACACTATTAACTTGCCACATCATTCTCACATAATGTACCATCTGATGATGAATGATGTAACAAAAGTTCTGTAATAATTTTGGCGATTGAAAAAGATTGTCCATGGAGTTTCTTGCTCATTCTTCTCCATAGAGATCTACGCTTTGGAATGAGCACCTACGGTACTTTCACAGTTTTTATGTCTTGTGACTGGGACTGTAGCACCATAACTATTTTTGTACTAGTTTTATTTGATGTCTTTTGACAATTCAAAAGTGCCTGTAATTGGCCTAGTTGAAATAAACGATTTGATTTGATTTGAATAATCTAACTGAAGATGACGACTGATTAATTCGATTTTTGGCAGATAAATTGCTATTGAAAGTATTGGTTCTTCTGTATAAAATGCTCAGTGATGTCCCCTGCAGTTTGGTTATCGTTGTTATAACTGTGCACGCCTAGTTTTAAACGTTCGCATTTTTATGATAACACCAGTGGCCGATTAGTGGTCAAATTACGGCCATAATATTAAGTGAATCAAAATACTTTTTGAAAAAAAAAAACTTTTTAAAACAAAAACTAACCGCCTTCAAAAACCACCACAAAAAGTGTGAAATAACTTTGAAGAAGCAGAACAGAACGACTCACAGTCGGGGCCCATTCAAATTTTACCAATCAAATCTTCCCAAGGGGCCCCGACTGTGAGTCGTTCTGTTCTGCTTCTTCCTGCTGTTCTGTTGGGCTTGTTTCTTTCTTTTTAGTTTTTATATAAGTTGACTTTTTTACGTATTTTTTAAAATTAGTTTTGAAGCAGTCGGGTTTTTTGTTTTTCTTTAAATATTTTTTTTTTCTTTTTGAGGTAAGATAAGACGGATTACGTTTTGAACCTACGACCTACATTTCGTAAGTCGGAGCTATTATCAATTATCACTGTCCACCATAAATAGGGTATCGAACGAACCGATCAATAGACAATCTGTTAAAGACTTTATTTTTTTTTATTTTGGACCAACCACGTGAATTTTAAGTACCTACATAGAAATCGTGTCCTGGCGAAGTCTGAAATTTTTTTTTCGGAAGTCAGTGGCTTTTTTTTTTTTTTTTGGGTGGCAAAATCATCAAATGAGTCCTCCCGCCCTGGGTGGGGCGGAAGGGACTGTCAGACTCTTACTGACTAAAATCCACCCGTGTTCCTTCGGATGCCCTTTACGTTCCGGGGCCACGGTATCCTGGATTAAGAAAAATCCGCGACCCCGGCAGGCATTTGGCCCCATAAAGGGCCCCGTCGGTGACGCGTGAAACACGACGCGCCACCGACCCGGGCTTGATCCTCGGTCGGACGGCGAGCATACCCATTACTCACCGTCCGCAAGCCCGCTCCGCCGCTGTTCAGAGGGACACGCGTTGGAGCGTCCACCCGACAGGCTATTCGCATACGGGCAAAGAAACCCCTTAGGCACACAGTGCCTAAGGAAGAGTTTTTGCCCGCATCCCAGGGTGCACCGGCCCGAAAAACTGGTCTTCCCCACAGACGTATCCGAGAGGGAACTCCAGTCCACGGGCGCACGTGGAGGTTTCCTGTCTTTTTTTTTTTTTTTTTTTTCGTTGTAAAATCATCAAATGAGTCCTCCCAGCCCCGGGCAGGGCGGGAGGGACTGTCAGACTTGTACTGACTAAAATCCACGGTGTCCTTCGGTAGCCCTTTTGCGTACCGGAGTTGCGGTATACGTATGTCCCGCGACCCCGGCAAGGCTGTGGTGGCCCTCTAAAGGGGGGCCCCCGTCATTGTGCTGACGCTCTTTGAGGCGCGCGTGGAACACAACGCGCCGTCGACCCGGGCATGGTCCATGGTCGGACAGCGAGTTGCCCTTTACTCGCCGCCCGCATGCCCGCGCCTACGGTGGCCGGAGATCGTCCCGCGACATCCGTCGCCGTGGGCGTCTACCACTGCGGCTGAGGGAGGACGCTGTTCTCTCCCTCGCGCGGCCCGCCTCCTCCTTCGCGAGCATGACTGCTTCGCAGAAGGAGGCGACCGCTTCCCACTCCGTCTCGCCCCGCAGCATGGCCTCGACCAATGCCGGGCGCGAGAGGTCTCCGCCTATCGCCGTCGAGAGGACACGGCGGTGCTCTGCCCAAGCGGGGCAGTCCTGCACCGTATGCTCCACCGTGTCCTCCGGGCGGTCCTCGCAGTGGTGACACCCGGGCGTTTCCTCCTTCTTTATCCGACACAGGTACCTCCCGAAGCATCCATGCCCGGTGAGGACCTGCGTCATGCGGTAGGTGAGGACGCCGTGGGACCTATCCAGCCACTCCTCAAAGAGGGGTCTTACAGCCGCGATTGCGGCGTGCCCGTACCTCGGTTGCGACAGTCGTTCTCTCCAAACTGCCCTGAGATCGCGCCGGAGCTCTTCCCGCCGCGCCTCGACTTCTCGAGGCATCGGGGATACACCCCGACGCTGCGCCTCCACGCGCCACTCATAGACGCGCTGGAGGGCAGTCGCCTCCAGATCCCAGGGCAGCGATCCGGCAAGAGAGGTTTCCTGTCTTAGCACCCCGAAGTCAGTGGCTTTGTTTTTTTAATTCATTTTTGCTATCTACTTCCGAAAGTTAAAGTAATTTCACACTTTTTTGTGGTGGTTTTTGAAGGCGGTTAGTTTTATTTTATTTTACACTTTTTAGTTCAAATATTCAACCGAAATCTTTGCCAAATATGTAATACGTAGTACCGGTAATAACACCATTCAAAAACACAATTCGTGAAAAATACCTACACATAAATAAAAACTACTGAACCAAACTAAAAGTGATGGTACCAAATGACAGATAATATACTATGTTTATCGAACAAAAATGAATTATCAAAATCCAGTAATGATGATACCTATGTGATTACGTTATCGTGCATAGATATGCGATAGCAGCAACCGCCTATGATACTGTCTTTTATTGAATCAATATTCTGATCTAGTTACCATGTGATCTAACCTTCCAAATAAAAGAAGAATTTACCAAGTCGGTTCAGGCGCTTTCGATGAAATCTCGGAACGTACCTCCTACGTAAAAAAGATTCCAGCGAATTGAGAACCTCCTCCTTTTTTCAAAGTCGAAAAACAAATCGCTAAATGTCTCTGCATAATATGGTCGCTGGACTAGCAAATTACCGTGACCCCAAAACGTAAAGGGCTGTACAAGGACACCGTAGATTTTAGTCAGTACAAGTCTGACAGTCCCTCCTGCCCTGCCTTCCTTGGGAGAACTTAAAGGAGGAGAGAAAAAGGAGCAAGTCTTTATCAGATTGTTCATTGATCAGTACCTATATTCGATACCAACTCGGCTGGGCAGCGTTCGGGAAACTGCGTAACGTTTTCTCGTCCAAAATACCTCAGTGCCCCAAGTCGAAAGTTTTCGACCAATGTGTGTTACCAGTGATGGCGTGTGGTGCCGAAACGTGGTCCTTTACTGTAGGCCTCATTAGTAAGCTCAGTATAGTCCAACGAGCTATGGACAGGGCTATGCTTGGAGTCACTCTGCGCGATCTACTCAGAAATGAGGAGATTCGTAGACGAACCAAAATTACCGACATAGCCCAACGAATTAGCAAGTTGAAATGGCAGTGGGCAGGCCATATAGCACGCAGAACTGATGGCCGATGGGGCCGTAAGGTTCTCGAATGGAGACCACGCACCAGCAAGCGCAGTGTAGGACGTCCACCCACAAGGTGGGCAGACGAACTTATGAAGGCCACAGGATCACGCTGGATGCAGGCCGCTTACAACCGGTCCTATTGGAAGTCTAAAGGGGAGGCCTATGTTCAGCAGTGGACGTCTTACGGCTGATATGATGATGATGATATTCGATACCGTGTGTGAAAAATGGTAGGTAATAGCCCCGACTCACGAAATGTAGGTCGAAGGTTCAAAACATAATCCGTCTTACCACAAAAGAAAAAACATCAGCTGTTGAACGCTTGTCTATAAAAAAGTGTTACTGCAAAAGGACCCTTATATCAACGTGAAATATCGTTTTGACGTTGACAGTTTTTTAGACAAGTGTTCAACAGATGTTTAACTTTTTTTTAGTAAGACGGTAGATGGTTTATCGATTGACTGTTTTTTGTAAATATTTAATTTATTACGACGAATTTGTCCAAAAAATTTAAATGATTTCGACTCAAAGGTTGAATTAATTTGAAATAATGCCCTTTACCTACTTTTTTTTCGTGGTTAAAACATCAAATGAGTCCTCCCTCCCAGGGGGTACGGGAGGGACTGTCAGACTTGTACTGACTAAAATCCACGGTGATCCTTCAATAGACCTTTACGTACCAGTGTCACGATTACTTGCTGATAGTCCCGCGACCCCGGCAGGCTTTAATGCCCTAAACTTGAGTTATTTTTATAACAAAAAAAAAAACACTTTTCACACACAAACTAATTAATTTAACAATGTGAACTGTTTGTTTTATAAAATTAAAAAAATAACTTTTTAATACCAACCCTGCTGATAGGCTGATTTATATTACGCTACGCACAATTAGTTTCAACGTACTTTTAATACTGAAAAATACAATTATTACGAATTATAAAGATAATGACTTAAAAAAAACCTTGATAAAATGTAGAAAACCAGTGATCGGATGTACAATCATGATAATATCATAATACATTTTATACCATCACCTAATTATCTTACACGTGCACTAGAATTTTGGAATCTTTATCTACTTGGACAATTTTACTATCGATCGTAGTACAGTGGCGTAGCGAGACATGAGACTATGAGGGGGCAAGACGCATTTGCGAGGCCCTTTTCTATTAGGACGAAAAATATGACATGCATCCACTGCCCGCGCGAGGCCCCCTTGTTGTAAAATATGACATACCTCCACTGCCCGCGCGAGGCCCTCTTGTTGTAAAATATGACATGCCTCCACTGCCCGCGCGAGGCCCCCTTGTTGTAAAATATGACAAACCTCCACTGCCCACGCGAGGCCCCCTTGTTGTAAAATATGACATACCTCCACTGCCCGCGCGAGGCCCTCTTGTTGTAAAATATGACATAACTCCACTGCCCGCGCGAGGCCCTCTTGTTGTAAAATATGACATGCCTCCACTGCCCGCGCGAGGCCCCCTTGTTGAAAAATATGACATGCCTCCACTGCCCGCGCGAGGCCCCCTTGTTGTAAAATATGACATGCCTCCACTGCCCGCGCGAGGCCCCCTTGTTGAAAATATGACATGCCTCCACTGCCCGCGCGAGGCCTCCTTGTTGTAAAATATGACTCGCCTCCACAGCCCGCGCGAGGCCCCCTTGTTGTAAAATATGACAGGCCTCCACTGCCCGCGCGAGGCCCCCTTGTTGAAAAATATGACACGCCTCCACAGCCCGCGCGAGGCCCCCTTGTTGTAAAATATGACATGCCTCCACTGCCCGCGCGAGGCCCCCTTGTTGTAAAATATGACAAACCTCCACTGCCCACGCGAGGCCCCCTTGTTGTAAAATATGACACACCTCCACTGCCCGCGCGAGGCCCTCTTGTTGTAAAATATGACATAACTCCACTGCCCGCGCGAGGCCCTCTTGTTGTAAAATATGACATGCCTCCACTGCCCGCGCGAGGCCCCCTTGTTGAAAAATATGACATGCCTCCACTGCCCGCGCGAGGCCCCCTTGTTGTAAAATATGACATGCCTCCACTGCCCGCGCGAGGCCCCCTTGTTGAAAATATGACATGCATCCACTGCCCGCGCGAGGCCCCCTTGTTGTAAAATATGACATACCTCCACTGCCCGCGCGAGGCCCTCTTGTTGTAAAATATGACATAACTCCACTGCCCGCGCGAGGCCTTCTTGTTGTTAAATATGACATGCCTCCACTGCCCGCGCGAGGCCCCCTTGTTGAAAAATATGACATGCCTCCACTGCCCGCGCGAGGCCCCCTTGTAAAATATGACATGTCTCCACTGCCCGCGCGAGGCCCCCTTGTTGTAAAATATGACATGCCTCCACTGCCCGCGCGAGGCCCGCTTGTTGTAAAATATGACATGTCTCCACTGCCCGCGCGAGGCCCCCTTGTTGTAAAATATGACATGTCTCCACTGCCCGCGCGAGGCCCCCTTGTTGAAAAATATGACATGTCTCCACTGCCCGCGCGAGGCCCTCTTGTTGTAAAATATGACATGCCTCCACTGCCCGCGCGAGGCCCCCTTGTTGTAAAATATGACATGCCTCCACTGCCCGCGCGAGGCCCCCTTGTTGTGAGATGACTTGATTCCTCCAAGTCATCTATACCAGAAGTGATTGCCTATCATCTTTTTACTGACTGGTTGCAAACTTGTGATCGCCTTTGTCAAGTTCTTTTCATTTTTTCTCTGAGCGGCAGGCTTTGGTCCTCTAAGGGGGCCCGTCAATAGACCGACCATAAAACTATTTTAGTAAAATTTCTGAACAACTATAACACCGGGCCCCGTCCGACTCTGTATTATATATTAACTAGCTGACCCGGCAAACGTTGTTTTGCCATATAAATAATTAAAAAAAAATTTTGGGGTGGACTACCCCTAACATTTAGGCGGATGAAAAATAGATGTTGGCCGATTCTCATAGATACCGGATAAGCACAAAAAAATTCATCAAAATCGGTCAAGCCGTTTCGGAGGAGTATGGCAACGAAAACTGTGACACGAGAATTTTATATATTAGAAGATAGATAATTGGTACATTTGTATGTATGGATGGATGGTAAATCAATCACAACAGAACAGCTGAATGGATCTGAATATTTGGCACAGAGATTTTAGTCTGAAATAAAAATAAATAAAGATGAATAATTACCGAAATTCTGTGCAAGCAGCAGTTTCCACCGTTTCTTCCTATGCAGTCTGAGAGTAGGCGACGCCACACCAGGTTTAGACCTGTTTCAGCCTATTGTGTAGCTGGAAAATAAAACAATATCTTATTAACTACTAGCTAATGATCGCGGCGCTGCCCGCATGAAGTTGGGTTAGGGGGAAACCCGTCCTTTTAGAAACTGTAGCTGTAGCCAAGCGATAATGCCATTTTCAACTTTAAATCCTAACGCATAAAAATGAAAAATCTATTAAAGATTATAGAGCGATTTCGTTCGTTCCATTCGCTATCGCTCAGCAGTCTAATTGATTTTCAATTTTATTGGCTTGGGTATTTAGTTGAAAATCTATTAAAGGCTTGGGACCAGTTGCATCATACATAACTTATGGATTAGGGGTCAACTTCCCACAACGAAACTTTAAATTGAAACCAGCGCCTCTACCATGAGTTACGATTACTCGATCATACGCATCGACCGCGTTTGGCGCTCTCATTGGTTGAGAGTTCATACAACGTTGGAGCGGGCCAATGAGAGCGCCAAACGCGGTCGATATCGATGATCGAGTATCGTAATGACACTCATGGTATGGGTTCAGCTCCACTTTTTTTTTATACTAAGCAACTGGACAATGGGAGTAATGGGAAGCTCGCTGTCCGCACAGAATTCCAGCTACAAGCTTGGAAACTGAAATAATGTTACTAACCAGCAAAAGGACTAGGCTTGCATAAGTTCAAGGTGGTATGTCTTTTTTTTTTAGCGTGGTAAAATCATCACATGAGTCCTCCCACCCCGGGCAGGGCGGGAGGGACTGTCAGACTTGTACTGACTAAAATCCACGGTGTCCTTCAATAGCCCTTTATGTTCCGGGGTCACGGTAATGAGATAAGTCCCGCGACCCCGGCAGGCTTCGGCCCTCTAGAGGGGGCCCCGTCATTATGCTGACGCTCTTTGAGGCGCACGTGGAACACAACGCGCCGTCGACCCGGGCATGGTCCATGGTCGGGCAGCGAGTTGCCCTTTACTCGCCGGTGGCCGGAGATCGTCTTCTGAAGGTGGTATGTCTTTGAATAATTCTGATTAGGTTAAAGCTTCAAAGTAGGTGGAGTTGACCTCTAATCTATGCATCAAGCAGATGCGCTGGTTTAACCTTCACAGGTCCTGCATCGTGGCAAATCTCATCCATTAACACACTCACATGCTAAGTAGTTATTAGTCAAGGAGATTTTAATAAAGTTCTTTGACGATTAGTGTCAATGTGATGTTGTTTCCGTAATCGATAATGATTTCATTGTGAGAAATTAATTATGCGTTACAATCAGTTACAGTTTATTATGATTTGTCATCATAGCAATGTTAATTCCAGTATAGGGTTGGTTTCATTCGGCCCACTGGCCCTGCCCCGTCAACGGGCTAGATGGGAAACATTGTATCATCGAGTTCGCTAGTTAAGTGTCGGCATCGGCATATTACGGGGTGGATGACACTGGATAAATTTCACTTGGTCGCATTCTCTGCTGCCCCTGACTCGGTGGTTCGAGCCTTCTCAGTAACGGTGTTAGGGTAAGGCGCGGTTAGGCGACCGCTTAGGGCGCCGGATATAAAAGGGCGCCACAGGCCACAGGTCTACTTAATTCTCGTTAATGCCCTTTAGCGAAAAAATCGTTAAGGTGGCAAGATTAGAATGGAACTCAGTGTCAAATTCGGAGCACTGCACTGCATGCATAGCAGTTTACGTGACCGAAAATCCTGGACCATAGAGAAAAACATTATCAATCTCTAAATAAAAACTGGTTGAATTTGACAAACTTGGCAACTTTGTCAACCGAAAATCGAAATGCAAAGTCAAAGTCAAAGTCAAAGTCATGGTAATTTCATTATATCCTTTTCCTTATTTCTTATGGGATTGAATTGCAGTTAGGGGGCGCCTTAGAAATCTCGCCCAGGGCGCTGGTAGTCCTGCCGGGGTCGCAGGACTTATCTCATTACCGTGACCCCGGAACATAAAGGGCTATTGAAGGACGCCGTGGATTTTAGTAAGTACGAGTCTGACAGTCCCTGGGTGGGAGGACTCATTTGATGACTTTACCACGCTAAAACAAAAAAAGGGGCGCTGGTAGTGCTAAAACCGGCACTGAGTCTGCTAGGTCAATCCTGCTTCACAGAGCTCCTATAACTGGTTGGTTTAACAAAAATAACCACGAAGAGGATGGCAAGGTATAACCTAACCTGACCAAGACGGGACGCGCTGAGTTTTGAGCTCGCTTCGCTCGCTCTTGTATCAATTTATACAAGACTCCAGCGGGGTCGATGAAATTATTCAATCTACCCCGTTGACGGGACAAGGGCAGCGGGGTGGATGGGACCAAGTCAAATTGATCCTGTCCCATCCACCCTGTTACATGTCGATGCCAACACTAGCAGGCTCGATGATACAATTTTTCCCATCTACCCCGTTGACGGGGCAGGGCCAACGGGTTCAATGTGACCAACCCTATTAAAGAACTTGTAACCTTCCAAACGTAAATTAATTCACTGAGCCACTGATATAATAAAATTCCAAGGTTTGTTTAAACATTCAACATTCTACGAAATTAATAATGTTTTGATAACATTCGGGTATTAAAATAATCTATGTTTGTAATTCTTCAATGTTTGTGAAATACTATATGCATGGCTATACTATAAGAATGTGTAGTATAATGATAAATCATCATTTATCGTTGTACATACACAGCCTTTTCCCTTTTTAGGGTTCCGTAGCCAAATGGCAAAAACGGAACCCTTATAGATTCGTCATGTCTTTCTGTCTGTCTGTCTGTCCGTGTATGTCACAGCCACTTTTTGTCGAAAGTATAAGAGCTATCCTGTTGAAACTTGGTAGAAAGATGTATTATGTGAACCGCATTAGGATTTTCACACAAAAATCAAAACAAAACAAATTTTGGGGGTGCCCCCCATACTTAGAATTAAAACTCAAAAAAATAATTTTCACCAAACCCATACGTGTGGGGTATCTATGAATAGGTCTTTAAAAATGATATTGAGGTTACTAACATCATTTTTTTCTAAACTGAACAGTTTGCGCGAGAGACACTTCCAAAGTGGTAAAAAGTGTGTGTTGTCCCCCCGTAACTTCTAAAATAAGAGAATGATAAAACTAAAAAAAATATAATGTAGACCTCAACCAAAACTACCAACGAAAATTGGTTTGGATGAGATACAATTAGCAGTTTTTGAGATATAGTACATTTTCAAAAACCGCAAATATAGCTTTGCCATTCATACAAATACTATGAAAAACAAAGTTATTTTTATTGTTTGTGTATATTACTTACTAATCTCAATATAATTATATCTCTAATCTATGCTTGCTGCTACGGAACCCTTCATGGGCGAGTCCAACTCGCACTTGGCCGGTTTTTTTAAGTATGATAAACTAGTAGTTAAACCAAAATACAGCAACGAGGAAAGGAGGACTTAAATCAAAGACAGAAAAAAGCTTTGCAAAAATTAACGAAGATGGCTTCAGACATAAAATCTCCACCCTAAATGATCTAGGATGGAGATTATTTGTCTGTACACACATTGAAAAAAATAATAAAGAAAACTACGGAATATAACAAAAACCTGTATACGGTATTCATTGACTACTATAAAGCTTTCAAAACCATAAACCGTAAAGACAAACATGGGAAGACCCTGAAACAGCAAGGGATAACTTCAGATTACATCGAGATTAATCAAAACTATCTACTCAAATAGCGAAGCGAGAGTACAGCTAGAAACACTGGGAGATGATTTTAAGATATTAAGGGGTGTATGGCAAGGGGACCCGCTATCACCAATACTATTTATGGCATTATTGGAAGGCATCTCCCACAAATTGCACTGGAATGGCTACGGATTCAACGAAAATGGCGTGAAACTGAATAATTTACTTAGACTATAAATATACGCCCCAATTCGCCTCAACCAGCCACTTCAAGAGAGTCTCCGCCATGGATTCCACCGTCAACAACATAATCCTGTTTGAGCAAAATCCAACACACAAGGTAAATGATAAAATTACTGAAAGACAAATGCACCAAAATGGGCCAAAAACTAATTATAAACTGATCAAATAGCTATGAAAATTGGGAACCAACCACTTAAATATGTACAAGATGTATTCGCACACGAAGGGTCCAGTAACTTATCTAGGAAAATCATGTCTGTTGTATGGAAGCCCTCTTACATATTTATTTTAATTTGTTTTGTGGTGTTTGTTGTTATAGCAGCAATAGAAATACATCATCACGTTTCATGATAGATAAAGCCTGATGACAGAGAGAAAGACAGACAACAGAGTCTTACCCCCGTATCTATAAACAAGTCAAAGGTTCTACTTGAGTAAATGTCATTATTTAAGAGACGATTTTTATTATGTAGTTTAATAATTGCTTGAAGTTTGAACTGTAAAAATATAGAATTCTTACCTTTGCTTTGTTTGACGGTTCCCACTTCGTTTAAGTTTATGTCTATTGCATAAAAAAATTGCATAAGTAATTGCTTAAGCTAAAGTAATTACTTTCACTCGACTATAGATACGGCTGTTAGAGTAGGGTCCCGTTGTACACTTCGTGTACAGAATGCAACCAGCAAATTGATTTAATTTCTAAGATAGACCAACAGAAGTGGAGATGGACATGATCCGAGATACACAAGAAAAATAAAGCAAAACTCTCACACTGGTACACCAGAGATGGCAAACGAAATCGAGGATGCCAACAAATTAGACGGCAAAAACCGACCCTAAACAAAAATTTGTATGATCTACAAGTGTTTATTTTGTGTCTGGGCGTTTGTGTATGTGAGTTTATTTATGTTTGTAAACGCACCCACGACACAGGAGAAATTCCTAGTGTGGGGCAATGTTCTTGTAAAAAAAAGCAAATAGGATCGGAAGATGACCTAACTCTCACTAACGGACATCACTGGAGCAGCGGTGGTTAAAGGAGTCCTATGCCAAACGGCACACTGAACTATGAGACTTTCTGTATGGAAGCCGAAACCAGCCAAACATGATATGGGCATTTTTAGATTTTTCATTTCAGTAGATGATGTTCATTTTTATTGTCTTTTTATGACCACTGAATGGATATTTTAAGTGACTTTTTTGCCATCATTGTGTTGTTCTTTCTGTGTGCATTTATGATACAAGTACCAAAATCAATCTACCTATTCTGATCTATGGCAATAACATATTATGGAACTTCTTTTTTTGAGTGTAAATAATTATCATACAATTAGCTAACAATTGGCTATGACCTCATAGCTACTAACAGAAAGAAGGGTTGATCTTTAAAGTTATCATTTAAAGTGCCGAAGAAAAAGTTACTTTTCCATTAGGGCCATGGGGACAATGTTGGGTAATACTGAACCTTTCCGTTCAAGGCATGCCTGACAATGTTGAGCGTGCACATCAGGCCTGTCATGTCAAATGAGTCCTCCTGCCCTGGGTAGCGAGACCGTCAGAATCTTATTGACAAAAAACCTCAATGTTCCTTCAAATGCCATTTGCATTCCTGAGCCCCCATGCCCTTTTAAGACAGTCCTATGAGAGAATATAGTGCAAAAAAAAATCTACTGATTTGATTTTAGGCTACTTTTTATTATAGCTCCTAAAAAAGGATTTCTACACATCAATACAACTCAGTAGCTATTTTTTTTTACTTTTGTTTTAGTTTAAAACTATATTCATAGGTAATAAAAATAAAATAAGACAATGAACATAATATTTTATTATTTACATTAAAAAACATTTTTTTTATAAAATTTATAGGTACTATTACTTCTTTCTTACAGATTTTTTCCTTAAAACGAGGAAAAACAAGTTTAAAATTAAATGCTGCTATCTTTCTGGTCAATTTTACGAAAAACGAGATTAGAGAATGGACTATTCTATTAAGTATTATTAAATGTTTCTAAAATAGCTAGTAATAATAATTTATAACATAATTTTTTCACTCACCTGGTTGTGGAAAATTAGAGCACAGACCACTTACAGTCGGCGTTAATTATACAATGAGATTCACTATTATTCACGTTGTATGAAATTTATTTACAAAGGATGTTTTAAAACATAATATTTAAACATTAACATTTATAAACCATATTCGAGACTGAGTAATTATTACTAGATTTCCGTTTCCAAATCTGAATGCGTGAAATGGTGAAAACAAATCAATCCCGATTCTTTCTTTCTTTTTGACAGTACTTTGACATGTGACTTGGAACTTTACGAAGTTAGTTACACATATTAAACTTCATAGGAGATTTCAAAATCGTACTTTAAATAATTCTTAATTAACAATAACTTATAATCTGATACTTGTTTTTAGATTTTTGTTAAAGAGTGTATTTTATTAGGGTTTCATTAAACTAAGACGGTATTATTGATCTACAAAGGCGCCATCTACAAATGAAATGAAATACCCAGTGTTTCGGTAACACTGGAAATACCAATCAATCTTTGTGAACTGCTTTTATGCTTTATCAACCATGTTTACTTGTATTATTTTGTAAAAAAAAATGTTCTACCAATATTTAATTAGCTTTAAGCACTTTAGCTACACCATCACTAGGTAAATATTGAGATTGTGAGGAGTTTATCATACAAACAGATAAGGCTGCGTCGGGGCAGATGATACTAATAACCAACGTAAAAAGCGATAATTTCAGAGCGAAAAGGAAGCTGTTTAATCAAATCAAATCAAGGCCAGCCAGACTGACCAGCCAGCCATTATCGAACAAATATAAAATAGTAGGTAGGTAGGTATTCCGAATTTAGGTTCATATTGACTGGCGTGAATTCTACACGCGACGCCATCTATTATCATAAATGAAAGTAATTGTTGTTTTCAGCGGGAAAAAGTGAAGATACGGTTTTTTTTCTTCGGAATCATGGAGGAAATTATATCTCATAGAAAAACTGTCCGTAGTAAATGCGTTAAATTAGGATAGCACTACAATCGCATCACCTAAAAAAATAAAAAAGAGCAAAAGGTTTTTTTTTCGTTCCCTTCAAAGAGTTTAAACTATTTGGGAAGGCAGAGATTTTATTTTTATTTTTTACCACAGAAAAATTTGAAGTTGCAGATGCTGCTATTCAGGCTATTTTCTCTAATCAACAAAAATATTTTTTTTTTTATTCCCCAACAGGCTAGCGCCATTTTTAGCGTTCCGTAGCCAAATGGCAAAAATGGAATCCTTATAGATTCCTCATGTCTATCTGTCTGTCTGTCCGTCCGTATGTCACAGCCACTTTTCTTCGAAAGTATAAGAGCTATCCTGTTGTAACTTTTTGTTTTCGCGTGGTATAAGCATCAAATGAGTCTTAACTTAACCACTGGATAATATTTATTCAATTTTTCCTGCTCTTCAATTAATAGGGTATAATATGTATAATTACGCTATTCCCCTTGGGGGTTTTTTTTGCGTAGTAAAATCATCAAATGAGTCCTCCCACCCAGGGCAGGGCGGGAGGGACTGTCAGACTTGCACTGACTAAAATCCACAGTGTCCTTCATTTGCCATTTACGTTCCAGGGTCACGGTAATGGAATAAGTCCCGCGACCCCGGCAGGCTTTGGCCCTCTAGAAGGGGGCCCCGTCATCTTGCTGAGGCTCTTTGAGGCGCGCGTGGAACACAACACGCCGTCGACCCGTCGCGGCGAGTTGCCCATTACTCGCCGCCCGCATGCCCGCGCCTACGGTGGCCGGAGATCGTCTTGCGACGTCCGACGCCCTGGGCGTCTACCACTGCGGCTGGGGCGGAGGGAGGACGCTGTCCTCTCTCTCTCACGGCCCGCCTCCTCCTTCACGAGCATGACTGCTTCACAGAAGGAGGCGACCGCTTCCCACTCCATCTCGCCCCGCAGCATGGCCTCGACCAATGCCGGGCGCGAGAGGTCTCCGCCTATCGCCTCCGTGAGGACACGGCGGTGTTCTGCCCAACTGGGGCAGTCCTGTCCTGCACCGTATGCTCTACTGTGTCCTCCGGGCGATCTTCGCAGTGGTGACACCCGGGCATTTCTTCCCTCCCTATCCGAAACTTCGTGTCCGGCGACGACCTGCGTCATCCGATAGGTCAGGACGCCGCGCCGTGACGTCTCTCCAGCCACTCCTCAAAGAGGGGTCTTACCGCCGCTATATCCTGTTGTAACTTGGTAAGTAGATGTATTATGCGAACCGCATTAGGATTTTTACACAAAAATAAAGTGGGGGTACCTCCCATACTTAGAATTGAAACTCAAAAACATTTTTTTCGCGTGACCCACACGTGTGGGGTATCTATTAGGGCTTGGATATCGGACGTTTTTTCAATTCCGGTATTGGGTTTCGATATTCGGGTTTTCAGTTCCGGAATTCCGGAATTCCGGAACTGAAAAGTGGCTTTGGATCCACTAGTGATAGTTTAAATTTTTATTGACTCATAACTGTAAAAAATTGCAAAGGTCCTAATTTTTTGTTATAAATAAATGTAATCTTATGGAATTCTTTTTCAGTAAGTATCAGAAACGCTAAAAGGTTAGCACACCTCAGCCGTGAAACTATCTAGGTGAAACCGCAATGCGCGTTCCACAGCTAAACCTAGCCAGACACGCCACGTTCGCCTCTCTCCTTCTCGCAAAGCAGAACCACCATTAATTGCTAGTGACAAACTTGTGTTCAAATAGAGAATTATCGTCTACGACAAAAGAAGACGAGATTTTGCTCTGGTCTAAACTATGAATAGACGAACATATTGAGTATATGAAATTACTGAAACGAGACAAAAGTCATGTTATTTTTGTAGTCTGGATGACTTAATAAATAAATTTTACCTCTATTTTGAACGAACCTCCTCAATTAAGTTTCTGTAAATTCAACTGATTTAGTGTCATTTTTCAATAAAATCATTCGTTTTGCCTCCAAAACTTGTACATTCGATACAGAAATTCACCGCGTTACAATAGGCAACTTTGCTATGGTTTTGTTTCGCGCGCCCTACAAATGACAGATCGGGTGGATCGTTCAGCGGTTTCGCTACTATAGTTTTGATTTGATTGCAAAAATAACTGACCAAAGAAAATCTCATTCTGCTTCTACACTCGTTGCTGGTATTGTTTTTGAATAAAGCCAAAATGCAAGGGTGTGTTATTAACCGCCTAAAGAAAAAAAGTGACTTCTAGTCACTTTTTAAGTGCGCAAATAGTTGTGTGTACTTCGTAGTAACCTAGTCAACTACCGGTCAAACGCTGCAACTTTGCCGTGATGCCCAACTTTGACTCCTTTGTTTCAACGCGCGAGGTTTATCAGTGATAACGCAGTGGTGGTTTATAGGTGGACGCCGCGTTGTCAAGGCAAAATTGCAGCGTGTGACAGTATCTGGCTCCAAGACATACAGTGCCAGTACGCATACGAACTAATCCTGTATGGTTTGGAATAAGCGTGCAAAACTCTAGATTCCAATCTATACGCGAGCAGTTGCATGCTTGCCATTTTGCGGTCTTTGCCATGAATGTCTGTGGGTCTATTCTAAACTTTGCATCATACTTCGGCAGAAGCCATATAAGCCCAATGTTTTACGCTTATTAACCCGAAGACACAGACGACAGACAGTGGAAACATATTTTTCCTACTCCTCCACTATTCTTTTCTGATTAATTTCGCGCAGGATCCAAGACCGGTAAATTCATTCTCCGGGACACGTCGAGCTTCATTGTCTCGGCGCTTTTCTGGTGGTTGCCACTGTTGATTCTGGCTCTCAGGAGTTGCAGTGGTTTGGGAATAGTGTGGTGGGTTTGTCCCAAAAAAAATAACCCGAAGACAGTCAACGCAAGAGGCACCCCAAGGTTCGGTATGGTTAGGTTCCTATAAACGTCGTAGATGGAAATAAGAGCAAAGCCCCGCTGAGCGGGGCTAAAATTTAACCTTGACATTAAAATTCGACTAAAATTTGACCGTCTTACAGCGAAGTCTCCGCCTCAGACATACTACACTCCTACAATTATTTCAATAAACTTAATCAAGTCATAATTATATCACTAAACTCTCTGGGCTCCTATTTCTGTCTGTAGGGCTTAAAGGAACCAAACCTCGGGGTGCCCCTGACGTCAGCCGTCTTCCCGTTAAAAGGCATAAAATAATAATAATAATAATAATATTCCACAACTATCACACAACGCCATCTAGTCCCAAGCTAAGCAGAGCTTGTGTTATGGGTACTAGACAACTGATAAACATACTTATATATTTCTAAATACATACATATTATAGATAAATTACACCCAGACACAGAACAAATGATCGTGCTCATCACACAAACATTTGTCCTGGGTGGGAATCGAACCCACGACCTCCGGCATAGCAGTCAGGGTCACGAACCACTAGACCAACAGGCCAGTCAAAAACAATGATTTTTGTCAGACGTAAGTGATGTAGTATAGTTTGTAACCATCCTTATTTATACGTACGCGTTATCCACGTTACAACTATACATGAAACATACGCAAAATTTATCTATAGATAGTAAATATAGTAATCGCAGATTAAAAAATAGGATTACAAAGCTTTTTGTAGATTGGAAATACGCAATGCCACCGTTGTCAAAAACTGCCACCTCTACTCTTATAATATATAAATTTAAAACTATAGTTTCCCTTCTACTTCATATTGTGGTAATTTGTTGCGTAACAAGCCGCAGAAAAAAATATTATTTTCTTCAATATCGAAACTCCGGTATTGATCTCGCCAATTCCGGAATTGGACACGATATTGAAAAGCTTCGGAATTCCGGAATTATACCAATTCCGGAATTCCGGAGGCCAAGCCCTAGTATCTATAGATAGGTCTTTAAAAATGATATTGAGGTTACTAATATCATTTTTTTTACTGAACAGTTTCCGCGAGAGACACTTCCAAAGTGGTAAAATGTGCCCCCCCCCCGTGCTTAACTTTTAGAATACGAGAATGATAAAACTAAAAAAGTATATGATGTACAGACGCCAGCACATCAACCTACCGCAATCTGCCAAATTTCTTCAATAGATTTTCGACCTTATCACAATAGTGGAAGGTTAATGTTCGATTGGTAAAATCTGCTGGCGTCTGTACATTACCATGAAAACTTCCATTGAACATAGGTTTGAACGAGATCAAGTACCTAATTAGTTTTTTGAATAGGTGCGTCGTAAATCGTAAAGCGCAGTTTACCTTTCAAAAGTTAAAACCAACTACAAGAACTTTTATATTATGTTACTTGCTGCTACAGAACCCTTTATGGTCGAGTCCGACTCGCACTTGGCCGGGTTTTTTGAACTGTTATTAGCGCGATGAGGAACTGTGCGGATGTACCTATTTGATACTGTTTTAATTATTTCAATTGTTTTTAGGGTTCCGTAGCCAAAAGGCAAAAACGGAACCCTTATAGATTCGTCATGTCTGTCTGTCTGTCTGTCTGTCCGTCCGTCCGTATGGACCGTATGTCACAGCCACTTTTTGTCGAAAGTATAAGAGCTATCCTGTTGAAACTTGGCAAATTTTGGGGGTGCCCCCCATACTTAGAATTGAAACTCAAAAATTTTTTTTTCACCAATTTCATACGTGTGGTATCTATGGATAGGTCTTTAAAAAATATATTGAGGTTACTAAAATCATTTTTTTCTAAACTGAACAGTTTGCACGAGAGACACTTCCAAAGTGGTAAAATGTGTCACCCCCCTGTAACTTCTAAAATAAGTAAATGATAAAACTAAAAAAAATATACAATGTAGATCTCAACAAAAACTTCCAACGAAAATTGGTTTGGATGACATACAGTGAGCAGTTTTTGAGATATAGTACATTTTCAAAAACCGCAAATGTAACTTTGCCATTCATACAAACACTATGAAAAACAAAGTTATTTTTATTGTTTGTGTATTTTACTTTCTAATCTCACTATAATTATATCCCTAATCTATGCTTGCTACTACGGAACCCTTCATGGGCGAGTCCAACTCGCACTTGGCCGGTTTTTTTTTAACATAATATACCTACGAGTACCTAAAACAATATTGAAGTAGGTACTTATATGGGTGTTAAATAAAAAACTTTTTAAAAAAAAATGTAACCGCCTTCAAAAACAACCACAAAAAAGGGTAAAATAACCTACAAAATAACTTTTCTTTCAGAAGTCGGTGCCTTTGTTTTTTTTTTTCATTTCATTGTTTTTTTGCCACCGACTTCTGAAAGAAAAGTTATTTTGTAGGTTATTTTACCCTTTTTTGTGGTTGTTTTTGAAGGCGGTTACATTTTTTTTGAAAAAGTTTTTTATTTTACTCTTAAATAAATCATTCTCTCTCAAGTGCACAATAAGCTAATAAAATTCCCTATCTCAAAAACTACTGAACCGATTTTGATGAAACTTACAGTATTCCATAAGTTAAACAATACTTAGTACAACATTTTTGTTGTACTAAGTATTGTTTAACTTGAAGAATTACTTATATCGGACTTGTAGTTCCAGAGATATGCGAACACAAACTAAATCAGTCGATGCCTACTCCAAGCCGTTGAGGAGTTGTACCTTCCATCATCAGCTCATCCACCTGAGATGATGATTATCAGATGCAAATACTTGAACAGCTTTAGAAAATATATGAAAATGGTACTATGTGCCTATAAAATTTGAAGGTTGCCCTCGATTTCCCTGGGATTCCATCATCAGATCCTGACCTGATGATCATGGGACCAATTGGAAAGTATACCCTTTCAAACAAAAGAAAAATTTTCCAAATCGGTCCAGGCGTCTTCGAGAAATCGGGGAACATACATAAAAAAAAAAAAAACCGGCCAAGTGCGAGTTGGACTCGCCCATGAAGGGTTCCGTAGCAGCAAGCATAGATTATAGATATAATTATATTGAGATTAGTAAGTAATATACACAAACAATAAAAATAACTTTGTTTTTCATAGTATTTGTATGAATGGCAAAGTTATATTTGCGGTTTTTGAAAATGTACTATATCTCAAAAACTGCTAACTGTATCTCATCCAAACCAATTTTCGTTGGTAGTTTTGGTTGAGGTCTACATTATATTTTTTTTTTAGTTTTATCATTCTCTTATTTTAGAAGTTACGGGGGGGGGGACACACTTTTTACCACTTTGGAAGTGTCTCTCGCGCAAACTGTTCAGTTTAGAAAAAAATGATGCTAGTAACCTCAATATCATTTTTAAAGACCTATTCATAGATACCCCACACGTATGGGTTTGGTGAAAAATTTTTTTTTGAGTTTCAATTCTAAGTATGGGGGGCACCCCCAAAATTTGTTTTGTTTTGATTTTTGTGTGAAAATCCTAATGCGGTTCACATAATACATCTTTCTACCAAGTTTCAACAGGATAGCTGTTATACTTTCGACAAAAAGTGGCTGTGACATACACGGACAGACAGACAGACAGACAGACAGACAGACAGACAGACAGACAGACAGACATGACGAATCTATAAGGGTTCCGTTTTTGCCATTTGGCTACGGAACCCTAAAAAGATTCCGACGAATTGAGAACCTCCTCCTTTTTTTGAAGTCGGTTAAAAATTAACTGTAGGAATTTCGTGTACGTACTCTGTATCAAAAACCAAATATAATAAAAAATAGACATTTAAAAAAAGTACTTTTGGCCAATTAATAAGGCCCATAAAATAAGTTATTTGTACGCTGTTTGTACTCGTACGTATTTCGATGATTTGCCAGTCCAAAGTCTGCAACACGGACTGTTCCGTGGTCTGCAAAATGTGATGGGAAAGTTGGAATCAGCTGTGAATGCAACACACAGGTGAACGAACTCAAAGCGCAACTAAATTCATAAATTTGGCCAAAAAAAATGCTCGAAAGTAATATTTTTTTTTGGAATAGGTATGTTTGGGTGTTTGATACAGAGTACGCACACGAAATTCCTGCAGTTAATTTTTAACAACTTGTATAATTATAAGTTAACCGACTTCAAAAACGACCACGAAAAAGGGTAAAATACCTACCAAACAACTTTTCTTTCAGAAGTCGGTGGCTTTGCTTTTTTATTTAATTAAGTTTTTTGCCACCGACTTCCGAAAGAAAAGTTAGGGGGGGGGGGCGTCAGATTGCTGACAGCACTTTGAGCGCGCGAGACCCAGGCATGTTCCAAGATCGGTCGCCCGTTGCTGTGGACGTCTCCCGCGGCGGCTGGGTCATGAGGTGGAGGCTGTCCTCTCTCTCCCGACCACTCCTCTCCATGTAATTTCCAAGAGGTTAAGTAGAGACTATAGAAACATCCTCATTTTGCCAGGAAGTTATGTTATTATATAAGGGAGCGAGCCAATAGCCGTCAACCGTACACAAATATATACTTTATGGCTGATACTGAGGAATTTGTTATTGAAAAACCTAATAACACTATTCGAACTGGGAATCGAACCCAGGACCTTACGCTCAGCAGACGAGCTCCAGACAACTACACCTACAAAATTATACATAGCTAAGTAGTTACCTAAAACTACTATCATAATAATATGTATAACTTTGAGAATGTGTGTTACGTAACACAATTTCGCTGAGTCCACGACGTATGTAACATGTTTTAAGCAGTTGTCACAGCGCAGGCGATTAGCGAGTAGAGTGAGCAATTGGAACAGCTATGCTTTTCTCTTCAAGAAATATCATCGCTGGACTCTACGACGAGTCGGCTTTGAGATCGTCCGATCGTGCAGCGCGAGCGGTGAGCGCTATAGTGTCGCTGTCAGCAGCTTCATCATCATCATCAGCCTATACATGTTCCCACTGCTGGGACACAGGCCTCCATGAATGGCAAACGTTAGTCCTAGTGTTCCACGCTGTCACAAGGTTATCCGATAGATTTGTCGCTGGAATATCAGCAGGTGTCTGAGTGTAACGGGCGATCACTCGCACTACTCGCTCGGCTTCAAATTACTACACGTGGTGTTAGTCTCTCGGCGTGAGTTCTGATTTTCTGACCGCCAAGCGAGAATCGCTGAGCGAGTATTATTTTTCTGAACATAGGCCTCCCCCTTAGACCGCCACGCCGAACGACAATTCGCCACTTGAATCCATCGGTTGCCCGCGACTCTCACGATATCGTCGGTCCTCCTAGTGGGAGGCCTACCTACGCTGCGTATTCCGGTCCGTAGACGCCACTCGAGAACTTTTCTTCCCCATCGGTTATCAGAAACGTCATATTCTTATTTATTTCTTGAGCGAGAAGAGGCTGACGGTTAGTCGCTTCCTCGCTTGCAGTGGGACATCTGCCTCACGATACGAAACAGCTTTCGCTAAGACGTCACTCGTGGCGCCAACTGCATAGTAAAATTGTAACTACTTTGCTAAAGTGACTTCACGATTCCGTTTGAGATGGAAAGAAAGAGCATGGTGGCATGGGTTATAGCCGCTGTCAAAATCTGTCAGTAGATGGGTGGGTTTTTGACTGACAAAATCTAATTAGGCCGTCAGCACAGAATACATAATACTCCGTCATTTAATATTATCAAAAAATATTTGACTCGATTTTTTTGTATTACGTAAACCAAATCAACGAATATACGACACTTTTAAATTGCCAATACGTCACAATCACAAGCAAATACAGTTTTTACTTGCTTCTGACGTCATGAGCCCCCGACTCTCGAATTTTGACGCGTTATAGCTTTGTAAATAAAAGAAAAATTACGTGTTCATTATTTCACAAAACTCTAGCTGATAGACTAATTACATTTTGCAATTTATTGATTCTGGCAACATCCCTATTTTATACCTACTTACCGAATTATCTCCTTGATATTCGACAGACAATGTATGGTAGGCTTCAGAGAAAACTCACCCCCTTTGTTAGTGACATCACTTACTGTACGATACCCCTTGGTAGCTGTCGTATTTACCCAGTGCAAACTGAACTATAACGTGCCGTGGTCGAGGTCAGAGAGGCAGTCGCTTCATGTCGTATTAATACCTAAGTCAGCAAGAGATTTCTCTAAAAAGTGCATTCTGATTCCACGACCCGAGCGCTTCAACGACTAGAAAGAAACTGTGACTACCTCCAAGAAGCGCGTTTGGAGGTCTCAGCCGCAGCAACAGCGCCAGCACATCCCACTTGCAACACGATGAGGACACGCAAGGGTGTCGGACTGTCGGTGAAGGTTGAGTCCCATACCTAATGTCTACCCACTTTCCAATGCAATAGCGTCATACCGTCTGGTCTCTTCCCATCATCACGTACCGAGCCGAATTTTGACCTTGAATTGGCACAGATACGGTTTATAGCCAAAACACTGATACAACGATTAGTATCATTATGTTTTTCGTTGTACATCTTCCTTGTATTGGCTATGATGTATAATTTTCCATAACAAGTCGAATGCACAATAGTATTCGTCATTCAGTATTTCAACTAGAAACAAATGAATATGATAAGACTGGCCGGCCAGTCGCCAGTCTTCCAGATTTGTCAGAAGCCTGTCGCATCAAGACAAACGCAGGGGACCATCATTTGAAAGGAATTTCAGCTTAAAGCTGAACAATCATGTGTAACACTCAGGAATAATGGCGTGGTAAATAATTGTAGACGGTATAAATGCAATCATTATATTTCCTTTCTTGAACAAATTATGTAGAGTCTCATGATAGGCACACTCCTATTTTCCATGGCTAACGGCTGACTGACAGGCAACCATAAAGTTATATTGCTCTGTATCTGTAACAACTGTCACATCATTCCCTGTAAATAAGACTCCTTGGTCACATCCTCTCACTAGATCAGGCCTGATCTCGTGGAAGGATGTGACGGCATGGCTAGCGGCTTAGCAGGCTTGCTAAAAGGCTTTTGGCATTGGCTGGCTGGCTGCGGTTTACTGGCTATGCATGGCGGTCCGGCCAAGGCTGCGGTTATCTGGCTATGGCGGTCCGGCCAAGGCTGGGCTGCAGAGGCGATATCTTGCTAGGCGTTACATTCTAGCTGGCTCCTGTTAACTGGCTATGACTGACTGGCCAAGGCTGAGCTGCAGAGGCGATATCTTGCTAGGCGTTACACATGGTAATGATCCAATATGGTGTCTAAAAATAGAGTAATTGTTTGTACATTGTGACGGCTTCGCGATCCCACCGACGGTGGTAGGTTTCACCAAGGCTAGGATTTTCAATTCCTTCTGCGTTAGCTTGCTCCATCTTAAGGGAATCTTCGCTTGAGATTATAGAAGTTTGAGGATAAAACAAAAAAAAAATATGATGATTTTCCAACCTTTAAAGATTCCGTACCATTAAGCAAAAAAATCATGTCTATTCTAAGGGAGCCCCCTAAAATATTCATTTTATATTGTTTTTTTAGTACTTGTTGTTCTAGCAGCAACAGAAAAACATCATCTGTGACAATTTCAACTGTCTAACTATCAAGCTTATGAGATACAGCTTGTTGACATATGATTATTAGTAATAGGGTAGGGTCCCGCCCGTTTTACCCTTAGGGTACCCGGGGTCGCGGGACTGTCTCCGGGGTCTAGGGACTGTCTTATCAGGTAACCGTGGCCCTGGGTCGTAAAGGGCTATTGAAGAACACCATAGATTATTTAGTCGGTATAAGTCTGACAGCCCTCCCGTCCTGCCCTGGGCGGGAGGACTCATTTGATGATTTTACTACGTAAAAAAAACCGTTTGGGTACGGAACGAAGGGCGTAGTTGATTTACTGGATATCTTTATACTGTGTCGAGAGGTCCGCAATGTCAAGCCCCAATGACCTTTATAGTTACGATACTGCCAATGTGGACTGTGCCAGTGTGTTGTGAGCCTTTACTATGACATAACGTGTTGTGCCGCGCCAGTGATTTGAAACAACAATGATTTACGTAAGTATTTTTATATTATTTCATTTTGAACTGTGTTTGTGTTTTTGACGTGTGATCTTTCTTATTACTTCTGTGGGAGTGTTTACGTGAAATACGGACGTGGAACAGGATTAGGGTTTGTTCATACCGAGAAGCGACGAGACGCAATGTGACGATACTGGAAATGTGTCATCTTTTCGAGTAGTAAATAAAGTTAGATTTTAAATCGCTATTTAAACGTGCGCCATGGGTAAAATATGTATCTTTTCGTAACTAAACTAATATTATAAAGCGGAAGAGTTTGTCTGGTTGAACGCGCTAATATCAGGAACTACTAGTTCAAATTGAAAAATCCATTTTGGGTCGGATAGTCCATTTATGGAGGAAGGCTATAGGCTATATAACATCACGCTATGACCAATAGGAGCAGAGCAGTGGGTAAAATCGCGGGGAACAGCTTTAGTAAATAAAGTCGCTCTATTGAAATGTCCGCAGCATCACGTCTCGTGTGAATTGACCCTGAGACAAATTAAATAGCGTGAAACACATAGCGCAATTTGATATAACCAGTGAGCACACGAAGGTGGAGTGGGCCGTAGATTTAGCCAACTCATGAAAATTTCTGTCTTTGGATGGATGAGCAAGGTCAAGCACCGCTTCTCTAGGTCTGTGTTTGGATAGGTCACCAAAGATAATCAACTCTTGCTGAGGTCTGTCACTCCTGCAGTGATATTCTATATAGTTTGCTATTCACTACGGCTAAGTGAATTGCAATTCATAAACTGTCAATGTCAGAAGTTCTTAAGTCCGACAACCAGTCTTTCCATGGGGAATCGTATTACCCAGTTACTGGGTTGTGGAGGTCCGATAGTCAGTCGCTCCATGTACAATACTGATATTCAGCTGCATCTGGTTCGACTGGAAGCCGCGGCTAGCACAATATCGGTCAAATGAATATTGTTCTTGTTTTATACTTTTCAGTAGGTAAGTACGCGTTTTTTTCGTAGTCGGGTTTTAGTTATTTTTAACTTATTTTTTATTTACCTACACTATTTTGGGGTTATATATTAATTATTTGATATAATAGTAAAAGCAAAGTAACGAGTGAATTTAAAATGTACCTTCATACATACCTTCGTACATTCATTATAGCCTTTTCATTTGATACCCATGTTGACATTGTTAGAAACAGGCAAAGTACTTAGCTAGTAAAAGCTATATAATATATATTTCAAGTGTGCTCATCAAGCCCTTTAATTTGATACCCATGTCGATACTGATGTGCAACAAAATTTTTTTTTCGGTTACGACTTTACATCCCCTAGAGGGCGCCATTTTGGATTTGGTGACACGTCACCTACCCTATAACCAGTGGACAACTGAGACGCTTCTAACGACACCTCATTTGTTATGTAATGTTAAGCAGTTTAGAAGTTATGAGGGAACAGACAAACATACATACCAGTCAAAATCATAACCCTCCTTTTGGCTTTGCCGTAGTCGGGTAAAAAGGCCAGGTAGATGATGGATGACCCACCCAAAGTGACACTGCCTCTCACACACAAGATTCTGAGGTCTAAGTTGTACCAACTTTGAGGGACCCCGATTAATCAGACTGTGTTGTTGTTACGTCTCTTGATAACTCTGCTCGTGACCGATTGCCATTGAAATTGAAATTGTTTACTGAAATAATTGACGTACAATAATATTTACAATAATATAGCCTTGGAACTATCGGTGACTTATCTTATTTATAATAATAATAATAATAACGAATTAATAATAATAAATTCGAAGGTGAGGAAGTTCTCATTGCTAGGATCCCAAACGATATGCCGTTTGAGTTTAAACGACCTCAATTTCCGATCCGTCTTGCATTCGCCATGACCATTAACAAATCACAAGGCCAATGCTTGAAAGTTTACTGGGAGTACCTCCACGCGGTGAAGGCGGTAAGACTTTAGGACTGATTTTCGATGACGATGGTATATCATTAAAAATCTGACTGTACTGGCCAGAACTCTCATTTATTATTTACCCGGGCTCTATTGGACATCAGACGTTTCAGATCTTCGATTTTGACGACTCCGTTGTCGCTGGCATAAGCAACAGGATCCGCGTAAGAAGTCGCGGGCAGAAGCTAGCTATTTCAAGCAGTAATTTTCTTTGAGCATAATGTGCAAAATGAAAAAGTTGACAATGAAAATAAAAAACCGGACTCAAAGATAAAATTGGAAACATACGTACATAAAATGTGTCACCTATGTTGACTAGAAGCCGAGCCAGAAACCTTATCACACAACCACCATCTCCGGGCTCGTCGCTCAGCTCCGCCTCGCCGCCGCCGGAATCCAGCCCCACCGTGAACGCTGTGACACCGGCCGTGGCAGTTGCGTCGAGTTCGAGCGACGAGTATTTCTCCCCGCCAACGACACCACCACCTGCGCGCCGACGGGGAGGTCGCCGGCCACCGGAATGCTTCGGACCTCGAGGCCCATCGGCCTCTGATAGGGTCCCAGCTCCCGGCGGTAGTGTGCAGCGCATGCGATGGACTCAATCCATCAATGAAAATGTCATGCGCTCATATTATGGGGCTACAGAGGGAGGAAACAACCTGACCGCGTACCGTGTTCGGATGCTCTCTCTGTTTCAGGTACTTGAGCCAGCTGTCAACGTGTCGGCACAACGACTATCGGATCAGGTGCGGGTCATCCAACGTAACCGTATGTTGGACGACTCTGTACTTGATCGCTTGCGAATTGAAATGCAGAGGAACCATGTCATTGCTCCACCGTCGCAGGCTGTGGCTCCACCACAGTCCAACCAAATACCCAGCCACGATGACGGAGTGAGCGATGACGTGGTTACTAATGTAAGTATCCAGTGCAGTGAGGAAATGAGGAGTACTTTGGAGGGTGCGATTCAAGAGTATCGTTTCATGTCACCTGAACTTAGACCACGGTTACCTCGTTTGCCCATGCATAACAGAAACAGGATGCTGGTGGCTGTTCTGGATTCGCAGTTGTCAAGCTATTTTGATAACTGCGAAGACCTTACTGATGCTCATTCAATCCTGTATTGTGCGGCTGTAGCGGCATGTCGTGTAGCTCATGTAAAATTTTCAGATGACAGAGCTACACGACCTAAACCAGCCATACCGGTATGGCAGTACAGGATTGAACGACGTATTAGTGGGGCCAGAACACTCATCGGCAAACTCATCTGTTTCAGAGAGGGCAACACTCGCCCCAGAGTGATGCGCTTTGTGAGACGGGCATTCTCGGGGACTGATATAAATCCTCGGGATTACCTTTCCCGTATCACAGAGCGCATCGACTTCCTGAAACAGAAAGTGTATGCATGGGCAAACCGTATCCGTAGGTATAAGCGGCGTATGGAACGATATAATCAGAATCGCGCGTTCCAAAGGGATGAAAGGTGGGTTTACAGGTCATGGGAGCGACCAGACCAAGGTGTGGCTGGCGGGGATCTGCCAGATGATGACGCCATGTGTTCATTTTGGCGTAGTATCTGGTCGGTACCTGTCAGCCATACTGAAGGTGAATGGACCGGAGACGTCGAGCGAGCGTGCGATGCTATAACAGATATGGAGGCAATTTTAATAAGCCCCCAAGACGTAGCACGTGCAGTCCGTCCGTTACCGAACTGGAAATCTCCAGGGCCGGACGGACTGCACAACTTTTGGATCAAATGGTTTAAAAGGTCGCACGTTCGCCTGGCGTCTTTGTTCCAGTCAGCCTTAGAGTCTGGATCGCTACCCGATTTCCTGACGACAGGAGCAACCCACCTGCTCCACAAATCAGGTAGTACCGCGGAACCCAAAAATTATAGATCGATCACGTGTCTGCCAACTTTATATAAAGTTCTTACATCCATTTTGAGAGCTAAAATTAGTAAACACATTGATGAGAATTCTATCATGTCTGCTTCTCAAAATGGATGTAGAAACGGGTCCCGCGGTACTAAGGAGCTGCTCCTCATTGATATTGCCATTAGCCAACAGGTTCGCCGTTCTCGAAAGGATCTAGAATAGAATAGAATAGAATAGAATCATTTATTTGCCTGAAATATGGTATTTTACAGATTTTATAAAACGTAAACAATAGCTCTTCATATTCCGCCAAGTCCATTCGGCATGCAAATTTTGTAACAATAACAAATTATTTATTTTAATTGGCAAATTTACACATATTAAAAATCAAATGTTTTTTTTTAAAAACTTATGAAATTGTTTAAGTACATTTAATTTTATAAAATTAATGGCATAAAATTAAGTATTCATAATAAACACTATGTACAGTATTTTCTTTTAAAGCAAATCTCCTATTTGTCTTAAAATCTAGAAATTCCTTAACAGTATAAAAACAATTTTCTATAAGCCAAGATTTGAGATGTTTTTGAAATAAGCTGGTTCGCAGTTCTCTTATCTCCTTCGGTATGTTATTGAATATCTTTATTGCCATTTGGCTTGTGTTTTTTTGGCAGTATGCTGTTCTACATCTTGGCTGATCTAATTTAGTTGGATCCCTTGAAGTTTTGCCCACCTTATAAACATTAACGCTGTCGGCTGTACTAAATAAATTATGGTGTTTTTTTACAAATACTCCCATTTCAAGAATATATAAGCATGCTAATGTTAATAAATTATTTTTTTTAAAGACCGGCCTGCACGATTCTAATGGGTCTATACCAAACACCGCTCGCAAACATTTTTTTTGCACAATGAATGCTTTATTGCTGTCAGTGGAGTTACCCCATAGAATTAAGCCGTATCTTATCACAGATGTTACATATCCATGATAAGCCAATAGAGCAGCATTACTTCCAACAGTTTTCCTGAGATTTCTAAGTGCAAAAGCAAAGCTGTTTAGTTTATTGCAAATATGTTCAACATGTTTTTTCCAATTACAATTTTTATCAATAACTATGCCTAAAAATTTTGTATGGTTAACTTCTTCAATTTCATTATCACAGCTAACAATTTTCACTGCTTTATTTGTTGTTTTATAATTAGAGAAATTAATGTATTTTGTTTTGGAAACATTCACACACAAATTATATTGTTCCAACCATTTTGTTATAGCTTCTACGTCAGCATTTAATTTATCTTCAAAATTTTCATTTCTGTTTTCATTACTAACTATCAGTGAGATGTCGTCTGCAAATAACACGCACTTACTCTTCGTCACTGTTGGCAAATCATTAATGTATAGAAGAAATAGCAATGGTCCCAAAATACTACCTTGAGGCACGCCATAGATATTGGTTCTGTATTGAGATTTATACTTTATCAGTTCTCTGTCTTTATTAATGCCTGAGATTTCAACCCGTTGTCGTCTATTAGTTAGGTAGTCTTTTAGCCAATTTAACGCTTTTCCTCTTATCCCGTAACTCTCACATTTTTCTAGTAGTGTATCATGTTTTACAAAGTCAAATGCTTTACTCATGTCGAAAAATATTGCAGTGACCGGTATCTTCTTATCTAAATTGTCTGTAATCGATTTTATTAGTTGATAACAAGCTAGTGCTGTTGACTTTCCTCTTTGAAATCCGTTTTGTTCCGTACTTATAATATTATATTTTGATATAAATGAGACAATTCTGTTAAACATTGCTTTTTTTTCGAATATTTTTGAAATTATAGGTATTAAGGTTACTGGACGATAATTGTTCATATCATGTTTATTATTTTTTTTATATAGTGGTTTTACGACTGAGAACTTTAATTTGTCTGGATACATTTCTTCATAGAAACTTAAATTAACAAGATGAGCTATAATAGGAGACAATATATCTGCACATAATTTTATTATGTGGGTGGAAATTTCATCATACCCTACTGCGTAGGTATTATTTAGTGATGCAATTATTTTGTTGATTTCATTGGGCGTGCAAGGTTCAAGATATAAACTGTTACTTCCAGTGCTAGTTTTCTTAGTGATATTATTTTTATTATTGGTTTTGTCTATATTTGTAGTATCTATAAAGTGATTATTAAATGCTTCCGCTATTTCTTCCGGTTTTTCAATCGTATTGCCATTCAGTTTGATGTTTTCTATACATTGTGAATTCGTACATTGAGGTTTATTTTTAATCAACTTCCATGTTGCTTTACATTTATTTTTCGCATTCAAAATAAATTTGCTAGAAGATTGTTTTTTGGATAAGTTAATACATTTTTTTAATATTTTAGCGTATTTATTATAACCCGATTTATTTTCAATAGATTTATTTTCATGATACTTTGTTTTTAGATATCTTTTAGAGAGGCAGGACTTTTTTATACCTTTCGTTAACCATTTTAGAGTTGATCTTTGATAGTTTATTTTTATTCTTTGCATTGGAAAATTTAATTTATATAGAAGGCAAAAAGTTTCATGAAAGTTGTCAAAAGCTGTATTAGGATCTATTTCATTATAAATATCTTGCCATTTCAGGCTCAAAAGACATTCTCTAAATTTCCCTATGTATGTATGTCTGTCGACATGTTGGATAGACTATAAGAAGGCCTATGACTCGGTGCCACATACATGGCTCATGAGAGTGCTGGAGTTGTATAAAGTTGATACAACTCTGTGCACTTTCCTGATGTCGTGTATGAGGCAATGGAGGACAGTCCTTCGCTATCCAGGATGTCAGCATATTCAGAGAACTAGCGAACCGATAAGGATAGAGCGAGGTATTTTCCAGGGTGATAGTTTGAGTCCACTTTGGTTCTGCTTGGCCCTGAATCCTCTTAGCACACTGTTGGAGGATTCAGGTCTTGGCTATCGGTTGAGGAGAGACGGTCAGGTTATATCTCATCTCCTTTACATGGATGACCTTAAACTCTTTGCCCCCAACAATTTGCAACTGATGAAGCTACTGAAGGTAACTGAAACCTTTAGTAGCGCCATCAGGATGGAATTTGGTGTGGACAAATGTGCGGTCATGCATGTAAAGCGAGGGGAGATTGTGGAATCCGTGAGCACCCAACTCTCGGATTCCATAAACCTTAGATCCCTCTCAGCAACCGAAACCTATAAGTATTTGGGTATGTCGGAAGCGTTGGGCATCAATGTTACTGGCATGAAACAATCGTTGAAGGAGCGTTTCTTTGGCCGCCTGAAAAAAGTATTTCCACCTTCTATCAGGTGGTAATAAGGTGCGCGCCTTCAACGGCTGGGTGATGCCAGTCTTGATGTACTCTTTTGGCATATTCAAATGGACTCAAACAGAACTTGATGCCCTGGATAGGAGGGTCCGTACATTGCTGACTGCATATCGAATGCATCACCCACGGTCTTCGGTTATGAGATTGTATATCCCGCGAAAATGTGGAGGTCGAGGTTTTCTAAACGCTAAGACTCTACACAATCGCGAGATATACAATCTCAGGGAATATTTCCTAAAAGCCGACGTGGGAATGCATCGAGATGTAGTGGCAGTGGACAAAGGCCTCACCCCGCTCTCCTTAGCTAAAGAGAACTGGCGCAAACCTGCGGTGCTTGACACTAATGGTCGCATGGAGGTATGGCAGAGCAAGGAGCTTCACGGACGCTTTTTCCGGGCTCTACATGGGCCCGATGTAGATTTGTCAGCGTCCGTGGCCTGGCTACGATCCGGGGACCTCTTTGGTGAAACCGAGGGTTTTGTCTGTGCAATTATGGATGAAGTTATGATGACGAAAAACTACCGGAGATTTATTGTGAAGCACGGTTGACATATGTCGGGCATGCCACCGTCCTGGCGAATCAATCCGTCACATTATTTCTGGGTGTTCTCGTCTGGCTAACGGAGAATACTTGCATAGACATAACCTTGTAGCCAGGATAATTCATCAGCAACTTGCTCTGAAATACAGCCTTGTGGAATCGGAAGTGCCGTACTACAGGTATGTGCCCGACCCAGTTCTTGAAAGTGGCAATATCACACTGTACTGGGATCAATCCATCATCACTGACAGGACTATTGTAGCCAATAGACCTGATATAGTGGTGGTGGATCGATCAGAGCGGCGCACAATGATTGTTGACATAACCGTCCCGCATGACGAGAACCTCGTGAAAGCTGAAAAAGATAAGCAAATCAAGTATCTTGATTTGGCTCGCGAGGTTGTCGATATGTGGGACGTGGATTCAGCTATCATTGTGCCGATAGTCGTGTCGGCCCATGGCTTAATTGCTAAGAGCCTCGACCAACACCTTAGGAGGCTCTCGTTAGGCGGCTGGATCAAGGGCTTGATTCAGAAAGCAGTTCTTCTGGATACGGCGCGCATTGTTAGGAGGTTCCTTTCTTTGGAGCCCTGACCGCCGGTAGCTTGGACCCTGTTCCCGATACCGGTGGGCCACTATTATTTATATTTTTAAATGTTTTTGTTTTCTGATTTGTAAAAATATTTAAAAATGTTAATGATAAGTAAGGAAAGCTGAATAAAAAATATAATAATAATTTTTATATTTTTAAATGTTTTTTTGTACCTATTTAATAATACCTATTTAAAAAGTGTAAAATAATATGTAAATAAAATGAATAAAGAGAATAATAATAATAAATGCTAAGACCCTCCACAACCGCGAGGTGTGCAGTCTCCAGAGAATATTTTTTTAAAATGGAAGTGGGTATGCACCGAGATGTGGTCACAGTGGACAAGGGACTCACCCCGCTGTCCATGGCTAAAGAGAACTGGCACGGAGCAGGAAGGTATGGCAAAGCAAGGAGCTACACGGACGCTTCTACCGGGCCCTTCATGGGCCCGATGTAGATTTTCTAGCGTCCGTGTCCTGGCTACGTTTCGGTGACCTCTTCGGGGAAACTGAAGGTTTTGTCTGTGCGATTATGGACGAAGTTATCTTGACGAACAACTACCGGAGATATATTATAAAGGATGGGACGATTGACGTGTGTCGGGCATGCCATCGTCCAGGTGAATCCATTAGACATATTATCTCTGGTTGAGTGGTTGTTCTCGTCTTGCTAACGGCGAGTACTTGCACAGGCACAACCTAGTAGCCAGAATCATCCACCAGCAACTTGTGTTGAAATACAAACTTGTGGAATCTGAGGTACCGTATTACAAGTATGTGCCCGACCCAGTTCTCGAGAAAGACCATGTCACGTTGTACTGGGATCTGCCTATCATTACTGATAGGACTATTGTCGCCAATAAGCCTGACATAGTAGTGATAGACAGACCAGCGCGCCGCGCAATGATAGTCGATGTTACCATCCCACATGACGAGAACCTCGTGAAGGCTGAGAAAGATAAACAAATCAAATATATCGACCTAGCGCGCGAGGTTGTCGAAATGTGGAATGTGAGCTCGGCTATCCTCACAAACTTTCGCATTTATAATATTAGTACATATTATAGATAAATTACACCCAGACACAGAACAAATGATCGTGCTCATCACACAAACATTTGTCCTGGGTGGGAATCGAACCCACGACCTCTGGCATAGCAGTCAGGGTCACTAACCACTAGACCAACAGCCTGTCAATTTAATTATTTCTTAGGTACAAATGTCAAAGTTTGTGAGGGTTTATGGATGAATGGATGTTTGATACTCTTTCACGCATAAGCGGACGGATTTGGATGAAAGGGGATTGAAGATTTTAGTGTGAAGGGTTGGCCTTAGGCCTTATCGGTTGCCTGCCAATTTTTTTTTTTATAATATACTAGATATAATGTCGGCGTCAGATTTCAGATTTATTCGCCGAAATATAAGTCGAAAACTGAACCTTGGAGAAACAACTTTGTTGTCAGTCTTTGTGCACCGCGATACTGAAAATAAAAATATGGCGAGCAACCGATATTAACCTTTGGTACGCAGATATTATATGAAATTAACGAATTTTGTTACATCTTGTTACGGTCGGCTCAGACCGAAACGTGACGCTGCGCGCACTTTTCAATAGAACTATTCAAAATCGAACTCTATTTCCTACACGAAAAGATACACCTGTCACAGCGCGGCACGGCGTACCGCGGCGCCCCGCGCTGCATTTTAGTAGCGACTCAAAATCTAACCTTATTTACGACAAGAAAAGATACACATTTGAAGTATCGTTGCGTCACGTCGCGTCGCTTCGCGTCTCGGTCTGTACTGACCCTTAGTGTCGCACAGGTAGCTTGCATCTTCATTTTACGTTTCTACGTGGTTCACGCTAAGAGCGATAGATGGCGCTTATATAAATTACGTCTTACGCTTTTTCGATCAGGGTCACGTGACCCTGATGCGAGTTTTACATTTTTTACCTATTACAAAAAAGTATACAACGCCGCTAAAGAAGTTTTCACTTCAAAAATTGCACTTGTGATTGGTGAGTGATACACGTCTGGCTAGTTACTGGCTTGTGTAAACGAGCCTCCGTGAACGTAGGTAGGTATATTTACTAATGGAACGGACCATAAAGGCTATTGTACAATGTTTCATTCATATAATTGATCATCACACATGACTGCCTCCATTGTATGTAAAACTGTTCAAGTGTAGGTCCTTGTCGGACCACGTCGGACTATATGTATTTTTAACCGCCTTCAAAAAAAGGAGGAGGTTCTCAATTCGACTGTATTTTTGTATGTTTGTTACCTGATGATAACTTACGACTGGGTGAACCGATTTTGATGATCCTTTTTATGTTCGATGTAGTAATCTATCATTTGGTTCCATACATTTATTTCAGTTTGGTTCAGTAGTTATTATTTTATGAGCATTTCTTATTGTTTACTTGGATGATGTTATTAGGTTATTACCGGTAGGTACCATTTACGGATTAAGTATTTGACAAGAATTTGGGTTAAATATTTAAATTAAAAAGGGTTGGTAGGTAAAATAATAAACTTAAAAAAAAACTAAGCGCCTTCAAAAACAACCACAAAAAAGTGTAAAATAATTTATCTTTCGGAAGTCGGTGGCTTTGTTTTTTTTGTAATACTTTTTTGCCACCGACTTGTATAGCTTTTGTCAGCGGTTTCGCCCACATGATCGAAAATTATACCTACCTACTCGTAGTTTATGTGGTAGTCGATAAAAGGTAGAGAATGTGATGTATTCCAGACCTAAAGCTAACTCTGTGCCTTTCGTCCAGCTTCGTCCGGTGCGCGGCGGTCCGGCCGTTTCTGCGTGATTGAGTAAGGCCTCTTGTCCACGTCACGGTTTTTCAACCGTACGGCGTGTTAGCCGTGCCTACACACGGCGCCGCCGCCGTGTGTGCGCCGTGTACGTCCACAAGCTCCCATTGTGTTCCATACAACACTGACGACTGTGCCTACACACGGCGAATTGACCGTAGATTTTTACGGCCGACAAAACGTGTGTGTACAAGAGGCCTAACGATCATCCATAGACCTGAATGTTACTAAGATTCCTTATGATTCATTAAGATTCCTTTCCTTGACTAATCGCTGGTGACTCTTCCTTGACAAGCTTTGCTTAACATGGAATATGGATCCTTAGGGCCCGTGACTGCTATACTACGTTTGCCCATACGCGGTCTCCACACATGTCTGCTCCATTCTTTATGTTAAAGCATTTGAAACCATACAATACCTTATTATTATTTCAACTAAATCTTTACAATTACTTAAATAAGGATTACACTACATAAATAAATGTAATTCATAAACGACCTTTCCAAAGATATTTTTAAGAAACGAAAAATTCAGTTACGAGCAGGGTTCGATCCTGCGTCTTCTGGATAGGTACTCCAGACGCCTTAACCACTAGGCCATCGCAACCACTACTCACAAAGCTGAATTTCTCGTTCCCTTGTTTTTCGAACGCTGTTTACAAAAAAAAATATATCTTTAATAAACGACCTTTTTTCTATCTTTCCAGAAATTCTCCTTGCTGATTTTAACAACACTACTATCAACGGTGAACACTGAAAAATGTTACGGAATTATCTTCAACAACAGATGTTTCGGAGTCAATATCCTGAAAGAAGGAATAAATAACATTCACCAACTTGCTTGGAATGACAATGATAACACTCTATACTTCACATTCGATCAAATCGCCAAAATACCAATGAGAGGGTTAGGCTTCTTTGACTTAAACACCCAAGCCACAGGAATTATCGAAGGTATAAGAAACGCTACAGGCATTGCAATAGATCAGAGAAGGAACAGAGTTTACGTCGGAGGTGCAGATGGCCTCTTCTTCATCAACGACAAAAAAGTCCCAGAAAAAATGCCAGTGCAAGAAAATATACAGTATCTCTTCTTCAAAGACATAATCTTCTTCATAAACCATAGGAGAGAAGCATACAGATTTGACAATGGTTTTGTAAGTCCGTTACATGAAGTAAATGGAGTTGCCATCGACAAACTTATAGTCGACGATGAGTATAATATGTTTTTCTTACAAAACGATAAGTTGTCTAGAGTAAAACTTGGAACCAGAGCAATTAATACGCATGAGAGATTCACAGTACAAACAATTTCAACTGATTTTAATTATAAACCCTATGTTAGTACTACGAATGGAGTATATGTGTATAATAAATATAAATATGCTTTAGATAAAGTTTCCAATATTGTGAATTTGAAAGAATTAGTTTTTAATCGACAAGGAGATCCGATATATGTAGTCAATGATAATTTGGTGAAACTGAATGACCCTGTTCCATATATAAGAGATTGATAAGAAGTACTTAGAAGTTACTTAATTAAAATTAAATTATCAATTACAGTTATTTATTTATTTCTAAACATAGTTGTTTTATTGCATCATCAACATTGGCCTTTTACGGCTGAGCTGGGAAGTTAAACTCTGAGGAGTCTGAGGTTCAAATTCTGCCATTCAAAGGGCGCTAAATGATCTTTAAGATTCTGGTGACACTTCTTTCATAAAATCGGTTTATTAGGCTAGACGCTACGGTACAACATACGTATACATACATAAACTACCAAAATCATTAAGCCTCCTGCAGACAGACGCGATTAATCGCGCTGCGACAACGAGCCAAGCTAATTTCCACTCTAAAAATACTGCGAATGGACCGCGATATGTCGCCCCGCGCGATTAATCGCGTGTGTCTGCAGGAGGCTTTATCCTTCTTTTTGGTGTCACTGCAGCCGGGTAAAAATCTAGAAAAGAATTGGGGATAAAATACCTCCTTGCGAGACGCCAGCTTCAAGATCATACCAGGTTGAAGTGCCTCCATCAAGAATTGACTACTGAGGCCCTTGAAGATAGGTAGGATGAAAACTAATCTAAAACCTCTTGAAAGAGAGATCATAAGATGAAAAGGATTAACCGGAATCCATGTCTAACGGTATTGAACGCATAAGGAAAATCGATCTGCACTAAAAATTTTGTGTTATCCATTTCCCGCCCATTATCGTTGGTTACTTTAAGGGGTAGCTGAGGTACACTGTGCCCGGATCTGTACCTGGATTGGAGTGGACTGATGAGGAAGTTTTGGTGAATAAAATGAACTTCCTTATGTACACTGTCATGTGTTATCAAAAGTACTTAGAACTTGTACACCAAAAACTACCTACAGTATTGTTTGTGGGAGAAACAATACTGTAGGTAGTTTTGGTGTTCTTCAAATCTATCAAGGGGTCGCAGGTCTAAGACCTGTCCGCAATCGAAAAAAAAATAGGTTTAAAGCTAAACTGTACCACTAATTAGTTACAAAGTTGGTACCTACTCCAAAGTTAAGTACATTTAATTCGAATTATAAATGAAATAGACATATTTTTTTGTTATTTTTTTATTTTATTAATATACTCTTAATCTTACTTGCATAATAGACAAAACACAACGGTTAAAGAAAAGGAATGGAGCCTTTATACGTTTTCTGACGCACATAGACATAATAGTGCAATTTCTTGACATTTATGTACAATTATTAAATACCTGGCATATTAATTAACTTTAATAAGCTTTTACAAACCAAAATTATGGCAGATTTACATTGAGTCAGTAACTGGCGTCAGTGCTGGCGCCGAAAACTGACTCATGCTATTTATACGAGGTCAGTATTTCAAGAAATCAATTTACATTATGGCAGTTCCAGGTCAGCACTGACTCGTCAGTGGACCACAGACTAAATATCAGTGGACTGACGCCAGTTACTGACTCAATGTAAATCTGCCATAACATTCTAAAGGTCGTACCACAAAAACTTTTAAACGTCTGTTGAACACTTGTCTAAAAAAATGACAGATTATGTCGTTGAAATAAGGTCCGTTTTGCAGTCACACTTTTTTTAGACAAGCGTTCAACGGGTGTTTATCTTTTTGTGGTAAGGCGGTAAGGGTTTTGCAGCGATTAGTTCCTGTCACTATAGCACAACATTTTGACATTTTATAACACTAGTTTCATTTAATATTGATATGATACATTGCTAATACCAAGTAATCGGCTATATTTATGAATAAATAAATATTTCTTAACATTTTCTATCGGGTCTGGTGAAAATATGGCAAATATAACTATCATTTGCCAAGTGAAATAAGTTCAAAAGAGGCTTCGGTCAAAAATAAAACGTTGTTTTGTAAATATAGTAAAATAATACCTAAGACACATGATACTTCTATGATCTAAAAATATGTCAAAATATAATGCACATACTTAGTACAACTAGTACAAGACGTCGTCGTAGCCTAAGGGCTCCCACACTTAAACAAGATATGACGTCGCGTCGTGGAAATCTACAATCCGATGTTGTGACTCACGATGCAATCCTGCGCAGTTGTTATTCGAAATTCAAAGATGACAGATGGTATCGAAGTCGATCATTTAATTACCATAGTTATAATACAAAACAAGTTGTTTTATATTATAACACATGTTTAAAACAGTGTTTTAAATAGTTTGAATTTAAATTAAAAAAATCCTAAAGAATATTATTTGTTTAATTACGGTAACTCAACGGCACTTCTACCGGCACTCCGGGAGTGCCGGTAGAAGTGTAATAAATACTTTTTATTACTGTGTTATATTTTAAAACTGGAGTGGTACAGATATGAAATTAAGGACTTTTCTTACATCTTGTTAGTGTCGTACAGGTGTCAAATCACAAATGTTTTCATATATGCTCGATAGATAGCGTTGCACGATTAAAATGCAAGCTATCGTTTGCCTCTTCATTTTCATATCAGAGCGATAGATGGCGCTTATTTAAATTGCGTCTTACGCTTTTTCGATCAGGGTCACGTGACAATGACGCGAGTTTTAAATTTTTTATCCATTACAAAAAAAGTGTACAACGCCGCTAAAGAAGTTTTCACTTTTCAAAAAATTGCACTTGTGATTGGTGAGTGATACACGTTTGGCTAGTTACTGGCTTGTGTAAACGAGCCTCCGTGAACGTAGGTAGGTATATTTACTAATGGAACGGACCATAAAGGCTATTGTACAATGTTTCATTCATATAATCGGCTATATTTATGAATAAATAAATATTTCTTAACATTTTCTATCGGGTCTGGTGAAAATATGGCAAATATAACTATCATTTGCCAAGTGAAATAAGTTCAAAAGAGGCTTCGGTCAAAAATAAAACGTTGTTTTGTAAATATAGTAAAATAATACCTAAGACACATGATACTTCTATGATCTAAAAATATGTCAAAATATAATGCACATACTTAGTACAACTAGTACAAGACGTCGTCGTAGCCTAAGGGCTCCCACACTTAAACAAGATATGACGTCGCGTCGTGGAAATCTACAATCCGATGTTGTGACTCACGATGCAATCCTGCGCAGTTGTTATTCGAAATTCAAAGATGACAGATGGTATCGAAGTCGATCATTTAATTACCATAGTCGAGCAGCGTCCCGTACTATGGAACAGAATGCGTCTAGAGCGGTCCATTTTTCGGAATGAACTAAAACACCACCCCACTCTGTAACGATGCTCATTGTAGATTTCTACGACGCGACGTCGTATCGTGTTTATGTGTGGGAGCCCTAAGAGCTACTTGAAATAGGGAAAAGTGCTTGAGACACTCTGTTCAATACTTCTTCTATTATTATCCCTAAACACAGAAATGCTGACCTGTCTGAGAAAAAGTGGTATTGAACGTTGCTTGACGTAATTAAAGATGCATTTTTTTGGTTCTAAGAAAGTGTTTAAGACGTTTCGAAACCTTCTTAACTTTAAAATTATATAATTATTTAAAAAGCGGAATATGTAAAAAGCTAAATGTTTTAGTTGGATTTACACCTCACCAGGCGCAAAAATACAAATAAAAAAATAATTTCCTACAATTTTTTAATGGCAATTATGTGGCCGTGTGTAAGACTGGTAAAAAAAATAGTAGGTAGTAGGCGGTAAGTGTAGCGCTTGAGTGAAATAAATATGGAAATGTGATCGGTTCCCCATAATGACATACGAGCACATGACGGACTAAAAGAAGATGTAGTAACAAAAAATTGAAAAGAAGTAGTCATTTTGGGAAGATGAGTAACAAAAGGGCAGGTGTGAGTGGCAACACTGAGGGAAGGCCTTTTAGTGAAAGCTTTCAAAACCTACCTCCGTAACCTGCTATGCTATTCTCTATAAGAAATCTCATCGCTGGACTCGACGATGTGGTTGTCGACGAGGCGGCTTTGAGATCGTCTGATCATGGAGCGCGAGTGGTGATAGCTAGTATTAGTCAGTAGGTGATTTATTATCAAACATTAGTCACAGCGTAGCTTGAGCACTGCAGACGTGCTACAAGGCTGTGTTTGTAAAACCTTTCAAAGAAACATACGTGTGTAAACTTGAATCAGACTCTTTACCTTTGTTAAAACTGATGGACACCTCTGAAATAATTCGTTAATAAAATCGTCACCATCTTTATAATCCCGCATACCACAATATAACTTGTAAACCAACGTGCCCTTATAAGCTGTTCTGTAACGAGTTGATTCATATGGCGAACCGCATAGAGTATTCAAATAATTCATATGTTGGATACAATACTGCAGTTCCGCAAACGTTTTCAACGCTTCCCCGTCGAATATTCTTTTAGCTTCCTCTTCTTCGTAATGGTAATATTTATCTGTGGCATTTTTCACTTGTTGATATTCGTTCCATTTTATAGCACGTCTTTCTCTATTGAACACTAAGTTTAGCAATACGTAAGATATTACCACTGCATACACTTCTTTTATTACTTGTTTAGCATTCATCTGTTGCTTACGGCGAGCAAAGTACAGTAAAGCGATGAATAACACAGTAAGGTCTGCTGGCAGTTCAGCTAAATGTTTAGTGAATATATAATTTTCATTCAGAAAGTGCTCGAACAGCTTCAAACTCTTCACGTGATCCCAGCCATTTTCGAACACGGACACCTCACACTCGTACGTCGGCCTGTCAACATTTTTGTCGTCAGGATCTATCTCTTCGAAACTGTCGGTATTTTGGTACACCCTGAATGTACCACCTCTGTAGTTTGTTAGTAAGTTGTATGCGTATTTTATTATATCCATTGAAAAAGAAAGACTATCTTTTATGTTTTCGTTAATAGCCCAAGATCCGTCAATCACCTTATATTTATATAAGTTGATGTATATCGGAGGCACGTGCTTACAAACTACTCCTTTCTCAAACCATTCAGGATCCTGCCTCACTATCGGGATGTTAGAATTAAGAAGATATTCAGTAACATACCCGCCTTCCACCTTCTTCATATTTGTTAAAACTTTCTGATAATTTAGCCAAAACGTGTTTCGGTCTTCAGCCTTAGGTAGACTTTTAGAAATTTCGTTTCTCACCTCTTCGTTGCTATGCTTCGAGAGCCATAGAATCAGTTGTTTAAGTTTCATAAATTGAGGATTGGTTAATACACCCCAAGCTTCTAATAGAGAATCGAAAAATTCAAATGGAAACAATTTTGATTCGGTTAAGGAAGCAAAAATAGCATATTTCTCTTCAGTCAGAGAATGCTTTCGCAGAAAATCCTGAAGTTTGTACTGGCGACAACGGATTGAGTTCGTGTTATTGTCAAATTTCATTGTTGATGATGGTATATAAGGAGCTTCCCTGAAGCAATATTCTATGTCAAAGCTAACGATAGGACATTTTAGTTTTAGAGCTAAGGCAACACAATCATCTTTGGTCTCCATGATACAAAAGGCTTGGTCTATTTCCATTTCATCAAGAATCTGTACAGTGGCATCTTTTATAAATATAGGTGGCACAAATTTGCGGTTAGTGTCAAAATCGAAGAATGATTGCTGGAATTTTTTAATTTTACTTTCTATATCCGTGTCACCGCCTTTAAATATGATGTAACATTTAACGTTTGCGTCTTTGAACATTTTAAAATGCCTTTTCAAATAATCGGCATATTTGTCTGTTTCACAGCCGAATATGTAGGGGATCCTGCTCTTTTCATACAGGTAATGAAGATGGTTCTGTCCGTCAATGACAACGGAACAGTTTCTTAGAGAAACCTCCTGTGTTTCCTCTTGCTCAATATACTTCCAGTAGTGGAATATCCTCATTTTTGGTTCTGAAACAGAATTAATGATTGTTGAGTACTTGACCTTGTATTAATTGAAATGATTTGTCTGATAAAAATTTGATTAAATGCGAAAGTAGGTTTGTTTTTAATAATTATGTATTTCTGTGACTATACAATGCGTCCCACGACTATGCCACATGGAAGGAAAGTACCTTAAATATTGTAGATAGAACATTTTACTGAAACAAGACATTATTTTAATTTTAAAAACAATTTAAACTGCATTCATAGATTTTTAAATAATTACATGGTTGAACCGGGAATCGAACCCGCTACACGAAAAAAAAAGCCTTTCGATCGGTGTGATAAAACTACAGGATCATTTTTTTCTCGTGTAGCGGGTTCGATTCCCGGTTCAACCATGTAATTATTCAAAAATCTATAAATGCAGTTTAAATAGTTTTTTTTTTTTTTAATTAAAATAATGTCTTGTTTCAGTAAAATGTTCTATCTACAATATTTAAGGTACTTTCCCTTCATGTGGCAAAGCCGTGGGACGCCCTGTATACGGAAGTTGGGGGAGGAAAGTGTTGGAGTGGAAACAACGGAAGACAACCGAAGTCCGAAAGAAACTTCTTCTTCTTCTTCTTTTGGCCTATTATGCAGTAGGGTGGAGTGAAAAAAAAATATTTAAAACTTTGTTACTCCTGTATGACCAATGGATGATCGACATTCTTAGAGAAACAAAAATAAAATTTCAAGTTCTTACGTTTACATCTTAAGGTGTCGCATCGAATTTAAAAGTTAAAAAAAATAACAAAATTTGTTTTTAATAAAGTTTTTATTTGAGACAAACTATTCATCAAAATGAAAATATTGAAGCTTGAAATTAAGTATTGTACTTATAAATATACAAAGTATATTAAATAAAAGCATTTTAACATTCGGAAGCTGAAGCTACAGACTTTTCTTTTTGCTTAAAAAATTGGGATTTTGTATTAAATATTGGTATGTCTTGCATTGCCTTTATCCTCGTTCGAATGAATCCATCTCTTGCCTCTGGCCCACAAACAGATGAAGAAGCCTCAGTAACGAGCTTGACGCTTCGTTCTACTGCTTGAGTGTGGCAAGGTTACTTTCCAATTTCAAATAATTTGCGATCTGAGGAAATCACGCTTGAAACTGCGTCACTATATTTAATGGTCATTGAGCCGTTATTTCTGTTCTAAAAATCACATCTTCTGATGCTGCAATGGACGAACTACTAAAAGACCAATTAAGAACTAAATCAGAAGAAGTACTTGGGATACTACTGGCTTTTTCTGAAAACTCATTATACTTTCTCTTCCTTGTCTCTTTACGTCAGATAGATTTAGTAGACACTATCAACAGACCCAATTTACATTTTTCGTTAATTTCTTTGGTCTTTCTAAAAGGTTTCTTCCGCAATAGGGACTTCAATCACACATTTACAAACTTCTCTGGATCGACATTTACAAATAGCGATGTCAAATAATTTTGATTCAGTTTCTTCGTAAAACATTTGCTTTTTCTTTTCATTGCGTTATTTCTTCACATTCTTGTATTTATTATAATAGGAAATTAATCTGGTAACTATTTGTTGATGAATTCTAATGGGAATTAACGCCTTGTTCCAATTTTTTACAATGTCAGCGGCTATCATTTCACTCAACCTTTCACTGCAGGATCTTAACCATTATTCAGTTACAGTAAGTCATTTCTTAACCACAACTATTTTTTTATAATATTACAATAACTTGGTAACACATTAACACTTAGTTTTATTGGATCGCCAAACAAGGTGCATCGCAAGTGTTTTCGAGTTTGTGGCATTTTATTGACGAATAATCAGACTTTTTTTACACTTGTCGTTACCACTCAAATGAGAAAGTTTTTTGAGAAAACTATGCAAGGACAAACAAGTTAACCCTTTAAAGTAACGTTAAATATAAGTTTTATTACATATAGACACACAATAACATTGACGTGCAGGTACACGTTAGACGTTAAAATTGTTCTTTTTTTCAGATTACCCTCATAACGCGCCACCTCAAAATGAAGTCGTAGGGTTTTGATTTTTAGCATGAATAAAGCTTTTATGTACGGTCATCGATTAATGACACAGGAAAAGTGAAATTCCAAAAAAAAATTTTTTTTTCCAAGTTCACTCCACCCTATTATGCAGTCCATAGGGAAGTTAAAATGATAATATTTTTTATTCAAATCAAATTATTCATCCATCAAAAACACTGTTATCAAATGTTTAAGTCGATCAATGCATTATTGCTAAGATACTCGTAAGTTATCGATTAAGATAAATATGATCGGAAACTAGTGAGGTTTACCCTTGTTTGGTAGAAAAAACTTTTGATATAATTTTACTAATTCGAACAACGTTTGAGAAAATAATTAGTTTGTATACTCATAAAATATTTGTATAAATAATTAGTTTGTATAGCGAGTTTCCTCCGTGCCTCGAAAAGCACGGAAAGCCGTTGCTCCCGGCTGTCATTTGTAGATCTTTGACAGTCGTTACTGTTAGTCAGAAGCTCTAAAGTCTGACAACCAGTCTTACCATGGGGTATTACATAATTACTCTGTTGTGGAGGTCCGATAGGTAGTCGCTCCATGTAAAATACTGATATTCAGCTGCATCTGGTTTGACTAAAAGCCGACCCCGATATAGAGAGGAAGTGGGCCATAATCCACCACGCGGTCCCAGTGCGGATTGGTAGATGTCACAGATCTTCGAATTTTTGGTTCTAGGACATGCCGGTTTCCTCACGATGTTTTCCTTCACCGTTTTGAGAGCAGTGGTGATGAAATAAATTACACAAAGTAATGTGCTTGGCGGGGTTCGATCCCACGACCTGCAACTCGTAAGTCGGGGCCGATACCACTGGGCCACCACTGCTCTCCGGAAAATACAGATGCCGCCGACAAGGAATTCCACTTTTGAGAAAAAAAATTGAAGACGTTATTTAATTTAACTTGTTTTAATTTCTAGCTACCGCACCGCATACTTCGAAGACATGCCTTGGATAGGTACGTTCCAGTACCGATTCAACGGATTCCTTCACCAACCAGCTGATCATTACCTTTGATCATTCTACCTTGAAGAGTCGAGGAATGGCAAGAAATGGGGCATGCCGAAATCCAAGTATTGTGTTGGGGACACGCCCCAATACCAAATGATGATGAATATTACTGATCAGGTATTAGTGCAAGATTTATTTTTTTACTTTGTTAAGGACTAAGAGGATGGGTGACCATCTGTCATAGCGAGTTTCCTCCGTGCCTCGGAAAGCACGTAAAGCCGTTGGTCCCGGCTGCGTATTGCCAAACTGTATGCTGACCCAGACCGGGGTTGCTCTGAGTTCGATCGCAGTTTGCCTTTGTAGTTGAAGAGCAAACTGTATACTCGTACCTATTCAGAGAGTGTCTGAATCAAAATACATTTTGCTTTAAAATACTAGAGCAAAATACATACTAGTCCAGACGCAGACGTCCAGCAGCAATCAAGCTTCTAACCTAACCTGTCCGTGTCGGGGTGCCCCAAAGTCCCGAGCTCGCTTCGCTCGCTCTTGCATTCCTAGGTCAAATAACTCTCTTCTTCAACCTTTAGTCAACCAATGCTGAGTGTAGGTCTCTTCCAAATCTTTCCACTGCTGGCGGTTTTGTGTTATGGCTATCCAGTTTCAGTCGGTTGTCTCCCTACATTCCTCTTTCCCGTTCGTGGTCTCCACTCCAACACTTTCCTTCCCCATCTTCCATCCAGTCTACGGCATATATGGCCCGCCCACTTCCACTTTCTTTTTGCTATCACCCATGCTATGTCTAAAAGTCTCGTTCTTCTACGAATTTCTGTGTTTCTCACCCGGTCGTAGAGAGAGATGCCCAACATGGCTCTTTCCATAGCTCTCTGAGTAACTTGCATGCGGTGGATTATATGCTTGGTGAGCGTCCAAGTTTCAGCCCCGTACGTCATGACTGGGAGGACACATTGCTCGAACATGCGACGCTTTAGGTTAATGGGGACCCGCTTCGACTTCAGTACGTCCGACAGCTTACCGAAAGCACACCACCCTAGCTGGATACGACGATTTATTTCGCGCTCTTGAGAGTTCACTAAACTCAAAGTCTGTCCCAAGTACACATACTCCTTGACTTTTCCTATTTGCTGACCATGCACTAGAATGTGATCAATGTCGTCGTCACAGCACATTATTTTAGTTTTTGAGGCATTCATTTTTAGACCAACACTGAGTGACACTTTAAATAGTTCCTGTACCATAGTCTGCAAATCCTCGACGTTGCTGGCGAAGATGATAATATCATCAGCAAAGCGCAGATGGGTTAGCCGTTCACCATTGATGTTTAAGCCTCTATGTGACCAGCCGAGAAGCCTAAATACATCTTCCAAGCAAGCCGTAAAGAGCTTAGGTGAAATCGTATCTCCTTGTCTCACCCCTCTTTCAACACGTACTGGATTCGTGAGCTCGTGGAGTTTGACCTGTAAAGTGGCCGCTCGGTACACTTCCTTAATCGCCTCTATATATTTGTTGTCTACCTGACATCTTTTTAACGAGTGGATGACTGCCCAGTGTTCAACAGAGTCGAAAGCTTTTTCGTAATCGATGAAGGCCAATAGTAATGGTTGATTGTACTCGTTGCACTTCTCGATCACTTGGCGTACTGTGAAGATGTGGTCTATGGTTGAAAATCCACTCCTAAACCCTGCCTGTTCCACTGGTTGTGCTGAGTCCAGTCTGGTGGTAAGACGGTTTGTGACAACTTTAGTGAAAAGTTTGTATACGTGGCTAAGTAGTGAAATGGGTCGATAGTTGCCTAGATCAGTGTGGTCCCCCTTCTTGTGCAGTAGTATGACGACCGCATTTTTCCACGACTCTGGAGTTATTCCTTCGATTAGCACTTTATTATAGAGTACTTGTAGCTGCTTGAGTACTGGACGACCCCCAAGAAGAAGTTGTTCGTAGGTGATTCCATCTTCTCCAGGTGATTTCCCTTTCTTCATTTGCTTGAGAGCGTGCTTAATTTCGTACATGCTAAATTCGGGAAGATCTTCAGTTAAATGTCTGGTCAGGGTTGCTCGTGGGTCTCTGGAAGCAGCAACATTTGGCTCGGATGAGTGTGAGCTGTATAAACCTGTGTAGAATTTCTCCACAGTCTCAATTAATTCTCTGCGATCAGATGTTTGTTGTCCGTTTTGTTTAGTAAGCCTGTGCATCTGGATGCTACCGCGACTCTGTCGTTTGCGAAACACTTTTGGCCCTGTATGTGCTTCTATGGTTTCCACTATTAACTCATGCTTTCTTTTCCTCTGGTGTTTACGGATAGCATGTCTTATCTGACTATTTAAGGTGTTGATGTCAGGTTGGTCTGATGTTGCTAGTACCACCTTTCGGCGTTCCAGTAAGATGGCTAAATCTGGCGATGTTTTAAGCGATTTCTTCTCCACAGGCTTAATTTTTTGAACTGTGCTCTTGATAGAGTCCACTAGATTTTGGTTAATTTCATCGATTTGCCATTCGTCATGTACGCTGGCTGTGAGTTTGACAGTTAATTCTTCTTGGTACAGTTCTTTTTGTACTGTCAAAAAAGTGTTGTCACAGCGAGGTTTTAGTGTCTCAACCAATCGTCTCCTTTCTAGATGTAAATTCAGTGTAATTCGAGCTCTTACGATTCTGTGGTCACTACCTGCGCTCACTTGGTTTAAAACGTCTACATCTCGGAAAATATGCTTTTTATTTGACAATACGTAGTCGATTTGGTTCTTGGTTCTTCCGTCGGGACTTCTCCATGTCCACATCTTTTGGGGCTGTTTCTTGAAGATTGTGTTCATGCCCATGGCGTATAGTTTTTGATATTCTAAGTAGTTGGCTAAAATATGACCCCTTTCGTTTCTTTGGCCCAAACCAAAACTACCCACATACTGGTCATCACCCAGATTCCTACCCAATTTTGCATTAAAATCCCCAATGACAATGGAATAGAATGAGGGGTTTTCATTGAGAGCTTTGCTGATATCGTCATAGAAATTACCTATTTCTTCGTCGTCTCTGGATGAAGTCGGAGCGTACACTTGAACTATCTTCAATGAGTATCGACGGTTGAGTTTAAAGGTCGCATATATTACACGAGGGGATATTGCACAGATTTTCTGCAGTAAATCAACCATGGTGTGGGATTTCTCATAAATACCTATTTATGAGAAATCCCACACCCCCTTGGGACTTGTCGTCATATCCCTTGTAGTAGAATAGTTGACCAGTGTGGAGTTTAATCAGTTGTTCGCCTCGACGTCTAGTCTCGCAGAGACCCATTACATCCCACTTGATCTTGTTGAGAACTTCAGACTCAAGCTCTTCGAAGCGTTCATCAGTGAGTAAAGTTCTAACATTATACGTAGCTAGGTAAATATTGTTTAGGCAGCCGGATCCGTTCCCCCAGGGATTCTTAGCACCCTCCGTCCTGGAGGTTTCCCGACCGCTGCCGTAGTCAGGCCTGCCAGGACCACTGGGGACTGAGGGCCATCGTTTGTGCTTCTTTTTCATATTTGGAAGGTTCTTGACCTTAAAACGCCACGCTGGCCGGTGCGGGTTGGCGAGTCCACTCTTTTCGGGGGTATTTCTGACCCCGAGGCTTGTGAAAGCCTAGTTTACGGGTTAATTAACCACCGCCCGATGCTCGGTGTTGGTGAGATTACGGCAGTTTATATCACCTCTCTGCCCACCCTCCTCCTTTCACATTCGGGCTTGGGACCGACAACGGCGGAGTTCCGACAACGGCGAAGGTCAAATAACTAATTACTACTAATCAAGGTGGTGGCCCCGCGAAGCAGGTCTCAGTCGAGCCATTTTTCTTCATTAATGCTTCGAAAAATATTTTTCCGGGGCCGTAAAAAATAATAATCAATCGATACTCGCGATATTCGCGTGTCACAGTTTGCTTTACATACAAGCCAGCAAAGTGCATACAATCTCAGAATGCTCTGAGGTCGTATGTACTTTGCTCCAATTTGTTTGTGATTTCAATGAGCACGACGTAGTTCAGTACAGACTATGGGTGTCCGGGTCAGCATACAGTTTGGCAATACGCGTCCCGGCTGTCATTTGTAGCTCTTTGACAGTCGTTACTATTAAACATGGCGCGATGCGACGCGATTCGACCGATTCCAACTACAACTGAAAATCAACCTTACCTGTACGACATAAAACACGTTTTAAATAATAAGCAGTTTTTTAGGTATCACGCGATATGCAAAAGGGGGAAGAGCAATGCTAGCGTACGTTCCATTTCGTTAACGATCGCTCAAACAAGGACGTCCTATGCAAACTATGTTATTAATCTAAACTAATATTATAAATGCGAGTATGTTTGTTTTTTACCTTTTCACGCTCAAACTACCAACTGAACCGATCGTCCTGAAATTTTACACATAAGTTGTCAGGAGAACTGACACGGACATTATGGTATCTTTAATCCCGAAACGAGCAATGGAAAGAGCTATGCTCGGAGTTTCTTTGCGGGATAAAATCCGGAACATGGATATTCGGCGAAGAACCAGAGTCACCGACATAGCTCATAAAATTTGCAAGTTGAAGTGGCAATGAGCAGGCCACATCGCTCGTAGATCTGATAACCGATGGGGAAGAAAAGTTCTCGAGTGGCGACCACGGACCGGAAGACGCAGCGTAGGTAGGCCTCCCACTAGGTGGACCGACGACATCGTGAGGGTCGCGGGCAACCGTGCGATGCAAGTGGCGAATTGTCGTTCGGCGTGGCGGTCTAAGGGAGAGGCCTATGTTCAGCAGTGGACGTCTTCCGGCTGATGATGATGATGATGAATCCCGAAACACAGAAGAGAGTTGTTGTCGAGAAAAACAACAGTAACTTTCATATTCTAGATGGTGCCACTTACACGATCCAAATTGTTTCTCAAATTCTAAATTAACGCAAGCGCAGCCGCGGGCAAAAGCTAGTTATTTAATAAAACTAAACTCACAATAATAGTAGTTTAAGCTGATAGTTTAATCTGTAATTAATTAAATTGGTCACGATTGGATTTTAAAATTCAATTTACCTATAAGCATTTTTTATTGGCAAACGCACCGACCTAAAACTTGATATAAAATTGAAAATTAATTTGTTCAAAGTAATTCTTTTGGTAACCGTACTTTTGAAGTGTCAGTTGACAGATGAAAAGCATAGACACTCTCCTTCTTTGTTGGACACACAGAAATATTAAAAACAGGAGAAGTGGCAAGGGGGCGTGTCGGTGAAGCCGTGGTGTGCTATCACTTGTACTACTTTATTCTTGTTTTCCTATATTACTCCGACTGTATTGTTTTTGCATTAAATACACTGCTCTTTTACAACCACCTCAGTCTATCACTAAGTGTCTTGACAATTTGAGGAGTGGCTGGATAGGAGTCACGGCGTCCTAACCTACCGCATGACGCAGGTCCTCACCGGACACGGAAGTTTCGGGAGGTACCTGTGTCTAAGGAGAAAGGAGGAAACGCCTGGGTGTCACCACTGCGAAGATCGCCCGGAGGACACAGTAGAGCATACGGTGCAAGACTGCCCCGCTTGGGCAGAGCACCGACGTGTCCTCACGGTGGCGATAGGCGGAGACCTCTCGCGCCCGGCATTGGTCGCGGCCATGCTGCGGGGCGAGACGGAGTGGGAAGCGGTCGCCTCCTTCTGCGAAGCAGTCATGCTCGCGAAGGAGGAGGCGGGCCGCGTGAGAGAGAGGACAGTGTCCTCCCTCCGCCCCACCCGCAGTGGTGGACGCCCACGGCGACGGACGTCGCAAGACGATCTCCGGCCACCGTAGGCGCGGGCATGCGGGCGGCGAGTAAAGGGCAACTCGCTGCCCGACCATGGACCATGCCCGGGTCGACGGCGCGTTGTGTTCCACGCGCGCCTCAAAGAGCGTCAGCATAATGACGGGGCCCCCTCTGTAGAGGGCCAAAGCCTGCCGGGGTCGCGGGACTTATCTCATTACCGTGACCCCGGAACATAAAGGGCTATTGAAGGACACCGTGGATTTTAGTCAGTACAAGTCTGACAGTCCCTCCCGCCCTGCCCGGGGTGGGAGGACTCATTTGATGATTTTACCACGCAAAAAAAAAAAAAAAAAAGTGTCTTGACAAGCAATGTAAAACTGACATAACGATACCTCACCAAGCCGTAATGTCGCATGGTGCGTCCGTTGTATTTGAGCGGGAGAGTCGTATCCGCCCCCCGTGTCGCGACAACACACAATGATAATTGTTTGTGTGAGTAAATTATACGGAAAAAGTACGCTGTAGTGTAAAGAATTAGGTTTATATTTAAATGACTGAGTTATCGATGGCACGTGTGTGCAATTGTTCGTAGTATTGTTTTGACAGAATTGTGTGCGCAATATTAGCGTTATGGAGAGGCAATTGTGGCTTCATCGGATTTCTATACATACGAATTCCACGCCATATCTCCTTCTTTAAAATATCTATGGTTGGACCGCATAGTCCAAATAATTATGGCCTTGTTTCTGACCTTTGACCTTCTCACTACAGTTCCTGCGTTTGGATGGCAAACGTTTCTGCTTCACATTCGTGGCGGACATCACACACGATGACAGCATGATATCCGTCGCTGATGATGCAATGGTGAGCCTTCTTCAGACCTTGGAGAAAAGGAACCTCTTCGAGGACACACTCCTCATCGTCTTTGGAGACCATGGACCGAGGTAAGAAAAAAAGAATAGGCTATTTGCACAGATAGAGATAGTATGAAAACCAAGCGTGCCATTTTTTGACTGTCTGTTATGACGTCACAAAAACTCCCCCGTCCTCCTCGTCCCTCAGCACAATTAACCATTTTAATGTTAAAACTGACGTCCAACTAACGATATACCGATTTAGACGAGCGCGAAAATGGCCACTTATGATTTTTGGTCGTAAGCTAGCACGGATTTTTGGCACGCGAAGTAGTTGCTCTTATGTTATCTAGGTATATATCCTATACCTGTGGCTATTTGACTAAGAAAGTCTGATTAATCCGTAAATACATAGCTATACTTACCAGTCGTAGGTGGTGGGTTGGAATCCAGCCAGGCGCATTACTTTGTGTAATTCATTACAACACCACTGCTCTCAAAACGGTGAAGGAAAACATCTTGAGGAAACCGGCATATCCTAGAACCAAAAATTCGAAGGCATGTGACATCTACCAATCCGCACTGGGCCCGCTGGTTATTATGGCCACAGAGAGGAGGTCTGTGTCCCAGCAGTGGGAACATTTATTGGCTGATGATAACATAGCTACAACCTTGGGGTCTTTTTTTTTAGGTGGTAAAATCATCAAATGAGTCCTCCCGCCCTGGATGGGGCGGAAGGGACTGTCAGACTCTTACTGACTAAAATCCACCCGTATTCCTTCGGATGCCCTTTACGTTCCGGGGCCACGGTATCCTGTGTTAAGAAAAACCCGCGACCCCAGCAGGCATTTGGCCCCATAAGGGGCCCCGTCAGTTTGCTGACAACTCCCGGAAGGCACGCGCGAAACACGACACGACGCGCCACCGACCCGGGCTTGGTCCTTGGTCGGACGGCGACCTTACCCATTACTCACCGTCCGCAAGCCCGCTCCGCCGCTGTGCCCTCTGCTGTTCAGAGGGACACGCGTTGGAGCTTCCACCCGACAGGCTATTCGCATACGGGCAAAGAGACCCCTTAGGCACTGTGTGCCTAAGGAAGAGTTTTTGCCCGCATCCCAGGGTGCACCGGCCCGAAAAACTGGTCTTCCCCCCGGACGTATCCGAGAGGGAACTCCAGTCCACGGGTGCAAATGGAGGTTTCCTGTCTTAGCACCCCACCTTGGGGTCTTCAAGTCAAGAGTGAACAGGTTACTACAAGCGTGGTTCACCGTCGACCACATCTTCGCTTAACATCAGGCGAGATAGTGGTCAAACACGAACCTATCTCTGAATAAATATAAAAAAGTTAGATTCACTATATATATTGGAGCAGAATTGCTCTTGGATCGCAGGACCGTCTGTAGAGGTAATCGGGACCCTGGAACGCAAAAGCCTATTGAAGGAACGGAGTGGATTTTTATTAAGAGTCTGACTGTACTTTCCGCGCCACCTAGGGTGGTAGGAGCCAGTTGATGCTTTTCACTCACAAAAAATAATAAAAATAAAACAATAAATTTAAATTTAGTTCATTTATTTCCTACTGTCCTAGTTTTTAATTAAAATTATTTTTTAAAACTATGATAGGTGTCATTTATATTACAGTTTCAATAATTATAAACATCTTAAAATACATTAATAATAGTAATGAAAACCTTTGGAAATGTTACAAAAAAAAATAATATAAAAAACAAGTAAATTGTTTTTACTTTAAAAGTTTTCGGAAATCTTGAATTAACATGAGCGCAGTAGTCAAAAGTATTGGATTATCGTAAAATATCTCTTCTACAAAGGTATTTACTTGTTTATCCTTCATATCACAGAATAAATTAAAAACAAATGTACCATTATACGTCGTACTATACTCAGTACATTCATAAGGCGAACCGCACAGAGTATTCAAATAATTCATATGTTGAATACAATACTGCAGTTCCATAAACGTATTCAACGCTTTCCCATCGAAGATTTGTTTAACATTGCCACATTTGTAATACTTACAAATGTTAGTTCCTTCAATTTCAAAAAAATCTTCGGAATCTAACACGAAAAATGTTAAAAGAACCGCAAAAACTTCCCTCGTTACATCTTTACCTTCCAATCTCTTCTTTTGAGCGAAATATACTAAAGATAAGAACAACACAACGCGTTCTGCTGGAAATTCAGTTAAAGCCTCTATATCTAAACCATTTTGATATAAAAAGTGCTCGAATAGCTTCAAACTCTTCAAGTCATCCCACCCGTTTTCAAAAACAGACACCTGACATTCGTACCTCGGTCGCCGAACATTTGTATCTCCAGTATTAACCTCTTCATAACTATTGTTATCCTGGTACACTCTTATTATATCTCCTTTGAAATTTGTTAGCAAGTTGTATGCGTATTTTATTATATCTAGAGGTAAGGAGATGTTTTCAGAATCTTTATCTAAAATCACCCAATTTCCTTCAATTACTTTGGATTTGTATAAGTTGAAGTATATTGGAGGCACGTGCTTACAAACTACTCCTTTCTCAAACCATTCAGGATCCTGCCTTACTATCGGGATGTTAGAATTAAGAAGATATTCAGTAACATACCCGCCTTCCACCTTCCTCATATTTGTTAAAACTTTCTGATAATTTAACCAAAATTTGTCTTGGTTTTCTTCATGAAGGCTTCTAGAAATTTCGTCTCTCGCTTCTTGCTCGGTATGCTTCGAAAGCCATTTCATTAGATATTTTAATTGCCTGTAATTATTTTCATTTGTTACTCGCCATTTTTTTAACAGTGAATCGAAAAAAAATAATGGAAATACTGTTGTGTCGGTTAAAGTTGCAAAAATTGCGATTTTCTCTTCAGTTAGAGAATGCTTTTGAAGAAAATGTTGAAGTTTGTGCTGGCCACATCTGATTGATTTCGTTTTGCTGTCGAATTTTATTGTTGGGGATGGTATGTAGGGGACTTTTCTGAAGGAGAATTCAATATCATTGCTAATGATAGGACAGTTCAGTTTTTGAGCTAATGCCACACAGTCATCCTTCGCTTCCGCGACGCAAAAAGCGTACTTTAAATCCATTTCACGTATCACTTGGATAGTTGTATCTTTCATTAGCACAGGTGGTATAAATTCGCATTCGGCATTCACATCGAAGTATAAACGTTGAAATTTTTCAAGTTTTTCCTTGATATCCGAGTCACCGCCTTTGAAAACGATGTAGCATGTTACATTAGCCTCATTAAACATTTCAATGTGCTCCTTCAAATGTTTAGCATATTTGTCGGTTTCGCAGCCAAAGATGAAAGGTATCCTTTGATTTTCATATATATTGTGGAAATAATTCTGTCCGTCTATAACGACTTTACAGTTTTTTAGAGAAACTTCCGTTGCTGATTCCTGGACTATTCTCGTGTACTTGTAGATCCTCATTTTGATTTCTGAAACAAAAAAGTGATATTTTTTTGTGAAACGAAAACAAAATGTAGTTTTCAATTCGGAAGAGTTGGAAAGAAATTCGTAAAAAAAATTAATACAAAAAACGTCCTAAAAATAATTTAAAGTTAATTATTTTTTCAAATATATAAAACGTTGCCCCACACTAGGAATTTCTACTGTGTCGTGGGTTTGTTTACCAACATTTAAACTCACACACACTGAGACCCAAAACAACTGTTTCCAGTTCGTGCAAATATTTGTTCCGTGCGGCAATCGAATCCGCGACACACAGCGCAGCAGTCGATTACTCGGCCACTGCGCCAACCGTGCGCATTGAGTTAAAGTAATTGCTCTAAGAAAAACTTGTTAAACATAATTATAACATAAGCATATAACTGTTTTAATCATATTTTATCATGTCAACGCGACGCTAATCACCATAATAAATGCATAATTTAAAAAAATGCATCTCACACTTGACCAAATAATTAAGTAGGCACCTAAATGTTTTTTTTTTCATTAAATAAATTGTTTATTGAAATAATTGATGGACAAAAATATTTACAATTTAATAATGATAATGTTTTGTAAATATTTCATTACAAACAGCGAATTTGAGATCTAGTCATCTAGTCTAAAAATGAAACATAATTATAATTTATTTATAAGTTGAGACGTCGACCCATAGTCGAATTAATTTGAAAAAATGACCAAACTAAAAAAAAAAACAAACAATGTTTAAAACGATTTGAACAGTTTTATAAAATTAAAAAAATAAAAAACTTTTTTCAAAAAACATTTAACCGCCTTCAAAAACAACCACAAAAAAGGGTAAAATAACCTACAAAATAACTTTTCTTTCGGAAGTCGGTGGCTTTGTTTTTTTATTTCGTTGTCTTTTATGCCACCGACTTCCGAAAGAAAAGTTATTTTGTAGGTTATTTTACCCTTTTTTGTGGTTGTTTTTGAAGGCGGTTAAATTTTTTTTGAAATAAATTTTTTATTTTACTCTTTTTAGTTTAAATATTCAACCCAAAATTCTTGTCAAATACATCATTTCTTACATGTGCACTAGAATTTGGTAATCCTTAGCACCGGTATCATCGCTCATGTACACAATAAGCTAATAAAATTCCCTATCAAAAACTGCTCAACCGATTTTGATGAAACTTGCAGTGTTCCCTAAAGTGAACTATTCCTCGTACAACAAAAAAAGAATTTTGAAAATCGGTCCACAATTAGCGGAGTAATCGCGTAACAAACACTCAAAAAAGTAAAGATCATCACATCATCCATCAATAAAAATGCTCACAAAATAAAAAGTACTGAACCAAATTGGATGAAATTTAATCGGACCAGAAACCTCGGAGTAATCGGTGTACATAGGGTCACCTGTCCAACATTGAAACAATCGTACACAGTGAAACTTTGCGATATTTCTAAAATGCGACGTTGCCAGATAGAGCAGGATAGCAAGAAAGGACCTTCTCAGGCCCCCCCCGCACACGCCCAGTTTGCGAGCGCGCCGCGTGGAAGAGGTCGTCTCTAGTGACGCATAAGAATATTGCTGCGAAAAAGTAAGAATTTTTGGTCATTATTTGGTGATTTTTTAGCAAATTATAGAAGATAATTTCGTATTGTTCAATATTACATTGCATTCTGTACGTTTCAAAGTGTCTTTTAACTTAAATCTGTATGAAAATAGTTCACTCTTTGTTGCAATTTTTATTTATCGTCGCTGCGCGTGCAAAAGTCGCTATGTGATTTTTTGTGATTTTCGTTTTTTTATGCAGTTTTAATCGATATTTCAATGCGCACATTCTGTAAAAACAGCCATGTGATAGATGCAATATTTAAGGAGTTACGGCTAGTTAAGGAATGTCGCTATGTGACATTCATACATTGAAAGTTCCCTTTAGACACGCTAAGTGTTATAATTCACATAGCTAAAATAAGTTTATTAAAGAGAAAGCAAAAATTGTGCCCGATATGTGCTTCACTGCACATAGCTAGTATTTTGTATAGTTTTTTGGTCAAGTTCAGACTCGCTCGATCACGAAACGCACAGTTTGAGCGTCACATAGATAGTTTAGTCGATGTAATTACTCATTAAAATTCGATCAGCGAAACAGTGAAAAATCTTGTTTGCTAGCGAGTCTCTTCAATTCCGTCATCCAAGAAAGTATAACGCCCGAGGCCTGTAGCAAAGGCGGTGTTTCTGTTCTTCAAAAAGGTGACAAAATCCTACTGAAGAACTATAAACCCATCTTATTTCCGAGTATACCTACAATACAAATAACACGCATACAATACGCTGTTCTCGAACCGTCTCACCAAGAGACTTGACGATTTCCAACCAACAAAACAAGCCGGTTTTCCGTGGACCACAACCATACTGTTCAACAAGTTGTACAGAAGACCGAGTAGTACAAGCAGCCGCTGTACCTATATGGCATTTGTTGATCACGAGAAAGGCTTCGGCTCAATCAAAATATAGACAGTTGTAGCCTCTCTGCAACGATGTTGAATTGACCTGCGCCAAATCGCAGTGTGAGATGTCTGTATGACGCTGCCACGATGACTGTCCACATATATAATCAGAAAACCAGCTCCATCCAACTGCTCAGAGGGGTGAGACAGTGGGGTTTGATATCCCCAAAACTGTTCACTAATGCATTGAAGGATGTTTTCAAGACACTGGACTGGACTGGACAGGGTGTCATCGTGAACTGCGACACATCTCACACCTTCAGGACAGATGCTGCAGACGGGTCCAGTTAGGTTGGGCAGCATTTGGAAAACTTCGTTAAGTCTTTTCGTCTCCCATCCCGCAATGCTTGAAGATTAAGGTCTTCAACCAGTACGTCCTGCCCTTTACATAAGGTGCCGAAACGTGGACACTGGCAATGGGCCTGTCCACAAATTCAAGGTTACTCAGTGCGCTATAAAGCGGGTTATGCTTGGAGTTTCTTTAAAGGATAAGATCAGGAATCTTATCCTTCAAAGAAACTCCAAGAAAATATCCAAAAAAAGAACCGGTGTAACCGACATAGCTTGCAGAGTAAGCAAATAGACAGTGACAGTGGCAGTGGGCTGACCTTATGTGTCAAAAGACCGGTGGCCGGTGGAGCCTTGGTGGAGCAGACGAGTCCCGAAGCAGACACCGCAAATCGGTTCAATAAGGTGATAATGTCATTTGAATACTTTTTTTATTTTGTTTCTTTTAATTATTTCTATCTGAAAAGTAGCTATGTGTCAGCTTAAAGTCAGTTTCCATAATATTCCATAAAATTATAAAGTAGTTATGTGTTCTAAAATGCACATAGCTTGTATTTACGACTCAAATAAAAAACGCTATGTGTCAAATTTGCCTTTTGTGTTTATTTCTGGCCTTATTAATAATCTAATCTAACCAAAAGTTATATAAAACTACGTATATTTGTTAAATGTATTAAAGAAAAAATAATTATTTGAATACTCCGGCTATTTTCCGAGAAAATCAGTTTTTTGCCTCTCTTGTAAAGTGAGTAAAAAACACATAGCGATTACTGAAAGCGCAGCGACGTTATGTTATAAAAAAATACCTTGTTGGTTTACAATGAAACAAACGTATGTTGTATACAATGAAACAGTGTGTCATTGTGTACTATCTTGTTTCATTGTAGGCCATGTGGAAAATAACAATAACGATAATTTTTCTAAACACAAGCAACTTTCTTAAAGCTTTTTATTGCCTATCTACAGTAACTACCTACTTTGTAGTTATTTTATTTATTATTTTTCAGATGGCACGTAGTAAAGCTATTATAAGAAAAAAAGGAGATCATTCGGCAGCTAACATGCTTAAAGCTATTCAGCTTATAAGGCAGGGATGGAGCCTAAGAAAAGCTGCTAGTGAATGCAGTGTTCATTACCCCACACTATTCCGGTATGTTAAAAAGAATAAAAATGTCAGTGACACGGATTTGAAGAATCAAAGGTTAATTCCAAACTATAATGTTAACAGAGTATTTACAGAAGACCAAGAAGCTCATCTTAAAGAGTACATCAAAGATTGCGCGTCAAAATTTTATGGTCTTTCTAGTAAAGACGTTCGCAGCGTTGCGTACCAGATGGCTCATATAAATAATATTAAATTTCCTGTCAGTTGGAGGTCTGAAAAAATGGCAGGCATTGAGTGGCTTAGATCTTTTAGGTCAAGGCATCCAGATTTATCACTAAAAAAGCCTGAGGCTTGCAGTTTGGCGCGGGCTACTGCCTTCAATAGAGAAACCGTCAATACTTTTTTTAATAATCTGAAAAATGCTATGGATCGTCACCCATCTTTCGGCAATGGTTGTAGAGTGTACAATTTAGATGAAACAGCAACCACAACTGTTCAAAAACCACAAAAAGTCATGGCTCCCAAAGGACGCCACAATCTAGGCAAGGTTACTAGTGGTGAGAAAGGGACTTTGGTTACAACTTGTGCGATTGTATGCGCGTCAGGGCAAGCTTTACCTCCAGTTCTTGTTTTCCCGAGGAAAAATTGCAAGGATTTTATGTTGACCGGCGCACCTCCAGGGTCCCTTGGGCTTGCTACCCCGAGTGGGTGGATGAACACAGAGCTATTTGTCCAAGTCATGAAGCACTTTATAAAACATACATGCGCCTCTCCAGAAAACCCCGCATTATTAATCATGGACAATCACGAATCCCACTTAAGTATTGATGCTTTAGATTTGGCCAAAATGTCTGGGGTCTGTGTTCTTACTCTGCACCCACACACAACAGCCAAAATGCAACCACTTGATGTGGGCTTAAACGGACCATTTAAAACTTATTATAACAGTGCTGTAGATTCGTGGTTGCGAAGAAACCCAGGCAAACCGATGACAATCTACAACGTCGCCGAGTGTGTGGGTCAAGCATATCAGAAGGCAATGACGCCAGTCAATATTGCAGCAGCCTTCAAAAAATGTGGAATCTTCCCATACAACGCAGACATTTTCGAAGAAATCGACTTCATGCCATCAGAAGTAACCAACAGAGAAAAGCCCGAACCATCCTCAGAATTGCCCGTTTCTGCTTCCCGAGAACTCACCGGTAGAGAACAGCCTGGACCATCCTCAGAATTTCCAGTTTCTGCTTCCTCTGACCACCCACGACATCAGCCAATAAATCTTGGCAGTCCCTCGTCAGATGCAACGTACGCTGAAAGTCCTCCACCACGAGAAGCTGAAAGTCCATCCTTATTGGAAATAGATGAGCGTATTTTTGAAGACCCTATTATTGAAAATCTTTTGCACACAGCTACTTTACCTTCACAGAGCTTAAATTTACTTACCATCAGGGAAATTACACCGCCTTCCGATGCTTGTGTTGCCGCAAGCTCTTCTTCTGGTACCAAAGGTAATTTCAAATCACCTAAAGAGTTTATGCCACCATTAAAGGCTGGCCCACGAACTGGACGGCGCAAGCCAAGAAAGCTCGGTAGAAGCATGATTGCGACGGATACGCCTGAAAAAAATCAAATTGCTGAAGAAAGGAACAAAGCTCAAGAAAGAAAATCCGCTACCAAGAAAACAAAGCGACCAATTCTGTGTGACGAAAAAGGAAAAAATAAACGCAAAAAGAGTAAAGTTCATGGCAATCAATCAGATGCAGAAACTAGCGAAGAAGATGAAGATATGGTGGTATCTCAAAGTGAAACAGAACTGAGTGACATAGATGAAGAAGAAGATGATACCGATGAAGATTTACCTTTGGTAACTGAAAATTTTAAACGAATCGATAGAAAACCCCAAGAAGGCGACTACGTTATGGTTGGTTTTGAAACCAAAAAGCTTGAAATATTCTACGTCGCATTGATTACTGAAGTAATAAGTGCTAATGCATATGGTGTTTCTTTCTTGAGAGTAAAAAACAAGGCTGAGATGAAATTTTATAGCCCTTTAGAGCCAGATCTTTCAGAAATAAGACTGACAGACATAAAGATGATTCTACCTCAGCCAAAAATTAACGGCACCAAAAGCCGAAACTCGTTCTATGTTTTCCCTCTTCGTGTATCACCGAGACTAAATTTGCGTTAAAATCTGGCTGAGTTTCGGGTTTTAGTTTTAATCATGTGATATTTTGGTTCCTGTTTATTCTTAAATTAATAAGAAGTTATACATTATTATAATGACAATGATTGTGATATTTTAAATAATGAGACTTCAACTCGTACAACATAGATTAGTTAGAAGAAGAGGATAATTAATATTAGATTGTTTTAAGCGAAAAAAAAATGACAATGATTGTGATATTTTAAATAATGAGACTGCAACTCGTACAATATAGATTAGTTAGAAGAAGAGGTTAATTAATATTAGATTGTTTTAAGCGAAAAAAAATTGACAATGATTGTGATATTTTAAATAATGAGACTGCAACTCGTACAACATAGATTAGTTAGAAGAAGAGGATAATTAATATTAGATTGTTTTAAGCGAAAAAAAAAATGACAATGATTGTGATATTTTAAATAATGAGACTGCAACTCGTACAACATAGATTATTTAGAAGAAGAGGATAAATATTAGATTGTTTTAAGCGAAAAAATACTTAGGTACCTACCTACTTATTTGTTTTGAAATTTTATAAGTTTTTAAGACCTGTAAGACAGAGACAGGGTGATTGTTTTTTTGTTAAACCTGAACCAGCAGGTATTACCTTTGTGATTGTTAATGTTTAAGTCTGATTAATATCGTAGATAATTACTATAAATAAAACATTATTTTTATTTAAATTTCTTTAATTTAATGCATAGATACCTACCTGGGTTGATTAAAAGCAAACAAAACACTACCTACAAATAATACTGTTTCATTGTTGCTTAGCCTTGTTTCATTGTAAAAATTCAGGTGTTTCATTGAATACACATATATGGACACAATGAAACAAAGTTCATTTTTTAAAAAAAGCTTTTTTATGCATAAATTATAAAAAGTACAGTAAAAAATTATAATACAATGAGATAACTAATTAAATTGTCTATCTTGATGCAAAAAATTAGACTCCTAACTTGAGAAACGGCAGAGACAGGATGGTTTGAAATTTTGGTGTTTCATTTGTGAACAGGTGACCCTACATAAAAAAAAAAACATACCGACCGAATTGAGAACCTCCTCCTTTTTGAAGTCGGTTAAAAACTGGTTTTTTTTTCGACCCTGATTAAAAGTCACATTACGTCAAGCCTTGATATATTTTTAGTGCGTTCTGAAATCAGAGCCCCCTCCTCGAGTTTGGATGTATTTTATCTTTGTCCAATATTTATTTATTTATTAAATCCATTATTTTACTCACGAAAAAAAGGAGGAAGTTCTCAATTCGACAAGTATTTATTTTATTTATCACTCTGACAGAGCTAACAGATTTGCAGTTTATTGAAATTTTTAAGCGTATTTAAAAGAATTACTGATATCAAAATAACATAGGTACTTACAGAATAAAATCTCCTTTTTCTTTTAAACAAAAATAGGGCACAGTAAAAGTATTTAAACCTTGATTTTTTGAGTTAGAACGTAGGGCCTACATTCTAACTCAATGTAGTAAGTAGGCAATGACTCCTTGTCCGCTCCTTATATACTGATATCTTAATGATGAATACAGTCAAATTATAATTAAGACATTTCTAGTTTTGTCTAAAAACTCATCGACGGTTAACTTTGCATTTTTTTATCTCTGGAAAATCATAAAAAATGAAATCCTATTAGTTTGCTTTGTCATTATTTTTTTCTCAAATAGTAGTGTTTTTTTTCTGGCCCTACATGGGCCTGATATGGACTTGTCAGCGTCTGTAGCCTGGCTATGAACCGGGGACCTCTTTGGAGAAACTGAGGGCTTTGTATGTGCAATTATGGATGAAGTTATGATGACCAATAACGGCAATAACTACCGGAGATTTATATGATACTAGCTGTTGCCAGCGGCTCCGCCTGCTACAACTCGAACATAAAATCGGGATAAAGACTATCCTATGTGTTAATCCAGGTTATTAACTATCTGTGTAGCAAATTTCATCCAAATCCGTGCAGTGGTTTTTGCGTGAAAGAGTAAGAAACGTCCACCCATTCAAACAAACTTTCACGTTTATAATATACCTAAGTAGGAATTAGGATAGTGGGCAACTCGCCGCCCGACCATGGACCATGCCCGGGTCGACGGCGCGTTGTGTTCCACGCGCACCTCAAAGAGCGTCAGCAAGATGACGGGGCCCCCCTCTAGAGGGCCAAAGCCTGCCGGGGTCGCGGGACTGATACCATTACCGTGACCCTGGAACGTAAAGGGTTAATGAAGGACACCGTGGATTTTAGTCGGTACAAGTCTGACAGTCCCTCCTGCCCTGCCCTGGGTGGGAGGACTCATTTGATGATTTTACCACGCAAAAAAAAAAGTAGGAATTAGGATTAGTAGGATACTGTAGAATTGTAAAGGTCAGCAGAACGAACTTAACGTTTAAACCAATCGACCACGGATACACAAACAACGGCAAAAATAGGAAACATATTGTACGGGCAAATCTATTTAAGTAAAGAAATACGAAGAAAACGATTTTTCCTAGACATGGGACCTATAGTTATGTCGATTTTTCGCTCCCGTAACCCCGCACATTGCAAACTTAAGACGGTTTCGAGAAAAGGTACTCGTACTAATTAGAAATTTGTAACATTGACCAAAACTACAGCATGCCTGCAGCATAAATACACGTGGCATACAATAAGGGATTGTCCCTTATTTCCTACTCAAGTACTTGTATACTATGTATGTACAATATGTAAATTGGTTTATATTATTTTGTAAGAAAGCTATGCTTATCTTAAGGGAAGCCTAACTTTTATTTTATGCAAGCAAATCAAAATGAGCAGTGGTTGGTGGCCAAGTGGTATCGCCCTTACGAGTTGTAGGTCGTGGGTTCGAACCCAGCCAGGCTTATTACTTTGTGTAATTTATTTCAACACCACTACTCTCAAAACATCGTGAGGAAACCGGCATGTCCTAGAACCAATAATTCGAAGACATGTGACATCTACCAACCCGCACTGGGTCCGCGTGGTGGATTATGGCCCACTCCCTCACAGAGAGGAAGCCTGTGTCCCAACAGTGAAAACATTAGGTAGGCTAATCCAAATATAAAGAATCACATGGTTGGCACTGTGATCGAGCGAACGACTGCTTTATTGCGTGTCGTAGGCTCGATTCCCATATAGTATGATCTACAGGTAGTCGTTCTGAGTCGGACAGACAATTTTTTTTAAACTTTGCCGTTACATTAGGAATTTCTAAATCGTGGGTGAGTTTACAAATATAAAAGATAAAACACACATACACAAACCCGGAACAACTACTTGTAGGTCATCAGAGTGAACAGCCAATATTTTTTTATTTGTAAATTAGACTAAAAATGACAAAGATATAGCCTATTAAAGTTACGTGTGACGTCACGCCGTGTGGCATTTTTTCGCGCGGGGTGACGTCACACGTAACTTTAATGGGCTATATCTTTGTTAGTTTTTGTTTAATCGAAAAAAGAAAAAATACGTGTCCAATATTTTTTTATAATCTAAAATACGGACTTAATAGAATGTAATTATTTTGACCCTGGAAACTACCCTGTTCCTGAGGCATTGGTGGCTCATGCATGTCCGTAGTAATAATAATTTTAAATTCTACTAGCATAGCTATAAGTATCTGCCTACCAACATAATATGGACTTGTACTTTGTGCTTGGTCTGAAATAAACAATTTCAATTTCAATAAATATTTGTTCCGTGCGGGAATCGAACCGATCGATCAGCCATTGCGCCAATCGTGTCGTTATATGGATACAGATTAATGATAATGACTTCGCAATTTTCTTCACATTGTTAATAACATTTAAAAAAATAATTGACTCTCTTTTGCATCTTACAAGGGGTAAGTAATATATGATACAACTACAAAATCTCTAATATTTACAAGAGATAACAACTGAATGTATAATTTTATTTGATATAACGATCTCTTAATATAATAAACGATTGACATAATTTTATAATGACTAATTTCTATAATCATAACAGTCAATGAATATAAAATCGTTTTGTATACCACTCAAAAGACATAAAACTTATTTGGTCTAATTTTTTTTCTTCCTGGTATGTAATCTAACTCTGATGTACCTAGTAATAGTACCACCTACCATGAATGCTCGACCTATTTATTATAACAAATAATAAATGATTATGATTATGATTATTTCTGCGTGCAAGGTTTAAAGTAACCTAACACGAAGGGGATGGCGGGGTCTTTCAGACCCCGCCATCCCCTTCGAACCTAACCTGTCCGTGTCGGGGTGCCCCAAGTCCCGAGCTCGCTTCGCTCGCTCTTGCATCCTAGGTCAAATAACTGATTACTGCCTGTAATGATGACTCGACGGAGCCCCGCTTCGCGGGGCTCCTATTCCTGCGTGCAAGGTTTAAAGTAACCTAACACGAAGGGGATGGTGGGGTCTTTCAGACCCCGCCATCCCCTTCGAACCTAACCTGTCCGTGTCGGGGTGCCCCAAGTCCCGAGCTCGCTTCGCTCGCTCTTGCATCCTAGGTCAAATAACTGATTACTGCCTGTCATGATGACTCGACGGAGCCCCGCTTCGCGGGGCTCCTATTTCTGCGTGCAAGGTTTATAGTAACCTAACACGAAGGGGATGGCGGGGTCTTTCAGACCCCGCCATCCCCTTCGAACCTAACCTGTCCGTGTCGGGGTGCCCCAAGTCCCGAGCTCGCTTCGCTCGCTCTTGCATCCTAGGTCAGATAACTGATTACTACCTGTCATGCTGGCTCGACGGAGCCCCGCTTCTCGGGGCTCCTATTTCTGCGTTTAAAGTAACCTAACACGAAGGGGATGGCGGGGTCTTTCAGACCCCGCCACCCCCTTCGAACCTAACCTGTCCGTGTCGGGATGTCCCAAGATACTAAACGTTAAATTATATGTTTCAAACGTTATCATAATGATTTTCGCTTAAATAAACGTTATATCAAATAAAATTATGTGAAATGAGTTAGAGTAACACAAACATTATGTGTAAAGAAATTATATCAATCGTTGGTATTTCTCACGTTGATTATATCATGTGAACGTTATTGAAATGAAAATATATCAAATAACTTTATATGAAATGAGACGCACCCTCTTACAAGTGCCCATAGTCCGAAAGTGGACGACCCCTACGATAAATACAGTGGGTGACTTGCCGCTCGATCATGGGCCATGCCCGGGTCGACGGCGCGTTGTGTTCCACGCGCGCCATAGAGCTGTCAGCAATCTGACGGGGCCCCCTAAGAGGGCCAAAGCCTGCCGGGGTCGCGGGACTGTCTCACCTGGTAACCGTCACCCTGATACGTAAAGGGCTATTGAAGGTTTACCGTGGATTTTAGTCAGTACGAGTCTGACAGACCCTCCCGCCCCAACCTGGGCGGGAGGATTCCTTTCATGATTTTACCACGATAAAAAAAAGGATAAATACAGTCCTGTATAATATAAATTATAGTCTGGAAACACGTCAAAACGCAACTATAGTAAGAAATAAAAGAAGAAAATCTTTTACATATTTGGCACCACAAGTTTATAAATATACTAGTGGCCCGTCCTAGCTTCGCACGGGTATATTAAGAACCGCTCGTCCGATTTTGTGCAAACTTCACATAAAGCATCTACTAAATAGTTCGAACAAAGACTAAACATTTGGTTTGAATAGGTGAGCCCGTTCTTGAGTTAACTTATAACATTACAACGAAAAGTGGCATTGATTTTTAACCGACTTCAAAAAGGAGGAGGTTATCAATTCGACTGTATTTTTTTTTTTTTTTTTTTTTTTTTTATGTTTGTTACCTCATAACTTGCGACTGGGTGAACCGATTTTGATGATTATTTTTTTATTTGAAAGCTGGTGCTTCCCGTGTGGTCCCATTGTCACCATTTTAATATCTGATGATTGGATCCTGGAGAAATCGAGGGCAACCCTCAAATTTTATAGGCCCACACATCGTTTTTCGCAAATATTATGAAGTAATTTAAGTACTTGCGTATAGTAATCATCATCTCATGTAGCTGAGCTGATGATGGAAAGTTCAACAACTCCTTAACAGTAAGTAGGCGTCGACTGATTTAGTAAATTATTTTCTTTTATTAAGTATTTCAAAGCACTACAGTTTAATAAAGGTCTGGAGTATATCTGATGATGGAGCCGAGAGACAGTCGAGGGAACTCCTCAACGATTCACAGCAGCTACCTTGTGTTTGAGCTTGATTAATTTGTATTGATAAGAACTTTACACCTAGATGAGTTGTAACTGTTATTAGGGGTCTGATGACGAAGACGAAGGACAGTTCAGGGAATTCCTCAACGGTTTATAGTAGCTACCTTGTGTTTGGACTTAATTCATTTATATTGATGAGAACTTTACACCTAGATGGGTTGTAACTGTCATTAGGGTTCTGATGATGAAGACGAAGAACAGTTCAGTGAACTCCTCAACGGTTTACAGCAGCTCTCTTGTATTTGGACTTAATTCATTTATACTAATGACCCATATGGGTTATTGTTCGATGCAGTATACCTGCCATTTGGTCCCAAAAAAATTCATTTATTTTGGTGTTCTTGCTTATTGTGTACATGGGCGATGTTATAACCGGTGCTAAGGATAATAAAATTCTAGTGCATAAGTAAGAAAATTATGTTTTTGACAAGAATTTCGGTTGAATATTTAAACTAAAAAGGGTAAAATAAAAAAAGTTTTTTAAAAAAAATGTAACCGACTTCTAAAAAAAACAACCACTAAAAAGGGTAAAATAACCTACCAAAAAACTTTTTTTCGGAAGTCGGTGGCAAAAAAATCAATGAAATAAAAAAGCAAAGCCACCGACTTCCGAAAAAAAGTTTTTTGGTAGGTTATTTTACCCTTTTTAGTGGTTGTTTTTTTTAGAAGTCGGTTACATTTTTTTTAAAAAACTTTTTTTATTATATATTAGATGAAAGCATAGCTGATCTAAAGAAATATTATACTTACGAATTAAAAAGGGCACTCCTTTGTTTAACAGAATACGAAAGCTCAGACTACCGCACGGTTTAAAACTCCGGATTCGAGTAATTTAATTTACAGCGATAACATTAATAAACTGCGGCATAAATAGGTACAATGCAATACTCTATATTTGGTGACTGTGTTAATTTATCGAGGTATGACGCATCGCGATTGTTGCAGACGAAATACAAATAAATAGGACATTCTGATATTTTACTAGAGACCCACTAAACTCAAAAGCGCAATGGCTGAGCGATTTACTGCTGTAGTGCTCTTCTATTCTTAATAAAATCTCAACGCTGCACGCTGGAATTTACGATGTACCTACTGTTCGACGAGGATTTGAGATCGACCGATCGTGTAGCGCGAGTCGAGCGGTGAGCGCTAGTGTCGTTGGTAATAGCTTATTGAATAGCAAACTTTAAAGTAATGGCAGATTTACATTGAGTCAGTAACTGGCGTCAGTCCACTGATATGTAGTCTGTGGTCCACTGACGAGTCAGTGCTGACCTGGCACTGCCATAATGTAAACTTGAAATACTGACCTCGTCTAAATAGCATGAGTCAGTTTTCGGCGCCAGCACTGACGTCAGTTACTGACTCAATGTAAATCTGCCATAAAGTAAAAGTAAAATAAACGTTTATTTGCATGGATTGCAGGTACAGTACATTAGATGTTACAGTTCAAAATATGATCCTTATGCAATCTACCTCATAAAGGCATGCAAACATTATAATTTAAATTGAAAAGAAACACAATGAAAAGCAATTTTTTTTTTGTACATCATCATCATCAGCCGGAAAACGTCCACTGCTGAACATAGGCCTCCCCCTTAGACCGCCACGCCGAACGACAATTCGCCACTTGCATCCATCGGTTGCCCGCGACCCTCACGATGTCGTCGGTCCACCTAGTGGGAGGCCTACCTACGCTGCGTCTTCCGGTCCGTGGTCGCCACTCGAGAACTTTTCTTCCCCATCGGTTGTCAGTTCTACGAGCGATGTGGCCTGCCCATTGCCACTTCAACTTGCAAACTTTATGAGCTATGTCGGTGACTTTGGTTCTTCGCCGGATATCCATGTTCCGGATTTTATCCCGCAAAGAAACTCCGAGCATATCTCTTTCCATCGCTCGTTGAGTGACTCTTAGTCTCTCTAAAAGGCCAGCAGTTAGAGACCACGTTTCAGAGCCATATGTCATCACTGGCAACACACACTGGTTAAACACCCTTGTCTTGAGACACTGTGGGATTTTCGATGAGAAGATATCACGTAGCTTCCCAAACGCTGCCCATCCGAGTTGGATTCTTCGGGCGACCTCTTTCTCGAAGTTGGACCTACCTAACTGAACAATCTGTCCAAGGTAAGTGTAATGGTCTACAACTTCGAGAGTATCATTCCCAACAACAACCGGTACGGGTGCCACATGGACATTCGACATGACTTTCGTCTTGTCCATGTTCATTTTAAGGCCGACCCGTTGGGATACGATACTGAGGTCGCTGAGCATAGCATTGAGGTGCTCCAACGATTCTGCCATGATGACTATATCATCGGCAAAACGAAGGTGAGTGATGTATTCGCCATTGATGTTGATGCCGAATCCGTTCCATTCCAAGAGCTTGAAAACGTCCTCCAAAGCGTTCGTGAACAGTTTCGGAGAAATAACGTCTCCCTGTCTCACGCCTTTCTGCAATTGGATTGGTTTCGTGCTCTCTTCCTGAAGTCGGATGGACATGGTGGCGTTTCTATACAAACACTTCAACACTTCGATATACCTATAGTCGATATGACATCGTTGGAGGGACTGCAATACTGCCCAGGTTTCGATTGAATCGAATGCCTTTTCATAGTCCACAAACGCCAAACATAATGGCCGATTATACTCCTCTGTCTTCTGTATAATCTGGCGGAGCGTGTGTATGTGGTCTACAGTACTAAAACCTTTTCGGAAACCGGCTTGTTCGGGAGGCTGGAAGTCATCAAACCTGCGTTCGAGACGGTTCGTAATGACTCTTGAGAACAGCTTGTATACATGGCTCAGAAGTGAGATTGGCCTGTAGTTCTTCAACAAGGTGTTGTCACCCTTTTTGAAGAAAAGAACAACCACACTCCTGTGCCATGCTTCTGGCGTAGTACCTTCGAGTATGACAGAATTAAATAACTTCTGGAGGACCAGAAGTACCGGTTTTCCACCCGCTCTCAGAAGTTCTGTTGTACATACAATGCATTCAAATAGCAAAAGGTAGTCAATAATATAAAAAATGTCAATTGGAATTAAATTAATAAATTAAACAAAATCATATTAAAAAATACATAGGTACATCTACGTACAATCAAAATTATACAAAAATTAAATGTCAGTGTCTTAAGAAAATCCGTTAGGGTCAGTTCAGACCGAGACGCGAAGCGACGCGACGATGCGTGAAGAGGCCTGTCATTTCAAGCTGCGTCGCGCTACGCCTCGCGGCGCCGCGATGCGCCTCGCTGCGCCGCGAGACGCATCGCAATGTCGCGAGGCGCATCCAGACGCCGCGCGGTGCAGCAGAACGTGTCTAGATTTTCCACGTGCTGCCGCCCCGCCCCGCGTCCTCTCGCAGTCCCATTTGCAAATGGCGGCCTCAGCTACATAGTCCAGGGGCTAGAGGTAGTTGAGTATGCAAAATCCGAGTGACGGCAACTATGACCGAATTCATAAACATAATATTATTATGCGCTTTATCTGTCCCGCAAAAAGCTGTGATCTGATTTTTCTATAAATTATTACGGAAGTAATCATTAAAATGATTTTAAATCATGTACTCAATACATTCCGTTTACGATTAAGAGAAGAGGGCGAAAAAAAATGAACCAAAAAATTGACCGGCAAGTTCTACATTGTTATTCTTTGACCTTTTCTTAACTTAAATCGGTTGGCGAAATTCGTTACTCACAATTATGCATACTTAGTCACCTCTAGCTCCCGGTCTTCACCTCGCATCGTGGAGCGGCCCCGAGCGACATCAAGCGGCGCCGCGCTACTTCGTGAGGCCTTGAGAGGCGCAGCACAGCACCGCTGCTTTGAGATGCGTCGCGCTGCGCCGCGAGGTGTCGCGCGGCTCATCGCTGCGCATCTCAACGTATTCTAAATTCTCACAACGAAATGTGTATCTTTTAGTGTAGAAAATAAAGTCGTATTTTGAATGGCTCTTAAAAGTGTGCGCGCATCGTCGTGTCGCTTCGCGTCTCGGTCTGAACTGACCCTTAGAGAATAGTAGCATTTTGAAAATAATAATGCTATCAGTTTTTTTTAAGTTTTGAAAAGTGTCATTTTCGTTTGTTTCATTGACCGCAAACATTGATGTTAACCGTATAGCTTTGATTATTTACTTTGATTATTTGATTTGATTTTTGTAAAATCAATTTGCTTGTCAGGAATCGAGGTTGTAAATTAAAATAAGAACACACTATACACTATTCGATAGGGTCGTTGTTAAGGATCAAATTCGGTGAAGTATTAATCAATAATTTAGTCATCGTACGCAGATCAAAATTCGCGCCAATTTACTTAAAGTTCGAATTTCAAAAATTTCGTTATGTATTTGTACCGCGAGGTGACTTATAAAAATTTGGAATGAGAACACGATGTAGTGAGCCATGGCCATTAACTAAAGTTTGAATTTTTAAAAACCTTTTGCCATCGTTTGTCGCATGTAATTACTTCACATAACATTGATGGTTTGATTGCTGGAAATTAATATGTCAATTTAATTTTTATGCTGTAATTTTATTTTTTATCAAAATCAGCCACGAGACTTCTTTCAGTATTTTTCGCTATTCCTCATAGATTCTAATTTAGCCATTCACGCCCAGTTGGAAATTCAATTTGTTTATTACTGCAAGGAATCATTTGGAAGTACTCCCATCTCTTACTCCAGCATTTGATCCGTACCCGGTGTTTGTCTTTCCACGTTATTTAGATTCGTTTTTTACAGTGAAATAATCAGATAAATTGAAATTAATTACCGAAGACAAAGTATGGGTAAAAAATTTAAATTTAAATTCAACCATATAGGGTTGAATTTAAATTTAGAAGACACACATGTACACGTTTGGCCTCCATTGAAATACCGATATTTATTTCCATCGAAATCATGAATTAAAAATTAAATAATTTATTGTGTAATAAAAAAATCATCAAACGAAATAATACTCAAAATATTATAAAAAAGAATCTTCAGGTTCAGTTTCATAGATGTATTGCATGGACTGAGCTAACTATAGTCAAATAAGCAGATAAATCGGTCCATGCTCTATGTCTTGTTTTACTTTTTTTTCCATGTTCGATTATATTGCGAGTATCGATTAGGCTGAATGAACCTTTTTAATCGTTATAATGAACATTGGGATTACGGCAGCACTAAGAAGTGTCATGTTGCAACATAGTTTTTGGTAATTTGTATCAAGACTTTGTTTCGTTATTATTATGAAATTATGTATGAACACTGGCAAATATAATAATGCATGTAGTAAGTTACTTTATTTATTTCACTGTATAACCGTTTTTTATCACGTGGGAAGCTTGTTTATGTACATATTTTCAGCACATCTAAACTATCTAGTTTTTGGAATGATGTAGCATTTTGTATGTTACACACATTTTACAGTAGAATCACGCAGTTTTAGTGACCTCAACACGTTCTTAGAGATATTGTTCACAAACTTATCGTATGAAATAGCTGTAGCAATATAATTTTGATTGAAAACCGGATGCTGAAAATGTACAAAAAAACTTGAGTGTCGTCTTAAATTTCGAATCACCCGGTCGACTCAGCTGATGTGTCATGTGTCAAAATGTTGTCGTGCAGAGTGGTTATGGATACTCCACGGGATCGGGACGCGTAATGGCGCCGCATTATGGAAACAAAAGAAAACAATAGCGGGGTATTTCTGTCGCTAGAGTGACTCACCTGTTTTTATCTCTTTCTGCGCCACTAGAATTCAATTCTTTACCAATAGTAACTTGTTGTCTCACTCCACGCCTATTATTTTTATTCATCCTGCAATTATACTGTATTAATATATCGTCAAGTCACTAAAATAATTAAGATATCTAAGAGAACTTACACTAAATATAAGATTACATACTATTGTACCCGCACATGTATACTACACATAATTCAAACATTTACGATTACATACATAATAAAAATACTAAGGCATCATACATCGACGGCGCGTTGTGTTCCACGCGCGCCTCAAAGAGCGTCAGCACGATGACGGGGCCCCGCCCAAGAGGGCCAAAGCCTGCCGGGGTCGCGGGACTTATCTCATTACCGTGACCCCGGAACATAAAAGGCTATTGAAGGACACCGTGGATTTTAGTCAGTACAAGTGTGACAGTCCCTCCCGCCCTGCCCGGGGTGGGAGGACTCATTTGATGATTTTACCACGCTAAAAAAAAAAAAAAAAAAAAAAAAAAAAAAGGCATCATACATCATACACAGTTTCTACAAATATAAAATTTACACCCTGTTCCTCTAAGTTCAACTCTGTAATGATACTTACGACCAATATTTTCGACTACTTAGATAAGACTATCGTTCTCCTAGGAATAAAACATTATGGGTGATACACTACAAACAATAAATGAAATAGACGAAATTGAAATTGCAAGCTCGATACATTGTGATGTTTCAAACATTTCTGAACATATACAAGTGAAAAGAAACGACTTGACCATTGTTTCCCAGAATATTCGGAGCATATACCGCAACTTTGACGATTTTATGGTAATGCTTTCTACCTTTAAATTTGACACTGATGTAATTGTCTTAACCGAATGTAGATTGGCTAACAACAAACCCGTTCCACAGCTTACTAATTATCAGTCCTATATAACTACACGCCATATTAATCAAAATGACGGAGTTACTGTTTATGTTAAAAACACTTTAAATTCCAAATTTAGAGAAGTACATATAACTCAAGCATCATGCATTCAGGTAGATATTGAAGATGCCAGTATCTTATGTATTTATCGGTCTCCCTCTACAACCAACATTGACGATTTTATTGAGTCACTTAGCTCACATTTGGAATCATTGCCCTCTCAGAAAAATGTAATAATAACAGGGGACTTAAATATTAATATTAGACCTAAAAATATTGAAATACCTCATGAACAAAAAAACCGTATAAATTACCTAACCATGTTGTCGACGTTTGGTATATTGCCTGGACATATATTACCTACGCGTGAACGTAACTGCCTAGACCACTTCATGTTGAGGGTTAAAGCGAAAAGTATCTCTGCATCGATCGCTATTCTGCAAACTACGATTACAGACCATTATACCACATTATTAATTCTCTCCAAATTAAAAAGCAAAGTAGTTAGGAATAAAACAACTAAATCTATAAATTTTGAGAAAGCATTAGAATATTTACAAAATAAAAATATACCAGAACTACTTTGTTGCACTGATCCCAACGTATTAACTGACCATCTAATAAAAATAATAACTGATTCGATTGATAACAATACTACTACCAAACAAGTCCCTAATAGTAAACGAATAATCAAACCGTGGATCACTCCGGGAGTTCTAAGATGCATAAACAATCGGAATAGACTACAAAAAAAGCTCCGCAGTGACCCACATAACGAAATCTTAAAAATTTCTTATCATCGTTATAGAAATCATTGTAACTATTTAATCAAAAAATTAAAAAGACAACATGAAAAGGAGTTACTTGCTAATTCGGTCACAAAGACAAAACAACTTTGGAAAAACATAAAAACAATAACTTACGCAAACAAATCTAAAGATCATAACACAGAATTACCTGTCGCTAGAGTGACTCACCTGTTTTTATCTCTTTCTGCGCCACTAGAATTCAATTCTTTACCAATAGTAACTTGTTGTCTCACTCCAAATCCCTGGACTCAGGGAATATCCATATTATTCTTACCTATGGCAAGTACATAAAACAGCTCTACCTATTCCGATCGATGATAATAACTATAATGACTTAACAGTAATGTTATTTTCAGTGTTTACTAAATAGTAGAAATTGTAACTGCTAACAATTAAAATTAGAATTATTTAATAAATCCATAAGTTCTAATATGCCTGCAACGTTTATAAACTATTAGGGGATTTACCGCATTGCTTCGCTATGTTTTTTTATTCGAACTTTTGGCTTTGAAACCAAGTCTTTTCAGCCACGCTTTTTTATTTAGTTTAAACTCAAAAACAGTGCAAGGATCTTTTTTGTTGGTAACTTCTTTTTGTGAAAATGAAGTGGAGCGGAATAAAATTGCATTTTTGCAAAAAATCTAATAGCTGGGCTGGTAGGAGTTTTTGTCTAGCATTTGTAACATAAATTCTTCATACAATAAGCAAATAAAAATAAGCTGTCTCAAAATGAGGTCAAAAATATACTGTACAGTACAGTAAGGGCGTTAGGGTAAGGCGCGGTTGGGCGACCGCCCAGGGCGCCGGATATAAAAGGGCGCCACAGGTCTACTTAATTCCCGTAAATGCTCTTTAGCGAAAAAATCGTTATGGTGGCAAGAATAGAATGGAACTCAGTGTCAAATTCGGAGCACTGCACTGCATGCATAGCAGTTTACGTTACCGAAAATCCTGGACCATAGAGAAAAACATTATCAATCTCTAAATAAAAACTGGTTGAATTTTGACAAACTTGGCAACTTTGTCAATCGAAAATCGAAATGAAATTGCTGATAACCTCGACCTCGAAGGCTAGAAAAGTAACTAGTTTTAATAAATGGTACCTAATTTCATTATATCCTTTTCCTTATTTCATATGGGACTGAATTGCAGTTAGGGGGCGCCGTAGAAATCTCGCTCAGGGCGTTGGTAGTGCAAAAACCGGCACTGGTGCAGTAGTACCATGGGTAAAAAATGCTCATTGCGTGACGCGTTATCTATAGAGTAAATAATCAAAGCCGTATAGTTCGGTACCGGGTCCGAAACGGCCGCGACAAGTAAACCTACGCTGGCTCAGTAGTGGGTCCGAAATGGGCAGACGTTGTAGTCATACGACATCCTCATTAAAAAATTAAAAAATATAATATTCTCTGCGTTAAATCCTATGAGTGCGCATTAATTAAGAATGTTAAATAAAAATCTGATTTGTTCACGCCGTTAAAACTTCTACATTTACAACGCATTTTCTTATTTTCCCATTACAAAATCCAAAAGTGTAAATACGATTTACGCCATTTTGATGGCAGTGCTGGGTTGGGCTAAAAATCATAAAAAATGTGGTTTCCGGATATCCAAGGTATCACTATACACCGTGTTCTTCACGTTATCCATAAACTTTAGCAAATACTTCTATGGCTTTTACAAATCAAATCCAACAAAGGAAGTAGTACTTAAAAAGGCTTCGTTACAAAGATATTTGTAATTTCATTTATTGAAATTTAATTGAGCTATGCAGTGAGAAAGTATCTTAATTTGAAATCTATCAAATACTATTTGCATTTCATTTGTTTCAGTCCGCCAAATGTTATGAATGAAAATACGACGTTGCCAATTCGGATAAAGAGGCATGCATATCGGGTTATTTACGTCTAGGTATTTAGTTTGTATGAAAATTAACAAAAAATAAAAAAACAAGAATTTATTAATGTGTCCATAATGAAAAATGCTTACTTCCGTGGTTTGAACATCTGGTCGAAGTTTATGTATATCGTCCGGAACACGGTGTAGAAGGGATGAATAACTCGTCGCTTAGTATTGTAACGAATTCATACGTAATTCAACATAAATTAGCAGTGGTAATGAAGAATTTGATATCTGAACTCGAAGTTTCGCGCCACTTGTGTTTGTTTACATTTTTATTTTTCACTTGGATCACACACACACGCTTATACTCAATAACAATTACGATAAATATCGTGCCAAATTTTATAAATAACGTAAAAAAGCCCAGATCTTAGCTTAATTCTCTAATACAGGGCCAAAAACACGAATTTTTCATTACCACTACTCAATTTGTATTCGTAATCGACAACCATGTTTTTTTTTAAATCGTAATGATGTGTGAAAGCGAGTATTCTAATCGATTCCATAATTGAATTTTTTGTCAACTCGAGTGAAATAAATAAGGAATTTAAGAAATCGATTCATAAAAATTAAAATAAATTCGTTTTAAGCTTAGAATACAATTATTATCCATTCTATTCTTTTTTAAAGCTTTATAATAATTTTACGTGCATTGTAATTACCAAAAAACAAAAATAGACAAAGGAACAATGTCAGTAATAAATGTTTGAATGCGCGCCAATTTATTAATTTCAAAATTTGAATTAGGAATGCGCTCGCTGATGTACTCGCTATTCAAAATAATAACATTTTAATTTATTAGCTATTTTTTAATGTACAGACGCCAGGCAGATCAACCTACCCCAATCCGTCAAATTTTACCAATCGAACATTGACCTTCCAATATTGTGATATATATAATAATATTTTTATAATTTTGATTGAAAATCGGATGCTGAAAATGTACAAAAAAACTTGAGTGTCGTCTTAAATTTCGAATCACCCGGTCGACTCAGCTGATGTGTCATGTGTCAAAATGTTGTCGTGCAGAGTGGTTATGGATACTCCACGGGATCGGGACGCGTAATGGCGCCGCATTATGGAAACAAAAGAAAAAAATAGCGGGGTATTTCTGTCGCTAGAGTGACTCACCTGTTTTTATCTCTTTCTGCGCCACCAGAATTCAATTCTTTACCAATAGTAACTTGTTGTCTCACTCCAAATCCCTGGACTCAGGGAATATCCATATTATTCTTACCTATGGCAAGTACATAAAACAGCTCTACCTATTCCGATCGATGATAATAACTATAATGACTTAACAGTAATGTTATTTTCAGTGTTTACTAAATAGTAGAAATTGTAACTGCTAACAATTAAAATTAGAATTATTTAATAAATCCACAAGTTCTAATATGCCTGCAACGTTCATAAACTATTAGGGGATTTACCGCATTGCTTCGCTATGTTTTTTTATTCGAACTTTTGGCTTCGAAACCAAGTCTTTTCGGCCACGCTTTTTTATTTAGTTTAAACTCAAAAACAGTGTAAGGATCTTTTTTGTTGGTAACTTCTTTTTGTGAAAATGAAGTGGAGCGGAATAAAATTGCATTTTTGCAAAAAATCTAATAGCTGGGCTGGTAGGAGTTTTTGTCTAGCATTTGTAACATAAATTCTTCATACAATAAGCAAATAAAAATAAGCTGTCTCAAAATGAGGTCAAAAATATACTGTACAGTACAGTAAGGGCGTTAGGGTAAGGCGCGGTTGGGCGACCGCCAAACGCATTTTCTTATTTTCCTATTACAAAATCCAAAAGTGTAAATACGATTTACGCCATTTTGATGGCAGTGCTGGGTTGGGCTAAAAATCATAAAAAATGTGGTTTCCGGATATCCAAGGTATCACTATAGAAGGGATGAATAACTCGTCGCTTAGTATTGTAACGAATTCATACGTAATTCAACATAAATTAGCAGTGGTAATGAAGAATTTGATATCTGAACTCGAAGTTTCGCGCCACTTGTGTTTGTTTACATTTTTATTTTTCAGTTGGATCACACACACACGCTTATACTCAATAACAATTACGATAAATATCATGCCAAATTTTATAAATAACGTAAAAAAGCCCAGATCTTAGCTTAATTCTCTAATACAGGGCCAAAAACACGAATTTTTCATTACCACTACTCAATTTGTATTCGTAATCGACAACCATGTTTTTTTTTTAATCGTAATGATGTGTGAAAGCGAGTATTCTAATCGATTCCATAATTGAATTTTGTGTCAACTCGAGTGAAATAAATAAGGAATTTAAGAAATCGATTCATAAAAATTAAAATAAATTCGTTTTAAGCTTAGAATACAATTATTATCCATTCTATTCTTTTTTAAAGCTTTATAATAATTTTGCGTGCATTGTAATTACCAAAAAACAAAAATAGACAAAGGAACAATGTCAGTAATAAATGTTTGAATGCGCGCCAATTTATTAATTCCAAAATTTGAATTAGGAATGCGCTCGCTGATGTACTCGCTATTCAAAATAATAACATTTTAATTTATTAGCTATTTTTTAATGTACAGACGCCAGGCAGATCAACCTACCCCAATCCGTCAAATTTTACCAATCGAACATTGACCTTCCAATATTGTGATATATGTATATAATAATATTTTTATAATTTTGATTGAAAATCGGATGCTGAAAATGTACAAAAAAACTTGAGTGTCGTCTTAAATTTCGAATCACCCGGTCGACTCAGCTTGTCATGTGTCAAAATGTTGTCGTGCAGAGTGGCTATGGATACTCCACGGGATCGGGACGCGTAATGGCGCCGCATTATGGAAACAAAAGAAAAAAATAGCGGGGTATTTCTGTCGCTAGAGTGACTCACCTGTTTTTATCTCTTTCTGCGCCACCAGAATTCAATTCTTTACCAATAGTAACTTGTTGTCTCACTCCAAATCCCTGGACTCAGGGAATATCCATATTATTCTTACCTATGGCAAGTACATAAAACAGCTCTACCTATTCCGATCGATGATAATAACTATAATGACTTAACAGTAATGTTATTTTCAGTGTTTACTAAATAGTAGAAATTGTAACTGCTAACAATTAAAATCAAAATCAAAATCAAAATCAAAATCAAAATCAAAATCAAAGCATTTATTTCAAATAAGCCAGTTACAGGCACTTTTGAATTGTCAAAGACAAATAAAATATATTAAACACTACAAAATTATGGTGCTACAGTCCCAGTCACAAGACATAAAAACTGTGAAAGTACCGTAGATGCCCATTCCAAGAAGTAGATCTCTATGGAGAAGAACGGGCAAGAAACTCCATGGACACTCTTTTTAGATCGCCAAAATTATTACAGAATCTTTGTTACATCATTCATTCTTAGATGGTACATTATGTGAGAACGATGTAGCAAGTTAAAAGTGTCCATAGTAAAAATTAAAACAAAGACAATTCAGAAAAAAAATATATGAATAATTAAAATAAACCGTGGCAGCTAAGAGATGACCAGTCCCAACTGACGGCGCCCGTTCACGAACATGACACATGTATCAGCACCATTCAGCTCAACCATTTTGAAGGGAGCTAAATGATCCGACACACACGCCGCCATCAGCGAGACATTTGAGTGAGCATGACACACTCTCAACCGCCAGGGTCATTCAAGTCAACAAGAGACGTAGGTGCCCAGTGAATCACAGCTCTGAAGTACACAGTACTCACACAATGTCGGGTATGAAACTATATAATACAAGGAAGATTGAATCTATACAATGCAAATACAGTTGTACAATCTTCAGCAGCTCCAACAATGGTATTAGGTATACTTTTACTATCAATTTATTTATATATGTCTCATGGAGCAGGACCAGCATGGAGCCAAGCATTATTATCAGCGATATAGTCGCCCAGTTTGTAATATGCCTGCTTACACAGTGTGCGTTTAATGCATGTTTTGAATTTCGTTTCATTCAGTTCGAGAACGTTTTGTGGTAGCTTATTATAGCATTTTAAACAGTACCCCATGAAGGAAGAGTCTACTTTGGCGAGTCTGAAGCCCGGCTGAACTAATTGGTCCCTATTTCTAGTATGATAATTATGTCTGTCACCTCTTTTAGAGAAAAGATGCAGATTTTTCCTAACGTACATTATATTTTCATAGATATATTGACAAGGTACCGTCATGATGTTTATTTCCTTAAACAGTTCTCTTAGAGAATCACGCCTACGGAGATTATATATGGCTCGAACCGCTCTCTTTTGGAGAATAAAGATAGACTCGATGTCAGCCGCCCGTCCCCACAATAAAATGCCATACGACATTATACTGTGGAAGTAACTAAAATAAACAATTCTCGCGGTATCAACATCAGTGAATTGACGAATCTTCCAAACAGCATATGCTGCTGAACTTAATCGCCCCGCAAGAGTTGTTATATGAGGGCCCCATTGTAGCCTTGAATCAAGTGTTATCCCCAGGAAAACCGTTTTATCGACGAATTCTAGTATCTCTTCATTCAACACTATGTCATAATTACTATTTTTAACATTTGGTAAGGCAAATCTAATGCATTTAGTCTTGTTTCCATTTAATACTAAATTGTTTGCTGTGAACCAACTATGGATCTGACGCAGGGCATTATTGACGTCGTCTAGATTCTGGGCTCGCCTATTTATTTTAAAAATAAGGGAAGTGTCATCAGCAAATAACACCATATTGTGTAGTTGGTTCTTAAGTAAATAGGGTAGATCATTTATATATACAAGAAAGAGGAAAGGACCCAATATTGAGCCTTGTGGAACTCCCATTTTAACTGTTAAACCCTGTGAATTTACACCATTTATTTGGACTTGTTGTTGCCTATCACACAAATAAGATTTTACTAAACTAAGCGCAAGTTTACCTAGTCCGTAATGTTCAAGTTTCAAAAGTAATGTATCGTGATTAACGCAATCAAATGCTTTGGAGAGGTCACAAAAGATTCCTATGGCATCTTGGGCTTCCTCCCACGCAGTAAATATGTGCTTTAATAAGGTGACACCGGCGTCAGTCGTACAACGTCCCTTGGTGAAACCAAACTGCTGATCGTGTAAGATTTTGTTGGTGTTAAAGTGATTGAGCATCTGATCAAGCATTACTTTTTCAAATACCTTGCTAAAGACTGGCAACACGGATACTGGTCTATAATTATTAGTATCTTTACAGTCCCCAGATTTAAAAAGAGGTACGACTTTACTGAACTTCATCAAATCAGGAAAAACACCTTGATCCACACACAAATTAAAAATTAAAGCCAAATATGGCGCTACAGTTTCCACTATTGCTGTACAAACTTTGATAGACAGTCCCCATAAATCTTCGGTCACTTTAATTTTTATTTGCCGGAAAGCTTTAATAACTGTCATTGGGTTTATATGTTTAAACTTAAAATCAGCCGGGCTGCCAGATACGTTCGCCTTTAATAAATTCATTGAAATATCAGATGAGGAATTCAAAGCCTCCGTAGTCCTAACCGGTACATCAGTAAAGAAATTAACAAATTCTTCAGCTACTTCCAGATTTGTGCTTATAGGACCACATGATGTCTGCAAAGTATAGTTAGTGTTAAGCTTTTTTTTCCTGCCAGTCTCGTTATTTATAACTTTCCAAACCGTTTTTATTTTATTTTCTGATGATTTGATCTTATTGCTAATATGCATGGCTTTAGCAGCTTTGCATACTTTTCTGAAAATTTTTGAATAGGCAGAAACATACTTATTATAAGTTTCAGTGTTAATGTATGGCTTAAGGCCATACAGTTCAAATAGTCTTTCTCTACTTTTCCTGATACCTCTAGTCGCCCAGTCACTAAATACAAATTGAGGGTAAATATTTTTTGTTTTCTTTTCAAAAGTTTTATTAAATTCAGTATAAACTATTGAAAAAAAAGTATCATAGAACTTATTAACATTAATGTCGTCCATATTCATTACACTTAACTTGTTCTGCAGGGAATTATTAAAGCTATTTAATTTGGTAGCCGTTATTGGTCTAAATTTAATCTCAAGTTGTTGCTTTATTTTGTTACATCTAAAAGTTACCGTCTGCCCACTATGATCAGACGGCAAACAACTAACTATGGCCTTATCCAAATAATCACAATTGCAGAAAACATTATCAATACAAGTAGCAGAAGATGGAGTAACTCTAGTTGGTTCTGTAAAAATGTTAGTCAAATCAAATGACTTAAAAAGATTTAATAACCTACTGCTATTTGAATTTTCTTCCAAAATATTTATATTAAAATCACCACAAATTATTACAGATTTATTCCTGACTGCAAGCTTTGCCAGAACATCTTCCATTATAGATTCAAATAAGGAAAAATTTTGATAGTTAGGGGGTCTGTACACACACACTATTACATGCTTATCTAGCTCAACACAAGACAGTTCGATACAATGTTCAACTGAGAGACCTACTATGTCATTACGTTGGTGAAATTTTAAAGAGTTTTTAACTAATATTAGGGAACCTCCACGCAGCAAATTTTTACGATTAAAACAACTGCCTACAGTATAGTTTTCATAATTAAATAGCATTTGGTAGTCCTTTAACCAATGTTCAGTAAAACAGATAGTATCAAACATGGTTTTTTCTAAAAACATTTCAACTTCTAATAATTTCGAAGAGATACCTTGAATGTTCTGATGGAACAATTTCAAGGTATTCTGCTGAGGCCCTTTTTTAAAACTAAATGGTTGGTTGCAAGAAGATACATCATTGCTAGTAGATGTTATATTGCGAATGGTACCTTCTGTTGTCCTACTGACTAGTTTAAACAAATATTATCAGGAGTGAGCCCCGAGACTCCCATGCCATCACCAGGCAAAAATATCCTACCACCAGTAGTCTCACCTTGCGATTGAGAATCTTCCATGGTGACACATGGATCCTCCTTCGTACTACTAACACTACTACTAAAACTACTATTATAAATATGTACACAATAAGACGAAGACATACTATTTATGTCTGAGTGAATATTAAAACTTAATAGACTAGCTATTATATGTCTATATCTAATAGGCAGATACACTGAATACTGAGTCGACCTAAGTTTCTCAACAAAAATGTTGGTGTCTAAACTTAAAAGCTTATGGCTGTAGTGATTAGCTAGGAAATGGACATGCTTATTCAGCATGTGTATATAATTGTTTGTTCTATTAGACAATTTCTCAAAATATGGAAAAGCACACAAAATAATTTTATGACAATCTAGTTTTAACAACTCTGAAACACAGTCAGTGATATCTTCTTTTTTAACCTTAGAACTATTACCTATAAATATAGTGATAGTGGTATTAGCATTACATGTAGTTTTTATGACTGATGACATTATTTGTTTATAGGTTGACCCGGGCATACAATAATTTTGAGTGTTATAGCTCAGATTGTTACTTATTAATTTACCTAACCCTCTACCAATACTATCAGAAAACATAATTGAATTGCGGTCATCCTGAATAGAAGGAGGTACAACACTATTCAGCTCGGGCTGAATGTTATTATTATACACAATATCTGGAAATGATTCTTGACTGAGGTTACAGTCCTGAGGACTCTCAACCTGGGACGGGTCCTCCGTTGCCTCAGGCTGGAGAAACCCAGGACGGGACTCTGTCTGACAGGTACAGAGAGTGTTCCTGAGAGTCAGCAAGTCCAATTTGTCCACTAAATCATTAGTTGCAAGAATATGCTCTTTTATTTGATTTTTGGAGCTTTTATATTTATTACATAAAGATTTAAGAGAATTATTCAAAACTTCGATTTCTGATTGTAACCGCTGAGTGTCTATGTTATATATATTTATACTATCTTCCAATTTTATCTGATAGTTATTTAGCTTATTTACTAAAGAAACACGCTCTTTCCTTAGTTGAATATTTTTGGAATGGTGTTTCTGATTTTTCTTATATTTATTACATTTTTTAATGATTTTATTTATTCTTGCATATTTTTTTACTTTATTTTGACTAATTTTATTATAGTTGTTATGTTTCAAAATAGAATCCTCTGTAAGGTCAATTGTTACAATAGGGTGAGGCTGAGGGTTGAAAGTTGTATTTAGTAACTCATTATATAAAAAATTAGTTTCATCAATCTGAGCATGTTCCTTTTTCTTCTCCAATTTTAAAATTTGAGAGTTGGCATGGTTTAATTCATCCTCCAGGTCCCTGATTTTGCACAAAGCCTCCTCATATAGATTGCTACATGTATGGAACCCATCTGTGATTTCCTTCAGACGATCCCGTTCATCAACAACATGTACATATTGTTGATGAAGGTCCACTAGCTCCCGCTTTAAGTTTGAGTTTTTGGTGTTAATATTAATAACTTCCTCCTCGCTCTCTTCTATCTCCTTAAACAGTTGTTGACATTGGAGTTTTGAGTCTTTTAGTTCTTGGAGGGCCGTTCTCAATTTGAGCTCTAAATCCTGGGCAGTAGCCTTTCGGGTCATCACAGGCATGATTCCAAGATGTAGTGGTTACTGAAAAATTATGAAAAGGAAACAGTGAGAACCGATAGGGTAGACGGATAAAGGAAAATTAGAAATGGAAAGGGGGAAAAGAAAAAGAAAAAAAAAAAAAACAAAAAGCCAGTAAAGTTTAAGTTACACTGACAAGAAATGAGGTAGGCTGTTATTTATAGGTTTAAAAGGTTAATACTATGTAACAGAAATGTTTAACTTTATTAATTTTAGCCTTAGAGATTTACTTTTTCATACATGTGGGTAAAAGAAAAAAAAAAAAAAACTATTTAAACATGAAATATTAAAGATTGTTACAATTTAAATTTACACAAATAATCGTTACACTTAATCAGTAATATTGGCAATAAATTATGAACTTTGTTGTTCACATTTACTTTAAAATACCTAGTTAGTAGTTGGATTTGTCAACAAGAGGACTTTGACCCTATTTTAAACCAACAAGAATATACCAGAATTGGCATGTACGTGATAGAGAAATGATTTCTGAAATTTGTGTGCTATGCTGTTATTAAAAGTAAACAATACTTCCCCGTATATATCCGTATTAATCCTGAGTTAGAACGTCAGCTGTTATTTGTAGGTTACCGGTAACTTTTTATCATCGAAAACTTTACCAATCTTCCGGAAAACAATTTTAATGACTATTTATACATCAATAATACGTTAGCATTTATAATTACACCGGATTATAACAGTATTACTTATTATTTTAATTTTAAAATACGGAGCACAATTTTGACATGTCACTCGGGCAGTGTTGCCACTCTAAAAAAAAAAAAATTAGAATTATTTAATAAATCCATAAGTTCTAATATGCCTGCAACGTTCACAAACTATTAGGGGATTTACCGCATTGCTTCGCTATGTTTTTTTATTCGAACTTTTGGCTTTGAAACCAAGTCTTTTCAGCCACGCTTTTTTATTTAGTTTAAACTCAAAAACAGTGCAAGGATCTTTTTTGTTGGTAACTTCTTTTTGTGAAAATGAAGTGGAGCGGAATAAAATTGCATTTTTGCAAAAAATCTAATAGCTGGGCTGGTAGGAGTTTTTGTCTAGCATTTGTAACATAAATTCTTCATACAATAAGCAAATAAAAATAAGCTGTCTCAAAATGAGGTCAAAAATATACTGTACAGTACAGTAAGGGCGTTAGGGTAAGGCGCGGTTGGGCGACCGCCCAGGGCGCCGGATATAAAAGGGCGCCACAGGTCTACTTAATTCCCGTAAATGCTCTTTAGCGAAAAAATCGTTATGGTGGCAAGAATAGAATGGAACTCAGTGTCAAATTCGGAGCACTGCACTGCATGCATAGCAGTTTACGTTACCGAAAATCCTGGACCATAGAGAAAAACATTATCAATCTCTAAATAAAAACTGGTTGAATTTTGACAAACTTGGCAACTTTGTCAATCGAAAATCGAAATGAAATTGCTGATAACCTCGACCTCGAAGGCTAGAAAAGTAACTAGTTTTAATAAATGGTACCTAATTTCATTATATCCTTTTCCTTATTTCATATGGGACTGAATTGCAGTTAGGGGGCGCCGTAGAAATCTCGCTCAGGGCGTTGGTAGTGCAAAAACCGGCACTGGTGCAGTAGTACCATGGGTAAAAAATGCTCATTGCGTGACGCGTTATCTATAGAGTAAATAATCAAAGCCGTATAGTTCGGTACCGGGTCCGAAACGGCCGCGACAAGTAAACCTACGCTGGCTCAGTAGTGGGTCCGAAATGGGCAGACGTTGTAGTCATACGACATCCTCATTAAAAAATTAAAAAATATAATATTCTCTGCGTTAAATCCTATGAGTGCGCATTAATTAAGAATGTTAAATAAAAATCTGATTTGTTCACGCCGTTAAAACTTCTACATTTACAACGCATTTTCTTATTTTCCCATTACAAAATCCAAAAGTGTAAATACGATTTACGCCATTTTGATGGCAGTGCTGGGTTGGGCTAAAAATCATAAAAAATGTGGTTTCCGGATATCCAAGGTATCACTATACACCGTGTTCTTCACGTTATCCATAAACTTTAGCAAATACTTCTATGGCTTTTACAAATCAAATCCAACAAAGGAAGTAGTACTTAAAAAGGCTTCGTTACAAAGATATTTGTAATTTCATTTAATGAAATTTAATTGAGCTATGCAGTGAGAAAGTATCTTAATTTGAAATCTATCAAATACTATTTGCATTTCATTTGTTTCAGTCCGCCAAATGTTATGAATGAAAATACGACGTTGCCAATTCGGATAAAGAGGCATGCATATCGGGTTATTTACGTCTAGGTATTTAGTTTGTATGAAAATTAACAAAAAATAAAAAAACAAGAATTTATTAATGTGTCCATAATGAAAAATGCTTACTTCCGTGGTTTGAACATCTGGTCGAAGTTTATGTATATCGTCCGGAACACGGTGTAGAAGGGATGAATAACTCGTCGCTTAGTATTGTAACGAATTCATACGTAATTCAACATAAATTAGCAGTGGTAATGAAGAATTTGATATCTGAACTCGAAGTTTCGCGCCACTTGTGTTTGTTTACATTTTTATTTTTCACTTGGATCACACACACACGCTTATACTCAATAACAATTACGATAAATATCGTGCCAAATTTTATAAATAACGTAAAAAAGCCCAGATCTTAGCTTAATTCTCTAATACAGGGCCAAAAACACGAATTTTTCATTACCACTACTCAATTTGTATTCGTAATCGACAACCATGTTTTTTTTTAAATCGTAATGATGTGTGAAAGCGAGTATTCTAATCGATTCCATAATTGAATTTTTTGTCAACTCGAGTGAAATAAATAAGGAATTTAAGAAATCGATTCATAAAAATTAAAATAAATTCGTTTTAAGCTTAGAATACAATTATTATCCATTCTATTCTTTTTTAAAGCTTTATAATAATTTTACGTGCATTGTAATTACCAAAAAACAAAAATAGACAAAGGAACAATGTCAGTAATAAATGTTTGAATGCGCGCCAATTTATTAATTTCAAAATTTGAATTAGGAATGCGCTCGCTGATGTACTCGCTATTCAAAATAATAACATTTTAATTTATTAGCTATTTTTTAATGTACAGACGCCAGGCAGATCAACCTACCCCAATCCGTCAAATTTTACCAATCGAACATTGACCTTCCAATATTGTGATATACAGGGTGATTTGTTATTCGATGCGGTCCTTGAAATGGGTGATACTAGACCTTATTTGCAACAATTTTAACCCCGACAACATGGGGTCTAAACTGACTGGTTTTGGAGATATCGAACTTTAAAGGTTTTTCGAAAAATTTCTACCTCTCCATCATTAAGTGCTTATTGTTAGAAAGTAACGATAGTCACCACTTAGAATTTATACTTTTCTGATAGAATATGAATGACTGAATCTAGTGAATACAAGTTTGTTATAAAACTAATCATATCTTGGGAAATTAAGTGTCATAAAGTTTCTGTTTTGAAGTTTTCTGAAAACTTCCCTTGTGTTTCAAAGCATATTTAAAAAAATAAATGTATGACACTTGGTTTACAAATTACAGGAAAAACTTTCTTGTCTCATTACCTTTCTAAAATGGTGCCACAGTATCCACTTTTAGTTAGTGTCTGACCAGAAAATTAGGGTTGTTACTGACAAGGTAGTAAATAAACGAAAATTGGTTGTAAAGTTTTTTCGACCCAACATTTTTTTTCTGTGGTTTTTGTCCAAACTGTTATCTGATATTAGCTTTTTGAGTCAATGCGCTTAATCTTTGTCGATGACATCAGGCAAAATCGCGCTTTATCTGGAGTATTTTTACCTGTCCTACCAGTAGGGTGACCTAACTTTTATGCACGCCAGTTTAGTTTTTTTATGAAACCAGAGTTTACAAACATTCCGTTATTGTACTTATGTTTCAAGTAGCTGTTTTAAATGGAAGAAAATTGATGGTTTGTCTATCTGGTCCATAGGTAAAATACTCCAAATAAAAACCGACTTTGCCTGATATGATTATGTAATTACGGCCAGGAATAAGCGCATTGACTCAAAAAACTAATATTAGATAGCAGTTTGGACAAACACCACAGAAAGAACAAGTTGGGTCGAAAAAGAATGGCAAACGATTTTCGTTGATTTACTACCTTGTCAGTAACAACCCTAATTTTCTGGTCAGACACTAACTAAAAGTAGGTACTGTGGCACCATTTTAGAAAGGTAATGAGACAAGAAAGTTTTTCCTGTAATTTGTAAACCAAGTGTCATACATTTATTTTTTTAAATATGCTTTGAAACACAAGGGAAGTTTTCAGAAAACTTCAAAACAGAAACTTTATGACACTTAATTTCCCAAGATATGGTTAGTTTTATAACAAACTTGTATTCACTAGATTCAGTCGTTCATATTCTATCAGAAAAGTATAAATTCTAAATGGTGACTATCGTTACTTTCTAACAATAAGCACTTAATGATGGAGAGGTAGAAATTTTTCGAAAAACCTTTAAAGTTCGATATCTCCAAAACCAGTCAGTTTAGACCCCATGTTGTCGGGGTTAAAATTGTTGCAAATAAGGTCTAGTATCACCCATTTCAAGGACCGCATCGAATAACAAATCACCCTGTATATAATAATATTTTTATAATTTTGATTGAAAATCGGATGCTGAAAATGTACAAAAAAACTTGAGTGTCGTCTTAAATTTCGAATCACCCGGTCGACTCAGCTGATGTGTCATGTGTCAAAATGTTGTCGTGCAGAGTGGTTATGGATACTCCACGGGATCGGGACGCGTAATGGCGCCGCATTATGGAAACAAAAGAAAAAAATAGCGGGGTATTTCTGTCGCTAGAGTGACTCACCTGTTTTTATCTCTTTCTGCGCCACCAGAATTCAATTCTTTACCAATAGTAACTTGTTGTCTCACTCCAAATCCCTGGACTCAGGGAATATCCATATTATTCTTACCTATGGCAAGTACATAAAACAGCTCTACCTATTCCGATCGATGATAATAACTATAATGACTTAACAGTAATGTTATTTTCAGTGTTTACTAAATAGTAGAAATTGTAACTGCTAACAATTAAAATTAGAATTATTTAATAAATCCACAAGTTCTAATATGCCTGCAACGTTCATAAACTATTAGGGGATTTACCGCATTGCTTCGCTATGTTTTTTTATTCGAACTTTTGGCTTCGAAACCAAGTCTTTTCGGCCACGCTTTTTTATTTAGTTTAAACTCAAAAACAGTGTAAGGATCTTTTTTGTTGGTAACTTCTTTTTGTGAAAATGAAGTGGAGCGGAATAAAATTGCATTTTTGCAAAAAATCTAATAGCTGGGCTGGTAGGAGTTTTTGTCTAGCATTTGTAACATAAATTCTTCATACAATAAGCAAATAAAAATAAGCTGTCTCAAAATGAGGTCAAAAATATACTGTACAGTACAGTAAGGGCGTTAGGGTAAGGCGCGGTTGGGCGACCGCCAAACGCATTTTCTTATTTTCCTATTACAAAATCCAAAAGTGTAAATACGATTTACGCCATTTTGATGGCAGTGCTGGGTTGGGCTAAAAATCATAAAAAATGTGGTTTCCGGATATCCAAGGTATCACTATAGAAGGGATGAATAACTCGTCGCTTAGTATTGTAACGAATTCATACGTAATTCAACATAAATTAGCAGTGGTAATGAAGAATTTGATATCTGAACTCGAAGTTTCGCGCCACTTGTGTTTGTTTACATTTTTATTTTTCAGTTGGATCACACACACACGCTTATACTCAATAACAATTACGATAAATATCATGCCAAATTTTATAAATAACGTAAAAAAGCCCAGATCTTAGCTTAATTCTCTAATACAGGGCCAAAAACACGAATTTTTCATTACCACTACTCAATTTGTATTCGTAATCGACAACCATGTTTTTTTTTTAATCGTAATGATGTGTGAAAGCGAGTATTCTAATCGATTCCATAATTGAATTTTGTGTCAACTCGAGTGAAATAAATAAGGAATTTAAGAAATCGATTCATAAAAATTAAAATAAATTCGTTTTAAGCTTAGAATACAATTATTATCCATTCTATTCTTTTTTAAAGCTTTATAATAATTTTGCGTGCATTGTAATTACCAAAAAACAAAAATAGACAAAGGAACAATGTCAGTAATAAATGTTTGAATGCGCGCCAATTTATTAATTCCAAAATTTGAATTAGGAATGCGCTCGCTGATGTACTCGCTATTCAAAATAATAACATTTTAATTTATTAGCTATTTTTTAATGTACAGACGCCAGGCAGATCAACCTACCCCAATCCGTCAAATTTTACCAATCGAACATTGACCTTCCAATATTGTGATATATATAATAATATTTTTATAATTTGGATTGAAAATCGGATGCTGAAAATGTACAAAAAAACTTGAGTGTCGTCTTAAATTTCGAATCACCCGGTCGACTCAGCTGATGTGTCATGTGTCAAAATGTTGTCGTGCAGAGTGGTTATGGATACTCCACGGGATCGGGACGCGTAATGGCGCCGCATTATGGAAACAAAAGAAAAAAATAGCGGGGTATTTCTGTCGCTAGAGTGACTCACCTGTTTTTATCTCTTTCTGCGCCACTAGAATTCAATTCTTTACCAATAGTAACTTGTTGTCTCACTCCAAATCCCTGGACTCAGGGAATATCCATATTATTCTTACCTATGGCAAGTACATAAAACAGCTCTACCTATTCCGATCGATGATAATAACTATAATGACTTAACAGTAATGTTATTTTCAGTGTTTACTAAATAGTAGAAATTGTAACTGCTTTTTTTTTTTTTTTTTTTTTAGCGTGGTAAAATCATCAAATGAGTCCTCCCACCCCGGGCAGGGCGGGAGGGACTGTCAGACTTGTACTGACTAAAATCCACGGTGTCCTTCAATAGCCTTTTATGTTCCGGGGTCACGGTAATGAGATAAGTCCCGCGACCCCGGCAGGCTTTGGCCCTCTTGGGCGGGGCCCCGTCATCGTGCTGACGCTCTTTGAGGCGCGCGTGGAACACAACGCGCCGTCGACCCGGGCATGGTCCATGGTCGGGCGGCGAGTTGCCCTTTACTCGCCGCCCGCATGCCCGCGCCTACGGTGGCCGGAGATCGTCTTGCGACGTCCGACGCCGTGGGCGTCTACCATTGCGGGTGGGGCGGAGGGAGGACGCTGTCCTCTCTCTCTCACGGCCCGCCTCCTCCTTAACGAGCATTACTGCCTCGCAGAAGGAGGCGACCGCTTCCCACTCCGTCTCGCCCCGCAGCATGGCCTCGACCAATGCCGGGCGCGAGAGGTCTCCGCCTATCGCTGCCGTGAGGACACGGCGGTGCTCTGCCCAAGCGGGGCAGTCTTGCACCGTATGCTCTACTGTGTCCTCCGGGCGATCTTCGCAATGGTGACACCCCGGCGTTTCTTCCTTCCCCATCCGACACAGGTACCTCCCGAAACATCCGTGTCCGGTGAGGACCTGCGTCATCCGATAGGTCAGGACGCCGTGACGCCTTTCCAGCCACTCCTCAAAGAGGGGTCTTACCGCCGCGATTGCGGCGTGCCCGAACCTCGGTTGCGACAGTCGTTCCCTCCATACTGCCCTGAGATCGCGCCGGACCTCTTCCCGCCGCGCCTCGACTTGTCGGGGCAGCGGGAATTCTCCCCGGCGCCGCGCCTCCACGCGCCACTCATAGACGCGCTGGAGGGCGGTCGCCTCCAGATCCCAGGGCAATAATCCGGCAAGGAGGTTGGCCGATTCGCCGGCGATCGTGCGGTATCCTCGGATCATCCGGATAGCCATGACCCTCTGACATGCGACCAGCCTCGCTGGTCGCGTCCGCATGCTCAGGGCCCACACGGGGGCCCCGTAGAGGGCCATGGACCGCACGATACCGGCGTACAGCCTCCGGCAGGAGGCGTTTGGCCCGCTGAGGTTGGGCAGGAGTCGCCTGAGGGCGCCTGCTGCCCGGTTCAGCCTTGGGGCCAAACGCAGGAAGTGCTCCTTGAAGTTCCACCGGCCGTCGAGGACGAGTCCCAGGTACTTCATCGCCCTCCCGACGCCGATGCGAACCCCTCCCACCGTTATGTGGGACTCTGACCGTGGCGCGTTCAGACGGCCATGAAAACACATGGCCTCTGTTTTGTGGAGCGCCACGTCGAGTCCCAACTGCCGGATCCTTCCAACGACTGTCGCGACCGCTTGCGTCGCCAGGTCGGCCGCCGCCTGGTGCGACTCTCCCTCCGCCAGGACGAGCGTGTCGTCGGCGTAACAGATTACGCTGACGCCGTCAGGGAGGTCGCCGCGCAGCACCCAGTCGTATCCGATGTCCCACAGGTGCGGCCCCAAGACCGAACCCTGTGGAACACCGCACGACATCTCTCGCCGGTTCCATTCTCCCCGGTGACCGGGGTAGATGACGGCTCTGTCCGTCAGATAAGCCTCGACTATGCGACGGAGGTAGGTCGGCACCCGGTGATACCGGAGTGCCTCCCTGATGCAACTCCAGGGCAGGGTGTTAAAGGCATTGGTGATGTCCAAAGACACCGCCAAGACGACCCTGCCCCGGGCTACTGCATCCCCCGTCGTGAGGGCTCTCACGCGCATGATGGCGTCCACCGTCGAGCGCCCCCTGCGGAAGCCAAACTGGCTCTCCGCTAGGTTCGGGCCCACCCGATTCAGGTGCCCGACGAGGCGGTCTGCAATGACTCTCTCAAAGAGCTTGCCCACCTCATCGAGCAGCACGATGGGCCGGAATGCGGACGGAGAGTCCGCAGGGCGCCCGGGCTTCTGGATCAGGACCAGCTTCCCCGTCTTCCAACGAAGCGGAAACTGGCCCCTTTCCAGGCATGCGCTAAAGAGCCCCCCCAGTCGAGGCCCGAGAGTCCTCGAGGCCAGGACCCAAGCTTTTCCTGGCAGGCCGTCGGGTCCTGGGGCGGTATTTTTGGCCTTGAGCCGTTGTACCGCCACTCTCATGTCTACCTCGGTCACCTCTGGAGCGTCGTAGACGTCGTCGTCGCTGTGGTCCGCGTTTGCGCCAGCTTCACCGTCAGGTTCCGTCGGAGGCGGAGCCATAGGCGGGGGAGTATGCTCCCCTCGCGATGGGAACAGGGCGCTCACCACGTCCTCCACGAACTGAGGCTGGAGACTCTGCGTCAACGGGGGAGCCCAGGGGCGGAGCTTCTCTCTCGCCCACTTGTAGGGCCGGCCCCATGGGTCCCCGTTCAGAGTCTCCAGCATCTCCTTGCGGGCCAATTCCTTGGCCCGCCAGATCTCGTCGCGGAGGACGGTCTTCGCTGCCCTGTAGCCCTCGTACAGCTCCGCCTCTACAGTTGCCGCATCCGGTGGTCGGGTGCGGCGCCTGCGGAACCTGGTGTACCGGCGTCGCGCGGCAACGCACGCCTCGCGCAGCGCTGCTAGCTCGCGCGACCACCAGTACAGCTGACGCCGGGCGCGTCCTTGCCGGACCCGGGGCATGGCCACGTCGCAGATCTCTGACATGGCCTCCCGGAACCACTCCGCCTCGTCGTTGATGTCGGCAGGCCTGTCCGGTGGTGACACCCAGGCCTGCACGATCGAGGCTTCCAGGAATAGCTCCCGGTCCAGCTGCTTCAGCGCCCATCGCGGACCACTTGGGTTCCGTCGGACCGGCGCGTCTGAGGTCTGGGCGGAGACGTCAAACCGGATATACCGGTGATCTGAATAGGTCTCCACCTCCTCTACAACGCGCCAGTCGGTGACGCGCGGTGACAGGTCGGAGGTGGCGAACGTGACGTCCACCACCGACTCGCCCCTCCACCGCACGCACGTGGGGACAGAACCCCGGTTCTCGATGACCAGGCCCTGCGCCAGGGCCCAGTGCTCGAGCCTTCTGCCCCGCACAACGTCCGTAAACCGGGAACCCCAAGCCACATTCTTGGCGTTGAAGTCCCCGAGGACGAGCGCGGGGAAAGAACCGAAGGCGACGACGACGTCTCCCAGCTCCGATAGGGAGTCCTGGAACTCGGCGAGAGTTTGGTTCGGGGAGAAGTATACGCCTATCACGGCGATCTCCCCGACCCGTGCTGCGACGATCCCGCGCCCTCTCTTGACGCTATCGAGGGGCGGGGTACCGGCGGCGGCCGACGAAATAAGGGTCACCGAGCCGTTCAGGTCCGCCACCCAGTCATTCCTGGGCACGACAAAGTACGGCTCGGCGACCACGGCGACGTTTATCAACCACTGCGCCATGCTCTGGAGCAAGAGATCCTGAGCAGCGGCGCAGTGGTTGATGTTCGCCTGGAGGAAGCGCAATGGAGACATTAATCGGAATCCATTGCAGCCTCCTCCAGGGCCCCTCGCGGGGGTAAGGCCGCGGCGGCGGCGGCGGCCACGGCAGTGGCGGCGGCGGCGGCGGTGGCGGCAGTGACGGCGGCGGCAGAGGGCCTACCTCTGCTCTTGGCTTTCGTGGGTGGGGCGCAGGACTTGCCCCCAGCCCGGTGATCGGCCGGCTTGCCAGCCGCCGCACATGCGAAGCAGTGCGGCGGGGCAGTGCACGAGCCGGCCTTGTGACCGGGCTGACCGCAGCGGAAACACTTGTCGCTGCGGTCAACCTCCGAGGTGCAGTTACATGCCACGTGGTTGCCCACCTGGCACCGGTAGCACCTCAGAGGTCTGGGTTCCAGCAGTTTCACCTGCGCGGAAACCCATCCAACCAAGAGCCTTCGGCCCCCCTCCAGTTTTTTGGCCGCCGGCACGGGGCAGCTGACCGTAATGGTCTGCAGCCCCGCGAAGTCAGGACGCAGGGCGCCCGCCCTCACCTGATCGGGAGGGCACCCCCCAGTCCTGGCAACGGCGGCCACCACGTCCTCGACCGTCACGGAGTCATCCAGACCCAGTATGCGCACGTCTGCGCGCTTGGTGGGTCTGGATACTAATTGTAACTGCTAACAATTAAAATTAGAATTATTTAATAAATCCACAAGTTCTAATATGCCTGCAACGTTCATAAACTATTAGGGGATTTACCGCATTGCTTCGCTATGTTTTTTTATTCGAACTTTTGGCTTCGAAACCAAGTCTTTTCAGCCACGCTTTTTTATTTAGTTTAAACTCAAAAACAGTGTAAGGATCTTTTTTGTTGGTAACTTCTTTTTGTGAAAATGAAGTGGAGCGGAATAAAATTGCATTTTTGCAAAAAATCTAATAGCTGGGCTGGTAGGAGTTTTTGTCTAGCATTTGTAACATAAATTCTTCATACAATAAGCAAATAAAAATAAGCTGTCTCAAAATGAGGTCAAAAATATACTGTACAGTACAGTAAGGGCGTTAGGGTAAGGCGCGGTTGGGCGACCGCCAAACGCATTTTCTTATTTTCCTATTACAAAATCCAAAAGTGTAAATACGATTTACGCCATTTTGATGGCAGTGCTGGGTTGGGCTAAAAATCATAAAAAATGTGGTTTCCGGATATCCAAGGTATCACTATAGAAGGGATGAATAACTCGTCGCTTAGTATTGTAACGAATTCATACGTAATTCAACATAAATTAGCAGTGGTAATGAAGAATTTGATATCTGAACTCGAAGTTTCGCGCCACTTGTGTTTGTTTACATTTTTATTTTTCAGTTGGATCACACACACACGCTTATACTCAATAACAATTACGATAAATATCATGCCAAATTTTATAAATAACGTAAAAAAGCCCAGATCTTAGCTTAATTCTCTAATACAGGGCCAAAAACACGAATTTTTCATTACCACTACTCAATTTGTATTCGTAATCGACAACCATGTTTTTTTTTTAATCGTAATGATGTGTGAAAGCGAGTATTCTAATCGATTCCATAATTGAATTTTGTGTCAACTCGAGTGAAATAAATAAGGAATTTAAGAAATCGATTCATAAAAATTAAAATAAATTCGTTTTAAGCTTAGAATACAATTATTATCCATTCTATTCTTTTTTAAAGCTTTATAATAATTTTGCGTGCATTGTAATTACCAAAAAACAAAAATAGACAAAGGAACAATGTCAGTAATAAATGTTTGAATGCGCGCCAATTTATTAATTCCAAAATTTGAATTAGGAATGCGCTCGCTGATGTACTCGCTATTCAAAATAATAACATTTTAATTTATTAGCTATTTTTTAATGTACAGACGCCAGGCAGATCAACCTACCCCAATCCGTCAAATTTTACCAATCGAACATTGACCTTCCAATATTGTGATATATGTATATAATAATATTTTTATAATTTTGATTGAAAATCGGATGCTGAAAATGTACAAAAAAACTTGAGTGTCGTCTTAAATTTCGAATCACCCGGTCGACTCAGCTTGTCATGTGTCAAAATGTTGTCGTGCAGAGTGGCTATGGATACTCCACGGGATCGGGACGCGTAATGGCGCCGCATTATGGAAACAAAAGAAAAAAATAGCGGGGTATTTCTGTCGCTAGAGTGACTCACCTGTTTTTATCTCTTTCTGCGCCACCAGAATTCAATTCTTTACCAATAGTAACTTGTTGTCTCACTCCAAATCCCTGGACTCAGGGAATATCCATATTATTCTTACCTATGGCAAGTACATAAAACAGCTCTACCTATTCCGATCGATGATAATAACTATAATGACTTAACAGTAATGTTATTTTCAGTGTTTACTAAATAGTAGAAATTGTAACTGCTAACAATTAAAATTAGAATTATTTAATAAATCCATAAGTTCTAATATGCCTGCAACGTTCATAAACTATTAGGGGATTTACCGCATTGCTTCGCTATGTTTTTTTATTCGAACTTTTGGCTTTGAAACCAAGTCTTTTCAGCCACGCTTTTTTATTTAGTTTAAACTCAAAAACAGTGCAAGGATCTTTTTTGTTGGTAACTTCTTTTTGTGAAAATGAAGTGGAGCGGAATAAAATTGCATTTTTGCAAAAAATCTAATAGCTGGGCTGGTAGGAGTTTTTGTCTAGCATTTGTAACATAAATTCTTCATACAATAAGCAAATAAAAATAAGCTGTCTCAAAATGAGGTCAAAAATATACTGTACAGTACAGTAAGGGCGTTAGGGTAAGGCGCGGTTGGGCGACCGCCCAGGGCGCCGGATATAAAAGGGCGCCACAGGTCTACTTAATTCCCGTAAATGCTCTTTAGCGAAAAAATCGTTATGGTGGCAAGAATAGAATGGAACTCAGTGTCAAATTCGGAGCACTGCACTGCATGCATAGCAGTTTACGTTACCGAAAATCCTGGACCATAGAGAAAAACATTATCAATCTCTAAATAAAAACTGGTTGAATTTTGACAAACTTGGCAACTTTGTCAATCGAAAATCGAAATGAAATTGCTGATAACCTCGACCTCGAAGGCTAGAAAAGTAACTAGTTTTAATAAATGGTACCTAATTTCATTATATCCTTTTCCTTATTTCATATGGGACTGAATTGCAGTTAGGGGGCGCCGTAGAAATCTCGCTCAGGGCGTTGGTAGTGCAAAAACCGGCACTGGTGCAGTAGTACCATGGGTAAAAAATGCTCATTGCGTGACGCGTTATCTATAGAGTAAATAATCAAAGCCGTATAGTTCGGTACCGGGTCCGAAACGGCCGCGACAAGTAAACCTACGCTGGCTCAGTAGTGGGTCCGAAATGGGCAGACGTTGTAGTCATACGACATCCTCATTAAAAAATTAAAAAATATAATATTCTCTGCGTTAAATCCTATGAGTGCGCATTAATTAAGAATGTTAAATAAAAATCTGATTTGTTCACGCCGTTAAAACTTCTACATTTACAACGCATTTTCTTATTTTCCCATTACAAAATCCAAAAGTGTAAATACGATTTACGCCATTTTGATGGCAGTGCTGGGTTGGGCTAAAAATCATAAAAAATGTGGTTTCCGGATATCCAAGGTATCACTATACACCGTGTTCTTCACGTTATCCATAAACTTTAGCAAATACTTCTATGGCTTTTACAAATCAAATCCAACAAAGGAAGTAGTACTTAAAAAGGCTTCGTTACAAAGATATTTGTAATTTCATTTAATGAAATTTAATTGAGCTATGCAGTGAGAAAGTATCTTAATTTGAAATCTATCAAATACTATTTGCAATTCATTTGTTTCAGTCCGCCAAATGTTATGAATGAAAATACGACGTTGCCAATTCGGATAAAGAGGCATGCATATCGGGTTATTTACGTCTAGGTATTTAGTTTGTATGAAAATTAACAAAAAATAAAAAAATAAGAATTTATTAATGTGTCCATAATGAAAAATGCTTACTTCCGTGGTTTGAACATCTGGTCGAAGTTTATGTATATCGTCCGGAACACGGTGTAGAAGGGATGAATAACTCGTCGCTTAGTATTGTAACGAATTCATACGTAATTCAACATAAATTAGCAGTGGTAATGAAGAATTTGATATCTGAACTCGAAGTTTCGCGCCACTTGTGTTTGTTTACATTTTTATTTTTCACTTGGATCACACACACACGCTTATACTCAATAACAATTACGATAAATATCATGCCAAATTTTATAAATAACGTAAAAAAGCCCAGATCTTAGCTTAATTCTCTAATACAGGGCCAAAAACACGAATTTTTCATTACCACTACTCAATTTGTATTCGTAATCGACAACCATGTTTTTTTTTTAAATCGTAATGATGTGTGAAAGCGAGTATTCTAATCGATTCCATAATTGAATTTTTTGTCAACTCGAGTGAAATAAATAAGGAATTTAAGAAATCGATTCATAAAAATTAAAATAAATTCGTTTTAAGCTTAGAATACAATTATTATCCATTCTATTCTTTTTTAAAGCTTTATAATAATTTTACGTGCATTGTAATTACCAAAAAACAAAAATAGACAAAGGAACAATGTCAGTAATAAATGTTTGAATGCGCGCCAATTTATTAATTTCAAAATTTGAATTAGGAATGCGCTCGCTGATGTACTCGCTATTCAAAATAATAACATTTTAATTAATTAGCTATTTTTTAATGTACAGACGCCAGGCAGATCAACCTACCCCAATCCGTCAAATTTTACCAATCGAACATTGACCTTCCAATATTGTGATATATATAATAATATTTTTATAATTTTGATTGAAAATCGGATGCTGAAAATGTACAAAAAAACTTGAGTGTCGTCTTAAATTTCGAATCACCCGGTCGACTCAGCTGATGTGTCATGTGTCAAAATGTTGTCGTGCAGAGTGGTTATGGATACTCCACGGGATCGGGACGCGTAATGGCGCCGCATTATGGAAACAAAAGAAAAAAATAGCGGGGTATTTCTGTCGCTAGAGTGACTCACCTGTTTTTATCTCTTTCTGCGCCACCAGAATTCAATTCTTTACCAATAGTAACTTGTTGTCTCACTCCAAATCCCTGGACTCAGGGAATATCCATATTATTCTTACCTATGGCAAGTACATAAAACAGCTCTACCTATTCCGATCGATGATAATAACTATAATGACTTAACAGTAATGTTATTTTCAGTGTTTACTAAATAGTAGAAATTGTAACTGCTAACAATTAAAATTAGAATTATTTAATAAATCCACAAGTTCTAATATGCCTGCAACGTTCATAAACTATTAGGGGATTTACCGCATTGCTTCGCTATGTTTTTTTATTCGAACTTTTGGCTTCGAAACCAAGTCTTTTCGGCCACGCTTTTTTATTTAGTTTAAACTCAAAAACAGTGTAAGGATCTTTTTTGTTGGTAACTTCTTTTTGTGAAAATGAAGTGGAGCGGAATAAAATTGCATTTTTGCAAAAAATCTAATAGCTGGGCTGGTAGGAGTTTTTGTCTAGCATTTGTAACATAAATTCTTCATACAATAAGCAAATAAAAATAAGCTGTCTCAAAATGAGGTCAAAAATATACTGTACAGTACAGTAAGGGCGTTAGGGTAAGGCGCGGTTGGGCGACCGCCCAGGGCGCCGGATATAAAAGGGCGCCACAGGTCTACTTAATTCCCGTAAATGCTCTTTAGCGAAAAAATCGTTATGGTGGCAAGAATAGAATGGAACTCAGTGTCAAATTCGGAGCACTGCACTGCATGCATAGCAGTTTACGTTACCGAAAATCCTGGACCATAGAGAAAAACATTATCAATCTCTAAATAAAAACTGGTTGAATTTTGACAAACTTGGCAACTTTGTCAATCGAAAATCGAAATGAAATTGCTGATAACCTCGACCTCGAAGGCTAGAAAAGTAACTAGTTTTAATAAATGGTACCTAATTTCATTATATCCTTTTCCTTATTTCATATGGGACTGAATTGCAGTTAGGGGGCGCCGTAGAAATCTCGCTCAGGGCGTTGGTAGTGCAAAAACCGGCACTGGTGCAGTAGTACCATGGGTAAAAAATGCTCATTGCGTGACGCGTTATCTATAGAGTAAATAATCAAAGCCGTATAGTTCGGTACCGGGTCCGAAACGGCCGCGACAAGTAAACCTACGCTGGCTCAGTAGTGGGTCCGAAATGGGCAGACGTTGTAGTCATACGACATCCTCATTAAAAAATTAAAAAATATAATATTCTCTGCGTTAAATCCTATGAGTGCGCATTAATTAAGAATGTTAAATAAAAATCTGATTTGTTCACGCCGTTAAAACTTCTACATTTACAACGCATTTTCTTATTTTCCCATTACAAAATCCAAAAGTGTAAATACGATTTACGCCATTTTGATGGCAGTGCTGGGTTGGGCTAAAAATCATAAAAAATGTGGTTTCCGGATATCCAAGGTATCACTATACACCGTGTTCTTCACGTTATCCATAAACTTTAGCAAATACTTCTATGGCTTTTACAAATCAAATCCAACAAAGGAAGTAGTACTTAAAAAGGCTTCGTTACAAAGATATTTGTAATTTCATTTAATGAAATTTAATTGAGCTATGCAGTGAGAAAGTATCTTAATTTGAAATCTATCAAATACTATTTGCATTTCATTTGTTTCAGTCCGCCAAATGTTATGAATGAAAATACGACGTTGCCAATTCGGATAAAGAGGCATGCATATCGGGTTATTTACGTCTAGGTATTTAGTTTGTATGAAAATTAACAAAAAATAAAAAAACAAGAATTTATTAATGTGTCCATAATGAAAAATGCTTACTTCCGTGGTTTGAACATCTGGTCGAAGTTTATGTATATCGTCCGGAACACGGTGTAGAAGGGATGAATAACTCGTCGCTTAGTATTGTAACGAATTCATACGTAATTCAACATAAATTAGCAGTGGTAATGAAGAATTTGATATCTGAACTCGAAGTTTCGCGCCACTTGTGTTTGTTTACATTTTTATTTTTCACTTGGATCACACACACACGCTTATACTCAATAACAATTACGATAAATATCGTGCCAAATTTTATAAATAACGTAAAAAAGCCCAGATCTTAGCTTAATTCTCTAATACAGGGCCAAAAACACGAATTTTTCATTACCACTACTCAATTTGTATTCGTAATCGACAACCATGTTTTTTTTTAAATCGTAATGATGTGTGAAAGCGAGTATTCTAATCGATTCCATAATTGAATTTTTTGTCAACTCGAGTGAAATAAATAAGGAATTTAAGAAATCGATTCATAAAAATTAAAATAAATTCGTTTTAAGCTTAGAATACAATTATTATCCATTCTATTCTTTTTTAAAGCTTTATAATAATTTTACGTGCATTGTAATTACCAAAAAACAAAAATAGACAAAGGAACAATGTCAGTAATAAATGTTTGAATGCGCGCCAATTTATTAATTTCAAAATTTGAATTAGGAATGCGCTCGCTGATGTACTCGCTATTCAAAATAATAACATTTTAATTTATTAGCTATTTTTTAATGTACAGACGCCAGGCAGATCAACCTACCCCAATCCGTCAAATTTTACCAATCGAACATTGACCTTCCAATATTGTGATATATATAATAATATTTTTGTAATTTTGATTGAAAATCGGATGCTGAAAATGTACAAAAAAACTTGAGTGTCGTCTTAAATTTCGAATCACCCGGTCGACTCAGCTGATGTGTCATGTGTCAAAATGTTGTCGTGCAGAGTGGTTATGGATACTCCACGGGATCGGGACGCGTAATGGCGCCGCATTATGGAAACAAAAGAAAAAAATAGCGGGGTATTTCTGTCGCTAGAGTGACTCACCTGTTTTTATCTCTTTCTGCGCCACCAGAATTCAATTCTTTACCAATAGTAACTTGTTGTCTCACTCCAAATCCCTGGACTCAGGGAATATCCATATTATTCTTACCTATGGCAAGTACATAAAACAGCTCTACCTATTCCGATCGATGATAATAACTATAATGACTTAACAGTAATGTTATTTTCAGTGTTTACTAAATAGTAGAAATTGTAACTGCTAACAATTAAAATTAGAATTATTTAATAAATCCACAAGTTCTAATATGCCTGCAACGTTCATAAACTATTAGGGGATTTACCGCATTGCTTCGCTATGTTTTTTTATTCGAACTTTTGGCTTCGAAACCAAGTCTTTTCGGCCACGCTTTTTTATTTAGTTTAAACTCAAAAACAGTGTAAGGATCTTTTTTGTTGGTAACTTCTTTTTGTGAAAATGAAGTGGAGCGGAATAAAATTGCATTTTTGCAAAAAATCTAATAGCTGGGCTGGTAGGAGTTTTTGTCTAGCATTTGTAACATAAATTCTTCATACAATAAGCAAATAAAAATAAGCTGTCTCAAAATGAGGTCAAAAATATACTGTACAGTACAGTAAGGGCGTTAGGGTAAGGCGCGGTTGGGCGACCGCCCAGGGCGCCGGATATAAAAGGGCGCCACAGGTCTACTTAATTCCCGTAAATGCTCTTTAGCGAAAAAATCGTTATGGTGGCAAGAATAGAATGGAACTCAGTGTCAAATTCGGAGCACTGCACTGCATGCATAGCAGTTTACGTTACCGAAAATCCTGGACCATAGAGAAAAACATTATCAATCTCTAAATAAAAACTGGTTGAATTTTGACAAACTTGGCAACTTTGTCAATCGAAAATCGAAATGAAATTGCTGATAACCTCGACCTCGAAGGCTAGAAAAGTAACTAGTTTTAATAAATGGTACCTAATTTCATTATATCCTTTTCCTTATTTCATATGGGACTGAATTGCAGTTAGGGGGCGCCGTGGAAATCTCGCTCAGGGCGTTGGTAGTGCAAAAACCGGCACTGGTGCAGTAGTACCATGGGTAAAAAATGCTCATTGCGTGACGCGTTATCTATAGAGTAAATAATCAAAGCCGTATAGTTCGGTACCGGGTCCGAAACGGCCGCGACAAGTAAACCTACGCTGGCTCAGTAGTGGGTCCGAAATGGGCAGACGTTGTAGTCATACGACATCCTCATTAAAAAATTAAAAAATATAATATTCTCTGCGTTAAATCCTATGAGTGCGCATTAATTAAGAATGTTAAATAAAAATCTGATTTGTTCACGCCGTTAAAACTTCTACATTTACAACGCATTTTCTTATTTTCCCATTACAAAATCCAAAAGTGTAAATACGATTTACGCCATTTTGATGGCAGTGCTGGGTTGGGCTAAAAATCATAAAAAATGTGGTTTCCGGATATCCAAGGTATCACTATACACCGTGTTCTTCACGTTATCCATAAACTTTAGCAAATACTTCTATGGCTTTTACAAATCAAATCCAACAAAGGAAGTAGTACTTAAAAAGGCTTCGTTACAAAGATATTTGTAATTTCATTTAATGAAATTTAATTGAGCTATGCAGTGAGAAAGTATCTTAATTTGAAATCTATCAAATACTATTTGCATTTCATTTGTTTCAGTCCGCCAAATGTTATGAATGAAAATACGACGTTGCCAATTCGGATAAAGAGGCATGCATATCGGGTTATTTACGTCTAGGTATTTAGTTTGTATGAAAATTAACAAAAAATAAAAAAACAAGAATTTATTAATGTGTCCATAATGAAAAATGCTTACTTCCGTGGTTTGAACATCTGGTCGAAGTTTATGTATATCGTCCGGAACACGGTGTAGAAGGGATGAATAACTCGTCGCTTAGTATTGTAACGAATTCATACGTAATTCAACATAAATTAGCAGTGGTAATGAAGAATTTGATATCTGAACTCGAAGTTTCGCGCCACTTGTGTTTGTTTACATTTTTATTTTTCACTTGGATCACACACACACGCTTATACTCAATAACAATTACGATAAATATCATGCCAAATTTTATAAATAACGTAAAAAAGCCCAGATCTTAGCTTAATTCTCTAATACAGGGCCAAAAACACGAATTTTTCATTACCACTACTCAATTTGTATTCGTAATCGACAACCATGTTTTTTTTTAAATCGTAATGATGTGTGAAAGCGAGTATTCTAATCGATTCCATAATTGAATTTTTTGTCAACTCGAGTGAAATAAATAAGGAATTTAAGAAATCGATTCATAAAAATTAAAATAAATTCGTTTTAAGCTTAGAATACAATTATTATCCATTCTATTCTTTTTTAAAGCTTTATAATAATTTTACGTGCATTGTAATTACCAAAAAACAAAAATAGACAAAGGAACAATGTCAGTAATAAATGTTTGAATGCGCGCCAATTTCTTAATTTCAAAATTTGAATTAGGAATGCGCTCGCTGATGTACTCGCTATTCAAAATAATAACATTTTAATTAATTAGCTATTTTTTAATGTACAGACGCCAGGCAGATCAACCTACCCCAATCCGTCAAATTTTACCAATCGAACATTGACCTTCCAATATTGTGATATATATAATAATATTTTTATAATTTTGATTGAAAATCGGATGCTGAAAATGTACAAAAAAACTTGAGTGTCGTCTTAAATTTCGAATCACCCGGTCGACTCAGCTGATGTGTCATGTGTCAAAATGTTGTCGTGCAGAGTGGTTATGGATACTCCACGGGATCGGGACGCGTAATGGCGCCGCATTATGGAAACAAAAGAAAAAAATAGCGGGGTATTTCTGTCGCTAGAGTGACTCACCTGTTTTTATCTCTTTCTGCGCCACCAGAATTCAATTCTTTACCAATAGTAACTTGTTGTCTCACTCCAAATCCCTGGACTCAGGGAATATCCATATTATTCTTACCTATGGCAAGTACATAAAACAGCTCTACCTATTCCGATCGATGATAATAACTATAATGACTTAACAGTAATGTTATTTTCAGTGTTTACTAAATAGTAGAAATTGTAACTGCTAACAATTAAAATTAGAATTATTTAATAAATCCACAAGTTCTAATATGCCTGCAACGTTCATAAACTATTAGGGGATTTACCGCATTGCTTCGCTATGTTTTTTTATTCGAACTTTTGGCTTCGAAACCAAGTCTTTTCGGCCACGCTTTTTTATTTAGTTTAAACTCAAAAACAGTGTAAGGATCTTTTTTGTTGGTAACTTCTTTTTGTGAAAATGAAGTGGAGCGGAATAAAATTGCATTTTTGCAAAAAATCTAATAGCTGGGCTGGTAGGAGTTTTTGTCTAGCATTTGTAACATAAATTCTTCATACAATAAGCAAATAAAAATAAGCTGTCTCAAAATGAGGTCAAAAATATACTGTACAGTACAGTAAGGGCGTTAGGGTAAGGCGCGGTTGGGCGACCGCCAAACGCATTTTCTTATTTTCCTATTACAAAATCCAAAAGTGTAAATACGATTTACGCCATTTTGATGGCAGTGCTGGGTTGGGCTAAAAATCATAAAAAATGTGGTTTCCGGATATCCAAGGTATCACTATAGAAGGGATGAATAACTCGTCGCTTAGTATTGTAACGAATTCATACGTAATTCAACATAAATTAGCAGTGGTAATGAAGAATTTGATATCTGAACTCGAAGTTTCGCGCCACTTGTGTTTGTTTACATTTTTATTTTTCAGTTGGATCACACACACACGCTTATACTCAATAACAATTACGATAAATATCATGCCAAATTTTATAAATAACGTAAAAAAGCCCAGATCTTAGCTTAATTCTCTAATACAGGGCCAAAAACACGAATTTTTCATTACCACTACTCAATTTGTATTCGTAATCGACAACCATGTTTTTTTTTTAATCGTAATGATGTGTGAAAGCGAGTATTCTAATCGATTCCATAATTGAATTTTGTGTCAACTCGAGTGAAATAAATAAGGAATTTAAGAAATCGATTCATAAAAATTAAAATAAATTCGTTTTAAGCTTAGAATACAATTATTATCCATTCTATTCTTTTTTAAAGCTTTATAATAATTTTGCGTGCATTGTAATTACCAAAAAACAAAAATAGACAAAGGAACAATGTCAGTAATAAATGTTTGAATGCGCGCCAATTTATTAATTCCAAAATTTGAATTAGGAATGCGCTCGCTGATGTACTCGCTATTCAAAATAATAACATTTTAATTAATTAGCTATTTTTTAATGTACAGACGCCAGGCAGATCAACCTACCCCAATCCGTCAAATTTTACCAATCGAACATTGACCTTCCAATATTGTGATATATATAATAATATTTTTATAATTTGGATTGAAAATCGGATGCTGAAAATGTACAAAAAAACTTGAGTGTCGTCTTAAATTTCGAATCACCCGGTCGACTCAGCTGATGTGTCATGTGTCAAAATGTTGTCGTGCAGAGTGGTTATGGATACTCCACGGGATCGGGACGCGTAATGGCGCCGCATTATGGAAACAAAAGAAAAAAATAGCGGGGTATTTCTGTCGCTAGAGTGACTCACCTGTTTTTATCTCTTTCTGCGCCACTAGAATTCAATTCTTTACCAATAGTAACTTGTTGTCTCACTCCAAATCCCTGGACTCAGGGAATATCCATATTATTCTTACCTATGGCAAGTACATAAAACAGCTCTACCTATTCCGATCGATGATAATAACTATAATGACTTAACAGTAATGTTATTTTCAGTGTTTACTAAATAGTAGAAATTGTAACTGCTTTTTTTTTTTTTTTTTTTTTAGCGTGGTAAAATCATCAAATGAGTCCTCCCACCCCGGGCAGGGCGGGAGGGACTGTCAGACTTGTACTGACTAAAATCCACGGTGTCCTTCAATAGCCTTTTATGTTCCGGGGTCACGGTAATGAGATAAGTCCCGCGACCCCGGCAGGCTTTGGCCCTCTTGGGCGGGGCCCCGTCATCGTGCTGACGCTCTTTGAGGCGCGCGTGGAACACAACGCGCCGTCGACCCGGGCATGGTCCATGGTCGGGCGGCGAGTTGCCCTTTACTCGCCGCCCGCATGCCCGCGCCTACGGTGGCCGGAGATCGTCTTGCGACGTCCGACGCCGTGGGCGTCTACCATTGCGGGTGGGGCGGAGGGAGGACGCTGTCCTCTCTCTCTCACGGCCCGCCTCCTCCTTAACGAGCATTACTGCCTCGCAGAAGGAGGCGACCGCTTCCCACTCCGTCTCGCCCCGCAGCATGGCCTCGACCAATGCCGGGCGCGAGAGGTCTCCGCCTATCGCTGCCGTGAGGACACGGCGGTGCTCTGCCCAAGCGGGGCAGTCTTGCACCGTATGCTCTACTGTGTCCTCCGGGCGATCTTCGCAATGGTGACACCCCGGCGTTTCTTCCTTCCCCATCCGACACAGGTACCTCCCGAAACATCCGTGTCCGGTGAGGACCTGCGTCATCCGATAGGTCAGGACGCCGTGACGCCTTTCCAGCCACTCCTCAAAGAGGGGTCTTACCGCCGCGATTGCGGCGTGCCCGAACCTCGGTTGCGACAGTCGTTCCCTCCATACTGCCCTGAGATCGCGCCGGACCTCTTCCCGCCGCGCCTCGACTTGTCGGGGCAGCGGGAATTCTCCCCGGCGCCGCGCCTCCACGCGCCACTCATAGACGCGCTGGAGGGCGGTCGCCTCCAGATCCCAGGGCAATAATCCGGCAAGGAGGTTGGCCGATTCGCCGGCGATCGTGCGGTATCCTCGGATCATCCGGATAGCCATGACCCTCTGACATGCGACCAGCCTCGCTGGTCGCGTCCGCATGCTCAGGGCCCACACGGGGGCCCCGTAGAGGGCCATGGACCGCACGATACCGGCGTACAGCCTCCGGCAGGAGGCGTTTGGCCCGCTGAGGTTGGGCAGGAGTCGCCTGAGGGCGCCTGCTGCCCGGTTCAGCCTTGGGGCCAAACGCAGGAAGTGCTCCTTGAAGTTCCACCGGCCGTCGAGGACGAGTCCCAGGTACTTCATCGCCCTCCCGACGCCGATGCGAACCCCTCCCACCGTTATGTGGGACTCTGACCGTGGCGCGTTCAGACGGCCATGAAAACACATGGCCTCTGTTTTGTGGAGCGCCACGTCGAGTCCCAACTGCCGGATCCTTCCAACGACTGTCGCGACCGCTTGCGTCGCCAGGTCGGCCGCCGCCTGGTGCGACTCTCCCTCCGCCAGGACGAGCGTGTCGTCGGCGTAACAGATTACGCTGACGCCGTCAGGGAGGTCGCCGCGCAGCACCCAGTCGTATCCGATGTCCCACAGGTGCGGCCCCAAGACCGAACCCTGTGGAACACCGCACGACATCTCTCGCCGGTTCCATTCTCCCCGGTGACCGGGGTAGATGACGGCTCTGTCCGTCAGATAAGCCTCGACTATGCGACGGAGGTAGGTCGGCACCCGGTGATACCGGAGTGCCTCCCTGATGCAACTCCAGGGCAGGGTGTTAAAGGCATTGGTGATGTCCAAAGACACCGCCAAGACGACCCTGCCCCGGGCTACTGCATCCCCCGTCGTGAGGGCTCTCACGCGCATGATGGCGTCCACCGTCGAGCGCCCCCTGCGGAAGCCAAACTGGCTCTCCGCTAGGTTCGGGCCCACCCGATTCAGGTGCCCGACGAGGCGGTCTGCAATGACTCTCTCAAAGAGCTTGCCCACCTCATCGAGCAGCACGATGGGCCGGAATGCGGACGGAGAGTCCGCAGGGCGCCCGGGCTTCTGGATCAGGACCAGCTTCCCCGTCTTCCAACGAAGCGGAAACTGGCCCCTTTCCAGGCATGCGCTAAAGAGCCCCCCCAGTCGAGGCCCGAGAGTCCTCGAGGCCAGGACCCAAGCTTTTCCTGGCAGGCCGTCGGGTCCTGGGGCGGTATTTTTGGCCTTGAGCCGTTGTACCGCCACTCTCATGTCTACCTCGGTCACCTCTGGAGCGTCGTAGACGTCGTCGTCGCTGTGGTCCGCGTTTGCGCCAGCTTCACCGTCAGGTTCCGTCGGAGGCGGAGCCATAGGCGGGGGAGTATGCTCCCCTCGCGATGGGAACAGGGCGCTCACCACGTCCTCCACGAACTGAGGCTGGAGACTCTGCGTCAACGGGGGAGCCCAGGGGCGGAGCTTCTCTCTCGCCCACTTGTAGGGCCGGCCCCATGGGTCCCCGTTCAGAGTCTCCAGCATCTCCTTGCGGGCCAATTCCTTGGCCCGCCAGATCTCGTCGCGGAGGACGGTCTTCGCTGCCCTGTAGCCCTCGTACAGCTCCGCCTCTACAGTTGCCGCATCCGGTGGTCGGGTGCGGCGCCTGCGGAACCTGGTGTACCGGCGTCGCGCGGCAACGCACGCCTCGCGCAGCGCTGCTAGCTCGCGCGACCACCAGTACAGCTGACGCCGGGCGCGTCCTTGCCGGACCCGGGGCATGGCCACGTCGCAGATCTCTGACATGGCCTCCCGGAACCACTCCGCCTCGTCGTTGATGTCGGCAGGCCTGTCCGGTGGTGACACCCAGGCCTGCACGATCGAGGCTTCCAGGAATAGCTCCCGGTCCAGCTGCTTCAGCGCCCATCGCGGACCACTTGGGTTCCGTCGGACCGGCGCGTCTGAGGTCTGGGCGGAGACGTCAAACCGGATATACCGGTGATCTGAATAGGTCTCCACCTCCTCTACAACGCGCCAGTCGGTGACGCGCGGTGACAGGTCGGAGGTGGCGAACGTGACGTCCACCACCGACTCGCCCCTCCACCGCACGCACGTGGGGACAGAACCCCGGTTCTCGATGACCAGGCCCTGCGCCAGGGCCCAGTGCTCGAGCCTTCTGCCCCGCACAACGTCCGTAAACCGGGAACCCCAAGCCACATTCTTGGCGTTGAAGTCCCCGAGGACGAGCGCGGGGAAAGAACCGAAGGCGACGACGACGTCTCCCAGCTCCGATAGGGAGTCCTGGAACTCGGCGAGAGTTTGGTTCGGGGAGAAGTATACGCCTATCACGGCGATCTCCCCGACCCGTGCTGCGACGATCCCGCGCCCTCTCTTGACGCTATCGAGGGGCGGGGGTACCGGCGGCGGCCGACGAAATAAGGGTCACCGAGCCGTTCAGGTCCGCCACCCAGTCATTCCTGGGCACGACAAAGTACGGCTCGGCGACCACGGCGACGTTTATCAACCACTGCGCCATGCTCTGGAGCAAGAGATCCTGAGCAGCGGCGCAGTGGTTGATGTTCGCCTGGAGGAAGCGCAATGGAGACATTAATCGGAATCCATTGCAGCCTCCTCCAGGGCCCCTCGCGGGGGTAAGGCCGCGGCGGCGGCGGCGGCCACGGCAGTGGCGGCGGCGGCGGCGGTGGCGGCAGTGACGGCGGCGGCAGAGGGCCTACCTCTGCTCTTGGCTTTCGTGGGTGGGGCGCAGGACTTGCCCCCAGCCCGGTGATCGGCCGGCTTGCCAGCCGCCGCACATGCGAAGCAGTGCGGCGGGGCAGTGCACGAGCCGGCCTTGTGACCGGGCTGACCGCAGCGGAAACACTTGTCGCTGCGGTCAACCTCCGAGGTGCAGTTACATGCCACGTGGTTGCCCACCTGGCACCGGTAGCACCTCAGAGGTCTGGGTTCCAGCAGTTTCACCTGCGCGGAAACCCATCCAACCAAGAGCCTTCGGCCCCCCTCCAGTTTTTTGGCCGCCGGCACGGGGCAGCTGACCGTAATGGTCTGCAGCCCCGCGAAGTCAGGACGCAGGGCGCCCGCCCTCACCTGATCGGGAGGGCACCCCCCAGTCCTGGCAACGGCGGCCACCACGTCCTCGACCGTCACGGAGTCATCCAGACCCAGTATGCGCACGTCTGCGCGCTTGGTGGGTCTGGATACTAATTGTAACTGCTAACAATTAAAATTAGAATTATTTAATAAATCCACAAGTTCTAATATGCCTGCAACGTTCATAAACTATTAGGGGATTTACCGCATTGCTTCGCTATGTTTTTTTATTCGAACTTTTGGCTTCGAAACCAAGTCTTTTCAGCCACGCTTTTTTATTTAGTTTAAACTCAAAAACAGTGTAAGGATCTTTTTTGTTGGTAACTTCTTTTTGTGAAAATGAAGTGGAGCGGAATAAAATTGCATTTTTGCAAAAAATCTAATAGCTGGGCTGGTAGGAGTTTTTGTCTAGCATTTGTAACATAAATTCTTCATACAATAAGCAAATAAAAATAAGCTGTCTCAAAATGAGGTCAAAAATATACTGTACAGTACAGTAAGGGCGTTAGGGTAAGGCGCGGTTGGGCGACCGCCAAACGCATTTTCTTATTTTCCTATTACAAAATCCAAAAGTGTAAATACGATTTACGCCATTTTGATGGCAGTGCTGGGTTGGGCTAAAAATCATAAAAAATGTGGTTTCCGGATATCCAAGGTATCACTATAGAAGGGATGAATAACTCGTCGCTTAGTATTGTAACGAATTCATACGTAATTCAACATAAATTAGCAGTGGTAATGAAGAATTTGATATCTGAACTCGAAGTTTCGCGCCACTTGTGTTTGTTTACATTTTTATTTTTCAGTTGGATCACACACACACGCTTATACTCAATAACAATTACGATAAATATCATGCCAAATTTTATAAATAACGTAAAAAAGCCCAGATCTTAGCTTAATTCTCTAATACAGGGCCAAAAACACGAATTTTTCATTACCACTACTCAATTTGTATTCGTAATCGACAACCATGTTTTTTTTTTAATCGTAATGATGTGTGAAAGCGAGTATTCTAATCGATTCCATAATTGAATTTTGTGTCAACTCGAGTGAAATAAATAAGGAATTTAAGAAATCGATTCATAAAAATTAAAATAAATTCGTTTTAAGCTTAGAATACAATTATTATCCATTCTATTCTTTTTTAAAGCTTTATAATAATTTTGCGTGCATTGTAATTACCAAAAAACAAAAATAGACAAAGGAACAATGTCAGTAATAAATGTTTGAATGCGCGCCAATTTATTAATTCCAAAATTTGAATTAGGAATGCGCTCGCTGATGTACTCGCTATTCAAAATAATAACATTTTAATTTATTAGCTATTTTTTAATGTACAGACGCCAGGCAGATCAACCTACCCCAATCCGTCAAATTTTACCAATCGAACATTGACCTTCCAATATTGTGATATATGTATATAATAATATTTTTATAATTTTGATTGAAAATCGGATGCTGAAAATGTACAAAAAAACTTGAGTGTCGTCTTAAATTTCGAATCACCCGGTCGACTCAGCTTGTCATGTGTCAAAATGTTGTCGTGCAGAGTGGCTATGGATACTCCACGGGATCGGGACGCGTAATGGCGCCGCATTATGGAAACAAAAGAAAAAAATAGCGGGGTATTTCTGTCGCTAGAGTGACTCACCTGTTTTTATCTCTTTCTGCGCCACCAGAATTCAATTCTTTACCAATAGTAACTTGTTGTCTCACTCCAAATCCCTGGACTCAGGGAATATCCATATTATTCTTACCTATGGCAAGTACATAAAACAGCTCTACCTATTCCGATCGATGATAATAACTATAATGACTTAACAGTAATGTTATTTTCAGTGTTTACTAAATAGTAGAAATTGTAACTGCTAACAATTAAAATTAGAATTATTTAATAAATCCACAAGTTCTAATATGCCTGCAACGTTCATAAACTATTAGGGGATTTACCGCATTGCTTCGCTATGTTTTTTTATTCGAACTTTTGGCTTTGAAACCAAGTCTTTTCAGCCACGCTTTTTTATTTAGTTTAAACTCAAAAACAGTGCAAGGATCTTTTTTGTTGGTAACTTCTTTTTGTGAAAATGAAGTGGAGCGGAATAAAATTGCATTTTTGCAAAAAATCTAATAGCTGGGCTGGTAGGAGTTTTTGTCTAGCATTTGTAACATAAATTCTTCATACAATAAGCAAATAAAAATAAGCTGTCTCAAAATGAGGTCAAAAATATACTGTACAGTACAGTAAGGGCGTTAGGGTAAGGCGCGGTTGGGCGACCGCCCAGGGCGCCGGATATAAAAGGGCGCCACAGGTCTACTTAATTCCCGTAAATGCTCTTTAGCGAAAAAATCGTTATGGTGGCAAGAATAGAATGGAACTCAGTGTCAAATTCGGAGCACTGCACTGCATGCATAGCAGTTTACGTTACCGAAAATCCTGGACCATAGAGAAAAACATTATCAATCTCTAAATAAAAACTGGTTGAATTTTGACAAACTTGGCAACTTTGTCAATCGAAAATCGAAATGAAATTGCTGATAACCTCGACCTCGAAGGCTAGAAAAGTAACTAGTTTTAATAAATGGTACCTAATTTCATTATATCCTTTTCCTTATTTCATATGGGACTGAATTGCAGTTAGGGGGCGCCGTAGAAATCTCGCTCAGGGCGTTGGTAGTGCAAAAACCGGCACTGGTGCAGTAGTACCATGGGTAAAAAATGCTCATTGCGTGACGCGTTATCTATAGAGTAAATAATCAAAGCCGTATAGTTCGGTACCGGGTCCGAAACGGCCGCGACAAGTAAACCTACGCTGGCTCAGTAGTGGGTCCGAAATGGGCAGACGTTGTAGTCATACGACATCCTCATTAAAAAATTAAAAAATATAATATTCTCTGCGTTAAATCCTATGAGTGCGCATTAATTAAGAATGTTAAATAAAAATCTGATTTGTTCACGCCGTTAAAACTTCTACATTTACAACGCATTTTCTTATTTTCCCATTACAAAATCCAAAAGTGTAAATACGATTTACGCCATTTTGATGGCAGTGCTGGGTTGGGCTAAAAATCATAAAAAATGTGGTTTCCGGATATCCAAGGTATCACTATACACCGTGTTCTTCACGTTATCCATAAACTTTAGCAAATACTTCTATGGCTTTTACAAATCAAATCCAACAAAGGAAGTAGTACTTAAAAAGGCTTCGTTACAAAGATATTTGTAATTTCATTTAATGAAATTTAATTGAGCTATGCAGTGAGAAAGTATCTTAATTTGAAATCTATCAAATACTATTTGCATTTCATTTGTTTCAGTCCGCCAAATGTTATGAATGAAAATACGACGTTGCCAATTCGGATAAAGAGGCATGCATATCGGGTTATTTACGTCTAGGTATTTAGTTTGTATGAAAATTAACAAAAAATAAAAAAATAAGAATTTATTAATGTGTCCATAATGAAAAATGCTTACTTCCGTGGTTTGAACATCTGGTCGAAGTTTATGTATATCGTCCGGAACACGGTGTAGAAGGGATGAATAACTCGTCGCTTAGTATTGTAACGAATTCATACGTAATTCAACATAAATTAGCAGTGGTAATGAAGAATTTGATATCTGAACTCGAAGTTTCGCGCCACTTGTGTTTGTTTACATTTTTATTTTTCACTTGGATCACACACACACGCTTATACTCAATAACAATTACGATAAATATCATGCCAAATTTTATAAATAACGTAAAAAAGCCCAGATCTTAGCTTAATTCTCTAATACAGGGCCAAAAACACGAATTTTTCATTACCACTACTCAATTTGTATTCGTAATCGACAACCATGTTTTTTTTTTAAATCGTAATGATGTGTGAAAGCGAGTATTCTAATCGATTCCATAATTGAATTTTTTGTCAACTCGAGTGAAATAAATAAGGAATTTAAGAAATCGATTCATAAAAATTAAAATAAATTCGTTTTAAGCTTAGAATACAATTATTATCCATTCTATTCTTTTTTAAAGCTTTATAATAATTTTACGTGCATTGTAATTACCAAAAAACAAAAATAGACAAAGGAACAATGTCAGTAATAAATGTTTGAATGCGCGCCAATTTATTAATTTCAAAATTTGAATTAGGAATGCGCTCGCTGATGTACTCGCTATTCAAAATAATAACATTTTAATTAATTAGCTATTTTTTAATGTACAGACGCCAGGCAGATCAACCTACCCCAATCCGTCAAATTTTACCAATCGAACATTGACCTTCCAATATTGTGATATATATAATAATATTTTTATAATTTTGATTGAAAATCGGATGCTGAAAATGTACAAAAAAACTTGAGTGTCGTCTTAAATTTCGAATCACCCGGTCGACTCAGCTGATGTGTCATGTGTCAAAATGTTGTCGTGCAGAGTGGTTATGGATACTCCACGGGATCGGGACGCGTAATGGCGCCGCATTATGGAAACAAAAGAAAAAAATAGCGGGGTATTTCTGTCGCTAGAGTGACTCACCTGTTTTTATCTCTTTCTGCGCCACCAGAATTCAATTCTTTACCAATAGTAACTTGTTGTCTCACTCCAAATCCCTGGACTCAGGGAATATCCATATTATTCTTACCTATGGCAAGTACATAAAACAGCTCTACCTATTCCGATCGATGATAATAACTATAATGACTTAACAGTAATGTTATTTTCAGTGTTTACTAAATAGTAGAAATTGTAACTGCTAACAATTAAAATTAGAATTATTTAATAAATCCACAAGTTCTAATATGCCTGCAACGTTCATAAACTATTAGGGGATTTACCGCATTGCTTCGCTATGTTTTTTTATTCGAACTTTTGGCTTCGAAACCAAGTCTTTTCGGCCACGCTTTTTTATTTAGTTTAAACTCAAAAACAGTGTAAGGATCTTTTTTGTTGGTAACTTCTTTTTGTGAAAATGAAGTGGAGCGGAATAAAATTGCATTTTTGCAAAAAATCTAATAGCTGGGCTGGTAGGAGTTTTTGTCTAGCATTTGTAACATAAATTCTTCATACAATAAGCAAATAAAAATAAGCTGTCTCAAAATGAGGTCAAAAATATACTGTACAGTACAGTAAGGGCGTTAGGGTAAGGCGCGGTTGGGCGACCGCCCAGGGCGCCGGATATAAAAGGGCGCCACAGGTCTACTTAATTCCCGTAAATGCTCTTTAGCGAAAAAATCGTTATGGTGGCAAGAATAGAATGGAACTCAGTGTCAAATTCGGAGCACTGCACTGCATGCATAGCAGTTTACGTTACCGAAAATCCTGGACCATAGAGAAAAACATTATCAATCTCTAAATAAAAACTGGTTGAATTTTGACAAACTTGGCAACTTTGTCAATCGAAAATCGAAATGAAATTGCTGATAACCTCGACCTCGAAGGCTAGAAAAGTAACTAGTTTTAATAAATGGTACCTAATTTCATTATATCCTTTTCCTTATTTCATATGGGACTGAATTGCAGTTAGGGGGCGCCGTAGAAATCTCGCTCAGGGCGTTGGTAGTGCAAAAACCGGCACTGGTGCAGTAGTACCATGGGTAAAAAATGCTCATTGCGTGACGCGTTATCTATAGAGTAAATAATCAAAGCCGTATAGTTCGGTACCGGGTCCGAAACGGCCGCGACAAGTAAACCTACGCTGGCTCAGTAGTGGGTCCGAAATGGGCAGACGTTGTAGTCATACGACATCCTCATTAAAAAATTAAAAAATATAATATTCTCTGCGTTAAATCCTATGAGTGCGCATTAATTAAGAATGTTAAATAAAAATCTGATTTGTTCACGCCGTTAAAACTTCTACATTTACAACGCATTTTCTTATTTTCCCATTACAAAATCCAAAAGTGTAAATACGATTTACGCCATTTTGATGGCAGTGCTGGGTTGGGCTAAAAATCATAAAAAATGTGGTTTCCGGATATCCAAGGTATCACTATACACCGTGTTCTTCACGTTATCCATAAACTTTAGCAAATACTTCTATGGCTTTTACAAATCAAATCCAACAAAGGAAGTAGTACTTAAAAAGGCTTCGTTACAAAGATATTTGTAATTTCATTTAATGAAATTTAATTGAGCTATGCAGTGAGAAAGTATCTTAATTTGAAATCTATCAAATACTATTTGCATTTCATTTGTTTCAGTCCGCCAAATGTTATGAATGAAAATACGACGTTGCCAATTCGGATAAAGAGGCATGCATATCGGGTTATTTACGTCTAGGTATTTAGTTTGTATGAAAATTAACAAAAAATAAAAAAACAAGAATTTATTAATGTGTCCATAATGAAAAATGCTTACTTCCGTGGTTTGAACATCTGGTCGAAGTTTATGTATATCGTCCGGAACACGGTGTAGAAGGGATGAATAACTCGTCGCTTAGTATTGTAACGAATTCATACGTAATTCAACATAAATTAGCAGTGGTAATGAAGAATTTGATATCTGAACTCGAAGTTTCGCGCCACTTGTGTTTGTTTACATTTTTATTTTTCACTTGGATCACACACACACGCTTATACTCAATAACAATTACGATAAATATCGTGCCAAATTTTATAAATAACGTAAAAAAGCCCAGATCTTAGCTTAATTCTCTAATACAGGGCCAAAAACACGAATTTTTCATTACCACTACTCAATTTGTATTCGTAATCGACAACCATGTTTTTTTTTAAATCGTAATGATGTGTGAAAGCGAGTATTCTAATCGATTCCATAATTGAATTTTTTGTCAACTCGAGTGAAATAAATAAGGAATTTAAGAAATCGATTCATAAAAATTAAAATAAATTCGTTTTAAGCTTAGAATACAATTATTATCCATTCTATTCTTTTTTAAAGCTTTATAATAATTTTACGTGCATTGTAATTACCAAAAAACAAAAATAGACAAAGGAACAATGTCAGTAATAAATGTTTGAATGCGCGCCAATTTATTAATTTCAAAATTTGAATTAGGAATGCGCTCGCTGATGTACTCGCTATTCAAAATAATAACATTTTAATTTATTAGCTATTTTTTAATGTACAGACGCCAGGCAGATCAACCTACCCCAATCCGTCAAATTTTACCAATCGAACATTGACCTTCCAATATTGTGATATATATTTATTTATTTATTTAACTTCATGCACAAACCAGTACAAAGGCGGACTTAATGCCTTGGGCATTCTCTCCCAGTCTACCTTAGGGTGATGCAGAGAAATTAACATAGAAGGTGCAACAATACACTAAATGAAAAATATTTAAAAATGATACATACATACAAACATACATACATAAAAGCAAGATATATACAAATATAAAGTGTAAAATAGAGAATATATATTATATATATATATATATAAAGATGGGGATTACCAATAACAAATTAACTTTGTGCCGAGTCTGCCAACATCTTGTGCAAATGCTCACGAACTCTCAACTTAAAAGTGAACCGACTGGAGACCGTCCTGATATTCCGAGGGAGCTCGTTCCAAAGGAAGACCGCTTGGACAAGAAAGGATGATTTTAGAAATCCAGAACGATGAGAGGGACATCGAAGAAGACGATTGTTGGAGGAACGAAGATTTTTACTGTGCGCAGAGCATAAATATTGAAAACGAGAGGTTAGATAAGAAGGTGAAGAAGGATTATTTAAAAGAGAAAATAAGGTAGTCAATGCCCTCAACGCTCTGCGCTGACGAATGGGTAGCCATTTTAAAGTGGATCGATGTTCAGACACATGATCATACTTACGTAGATTGAACACGAATCGAATGCAGTTATTCAGAAGCCGGTCAAATTTATTGAGTAGATCTGCATTCAGGTCATAATAACACACATCACCATAGTCAATTATGGGGAAGATAAGGGACTGAACCAGCATTTTCTTTATGTGTGATGGGAGAATATTTTTCAGGCGATAAAGCGACCGCAACGTTCCGGTGACCCTTTGACTCACAGCTGCAACCTGCTTCCGCCAGTCGAGGCAAGTGTCAACATACACACCCAAATTCTTAACGACAGGACTAAATGGAATGACTGTTCCATCAAAGGTAATCGGCGGCAATGCCGAACCATTCAAGCTTCGAATGCTACGGGAGCTCCCTACAATAATAGCTTGGCATTTAGTTGGATTAACAGCCACCCCAAAACGATCAGACCAGTTTTTTATAGCAGATAAGTCCTGATTTAGTTTTTTGATTGCATCGGATATGTTGTCAACACCCGCCCGACAGTAGAGCTGCAAGTCATCAGCGTAAAGATGATACGCACACTGAAGTTCGGTAGTTATGAGGTCTATAAACATAGAAAACAAAAGTGGAGAAAGGATTCCGCCTTGAGGGACGCCAGTTGCAAGATCACACCAGCTGGAAGAAGAATCTCCAGCAAAAACTGATTGCTGACGCCCTCGAAGATAGGAAGTAAACCATTCCAGAACCTCGGAAGAGACCATTCGATAGGATAGGATGGATAAGAGGACTTCATGACTGACGGTATTGAAGGCATTGGAAAAGTCAATCAACACTAGAACGGAAACTTGTGTGTCTTCCATTCCCCGCCTAATATCGTCAGTCACTTTAAGGAGAGCGGTAATGGTACTGTGGCCAGGTCTGAACCCAGATTGGAAGGGGCTGATGAGGGAGTTTTGGTGAATGAAATTGGAAAATTGTTTATGGACACAGGCTTCAAGGACTTTAGATAAAAAGGGAAGGATGGAAATTGGTCGGAAGTGACAGGGAAGAGTGGGATTAGTAATTTTAGGTAATGGGCGAACATGGGCTTTCCGCCAAAGAGACGGAAAAGCACCAGAGAAAAGGGAGAAGTTTATGACATGGGAAATGGCAGGAAGGAGCTGATCTAGCGCCGCCACAATCATGTAGCGACTGATATTATCACAGCCCACGGCTTTGGATTTAATAGACAGGATAATCTTCTTGATCTCCTCCGGGTCGACTGGGGTGAAAGCAAATGGGGTAATATTTGGACGCGTCAGACCAGCAAGGTATTCAATTGTATGAGATTTCGTTATACTGTCAAGAGTGGGCACAGTGGAGAAATGGAGATTGAGATCATCCAAGCCCAAAGTAACAGGAAGGTCTGAATGTCGCGTTCTACCGATACCAAGAGTTCCGAGGAATTTCCAGATATCAGCAGAAGAAGCATTAGTGACGTTATTAAGAACGTGACGGCGTTTAGCGTTGCGTATCATCTGGTTACAACGATTGCGAGCCGTTTTAAAAAGAGTCCAATTTTCCTCCGATCGATCCTTTTTGAACTTCCGAAATGCGCGGTCCCTTCGTCGCATTGCCATCCGAATATCCTCATGCATCCAGGGTGCAGGCGCGCGCTTCAATTTCACTCTCCTGACGGGAGCATGAGTGTCATACAACCTGATAACAATCGCATTAAAAATATTAATTTTCTCATCAACATTAGTGGCTTGCTCCAGGGATGTCCAATCAATATTGGATGCATCCTGAATAAATTTTTCAGTATCCATCCGTGCAAAGCCACGTCTATGCTGGAACGTCGGTTTGGATTTGGGAGGTTTAAGGACATATGAAAGGAAGATGAGGTCATGATGGGAAAAACCAGGAGCGTCATGTTGACCATGTGAGGAAACCAGAGAAGGATTAGAGGTGAGCATCAAGTCGAGCCAAGTATCATCACCAACAGTATTGTGGTGAGTTGGTTGTAGAGGCAACACATTTAGACAAGCTGACTCGACCAGATCTATGAGTTTACGGGAACGAGGGGAGTTATGGACAAGGAGGTTGGTGTTGAAATCACCCATAATGATGTGATGTGCATACTCAGAACCCAAAGATTCTAGGACCGATTCGAATTCGGTGAAGTAATCAAGAGAAGGGGGACAGTACACAACTCCAAGAACGGCTTTAGCTCCTTTGACACAAACCTCAAGAAAAATAAATTCGGCCGAATCATTAGAGGAAGAAGTAGCAAGAATTTTAAAAGGGAAATCGGCACGAAGATAAATTGCCACACCACCCCCTCTCTTACCGACTCTATCATTCCGAAGAAGAATGAATCCTGGGAGAGGGTATGTGGTCGAAAGAAGCTCAGGTTTGAGCCATGTTTCGGAAATCAGGACGGCATGGACGTTGACGTTGGTAAAAGTGTCGTACAGTTCATTATAGTGACTAGGAATGCTCTGAGCATTAATGTGACAAACATTAAACAGCCGGCTATGATTTTGGTTAAAGTTTGAGCGCAAGAGATCACCAAGAGTGTCAGTTATAGAGCAAAAGCTATTATCAGAAGAGGCAGTGGATTCAATGGCAGATAAAAAAGAATCATTATCGGAAGAATTTGTCATTAAAATAAATAGATTAAAATATATATAAACACAATAAATAATAAAACGGAAAGCTATAAATAATTATAACAAAAACCTACACGAAAACTGTTACGGCGTTTACGTCTATGCACCACCCGCCAGCTAACATTTTCATCACATAGAACACCATTAACTGTGACATTGAACACAATAACATATTTATAACCATTTACAATTAAGAAAACATAATTAAAAAGTAGGTACGGATCTATAATCGGAACGCTTGAGAACAGTCATTACAGTCAACAGACAGAATTATTGAGAACGTATCCGAACGTATAATCAATGACAATGACGTTTAATTTGACATTTGACAGTCATGACATCTTATAGCGCTGTCAAGGTTACAACAAAATAACAATTAATAATAACTGAGGGTGAATATAATAATTTATCGTGTGAATTTATACAGAAATATGTGACAGGAAAGCAAAGTATTATGAGACAAAGTAATCTAAAGTTATCATAGAGAAAAACAAGGTGTAAGATAACAAATTGAAAAAGTAAGTAAATACTCCACACCATTGTTACTTAGATTAAATGCTGGTATTGAATATGTATTATTGAATATATATTATGTTGTTTACCTAACGTTGTTGTTCTAACGCATCTGGTTTTTCAGGTTATCCGAAGAAGCTTGAACCCCGGGAAACCTCTCCAACAGAGGACTCAGTTCTTCCATCGACGTGATCTTATGTTTAGTTCCATCTGGGACTTTAATCACAATTATACCGTCCTGTGTCCAACACGACCGCATCGAGAAGTGTCGCCGCGCTTGCCCAAAGATGGACTGTCGAGACTTGGTTAAGAACTCTTTGACGGTGACAGATGATCCCGTCAGCCTTGTCTTCGCTCTCCAAACTGCAGACTTATCATCATAACTTGAGAACTTGACCAAAATGGGCCTATGATGTTCCTTATTAGCCACGCCAAGTCTGTGGCAGGTCTTTATAGAGGATGGAGTGATAGTATTAAGGGCCAACTTTTTGTTGATCACTTCCAGAACAACTGCACTGCTCACCTCACCCTCAGCTTCTGCAATGCCCTGAAAAATGAGTGACTTCCGCCGATGCCTCGTCTCCAATCCGTCGACCTGCTTAGCACACTCGCTGATCTGTCTTCTCAGTAAGTTCAGCATGCTGAAGATCAGCTCCCTGAAGGTCCGGAACTCTTCAGCAACCCTTGCCACGGTGTCCTTGGCAGGTCCCGCACACTGGATTTGCGCTTCCAACTCACTCATCTTCCGGACGAAGCTCTCCTCAAGGCTCTTCTGAGCAGATATGATGTCGTTGAGTTGGGACATTGTTATTACTGAAGATTCACTTGTGTTCAGTGACAGTGAAAGATGTGTTGAGAAGTGATGTAACTAGCAGGTGGTGTCCAAGCACAGTTTGAGTCACATAAAAGTGCTACAAACGTGAGTACTGGTTTTTTAAGGATTATTTACCAATAAAATGTAAAAATTAATAAAAAATACTGTTAATAACTATTTTAAATATATAAGCGATTATAAAGTTACGTCTGTCGTTTTGCTACACCTACCCGCGTTTTTCAATATAATAATATTTTTATAATTTTGATTGAAAATCGGATGCTGAAAATGTACAAAAAAACTTGAGTGTCGTCTTAAATTTCGAATCACCCGGTCGACTCAGCTGATGTGTCATGTGTCAAAATGTTGTCGTGCAGAGTGGTTATGGATACTCCACGGGATCGGGACGCGTAATGGCGCCGCATTATGGAAACAAAAGAAAAAAATAGCGGGGTATTTCTGTCGCTAGAGTGACTCACCTGTTTTTATCTCTTTCTGCGCCACCAGAATTCAATTCTTTACCAATAGTAACTTGTTGTCTCACTCCAAATCCCTGGACTCAGGGAATATCCATATTATTCTTACCTATGGCAAGTACATAAAACAGCTCTACCTATTCCGATCGATGATAATAACTATAATGACTTAACAGTAATGTTATTTTCAGTGTTTACTAAATAGTAGAAATTGTAACTGCTAACAATTAAAATTAGAATTATTTAATAAATCCACAAGTTCTAATATGCCTGCAACGTTCATAAACTATTAGGGGATTTACCGCATTGCTTCGCTATGTTTTTTTATTCGAACTTTTGGCTTCGAAACCAAGTCTTTTCGGCCACGCTTTTTTATTTAGTTTAAACTCAAAAACAGTGTAAGGATCTTTTTTGTTGGTAACTTCTTTTTGTGAAAATGAAGTGGAGCGGAATAAAATTGCATTTTTGCAAAAAATCTAATAGCTGGGCTGGTAGGAGTTTTTGTCTAGCATTTGTAACATAAATTCTTCATACAATAAGCAAATAAAAATAAGCTGTCTCAAAATGAGGTCAAAAATATACTGTACAGTACAGTAAGGGCGTTAGGGTAAGGCGCGGTTGGGCGACCGCCCAGGGCGCCGGATATAAAAGGGCGCCACAGGTCTACTTAATTCCCGTAAATGCTCTTTAGCGAAAAAATCGTTATGGTGGCAAGAATAGAATGGAACTCAGTGTCAAATTCGGAGCACTGCACTGCATGCATAGCAGTTTACGTTACCGAAAATCCTGGACCATAGAGAAAAACATTATCAATCTCTAAATAAAAACTGGTTGAATTTTGACAAACTTGGCAACTTTGTCAATCGAAAATCGAAATGAAATTGCTGATAACCTCGACCTCGAAGGCTAGAAAAGTAACTAGTTTTAATAAATGGTACCTAATTTCATTATATCCTTTTCCTTATTTCATATGGGACTGAATTGCAGTTAGGGGGCGCCGTAGAAATCTCGCTCAGGGCGTTGGTAGTGCAAAAACCGGCACTGGTGCAGTAGTACCATGGGTAAAAAATGCTCATTGCGTGACGCGTTATCTATAGAGTAAATAATCAAAGCCGTATAGTTCGGTACCGGGTCCGAAACGGCCGCGACAAGTAAACCTACGCTGGCTCAGTAGTGGGTCCGAAATGGGCAGACGTTGTAGTCATACGACATCCTCATTAAAAAATTAAAAAATATAATATTCTCTGCGTTAAATCCTATGAGTGCGCATTAATTAAGAATGTTAAATAAAAATCAGATTTGTTCACGCCGTTAAAACTTCTACATTTACAACGCATTTTCTTATTTTCCCATTACAAAATCCAAAAGTGTAAATACGATTTACGCCATTTTGATGGCAGTGCTGGGTTGGGCTAAAAATCATAAAAAATGTGGTTTCCGGATATCCAAGGTATCACTATACACCGTGTTCTTCACGTTATCCATAAACTTTAGCAAATACTTCTATGGCTTTTACAAATCAAATCCAACAAAGGAAGTAGTACTTAAAAAGGCTTCGTTACAAAGATATTTGTAATTTCATTTAATGAAATTTAATTGAGCTATGCAGTGAGAAAGTATCTTAATTTGAAATCTATCAAATACTATTTGCATTTCATTTGTTTCAGTCCGCCAAATGTTATGAATGAAAATACGACGTTGCCAATTCGGATAAAGAGGCATGCATATCGGGTTATTTACGTCTAGGTATTTAGTTTGTATGAAAATTAACAAAAAATAAAAAAATAAGAATTTATTAATGTGTCCATAATGAAAAATGCTTACTTCCGTGGTTTGAACATCTGGTCGAAGTTTATGTATATCGTCCGGAACACGGTGTAGAAGGGATGAATAACTCGTCGCTTAGTATTGTAACGAATTCATACGTAATTCAACATAAATTAGCAGTGGTAATGAAGAATTTGATATCTGAACTCGAAGTTTCGCGCCACTTGTGTTTGTTTACATTTTTATTTTTCACTTGGATCACACACACACGCTTATACTCAATAACAATTACGATAAATATCATGCCAAATTTTATAAATAACGTAAAAAAGCCCAGATCTTAGCTTAATTCTCTAATACAGGGCCAAAAACACGAATTTTTCATTACCACTACTCAATTTGTATTCGTAATCGACAACCATGTTTTTTTTTAAATCGTAATGATGTGTGAAAGCGAGTATTCTAATCGATTCCATAATTGAATTTTTTGTCAACTCGAGTGAAATAAATAAGGAATTTAAGAAATCGATTCATAAAAATTAAAATAAATTCGTTTTAAGCTTAGAATACAATTATTATCCATTCTATTCTTTTTTAAAGCTTTATAATAATTTTACGTGCATTGTAATTACCAAAAAACAAAAATAGACAAAGGAACAATGTCAGTAATAAATGTTTGAATGCGCGCCAATTTATTAATTTCAAAATTTGAATTAGGAATGCGCTCGCTGATGTACTCGCTATTCAAAATAATAACATTTTAATTAATTAGCTATTTTTTAATGTACAGACGCCAGGCAGATCAACCTACCCCAATCCGTCAAATTTTACCAATCGAACATTGACCTTCCAATATTGTGATATATATAATAATATTTTTGTAATTTTGATTGAAAATCGGATGCTGAAAATGTACAAAAAAACTTGAGTGTCGTCTTAAATTTCGAATCACCCGGTCGACTCAGCTGATGTGTCATGTGTCAAAATGTTGTCGTGCAGAGTGGTTATGGATACTCCACGGGATCGGGACGCGTAATGGCGCCGCATTATGGAAACAAAAGAAAAAAATAGCGGGGTATTTCTGTCGCTAGAGTGACTCACCTGTTTTTATCTCTTTCTGCGCCACTAGAATTCAATTCTTTACCAATAGTAACTTGTTGTCTCACTCCAAATCCCTGGACTCAGGGAATATCCATATTATTCTTACCTATGGCAAGTACATAAAACAGCTCTACCTATTCCGATCGATGATAATAACTATAATGACTTAACAGTAATGTTATTTTCAGTGTTTACTAAATAGTAGAAATTGTAACTGCTAACAATTAAAATTAGAATTATTTAATAAATCCACAAGTTCTAATATGCCTGCAACGTTCATAAACTATTAGGGGATTTACCGCATTGCTTCGCTATGTTTTTTTATTCGAACTTTTGGCTTCGAAACCAAGTCTTTTCAGCCACGCTTTTTTATTTAGTTTAAACTCAAAAACAGTGTAAGGATCTTTTTTGTTGGTAACTTCTTTTTGTGAAAATGAAGTGGAGCGGAATAAAATTGCATTTTTGCAAAAAATCTAATAGCTGGGCTGGTAGGAGTTTTTGTCTAGCATTTGTAACATAAATTCTTCATACAATAAGCAAATAAAAATAAGCTGTCTCAAAATGAGGTCAAAAATATACTGTACAGTACAGTAAGGGCGTTAGGGTAAGGCGCGGTTGGGCGACCGCCAAACGCATTTTCTTATTTTCCTATTACAAAATCCAAAAGTGTAAATACGATTTACGCCATTTTGATGGCAGTGCTGGGTTGGGCTAAAAATCATAAAAAATGTGGTTTCCGGATATCCAAGGTATCACTATAGAAGGGATGAATAACTCGTCGCTTAGTATTGTAACGAATTCATACGTAATTCAACATAAATTAGCAGTGGTAATGAAGAATTTGATATCTGAACTCGAAGTTTCGCGCCACTTGTGTTTGTTTACATTTTTATTTTTCAGTTGGATCACACACACACGCTTATACTCAATAACAATTACGATAAATATCATGCCAAATTTTATAAATAACGTAAAAAAGCCCAGATCTTAGCTTAATTCTCTAATACAGGGCCAAAAACACGAATTTTTCATTACCACTACTCAATTTGTATTCGTAATCGACAACCATGTTTTTTTTTTAATCGTAATGATGTGTGAAAGCGAGTATTCTAATCGATTCCATAATTGAATTTTGTGTCAACTCGAGTGAAATAAATAAGGAATTTAAGAAATCGATTCATAAAAATTAAAATAAATTCGTTTTAAGCTTAGAATACAATTATTATCCATTCTATTCTTTTTTAAAGCTTTATAATAATTTTGCGTGCATTGTAATTACCAAAAAACAAAAATAGACAAAGGAACAATGTCAGTAATAAATGTTTGAATGCGCGCCAATTTATTAATTCCAAAATTTGAATTAGGAATGCGCTCGCTGATGTACTCGCTATTCAAAATAATAACATTTTAATTTATTAGCTATTTTTTAATGTACAGACGCCAGGCAGATCAACCTACCCCAATCCGTCAAATTTTACCAATCGAACATTGACCTTCCAATATTGTGATATATGTATATAATAATATTTTTATAATTTTGATTGAAAATCGGATGCTGAAAATGTACAAAAAAACTTGAGTGTCGTCTTAAATTTCGAATCACCCGGTCGACTCAGCTTGTCATGTGTCAAAATGTTGTCGTGCAGAGTGGCTATGGATACTCCACGGGATCGGGACGCGTAATGGCGCCGCATTATGGAAACAAAAGAAAAAAATAGCGGGGTATTTCTGTCGCTAGAGTGACTCACCTGTTTTTATCTCTTTCTGCGCCACCAGAATTCAATTCTTTACCAATAGTAACTTGTTGTCTCACTCCAAATCCCTGGACTCAGGGAATATCCATATTATTCTTACCTATGGCAAGTACATAAAACAGCTCTACCTATTCCGATCGATGATAATAACTATAATGACTTAACAGTAATGTTATTTTCAGTGTTTACTAAATAGTAGAAATTGTAACTGCTAACAATTAAAATTAGAATTATTTAATAAATCCACAAGTTCTAATATGCCTGCAACGTTCATAAACTATTAGGGGATTTACCGCATTGCTTCGCTATGTTTTTTTATTCGAACTTTTGGCTTCGAAACCAAGTCTTTTCGGCCACGCTTTTTTATTTAGTTTAAACTCAAAAACAGTGTAAGGATCTTTTTTGTTGGTAACTTCTTTTTGTGAAAATGAAGTGGAGCGGAATAAAATTGCATTTTTGCAAAAAATCTAATAGCTGGGCTGGTAGGAGTTTTTGTCTAGCATTTGTAACATAAATTCTTCATACAATAAGCAAATAAAAATAAGCTGTCTCAAAATGAGGTCAAAAATATACTGTACAGTACAGTAAGGGCGTTAGGGTAAGGCGCGGTTGGGCGACCGCCCAGGGCGCCGGATATAAAAGGGCGCCACAGGTCTACTTAATTCCCGTAAATGCTCTTTAGCGAAAAAATCGTTATGGTGGCAAGAATAGAATGGAACTCAGTGTCAAATTCGGAGCACTGCACTGCATGCATAGCAGTTTACGTTACCGAAAATCCTGGACCATAGAGAAAAACATTATCAATCTCTAAATAAAAACTGGTTGAATTTTGACAAACTTGGCAACTTTGTCAATCGAAAATCGAAATGAAATTGCTGATAACCTCGACCTCGAAGGCTAGAAAAGTAACTAGTTTTAATAAATGGTACCTAATTTCATTATATCCTTTTCCTTATTTCATATGGGACTGAATTGCAGTTAGGGGGCGCCGTAGAAATCTCGCTCAGGGCGTTGGTAGTGCAAAAACCGGCACTGGTGCAGTAGTACCATGGGTAAAAAATGCTCATTGCGTGACGCGTTATCTATAGAGTAAATAATCAAAGCCGTATAGTTCGGTACCGGGTCCGAAACGGCCGCGACAAGTAAACCTACGCTGGCTCAGTAGTGGGTCCGAAATGGGCAGACGTTGTAGTCATACGACATCCTCATTAAAAAATTAAAAAATATAATATTCTCTGCGTTAAATCCTATGAGTGCGCATTAATTAAGAATGTTAAATAAAAATCTGATTTGTTCACGCCGTTAAAACTTCTACATTTACAACGCATTTTCTTATTTTCCCATTACAAAATCCAAAAGTGTAAATACGATTTACGCCATTTTGATGGCAGTGCTGGGTTGGGCTAAAAATCATAAAAAATGTGGTTTCCGGATATCCAAGGTATCACTATACACCGTGTTCTTCACGTTATCCATAAACTTTAGCAAATACTTCTATGGCTTTTACAAATCAAATCCAACAAAGGAAGTAGTACTTAAAAAGGCTTCGTTACAAAGATATTTGTAATTTCATTTAATGAAATTTAATTGAGCTATGCAGTGAGAAAGTATCTTAATTTGAAATCTATCAAATACTATTTGCATTTCATTTGTTTCAGTCCGCCAAATGTTATGAATGAAAATACGACGTTGCCAATTCGGATAAAGAGGCATGCATATCGGGTTATTTACGTCTAGGTATTTAGTTTGTATGAAAATTAACAAAAAATAAAAAAATAAGAATTTATTAATGTGTCCATAATGAAAAATGCTTACTTCCGTGGTTTGAACATCTGGTCGAAGTTTATGTATATCGTCCGGAACACGGTGTAGAAGGGATGAATAACTCGTCGCTTAGTATTGTAACGAATTCATACGTAATTCAACATAAATTAGCAGTGGTAATGAAGAATTTGATATCTGAACTCGAAGTTTCGCGCCACTTGTGTTTGTTTACATTTTTATTTTTCACTTGGATCACACACACACGCTTATACTCAATAACAATTACGATAAATATCATGCCAAATTTTATAAATAACGTAAAAAAGCCCAGATCTTAGCTTAATTCTCTAATACAGGGCCAAAAACACGAATTTTTCATTACCACTACTCAATTTGTATTCGTAATCGACAACCATGTTTTTTTTTTAAATCGTAATGATGTGTGAAAGCGAGTATTCTAATCGATTCCATAATTGAATTTTTTGTCAACTCGAGTGAAATAAATAAGGAATTTAAGAAATCGATTCATAAAAATTAAAATAAATTCGTTTTAAGCTTAGAATACAATTATTATCCATTCTATTCTTTTTTAAAGCTTTATAATAATTTTGCGTGCATTGTAATTACCAAAAAACAAAAATAGACAAAGGAACAATGTCAGTAATAAATGTTTGAATGCGCGCCAATTTATTAATTTCAAAATTTGAATTAGGAATGCGCTCGCTGATGTACTCGCTATTCAAAATAATAACATTTTAATTTATTAGCTATTTTTTAATGTACAGACGCCAGGCAGATCAACCTACCCCAATCCGTCAAATTTTACCAATCGAACATTGACCTTCCAATATTGTGATATATATAATAATATTTTTATAATTTTGATTGAAAATCGGATGCTGAAAATGTACAAAAAAACTTGAGTGTCGTCTTAAATTTCGAATCACCCGGTCGACTCAGCTGATGTGTCATGTGTCAAAATGTTGTCGTGCAGAGTGGTTATGGATACTCCACGGGATCGGGACGCGTAATGGCGCCGCATTATGGAAACAAAAGAAAAAAATAGCGGGGTATTTCTGTCGCTAGAGTGACTCACCTGTTTTTATCTCTTTCTGCGCCACCAGAATTCAATTCTTTACCAATAGTAACTTGTTGTCTCACTCCAAATCCCTGGACTCAGGGAATATCCATATTATTCTTACCTATGGCAAGTACATAAAACAGCTCTACCTATTCCGATCGATGATAATAACTATAATGACTTAACAGTAATGTTATTTTCAGTGTTTACTAAATAGTAGAAATTGTAACTGCTAACAATTAAAATTAGAATTATTTAATAAATCCACAAGTTCTAATATGCCTGCAACGTTCATAAACTATTAGGGGATTTACCGCATTGCTTCGCTATGTTTTTTTATTCGAACTTTTGGCTTCGAAACCAAGTCTTTTCGGCCACGCTTTTTTATTTAGTTTAAACTCAAAAACAGTGTAAGGATCTTTTTTGTTGGTAACTTCTTTTTGTGAAAATGAAGTGGAGCGGAATAAAATTGCATTTTTGCAAAAAATCTAATAGCTGGGCTGGTAGGAGTTTTTGTCTAGCATTTGTAACATAAATTCTTCATACAATAAGCAAATAAAAATAAGCTGTCTCAAAATGAGGTCAAAAATATACTGTACAGTACAGTAAGGGCGTTAGGGTAAGGCGCGGTTGGGCGACCGCCCAGGGCGCCGGATATAAAAGGGCGCCACAGGTCTACTTAATTCCCGTAAATGCTCTTTAGCGAAAAAATCGTTATGGTGGCAAGAATAGAATGGAACTCAGTGTCAAATTCGGAGCACTGCACTGCATGCATAGCAGTTTACGTTACCGAAAATCCTGGACCATAGAGAAAAACATTATCAATCTCTAAATAAAAACTGGTTGAATTTTGACAAACTTGGCAACTTTGTCAATCGAAAATCGAAATGAAATTGCTGATAACCTCGACCTCGAAGGCTAGAAAAGTAACTAGTTTTAATAAATGGTACCTAATTTCATTATATCCTTTTCCTTATTTCATATGGGACTGAATTGCAGTTAGGGGGCGCCGTAGAAATCTCGCTCAGGGCGTTGGTAGTGCAAAAACCGGCACTGGTGCAGTAGTACCATGGGTAAAAAATGCTCATTGCGTGACGCGTTATCTATAGAGTAAATAATCAAAGCCGTATAGTTCGGTACCGGGTCCGAAACGGCCGCGACAAGTAAACCTACGCTGGCTCAGTAGTGGGTCCGAAATGGGCAGACGTTGTAGTCATACGACATCCTCATTAAAAAATTCAAAAATATAATATTCTCTGCGTTAAATCCTATGAGTGCGCATTAATTAAGAATGTTAAATAAAAATCTGATTTGTTCACGCCGTTAAAACTTCTACATTTACAACGCATTTTCTTATTTTCCCATTACAAAATCCAAAAGTGTAAATACGATTTACGCCATTTTGATGGCAGTGCTGGGTTGGGCTAAAAATCATAAAAAATGTGGTTTCCGGATATCCAAGGTATCACTATACACCGTGTTCTTCACGTTATCCATAAACTTTAGCAAATACTTCTATGGCTTTTACAAATCAAATCCAACAAAGGAAGTAGTACTTAAAAAGGCTTCGTTACAAAGATATTTGTAATTTCATTTAATGAAATTTAATTGAGCTATGCAGTGAGAAAGTATCTTAATTTGAAATCTATCAAATACTATTTGCATTTCATTTGTTTCAGTCCGCCAAATGTTATGAATGAAAATACGACGTTGCCAATTCGGATAAAGAGGCATGCATATCGGGTTATTTACGTCTAGGTATTTAGTTTGTATGAAAATTAACAAAAAATAAAAAAATAAGAATTTATTAATGTGTCCATAATGAAAAATGCTTACTTCCGCGGTTTGAACATCTGGTCGAAGTTTATGTATATCGTCCGGAACACGGTGTAGAAGGGATGAATAACTCGTCGCTTAGTATTGTAACGAATTCATACGTAATTCAACATAAATTAGCAGTGGTAATGAAGAATTTGATATCTGAACTCGAAGTTTCGCGCCACTTGTGTTTGTTTACATTTTTATTTTTCACTTGGATCACACACACACGCTTATACTCAATAACAATTACGATAAATATCATGCCAAATTTTATAAATAACGTAAAAAAGCCCAGATCTTAGCTTAATTCTCTAATACAGGGCCAAAAACACGAATTTTTCATTACCACTACTCAATTTGTATTCGTAATCGACAACCATGTTTTTTTTTTAAATCGTAATGATGTGTGAAAGCGAGTATTCTAATCGATTCCATAATTGAATTTTTTGTCAACTCGAGTGAAATAAATAAGGAATTTAAGAAATCGATTCATAAAAATTAAAATAAATTCGTTTTAAGCTTAGAATACAATTATTATCCATTCTATTCTTTTTTAAAGCTTTATAATAATTTTACGTGCATTGTAATTACCAAAAAACAAAAATAGACAAAGGAACAATGTCAGTAATAAATGTTTGAATGCGCGCCAATTTATTAATTTCAAAATTTGAATTAGGAATGCGCTCGCTGATGTACTCGCTATTCAAAATAATAACATTTTAATTTATTAGCTATTTTTTAATGTACAGACGCCAGGCAGATCAACCTACCCCAATCCGTCAAATTTTACCAATCGAACATTGACCTTCCAATATTGTGATATATGTATATAATAATATTTTTATAATTTTGATTGAAAATCGGATGCTGAAAATGTACAAAAAAACTTGAGTGTCGTCTTAAATTTCGAATCACCCGGTCGACTCAGCTTGTCATGTGTCAAAATGTTGTCGTGCAGAGTGGCTATGGATACTCCACGGGATCGGGACGCGTAATGGCGCCGCATTATGGAAACAAAAGAAAAAAATAGCGGGGTATTTCTGTCGCTAGAGTGACTCACCTGTTTTTATCTCTTTCTGCGCCACCAGAATTCAATTCTTTACCAATAGTAACTTGTTGTCTCACTCCAAATCCCTGGACTCAGGGAATATCCATATTATTCTTACCTATGGCAAGTACATAAAACAGCTCTACCTATTCCGATCGATGATAATAACTATAATGACTTAACAGTAATGTTATTTTCAGTGTTTACTAAATAGTAGAAATTGTAACTGCTAACAATTAAAATTAGAATTATTTAATAAATCCATAAGTTCTAATATGCCTGCAACGTTCATAAACTATTAGGGGATTTACCGCATTGCTTCGCTATGTTTTTTTATTCGAACTTTTGGCTTTGAAACCAAGTCTTTTCAGCCACGCTTTTTTATTTAGTTTAAACTCAAAAACAGTGCAAGGATCTTTTTTGTTGGTAACTTCTTTTTGTGAAAATGAAGTGGAGCGGAATAAAATTGCATTTTTGCAAAAAATCTAATAGCTGGGCTGGTAGGAGTTTTTGTCTAGCATTTGTAACATAAATTCTTCATACAATAAGCAAATAAAAATAAGCTGTCTCAAAATGAGGTCAAAAATATACTGTACAGTACAGTAAGGGCGTTAGGGTAAGGCGCGGTTGGGCGACCGCCCAGGGCGCCGGATATAAAAGGGCGCCACAGGTCTACTTAATTCCCGTAAATGCTCTTTAGCGAAAAAATCGTTATGGTGGCAAGAATAGAATGGAACTCAGTGTCAAATTCGGAGCACTGCACTGCATGCATAGCAGTTTACGTTACCGAAAATCTTGGACCATAGAGAAAAACATTATCAATCTCTAAATAAAAACTGGTTGAATTTTGACAAACTTGGCAACTTTGTCAATCGAAAATCGAAATGAAATTGCTGATAACCTCGACCTCGAAGGCTAGAAAAGTAACTAGTTTTAATAAATGGTACCTAATTTCATTATATCCTTTTCCTTATTTCATATGGGACTGAATTGCAGTTAGGGGGCGCCGTAGAAATCTCGCTCAGGGCGTTGGTAGTGCAAAAACCGGCACTGGTGCAGTAGTACCATGGGTAAAAAATGCTCATTGCGTGACGCGTTATCTATAGAGTAAATAATCAAAGCCGTATAGTTCGGTACCGGGTCCGAAACGGCCGCGACAAGTAAACCTACGCTGGCTCAGTAGTGGGTCCGAAATGGGCAGACGTTGTAGTCATACGACATCCTCATTAAAAAATTAAAAAATATAATATTCTCTGCGTTAAATCCTATGAGTGCGCATTAATTAAGAATGTTAAATAAAAATCTGATTTGTTCACGCCGTTAAAACTTCTACATTTACAACGCATTTTCTTATTTTCCCATTACAAAATCCAAAAGTGTAAATACGATTTACGCCATTTTGATGGCAGTGCTGGGTTGGGCTAAAAATCATAAAAAATGTGGTTTCCGGATATCCAAGGTATCACTATACACCGTGTTCTTCACGTTATCCATAAACTTTAGCAAATACTTCTATGGCTTTTACAAATCAAATCCAACAAAGGAAGTAGTACTTAAAAAGGCTTCGTTACAAAGATATTTGTAATTTCATTTAATGAAATTTAATTGAGCTATGCAGTGAGAAAGTATCTTAATTTGAAATCTATCAAATACTATTTGCATTTCATTTGTTTCAGTCCGCCAAATGTTATGAATGAAAATACGACGTTGCCAATTCGGATAAAGAGGCATGCATATCGGGTTATTTACGTCTAGGTATTTAGTTTGTATGAAAATTAACAAAAAATAAAAAAATAAGAATTTATTAATGTGTCCATAATGAAAAATGCTTACTTCCGTGGTTTGAACATCTGGTCGAAGTTTATGTATATCGTCCGGAACACGGTGTAGAAGGGATGAATAACTCGTCGCTTAGTATTGTAACGAATTCATACGTAATTCAACATAAATTAGCAGTGGTAATGAAGAATTTGATATCTGAACTCGAAGTTTCGCGCCACTTGTGTTTGTTTACATTTTTATTTTTCACTTGGATCACACACACACGCTTATACTCAATAACAATTACGATAAATATCATGCCAAATTTTATAAATAACGTAAAAAAGCCCAGATCTTAGCTTAATTCTCTAATACAGGGCCAAAAACACGAATTTTTCATTACCACTACTCAATTTGTATTCGTAATCGACAACCATGTTTTTTTTTAAATCGTAATGATGTGTGAAAGCGAGTATTCTAATCGATTCCATAATTGAATTTTTTGTCAACTCGAGTGAAATAAATAAGGAATTTAAGAAATCGATTCATAAAAATTAAAATAAATTCGTTTTAAGCTTAGAATACAATTATTATCCATTCTATTCTTTTTTAAAGCTTTATAATAATTTTACGTGCATTGTAATTACCAAAAAACAAAAATAGACAAAGGAACAATGTCAGTAATAAATGTTTGAATGCGCGCCAATTTATTAATTTCAAAATTTGAATTAGGAATGCGCTCGCTGATGTACTCGCTATTCAAAATAATAACATTTTAATTAATTAGCTATTTTTTAATGTACAGACGCCAGGCAGATCAACCTACCCCAATCCGTCAAATTTTACCAATCGAACATTGACCTTCCAATATTGTGATATATATACTACTCAAAACAAAATAAGGGCCACCTGGTTTTTATCGATTTATCAAATAATGTTTAAATATTACTAGTTACAATGACTGAATCTGATTAATATTAATGGTTTTAGATGGAAATACACAAAAATTAAATATGTATTCCAATAAATCGTTAAAATAAACCAAATTGAATGAAAAGTGAGGAATTGCAGGAATGTATCAAGTTACATAAAACATTAAAAAATCGAAAAAATAACGTCTTTAATGTTCCAAAGTGTTCTTTTAAGCTTCTCTTTTAACTCTGTTCTCTCTGTTCTGCTCATTTTATGGAGGTGGAATGATCTGGATTAAATACCGAACATTTTCTTTTGGGATACTCTACCAGCAAGTTTTTAGACATTTTATGAGATCCAGCTGCGTGTTGATGGGAATTTTACTTTCTTTTTCACTCTTCTTTAACTCATCTCTTAAATGCTCAATAGAACTCAGGTAAAAATCCTGGGTATCCACTGTAACATCGTAATTCGAGCTTAAGGGAATGTGTGCACTGTTAGTAGCGTCGTGTTCGCTCGAGCATTATCCTGCTTCAAGAAGAACTCAGGTATTCCTTGCTGTCCGAATGGGATAACGTGGAGTTGCATCACAAATTCTACGCAATTTTGAGGAGTTACAGCACCCTCGTTAAGAAGTGCGAGCTCAGTTTTGCGTGATAGAGATAACCGCCCCAGAGCATAACTCAGAACTTGCCAGAACAGTCTGTTTTAAGAGTTCAAGGATCTGAAACCAGTTGTTTAGATCTTCTCTACACTCTTATGAATCAGTTTTTATTGAAAAAAAATAACCCACCAGTCATCAATAAAAAACAATGAAGCCCAGTCAAAACAGTTCAATAAATTTTCTCCTTCGCAAATGTTTCACGGTTTGCACCATACGCTGCAGTTAACTGGAGGCGAACGAAGCATCATCTTGAGTATTGTTAGTCTTTATAGAGTCGATTCAGAATAGTTAGTCAATTATAGGGGTGCCTGTAGCTCGACGCAATGGAGTTTGTACGGTCCGCGCAGTAGATTTTCGCTCTATTTGCGTGGTTAAACAAACTTAATGGTCTTCTTGGGCTTTACTTACTTACTTTCTTCCTTGATCACGGCGTCTGGTGATATTACCCGTCTTTTAAGACCAGTTTTAAGCATTTTGAACCACTCGTTGGGAATATTCCACCATTAAACCTACCTCATCTGGCTACGGGCCCCCTGGATTAAGGTGACACCCCAAGTGACTGTTTTTGCGTCCATATGTCTCCGAATACATGACAATAAGAGATTGAAAGATTATTTTAGCCTGCTTGCTGTATTAGTCGAAGATAACTCCGTTAGAAGTTTGAAAATTAAAAAACACCATACCGTAAATTCTAAGTAATTTCAAATATCGAATTAAAAAAAAGTTATGAATTTCCAATTATGCAGTAGAAACAATATTAATACTTGAAAGAAACCATAACAAGATATTTAGTATTTATTATGTACCCACAATAAGAGCAAAACTTGTTTAAAGTGCAATTTAAAAAGTGGCCCTTATTTTGTTTTGACGAGTATATAATAATATTTTTATAATTTTGATTGAAAATCGGATGCTGAAAATGTACAAAAAAACTTGAGTGTCGTCTTAAATTTCGAATCACCCGGTCGACTCAGCTGATGTGTCATGTGTCAAAATGTTGTCGTGCAGAGTGGTTATGGATACTCCACGGGATCGGGACGCGTAATGGCGCCGCATTATGGAAACAAAAGAAAAAAATAGCGGGGTATTTCTGTCGCTAGAGTGACTCACCTGTTTTTATCTCTTTCTGCGCCACCAGAATTCAATTCTTTACCAATAGTAACTTGTTGTCTCACTCCAAATCCCTGGACTCAGGGAATATCCATATTATTCTTACCTATGGCAAGTACATAAAACAGCTCTACCTATTCCGATCGATGATAATAACTATAATGACTTAACAGTAATGTTATTTTCAGTGTTTACTAAATAGTAGAAATTGTAACTGCTAACAATTAAAATTAGAATTATTTAATAAATCCACAAGTTCTAATATGCCTGCAACGTTCATAAACTATTAGGGGATTTACCGCATTGCTTCGCTATGTTTTTTTATTCGAACTTTTGGCTTAGAAACCAAGTCTTTTCAGCCACGCTTTTTTATTTAGTTTAAACTCAAAAACAGTGCAAGGATCTTTTTTGTTGGTAACTTCTTTTTGTGAAAATGAAGTGGAGCGGAATAAAATTGCATTTTTGCAAAAAATCTAATAGCTGGGCTGGTAGGAGTTTTTGTCTAGCATTTGTAACATAAATTCTTCATACAATAAGCAAATAAAAATAAGCTGTCTCAAAATGAGGTCAAAAATATACTGTACAGTACAGTAAGGGCGTTAGGGTAAGGCGCGGTTGGGCGACCGCCCAGGGCGCCGGATATAAAAGGGCGCCACAGGTCTACTTAATTCCCGTAAATGCTCTTTAGCGAAAAAATCGTTATGGTGGCAAGAATAGAATGGAACTCAGTGTCAAATTCGGAGCACTGCACTGCATGCATAGCAGTTTACGTTACCGAAAATCCTGGACCATAGAGAAAAACATTATCAATCTCTAAATAAAAACTGGTTGAATTCTGAGAAACTTGGCAACTTTGTCAATCGAAAATCGAAATGAAATTGCTGATAACCTCGACCTCGAAGGTTAGAAAAGTAAAATTTTACTAGTTTTAATAAATGGTTATTTCATTATATCCTTTTCCTTATTTCATGGGATTAAATTGCAGTTAGGGGGCGCCGTAGAAATCTCGCTCAGGGCGTCGCGTTGGTAGTGCTAAAACCGGCACTGGTGCAGTAGTACTGGGTAAAAAAAATCCTGTGGTCCTATCACCGCCCGTTGTAATTCTAGTAGTCACACGGGTAAAAAAAATGTGGTTCTACTAGATTGCTTGGTAGGACCACGGGATTTTTTTTGCCCGTGAGATTACTGGTAGTACAGACGCCAGCCACATCAACCTGTTACCTCAGTGAATCTGGCAAAATTCTTTAATAACTTTTGAACCTTATCAAAACAGTGAAAGGTTAATGTTCGATTGGTATTTGACAGATTCGGCTAGGTTGACCTGCTGGCGCCTGTACAAATGGTAAAGAAAAGAGATAGATGGTCTTACAATTGTTTTTTTTCTCTTTCTAGAGATTAAACGGAATTTTAGACAGATAATGCTCAGTCCATGCTCTGTGTCTATGGTTAGAATGGAAGCAGATTCCAACGATTCCAACAAAGTTCGGAAAAGGCTTGACAGTTGATGATGTGAATTTAATAAGATATTTGTGATACATGGGAATGCATATAATGTTCTATTTTGGCGCTTTTTAGTGCCCAAAAAAAACGCTCGTGCGAATAGGGGCTTAAGTTCAATACGCCTTTTTGTTCCAAATCAGCACTTTTTTGAAGATTTTTCTTACAATAGGTTTTTCTGCAACTTCATTTTATTGAATATCATTTTTATATCCAAAATGTATGATCCAGATTTGATAAAATAAACAATTTGAAAATAGTAAACGGTTTTTTTTTCATTTCTAAAAACATTATTTTCAGTGTTGACATGATTTATCTTGTATTAGCATGGATCAGGTTTACAGTGCTTGTTATTATAAAATGGACATTAAGAACAATTGCGAAATTCTATCTAAATATTTTCTATCACTCTTTTGATGAAGAAACCAACCGAGGTCCCAGGAATGTGTCGGATTCTAGTAATTTTTTCAGCTTTTTATTCGATTGATTTTCTTTCTTAAAAGAAGTTATTTGTTTATTCTCTGTGGCTTTTTCATTTCTTTGACGTTTTACAAGAAGGGAATGAAAACAGAAAGAAACTATTAGTAATTTACAAGAAAATGGCTAAGGTATGATATTTTACTATTTTTACATGACACCGTTGTGTAACAAGTTAGCTCGCGGATGTCTTCACAATTGCGTTGTGGTTTGTCATTGTCGATGTGGTTACGTGGACGCATCGACGCCTGCGATGTGGCTGGCGAAAGCTCGCGGTGTCGCTGGTAGTTTCGACGTGATTTCGCTGTGGTTGCGACACCGTTGCGGCCTCCCAAGGGTTATTGCACAGTTATTGGCTTTAGCTTGTTTGGTGAAAAAATAGTTCACAATAGAGACTGTGTTCTTCGAATGAGTTTTAGTTAGTTTAGACATTTAGTTGTCTCATGGTTGTCTCTATGTGTCACTCATTCGAAGTACCGAAGAAGCCGAGTCCATTATGTAATCCGGAAGGGCTAGTGGCTCCCCAGGCCCCTACAACCATCGGTGTTAAGAGGGGTATCGCCGTTAGCATCAATAAATTGGCAATTTTATTGTGTCAACATGCCTATTGAAGAAGTATTGGACAAGTTTTCAGTATGCCTGCATTACCTTCTCAAAAATTGCATGTAGATCTCTAACTACCAGGGATGGGGATGGGATGGGATGGGATCGAGGTCTGCTTAGCCTCATCTCCTCTCTCTCTCTCCACTCTCTCCCATCTTTTTTGGGATCGGCAATGACCTGCGCAAGCCCGCACCACAAAACGCGCCTGTGAGTGTGGTTGCTGTGGGTATTTCTGTAGGCGCTTCGGTCTTCATGACGCGATTCATGCAATTTGCAATTCCTACTAACTATAAGTGAAAATCGTCCTTGCTATTACGATATAATGATGCAATTCGACTCTGGCCTTCTTAGGCCGCTGCCGCGAATCTTGCGGGCAGCGGGGCGACATGCGGCAGCGGCGGCGGCGCGGGAGCGGCGCGGCCGTCGCAGACCCGTTCTCGAAACTAGCCGGCAGATCGCTCATCACTATAGCCGCGTAATGTTGTGTTCGTGATTTTGTCGTCGGGATATTTGTTATTATTCGCGAACGAAATGTCTGAACAATGGCGGCAACATCTTTTTGATTCAAATTTATTCCTAACGCTCGATTTATTGTGGGAAAAACACTACAGCGCAGGCGCGCGGGCGGTCACCGCTTGTCAAGGTACACCGCTCGCTGCCCGCTTCCGCCCCGCTGGCCGCGCCGCTGTTTTCGAGGGTCGGTCCATTTGATTAAACACATAACATACTGCCGCTCCCGCGCCGCCGCCGCTGCCGCCCCACTGCCCGCAAGATTCGAGGCAGCGGCCTTATGGGGGCCCCATCAGATTGCTCTTTGAGGCGCGCGTGAAACATTATGACGCGCCGTCGACCATGATCGCTATGCTACGTTGCTGCGGATGCGTTTGATATCCACCAATCATATTATTTTTCACTGGTTTACATGCACACTGGTGGAAACGGATTCAACCAAGATGTGTTTTTTTTAAGGAAGGATGCGTGCTATGTTTGCGAGCTATGGGTCGTCTTCCCTGCTATCGATACATCGCATAGCTTGAGCTGCCCAACTTCGTAGCGCATCTACGCATCTTCGTAGCGCAGCTACGCATCTTCGTAGCGCAGCTACGCATCTTCGTAGCGCATCTACGCATCTTCGTAGCGCAGCTAGTAGCATCAGTGTAAACGGTCACACAGTTTCGTAGCTTAACTTTTACATCCTCGCAGCACAGCTACATAGCACATTTCTGGTGGAAAGGCACCCTTACACTTGTACACTATCCAACTGGCGAAATATGAGGGTTTATTGTCAGGTAGGTACATCTTTGGGAATTACAACCGTATATTTACTTACAGAAGGTACCTTATTCCAAGATGCTCTGGCGGTACAAGCGATTGATCCTGGCCACTCTACTGACGTTGCCCCTCAGCCCAATAATCTACTTCACAATGGACAAAGCCAGAATTATAATTGAGGATTTGCATGATACTAACACGTAAATATTATAAATAATAATATTATTTTGATTTTAATATTTCTATACACGTTGAATTTTCCAAATGGGCGTGGATGGCGAAATCCGAAACTCCGAGGAATATCGAAAATTGCTCAAAGGAGTCGAGGCCAATTTTGATGAAAACTAAATGTACATTATTAGATTTTGAAGAATCAATTTTCCTGGCCAGGAGTCGAACCTGTTGATTTTGTAAAAAAAAGCACACGCTGTATTTTTGGCAATAATGATCAAATTCGTTTGTGTGATACATACTTCCCAGAATTTGATCCTTGTTATAGACGCTATCGAAGTGACAGAGGACTCATTTGACGATATTACGACGATAAAAAAAGCGCCGCATCTATTAGGTTCCTATTGTATTTCTTTTACGCCAAGTCTTTTGAGTCCTGGTGGACGCCCACGGCGACCGACGTCGCAATACGATCTCCGGCCACCGTAGGCGCGGGCATGCCGGCGGCGAGTAAAGGGCAACTCGCAGCCCGACCATGGACCATGCCCGGGTCGACGGCGCGTTGTGTTCCACGCGCGCCTCAAAGAGCGTCAGCATAATGACGGGGCCCCCTCTCTAGAGGGCCAAAGCCTGCCGGGGTCGCAGGACTTATGTAATTACCGTGACCCCGGAACATAAAGGGCTATTGAAGGACACCGTGGATTTTAGTCAGTACAAGTCTGACAGTCCCTCCCGCCCTGCCCGGGATGGGAGGACTCATTTGATGATTTAACCACGCTAGAAAAAAAAAGTCTTTTGAGCCCTGTCAGAGGTCATTTGATGTTTTTCCACCTCAACAAAAAAGGAGTCCTACGTTCTGTTGTTTCTGCTTACCTACCCTATGTTTTAGGCTAGTCCACGAGGCTCAGGAGAACAAAGCTGAGCAGGAAACGGAAAGAGCCTGTAGAATACCAGATCTAGATCCCTTGGCTGAAGATATTGGGAAGGTTGCCGAAAAATTACCAATTGTTTCATGCCAGGGTATTGACTGGGTCAACTGTCATGTAAGTAGAGATTATAAACATTGCAGAATGGACTGAGAAATACGCTTTAGAAAGAGAGGAAGCGAGGGAGTAGCCTATCTCTTTCCTGTAAAACGTAATGAATGACATAGAAAAAGACAATGCGACCAATTTGTTTGCTTTTCTCTGTCACTCTTCTGACCGCTTTTTGACATTTCGGTAGGGAAGTCCATTCTTTATGTCAAAAAACAAAGCATCCCAAAGAAATATGAAAGTAATGTATGTAGTAGTTCAGCTCCTGATATACGAAATGATTTTAATTGGCTTGAATCGCTTCCAATCATTCTTCATAATGCACCCAGCAATAATGTGTGTTTGTGTTCCAAACGCTTACAACCCGAATCTCTTCAAAGTTAGAGTGAACAGGATTCTTCTGGGTAAGCTCGCTCCATCGCAGACATTGTATCCTCTAACTTAGACTAAAATCAGAAAAGCAAATCTATCACAAATAAAAAATCAAAGTTGTTTCAGAAATCTGAATGCCACGTCGCGAAAGCAATCCTTAGAACTTTAAAGGATATAGTTTGTATATACAGAGATATAATTTACGTGGACGACAAAAATTATGATCTTGGCCACCCTACTAAAGTTATTGGCAACGAAAAGTATTCGCTGAACCAAAGTGATCATGTTCAGATAAATTGTACGGGCAAGGATATGAATAGGTATATTTTTTTACTTATCTAGAAAATCATTTAGCGAAATCTGCTATTTTTTATAAATTCATCATTCCAACACCATCCCATTGTCATTTTGGTAAAAGTTCGCAATCTGCTAAATTCTATACTCGAGAATTGTGTGAATTCACACGTGGCGCGTCGGGTGTCGCGCCGGGCGTCGTGTCGGGTGTCACGTCAGGCGTCGCGTCGCGTCGAGCGGCGCGTGCTATTGTTCGTCAATTGTTCCCCCTTCTCCTTGAACTCTCTAAAGTGTAATACATCGCCGTACGTTTATTTTTCCGTAGGCACGAGGTATTGGTAAATGGCACCTTAAATATTCTACTTAGGGCTTCTATCAAAATTGTTCCCAGGTTCCAGGTGCCCAATGTGGAATATCTCGAGGCACCGCCCCGCGCGACGCTTCGCCCAACCTTCTTGTCTTGAACGAGGCCTTAGTATCTCTAAAAGGCCACGTCTCGTGCCATAATGTCATCAATGACAACACACACTGGTAAAGACCTTAGTCTTCTTCAGGTCTTCAGTGTGGGACTACATGCACAATACACATGATGAAATCCATGTTTATATTTTCAGTCCAAACGTACGGAGCCACTGGTCCGGCTTAAAAGCTGGTTTTAGACCTGTATCGACTGAACAAGTTCCATCAGAGCATAAGTCACATTTCAATGTTATGATCTTATGTTTTGACTCCATGTCCCGAAACGGATTTATGAAAAAAATGCGGGACAGTTACAGATATTTGACTGAAAGGCTAAATGCAGTTGTAATGAAAAGGTAAGTTTTAAGATAATAATTGCTTGCTTTCCAGAAATACAGGAAGACTTTTTTACCACCGTCCAAAATTTTTCTAGGCATTAGGTATCAATCACTAACCCCATTTTTGCACAAAAAAAATCGTTACGAAAACTTTTCATATTAAATCATTTTCTCATAAAACTTATCCGCTCTGCGTGGTCACCAAGCTAAACGTTAATAATATTACACTTGCCGGCGCATGAAACGGGCAGAGCGCACCCCGCTTACCCCCCGACCCGCCCCGCTACACCTGAGCGACACATCACAGCGCGGGCGGTGTCCAGTTTCATCAACTTTTATAGATAACTTTGTGACGTGATATCTCAATATTTTTGTATTGAGTGATACAAAAAGAAAAAACACGTATTCAATGATTTTCGCCAAAGATTAATATATCAAAATTTGGATGGTGACTAAAAAATCTTCCTGTATAACAAAAAGAAGACGAATCGTAAAGCGCCATCTCGTTCCCGAAATTTTTACTATTTCAGTTACAATATCGTCGGGGATGGCACTACAGGAGCCTTGTTTCCGATCCTCACAGGAAAACCCGAGGATGAACACAAACACCAAAGAATAGGGGCCTCAAGAACGAAATATATTGATCATAAGAAGTTTATTTTCCATATGTTAAAAGAATATGGGTATGTTTTAGATCTAAATTTTATACTAAGATGAAAACATCCATGTAAAATACTGATATTTAGCTGCATCTGGTTTGACTGGAAGCCGAACCCAATATAGTTGGGATTTTAGGCAGATAATAATGAAAACATAAAGTAGGTAGTAGAAATTGTAACTTCTACTTTCATCACCACTGGAAGTAAATCGGCTTGTTTTAGTACCAATAAGGAGACATGTGACAAAACCCGTAATGAGAAGGCGTTGTGGATTATAGCCCACTCCCTCTACGCGGAGGAGGTCTGTGCCCCAGATTTAGAGATCGACACAAGGTCGGAATCGGTCAGGAACCGTCAAACACAAAGTCATTTTTTTTCTCATAGAGGGTGATAAAAAGTGTCTAACTCAGAAGCAACAGTATTTTAATCTCACGTACTTTTGAATCCTTTGCTGCGCTCAGTATCCTACTTTAGAATACCTCGCTACGTTCAGGTTGTTACTCAAGAATCCTTCGCTCCGTTCTGGATTCAAAAAAGACTTTCGCAAAAGTTGTTTTTGGCTCTCTTAGTAAACAATCTACTAATAATTCCCGTTCCTGTAATAGCCCACTATGTTAGAGTTAGACTCAGTACACTGTTTAATAAATAAAAATATATCTCAGGTATCGTACAGCATTTTTTGAAGACAAGCCTTGGACAGGCACAGGGCAGTACCAATTCAACTGGTTCGGAATCCAACCAGCTGACCATTACCTCCGAACGATGCTATTGGCTGATACCAGACCAGGGGTGGAATGGAGTCAGGCTCAGGGCCGACCCACCAGGCACTGCTTTGGGGCAGTGCCGCAGTACCAACTGGTGATGGATCTAGTTGATGAGGTGCTCAAAATTATTAATTACTTACTAGTTTTTGCCCACGACTTCGTTCCTGTAAAGTTTTAGCCCGTGATTGTGATTTTTAAAAGAGTTGTATTTTCGCCAATTTAAAGAAAAAAAAAACGGGTTAAATATTTTTGGATAATCCAACTTTCAGACTGTTGTACATTATTGCAGTTAAATAGGCTATTAGCAAGACCACGGCGCAGTTAAAGAACTGCACTTGGTGCATAAAAACTAGTTACAGCACTGTTCTTTTTTACGTATTCTTTGGCCTGACTAGTAGCAAAACTGCAAACAAAAGCTAGTAAGTACTTACTGATTTTCATATTTTCTTGTGACAGTTTCTCCAACTAGACGGCAAGAAGTTCTGTTTCACGTTCATAAATGACATGGCGTATGACAACTTCACAATAGTACCAACACCTGATGAGGTCCTACTGTCATACCTTCAAACTTTAACCGCCAGGAAAGCCTTTGAAGATACCTTCGTTGTGATTATGGGAGACCATGGATCTAGGTAACGAACCTTTTTTTAAAAAAAACTATGCCCCTTGCCCTCACTAAGAATTTCTCCTGTAGCGTGGTTATGTTAACAAATATTTCATCATCATCATCATATAAGCCGAAAGACGTCCACTGCTGAACATAGGCCTCCCCTTTAGACTTCCAATAGGACCGGTTGTAAGCGGCCTGTATCCAGTGTGATCCTGTGGCCTTCATAAGATCGTCTGCCCACCTAGTGGGTGGACGTCCTACGCTGCGCTTGCCGGTGCGTGGTCACAAATATTTAAACACACATAATATACAAACAGCCAGAACATAAACTACTGCCTGTAGGCTATACTTCATTAGGACCTCACACAAAATTATGGCCCAGTGACAGTGGTAAATGCCCCGACTTAAAAGTTGTACTTAGTCCTAACCCAGCTAGACGCATTACTTTTTGCAAATCATTTCTTCACCACTACTCTCAAAACGGTGAAGGAAAACGTTGTGAGGAAACCTCAAAAATACAACCTAATTCGCAGACATGTGACATCTACCAACCCGCACTGGGTCCGCGTGGTGGATGACAGCCTCTCATGCGGCGGCCACACTAACGCGAAATATAATAATAATATAATTTTCGCGAAGTATACTACAAAAAAGTTAGACATCTGTTAAACATACTCGTCTTAAAAAGTGTAACTGCAAAACGACCCTTATATCAACATCAAATGCCATTTTGCAGTTGACACTTTTTTTTTGACAAGAGTAATGCCTTACTTTTTGTAGTAATCGTTACAATAAGTGTTACAGCAAGTTACAGTAAGTGTTCCTTTTGTACGTCCATCTTTGCGATAATTAACGTCATTTCCCGTTAGTGTGGCCCCAGCATTCAGAGAAGGTCTGTGTCCCACCAGTGGGACAATTATTCTGCGGCTATGCTCAACATGATAATATTTTCCGTTACCTATTGATATTCCAGATACTCTGAGATCCGTGGAAGTCAAGACAGATTAGAAGAGCGCTTGCCATTCCTGGCTATTATTTTACCAGAAAAACTGAAGAAGTTAAGACCATCAGCGTTGTCGTCTTTGAGAAATAACGTGGATGTGCTTACCACGCCTTTTGATATCCACGCCACAATTTTAGACGTATTGGACCTTAAGGATAAGAGTAATCCATATTTCATACCAGGATCTGATCTCCCGAGAGCCATCAGTATATTGGAACCGGTAATTTAAAACTCTTCTGTTTTTTTTAAATCACAATGACTTGTTTAATGAGCACATGATGGGGTCTCGTGAATGTCTAAACAGGTAGGTAACCGTGACCCTGGAACTTAAAGGGCTATTGAATGAACACCGTGGATTTTAGTCAGTACAGTCGAGTTCAATAATATGTTGGCAATGTCAATGATTCAAAATATTTTGAGCGTTGGTAAGCTCAATAAATTCTACAGAATCTATAGATCAAAAATATGTCCTCATGTGAACGGTTCAATAATATATAATTTGCATTAGGCAATAATATGTGAACACCTTTTTAAAAAATATCTATACTGTATTAGCTTTAATAATATCTGGGCAGGGTAAGCTTCATAATTATCACTACATTCATAGGAAAGTATATTATTTGCTTGAATAAATAAGATCCAGTTTATATTGTTACAGAAATGACAGTAAATATTTCAATTGTTTTCCGCGCGAATGCTTTTTAGGTCTTTTGAAATGAATTTATTTAAATACCACACGTTTTCGTATAAAGGTGCATTCACACACATCAGTCACCGTCACGTAACGTCACCGGCCCAGTTTAAAAAAAAATGTTTCTACACTCCTATAATTATGATATTTGTTCCCACACGTTAGTCACCGGCCAGTCACCGGCACATGATCTATCAGTCACGTCACTGGTCAGGCATATTTCCATAAAAGTTTCATTCGGTGACGTGACGTGACTGATGTGTGTGAATGCACCTTAATTTTATATGAATGACATGTGTGTCAGTTATTTAATTTTAATGAAAAAAAAAACAACGTCATTTGAAAGAAAACTAGCCAGTGATACCTAAATAATGTTGCAAACTCCTTGACATCATCTTTTTATCGGAGTAATAAGGTTGCATTTGAATTACATTTACTTGTTTAGATATTATTGTATTCATGTGTGATTAGGTACATAATTTTGTTACATAGTTGTTCATATAATAATGTCCCTTTGGCTGTATACATGTTACTGAGAAAAAGTTGTCACATATTAATGAATCTGAAACTTGATCACAATTTAATGATGCTTGTAGTTGTCACAATATTATGAATTATTTTGATGTTCATATATTTTTGAAGTCTAGACGAGCCAACATGTTAATGAACGCGACTGTACGAGTCTAAGAGTCTCTTCCGCGGAAACATATTTTTCCTACTCCTCTACTATTCTTTTCTGATTAATTTAATTGCAGGTCCAAGACAGGTAAATTCATTCTCCAGGACACGTTGAGCTTCATTGTCTCGGCACTTTTCTGTTAGTAATCCACTGTTGATTCTCACTTTCATGAGTTGCAATGGTTTGGGAATAGTGTGGAGGGTTTGTCCCAAAAAAAAGTATCTTCCAATCCACCCTGGGGATGATTTTACCACGCAAAAAAAGCAGGCACAGGATTAAGAGCTCCTGAATGGCATTTAGGAGGTCTAGCCCTGTATGCATTGGCTAACGAAAAAAATATTATTTTTTTCTCTTGAAGATTTGGACACCTTTGGACTAGGGGCTCTGGTTATCTGGTAAATAAACTATAGGCCTTCTGTCGTGGCTCCAGAAGTCCAGACTTATGGTTTTTAGTAAGTTAGATTTCCTCGCGATTTCTTCCTTTACCGATGCCTGTAGTAAATCCAAGATAAACTTAGACAGTACATGATTGAAAGACAGAACGGTACTTGCCCGAATTTGAACTTAAAACCTCGTATTTGAGATGCGAACAACTACTCCAGAAAGCCACCAAATGCGGTCGCTCTCGCTGAAATCGGTTTATCATCGCATCGCATCATCATCTGTTATCTAAAACCTCCTCTATATTGTATGTTTTAGATCCCAAAGTCCCGTTCGTGTGGCAAGGCTGGGGTCATGCCGCATTGGTGCGCCTGCATTCAGTGGTCGAACGTGTCTCGCTCCAGCCCTATGTATACGCAAGTGGCGACTGTGCTTGCACAATATATTGACAGCATCACTTTAAGACAGCGGTTCGTTTTAGTGCTCTATTTTACCGGGACACCATTTTTTTAACGTGTTGATATCATCCAATGAGTCCTCCCACCCATGGCAGGACGGGAGGGACTGTCAGACATGTGTATTTTCTTCAATAGCCCTTTATGTTCCGGGCCCACGACTTAGGCTCTCTAAGGGGGGCTCCGTCAGATTACTGACAGCTCTTTGAGGCCCGCGTGGAAAACGGCACGCCGTCGACCCGGGCATGGTCCATGACCGGACGGCGAGTCGCCCATTACTCGCCATATGGTGGCCGGAAGTCGCCTCACGGCGTCTTATACAGACGCAGTGGTGACATCCAGGCGTTTCCTACTTCCTTATCTGACACCGGAACCTCCCGAAACTTCGTGTCGGGTAAGGACCTGCGTCAAGCGGAAGGCGAGGACGCTGTGGCGCCTCCAACCACTCCTCAAAGAGGGGCCTGCCAAAAAAAAAATTAGCCGACATAGCCCAGCGAATTAGGAAGTTGAAGTGGCAGTGGGCAGGCCACATAGCCTGCAGAACTGATGGCTGATGGGGTCGTAAGGTTCTAAAATGGTAGGGTTGCCATCTCTAAAATTTGGAAACCAGGACAAGACGCGTGAAAACCCCGGCTTTTAGAGTCCAGAACCCGGACATGAGTCGGTGAAGTGTGCGTGTGTCGTGGGCGGCCAAAAACTCGGATTACAAATGAAGCCACCCCCCGGACGCTCCCCGGATGCCCTCTAAACTAGGACAAATCCGGGGAAACCCGGACGGATGGCAACCCTATCAAATGGAGACCATGCACCGGCAAGCGCAGCGTGAGACGTCCACTTGCAAGGCGGACAGAAGATCTGATAATGAAAAACATAGGATCGCGCTAGATGCAATTGGAAATCTATGGGGGAGGCCTATGTTCAGTGGACGTCCTATGGCTGCTATGATGATGATAATGAATAATATTTAGGTAGAGAAATAAAGTCTTTCACATTCTCAGATCAAAATGCGCCAAAAGACGTCTAATATCTACGGAGTGGGTGATATACCAGAATGCATCAGATCACCTTTCCAAAGTAAACTACTTCAATATTAAGGATTTGGCTCATCTGTACAAACACCCTAACAGTTATGCTTTGAAGAGTTTAGACGAATATTATCAAGCCAAGGTAGGTAATTTTATATTTTACTAGCTGATGCACGTGCTTTCACCCCTGCTGCTCGGCTCCTGTTGGTGGTAGCATGATGTTTTTGCTGGATGCTGCTGGGCGAGACGCAGTCATTCTAGCGAAGGAGGAGGCGGGACGCGTGAGAGAGAGGACAGCGCCCACTTCATGACCCAGCAGCCTCTGGAGACGCCCACGGTAACGGACGTCGCAGGACGATTTCCGGCGAAATAATGCGCCCGTTACAAGGTGTACCGAGACGGCAATAGGTTCATCTATACATATAATAAATCTGTAGAAGGGTCAATTCTGTACATTGAAAATATTGAAAAAATAAATAGCGGGGGGTGTTGCTGGATCGATACCAAACCCAAATATGTGATTAAAAAAATTTTTGTCTGTCTGTCTGTCTGTATGTGTAGGCATCACGTGAAAACTAACGGTTCGATTTCGATGAAACTTGGTATGATTATACCTTATTATCCTGGGCATAAAATAGGATACTTTTTATCCTGGAAAAATACGTAGAAAAAAAACTTATTTTTCAGTTTTATTCATAGACGTTGTTCTGTAGAACCGCGAACACACGTTGCATTACCCGCAGTGGATTCAGCGCCGTAACCTGTAGCGCCGAAAGTCGGATTTGGCTTGAACCGTTTGCGGCACACGCGGGCCACGCCTCCCCGACTCCTATATAAGGAGCCGCGTTCCGCGCCGCGCGATGCATATAAATTCTGAATTTTGATGCGAGCGGACGTGTCCAGTGTGGCGAGCGGTCGTCCGTGGAATTAATATTGTATGCGTGTAATTTTAAACCGTGCTTTTCAGCGCGATCTTTTTGATTACTGTTCCGATCAGTTATTTGTAAATACAAGGTCGGAATTACTATGAAAAAAATACTTACTACAGAACGCGAGCTCAACAGCAGTAGCTCAATAGAGGGATTTCTTAATTATTATAGGCTTAGCCGTATTTGGGTCCAATAGATATTTATAAGATGTCATTGTCAGAGTTACTAAAAATGGAGAAATAAACCATCCACGCGAAGACCGACATCCGCGCGGACGGAGTCGCGGGCGGAAGCTAGTCCAGAATAAAGTTCTCGAGGAAAACAAAAATAAAGTTTGTTAATTTCACAAAACGAAAAAAATATGTAAAGATCCGAGTCGAACCCGCGTCTTCTGGATTTAAGTACTCCAGATGATAGATTTTTTCAGTAGACCAACCTATTATCTTTATTATTTCGAACCCTATTTTATTCTAAATCCTGCCAAGTATGTTCAATGAACAGCTTAGTAATGTTTCAGATAGTTATGAGTCCTGGTAGAGGCGTGTTTGAAGGCACCATGATATACAATAGACCTGGTGATTATTACATGATCTCGCAGCGAGATATATCCCGAGTGAGCGCGTAAGTAGTTTTATATAATGTTATTTACAGGATATATCTGCCACATGCCACATCAACTGTGGGCCAAAATAGCACAAAACTGGTCCCTTTTATACCTGGTTTAATCATCAAATGAGTCGTGTCCAACTGGGCGTGACAGGATCGGCTATCACTCGTACTGAATAAAATCCACGGTGTTCCTTCAATAGAAATAGTGTTCCAGAGTCAAGGTTACTTGATGAGACAGTCCCGCGACCCCGGCAGGTTTTGGCCCTCTGGGGGCCCCATCGGACTGCTGACAGCTCTTTGAGGCGCGCGTGAAACACGAGGTGCCGTCGACCCGGGCATGGCCCGTGATCAGACGGCAATTCACCCATTACTCGCCGTCCGCATGTCTGAACTGGTGCCCTGAGCCAGCGAGGTGTGGCAGCAGCATTCCACGAAGATGATGGCGGAAAGAATTGTATAGGTTCCGTGAGAACAGGTTTAAGTGGCTACGCGCGACGAAAAATTGAAAGAGTGGAGGGAGACCTTTGCCCAAGATTGGAACAGAGTAGTCTAGAAAAAAAGACTTTATACCTGGGCATAACCATACAAAAGTTTTCATTAAAACAGAGGCAATTGTTTTTTTTTAAAGTCAGAACTGGGCAAAATTTTATATTATAGTAAGTATGATGTAATGATTTATATTGTTTCAGATACGGTAATGAGCCTAATTGCATCAGCGACACGCATCCACATCTTAACAAATACTGCTATTGCGAATACAAAGTCGGCAATACAAATAGTACAAATCTAGCAAAATTATAGACAGAGAAAATGTAGAAAGAGAAAAAGCGATAACGTGGCGTTATTCAATGACTGATCACAATCTCTCCATCTCTCTCACGCTTTTCCGCTTGTCTTTTTTTATATAGTGCGTGTTTTCTTTCTGTGATTAATAGAACACATATCCATACCTAAAAGTTTTTTTTCTATTTTCTGGAAACTCCTCAAATGTGTCCTCTCGTCCTGAATAGAGCGAACGGTGCTTGACAGAGAGAGAATCAGTCTATTCCTTCAGTTGCCCTTTGCGTTCCCAGTCCCGCGACCCCGGCAGGAACCATTACGTCTCAGACGAATTCGGGAAAACAAGTGTCACGTGTCATCAGTACGTGACCAAAGGAACCGAAAAATTAACGTCTTCGGTGCACTGAATTCGAGCTTGAATGTATCCTTTGGACAAACGTTGCTTCGGACATTTTCGTAAAAGAGAACGCCCAGGTTCCATAGAAAATTACCCCAGTCCCGGCGCAAAAGAAACTTATCTCATCCTTTAGAGTATTTTAGGTAAAAGATTTTCGGATAGGTGTGATTGCCGCAGGGAGTGGCAAACATTGAAAAAAATTGCATTGGATTTTTTTTAGGAGTAAATTGAAAACTACAGGATGTTGAACAAATCAGTTTAAAAATGGGTAAGAATTTTTGTATATCATCATCATTTATATTGAAATTATACGGATATTTTTACATATTTAATAAAAATATGTGTAAAAAAAAGTGCTGTGAGCTGTGAAAAACTATTTTCTTGTTCTGACACAGTTATTCAGGAATCCGAACGACAATTCGCCACTTGCATCCATCGGTTGCCCGCGACCCTCACGATGTCGTCGGTCCACCTAGTGGGAGGCCTACCTACGCTGCGTTTTCCGGTCCGTGGTCGCCACTCGAGAACTTTTCTTCCCCATCGGCATCGGTTGTCAGTTCAACGCGCGATATGGCCTGCCTATTGCCACTTTAACTTGCATGAGCTACGTCGGTGACTCTGGTTCTTCACCGAATATACATGTTCCGGATTTTATCCCGCAAAGAAACTCCGAGCATAGCTCTTTCCATTGCTCGTTGAGTGACTCTTAGTCTCTCTAAAAGGCCAGCAGTCAAAGACCACGTTTCAGAGCCATATGTCATCACTGGCAACACACACTGGTTAAACACCCTTGTCTTGAGACACTGTGGGATTCTCGATGAGAAGATATCACGTAGCTTCCCAAACGAATTTCAAATATTTCCTAATTACAATATTGTGTGATTTATAAAAAAATAATTTAAAATAACTAAAACCCGACTACGAAAAAAACGCGCACTGAAAAGTATAAAACAAGAACAATATTCATTTGACCGATATTGAGCTAGCCGTGGTCGTATGCCACCTAACCAATAAAAATTGTGTGATAAAACCGCAGGTGGCATACGACCACGGCTAGCACAATATCGGTCAAATGAATGTTGTTCTTGTTTTATACTTTTTAATGCGCGTTTTTTTCGTAGTCGGGTTTTAGTTATTTTTTTAACTTATTTTTTATTTACACCATTTTGGGGTTATATTATTAATATTATTTGATATAATAATAAAAGCAAAGTAGCGAGTGAATTTCATTAATGTACTCATTAAGCCTTTTCATTGGTGATACCCATGTTGACACTGTTAGAAACATGCTACGTAGCTAGTAAAAGCTATATAATGTATATTTATATACACACATCAACACGGACTAGGGATATTTTTAAAAAAGCGAATTACTATCAATGTGTTAATTATATGTATGACATGTATATATTTAAAAGATACGTTATTTAATATTCTACCATTTTTTAACCGACTTCAAAAAAAGGAGGAGGTTCTCAATTCGTCGGAATCTTTTTTTTTTTTTTTTTTTTTTATGTATGTTCCCCGATTTCTCGAAGACGCCTGGACCGATTTGGAAAATTTTTGTTTTGTTTGAAAGGGTATACTTTCCAATTGGTCCCATGATCATCAGGTCAGGATCTTATGATGGAATCCCAGGGAAATCGAGGGTAACCTTCAAATTTTATAGGCACATAGTACCATTTTCATATATTTTCTAAAGCTGTTCAAGTATTTGCATCTGATAATCATCATGTCAGGTGGATGAGCTGATGATGGAAGGTACAACTCCTCAACGGCTTGGAGAAGGCATCGACTGATTTAGTTTGTGTTCGCATATCTCTGGAACTACAAGTCCGATTTAAGTAATTCTTTTTTTGTTGTACTAAGTATTGTTTAACTTACGGAATACTGCAAGTTTCATCAAAATCGGTTCAGTAGTTTTTGAGATAGGGAATTTTATTAGCTTATTGTGCACTTGAGAGAGAATGATTTATTTGACAAGAATTTGAGTTGAATATTTAAACTAAAAAGAGTAAAATAAAAAACTTTTTCAAAAAAAAATGTAACCGCCTTCAAAAACAACCACAAAAAAGGGTAAAATAACCTACAAAATAACTTTTCTTTCAGAAGTCGGTGGCAAAAGAACAATGAAATGAAAAAAAAACAAAGGCACCGACTTCTGAAAGAAAAGTTATTTTGTAGGTTATTTTACCCTTTTTTGTGGTTGTTTTTGAAGGCGGTTACATTTTTTTTTGAAAAAGTTTTTTTTTAAATGGTTAAGGTATAGATTAAAATTTCAGGATTTTATCACATCGGCAACGATTCGGCATGCTCAGAACAAGGTTGTCAATGTTTTGCTGCGGAATATTGTCCCATGTCCTTCTGAGGTGCGCAAAAAGTTGATCTTCTGTAGCCAGATTTTCAGGAACTTCCTTCAGAGCTCTTCTTTGCAGCATATCCCACGCATGCTCAATGGGATTTAGATCTGGCGATTGATCAGGCCAGTCTAAGGCCCTAACATTATGTGTATGTAACCAAGCTGCTACCGTTCTCGCCGTGTGTGCCCGGGCATTGTCGTGCATGAGCAGGAAATCTTGCCCCATTTGTGTTCTGTGGGGCAAGATTACGGGCCCCAGCACCTGTTGGACGTATCGTTCTGCCGTCATATTGACCCACACCCAAACGAGATCCGTCCGTCCTCCAAGACGAATTCCTGCCCAAACCATAATTGTTCCTCCTTGGTATGGGTGAACTTCCTGAGGGTTCTGGAGACGGCTCCATCGTCGAGGAACTCGCCAAACACGCGTCCTTCGTGAATCTGGATGGAAGCCGAACCTGGATTCATCCGTGAACAGCACATTGGATCACGGCCCCAGTCCACGTGGTTCCGAACCCATTCTAATCGTCGTCCACGATTGCCTCTCCGTAAAGGTGGGACCCGGAGTGGTCTACGAGAGCGTAGATTGCTTTCATGCAGTCGCCTTCTTACAGTTTGGTCACTCACAAGCACTTGGTGTTCCACTCGCAGCCTTTGGACCAATTGAGTCGCCGTTGCATTTGGTTGTGCTCGCGCAGTAATTTGCAAAAATCGGTCTTGTCTGGGGCTACTTCACCTGTGGCACGACAGCATGTCCACAATCTTGAAATTACATTTTGATGGGTCCCTATGGCCTCAGCAACATTACGCGTAACAGATCCAGCTTCCAGCATTCCCACAGCTCCTAACATCTCCGCCCTCGTCAAATGTCGGCGTTGCATGGCTACAATACCTCAATTTTAACTTTATATTTCGTTTAAAAATGAAAAAAAAACTGTAACTAAACGTAATTCGTATTGTTTTCTAAATTTCGCACAAATGAAAATTCCCTCTCCTATACATCAAGACATTTTTATGCCACCGAAACAAAAGAATTTTCAAAAATTTGAATTTGGAGTTAGTCTGAGATAAATTCAAACAAATCGGTGTATAAAAGATTCCAATGCGGCCAGTACTTTTCGAGTTATTTAATTGAGTATGAAATATCCCTAGACCGTGTTGATGTGTGTATTTCAAATGTGCTCATCAAGCCCTTTAATTTGTCGATACTGTGCGAAATTTCTATTTCCGGTTACGTCTTTACATCCCCTAGAGGGCGCCATATTGGATTTGATGACACTTTAACCTACCCTATAACCAGACAAACATACATGGACAACTGAGACGCTTCTAACTACACCTCATTTGTCATGTAGTGATAAGTAGTTTAGAAGTTATGAGGGAACAGACAAACATACATACATACAAACATACATACATATCGGTCAAAATCATAACCCTCCTTTTGGCTTTGCCGTAGTCGGGTAAAAATAAATGGTTATTAAAATAATCTTGTTTAGTTCTTTATTATTTTTATTCCTGAATCACTGTGTCAAAACAAGAAAATAGTTTTTCATAGCACTTTTTTTACACATATTTTTATTAAATACTAGCTTTTGCCCGCGACTTCGTCCGCGTGGAATAGTTACTTTGGGCTAACGTTAAATTTAACCCGGATTTCGAAGCATTCTTCATTGGCGCTCCGCTCCTATTGGCCTTAGCGTGATGATATATAGCCTATAGCCTTTCTCTATAAATTGACTATTTTATACCTTCGGCCGCGAGACGCGTCGAGCGCGGTGACCGATTCTCAAAAAAAATCCTTATAGCATGATTCAGTATTCACGCGCAATGGCTTATTGACGTATTTCATGTATAACTTTGGTGTTTCTGTACTGATTTATATGATTTTTTTTTATGGAGCAGTTAATTAATGTTAACTTTTTCAATTAGGGGTGACTGAGAGTGTTATAAACGTAAGAGTATTCAAATGTAATCAGAAAGCTTCGAACTGCTAAGCTATCGGGAGTTACACGTGTTATTGTGAGTCAACCATAAAAGATAGACATATGCTGTCGTGGGGTATTTTTTATATAATTTTAAGGAGAAAATTTCCGTCATAAATGATTTCTGTGTAGCTTAACCATTAGGGTTGCACACGCGACGGAAGATTAAAAAACCCACGTTTTTAAATGTCCTAAAAATAAGAAAATAACCCTACGGGGCTGAGAGAGGGGCCACTCAAAACGTGGGGGCGTAAATTATTTAAGGAATTATTTATGAGATATTTACATGACGTGTATAGCTCGTGGGCGTAACTTGCAAAGATACGCCCCCACGTTTTGATTGGCCCATCTCTCAGCCCTGTAGGGTTATTTTCTTATTTTTAGGACATTTAAAAACGTGGGCTTTTAGATTTTTTAAATTTATTAATTATTTTATTATTTTTATCTTTGTTCATCGGGTTTGAAGGTACCCTGAAAATTTCAGCCTGCTAGCTTATCGGAAAGTGCCTCAAAATTGAGTTGCAAAAATCCAACCGGAACGACAAAACGTGGGAAAAACACGCTTTGAGCACCCACTAAATATTATACTTTTTTTTAGTCTTCTTCATATTCAAACTTAATTTACTTCTTATCCGCCAACTTGGGACGGCTGCCATGTTGGATTTAGGTCACGTGATATTTTTTTTCGTATCCCATTCAGCAAACCGTTTCGTTTAATACCCATATCATGGGGATGCATTTCAAATAGCCGATCCGCCATCTTGGATGTCCGCCATGTTGGATTTAAGACACGTGACTATTTTTTTCATATTCCTGACAGCAAACCCTTTCATTTGATACCCATATCTTGGGGGTGCATTTCAAATAGCCTGTCCGCCATCTTGGACGTCAGCCATATAGGATTTAAGTCACATGACTATTTTTTTCGTATTCCTGACAGCAAACCCTTTCATTTGATACTCATATCATGGGGGTGGATTTTAAACAGCCAGTCTGCCATCTTGAACGTCCGCCATATTGGATTTAGGTCACGTGACTATTTTTTTCGTATTCCCGACAGCAAACCCTTTCATTTGATATCCATATCATAGGGGTGCATTTCAAATAGCCTGTCTGCCATCTTGGACGTCCGCCATATTGGATTTAAGTCACCTGACTAAATTTTCGTATTCCTGACAGCAAACCCTTTCATTTGATACCCATATCATGGGGGTGGATTTTAAACAGCCAGTCTGCCATCTTGAACGTCCGTCATATTGGATTTAAGTCACGTGACTATTTTGGTCGTATTCCCGACAGCAAACCCTTTCATTTGATATCCATATCATAGGGGTGCATTTCAAATAGCCTGTCTGCCATCTTGGACGTCCGCCATATTGGATTTAAATCACGTGACTATTTTTTTTTCGTATTCCTGACAGCAAACCCTTTCATTTGATACTCATATCATGGGGGTGGATTTCAAACAGCCAGTCCGCCATCTTGGGTAGGCCGCCATATTGGATTTGTAATGACGTTTCTTAGCTAGTCATGTATTTTCATCAGAACTCAGAGCATGTGCAAAATTTCAGTCTGCTAGCTTATCGGAAAGTGCCTCAAAATTGAGTTGTAAAAATCCAATCGGAATCCCTTCACTGCTCTGCTCCTATTGATTGTAGCGTGATGAAAAGTATACTATAACCTGCTCAGGAGTATGAAAAATAATTGTACCAAGTTTCGTTAAAATCCGTCGAGTAGTTTTTGTTTCTATAGCGGTTATACAGACAGACAGACAGACAGACAGACAGACAGACAGACAGACAATAATTTTACTGATTGCATTTTTGGCATCAGTATCGATCCCTAAACAACCCCTGATAGTTATTTTGGAAATATATTTAATGTACAGAATTGACCTCTCTACAGATTTATTATAAGTATAGATATAGATATAGATAGATAGAAGATAGAAGATGTAAGAATATCCGTATAATTTCAATATAAATGATGATGATATACAAAAATTCTTACCCATTTTTAAACTGATTTGTTCAACATCCTGTAGTTTTCAATGTACTCCTAAAAAAAATTGCAATGCAATTTTTTTCAATGTTTGCCACTCCCTGCGGCAATCACACCTATCAAAAAATCTTTTAAGTTTATTTTGCGCCAGGACTGGGCTTTTTTGGGTGTTCGTCTTTATTTGTGTCTTCTTTAGTAACTCTGCCTTAGCTTCTAAAATACCAAGCGCGTGTTCGGCCGTAGACGACATATTCCGATGATGTTAAAACGCAATAATCTTCAATGCAAAAAATCACTAATTACTTTGTTTACGAGTTACTATTCACTGGCCGGTTCCTTATCTCCGATGGATTCAATACACTAATTAATCCGGCTCGAAGGACCACTATGTTGTGTAGGTAAAGGTTCAATTTATATTGGTGCAAGTGCGGTTCAATGAAACGATCGTCTGTCTTAGCTAGCATACATCTTATAATTATATCGGCGGCCCTGTGGTAAGTAGCTATTAACTACAAATCTATTCAATGTGGACTGTATGTACTTTTGAACTCTTAAACTTTAAATCTAATCCAAAAAATGATCTTTTTTATTTTTGTAAGATGAAATGTTTAAAAATATTACATTAATAGGTAGCAACGATAATATAATTATACTATATTATTTCTAACGTAAGGTGCCGTAGGTACTATGCATTAACATTCTGTACTACCAATCGATAACGTACGAGTATGTAGTAACGAAACCAAGAAGGCTGATGATAAAAAAATCCTTGAAGAACATTTACATTAATAGTGTAATTTAACAAATGCATAAAATACACCTACCTACTTAACTGTGCCACCTAAACTCGCAAGTCGCAACCCTATTGAGCTTGACTGACAGCACACCGATAGCAACATTGCAATGTCGTTAGCGTCAGATAAACCAAAATAAACTCTCGCGCGTAACCAGTCAGTACAATTTTGCTTGCGCATGGGAAGTTTAGGCTATTATAAAAGTACGTGGGCGATGCATCGGCATCGCCCACGTAGTTACCACGCTAGTAAAGATGTACTTTATTCTCTCGAGCATAGATTTTACATTTGTTTGATTGTTTTTGGGAAGAGACCCATCTGTTAGTAATCTGTGGTTTTGGGCATTGTTTAGGTGCTGAACCAGGATCTAATTAACTTGCTGAGCGCGTGCGGTTATCAAACAGAATCCATTTTTCATCGCAGGTAACAATGCGGTTCAAAATTCCTTCATTTGTGTGCAGCAGTGCAAGGCACGTCTCGACGCGTACTTCGCGCTGGCGATCATTAAGTTCGTGGGGCACCCATTAGTCAAGCTTTTTTACCTTGCCAATTTGACGCAAATGGACCAATATTGTTTTGACGCTAACGTCGAAAGCTGCTGCTAATTCAGCCGTTGATTGTGTATCATCAGCTTCCACAATCGCCTTTAATTCGCCATTGTCTACCAGTCTTCGGACGACCGCAAGGTTCATTTTTCAGTCGAAATTTCCAGAACGGAAGCGAGCAAACCAATAACAGGTAGTGCGTTGGTTTGTAGTGTTAGCTCCGTAAACGTCGTTGATGTTGCGTGCCGCTTGTGCCGCGTTGCTGCCACGACGGTACTCATATTCAATAATTACTCGATTTTTTAATGTATCCATGATGACGAAAAAGATTGAAATGCGATGAAAATGTAACACTAATCAATAAACAAATGACTAATTTTGGAAAAAAAAATCCATGTTTTTAAAATAAAATTAATTTGAAATTAGAATTCTTAGCCAAACAAAAATTATTTTGATTTGAAATGGCCTGTACGCAGAACGGCAATTTCATAGAAGGTAAAGACCTGATAGAACCGGAGGCGGACCACCAGCATCTATACATATAATAAATCTGTAGAAGGGTCAATTCTGTACATTGAAAATATTGAAAAAATAAATAGCGGGGGGTGTTGCTGGATCGATACCAAACCCAAATATGTGATTAAAAAAATTTTTGTCTGTCTGTCTGTCTGTCTGTCTGTCTGTCTGTCTGTATGTGCAGGCATCACGTGAAAACTAACGGTTCGATTTCGATGAAACTTGGTATAATTATACCTTATTATCCTGGGCATAAAATAGGATACTTTTTATCCTGGAAAAATACGTAGAAAAAAAATCTTATTTTTCAGTTTTATTCATAGACGTTGTTCTGTAGAACCGCGAATACACGTTGCATTACCCGCAGTGGATTCAGCGCCGTAACCTGTAGCGCCGAAAGTCGGATTTGGCTTGAACCGTTTGCGGCACACGCGGGCCACGCCTCCCCGACTCCTATATAAGGAGCCGCGTTCCGCGCCGCGCGATGCATATAAATTCTGAATTCTGATGCGAGCGGACGTGTCCAGTGTGGCGAGCGGTCGTCCGTGGAATTAATATTGTATGTGTACGGTTTGGGACCTTACACCTTGAGTTGATGCTGATTGATACACTGATAGATGTGATTGATATTTATTGATAAAAGTATTATTGTATGATAGATGAGTGCACGCGGTATGAATGCTATTCGTGTACTAAATTCACCGGCCCAGCGCAGGTAAAATGCAATCTGACTTATTGACAAATTGTGCTGTGCTTGCACTGTACATGCTCCAGGCCCGGAGAAGATAAGGGTGCATAGGTGATATGATTCGTGATAGTGCTAGTTAACAAGGTGATAAAACATAATTTCTTATAATATAAGTAACTTAAATAACACTACATTGATCTGTATTGACTTCCAAAATGTGGTGACGACGCCCTGTCAACTATGCGAGTGTTGCTATGGCTGTTGTCGACAGTAGCGATGGTCTGTGACGGTCTTCTTGCAGCAGTCGTGTAGTGCACGTTGGGTTCCGGACGATCTTGATCTTGTTGGACGGTGTCCCTGCTGGCTCGCAGCTGTCGCCACACGTAGAGGAGGACAATGATTATGATCACTGCCACTACAGTGTATATGGCGACGTAGTGGTGGATGTCGTGGGATGAGACTTGATCCGTCAGTACGTCAACTTCCTTCTCTCTGGCATTCTTGATGGCGAGACTGATGAATTCTAAATCTTTTTGACGTTTCATAGTCTCTTCGGTGTCGTTCAGTGTGGCAGTAGATGGTACAGTTAAATTGATGATGTGATTTATAGACGGAATCTCAATATCCATGACGGCTGTTTTTGTATGGATTGAGTTGCTTAGGCTTTGGTGCGAATAAATCGTAAATGTTTGACCTTTGATTACGCAACCTTCACCGAGAGTCAGTACCCCGGCCTTGCTGAGTCGTTCAGCAGTAATATGATCCTCACATATGACTCGCACGGTGCATTGTCCGCAACAATAATATAAATAAGTGTTGACGATGCTTAATTCCGTCCACTGGTCTATGCATTCTTTCGCTTCTGTTTGACATTGATTTGCAACTTGATCCTTAACACACAGATTGTTGTCTGAGGTCATTTGATAAATAGGCTTTTCCAGGGGACAAATGAAGTCGTCATGATCGTAAGGCGTACATCGTCCCCAATCGTCTTCCGACATCGGGATGAACGAGTCCTTGTGTATATTTATCGCTAAGTGATGTGCGATAGGTGTGATGGTGACCATGCTTTCAGCTACTTGCAACGGAATTGGTATGAGGTTGTAGAGCTCATAATCTTCTCTAGTCACAAGAGGAATCTTGACTTCAAAAATCATGTATTGCTTGGTTGTTCTAGCTTTTACTTTTAGTAAATGATATATTTTAGCAAGATCCGTTTGAATATTATTTATGGGTATGGTCAATTCCTTTGATAGTTGTCCTGTTATAGTGTTGAGTTCATCTCTCAGCTGTGTTGGTGTTAAAAGGTGAAAGTTGAATTTTTCATAAAAAATATTCGCCACTGTATCCACCAGCGTTTCCTGGATATCTTTCAGGTTTGACAGCATATGGGATGCCACCAAGGCGGATAAAGTGAAGTCACTTCTGCTATCTGTCTTTTGAATTTGCTCTTTTAGTTTGTTTATTCCCAGGTTGCAATTGATTATGTGTTGATTAATGAGTTTATGTTGCTTTTCCAAGGCGGTTTCAACTCGTTTGATGACATTCAATTCTGCTTCTACGATTGATGTCTGGTTTTTCCACAATAAGGCAAGATGTTTTTCATTCTTCTTGATAAGGTCGATATCTTTTTGATATTTTTCAGCGAAATCTTCATCCAATATTCCGAATAAACTGCGTGCAACGTTTCCTACACCGTTGATAAGGCCTCTACGTCGGCGCAATCGGTGCATTTGCTGACCAAGTAAAATGCTGTTATAATGTTCGAGTTCCTCGTACCCATGACGTAATTGCAGTCGCACTACGTCACATTGTGCTATTTGATCTGATGAGCATATGTTTTCAAGGTGATTCATATATTTGTTGAGTACATCTATTCCTCGCCAATATGGAGCCATATCGCAATATACTATTAGCTTCCATTCTTCGCGTTGTAACCGCATATTGGCTACCTTGTCAAAATATATGCTTTGGTTACTGCTCAGGCTTGTGAACTTGTACTCGCTTCTTACTGTTGATAACATCATCATAATTATCATGAGTATGGTATAAATTAAGTTGCAAAATTTTGATGACGATTGTCGTGTTCGTTGTTTTGGTACGTTAGTCGCCGATTTTTGATGCTCTTGCTCTACTGTTTGATTTTCATTGATGGGCAATAATGATAGTTTTGTTATTGGTCTTTTTAGTGATCCATTTTTCGTGCGAATTGTAACCACTCGGACATTTCCATCTTTTCCGGGATGTAGTTCCGTGATTCTTCCCATGGCCCATTTTCCTGATGGTAATTGCACGTCGTGTATGATCACGATGTCGTTGATCTTTAGATTTGAGTGCGATTGCCGCCATTTACTACGCACTGACAATTGAGTTAAATATTCCGCTCTCCATCTTTTCCATAGATCATCCACAATTTTTTGGGTAAGTTGCCACCTCGTCCGTAAATCTTTTTCTGTTTCGATTAACGTCAAGGTTGGTCCGCTTGCTAAAAAGTGGGATGGCGTGAGGTAATCCAAATCTTCTGGATCTTCAGTTAGAGCGCACAGTGGTCGTGTGTTCAAACATGCTTCGATTTGTGCTAACACTGTGGAATATTCTTCAAACGTCAGCCGTTGTTCGCCAATCACTCTCTTTAGATGGTACTTTAAGCTCTTCACAGCTGCTTCCCATACACCTCCTGCGTTCGGCCAGGATGGGGCGTTAAAGTGCCAATTGATCTCCATGTCGGTGATTGCTTCGTAAAATTCTACGTCTAACACTTTTTGCATGTTGACAAATTCTTCATTTAGGATTCTGCTTGCTCCTACGAAGTTTGTACCATTGTCGCTATATATATGTCTTGGAGCGCCTCTTCTTGCTGACATTGTTCTGTGTCTGGGTGTAATTTATCTATAATATGTATGTATTTAGAAATATATAAGTATGTTTATCAGTCTTCTAGTACCCATAACACAAGCTCTGCTTAGCTTGGGACTAGATGGCGTTGTGTGATAGTTGTGGAATATTATTATTATTATTATTATTATTATTCTACGTAATGCTGATAAAAATGCTGAGGAGCTCAGATCCGAGACTAGTTCGAGATGCACAGCTTTTGTGGCCATGCATACGAACACAGCGATGAAGCCTTTTGATGTCTTCACTCCGCGGCCTTTGTTTGTTTTTACGTACACAAAGCCAGTGTAGTCAACCCCTGAGTGATAAAAAGGGCGTGTTGGGTTACTGCGTGCTGCAGGCAAGTCTCCCATCAACTGCTCTTGTTTGCTTGGGTTGTGACGTCTGCATTTGATACAGTTTCTAAGGCGCTTCTTAACTGCTCGGTTTCCACCTACGATCCAGTATTGCTGGCGAAGCCAAGCTTGCGTGATTCGAGCTCCACCATGATACGTCATGTTATGTCCTTGGTCAATCAGCAAGTTACTGAGGTGAGAGTTTTTAGGTATAATGAGTGGATGTCTCATATTTTGGTGGATATTCGCGTTAGAGATTCTCCCGCCAACTCTCAATAAGCCTTCTTGATCCAGGAACGGGTTCAGCTTCAACAGTTCACTTTTTGCGCTGACTTGTTTGTGATCCTGAAGACTGATGATGTCTTCTCTGAATTTCGAATGTTGTACTTGCTTAATGATGAGATTTCTTGATTTCTTCATTTCGCCGATCGTTAAAAACTTTGGTTTGTGCTGATTATTGCGTGTTATTGCGCGCAAAGTCCAAGCTAGAATTCGCGTCGCTCTGTTGAAATTGCTACATTTATTTAATATTTTTTGAGCTATGTCATCATTTTGTTGAATGATTCCAGTTTGTACTGATTTTTTAATTTCGTCTTGCGTAACATACTTTTGTTGTTTATGTTCATTTTCATTAAATGACGATAGCCACCCTGGTCCATGCCACCATAGTGAATGTTCTTTGAGTTGTTCTGCTGAACATCCTCGGCTTGCACAATCAGCAGGATTTTCAGCTGACTTTACATAGTGCCAGTTTGTGGTTGGAATCACTTCCGTGACTTGTTTCACTCGATTTGCCACAAATGGCTTCCAGCGATTCGGATCTCCTTGTAGCCAGCCCAGGACAGCTGTTGAATCTGACCATCCGTATACTTTGATACTGTAGTTCTGTAAAGTTTTTTGAACTACTTGCATCAAAACTGATAATAAATGCGCTGCGCTTAGCTCCAATCTAGGCAATGAAATCGCTTTATTGACAGGAACAAGTCTTGATTTTCCTGCTAATATGGTCACAGGAGTTGGATTGTTTTCGTTGTGTTTGATGATTCTGCAATATATAACGCAAGCATACGCTTTTGTAGATGCGTCACAGAAACCGTGAAGTTCAATTTCTGCGTTTTGCTGTATTTGTAACCATCGTGGTATATTAATCTGCTCTATATTTGGTAGATCTTTCTTGATCTTCTGCCATTGCTCGTTGATATGTACTGGTACTTTATCGTCCCATTGTAGGGTGAGCGACCAGACATTTTGAAATAATAGTTTTAGTTTGGTTGAGACCGGTGCCAGCCAGCCCAGTGGGTCAAATATTTTTGATATATCTGATAATAAAGACCTCTTGGTAGCTGCAGCTGTTGATTTGGTATCAATTTTCATTTGGAACTTGAACTGATCGTCCAGTGGGTGCCAGCGTAGTCCCAATGTTTTTGTCGACTCTTGATGTTTGAATTCAAATGATTGACGCTCTGTGTTTGATGTGAAGTCATCTAATAGCTCTATTTTATTAGACGACCATTTTCTCAAATTAAATCCGCCTGATCTGAGTAATTTGATAACATCAGATTTTAGTTGCTTTGCTTCTTCGATGCTATGATGTCCAGCCAATAGGTCATCCATGTAGAAGCAGCTGTCAACAACTGCTGCAGCAGCAGGATACCTTGAGCGTTCATCTTCTGCTATTCGCTTCAGAGTCATCATGGCGAGAAAGGGTGCAGATTTAGTGCCGTATGTGACTGTTGTTAGCTCATATTCACGTAATTTCTCTTGAGGTGAGTCTCGCCATACGATTTTTTGATATTGCAGATCATCGTCATGACAGTAGATTTGTCTGAACATTTTTTCGATGTCCGCTGTGATTGCATATCTATGTTGTCTCCATCTCAAAATTAACGTAAATAGGTCTTGCTGAAGATTTGGGCCAGTGTACATCAAATCATTTAAACTGTAGCCAGTCGATGTTTTTGCTGACGCATTAAACACCACACGTAATGCTGTTGTTGTTGATTCGGGCCTCAATACACATAGGTGAGGTAAAATGCAATCTGGCTGTTTTTTATTCTTGCACTCGCGCATGTGACCTAGTCCGATGTATTCATCGATAAATGATTTGTAGTCTTGCTCAATCTTTGGGTTTTTTCCAAACTTTTTCTCCAACTGATAAAATTGTGCTACAGCCTTGGGTTTTGACTCTCCCAACTTTTCCTTTATTTCTGGCTTTAACGGTAGTCTTACAACGTATCTTCCATCCTCCCGTCGCGAGGTTTCAGTCTGATATTGCTGAATGCACTGATGATCCTCTTTGGACATGTTGATATTACCATCTGCTATGTCTTCAATGGCCCAGAACCTTTGTATGTCCTCAATGTTGTTCATCACGACGTTGCAGTGATATGATTTGACGTTTCCGCTTAACATCCACCCAAGCTGAGTTTGTTGTGCTACGGGTAATGACTCATTTTCTTTAATAATGCCTCCCATTATTATTTGAGAATATACGTTGGCGCCTAGTAGTAAATCTACAGGACGGCTCGTATAAAATTCTGGATCTGCTAGTTGTATGTTCTGTAGGTATGCCCATTGTGGTTTTGAAAATGTTCTGTTGGGCAGGTTATGTAATAGTGTGTTCATTATCAACACATCTGCTTGAAAAGTAAAATCAGTATGCAATGATGCTGCAGTAATACTGATCTCTCCCTTACAGTTGGCTTGATTTGTGCCGATACCAAATATGACGCCCTTGAATGCTTGTCTTGCGAGTTCTAGTTTTTGAGCTGCGCATTCTGATATTAGAGAGACTTGTGAGCCTTGGTCAATAAGAGCACGCAGCGTGTGGTATTTCCCGTTTCGTGCTTTCACTTTAACGAGGGCTGTTGCTAGCAGGATCTCTACAATGCTTCCATTTGAAACATGGTTGACAATGTCCCGTGTTCTGTTTTCTCGTGAGCTGGACTGTTGTTCTTCTGTAACCGACTTCGTATTTGTTGCTATGGCGTTGCTGTGAAACGTATCGTGTAACAATGTGTTATGCTTTTCCTGGCATACTCTGCATTTTGTTTCCGAGTAGCATGGCTTGTCTTTGTGATCATGGAGACAATTTTTGCATAGGTTTAATTGTTTCACAATATCTCTTTTGGCTTCTGGCCTAGATTCTAAAAATGTTTTGCAGCGGAAAAGTCCGTGGTTGTCATTGCAAAGTGGACAATTTGCTTTGTTCGTTGCAAAACTTTTAAATGTTGAATTGCGGAAAAATGGTTTGCCTCCATCGTTCTTATTATTTTGCTGATTAGGTTTGCTTTGTTTGTTAGGCTGATGTTCCGATTCTTTTTTGTTGAACGTCTCTTGCTTTGATTTTGGAGTATGCTGCTTTCGCCGAGATGATTCAAGAGCCGTGTATTTGTTTTCCAGGAATCTAAGGAATTCGTTGAGTGTCGGTAGTGCTCTGGGATCAGTTAGCGATTGAATATATTCCCCATGCGTCTCGTTGTCCATTTTCAGAGTCAGCAGGTGCACAATAAGTGGGTCCCAGTTTGATATGTTGACACCGAGATTCTTTATGGCGTTAAGACATTCGTTGGTAGTATCAAACATCCTCTTGATTTGATAATCTGCTTGATTCTGCATTGTAGGTATTGCTAGAAGTGCGTTAATATGCGAGGTAAAGATGAGCTTTTCGTTGTTGTATCTATGATTTAAAATGTCCCAACATAATTGATAATTTTCCGAACTGATGTTTAAGTGTTGGACTAGCTTTTCCGCTTCACCTTTTAACTTGCTTTTCAAAAACTGCATTTTCTGAGCACTCGACATTGACTTGTTGCTGTGGATCGTTTCTATAAATAGATCTTTGAATGATGTCCACTTCAAGTAGTTTCCGCTGAATATAGGAATGTCGATTCTAGGGGTACAATTCTCACGATGTGAAATGGAGCCCATCTTGATATTGATTGACTTTTTCATGTCATTATATAATTGTTCATATCTGCTGTATGTTTGTTCGTAATCTTCATCTTCCTCGTACAGCTCACTGTCAATTTCCCAGTGCAACGAGTCTATATTTGACCACCTTTTTTGTACATTACGCAGTAGATCTTCGAGTTCCCATTTTTCAGAAATGTTCTCTAATTCCACGCTCTTGATTGTACGCGACAACGCTTTGAAGTTGCTTTTTTGCTTACGCAGCATTTCTTCCAGTTTGCTTGCGTTTCCTTGAGAAACAATTTTCCACAGAGATGTAGACTTACTGTTACAAGAATCGCTGTTTGCTTGATCGGGGTCAACTGATGAAATATTTGCAGTTTCTTGTTCGTGTTTTCCAGATACTGATGCTTGAACTGATGGATTTTTAACACCTTCACTAGGAATTTTCGACTCGTAACGTTCAATAGTGTCCCGTGCTTCAGTGTAGAAGAGATTCGTTTTTTGATATAAATTGTCGGTGAAATATCTGACACTGCGAGTTTCACCTTCACATAATTTCAAATGATTAGACTGAAACTCAGACCAATAACTATCTAGAGTTTGCAGTCGTTTCTTGATATTGGATGGAGTCTTACGTTCTGCAGAATCTTTCTTGAAGTTCCTTAATAGCTGCTCCATAGCTTGCATGATTTGATCTTGATTTGCTAACAAGTTCTCCATCGTAGAACTCATGATTGATAGGTTTCTTGATAATGTTCCTGACCGCTATTCCACAGAAAATGCTCTTGCGAACTCTCCGCGATATTAGCGCCTTCTCAATCCAACCAGTGAGACCCGCTTGTGGGAGGCCGGCTGAACCGATTCGCAACCACGGAAAGATAAGCAAAGCACCTTCTTTGGCGATATTGCAGCAGTCGAGGGCTTGATGACGTTGGTAGACCGTTGACTGTCGGCCAAAGATCGTATATACAGGAACCACCACTATTATGTTCGCAACGTGATTGAATCCCGCTTATCCGGCTCGAAGGACCATTAAGATGTACGGTTTGGGACCTTACACCTTGAGTTGATGCTGATTGATACACTGATAGATGTGATTGATATTTATTGATAAAAGTATTATTGTATGATAGATGAGTGCACGCGGTATGAATGCTATTCGTGTACTAAATTCACCGGCCCAGCGCAGGTAAAATGCAATCTGACTTATTGACAAATTGTGCTGTGCTTGCACTGTACAGTATGCGTGTCATTTTAAACCGTGCTTTTCAGCGCGACCTTTTTGATTACTGTTCCGATCAGTTATTTGTAAATACAAGGTCGGAATTACTATGAAAAAATACTTACTACAGAACGCGATCTCAACAGCAGTAGCTCAATAGAGGGATCTCCTTAATTATAATAGGCTTAGCCGTATTTGGGTCCAATAGATATTTATAAGATGTCATTGTCAGAGTTATTCAAAATGGAGAAATAAACCATCCACGCGAAGACCGACATCAGCGCGGACGGAGTCGCGGGCGGAAGCTAGTCTTTTCATATATCTTGCTCAAGACAGGCAACAGTCCAATAGGTCTATACGATTTTGGGTGGTGTAGTTCGTTTTTCCCGGCTTACGTAGCACCACTGTGGCCTCCTTCCAGGGCTGTGGGAAGTAGCCCTGTCTCAGGCATTTATTTAAGAGGGCCAAGAAAGTTTCTATTGCACTGCTTATGGCTCTGCTGCAGATATCAGCGGTAAGTTTGACAGGCCTGTTGGCCTAGTGGTTAGTGACCCTGACTGCTATGCCGGAGGTCGTGGGTTCGATTCCCACCCAGTACAAATGTTTGTGTGATGAGCACGATCGCACGATCATTTGTTCTGTGTCTGGGTGTAATTTATCTATAATATTTATGTATTTAGAAATATATAAGTATGTTTATCAGTTGTCTAGTACCCATAACACAAACTCTGCTTAGCTTAGGACCAGATGGCGTTGTGTGATAGTTGTGGAATATTATTATATTGTGGTCGGAGCTTGTAAGACCTTCGTCAACTTTCCAGTCCTCCATATGACCCAGAATGCTTGTTGAGCAGGCTGTTATGTCGACATAACTGCTGTACCGTTGCCCTCCTCTGATCGTGTCGAAGGTCGGGATTTTAGTATGTGGAGCCCCAGTTCTCCAAAACTGCCGCATACGTCCTCACTTCTGCTGTCCTGTCATTAATATGGCTTCCCCACCACATGATTTTTGCATTAACGTCCCCTCCAACGATCATAGCCAATGATCGTTGGAGGGGACGTTACTGCAAAAATCGAACCGTTTGCCGACTCGACCTTTCTTAAATGGTCCAAATATGGCTCCAGCGACTTGTCGGGTTCGAAGTAGAGGAGACGAGTGTGATCTCCCAGGCCCTAGTTCGGATTCCCACCACTGTGATGTTATTTGTGGTGAGTTTTGGGTACTGTATTACGTCTATCTTTTTATCGAAGACGGCAATTGCCGCCTTGACAGTCCCTTCTCTTACGGTAGCGCTTTGGAAGACCCTCACTCCCTTCTGAATCTACATACATATTTTACATACATACATATTTTATGTTATGGGTTAAGTAAATTACGTATGCTGCTCTGTGCGGAATCAATAAACCGCATACGTAAATGTTAAGAGTGCGCCAGAGTAATTTCATGATGCGGCTGACGTCATAAAGACTATACGCACCGAACACCGTCAGTAAGTAAACGGAGTTCGTAAAATGAGCCAGGATACGTAATAACTGATGATGTAGGCGGAGACATTATTAATTATCCAGTGTGCGTAAAATGTATCAGCATATCCCCTAACCTGCTCGTACATTATGTACGTAACCGGGACCATTACCTAGTGAGACGGATTCAGTACAATGATTTGGCAAGCAGTTACTGTTTTAAAGAGCCTGGATACTGAAATAAGGCGGCTGTATAACGTCGTACGTATAGCGCATACATATTTTATGTTACGGGCTAAGTAAATTACGTATGCTGCTCTGTGCGGAATCATTAAACCGCATACGTAAATGATAAGAGTGCGCCACAGTAATTTCATGATGCGGCAGACGTCATAAAGATTCTATGTACCGAACACAGTCAGTAAGTAAACGGAGTTCGTAAAAAACTTTTTCAAAAAAAAAATGTAACCGCCTTCAAAAACAACCATAAAAAACGGTAAAAAAACCTACAAAATAACTTTTCTTTCGGAAGTCGGTGTCTTTGTTTTCTTTATTTCATTGTCTTTTTTTGCCACCGACTTCCGAAAGAAAAGTTATTTTGTAGGTTTTTTTACCGTTTTTATGGTTGTTTTTGAAGGCGGTTACATTTTTTTTTAAAAAGTTTTTATTTTACTTTTTTAGTTTAAATATTCAACCCGAATTCTTGTCAAATACAACATGTGCACTAGAATTTTGTAATCCATAACACCGGTAATAACATCGCTCATGTACACAATAAGCTAATAAAAGTCCCTATCTCATAAAGTACTGAACCGATTTTGATGAAACTTGCAATATTCCCTAAGTTAAATGATACCTAGTACAACAAAAAAAGAAATACCTACTTAAATCGGACTTGTAGTTCCAGAGATATGCGAACTCAAACTAAATCAGTCGATGCCTACTCCTTACTATTAAGGAGTTCTACCTTCCATCATCAGCTCAGCTACATGAAATTATGATTGCCATACGCAAGTACTTAAATTACTTCATAAAATTTGCGAAAAACGGTGTGTCGGCCTATAAAATTCGAGGGTTGCCCTCGATTTCTCCAGGATCCAATCATCAGATCCCAACTTGGTGACTATGGGACCACCTCAGAAGTACCTCCTTTCGAACAAAAAAAGAATTTTAAAAATCGGTCCACAATTGGCTGAGTAATGGCGTAACAAATATACAAAAAAAAAATAACAATACCTCCTTGAAGTCGGTTAAAAATGAGCCAGGATACGTAAATGATTGTAGGCGGAGACATTATTAATTATCTAGTGTGCGTAAAATGTATCGGCATATCCCCGACCCATGCTCGTACTTATGTACGTAACCGGGACCATTACTTAATGAGTCGGAGTCAGTACAATGATTTGGCAACCAGTTACTGTTGTAAAGAGCCTAGATACTGAAATAATGCGGCTGTATAACTCCGTTCGTATAGCGCATACAGTTTTCCTGGTTCCGGGTTAAGTAAATTACGTATGCTGCTCTGTTATTTAATACATATGCGGCATCATTAAACCGCAAACGTAAACGTTAATAATGCGGGCACAGTCATTTCATGATGCGGCCTCATTACAAGTAACTTGTTTACATATTGTCTTTACAGAGCATACTTACTTTGTGAAAAGCACATTATACGTATCTGGCTGCCAGTACATTACAAATTTGCCAATTTTAAGTAGCCCGTTTTTCTCAGTGTTGCACTGACTAAAATCCACCGTGATCCTTCAATAGCCCTTTACGTTCCATGATTACGGTTACTTGATGAGATAGTCCGGCGAACCCGGCAGTCTGGCCCTCTAAAGGGGGGCACCGTCAGTTTGTTGACGGCTCTTTGAGGTGCGCGTGGAACACGACGCGCCGTCGACCCGGGAACGGTCCATGAACGGGCGGGGAGTCACCCATTACTCGCCATTCGCATGCCCTATGGTGGCTGGAAATCGCCTCGCGACGTCCGTTGCCGTCTTCCACTATCCATGGTAGTGTCTGCCTTTATTTTTTTAACGTATTATTTGGTGATAAAGAAGGTATTATGGAGGGAAGTACTTCGTTTGGTAGGTAAATCAGAGTCCTTTTGAGTCCTAGGGAAATGCAAAAGCGAGCGAAGCGAGCTCGATTTTTTTATTGCATCTTCTATAATATGCAGGAAATTAAGGCAACCAAGTCTACGCATATTGGATTAGCGAGCGAGCAATTTCAGTAAGTTTTTGGTGACGTGAGAGTGAGAGGTGATGCCCATGGAGGGCACCAGAAGAAGCACAAAAAATATCCGTCCATAGAATTTTTTAGTGCTTCTTCTGGTGCCCCCCTCAGACGTGATGCCCTAAGCAATTGCTTAATTTGATTAAGGGTTAATCCGTCACTGAGTGTCATCGAGTAAGGTACCGATGCTCGATGACGGCAGTGCGTGAAGCCAAAGACCAGACTCACCCACAGCCAGCAGGCGCGTACGCACAGCAGTATTAGCAGATGTGTTTAGTAGGTTATTCTGAACTATACAGCAGAGCGGCTCATCCCACTGACGCTGGGAAGATGGGTTGCCGGGTTGATCGGTATTCGGGGAAGCGATTTTCCAAGCGTCCAAAGCTTCAGAGAAGCACAGCACATCAAAATCAGTCAGTGTGGAAGCCACGATATTCCCGACTAATTTTTCAGTGCCGTGGACCGAAGAAATGAACGGCGTTCATTTCTTCGGTCCACAGCACTGGTCACGGCAATGAACCACCCATGCGAATAGGAAGAGTTGCTTAAATCCAAGCTCGGTCGTTCAAAGCCACATTTAAAATGGATGACGGTGTATTTCTGATAATGCGGTCAATTGTGTCCAAAAGATGATTGAGCTTCTGGGATGCACGAAGGAAATATATCAATTTAGGGCCGAAACAACAATAGCGAATCAAAGTGATGGCTATATGCATGTTAATTTCGAGCAATCTACCTGAAACATCATGGGAATTTTGAATTGTTTCGTTAATGAAGTCAGAAAAAGAATCGTCAAAAATTGGCGACCCTAGGAGGCGAAGAGACGTTTTATCAATAATTTTAGTGTCTGGGGCTATTGAGTTAAATTTTGGAATTGTCAATTGTCTGTCGGTGTTGTCCGCTAAAAAAAGTTCACATTTCGAAAGGTTGAGGTCTAAGCCAATGGAATGAAGTTCATTATTCAAGAAAATGAGATCATTCAGAACGGTGTCAACATCGCCACCCAAGGTCCCGTCATCAAGGTACCAAACATTAGAATTTAGCTGACGAACTATTGGATGAATAGCCAAGCTAAAAATCACTGGCCCGAGGGGGTCACCTTGTTGACAGCCAACAGCAGATTCTAAAAGGTTGTCCCGATACAGTAATTTACATGGGTAGTAATTTACAAAGAAAACTATAGATTTGGGGTAATTCTTTTTTAGTTTCAGCCAACAAGGTGTCCCTGTTAACCGAATTAAAGGCATTCTTAATGTCAACCTTCAAGATGACCTCACCTTTGCCAGAATTTGGGTAGGTCGCGTGTACAGCAGCCTCACAGCCCCCTTTAGAGCAGCACCCTAGCTCCAGGGTCTGAAATTTTTCCGAAACAGCTTCACTAAAAAATTTACAGCGAATCTTGGCTGTCATAAGACCGTAGGTTGTTCCCACAGCAATGGGACGAATACCGCCATCCCTCTTCCGCAGGGCACATAAATTTGCCCCGTACAGGACGTCGATGACAGCTTCGTTCACATTGCCGGAGAGCATGAGGTTAATCAGAGCCGTAAGCTTCTTCAACAACGACTCACCAGCTTCCCCGGCGCCCAAACAGATAAGGTCTTTTACATATTGGGGACTAAGGCCGTCGAGGCCACCGGCTGAGCCGCTCCTGAAGGAGCAAACGGCTGTGATCAACTCTCGACCTGTAACGGTGAGGCAGTGAATGTCCGGGTCAGGAGGGTCGGGAAAGGAAAGGTCATCTGCTGGGGCAGGGTGTTTAGACTCCAGAGCTGCAAGCGTTTCTGGAGAACACAGTGCCAACACATCGCTACTGAAGAGAATAATGAAACAATGTGAACGTTTGCACAACAAGCAAGGTTTTTAATGAATCATTCAAAGTGTCAGGAATTATTACGACGCTATAACTTGTGTTCCGTCTCTGCGGTGACATCAGGTGTAGTTGACTTAGAAACCATTAAATGGATCCGACCTGAAAAAAGAAGGTGGAAATATTTTATCTCTTTATTGCACTTCAGTCTAAGCGGTGAGCGGTGCAACGGACGGCACGAATAAGACAGTAGTTACTTTGTAAGTACACGAATTCGCTACGGCGGTGCGACGTGGCGTGTGTCAAACATTTCTATATATTTTTGATCCTACCCGTCGGCGCCCCGCGCTAAGTTCCTCTCACAGCGTTAAGATTGGGGACTACTCCTGACACGAACATTAACTGGAAATCGCACATCCAAAAGTTAAAATCAAAACTGTCTAAATTTGCGTACGCCCTTCGTGAAGTGAAAAAGACCACTAACCTTAAAACCGCACTAGTCACCTATTATGCCTATGCACATGCGTGGCTCAGTTACGGCGTGATTTTATGGGGAAATAGCACGGAGGCACCAAGACTGTTCACACTTCAGAAAAGACTTATAAGAATATTAGTAAATATAGACGACACTGACAGCTGCAGACCCCATTTCCTAAATCAAAAAATATTGACCCTCCCCTGCCTATACATTTTGGAGACATGTAAATTCGTGCGAAATCACCCACACCTCTATACGACAAGGGAAACATACAGTCGAAATTTACACTGCGGCATAAAAATAGGTTAAGGCGATGACAAGAGCAAACATTTTAATCGATAGAAGTTTACCTACTCAAAAGTTTGCTTAAGTACTAACTAGTTGGGGTGCTAAGACAGGAAACCACCACGTGCGCCCGTGGACTGGAGTTCCCTCTCGGATACGTCCGGGGGGAAGACCAGTTTTTCGGGCCGGTGCACCCTGGGATACGGGCAAAAACTCTCCTTAGGCACTGTGTGCCTAAGGGGTTTCTTTGCCCGTATGCAAATAGCCTGTCGGGTGGACGCTCCAACGCGTGTCCCTCTGAACAGCAGAGGGCACAGCGGCGGAGCGGGCTTGCGGACGGTGAGTAATGGGTATGCTTGCCGTCCGACCAAGGACCAAGCCCGGGTCGGCGGCGCGTCGTGTTTCACGCGACACCGACGGGGCCCCTTATGGGGCCAAATGCCTGCCGGGGTCGCGGATTTTTCTTAATCCAGGATACCGTGGCCCCGGAACGTAAAGGGCATCCGACGGAACACAGGTGGATTTTAGTCAGTAAGAGTCTGACAGTCCCTCCCGCACCACCCAGGGCGGGAGGACTCATTTGATAATTTTGCCACCCTAGTTAAGCAAACTTTTGAGTAGGTAAACTTGTATCGATTAAAATGTTTTTTTTTTACTAAACTGTGCAATGTGATTGCACACAAAATGGTTGATTGCAAGTTTTCAAAAATGGGATCAGTGATTTTATATCTTTCAAAATGTCGAGTCGTGCGAGCGAGAGGTACATTAGCTCTTGTCATCGCCTTAAACTTACCGAGCTCTAAGCTAAAAATGCACTCAGCGAGTGCCCTTGTGATGTCCATCAAAATATATAATAAATTACACGATAAAATTAAAGACATAGAAAAGAACAATATATTCATAAATAAATTAAAACAATTCCTATTAATGAAATGCTATTATAATCTCAATGAATACTTTAATGATAAATTTTAAATTAGATAAATACATATTTTAATAGATAATTAGATTGCTTTATAAATAATACATTCAAACATTTATGATTATTCTAATATATAGTTAAACTAGCTGACCCCGCAAACGTTGTTTTGCCATAAAAAATAGAAATTAAAAATTTTGTCTAAATAATAAAAAATAAAATTTAGGGGTGGACTACCCCTAACATTTAGGGGGATGAAAAATAGATGTTAGCCGATTCTCATAGATACCGGATAAGCACAAAAAATTTCATCAAAATCGGTCAAGCCGTTTCGGAGGAGTATGGCAACGAAAACTGTGACACGAGAATTTTATATATTATAGATAAAAGCCCTCTTCCTCTCTCCTACTATTGCAGTGCCCGACAAGGTCCACAATGATCACAACTTTGTAAAAGCTACTATCTAAGTAAACTTGTGGAAGCAATAAAAGCATTGAGTATTGAGTATTGTGAATGGGCCGTAATTATTATGGGATTACATGCGTTAATTAACGTTATGTCGATAAGGTAGAGAACTATCGCTGTACACTCTAATGCTATTGTCAAACAGACAGGCGAAGCGAACGCGAAGCGAAGCGTTTTTGTTTGAAATGTATGGAATTGTTTGAAGCCTGTCACATACAGGGTGTCCAGTAATGAATGGATAACCTTGGAATGGGTCATAGTAGAACTAAAGACGATTCAGAAAAAAATACAAAAAAAAAGTCAAAACCGAGTATTTCCTAAGATATGTCACTTTTAAGAATATTGACAATTTTTGGTACCCTACAAAGACATTAAACTATATACGAGCAATAGACGGGACATCACGAAGAAAGTTGTGATTCACAAATTTTTACCACTCGGTAAAAACTCGACCAGTCTAGTTTGAGACGTCCGCCTGACAGGTCGTGTGACCGTGCGTCAAAATTCAAACTTCGTTGGACGATTATAGGAAAATATGCCTAGTTGCGCTTTGCGTAACTGCAAATCAAGATATAAGAAAACACGTGGACTTGAAATCAATTTGTTTTTCTAAATATTTTTTTATTTTTACCTGGTTTTTAAGAGTTTGTCTGATATTATTCTAGAACTCTTGCATTTTTTAAATAAACGCCATCTGTTGCTCAGTAGCTGTACGACAATATGCTAAAGAATTAGAGTTGTCTGTTTATCGATATGTGTTATTGATATTTATTAAGTCGAAGAGTAATTAAAATACCAAATGATTAATTTCGTATACTGACTTGTTTATGAATGAAAGAGATACTTACGGAAAAACTTTTTTAGGAGACTAGCTCCCTTTTGAAACATTTTTATTTTGTTCAAGGGCGAGCTGTCCACAAAAATTAATTAAAACATATTTTATTTTCATGCCGTTTGACACATTTAATGTTAGGATCATTTTATGACATGGGAAGAATAAAATCGAGACGGTGGAAGTTGGTCAAAAGAAAAAGACGTTTTCATCAAATCATACGAGCGAAATAAAAAACATTTTTTTATGTTGTTCATTGACTAAGTTAATGACGATAGATTAATAACAATACTGTTGAACATAATCGTCAAATTGATAATATAGGATTGTATTAATAACTAATAATTTAATTTCTGTTCTGCCCTTACACACTTTTTAATTTTTTTCTAATATTTAAATCCTAGTTAACTTTATCGATGTTTATGTATCGATAATTGTGCCATTCTAAAATGTTGCACCCCTATCACAAGATGCTCAGTTCTGCCATCTATTGTGTAATGGCTAAAATATATTCTGATGAATTATTTTAATACGTGGTTTTGCTATACAACGCTAGATAGCGCTACTGACGCCCGACATCAACATTTTTGTATGACAATATTCCCAATGCCCGCTCTATAGTTCTTTTAAATCTCTTTGGTACCCTACTTTACATTCTTGCACACCACGACCACAAATTGATGAATTGCATCATTGTTAAAATAATCTGCATTAACTGAGCTAATAGATGAGCAGTAAATAGTAACACTGCTACTAAACAGCTTTTTAAAAAATGAACTCGAATTAGTACTTTAGTAAAAAAATTGAGAAAAAATTTCATTGTGACAAAGTTTATAATAATAATAATAATCAATAAAATCTGGTAACAGCGCATCCAGGGCACACACTAGGGCTCTGTTTTTTTTATTCATGGGCAAACGGGGTAGCCGCGGTCTAAGATCAGGTGATGTGAACCGATACTCACGAATCGCATCCTCCAAAGCACTCCTTATTTCCATATTGCATTGGTTATCTGCAGATATAACCCTGTCGGCCTCCTCTTCAACATCCTGGTTAACTCGCGCAGTGACAGGTGAATGGGTGTTTATCTGTGTTGCGAGAGGGTTGTCGACAGGGCTACTCTGCACTTCCGAGCGCAGCCGATCAAGTGTAGCATCATCCAACCTATGACTACGTTGAATCACGCGCACCTGATCCGACAATCGTTGGGCCGAAACGTTGACAGCGGGCTCAAGCACCTGAAACAGAGAGAGCATCCTGGTTCGGTACGCCGTAAGGTTAATTCCTCCCTCTGTAGCCCCATAATATGCGCGCATCACATTTTCGTTAATGGACTGAGTCCAACGAATGCGCGACACATTTCCACCGGCAGCGGGGACCCTGTTCGGGGCCTGTTGGCCTCGAGGTCCCAAGCCCGCTGGTGGCCGTCCTCTTCCTCGTCGTGGCGGTGGTGGTGGCGTCGACGGCGGGGAGAAAAACTCGTCGCTGGAGCTCGACGCGGCTGCAGCGGTCGATGACACGGCGTCCACTGGTGAGGCGCGTCCCGGCGGCTGCGAGGCGGAGCTCAGCGACGAGCCCGGAGATGTTGGGTGTGTTGGCTGCGGTTTGGTTCGACTTCTGGTTATCATTGCAAAAGTACTGGATTCATTTTCTTCTTTTTTCCGTTATTTTACTGAATTGTTGTTGTTGTTGTTGTTGATTTTCCATTTTTGTTTTTTGTTATTGATACAGGAATCATATTTTTACGCTAGTTTTTGCGGCAAATAAAATAAAATTAAAATGTAAAATGAGGAAGAAAATTTTTTACGTCAGTCACTTTTGACAGTCGGACCACAGATATTATAATATAACAACCTTTGCGATACACACTCAATCTTGTATTGTACGGCTGTCGCGGCATGTCGTGTAGCTCATGTCAAATTTTCGAACACAGAAAGAGCTGCACGACCGAAACTTGCCGTGCCAGCCTGGCAGTGCAGGATTGAGCGTCGTATCAATGAGGCCAGGGTGCTCATTGGGAAGCTCATCTGCTTCAGGGAGGGAAATACACGCCCAAGGGTGATGCGCTTTGTGAGGCGGGCGTTCTCGGGAACTGGTATCAGTTGTCGAGATTATATGTCCCGTCTCACAGAGCGCATTGACTTCCTGAAGCAGAAAGTTTATGCATGGGCGAACCGTATCCGCCGGTATAGGAGAAGAGTGGATCGATACACTCAGAATCGCATGTTCCAAAGTGATGAAAGGTGGGTATACAGAACATGGGAGCGACCCATTCTCAATCAGGGTGTTACTGACGGGCACTTGCCAGATAATGAAGCTATGAGTGCTTTTTGGCGAAGTATTTGGTCGGTGCCCGTTGGTCACACTGAGGGTGACTGGATGCGTGTGGTTGAGCGAGCGTGTGACTC